>OW285239.1:130566143-131913946 GCA_935421215.2 Melolontha melolontha
ATTGCTAAGCATATAATATACGTATTATACCTGCACTACATGTGAGCTTATGTCCCAACCAGCATTTCAAATGTGATTTTTGTGTGTATTAGAAAATTATTAAGAATATATATATATATATATACATATATATATATATAAATATAATATTTGCGTGACCTTGGTATGATATGGGAAATTCAATCAGTCGGCGATTAAAGGTCTGGTTTACTTCAAAGTATATATATATTTAAAACAACCCTACATGTTTCGGCAATGATGCCTTTATCAAGGATATAAAATAAACTTATTTTGCATGGGCAACTTCTACGTACGGACACGTGTTTCGAACTTTTCTTAGTTCTCATCAACGTACGAGGTGACTTTTCTATTATTGTATTGTACACTTAATGTTACTTAAACACCGATATGTTATCTTTTACATTTTAATTTAAAACTTGCTAATTGTAACAGTTCTCTAATTATTATTTTTTGTATGCGTGTTATTTAAAGACTAAATATGTCCTACTTAAGGAGTGAATATCTGCAATTCGGAGGACAACAAAACTACCTACTACGCTAAACTTTGGCAAGTCACTTCCATTTAAGTATCGAGATGTAGGCAGGATAACCTTGATTAGTACTTGAGATATTTTTTATTTTCTAGTGACTTTTCAATTGGGCTATATTAAAATATTTTTTCTGTCGGTGTTTTCAATTGGCAATAAGTTATTGGAAAGTAACAACAATGTAACAAGTAAAAACAAAGTAAAAAAACTTTCGATACCATTACATAACCTAAATTTTATACAATTTAAGTGTATTTTGTTAAATACTTGTCGTTATATGAATGTATAGGGAAGGAAGGACTTCTCTGAAACGGATCGATGCAATAAACTAAACTTTCGACAGAACGCCTCCATCATATCTTTTCTAAAGCCGACCTTACCATTATTTAACAATTACGCCAGGTTTAGTTTTCGGACAGATTAATCACTAACTCAGAAGTTCATTTACCTTCCTTACTGTCGGAGATAAGATGGATTTAGACCCGTACTTGTATACAAACACTTTCCTATTACTTATACTGCCAGTATAAGTAATCTGAAACATTATAAACAAAAATACGTTTCATCTTACTTATCTAAAATGTTAGTCGTATTTATGATTAGACTGAAATTGCGTAAAATCTTTAACAAATTGTAAATTGTAAATTTTGTTTATTTCAAAGCCTTATTTTATGCAAATTATCTTGATTTTTACCTTGAAATAAATTATTTTAGTAGAATTTTGAATGTGAAAATCGTTTAAATAGATTTATAAAATTATTTTGACAATTTATAAGTATTAATGCATGTGCCTTAGATAGTAGGTTATGTAGGCTGCGTGTATTACAAACTGATCCATTCGCGTGCTTTCGTGTTTTAAAAAGTGGACGTGTCTAAACTAATGTCGATACAAATTTGAATGTAAATAAGTTAAATATCCTTTTATTTTCGCGTTTATGAATTTAATGACTTTAATAAATGATTAAAAATGAAAAGTAAATTTTGAAATAAATATAATTATGCGTAAAATATCAGAAGTTGTCGGGATATTAATTTATTAACAGTTCGACATTAATTCTCACATGTTGCGTCCACATACAGCTGAGTTACAATATGTCTTTACCTTATACTAATTTCCACATTCCCAGGTAATCTTTGTGCACACGTAATTAGAGCCACATCAAGCGAGAAAAAAATAACAAAAATATTTAAAAAATGATTGTCACGCCACTGTGCAATGAACTACATTCTGCTTCTACTTCTAGTTTTGGGGGGGGGCGCTAGCATGTCCAGGCACCTGAGCAGAGTGCTCTTTGTACCACTCCCAATAGTCTCAATAGTTAGTCTTTTGTCTTCGATATAAGCCACTATCCTCCTCAGGAGAAGTTTTAGTACCCTCGTTAGATCCAATACATCTCTTCCGAAATGTTACTTTCTGAGTTCTTTCAGTTCCTCATAAGTGTATATTATATGAAGGCTAGTTTCATCCTGTTTTCACATTTCCTACACCAGGGCTCGCTAACCAAGCCTATGCTGTACAGATGCTTCCTTAAAGGACAATGTCCGGTTATATCCCGGTAATAATTTTAATTACTTTTTGTTACTACAAATTAGGTTGGCTGAAAACCTAATCGTCCAGGGAACAGGCAAAAGGTCGCTCGAGCGACTTTTTCCCTGTTGCCTAGTTGGTATAGATATGTTCAACGTAGCTGTAAACATAATCTCAGGTACCATATTGTCCGCCGGCATCTATAATATCGGCTCTTCTATAGTTCTTGTAGTATCTGTATGACCCCCTACAACTTTATTAAGGCACCCTACGCCACTGACCTTCAGTCTCGGGATCGCAGTCATGACCTCTACACAAACAGTTCCAACAGAGGAAGACCCACAATGGACTACATTATAAAAGACGATATCTTAAAGTTGACCTATAATAACAAAAAGAACAGTTTTGTTATTGTCCGTCTCGCTTTAAGTTTTGTACAGTTGTCGATCGTTACGTACGTTCGATACAATTTACATTTAAGTCTTCAATTAAAGATAGATTGTTACCAAATAGAACGTTAAATGCCCGTAGAACACACATCTTACATCTTCTTTTAATACATCTTCTTTAAAAAATTAATCGAACCCTTAGCATACAAAGCTGTCGACACAATGTTATCTTCTAGTTTTTTATAAACATAAACATTGCATTCAACAACGTTATTTTCATAGACATTCTAAATTCATTATATTTGTTACTTCTCGTAACAAAAAAAAAACATTTAGGTAATACACGTATTGCACATTTTCAAAACAATATTTAATTTAGAGAGACGTTTCGGTACTATTTACAGAACCTTTTTCTAACTGCAATATTTATAAAATTGGTAAAAGAACAATGTTTAAACTAAAAAATCCAAAAAGGCACAAATTGCATAAACGACAGAACGGATATAAATAATCTTTCAACAATATCCTGAACATTGCTGCTGTGCGTGAACTGATATTGCAAGATCGTCATATATGTGACTTATCGTGAGATAGAGGTATCCTTGGGCATTAGTGGGACTAGCATACATTCAATTTTGCATGAACATTTGGCCGTCGAAAAAAATTGTTCGCGTTGGATACGACATAATTTGACAATAAAAAAAGGTCGAGAAAGACTTATGTCGATTGGTCGAAAGAAATGGCAAAAAAATACAATCCGGGTGCTTTAAAACACGTCTATGAAATCGTAACAGGTAACGAATCATAGATCTACGCGTATGAGCCCGAAAGTAAACAGCAATCGACTGTATGGGTCTTTCAAGATGAGCCAAATCCAACAAAAATTGATCGCGCACGAAGAACTTCGAAGCAAGGGGGAAAAAGTGCTTCGAAAATTGGTTCGAGCGCATGCAAAAGTGTATTGATCTTAATGTAAAATATTTTGGAAAACAATAAAGCCATGTACTATGATCACATTTGGTTTCTGTTATCTATTCCCGAAATATAAAAAGGATCGCTCGTATATGTGCATATTTTGTTTTATATATATATATATATATATATATATATATATATATATATATATATGTCCTATATATACATATATATATATAGGACAGGCAGGCAGATCGTTTGAAATACGCATCAAAGAACATTTTTCTTCATTTAGAAATAATAAAAGTGACTCTTCATATGCGTCTCATATTAATTCAACGAACCACAATTTTAACAAAGAATTTAAAATATTACAGGTAGAAAATAAGGGCAAAGAACTTAATTTATTAGAGTCACTTGAAATTAATAAATTAAAGAAAACCGACAAGATCCTCAATGATCAATTAGAAACAAATAATTCACCCTTGGCTCAATTTATTTATTTGATATTCAGACAGTCACATATTGTATTTTTCCAGAGAATTTCTTTGCCTCCCTGTAACATAATGTAAACCCCTTGCTTTATTACTTAAGAACAGTATTGTATAAACCGTAGTGAAAGTTTTGTGCATAGACATTTTACTAATAAAAAGTACCCATTCCTTCAACTATTTAAAATAAAACATGTGTTTGTTACGGTATATTTGTGTTAAAAAAAAATTGTACATAAGTTAGTTATATGTCTGATGAAGCTCGGGTTGGAGCGAAACGATCGTTACAGTGTAAATTAAAAAGTGAAATTCATTAAAATTTGTTTTATTTTATCCTGATAATAGTCATATTTTGTTATTTTTACATTCATATAATCCCAGCTTTATATATTATCGTTGCGTACCCGTCGCGACGCATAGGAATACGAAATTTGCAATTTAAATACTTTATCGTTGCAAATTCATAACTCATTCCCAATTTAAGATATTTATGGTACATAAACAGATACGAGATACCAAACACGATATACAAAACGTTTTACTTTGATTTAGCATAAATTAACGCTGAGGTTTTGCTAAGCGACCCCAATCGTATGTACTGAAAATACTGTTTTGTGGTTAATTACCGTTTCGCCTAATAATTATTCACAACATGCCGGTAATTTATATAAATTACATAAGCTATGTCGACGTTACAAATCACTTTAATCGTCTTTTTACCAGTTCGTCTGTCTACTTGGAAGAAGCGGTGATAAGTCAATGTCGTCTGGAAATTTTTATTATTTCCTTCGTGCTACAGCTATGTTTCTGTGGCGTCTCCGTACGGATAAGTTGAAGAAATAAACTTAATAAATCAAAAGTATAGCGATCGTATGGGGCCGATTTCGCTTGATTTAAAAATAATTTTATCGCATTGTTCTGCAGGTAATACCATAATAATCAATACGCGGTCGTAGTAAATTCGATTTAATACGATTTATGTTTAAATATAACGTGCACGTAGCAATAATAATAAACATTTATAGTCAATAATGGAGTAACGATAATAATAGTAACAATCCTAATAGATAATGGTAACATAAATCGATTAATGTATTGATTATTGTACACAATGTATATATGTATATATGAAATCCAATTTTAGTGTAATGTTATCGTGTGATGTTATAATTTAATAAATCCAGTTTAATCGCGTACCAGTATTATCGAATTTTAATATCATTTTCTGAAATGTGATTTTCATTATGAAGATTGAATTTGGATTCTGGATTCTGGATTGACATTTGTATTCTGTAAATAAAACCTCTGCAATATTTGAAGTATTGTACGTACTACATAGTCTATCCACAAATACTTTTAAAGGCGTATACAAAAAATAAATGATTGCTCTGCAAAAAAACGCATACATTCAAAAAGTACAGTAAATAAGCTTTAAACGGTATACACCGTATTAGAGAATGCTTTAGCCAAAATTAAAGGACAAATTCTTCATGAAAAGTTCTGCAAAAAAGCTTATTATCGCTTTTCTCCTAGTCGTATGGTTTTCGAGAAACGATGTATAAGATAGACCCCAAAAATTTAGGCAACTACTGATATATCCTTTTTTCTATCAAGTGACGTGTTGATTAAAATATTTAAGATGTTACTTAGCAATTTTAAGAAAGTAAAACATTATGTCAAATTCACAGTAATTCTGCTCAATTCAAAATGGTCCAATATTCCATTCAAGAGTACGCTGAAATACACTTTTTGGTGATTGTTGTGGAAATGCCAGGGACGCAGTTAGAACATACGCAGAACGGCATCCTCATCGTAGAATACCTAACAAAAATAGTTTTATAGCAGTGCACCAAAGACTTCGGGAAACAGATTCGGTAGTACCAAAAAATCAAGAAGTGGGAAGAAGACGTAATGAAAGAACGATGGGTGTTGAGGAAAATATTCTTCAAATTGTTCAAGTAGATCCTTTAATCAGCACTAGAGAGGTAGCACACCAAGTTGGAATTAGTCACTGGACAGTGTGGAGAACTCTTGAAGAATCTCTTTGTTATCCTTATCGTTTAGAAAGAGAAAGTTTGAACAGGGACTATTTTGTCGTTAGACGCCGATTTTGCCATTAGCTGTTAACAAGGATTGCAGATTGTTGTTTTACTAGAGGTGGAATCCTTAATTTACACAACAGGCATATCTGGGCCGATATCAATCCTCATGCAATAATTAAACAAAATTTTCAACGTCGATTTCCTATCAATGTGTGGGCCGGAATAATTTGCACTCGGTTTATAGGCCCATATGTTTTACGAAATCGTTTAAATGCAGATAGGTATTTACATTTTTTACAAGAAGTATTACAAGGATTACTAGAAGAATTACCTTTGGAATTACATAGAATAATGTGGTTCATTTATGATGGAGCCCTGCACATTTTACTCTGTAGAATTTAGATTAGAAACTTTTTAAATTAAATCTACGGTGAACGGTGGATTAGACGAGATGGACCACATGCCTGACCACTTCGATCACCTGATCTTAATAGCTGTGATTATTATACATGAAATTACTGGTCTACAAGACTCCTGTAGAAAATGTTGAAGATCTTGAAAATCGCGCAATGGCGGCTGCAGAATTCATAAGAAATAAGGAAAATGAACTAGCTCGACTAAGTCAGTCACTAAACAGGCGTTCTGAAGCTTGTCTTGAAGCAAATGGTGGACATTTACAACATTTCCTTTAATTTTATGAATTTTTCTTTGTTTTTATTTTTGTTAACTTAACTAAACGTCATATTAACAGTGCTTAAAATGTCACAGATATCATAGGCATCTGTAACAAATAAACGTGTTGTCTATAAGTAGTTTTATTGTTTATGTCTTGTCTTTATTAGTAACAAATTTAACTATGCTTTTTCTACAAAACGCTACATATTTGACAAAAATAGCATATAATGTTTGCATTTTATAAATAAATCGATCTGTAAATTTTGGCTAAAGCATCCTCTAACACCCATGTCTGTATAACACAGGTCTGTAATAAAAAAATACAAAGGATTTTTATACTGTTTCTTATAGATTTTTACTCATTCAAACGGGGAAAAATACTCGAAGAATTCCATCTTGTTAGGTTTTCTTGCAAAACTCGTGTTTATAGTTTTATTTAAAGTGAAATACCGTTTAAGACAAAATCTGGTATCCTATTCTTGATTCTAAAAATCCTATGCAAATGTGATTTCTTACCTTCCTTTAATATACCGGGTGTATTTTTTAACTAGAAACTTTCAAATATCTCCAAAAATAAGCAGTTTACGAAAAAATGTCCAGATTTAAAATTTAATAATTCAATGGAGGAAATAGATTAGTGCTATATAACCTGAGAATATAAAAATGTGTCCTCTTAGGTATGGCTGTGTGGCATATACTGTGAATGAAACTTTAAAGAATAAAATTTAACAATGCAAAATGAAATATTTAGAACCGATCCCAAGAGCTAGTACACTGCTCAAAAAAAATTAGGGGAACACTTTTTTTTATAACCTGTAACTTTTTAAATAAGAGGTCAAGGAAAATCAAATTTGGTTTACTTCAACGACATATATTTGACTAAAGAAAATTTCAATAACAATGTTACAACTCTTATTTACTTCTAAGGTACACTTAAAAATGTAAATTAATAACGCAAAATAAAATGAAAACGACTGTCATAGTATCGATGAGAGGAGAGTAGGGTTTTCTGTGGATTGGTGAGGTTTAATACCGTGTATGCCCCCCACGAGCCTGAGTGGAATGTTTCACACTAGTCTGCGAAGAGATTATTGGGGTATGCTTTACCATTCCTCAATCAGGGCTTATGTCAGTTCCTGTATGGTTAGTGGTGGATTAGAGCGCTTGCGATCAAGTCGGTCAAGCTGATCCCACACGTGTTCAATAGGATTCAAGTCAGGACTTAACGCCGGCCATTCCATAACCTGAATTCCACGTTCTTGTAAAAAGTTTCTGGTGATACCGGTGGTATGTGGAATTGCATTTTCCTGCTTTAGGATGAAATTAGGACCGACGCCATATGCAGCAGGCACCACATGGTCCTCCAAGACATTTTAGAGGTAATTCATTACATTTAGTCTATTAGGAACCACAACAAGTCAGTTCTGTTGTCTACACCGATTCCAGCCCAAGCCCAAAACATCACAGATCCAAGACCAAATCTATCCACTTCCTGTATAGTAGCTATGAGTTAAATGAAGTCTGGACTCGTCTGTAAACAGTATAGCCGTCCAGTGATGAAGTTGCCTATTTCTGTGACCCAGAGCAAACCTCATTCGCGCTGCTTTGTGATGCGGCGCGCGGACAGGTCTTCTTGGTTTCAAATTTGCTTCTTTTAATCTGTTTCTAACAGTTTAATTAGATATTTCTATTCCATGTGCTCGTCTTGGGTCGTTTAGTAGGTCTCTTGCTGTGGCAATACGCTTAAGAGGAAAGGCCAAATATCGGCCTTGATTTTAAGTAGTTTTTCGATTTCGGCCTTGTCCAGCTCTTCTGACATATTGGCCAGTCACCCGAAACCAATTCCATAAACGCTGAATAACAGAAGAGGAAACTCCAAGGTTCCTGCTAACATGTCGAATAGAGTGGCTGTGCTGAATAAGGGCGACAGCACAAGCAACTTGCACTTCACTAAGATTCCTCATTTTACTTCTAATCAACGAATATTGACAACTGAATTCATCTGTCATCTTTAGTAGGCTTTGATACGTCAATTCAAAGCATACTTGTAATTTTTTCCATTTTGATTTGCGTTATTAATTTACATTTTTAAATGTAACTTAGAAGTAACTAATAGTTGTAAAATTGCTTTTGAATTTTTTTTTAGTTGAATATGTGTCATTAAAGCATGCCAAATTTTATTTGCCTTGAACTATTATTTAAAAAGTTACATATTTTTAAAAAGGAATCCCCTAATTTTTTTGAGCAGTGTAGAAGAGATTGTATTAAAAACACAAAGATCAGAAGGATATATAATAAAAATGAATAGTAACAGGAATGTGAAGACAGAGAACTGCAAAAGAAGGAAAAGAGAAGAACAAGAACTTGGAATTCATAAATAGCGAAAATATTGGAAAAAAGAAACAAGAACTGAAAAACTTTTGAAACGTTAGCACGAAATAGAAAAGAATGGAAAAGGAAGAATGGAAGGTCTTCGACAACGCCATTGTGTGAGTAGTTGGGATAAAAACAAGTTCTAAGCTGCTAACGATAATTTTGAGTAAATCGTCTTAGCACGCAAAGTGTCATTTTCCTGTGTACCGTCGTTTGAGTAATAGTGTCATTTATCATGAGATGATTTCTGAGATGCGTAACAAGCAACAAACCGTGATAGAATTTTTAGCGCTAGGCGTTTGAAAGATGTTTATGGCAACGATTATGTAGATGTGAAGAATGTTCGCCAGTGATTCGACGTATTCTCTGTTATAGAGCCGAAATAAAGGTGCTCGACGAAAAGCGATGAGGTCGACCAGTATCAGCGACGCATGGGAAGAATCAAAGATAAGTAAATGCACTGATTCAAGGAAATCGCCGGATTACGCGAAGACAAATTGCTTGACAATTAGGCATTAGTCAATAAAGAGTCCAGCACATTATTCAGACGTTGAATAACAGAAAAGTTTGTGTCAAGTGGGTCCCGCGGAAATGAACGGATGTCATAAATGAACAAGGAAAAAACATTTGTTAAGAACTTCTTAACCAGTATCGATGTGAAGAATATAATTTTTTCATGAACATCACCACCAGTGCCAGTCAATGGAATATCGTCGTGCTGACTCTCCACGTGTACGAAAATTCAAGAGTTCCATCAGCACGGAAGGTCATGTTCACCATTTTCTGGGATGCATACCGAATATCTGTCGAAGGTATCAACGATTAATTTAATAAGATACTGCAAAACTTTACGATCACTAAAGAATCATATCTGTAGAGTAAGTAATAGTTTCTTGTGCCACGCTACACCGGACCGCAACGAAACGATCAAGATAGTGACGAGCCTGAAATTCACGGTTCTTTCGCACCCTGCATACATTCCTGATTTGACACCTTCAGATTTCTGGTTGTTCTCAAAGTTGAAGGAAGTATTGAAAGTTCGATATTTTTCATTGGACCCTGAAGTTTTAGCTGTTGTTCGTAATTGGATCAACAGTAAACTACATAGTTCTTTCATGTGCGGAATGAAGCAATAGGATCAGCGTTTTATTTTTCCATATTTAAATAATACCATTTTCAAGACCAGACATCACACAATCGAAGAGCTTCATAATGCTATTATGAAATCTTGTGCTGACATAACCCAAGAAATCCTAATAAATGGCTGTGAAAGCATGAAGCGTAGAGTTCAATTTTGTCAAAATAATGGTCAATATTTCCAACATCTCCTTTAGTATTATTTTCTTTTAATTATGACTATTGTAATAAATATTTTTTTCTACGACAACATCGAAAATTGTTCATATCAAGAGTGTAAATTGAATCATAAGAAGCTACATTTTGTACTGAATTTCATTTTGCATCGGTTGCTAGGCAAGTTGCTAGACAACAAATGCAATTTGAAATATTTCGTGTTCGGTCTGCTGTTTTTGATAACAAAAAGTAAGGTGACTTAGAGAATATAACGCCGAACGACAAATGTCATCAGTTTGTTACAGTTTGTGCATTACAAATAATTTCGTAGTTATTTAAAAGAAACCAGATAATTAATATGGAAAGTGATAGAGATAGTGACTTGGAATTAACACCTCCAAGTATAACAGAAGCAGCAAATTTAACAACACTAAATTTATTGCCGGAAACATCGAAGAAAATGTACAAACGGACTTATAACCTATTTTTAGAGTGGAAAGGAGATCGGAACGCCAAATCGTTTTCCAAGAATGTCTTAATGGCGTATTTTGGCGACTTGGCAAAAAAATTCAAAAGTTCCACATTATGGACACAATACTCAATGCTTCGAACGACTCTCAGTATTCATAATAATATAGATATTGCAAAATACTTAAAATTGAAAGCATTTCTTAAGCGACAGTCCGGCGGCTACAAACCCAAAAAGTCGAAGATCTTTACATCAAATGACATCAATAAATTTATTAAAGAAGCCCCAGATGAGATCTATTTAGCGACAAAAGTAAGTTTTATATAGCCATATAATGAAATATATATTTCATCTATATTTTAGGTCGCATTAATTATGGGCATAATGGGTGCATGTAGAAGACATGAATTACATCAAATGAAAATTACTAATTTCAATGATTTGGGTTCAGCTGTTTTAATAACTATACCAGACACTAAAAACAAAACTATACGAAGTTTTACTGTAACTAGTCCTTATTATGAAATTTACAAAAAATATGCAAACCTCCGCCCTTCAAATGTAAATGGTACATGGTTCTTCATTAATTATCAAAACGGAAAATGTACCGTCCAAAGAATAGGCGTGAATAAGCTTGGAGGCATGGGAAAACAGATTGCTAAATATTTAAATTTGCCAAACTACGAGTTATACACCGGACACTGCTTTCGTCGATCTTCAGCAACAATTCTTGTTGATGCTGGTGGTGGCATAACTAGTTTGAAGCGTCACGGTGGCTGGAAGTCCACGACAGTCGCCGAGGGATATATCGATAAATCGGAGAAAAATAAATTTGACACAGCTAATAAAATTGTAAATGCAATACAGAGCATTTCAAATATACCATCGACTTCAGGAATAGGAAATCGTGAAATGCCATCTACTTCGACAATGGAAAATTGTCAATATCAAGAAAATTTTAGTATCCAGCATTCCACAAGTTCCCCAAAAATGATTTTCAATAATTGCACATTTAACTTTAACAATAAATAAAATACGTAAGTAGGAAGTTATTTCTTAGTTCTTCTTCTTAAATGGTTGGGCACTGTCCAGGCTCTGCTAATGAATAGGTAATTTCGTATTTTCATGGATCCAAAGCAATAAATAAAATATTTTCATATTTATTTGTATCTATTTTTATAATTGTCGTTGTCGTAGAAAAAGTATAGTATGCAACGCGCACAAAATAGCAATTTTGCACTCGTTTCAATTGCAACACTCGCCTTCGGCTTTGCAAACTTTGCAAACTTTGAAACTCGTGCAAAATGTGCATCATTTTGTGCTTGTTGCATAATATACTATTTTAAAAACTAAATTATTACACACTTTTACATAACATAACCAAACTATCAAAATTATACGTTTCTGACAGAATACGTGGACTGCCACCAACTATTAAAAAAAGCATGGTTGTCTCTAATGGAGAAAGTTTTTGAAGGCACGTTACAAACCTGCAGCATTTGAAAATGTAATCAAATAAATTACGAAACGTTGAAGAAAATAACAACTTTTCATTTTATTAGTTTTTTTAAAGAAGTTCCATTTAGTTTAGTTTATTTGAATTTGAACCAATATTCAAATTCAAATATTTAAAGGAATAAAACAAAATTCTACTTGAACAATTTTTCCATAAAAGATACTATGTCGTTAATTGCACTGGTCAACAGAGTCTGGTTTTCTTATAAACCAATACGTGTAGTTTATGTCTTTTGTCATGCTGATTCTGAATCTGATTTTAAATTTGCTCCTTCACAGCGGGATTTTGAGATATTTTCTTAAATAGCTTTTTCCAAAAAACGCATTAAATTTACTTTTGTATAAGAAAGATACTACAAAAAATATTGTTCTTCCGAACATTGAGTGGACATGTCTTTGCATGTTCCCTCTGCAGAGCACTTCAACCACGCCCACTTTTGCTCTGGAAGTAATCAAATTCAGAAATCGGGCTATGTGGGTATGTAAAGAGCTACACACGGCTCTTGCGATTCAATGTAAGTCGGTTTGTGATAGCTGAATGTCTTTTCTTTTTATTTTATAATGTCACGTACGTGTATAAATAATCCAAACAGTTTCTGTTATGTTTGTGGAGAATTCACTACCCACCAGCATAAGTAGAATATTACACCTGTAATAGAAAAGCTATATTTTCACTATTTTGGCTTAACCATTGAACATCAATACAACCCATGGCTTTCCAGCATATGCTGCACACGCTGTGCTGTTACTCTGAGGAGCTGATCAAACAGTAAGAAAAGCGCTATGCCATTTGCAAGACCTAGTATTGGGGTAAACAAACGGACCATTCGACTGATTGCTACTTTTAGTGCACGAAAACTTTCGGGTTTTCCAAAACAAAAATAAACAAAATATTGGTTATGCTGCCCTATGCTAGTCGTCCAGTACCTCATTCGAAAGCCCCGCCAGTACCAAGACCCATAGGTGCTTCGAGTGAAGAGTGAAGTTATCGACCAGCGATGGTGAATATTTGCCACCTGTAAATATAAATCAGGCTGAATTTGACAAAAACTAAAGCAAAAATACTAGGATCAGGACTCCAAGGATGGAAACTGTTAGCTCCAGGCATACATATTTCTATGTATCATATTCATAATCATCAGAAAAAACTATCACAGTATTTTTTAACCGACGAGGGTCTTTCATACTGCAATAATGTTGACGATTTGATGTTGGCATTAGGTCACCAACACTGTCCAGAAGAATGGCGTCTTTCTAGCGATGCTTCGAAATTGAGTTAGAAAGCTTGCGTTCTTCACATAGGAAACGTTTACGTTGGCCTCGCAATCAACAAAAAAGAAACAAAATGTACAAATGGTATATCAGCGCATACCTCAAAGTTGTAGCATTTCTACTTGGTTTACAACTAGAGTATACAAAGGATTGCTGTTTTCTTTATGAGTGGGACAGTCGACCAAAAAATTCCCACTACATTTCTAAAGACTGGCCAGTCAGAGCTCGGTATATTCCTGGATAAAGGAATATACCTACTTCATAAGTCACTAGTTGAACCTGATAAAATATTTCTACCGTCATGACTAAAGACGGCAGACTATGTGCCCGAACAGTAGCGTGATGTGGAGGGATCGAGTAGAGGCGTACGACGATCAATTCAGTTGCCGTTGAGACGTTGTAAGCGATACATGGTTAACACAATCGTGTTGAAAATGTCGGGAGTGCGTAGAAACAATGCATCGACTCGGTTGCATGCTAACGTAGTAAAGAAATTTTTACATCGGTTTCCCGATTTAATATATGACGGTACCGTAGTGAAATGTTTAGTTTGTGAAACAACTTTATTAACTTGGAAAGCAAGTCAGTGCCAAAGACATATAAATAGTGACAAACATAAATCGAATAATAGTGGACGCAGATCATATAATAAATTTGTGTGTGATTTAACAATGATGTTAATTGCGACCAATATACCAATGCAGAAAGTGGAACACCCAATGTTTCGTCAGTTTTGGAAGAAATACAATCCTACGTGGAAATTACCAGCAAGAAGTACGTTACGGAATTACATACCGTCAGTGCGTGAGAGAATTGTAAATTGTACGAAAAATACGGTAAAAAAAATTCCTGTGGTTAACAATAGACGAAACTACAGATATTAAAAAACAGTCCATCCTAGCCATTCTAGTACGGACGCTGACTCCGCAAGGACCTTCTCCTCCTTACTTACTAACCTGTAAACGAATGCAAGGGTGTACTGCCAGAGCGATATATGATGTATTAATAGAAACACTACACAAATTTGAGATTTTACCGAAGCAAGTGTTAATGTTAGTTACCGATGCTGCCAAGGTTATGTGTTCCACGGCAAACTTACTCAAAACGATTCAACCAAACCTGCTGCATGTCACTTGTTTGCTTCACGCTTTACACCTTGTAACAAACACTATACGTACAACTTATCCTGATGTGGATCAACTGATAGGACAAACGAAAGCGGTTTTTCTTAAATCTCCGAAACGGATTCGGCTATTTCATTCGCTGTGTCCTGATATACCCGAGCCGCCGCAACCAATTCTTATACGATGGGGTACTTGGTTAGAAACAGCATTTTATTATTATAAACATTTTGAAAAAACTAAATCAGTGATTTTACAACTAGATGCCAAAGAAGCAGCTGCAATACGGCTCAGCCAGGTTCAATTTAACAATCCTCAAGTTGCAGCAAATTTAAAAATTATTTACGACAGTTACGTTCCAATACTGGACGCAATAAAAAATTTACAGAACATTGCGCTGTCCTTATCGGACTCATTAGCAATTATTGACCACGTAAAACTAGTGCTGCATATCCTTGAAGATGAAAAAAGTGATTGTGTCCGTGAAAAATTTAACAGTGTATTAGATAAAAATGTAGATTTTACAAAATTAGGGCAACTTTTTACCAATACTGAAGATCCGTTGTACAGATACAAAGAGCGCTTTAACTATGCAAATATAACATCTCTCAACGTCGAACAATCCTTCTCTGTGTATAAACATATATATACGTCGCTACGTACCAACCTTTCCGAGACTAATACAGAAACATATATTATGGTGCAGTTTTTTCATCGCGCACATCCGCATTTTTTTGCAACAATGTAAACATGTTGGGTAAGTTATTTATGTTTTTTCTTAACGTTTTGTATGGGGATTCGATATATTTATTTTTAAGTAAGCGCACTGTTATTCTGCTAAACTCTCCACGCAACGCCACTGCTGGGGCACATAGTCTGCCGTCTTTAGTCATGACACATAAGATTGGGTTTTGATGAAAAATTTCGTGAAAGAAATGATAGCCGTGAATTTCAATTCATTAAACAAAAATTTCCCAAAATCTCAAATGTAAAACTTAAAGAGGAAATTAGGTTAGGGGATAGAAATCCAGACGCAGGTGCAAGAAATATATTTTAAGGCTAATGTTATAAGCCAATTTATGGTAACTTCTAAGAAGTTAATTTATAAGTGCTATATAATTGTCAGATTTTCTGTTTCCTAGAAAATTGTGGGTCACATTTTTAAAAGGTTTCCAAGCAACGCGCTCCAAGTCATTTAAAATTTCTTCCAATTTTTTATCTTGTAGAAGTTAGGACCCCAAATTAAACTTCTACAAGATAAAAAATTGGAAGAAATTTTAAATGACTTGGAGCGCGTTGCTTGGAAACCTTTTAAAAATGTGACCCACAATTTTCTAGGAAACAGAAAATCTGACAATTATATAGCACTTATAAATTAACTTCTTAGAAGTTACCATAAATTGGCTTATAACATTAGCCTTAAAATATATTTCTTGCACCTGCGTCTGGATTTCTATCCCCTAACCTCTACGACGTGAGTGATTAAAACGGCGAAAAGTTTCATCGAGACATTTCTGTTATTGTAAAACGCTATCAGTGCATGTGGAACAGCGAAATGCCTGCTGATAATTGTTGGACATTGATATCGGAAAGTACCGAAGAACATTATAAAAATAAAGTACAAGGGAAAACATTTTAAACAGGACGATACCATACAGCCCTATACATACCTAATTAATATTATTTCATTTACTTTTCAATATTTTTTCCAAAATGATTACTAACAAGGTGTAATGAAGTTTTCGGACTAGTTCGAATGAAAAATCTTACACCTTGGAAAAACTTTTCACGTAAAAAAGATTTGTACTTTGTAAACTTAATATTATAAGTAGGGAATGGACGCAATTTCCAGAAAACGCAATCGGCAATTGGAATTGTGTATAACGTCGCTCAGTACATCCCGGCGTAATTCAATGAAGTATTTGTTTGACTTACTCGGACACCTGGTCTCGCCGCGATAACAATGGACAAGCCAGCTATTGTATTCCGAGAATATAGTGGGGTTTTTATAATGTATTTTATTTATTAGTTTATATTTCGTAAGATAAATAAAGTGCTGTGAGTAAGTTTCTTGTTTTCATAGTTTTAACTGTTAATTACATCGTAATTTTTGTGATAGATCCTGTTTAATATCGTTTGATTGAATATATTTCTACCAATTATTTCGACGTAAGAGTGTGCATTGAATTTCGTTCAGTTTCAATAACTTACGCACACATTTTTAGTTTTCATTTATTTAGATCTAGAGCATTGTTTAAGTTACTTTTTCAGACATGATATGGAAGAATGTTGAGAACGGCATTGTAAAACAATGGCGAGTTGGATTGACGGTCATACTGATTGTATGTCCATTGTCAGTGATTCCGAAATTTATTACAAAATCCTTAAAATATCGTCAAAAATTCGTCACTTAGGATCGCAAACACATCTGAACTCTGTAAAAATTTTATGGCGGCTAATATTCCATTAAATAAACTTAGCAATCCCACTTTAAAAATATTTCTTCAAAAATATACTGGTCGAAATGTTCCTAATGAATCAACTTTACGCAAATATTATGATTCTAGGTGCTATACGAGAACAATAGAACGCATTAGAAGCCATCTTTTAAATCAATACATATGGATAAGCGCCGACGAAACGGTGGATATGTTAGGACGCAGTGTGGTAAATGTCGTAGCTGGTGTACTACATCCAACTATTCCCTATAACTCATATGTAATAGCAACAAGTGTTATAAATAGAGTTGATGCGGAAACAGTCGCTGAAACCATTAAGGAGAATATGCAAAAAATGCTTCATTCGGACGCCACGTACAAAGAAAAAATACTTTTATTTGTCAGTGATAGTGCTGCGTATATGTTAAAAACAGGCAGACTATTGAAGAAAACATATCCTAATATGCTGCATATTACTTGTGTAGCACATGCTCTCCACAGAATCTGTGAATATATCAGAGACACTTTTCCGGATGTTGATAGACTTGTATCAGCGTTTAAAAAAGTTTTCAGAAAAGCACCATTGAGAGTAGCTCTTTTCAGGGAAAAATTTCCATCTCTGTCACTGCCTCCCACTCCAGTAATAACTAGATGGGGAACATGGCTGGAAGCTACTAGTTATTATGCTGAGAATTTCTATAGTCTAAAACATTTCGTAACACTGCTAAAGGAGGATGCTAGAAGTATTGGTGAGTGCAAGGAGCTCACACAAATCCCAAATTTAAAAAATCAGTTGTACTTTCTTCACGAACACTTTGGAAAATTGCCAAAACTAATCACTTATTTTGAAAATTAAAATCTCAAATTAAATGACGGATTAACCACATTAGATGTGGCTGTTAATAATTTGAAAAGTATTCCAAGTGACTTCGGATGTGGCCTTCGGCAAAAGTTTGAAGCAATTCTTAATAGAAATCCAGATTTAATTACATTGCAGCAATTATGTATGGAGACAATTCCACAAAATCTAACGGCTAAATATGAAGAAATAAAAGAATATTTCCAGTATGCACCTATAACCAGTTGCGATGTAGAAAGGACGTTTTCTATTTATAAGGATTTACTTAATTCAAAGAGAACAAAATTGACAGAAGAAAACCTTGAGAAACTATTGCTAGTCAATATTAATACTCCTTTACTCAACTTGAACGACAAAATGAACAAATAAAAATGTTCCAATTATAGAAATAAAATTAAAAACTTTAAAAATACAACTGATTAACTTGGTGTCGCCTGATAGAACGAAACTGGTTATAGCTTGGAGACGATTTTAGCGTAAATGTAGATACAGATACAGATCCGTTGTTTAACAGATCTGTATTAATTTATATACACATTGCTTCACTAGTTCAACCGATGAGGCCTAGATGGCTGAAACATATGTATTGAACAGAAGTAAATGCTAAAAATACGAGGTGTTTGTCCATGTTTACAGTGGCGGATATGTATTTTGCATATCTGTTTCATTATATAACAACTGCGTAATACGGCAAAAACGTATTGATAAATATCCCATTTTTGTATAAATACGTATGTATTTCGTAATTTTATAGATCACCACCCGTTCGTTTTCCAATTATATAAATAAAATTAAATATTTTAGAAATACAGCCTTTCGCCAGTACTGCACTGGGTGGTAAGCGTGTCCGTTCTCTAATTATAAGACACTTAACGGTTCTAACTGTTCAATGCGACGCAGGTTTGCTCGAACGCCTTGCACATGTGGTTGGCAGTACTCTATAGGAATACCACGAAGTTTAGTTCGGATCCTGTTCCTTAATTGATTCATTTTGTGCTTCTCAACCATTCTCGTAGATCTTAGAGATACTAAAGCCCATAAGGTTTCAATAGGCCTAGGCTGAAGCAGGTTTGACGGGTTATGCGCACGAGCCACGAAAGGTATGTTTTGCGTTTCTAGCCATTGCCTTGTCTCTCTGGCGTAATTACTTGAAAGCAAGTCAGGCCAAAACATGATTTGGATGATGTTCATTGATGAAATGAACAAATTTTGGCAAGCAACGATGAATGTAAAGATTGGCGGTTACTGCTTTTCCTCTCATATGCCCTATATAAGGTCGAGAAATACCTGCCTCAGAATCAGCACACCAGACTAGGATTTTTTCTGTGAATTTTGCTTTTTTTGTATACTTCACTTTATCAGGAGCCTCATCCACATTTTTTGTGTAAAAACCAGGAGTTTTCGCATTGCTAAACGGAAAATACTTTTCATCGTCCATAATGATTATCTTGTTTCTAGCAAAATTCTCTTGCATCAAATTTCGACAACATCTAGCAAATCTTAAAAGTTGAGCTGCCGTGTATTATGGACACCTTTGTATTTTTCTATATTTTAAGTTATTTCTTTTAATTTATCTTGTAATGGCGAGCAACAGCAAAAAGAACATGAAAACGGCGAGTTAATTTACCGGTAGACACTCCAATATGGTTTTCAGCAAAGTGAAGAAGTCTTTCTTTATTTCTGGTTGCTGCGAGCTTTCGTGGTTGGACACTTTTCGGTAGATTCTGACAGGATATGCCTTCCTCGCACTTACGGATTATTTGATAAATGATACTTCGAGAAATATTTTTGTTCTCAAAAAGTGTACAATTTGCCGTTCAGGCATTTTGACATCTAAATTATAAATATGCCTTCGAAGCTCTAATTTGTAAGCCATATTGCTACAAATGAGAAGAAAAATGACATGTGAAAAAAATATAAGATTCTAATATTTTTGTCCTTCTGACTGTAAAATGTTTGCCTTTCTGCGGGGTTCTTAAATAAAACAATATTAACAATATAAACGAAATAACAATTTCAAAACTAATTACTAACAATGAGAACATTTATGTATTTATATTTATATAAGATTACTCGGCGATTATTTGGTATCGAATGCAATAAATCCCTCTCGACTGCTATTTATATTTACGGGAAAACTTCTGGCATATTCGATGTTCATCTAGACTTTTCTTGTGTTGTTCGATCGCGCGATTCATCCGCATTTACATTTTCTACACGGTTCTCGACGTGTGACATGTTCTGGTGACTCATCACACGATGTAACCATGGTAACACATGGCCATAGCTTATTTTTCGAAACTGTGTTTATGTATTCCAAGAAAGCGTTTTAAAATAGTCCGAAAACTTTCGCTACACCCGTTATTGTTAGAACTACAAAAGAAAAGAAAATTGTACATAGAAAGAAAAATCAAAAAAATTAAAATTTATCGACCAATGAATTATCTGTGAAAAGATGAGCTTTTTTAATTTGTTAGACTAATTAATTAATCGTTACTTTAATTTAGAAAACATTTATATTTATAATAAGAAATATTATTAATGATATTATTATATCATTTATATATGAATGTCCGTAAAATTAACTGAATTTTTGTATCCAATGGCAAAATATATACGAAAACATCTAACTTATACCATCTCTTGAAAGTAAATAAATAAACTTTATAGAAAATGTACTGCATTTCAAAATTCATTAGCCTTTTAAATATTTCAAATTGCCAATTATTAAGGAATGAAAACTTATATTTCAGAAATACAGCGAGGAACGAATTTTGAAAGAGCCCCACGTCGAAAGACGAGATGAATTCATAAAATATTTCGCGTTCATTTATTAAGTTACGTCCCGTAGTACCGTTTTGCCCGCCCTTCGCTCACCCTCCCATATCTTTTTCCGTACCGCACTTGTACACACCAGTCAGCTTTCCAACTTTACATTTTACCAGATGCATCCGCTCAACCATCCATCCATGTAGCGATTCGAAGAGAAAATAGTGAAAATGCGTAATAAAATTTCCATTCCGTAGAAATGAAGAGGACGAAGATTGATCTAGCCGACGCCATGAAGGAAGTCGCTCGTAAAAAAATCGAATGGCGAAAAACGGCGGCAGAGGGGTTGGATTTGGATTACACGATGCTACTGTCGAAGTGCTTGGCGGACGAGTTGATGAGCCAACTTCAAGATACGGTCGAGTATTACGACGGTGAACTCTCTAAGGTAAAGAAAATTATGTTGCCTTAGTTTGTTTTGTACGAAACTGTTTTCCTTTTATTCTGTGTTGACTTGTACAAACTTTCGTGAATTTTAGTATGTAAATTAAATTTCCTTAATGTGTACATTAGGATGGTCTTTAGATGTATGGAAGAAAATTTTTTTTAAGTTATAGATCGTAACTCCCTCTAGAAATGTTTGTTTTTGTGTAAAAATATGGTATACAAAAAATTATGCGTATCGAACAAAGGGAAGGCGTGGCGCACCGCCTCTCAAGGTGACCCCTGTTGGTAAAATGAACAGAAATATAATTTTTTTTATGTATTTATATTTTTTAGTATACAATATACCTATAACTTTATTATTATAACTTAATTAAATTTACGGTAACTGCCACGATTTGTAACAAGAATTTGATTATAAAAATTTATTTGGAATCAAATTTCAAAAATTGCGGCGGAAACTAAATAATTTACATATCCTGATAATAGTTTACAAGCATAGATATTTGTTTAAGCCAACGAGTTCTAAATATAGCTTTTTATCCCTTTTTTCGAATACTCTTACGCGTTTTTGTTAAGAAAAGTTGGCATCACTGTGGTGCAGCATTTAAGAAAATTAAAAAGGGACTTCCCCTATAAAATGACAATTGATTAAAATTCACTAGGGTGGTAAAATTTTGCCATCGTTAATAGGAAAAGAATCTATTGATCGGATTCCAGTAGTTATATAATACAATGGCAAGGAACAATTACTTGGAATCCCAGCAATATCATCTGGAACGGGAAAGCAACAAGCGGAAGTAGTGTATGACCTATTGCAAGAATGGAACCTAATTAAAAAAGTAGAAGCTTTATGTTGCGATATCACAGCTTCTAACTTAGGCCGACTTCAAGGCTCTTGTGTTCTGTTAGAGCAAGCGATCGGAAAAGATCTTTTATATTTACCATGCCGTCATTACATCTATGAAGAAGTGTTTTCGATTAAAAAATGCAAAAATCATCAGGCCCTAACGTACAAATATTTAGCAGATTTAGAGACGCTTGGATCAAAATTGACAAAATTAACTTTATGAGTGGTGTTGAAGATCAGATTGTGAAGGATGCAGTTGGGAGTGTATCCGAGATTATAAAATTTGCATCTCAAAATCTTGAAGTAAAGCAACCACGTGATGATTATAAAGAGCTTCTTCATTAAGTATAGTTTTTCTTGGTGGTACAGTTCCGGAATTTACCTTCAAAAAGTCTGGAGCATTTCATCACGCCCGTTGTATGTCGAAAGCTATTTATTGCTTTAAATTATATTTATTTCGAAACGAATTTAAAATGACACAATTGGAGATAACTAGTATTCGTGACATTTGCATCTTTGTTGTGTGTACTTAAAAAAGGGTGTACTTAAGGGTGTACTTACAAAATTGGATACAAGCACCAGTTGCAGCAGAAGCCCCTATGCAGGATTTAAGATTGATAAAAGATTTACATGCTTATAAAATTGTTGATGAGAAGATTAGTCGTGCGTCACTAAGCAAATTAAGTAATCATTTGTGGTATTTAACCCTAGGAACAGCAGTGTTGTCTTTTTATGATCCAAATGTTACATATGAGTCGAAGAATCTTATGGTGCAAGCTCTGGATAACCCTACTGATTGCGAATTAAAAAAAATTGATTGTAACTCCTCATACTATAAGCCAATATCTTAATAAGAACATCGAATATTTTATAACCCAAAAATCATGTAATTTTTTTAAAAGGTTTGATATTCCAACGGACTTTTTAACAAAAGATCCAAAGGAGTGGGTAAATGAACCTAGTTTTAACGTTGGCCTTAATATCGTTGGAAATATGAATGTTGTTAATGACTCGGCAGAACGAGCAGTTAAGCTAATGGAAGATTTTAATTTAGTATTTTCCAAAGATGAAGAAGAAAAGCAATTGATAGGGCAAATTGTTGCGGATTATCGGAAACTCTACCCCAGTGTGAACAAAAATTCTCTTTTGAAATAAAATAACATATAAATAACTAAAAACAAAGCATTTTTATTTATTCCTTGTCAGACAGAGCTCTTGTAACATTATAAAATTTGCGGCCACAAGGAATAAGTGAATGTTTTATGTTTTTCCTATTTATTAACTCTGTTTTCCAAAAGTAAACCTTTCTTCTATCTTTTTATTAATTTTCATTTATTTTCTTTAGAAAATATGTCACCATATATGTATATAAATATATAGATTTTACTTTGTATTCTAGTCCTTAAAAATTTGGTTTTAAATGAAAACCAGAGAAGCTTTAAGACGACATCGTCTCAAGGAAATTTAAAACATGTTAAAATTAAAGTCAAATATATATTTTAAATATATTTTTTAGTATAAATAAATATATTTTTTACAACCAAGAAAATTTTATTTTTAATATTTTTTAACCAAATTTCAAGAGCGATGCGCCACGTCTTAACCTCGCCCAATCGTGATAATTTTTTGCACACCATATTTTTATACTATAACAAACATTTTGACGGGTTGCGGTCGAAACAACGAAGTTGAAAAATAAGGACCACCCTAGTGTACATTAACAAATCTAATAAAATTTTACTTTTATATCGGTGTTATCAAGAGTACACAGCAAAAAATATAATGGGTGTTCATTTAAAAACTTTATCAATTTACCTGTGATTTTTTGATAGAATAAGATAGAGCCGGTAAGAGAAGTCGTAACTTGGTCCTTGTATTTGTACAAGGGAAGATCGGAAAGTTTCTAGAACAAGACACACAACACCACTTTTCGGGGTAAAATCATATTTATTTTTCTAGTAATGAAATAAATGCTTTCTACATATACGACGCTAATTATTCGAATTTTTTACTGAAAAGAAATCACCCTTATGCAGGATTCGAACCTACGTCCATTGATTTGCCGGACCACGCTTTTACCATTAAGCTATTAAGGGAGTACTGTAGTTCGAAGTCTTAAATTGCATTAAGAAACAGATATAAATATTGTGCCCGTAGTTGGATAATTTGTGCAAATCAATTGCATTTTTGCGATTTAATGTGAATTAAATAAATGCTTTCTACATATACGACGCTCATTATACGAATTTTTTATGAAAAAAAAAAATTTTTGTGAAAACTATTAAAATTATTTACAAGAATTAAGGAAAATACTAGTACTATTTCCCGTTCTTCAGCAGTATCGATTTGAAAATGGCAACAGCTCGTCGGAACAGCGGTTCTTCTAAGAATTCAATAACGCATAAACGACAAAATATCCGAAAAAAACCTGCTGACTGGATACACTACTGGGATTTGACATCCTTCCCTCTTATAATAATAAATAATTAAACAAATGCCTTTTCGAAAAATATAATTAATCTCTACTTGTTATTAAAAAAATAATTGGTTATTTTAATATTTTCCAAATACAAAACAGGAATTAGTTCCTCGAGAAGATAGGTTTCTTGCAATACCGACTGAGCTACATAAACTATGATTGATATTTATCAACAGATGTCATTGCCTTAATTGATGATTAATGATTAAATATTGAATATATAGGTATAATCTGTATTGTATAGCGCATGCACCGGTCCTCAACCACTTCTCGGCTACTTATACGTATTCCCCTACGCTAATCATAGGAATATACAATACATCAGGGACCTAGCGATTTCCCCCTAGATCTAAGGATTTTTGGCTTCTTCTAGAGCAGAGGCTCCCAAACTTTTTTTTCTCATAGACCACTTTGAAAGTTATGCTGGTTCCGGTGGACCCCCTGCAGCTACATTTCTACCATATTCCCAAAACTCGACAAAAAATGTGAAGATTAGATCTAACTATGGAAATTTGCGTTGCGGCTGAGTTATTGGTTAATTAATTAATTGATTGTGCTGTGAGTGGATGTCAAAAAAGTAAAGTTAGCCAATCAAAAAAGTGATTCCATCCAACTTTACTCCTTTAACATCTACTCACAGTACAAGAAACCAATCAATTCTCACATATTTTATTTAGAAAACTCCCCATTCGGAGTGGTAAAAATAAAAAGAAAAATAGTATATTTCCTTGTGTTGTATTTATTCGAATATGTAATTATTACACTATTAATTATTATTGTTATCATATTACATTGTAATATGATAACAGTCGTAATATAATTAAAATTAAATATTAATAACGTAACGTAACTTCTACAATAACAATCACAAAATAGTCATAACATAATTTTAGTGGGAGGGATGTACTTGATGGATTGACAGCAAATTATCAATATTTGGCTTCAATTTTGTTAGGAATAACCGCAAATCTCCCCGTTCTGTGATATTCAATCTGCTCCTTTTTTTTGTTAAAAGGTTTGTAACGACACTAAAATTTTCTCGACAAGATATGACGAGGGAAACGCTATCAAAAGCTTTCTCGCAATTCCCCACAGTCCAGGATATTTTTCGGGTATTTCTGCCTGCAGCCAAAATGTTTGATGCCCTCTTTTAAATTTCACCGCAGTTCCTCATTAGTGCTAAGCTCGAGTAGCTCCTCTTATAATATCACATTCTCCACTTCCGTTTCATCATGTGGATTTATGATCCATGGTGGTATTTCCATCGTCAGAATATCTTCAAATCTGATTTTAAAGTCATTATGAAGGGCAATTAAATGTTGAACGTATGTGTGAATATCCTCATCAAGGCATTCTACCTGTGACAAGTTTGAAAACTGGGAAAATTCGCGCCGACTAATATTTTGCTTCATAAATTTCAATTTTCCAAGAAAAGCTGAAATTACACCCTTTGTTTTTATTAAATTGAGGCTGTCCCCTTGTAATTGTAAGTTAATGTCATTAAATTTTTTGAACAAATCTGTCAAATACGCGATGTCTGCTTTCAAATTGATCAGGTTTTCTTTTAAATCTGGATCTTTACTTTCCAGAAACTTTAAAAGTGATTCAAAAAGTGAGAAAAATCTTGTTAAACATGCACCTTTCGACAACCAGCGTACTTCAGTATGTAAGAGCAATCGTTGGAAGTCTTCATCATTTTCATCGCACAATTGTGCAAATAAACGCGTATTCAATTGCTTCGCTTCAATTGCATTGCTTTTTATTTTGTTAACTGCATTAATCATAAATTGAAGCGATTGGTGCAATTTAGCACTCAATTTTTTCGCTAATAGGTGTTGTCGGTGGATGACACAGTGAATTGCAGTTACCTCTGGTATAATTCTTTTAAGATGGCTTATAAACCCACGACATCGCCCGGCCATGGCATGAGCTCCATCTGTTGCCACCGAAATAACGTTTGTGAATGGAATCGATTTTTCCTTAAAAAAATCACTCAGGACATTAAATATTGAGTCACCTTTAGTGTACGTCTCCAAAGTTTTCGCGAATAGTAGCTCTTCATGAATTTCTTCGTCCATAACAAATCGAACATTCATTTTTATTAAAGAATTGTTCACAAATCACCATAAATATTTCTACCAAGTAAAAATTTCCTGTTATAGTTTGTAGTTGTAATATAATAAAACCAGTTTTTTGCAATTTTTTTTATTTAAAACTCCATCATTTTGTGTTTACCTAATGTCATTGTTAATGTTAATTACCAGTTAATTTAACTTTTTCTGACTAGGCAGTAAAAGTATACCTTTTAACCCTGTCAAGTGTCATTAAAAAACCGCTTTTAATGTCATTCGGAGAAAAGCAATTTTTTGTATTTGTATAGCAAACGCCAATTAAGTTGGCGCGAGGGGGGGGTGCGCAGAAGCCGTTTTTAAAAACGGCCAACCCCACTACTCAAGTAATTGTCAGAATACATTTGTCATTGACGTTTGACAGAACATATTTTGTAATGTCTTTGCTAGGGGATCATACACATATACATTTGTCGGGCTAGTGGCTTGGTGGCTTGCACACTTGCCTCGTAGTCCGGCAGTACCGGGTTCGAACCCCGGTGCTTCCTTTCTGAGGTTGGTTTTCTGTAGTTTTCCAAATTCCACGGCAAATGCGGAAAGGTAACATCTTAAGTCGGTCTACAGCCGCAGGCGTAATAATAACTCATGGCCAGCCGATGCCCCCTGTAATTGGCGCAAGCTGTTGGGGGATGCTAAGGCATGGATTATTATTATTATTATTATTATACACGCTCAGAGGTTAGAATTATCTGACATTTGATGTAAAACCAAATACAAATCTCCCCACTACTTCTAATCCTGCGCGAACTTACCCCTTCTCGCGCCAACTTAATTGGCGTTTGCTATACTTATATTACCTAACGGATGACATGGCAACAATTTTGCTAATTGATGCTGACATGCCTGATTTATAAATTCAAATTTGTCAAAAATTTGACAAAGTAAAAGTCAAACAAGTGATTCTAACCATATGTCACCCATATTTATGTAAAATATTCTAACCTAAAAACATAAATCTGAAGCCAATAATAAGGCAAGCCAATTTCTCCGAGTTGCCAAATTACTCTGTATTAGTGATTACAATGCACCCCGTCTGTTAGCGTAATTTCTACGATTCCTATAGAGTGCGTAAATACTTGTGATTGGTAGTATACATGTCTGTATGTGCATTTAATATTTATTAAATCACTCTATTGTGTTGTAATTAGCATTTTATTGAACTTCTTATTGTTTGTGTATATACCCACAGTAAAAATAATTTATATTAAATAACTGATTATAATACTGTACAGTCCCTGCTGACATTACTAAAAACTGAACATTTCTAATTACTTGGAATTATAAATGGAGCAATTACTATACAAACATAAAACATAATAACTTCATTAAATGAATGCCAACCTGTTTAAAAAAAGTATGTGCTTCCTCAAAAATGTGGTTAGCATTTAAAAAAACGAAATGTCATTTATAACGTCTAGTTATTAATCTGTTTACGTTGGTGGCGACAACATTATATTTCGACAATTAATAATCGTTACATGTTATGATAACAAGAGTGTTTGTCATAAGTCATAATACACGTAGAAAAACGCCGACAACACTAAATAGTTTCAGAATGAATAATGCTAATTCTAATTTCTGTACCATTGTTTCTCATACCAAAAAAACACATTTACCATTTATTGTAAATTCTATTACTTCTATTGTATCGAAAACGAATTCGATGCAATATCAGAATAATATTTTAATAGTAATTTTAATATATACATTCATACATATTGCTATGAACTGTGGTTTTGATCTTTGTTATACCACCACTCACGACAAATCTATCCAGCTAGGATATTCAATCGGTTTATTTCCAAAAAATGGGGGCTGCTTTCCTCTCAGGGTTCCAATCGGAAATGTGGAAAAAAAATAATTTAGTTAGGCGCCACTGAAAATTTGTTTGAGAAAAGTTATTATAATATCTTTAAGTTACTTATTAAAATGTGTAGAAAGGATAATTAAATTAAAGAACACAATATAAAATTTAAATGAAAATTTAATACAAAAATTTTAAAAAAATAAAAAATAATCTTTATAGAGTATAAAGATTAATATTGCATCATTAAACAATATTATAAAGGTAAAAATAACGCACGGAAATAACCGCAGCATGCGTTTAAAAATCCTTTGTGAAATCCGAACAAATTAAAAATTATCTAAATGACAAAGAAAATTTCTAATTTCTCCCCAGAGAACAATATAAACAAACTATCTTGACAGCTCGAAGAAAACTCTAAGAAAACAAGCGCACTAACATGTCAAAAAAAAATGCCCTTGAAGTTCCCAACGTACAAAATTTTACATTTACAGTTTTTTTAACTAGAAATGTTAAAAATTTTCTTTGTTATCTATATCAAATAACTAAGACTAAATCTCAATACGATCATATTAATACAATAGAAAAACAATATTTAAATCTTTCAAATAAATAAGATATCTTTTAAATATATATTTTACTTACGTCAAAAAAAATATATAATGGGAGACACGTAGACAAGAACGTGTAAAATCAAAAATAACGAGATTACATACTCGTAGAAATCGGTAATTGAAACTTACATCTCCAAACAACCAATTAAAACAAAATCAAAGCCGATATTACATTAATAGATAATTATCTATCTTTTTTAAATAACGTGTCTATTCTTGTCAACTGTTAACTTGTGTCTCCAGTTTACATCAAGCACGTAGGCTTCGCATAAAAAAAATACAGTTTTAAAGTTTTCCACATCTAACATACGGCGTGCACTACAAAAAATATACATAGGGATATTACACAGATATCAAAAATAATTGTACAAAGATAAATACATAAATTATTATAATATTTATGGGGAAAAATCCACAGCAATATGTAACAATTTATTTACATGTTACATTTTGTCTAGCCATAATATACGGTGTTCGAGGGGGCGGCCCTAAACTCGTCCCCGAGCAAGTAATATCTAATGTCTGCTACATTAATTCGCACCCATGCTAATTACAGTGTTTTAATCCCTTACCATAATTGGTCCCCTGGCAAGAGATTAAGAAATTTATACTTTCTTGTTTGAGTGAACGTGGAAATCAAGTGCTAATTGTAAACTCTGTAAAATTTACCAAACACAAATCCTTAAAAAGTGGTAAAATATGATGGCGATGTTCGAATCGTTCTTATAAGGCAAAAGTTTATACTGTGGGTGCAGAAAACTTAATTGTGCGCTATGAAATAGAACATAATCATGAAGTATATGGGTGATTCATACTGCGATAAAGTCTGGGACGAATTCATGAACCTATTTTTGTGGACCTACTCTTCTCGGGAAAAAGTTTATGTATATTTTTTCAGGTACAAGTTTAACTAATTACTTAATTTTATTTCTGGACGAGTTAGGTACGTCCGTTCGGGGGATACGTACGCGTACCATGCGCAGAGCCTGACACCACTTACCAATATGTGCCCTTCCTAATATAACGTTAAACTATGAAATAACAAAATCTTGTATTATGACCAGAATGGTTGCACCACGTTATGACGCCAAAAATATCAAGATTCCCACGTTGAAAAAAACAAAAATATTACAAACAAACACCGATGAGTACTTTAAAATTCCACACGTTGTACCGCTAAAATATTATAAACAACAATAGAACTATTTGCACCACATTGAGAGCATCAAGAGTATATTGAAATAAATATCTCAGGTTCTATAGTACTTTTCTCCGATATTGAATTTCTTAATCTATATAATAAAACAAAAACTGTTAATTTTAAATATACATGGTGACCTTGAAATAAAAAGCCAACGTATGAAAAATGAAAATACGCAATTGTATAGAATATAAATCCAAAATATTGCGAGTCAATTACGACGTGAACCCCAAAATTAGAAACCCCCCCGAAAATAAAATTATTTCCCGGCTGGAATTTACACGCAAACATACGTGGAAATCTATATGTTTATAAAATGCCCAAAGGATGACATTGTTTAGGCAGCTGTCAATGTTATAAAAACTAGACAATGGAGCAGTTTTGTTTACTTAAGGTTTAGTAATCTCAATACGATTACGTACGAACATGTCAGCTGTGAATAATTTATAAACTCTTTCTTTATGTTTAAATGTAACAACTGTTGGTTCTGAAAAGAACCGATTTGTAAATAGGTAAAACAGGTGGAAAGCTTAAACGAAATGTTCGAAGTGTCCGCCTTCAGCATGGAGACACGCCGCCATGCGACGTGAATAATTGTCACGAACACGATGAAAAGGTGCGTAACAAATTTGCGGAAAACGCAAAATAATAATATGGATTCAGAATATCTATGCAAAATATTTACACGGAAACACACACTGAAATGTTTATATTTATAAAAATTCTTGAATATAACATTATTTAGACTGCTTTTTATGCTAAGGATTCAAGTCAGCTGTTAAAAATTTAAAACGAGATCTACAATAACAAAATTACTATTATTGACCATCAGCTTAAGATATCGTCTCCGATAGTATTTATATTATAGTCGGGCGCACAGTGGCGTGACAATTTTTTTTAAATATCTTTTTCAGTTTTTTCTTGGTTATGAGAGGGAATTTTGGGGAAATATTTTGAATATATATTTTATATAATTACATCTTTCAATTTTTTATATGTTCTGTTTATTTCAAGGACATCCGGTAAATTGACATTGTTCTTTATCTTTTTTTAATAATTCTCACAATTTAAAAGCAATATGAATATGCGTGAACTGCCTACTATAAATATACTGTATTAACATATTTTCCTGCCTAATTACGAAAAACACCTAACGACTTCATTAAACTCCTGTAACCAAAGTATCTTTTTCACGTTTTTATGCCAAAATTATATTACAGCAATTGAACAATTCTATCTTCCTTTTTGTACTTACGAATTTCTCGCTTTTTTGAATTAATGATAAAATTTAGTTGATTTCGCGTAATAATAATTTTGAATTTTTAATTGATTATTAATTAGTTGATTTCATACATTTAAGTAGTTCGTTTTTTTTTGTTTTGCAACAACTTTGTGAGATACTAGAGTTTTATATATATTACAATGTTTTTTTCCTGTCATCACGTTATCATAGGCGTGCGATCAGATCTCGGAAAATTGTAATTTCTATTAAATTTTATTACTATACTTGTAAAATACTGTGTGTGTGTAATACCATATGTAAGGTTCAACAACAGATCTGCAATCGAACAATAATTTTAATCCTAGATTAAGACAAATTGAAATTGATTAAATATTTAATTGACATCATTTTGGTACATTTTACAGATTAATTTAATTTATTTGATTTGGTGTTTTAAGTTGATTCAGTATAAACTCATGTAAATTTTTGTAATATGTTCAAAATTTAATGACCTGATATACCGGGTGTTCATATCCTAGTGTCACGTTTTCATAACTTAAATTTCATTTTACTAATTGCGGCGTGTGAGCTATTTGTTGATTATCTGTTAACTACTTGCTAATTACTTGTTTTTTTTTCAATATACTAATTAACTATTTCTGATTCTTTTTTTATATATTTAGATACCCTTCTTTAGTTTAACTCGTCATTTCGGTACATTTTTAGTAGTCTGCAAGCGCATGTCCCTACAGACGCGCAAACCTTTTTCTTAGTTTTCAGTCTTAAGCTTCCGTACGTAAAACTAAGTAGCGCTACCTATCATCTGTTTTAGTCAATTCACACCCGTCTCCACTGACTAAGGGCATTCACCATAAATAGAGATTCCCTTAAATTGTGCATTACGACTACCGATTTCGACAACTTACCGACCATCTTCATTACCCCAGAACTGCGCCTGTGTGCGGTAGGTAGCATGCTTCGCGAGCAAACAACTTTTAGTGGCAGAAGTTAATTTTGGACGCCCAAACTACCGATCGTTGTTTTGTTTATGGTTCATAAGAATACATCCACGATTCGTCATCTGTAATGACTAATGATGTTCATTTTACGCGATCGTCTTTTTGATTCGCGGAAAGACTCTATAAGGTATCCAACGAGAACAAAGTTACCTTGCAACTAAATGAGTATACAAAATTGAATGTATCGAGGCTCTAGAAATGCGCAAGCATGCTTGTATCTCTTCATACCTTATATGACGATCTTCTTTAATCATTCGATATACAGAATCGATATTTTCTGCAACAGCAGAATCCTTGAAACTAGCGATATACCATTGCCTTTTAATAGCGCTTCGTCACCAAATGTAGAAAGTAAAGATTCCAATGGACTGGTATTGAGTTAAACTACAACAAAAATCATAATAAATAATTTGCGCGAACATTTTCACGAGTTAGAGTCCGCACGTTTTCCACTGACACTTGCGCAGATACGCGTTTTGACCAAGAATAAGGAAATTTAATATTTTTGGAGGTTATAATATTGGAACCGTTAACATCCGCTCTTTCTAGAGATTCTGGTGCGATTAAGAAAAAATATATTTCTCTCAAGATACTCGAGAAATAATCTGGAATGTTTACAATTATTTTAAAAAACAGTCTACACCAGGTGCATTATATATTTCAACCTAATTATAACATTTACTTTTTATAATACTGTCATATTTAGGTAACATTCGCGTAAAAGTTGTCGGAACAACTGGAGTTTCAAAGAGTACAGTAGTACGAATTGTTAGTGAAGCTCGATATATTGAAACAGGAGAAAAAGATGCATTTCTGTCTCCATACATATCTATTAAAAAAGCTCCAAAATCCACAGTGGATGAATTTGCAGAGCAAGTAATTCGACATACAATATATAATTTTCATGTTACTGAAAAGCAAAAACCTACAGTATAAATAATTTTGAGCAAACTTGAAGATAATGCTGTTACTTTTGCTGAAAAAGTAACTTCATTTAGAATATTGTTACAAAAGTTAGGATTCAGGTATGTGTATTTAAATGAAATGTAAATACGTTTAGCAATAATGAATATAAATGAATAGTTTATATCATTAGCTTTAACAAAGTGGTATCCTTTACATGTATGTATTTCACACTTTAAATTCAAATAGCTATGCTTTTTATATATGTATTATGTATGGATTTATTAATGCTTTAAAATAAAAAAATATTACTTATAGTTGTATTATTTTCCTGTACAATTGTTTAGAAAATATATATTTCAAATCTTTTTTCTTTTGGTCACATGTAATATGCGAATAGAATTTGTTTAATCCATGGCAAATAATAAATTCTTCGTAATAAATAAAAATGCATACATACTGTCGTGAGCAAAAAAAACGGGACAGTGTCAAAATCGTTATGTCAATTTCCTTTATTTTTTAGCGTTGTAATTTTAACATTTGATTAACTTTCAAACTCTACGTCAAATTATATATCATAGTTGATAATTCAAAATTGAAAATGCCACATCTTTCGAAAACTGATAAAGCTAGACTTGTTACTAGTTTGAAAAATGGGAAATCATTAAGAAGTGTATCGGTTCAATTTAATATTGGTAAATGTTCAGCCGCAAGAATATATAAAAAAAAAATGGAGGGAAGAGGATAATTTAAATCGGAAAATGATTTCCGCACCTAACAAAATTTCGAATACGCAGGAAGACGAAACATTAGTTACTGAGATTAGGCACAACCCTTTCAAAACATTAAAGGAAGCTATAAGAACAACACAATTTCCTGTCTCATCTTGTAACACAATGGTTACAAGAGAATGACATTTAAACTTGAGATATCCAGCCCTACAGTCCTTATCTAAATCCCATTGAAAATGTATGGGGATTAATGAGATACGCTTCTACCCAGAAAGAATTTTGGGAGATTGTTCATAATGCATCAAATTTCTACAAATTTTGTACAAAATATTGTCGCTTCAATGTCTACAAGATTAGATTCAGTTAATAATAACGGTGGAATGACGAAATACTAATTATTTTAATGTAATAATTATTTTAATTTATAAATAATCTTTCTCTATCGTTTTTAGTAATTTTTAATTACATTTATTTTAAAAATGTTTAATAAATGTCAATAAGACACACATTTTTGACAATTCCTGACTTACTATTATGAGTAAAGATAGCCACTTAAGTAGTCACAATTTAAACCCACGCAGAAACAGTGTCCCGTTTTTTTTGCTCACGACAGTACAAGCTGTAAATACATAAGTTTTTGCATGTATTATACTTTTATAAAGTATATTTGCTTGTTGCAAGAGCAATTTTTTAATTAAGAATCATAATTTAGAAGTATAAAATACATACATTATTTTATGCATAGATAAGATTATTCTAATTAAGAATAAATTTAAATTAATCACTTATGAACGCATCCTGCACCGATAGTTTTTAGACTGTCTTCTGTAGCACATGACGTTTATATTTTCGCGCAGGTTGGTGTCAAGCAGTGGCGGCTCGTGCTAAAAATTTTAAGGTGTTCTGCAAGTTTTACAAAAAAATTTACCTTGCACGGGCAGTAAGAGGTTGTCTCCCATCGATCTTATCGTGCTTTCTTCGCCTTCCGCACTGAAGTAATGGATTTCTGGAACGATTGTCAATTGTCACACAAAAAAATAAGAGTCTCTAATATTATTGTTTTTACGTTAAACTCGCCGCACCGTAAAAATAGTCGCGAAAATATTAAATACCGATAGGTCCAACTCGCAACGAGCCATAGGCAACAATATACGTATGGAACGTAATGCGGTGTGGCAACGTATGTACGATGCCTATATTGAGTGACTTTCTTAAAATTTAAATTTATTTTGCAGAATAATTGATTTTTTTACTTTTATCTTTTAGAAAACGTTATTGTTTTTTTATTACTTAAAATTACTTTATATGAAAAATAGTATACCATAAAAGTGTAAACAAAGACAGTATACATTGAAACGAATATTCATTCAATTGTATTGTCATGAAATTGAATTTGTCAATCGTTGTTAAATTTGTTAGAATGAATAGATATTTATATTTATCGGAAAATACTAATACTTAAAGCAAACAAATAAGGTGTAGTGTTTTGTTATAGGAATGTATAATATCCATTTCTTCCTGCATATTGATTATGCAGCTGATGCTTTCGTAATATGCTCATATTTGTATTATTTCAACTTATACTTCGGTCGATACATACCGACTTCCTTCAAACCAGGAGGAAGCTACAGTTGTAATTAAATTATACTTCCTTTTTTTTTATTACCTACGGATATTCACAATTCCAAAATACGTTACAATGTTGCTTATTTTAGATTGTAATTAGCTGAATGCTGTCGCAAAACTGATCTCTGCATTTTTAAAAATGCCAGAATAAAATTAACCCCTGCCCTTATTATAATTTTACAAAGGAACAGACACGTACTTCAATTTCTACGAAAAACTAAGCCTACAGTTCATGTATAATACAGTGATAATGAAGACTGGAGCGTTTGTCGACCTACGAAGTTGTACTTTACTTGTTTATTGTTAATAAAAGGCTGATGGAAATATTACGTGAGATTTTGGTATCTGTATTATAATAACATCACGATAATAGTAGAAATACAAATAGGAGCATATTACGAAAGCATCAGCTGCATAATCAATATGCAGGAAGAAATGGATATTATACATTCCTCATTCCTATACCAAACACTACACCTTATTTGTTTGCTTTAAGTATTAGTATTTTCCGATGAATATAAATATCTATTCATTCTAACAAATTTAACAACGATTGACAAATTCAATTTCATGACAATACAATTGAATGAATATTCGTTTCAATGTATACTGTCTTTGTTTACACTTTTATGGTATACTATTTTTCATATAAAGTAATTTTAAGTAATAAAAAAACAATAACGTTTTCTAAAAGATAAAAGTAAAAAAATCAATAATTCTGCAAAATAAATTTAAATTTTAAGAAAGTCACTCAATATAGGCATCGTACACACGTTGCCCACCGCATTACGTTCCATACGTATATTGTTGCCTATGGCCCGTTGCGAGTTGGACCTATCGTATACCGAATCATATCGCCTTCCGCGCTGGAATAAATGCACTGCATTTCGCTGCATTTAATGCAGCGACCAGGCCTGCTAAAATGACGCATTGGTTTTAGACACTTGCGGGGGTAGCGGGGTGCGCGCGGGTGTTTGATAGAGCTCTGAGCGCACGCTCGTGTGGACCAGATAAGGAACAAGTGAGCGATCGCGCGAATTAGGTTGGTTATTCCACTGGTCGCCTATTGAATATTATTTGGAATTTCGGAAGCGAATATCTCGGCTTCTACTTGTCGGATTTTGATGATTGAGGTGTCAAATTGTAGGGTATAATGTCCTCTACAGGTGATGTAGAAAAATATGCAAATTTTTTGATATACAGGGGGAGAATTTTCATAACAATATGTTACGCTTTTATACACATCAGAAATGTCGGAAAAATTATGTAAAAGAAAACTAGTTATAACTAATACAGGTTCGCCCGCCCAATTTTTTGGAAGCTCTGCAGCACTGCAGCGCTTATGCGCTAGCCGCCACTGGTGTCAAGAGAAAACGCGTGAACTCTATCTCTATTTTCAGCGCAATTAGCAAACTTTAAAACTGCACTCTACCCAACCTGACTAATATTTTAAAAATCGGACAAAAACGTCATATTTTTGACACATTGCACTATACTATTGCGCGTGCATCATTTATCAAACTAAACAGCGTTGCCAGATTCACAAAATTTCTTGACTGTCCCTCGCACATCGTATTATACAAGGTATGTATAAATTGTCGCAAAAGCTACACGTAGCGACATTCTTCGTTCGGTTCTGAATAAAAAATCTTAATATTAAAATGTCGTATCATGCTTCGTAAATTCGTAAATGTCAAAATTTGACAGTAATGATTTTGATTGAACTCACTTTGAAATACAAACTTATTGTTCTACAACGTTGCCAAATGTGTTTTTCGTGAAAGTACTTTAATGAATAAATGTTTAAAACAAGCTTTTAAATCAAAAAGAAAACGTTTACGAAATAATACTAGTAAAATTTTTTTCTTTAAACTAAATTGCATCTATCTCTATTAACAGATATCGAAGAGCAAAGGTTAGTTACGCACTAAAAGTCTGAACTTCAAGAACCCCGTGAAAACAAACGAAGCATGATACGACATTTTAACATTAAGATTTTTTATTCAGAACCAAACAAAGAACGTCGCTGCGTGTAGCTTTTGCGACAATTTATACACACGTTATATACGCGTGTAAACATAGTGTGTTACATAAATAATTACCATTCCCTAAAATTTCTTTGAACAACATTCCCTGTGATGGGATTAAATCGGATTCCCTGTAAGGGATTAAGTTACGATGTTTCTTAATGCTTCATTCAAGAACCACTTTCAATAATTTCGAATTATCTAAAATAAAGTTTACAATATTCTAGGTCAAAGTTTTCGGTAAATGGCATTATATACCCCGGCAACAAGTAGCTTATGGTGATGAAGGCATGCGTTATAAATTTTCCGGACTAACTCTGCCAGCTAAAAAGTGGCTACCTCCTTTAGAAGCCGTTAGGAACTTAATATCAGAAATTACTGGTACCAACTTTAACTTCGTTTTAGTTAACAGGTTAGTTAATACATATTAATGAGACACATTTAGAAAATAGTTCAGTAAAATATGATTTTATTGTAGATATAGAGATGGCTCTGATCATATTGGAGAACACAGGGACAATGAAGCTGAATTAGATCATAATGCACCGATTGCTTCTTTATCGTTAGGACAACAGAGAACTTTCGTCCTAAAACACGGGGATGCTAGAAAAAAAGGACGTGAAAAACGAAATATTCCATTAGGTAATTTGCGTGGGAGTATTTATATTTAAATTATAGTTTACAAGTATAATAGTCAAATAATATATTTATAAATTTAACGATGTATTGGGTTATTTATTATAAATTACCCACTCTTTATAATCGTTATTATTGCATATAGTCGAGTTCTTGTCGTGACGTCAAACATATAATCAAGTGACATCATAAATATGCAATGCTATCACACAAATAAATTAGAAATATTTTATATTAAGATATAATTATGACATAATAGTTAATAATTAAATTAAATTCCAATGGATAATGCAACATTTGTTTTTTAATACAATCGGTCGTTATATCAAAGTTTACAATGTCAAAAAAAAAAATTAATTATTTAATTATTACAGTTCCGATATCGGAGTACTTTTATGTTGCTTATTGGTTATTCAGAAAGAAATTTGATGAACCGCAAGGATGCCGGTTGTCATTGGTTCGGCCATTTTGGAACGTTGACAGTTCGTAGAGTAGCAAAGTATTAAAATATTACAAATAAAACCTATCTTTCCTTCAGTCGAGATATATTTAGCTTCTGTAGTCTCATCAAACATTTTTACATATTGTAAGATGCTACTTACTAAATTCTGTAGTGCTAATCTGATATATTATAATAAGTAAAGTATATGTATTATGTAATAATATAGGTTTTCACGATAACAGACGAGACACGTGATAAATAGTTACAAAACAGAGTTGACAAATATGCATTGCTTTAAGTCAGCTGTTGTTAGTAAATAATCTATGAGGTTAGGTTTATGTCATTTTAAAATAATTACAACTCCTACTAATATGCTTTATGTTGTTATTATATATAGGCATGACTTAGTTGTGAAAATAACTGATCTTATATACCGTGTGTCCCAATTTCGATGCTCACCATTGGTATCTCGGTTATTAGAAGATATAGAACAACGGTTAAATGGGGAATGTTTTGCAGAATTCAATACTCGCGGCAAATCTCATTTCAAATTTGACCAAACTTTTTAAATTTTTAAAATATTTTGAAAAATCAAAAATTTGCCGATTTCGTTATTCCTCAATAACTCGATAACGCTTAGTCTGACCTCTTTTAAAGTTTTACATTGTTCAGACATTTTTTTAAAACAAATTATTTGATACAAACAGAAACCCCCGATTGTCATTTGTTTTTAAGTTAATACCACTATCTTTTGTTTTTCATATGGCGGCCATATTGGATTTTGGGTTTGTTAGGTAGTCCTCAAAATGTGCTTTTCAACGATGTATAACATGCCTGAAAAATTTTTGTTTATAAGGAAAATATTAATAAAAACGTAAATTAATCTTTAATATGAAATTAGTAGGCTGAAAAATTAAACACCAATGTCAAATGAAAGTGAAAAGATATTCTAAGTAATACTGTAAACAAACGAAACGATAAAAAAATTATAGAAATGAAAAGTAAAGATACAGAACTTAAAGTTCACATTCACTTAAAGAAATTGTTCAATATGACGACCATTCTGTTCCACGCAATTTTGACACCTTGTTCGAATAGAGTTACAAACTCTACGTAGCGTGTTTCCGTTTACTGATCGTAGCACATCTAGTACTCTTTGTTCTAAAATTTCCCGAGTTTCTGGCGGTTCAAAATCAAATACTTCGTTTTTAGTTGTACCCCATAAATAAAAGTCAAGCGGGGTAAGGTCGGGTGATCTCGCAGGCCATTGCACGGGTTCATTATTTAAAATCACTCTCTCATTAAAGTTTTCTCTCAAAAAATGTTGCACGTTACGAGTGTTATGGGCCGGGCAACCATCTTGCTGGAACCAGATGTTTTGCATGTTCTCGGGATTAATAATTTGCCTCAAAGCAGGCATTATCTCGTTTGTTAGTAGCTCCAAATATCTGTTACCAGTTAAATTGTAATCAAAGATGAAAGGACCTATTAACTGATTATCTAAAACGAAAAAAAGAGTTTAAAAAACAAAAAAAAATGTAAACAAAATGTCATACCAATTAAACCGCACCAGACATTAAAACCAAATCGAACTTGAAATCTTCTTTGATTTGCCAAATGTGGATTTTCAGTAGACCAATGATGATAGTTATTTCATCTGTCCATAGTATTTTCCTAGGAAAATTAGCGTCATATTCACATTTTTGAAGGTACCACCTGCTAAACTGTAATCGTCGGAGATTGTCATTATCACTTAAACCTTGTACAATTGTTGGTTTGTAAGGGTGATACTTGTTTTTCGTCAAGGTTCTGTGAACAGTAGATTTTGAAATCCCTGTTTCTCGTGTCACACGACGAACTGATGCGCTGGGATTGTTACTAACGTTCTGCAAAATATTATTTAGACGTGTATCAGCATCATTAACTTCATAGTTAGCTCGTTTTTGTTCGAAGCTTCCAAAGTTTTTTAATTTGCTAACTAGTCTTCTAAAAATTGTCCTGTGTGGCTGTTGTCTTTCTGGAAAACGCTCTGCATAACTCGTGCACACATTTTTAGTGTTTCTATTTGCTTTGAAATACACTTCCAACATATCAACTTTTTCTTCGTTTGAATATGTATGTGCCATTATCAATACTTATAAATCTTAATACTTGACAATAATTACTTATCACTAACTACAAGTAGTTTTAATTAACTTATCTCTGCAGCACTAATTGTACTTTGACAGGTTATCGTTTTGTTTCATTGTCAGAATACATTTGTCATTGACGTTTGACGGAACATAATGTCTTTGCTAGTGATACACGCTCAGAGGTTAGAATTATCTGACATTTGATGTAAAACCAAATACAAATCTCCCCACTACTTTTTATCCTGCGCGAACTTACCCCTCCTCGCGCCAACTTAATTGGCGTTTGCTATACTTAGAATATCTTTTCACTTTCATTTGACATTGGTGTTTAATTTTTCAGCCTACTAATTTCATATTAAAGATTAATTTACGTTTTTATTAATATTTTCCTTATAAATAAAAATTTTTCAGGCATGTTATACATCGTTGAAAAGCACATTTTGAGGACTACCTAACAAACCCAAAATCCAATATGGCCGCCATATGAAAAACAAAAGATAGTGGTAATAACTTAAAAACAAATGACAATCGGGGGTTTCTGTTTGTATCAAATAATTTGTTTTAAAAAAGTGTCTCAACAATGTGAAACTTTAAAAGAGATCAGACTAAGCGTTATCGAGTTATTGAGGAATAACGAAATCGGCAAATTTTTGATTTTTCAAAATATTTTAAAAATTTAAAAAGTTAGATCAAATTTGAAATGGGATTTGCCGCAAGTATTGAATTCTGCAAAACATTCCCCATTTAACCGTTGTTCTATATCTTCTAATAACCGAGATACCAATGGTGAGCATCGAAATTGGGACACACGGTATAATATCGTTTTATAAATAAAATAGGGAGGAACTTGTAAATATGAACTCATTGTAAACAACTTATTCCAATGACATTTGACAGAATCCAAGCTGGCAACTATGCCCAGTTCTGGTAACATAATATATTCACTTAATAGAGAGAAATACTAGGATTATTAGGTATGATTGTAATTTAAATGTTACTTGTTCCGAAGTAAATGTTTATCACGTGTCTCGTCTGTTATCGTGAAAGACCTATAGAAGTTATATAGGTTACATTAGTATGTTAGGTTAAGTTTGAACGCGATATGTCAGTGTATTCCGCAACAGTGCAATATCTGACGTCACGATTTCTTGATGACGTGCATTGAAACTTATCGTGCCTCGACTATATATATGAAAAATGTTTCAAATAAAAGTTGTGTGGCTGGGACTGAATTTTCTCTACGTGCCATCAAAATACAGTAGCGTGCAGATTCAATAGGATACAAAAAAATAATATTTTTTATTTATATGTATTATTAAATTTTTATAATGATTTTTTTTTCTGATTTCAAAAATATACCATCTAATACCCGTATCTTAAACCGTCTTCGAGTTACTAAATGTCGAATATCGTAGTTACTCTAATTACACTATACAACAAATTAAATACTTTTTTTTACTGAGTTTACAGTATGTAATTATGATTCGTCACCTTAAAGCCAATTAAGGTATATAAATAAAATTGTTACATCACGCCAGATTTAGTAGTGAAAAGCTCTTATTGATTTTTATTTAAATTTATTTAAAGCGAGCCACAAAATTTGTATCCTAGTTAGGCCATGAACGACTGAGATAGACATATAAGTCACGTCTGAGCTTAGAAAATTGACGAAGTGTCATTTCTAAATAATCATAAGTCAAATTAACAAGTTGGAAGATATCTTTGCAATTTATTAGCTATTAATTAATAATTGCTTTTGTATTTAACGGACAACAGAAACGGCACATGGTTTAAATTTATTTTAGAAATTGTAGTAAAATTAATAGTGAATGGGCTTATTCTATCAGGGACGCATATCAGGATTTTCTAGAAGAATTTTCAGATATTCCTCTCCCATATGATCAGTTTTCCACATACATTCACCGTTTTGTGCAATTATTATTCAGGGAAACAGAAAATGTGGATCGCAAAACGAGCAGGGCCTACCACTGCCCCTTGAATATCATGATTTAGATATCGTTGGAAATATCGCTGTGTCAAATTTGAATTTAGTTCTATTGCAGCGCATAATAAAATGAACGTATCATTAGGAACTCCGGCAAATAAGTCACATATTCTTTGATAAGAATTATCAGCGTGGTACCATTTCATCATTTCGGCTTTCTCTTCTAGTGTATAACGCGGCTGTGAAATTGGGTTGGTACGTTAGCCACTTCCAAATAATGACACATTACTTGATGCTTGACAGTTTAATTTGGTTTCATTGTAAAAAAAGGTTATGGCATTGAAATGATTCTACAACAAAAAAGGAAACAAATAATTTATTTAATATCGAAATCATAATCAAAATTTACATATAGCTACAGAAGTTGTTGAAAATGTTGTCCATTTACATCTAAACACAAACCACTCTTCTCCGCAATCCAGCAAAAACTTGGATGTTTTTGGATTTTCATCAATAATATGCTGAAGGGCTTCAATATTATCAGCTGTACGTTTAGATGGCCGTCCACTTCCAGTTTTTAGACCGACGCTACCAGTCTCTCTGAATAACTTTACACAATTTGTCAAAATATTGTAAAAATCATTGTAGTCAAACACTAATTCGGGATGTTCTTCACTAAAATCAGCCATGCATTCTGTTATTGAATACTGCCATTCGCCATTTACTTTCACACCTGTACGGAAGTAACATTCGATAATTTTTGCTTTTTGTTTTATGTTGAATACCATTTTTTAAATAAATTTAATTTTCTTAATTTTTGAAAAATTTGACACAAACTTATAGTTTCAATGTCAAATAATAAATGTCATTATGTGGAAGTGGCTAAAGTACCAACTCAATTTCACAGTCTACTCCAATTATGAATTTTTTCGATGGCTCGTTATACGAAGTGTAATAATATTATATAATATATACTCAAATTTAGCAGTAGCAACGCACTGCCTGGTTCAGCTAATTATGTTATAAATTTATATCATTACGGTTCATATGCTACTTTTTTTACTTATTTGTAATATCCTGCTTTTTACAGTCAAATTAGATTTGTCCCATGGTAGCTTATTGTTGATGAACCCGCCAACCAACAAGTATTGGTATCATTCAGTACCTCCAAAGAAGTCCGCTCCTGGTGTTAGAATAAATTTAACTTTTAGAAAATTATTAAGATCTTAATATCATGTTCAAAATTGCTCCAAATAAAGTATCTTTAAACTAGAGTTAGTTATTTATATCCAAGAAATATCGTGTGTTCAAATAACTCTCCATGTTAAATATTGTAAACACTGTTTAATGCCACATAAATGAGACACAACCTTAAAATTAAATTAAATATTTCTAAGAAAATATTTTATATTCGAGTTTTCTTACAAAACTTTAACATACGATATTTCATTTATTTTTAAGTGTCAAGTGTCATGTTGGTATAAAATTTTGAAACTGCAGTCATTTGTTGGTTATATTCAGCCAGCCTGGTCATTAGAAGCGCTGACTAGCCAATCGCGTTCATAATAATATTAAATCTCAACTTTAATACTGATAGTGGATATTTTTTCCTTATAAAATTTACTGTGATGCTAATAACTAAAACTGGCTAATAGCGCCAACAAGCAGCGGTGTAGGTTCAACAAAAAGTGGTGGGGTGGCGCTGGTGATACAACCTTCAGTATTATTTCGACTCTGATTGAGACTATATGAGATCTGTTGTATATACATGTATGCTGCCACAAGTACTATTTCATAGTTCTACGAAACAGTACTTGTGGCGAAGCAGAAAAATGTTTCGTAGAACATTTCTATGATGCATTCGTCACCTTTTGGAACAAATATGAGGACTGTAAATTATCAAGTTGGAGATTGTTACGAAGTTTAATACCATTCGCTCGTGAATATATTGAAAAAAGAATTAAATCGGAAATGATAGCTGAAAAACTGGTTATGTGTGAACGAAACAACAGACCTTAAAATACATTCTGTGGTTAATGTAATAGTGCGTACAATGGAACCACACCGTCTATCCTACTCGCCTCCAAAAGAGTCGAAAATTCTACTGCCGATGAGACTTTAAAAGTGGTGCTCATTGAACAAATTTGAATTTTCAACCAAGCAACTTTTATTGTTTACTAGTGATGCTGCCGCAAACATGCTTTCCTTAGGCCGACCTCTTAAAGTACACAGTGGTAACCTCTTACATGTAACATGTAAAATTCATTCTTTGAATCTTTTTGCACGAACGATTGGTACATGTTATTCACGAGTAAATGCATTATTTGCTAGTACAAAGTCAGTGGTTCCAAATTCCTGAAACGTATTCGATAATTTCACAGACCGTGTCCCGAAATACCGAACCACCCCGATTGTTACACGTTGGTGAACATAGTTACAGGATGTCTTTTACTATAAAAAGCTGCAACTATCAAGAAAAATCATAATATTTCAAGATACTCAGGTTAAAAGTGAGTTACAAACTATTTACAACAATTACTTCGGACTAGCCGAGCAAATAGAAAAATTAAAAAATATTTCGATGCCGTTAGAGGATTCTCTCCAAATAGTGGATGATTTCACATACAACTATACGCTCTGTATTAGACGAAAAATGACTGTGTAATAGAAAAATTTGAAAGTGTTTTAGACAAAGATTCCGATTTTCTCATATTAAGGCAAATTTGTGAAGGTACGTCTAAAGATCCATTAAGTTGTTTCAAAGATTATTTTAAATGTGCAAATACCTATAACCTGACTAGAAGTAGAACGGTCATTTTCGGCATTAAAAAACAATTATTCCGCACGTCGTATTAACTTGACTGAAAGAACTGTGGAAACATATCAAATGATTGAAATATTTAACAGATGTTATCCACTTTGTGATTTCACGGAAGATTTAATACGGTAAGTGTTTGAGCACGTTCTATAATTTATTTCTTACCTTTTATTTTATGCGGTCACTGGCGTTGAATTGCGTTGAACTGTTTGCACTCTTTTGCACACTGGTAATAATAATAGAAATAATAACATTAATATCTTATAAAATTTGCAGGCGGTGTCGACGTGAGTATTAGTCAAAAGGAAATCTGACGGCTGAAAAGCCTAGAATTGCCTCAAATGTTGAAAAAAGCGAACTTTGACAAGACGCGTCAATAAATATTTATACTATTTATATAACGAAGTAATTTGTAACATACTTGAATAGATAAAACTTCACCAATTTTAGAAATTTTATTAAACATTTTCAGTAAATTGAAAATACTCTTATTTACTTATTAATATTTAATATTTTTATATTCCTTCGAAAATTAATTTATAAATTACTGTCGTGAGCAAAAAAAACTGGACATGTGGGTTTAAATTGTGACTACTTATGGCTATCTTTACTCATAATAGTAAGTCAGGAATTGTCGAAAATGTGTGTCTTATTGACATTTATTAAACATTTTTAAAATAAATGTTAATAAAAATTACTAAAAACGATAGAGAAAGATTATTTATTAAATTAAAATAATTATTACATTAAAATAATTAGTATTTCGTCATTCCACCGTTATTATTAACTGCATCTAATCTTGTAGACATTGAAGCGACAATATTTTGTACAAAATTTGTAGAAATTTGATGCCAAGCATTTTGAACACTCTCCCAAAATTCTTCCTGGGTAGAAGCTCTATCTCATTAATCCCCATACATTTTCAATGGGATTTAGATAAAGACTGTAGGGCTGGATATCTCAAGTTTAAATTTCATTCTCTTGTAACCATTGTGTTACAAGATAAGACAGGAAATTGTGTTATTCTTATAGCTTCCTTTAATGTTTTGAAAGGGTTGTGCCTAATCTCAGTAACTAATGTTTCCTCTTCCTGCGTATTCGAAATTTTGTTACGTGCGGAAATAATTTTCCGATTTAAATTATCCTCTTCCCCCCATTTTTTTTTATATATTCTTGCGGCTGAACTTTTACCAATATTAAATTGAACCGATACAGTTCTTAATGATTTCCCATTTTTCAAACTAGTAACAAGTGTAGCTTTATCAGTTTTCGAAAGATGCGGCATTTTCAATTTTGAATTATCAACTATGATATATAATTTGACGTAGAGTTTGAAAGTTAATCAAATGTTAAATTACAACGCTAAAAAATAAAGGAAATTGACATAACGATTTTGTCACTGTCCCGTTTTTTTTGCTCACGACAGTTTCTTGGTAGTGACATCTATTGTATAAAGAGAGTTAGCAACTACATTGTCAGCTGACGGTAGTTTCTTCAACTACAGTTTAAAATTCGAAATAACAAAACAACACAACTAACCTTAATTTTGTCTATGACTATAAACATGTTAAATAAAAATTTCTATAACACTGTATTAAGTCAAACTTTTACGCCTTGTGGGAATTATCTTGTACTGGGGGATATCTATGGACAAATATGGATTTACCAGTATTTTCGTGTATATATAGATATTAAAATATTTGTAATTAATAATTTTTTCAGCTTATCGAAAATAATAAACCCAGATTCAAACTCAGCCGCGCAAGAAAGAACCCCAAAAAACATTATTACTATTGATAAAGATGTTCAAATAAACAGCCTCTTGGCAACTGATAATTTTCTAATAGTCGGTACTGAAGGTTATATATATGGTTATCAGTGGAAGGTAATTAAAGCAATGAAGGAAGGCAAACCTTCTTGGAGAGTAGCTATACCAAATAGTAAAAACAAATTAGAGAAATGTGATATAAACTGTATGTCTTACAATAAGTCAAATGAAACTATTTATTTAGGATGTGCAGATAATAACATTTATATAATGAAAATCGAAGGTGGCGAAATATTACAAACATTAAGTGGACATACCAATTATATACATTCAATTTGTAACGCGTAAGTTATTATATTATATGTGGCATATCATAAACTAATACATACCAAGATTTACTCAAAATTTTTAAATAATTTTAGTGGAAGCGAATTAGTTTCAGGAGGAGAAGATGGTGTAGTAAATATATGGGATACAAGACACAAAAATGTTGCACATAAAATTGAACCTTACAAAAATGATAAAATTGCAAGACCAGAACTTGGAAAATGGATTGGCGCAGTTGGATTTAATGATGATTGGTTGGTAAGATCTATACCTATATATCAAATGATATAATAAAAATTAATTTTTGAATGTGTATATATCAGGTGTGTGGTGGAGGTCCAAGATTATCAATGTGGCATTTGAGAACTCTCAATACTTCTATGATATTCCCTGTGGAAAATAGAGGAATACATGTTGCAGAATTTAAAGATAATAATATTTTAGCAGGTGGTACTGCAGAATATTTTTATAATTTAAGTTTTAATGGAGATGTTGTGTCAGAAATACCAATATCTTCAGTAACAATCTTTAGTGCTATTCATCATGATGAACCATTCAGTGTACTATGCCTTGCCGGGAGCAGTCCGAAAATTGATATATGCAGTAATTTTAATTATAGGGATCAAGTTTTATCTTTGTACTGAAAAATAACATTCACTTTTAATATAAGAAAATTTATATATTAAATTTTGTTTCAAATAATAAAATTATTTTATTTGTTGCACCAAAAACGACATGAATTTTCTGAAATAAATAGCAAGAAAGGTATTCTATTTATCATCAAAATTAGGAATAGCGAGAAAGGTATTTAGAAAAAAAATACATGCCATAGTACTGCTAATTTTGATTAAATATTAATACTGTCTTTATTTCAGTATTTAATTAGTATTTTAGGTCCATATTACCCTATTACATTTTGTAGTTAAGTTCTAAAGTAGTTTCCTAAATTATATTGTCGATGATGATGATTGTATATGGATGATGAATGGAATATGTTAATGGACTTTTCTTACCAGCCTGAGGTATCTTGGTACACAAAAACTTTAATAAATTAGTATCTGTCATTTATTAATTTGTCTAGACAGACTATACCAGAGGTAGTCCTTATAGATTCTAATGCCATAAAGTTAAATTTCATAAACAAATTTTGATAATATACATGGTTGAGGTAACTCCCACATTTCCAATAGTAAAGTATTTTAAGAATTTGCACTGTAAGTTCTCAATAAGGTCAGTACGCATATTGTACGAGAGAATTAATAAGCGGCATTCTAGCTTCGACTTAACGAAAGAGTTGTAGAGGCTAATGAGAGTATCACCTTCATGGACGTCTTTTGTTATATAACAGAAAATTCTACAGTTTGAATTTTTATGGAACCTGGAGATTGCAAATCAGTTCACGAATCCAAGATAATTCCAAGGTCCTTGATGGTATCAAAATTTTATAAAATTGCATTATTAAGATTGAAATGTGTTGATGAAAGCCTTCAGGACACGCTAAATTTTTACACCTGGTTATATTTGAATGAATGTGATTTAACTTGCGCCAATAAATGCAATTCAAATTCTTCTGGATAATCATTAATTACTTTTATTTAACAAAAAACTTTTAAATCATGAGCATAAAATAAACATTTAGAAGAAATACTGTCCAAGATATTCTTAATAAATATAGGAAATAAAAGAGAAAAGACCTTCGGGTATTTGACAGACACACCAATAAACAATGAATTTTAAATATATGATTGATCTAAAAGCAATGATTGAATAGCAAGAAATTTTTAAATAAAAAGTTGAGGATAAAGGCGCATGTAGCTGGTTTTAATAATCATATAAATCCTGTGCTTATCAAAACTACAATACGCATTTTTTTATTTTTGCACATTTTTCTAAGAGTTAGGTATTTTATCATTCTTGAAATATATCATCCATGTATCAAGCACTTCTGTTCCTTCAATTTGATCTTGATTGAATATATTTGATCATTGACTTTGATCCATCAATGTAATAGAACTACAGATGGAACTTCTATTGTTTTTTCTTTTTGGTACATAAATGATTCCATATCATATGGTAATGACAAATTGAAATATTATCTAGTAATTTAATGTATAGATCCTATAGGGTTTACCACAGGCTTTTCATTGAGAATGATAAGCATACGAAGAATGAATATGCAGGGGTGTTATTCCAAAATTATTTGATCTTACTGTTAAAGCTGTCGATAATGTAAGGACTGATCTTGAACGATGCTCAGGGCATTGGAGCGAGAGTAAGTTTTGTTATTAAGAAATGTTTGTAACAATATATCTCAATGTTATAAACTTTTAAAATGTAACTGATAATCCAATAGAATATGTATTTTTTTAGATGCAAATAAAGTATTTTGTTTATTAATAAACATTGCAACTGCATGGTATTAATTTTTTGGGTTTATTAATAATAAAATTCTAATTATCTGCCATTATTACTTTATTATTTTTCTTTTTCTTACTGTTTGCTAAATTTCAGTTCTAGTTTTGTGTTTCTTCAGGCTTTCCTAGCACTCGGAAATGCAGGGAAGAAACTACATAACTTTGTATAGATGACTCTTTTTTATTTAATATCGAAAAAATTATTAGGAAATTATTTTCCTTTTAATTTATTATATTACTAATCCAGTTAATTAAAAGTAAATTCTAGTTTTGTTTCCTTGCACGGCGTGGTCCTGATAGTTTTTTTCAATATTAAATAAAATAAATATACTACACAACTCTTCGTAGTCTCTTCGCTTCATTTTTTAATTGACTAGATAATTGTTTTTGTAAAACTAGAAAAGACCATAATATTTTTTAGTCCGGACCTGCTAAATTTAGTAGACGAAAAAGCCGTCGAGGGTACGCTTATTCGATTTAATTTGTCTTTATTAGTTTCCCTTTCATACCTTAGTTATAAAACATAATTATATTACCCAATTATAACTTCATGATAAATAATTGAGACAGCGTTTAGCCCCATCTCGAATCCATAACTGCGAACTAAAATAGAATAACCTACCTCAACTAATAACCGGTGTTCAGAAACATTCGAAGTCAAAGTAGTCCTTGAAAATATGAAGTCATGTCTGAGATAGATTGATTTTTGACAGACAACAGTTGACATTTAATAATTATTACAAATCAGATACTTAAGTAAAGACATACGATTTTTTGTTCAGAGCCCACTTGACTTCGAATGTTTCTGAACACCCGTTATATCGAAATTGACTATACAAACTCATGCCGCAGAAAATTTTTTTTTGTTGAGGTGTCTATAATAAAATAAAGAGTAAATTTTACCTTAATATACAAATAATTACAAAAAAAAATTATTTTCTGTATATATCCATTATATTAGTCTATAAACAACTATTTTTTTACTTTATGTTTCTGAACACCCGTTATTTTGATTTTTTGTATAAGAATTTACTAGTTTTTATTCTTTTTGTTATAAGTATAAAAATAAAATGATAAATAAATCTGGTTAGATTAAATATTACATTTTATTTTTATACCTATAAAAAAAATTATAAAAATTAGCGTTAAATATATGTAGATTATAAAGTAATAAATAATGCATTTTTTCTTTGTTTTATGTATAGATGGGCAATAAATAAAAAACAGTAATATTTTTTACATATTGGGTGTATTTCAAAAGCTTAGCATACAACAAAAAAATTCATACATTAAACTTATATTAGTAATGATATACAAAATGTGAAATATACAAAATGTGAATTTACTAGAGACTATACAAAAATGATAAAGAAGAAAATACCTAGTCGTAAAATATATCTACCTGTCAATATAATACTTTCCTTCTTGATATTGCAGCAAGGAATTTCTAATACTGTTCCCAACTATATTAGTAGAACAAATAATTGCTTCCTTTGAAATATCTTCTATGGCATATTGATGAGTTGGAATAATATGAATGTCATCTAATTTCAGATTTGTTGGTATATAGGCAGCAGATACGTTAACTGATTCTAAATTACAGAAACAGCTTATATTAATAGATTAGTTAAATATGTTGCAAAGAATTACCTACCTAGGAAATAAAGTGTTTTTGGTATGGCTTTTGATATTAGTTCGTCCTTGTCAAATATTGTGCCTCAAAATACTTTCTACAAATACAAAGTGAATATCGTCTATTCTAAATGAACATATTCTTGTGGCATTAATCAACTGTTGAAACCTGCATGATGTTGCTTTTAGAAATTCATGAAGTATAGACCCTTCTATACAATTTGCTATATAACACCATGTTACGTTGAATAATTCTAAAAATATAAAATTTATATGTTATATACGTGTATATAAATAACTATTTGTTTACTAATTTAATATTTACATAGTCTGCGCATTCAGTAATATATAAAAAAAATAGTAATAATCGTTTGGTTACCCTAAAATTGAATCAAATCTTCAACTTTTGCCAAATTCAACCACGTTTTCATTTTATCTACAAAGTTTATTTTTCTAACTAGGTTAAGTTAACTGCTTCATGTATAAAATAAAACTAAACGAAACGCCCCGTTATCGTCAAGACAGGTCATTTACCGGCAAGTTTCTGTATCTAGTGCCATCTTGAATTCATATCCTAACATTAAAACACTATCTTAATACTTGCCATTTAACATTACATCGCTTGCTTTCAATTTTTTATTTTCTTTTATTTTGGAACATTTTAAGACTCTCCGGAAATTTGAATAAAATTTAATGTCACAAGTGAAAATTTATTTGTATATATTAAGATACATATCTAATTACACGAATAAGCTTAATCATGCTTTATGTCATTTCCTTAAATTAACCATAGATACTAGAGATGAGATAACATAATTAACATCGTTATATAAATGCCATGATCTTTAATACTAAAATTAGTATTTGGCTTCGCTATTGAAAAAGTCTTTTTTTATTATAATTATAAAGTACAAAGTAATGTTTAAAAGAGCATTATTTATATTTTTCACTCTGCAATTAACACAATGTTGGAGTGCTCGAATACTTGGAATATTTCCAATGCATTCCTATAGTCACTATATTTTGGGGGACACTTTCTTTAAAGAGCTTGCTTCTAAAGGCCACAATGTTACATTCATCAGCACCTTTGAACCGAAAGAGAAAATACCAAATTACAGGAATATACATTTAAAAGAAGCAGCAGATTTAATCAAAGGTAAGGATATTTTAGTAATTACATAATTCATTTATTAAGAGAAATGTAAAAATTTACTTACGTTCTTTTCAACGTAGATTTAGAACTATATTTTGCTGAATAACAAACAATCCTGGGTAATTAAATAAGTACCACCTTAAGATTTTAAATTTTGTTTAAATTTTCTTTTATTATTAGGTAGGTATCATTTTTTTTTGTGTGAATTTTTATTACTTATTTTAATGTCGATACAACTTCAAACAAACACAGGAAAATAATAATAATGAAACATTAAGTACTTATATTGCAACCAAAAAAATAAACAATTATGAAATACATAAAGTAAATATGGTAATAAACTATACATTCACAAACTAACAACTATGAAATTCAATATTCTGTTACTCCTCCGTTGGCCTCAATAACTTTTGCCAAACGATTGGGCATGAAAAGGCATAGTTTTCTAAAGTATTCTTGTGTAAGACCATGCCAACCGTTATTTATAACAACGAACAGTTCATCTTTATTCTCAGGCCTTACTCTACGCTTTTGAATGTTCTGTACCAATCTGCCACACATATTCTCTATAGGGTTAAGCAGTATCGCGCCAAGTATCTTCGGCGCCGTCGTGCGAAATACTGATAGGCGCCTTTACCCTATATGTATTGAGCCAAAATTACCAGCCACTCTCCCACAGTTCAACATTGAAATTTATGACGAACTCTTTAGGCTTGTTAGTACTGGTAGGTATTTTTTATTTGAGGCAAACAATAGGTTCACATACAAAAAAAATTATTAAAATTTTTATTGCACACTGAAACAACAGTAACAAAATAAAAAACAGTATTCCAAATTATTAAAAATGTAAATTTGTTGATTTGTTGTAAACTTTCAAAAAATGTTTTTAATATTTTTAAAATTTAACTTATCACAAGTGGCCGTAGGCGCCTTTAAGGCCTTGGCGCCGTTGTGCGCTGCTCGACCTTGCCCACATGGACGGCGCGTCACTGGGGTTAAAGTCGCTTAAACTCGCTCAATCCGATACTGTTATATTATGATTTCGAAACCATTCTATTACCCTGCGAGCTGTATGAATGGGACAATTATATTGCCTTCTTAAATTAAATTATTCTTAAATTGCCTTCTGGAAAGATTTGTCTAGTTGAGGATAACAAAACGTTTTCTAAAATATTGATATAATCAAAACTTGTCAGACGCTCATCAATTCGTAATACAGTCTTTTTCTTTTGGTTTTCCCCTTTTGTCAATTGTGTTTCACAATTTGTCAAATGACTTTCCCATTTATTATAATATGGCGGCGATGTATTAAATAATTTCCTTATTTGTCAAATGTGTTTCACTATATGTCAATTGACTTTCACGAAGTGTGTTAATCATTTTATATTAATCTATTATGGAGAATCGTCGAATTAATAGTAAAATAAGTAATGATTTAAGAGCTTTAATAATTCGTTCTATGAACAATGGGCTCACGGCAAATAATATTGGAGAGCAATTTGGAATTTTACCCAATACTGTAAGAAAGATTTATTCTACATACCGGAGAACCGCTAATATTCATAAAAGAAGTGCTGGTCCCCGACCAAAAAAATTATCTGTGTTACAGATAAATGAAATTTGCAATTGGATTGATGAAGATTGCAGTTTACCACTTCGTCAGTTAAAAGAAAGGTGTTTGACGCAGTGGCCACTTCATCAAATATCGCTATCGACGATAAACAGAGCACTAAAAACTTTCCGTTATTCGTTGAAGAGAATCTCTTTCGTTCCCGAAAGAAGAAATACACCACAAATCATACAGACTCGCTTTGAATATGCTATCCGGTACAATAGAATCATGTTCGAAAGGGAAAAGATTTTTTTCATTGATGAATATGGAATTCAAGTTAATTCTCGAACTTCATATGGAAGATCAGTTAAAAATACTCGAGCAACGAAAATAAAAGCTCAACTAAGAGGGCGTAATTATTCTGTGGCTGCAGCAATGTATGTAAATTCACTATATTTGTTCCAAATCCAAGATAGACCATTCAATACAGTTCATTTCTGTGAATTTATTACAACTCTAATTAATCATTTACATAATGATAACATACAAGGCGCTTTTTTGTTATGGATAATGTTAGATTTCATACAAATGAAGAAGTTGTCAATCTCATTAGAAGTCATGAGCATTTTGAAGTTTTTTTTACCTGCTTACAGTCCATTTTTAAATCCGACAGAGGAATTATTTAATCAATGGAAACACATAATAAAGAGAACTCAGCCGACAAATGAGGATGAATTATATGCAGCAATACACAATGCTTCTGAACAAATAACTGCAGATAATTGTCTTCATTATGTTCAGCATATGGAAACATATCTGGGTGATTGCTTAGAACAAAATGAAATATTAAATTAATTGTTTCTTCATTTATATATTTCGATAGTTTGTACTGTGCATATTTGTGATATTTGAAAATGTTTTGCATACATGTATGTATCAATATCTATGTACATTACACAAGAATAAATTAGATAACTTAAAATTTCAAATGTATACTTTATTTTCAAGGGTACGTCAATAACTAAATGAAAATGATGCACAGCTTGGTAAGTAGTTATTAAGCAAAACATATAATTTACATACATGGGAAAAATAATTGATATAAAGTGAAAGAGATTTGACAAAAAAAGAATTTAATTTGACATATATGTCAATATGACAGGAATTGGGAAAGTCATTTGACAAATTGTGAAACACAATTGACAAAAGGGGAAAACCAAAAGAAAAAGACTGTAATATGCCAGGACTCTTTGTGGAAATCCATTCCCATACGTTCACCTCTACTATAATAGTATAAACTTTTTGAACATATTTTTCATTGAAGCGCTGGTCTCTCTAAATTAATATTCGATTTTGTAATTGGGTTATGTTTCATGTAACGAACTACTGTATCAATTTGGTTCCATGGGAACTTATCAACTTAACAAGCTCGACAGAAATTAAAATGCTTGTAATAATTTAATATTTTTATATTTTTTTTCAGAGAAAAAAATCGGATTCAGTACATTTTCAATGCCTATAGTGGTTATTACTGTTTTCATATACGAACTTGCCTTAAGTATGTCTAGAAGAGTTTTTGATAATGAAGATGTTCAAAATCTACTTAAATCGGACGAAGAATTTGATTTAGTTGTTCTAGAACAATTCTTTGATGAGCCTTTATATGGGTTTACTCATAGATTTAAGGCTCCCATAATTTTATTAAGTACAGGAGGATCGAATTCTTATAATAACAGAATAATGGGAAATACAGCTCCACCTTCTTACATTCCCAGTAGTATTGTAGACTATACATCAAACATGAATTTTTGGCAAAGATTTTGCAATGGCTTACTTTCCCTCTATGCAGATTTTGTTTTTTACGTATTCTTTATGTTTCGATATAACAATCTTCTACACGAATATTTTCCGGACGCACCTCATCTCCAAGATTTAATGGATAATACTTCCTTAATATTTTTAAATTCTCATCCAACCGTAAGTGCTCCAGTTCCACTTGTTCCAAATATGATAGAAATTGGAGGATTTCATATTCAACCAGAACAAAATATGTCCGCAGATTTAAAATTGTTCCTAGATCAAGCTGAAGAAGGCGTAATATACTTTTCAATGGGTTCTAATTTACGAAGCAGTGACATGCCGAAGGAAATGTTACAAGAACTTCTTACCACGTTTTCTAATATTAAAATGAAAGTGCTTTGGAAATATGAAGACGACGGGATAATCGGAAAACCGGATAACGTTAGGATAGAAAAGTGGCTACCACAGACAGCTGTATTAGGTAAGTTTAAAATGAAATTACAAGGGCGCTTTGATATATAAGGTGTCCAACTCTATAAAATAAGAATAAGAAAAGACAAAATAACGGAACCAGTCTAAAAACGAAGGAAATCTGTTGTACTAGCAATATACATAATAATTTTTCCTAATAATCACCATTTAATGCAATATTTCTCCAAACATCGATCCATTTCATCATTCCATTCATGAAAAAAATTTCTTTTTTAGTAGGGACTTGTCTTTCCGGTTCTTTATATAAAACTAACAGTAATTAAAAACCCTATATTAATAATAAAAATACACACTAAAAACACTTAAGAACTAATAACAATAGTAACAGTATTTATTTCACATTTATAAAACAATATTTATATCGCACTTATAACTATGTTCTAACAGGACGGTTGCTAGTTGAATGCCTCCAATCCCTTCCCAGTGCTATATTTATATCTTATGGGAAGTCCAGAATAATCCGGGGTTTTCGTTTCGCTTCTCGAAGCTTCCGGCGACTGATGATGTGTTCGGCGGGTGAAATCACCGCCTGACGTGCGCGGCCGATGACTCACATCATAGTATCGATTGCGTCAGCCTGAACTTCAGTGTCTGATGAAAAATGTTGTCCTTTCAATATTTCCTTAAACTTTGGGAATAACCAGAAATCTGAAAGTGTCAAATCAGCACTGTACGGACGATGTGAAATAACCGTAAATCGTTTCCTTACTGCAATGCGGTTTGGCGTTGTCGTGGCATAAGCAAAAATTCGTTCTTTCCGGGCTTACTCTACGTATACGATTCTTTAGTAATCAAAAACTTCTGCAATATCTTATTGAATTAATCGTTAATACCGTCGGCAGATATTCAGTATGAATGACTCCCTTCGCATCCAAGAAAATAGTGAGCATAACTTTCTCCGCCGATGGAACTCTTTTGAATTTTCGTACATGTGGAAAACCAGGACCTAAGATTCGTGCCCGGTGGTGATGTTCATGAGAAAATAATCTCCTTTACGTCGATACTGGTTAATATGTTTTTGACAAATGTTTTTTCTATGTTCTTACAGTGTATTGGCCTCTTTCTTAGTTGACACCTAATTTTCGAGCAATTTGTTTTTACGCAATCTGTCGATTTTCTTGAATCAGTGCATTCACTTGTCTTTGCTTTTCATTAAACACCCTCATTTCGCCTCCATGACAGAGTTCAAGTCAAACCCACTGACAAACATTCTTCATATCCATTCAATAGTTGACATAAACAGCTTTCAAATTCCTGGAAGGTTACGTGCCGATGGACGCCAGACTTTCTAGCGTTAAAATTTTTATCAAGTATCGTTTCTTGGTACGCATCTTAGAAATCTAACTCATGATAAATGACACTGTCACTCAACGACGGTACACAGGAAAATTAAATTTTGCATGTCAAGACGAGATACGCGAAATTACCGTTTGCAGGTTAGAACATGTTTCTATCCACACTACTCACACAATGGCGTTGTTGAAGACCTTAGTACAATCCCGATTATCCGAATCGCGATTTTCCGAAATCCGGTTTAACCGAAACAAACTATTTAAAAACAAAAATCCCGATTAACCTAAAAAATTCGCATTATACGAAACGCGTCTGGGATTCACCTATACTGCTAGGTGGTTCCCCTCGGGGTTTCACGGCAATACGACGGTCTAAAACGCGAATTGTTTTGGTTAGCCGACAGAGTGTTACAAGTACATATGTATTAACGTCTGTTATTATCGCAAAAAGAGTAGTTTTATTCTTAAATATTTTACCAAATGCAGTGTCAGAGCAATAAACGTAAACGCGTTGTTATCAGCTTGCAGGAAAAACTTAAAGCGGTTCGACGATTAGATAATGGTGAATTGCTTAAAAATATAGCAAAGGATTTAGGTTGCAGAAAGGAGAAAAAATCGCGAAAAACTTTAAAAATGGTGTAGTGTTTTGTCATCGCCGACCCCGGCACGAAAAAGTATGAAAAGAGGTGAATACGAAAAAGTGGATGATTCTTTATTTTTATGGTTTACACAGAATCGAGAACGTGGAATACCAATTTCGGGGACCATTTTAAAACAAAAAGCAGTGAGTTTAAGCGAAGAATTGCCGGTCATTGAAGCGCCTGAAAGTTTTTCTGTAAGTGATGGATGGCTAGACCGATGGAAAAAAAAACATGGTGTACGTCAACTGAAAGTTTGTGGGGAAAAGTTGTCTGCCGATGTATCTGTCGCGAAAAAATTTGCAGAGAATTTTATGGAGCTTATGAAAGAAAATGATTTACAACCAGACCAGATCTACAATTGTGACGAAACCGGCTTGAATTACAAAATGTTGCCCTCAAGTACCTTAGTTTCAAAAACGGAAGCTGGAGCGCCTGGTTATAAACGTAGCAAAGAACGTATCACTGTTCTTGCATGCGCTAATGCTTATGGGAGACACAAACTTCCATTATTATGTATCGGTAAGTCAGCAAAACCACGAGCCTTCAAGAATATTCGTCCCAATGCTTTTCCTGTTTTGTATAAAAATAAAAAAAAAGGCTGGATGAATGCAAATCTATTTAAAAATTGTTTTTTTGAAGATTTAGTACCAAAAGTAGAGTCTTTTTTAAAAGAGCACGGATACCCCAGAAAATGTGTTTTGTTACTAGACAATGCTCCCACTCACCCAAGTGCGGAGCAACTTGAAAGTGGGGAAATAAAAGCAATGTTTTTGCCTCCTGCTGTAACTTCTCTCATTCAGCCCATGGATCAGGGTGTGCTGGAAAATTTAAAACGTAATTACAGGCGTTTGCTATTGGAGCATATTTTGGAAGAAGTAGATGAGGGTGCCAATCTCACTGAATGTCTAAATAAGTTAAACTTGAAAAATGTTGTATATTGGATAGCTTCAGCTTGGAATCAAGTAAAAGGTAGAACCCTGGAAAAATCTTGGTCAAAATTGATTCAACACGAGGAGGGACGTATCACAGAAGCAGAGTCCGACCATGAAGAAAGTTTACAGCAAATTTTCACGAAAATACCAGGATGTGAAAATGTTACGGAAACAGAAGTTAATGAATGGTTAAACAGTGATAATGTAGAAGATGAAATGACTGACCAAGAATTAATTGAAAGTGTTTGCAAAAATGCTAATGAAATAAGCAGTGATGACGATGACGAAGTAGAATGCACTGCCAATATTCCAGTAAAAATGTCACATTCAGAAGGACTAGAAGCCTTGGAGAAAGCGTTAACTTATGTAGAACAACAAGAAAATGCAACTGCCGCGAATGTTCTTTTTATAAAACGTTGGAGAGACATTGCGGCCAAAAACAGAAGTAGTGCTAAACGAGTGCAGTTAAAAATTACCTCATTTTTAAACAGTAAAGTGTAGAATGGGATATATATCTTATATTTTACGTTGCATTTAACATGTCTTTTATGAATGTTACATATGTATGTACATACATACAATTAGGCATTTATCTACATACTATGTTAAAAAAAATTAAGTAATAAAAATTAAACAAATTATTTGTTGATGTTTATTTTTAAATTAATACATAAATTCAAGTAAAATATTTCATAAATGTTTTTAAGTCGATCTAATGATATACGCATCCTAAACTCCTATTTTCCAAAAAAAAATTCGGATTAACCGAAATTTTTATTATCCGAAATCACTTTGGTCCACATTATTTCGGATAATCGAGACTGTACTGTATATCAATCCGCTCTTGTACTTTAAGAATTAATATTGATTTTTTGTTACGCTCTCAGATTTTTTTTTCTATGGGTCTAATCTTAATTAAGTTTTTATTAAATTAAATTCTTATATGGCAATGAATTATGTAAATATGTATATCGAATTTAACATCTTATCGAACAAACTACTCAGTCAAGTATTTACTTATATAAATGAATATGATATGCTAGAAATGTCTACATCATTTTGGTCGTCCAATAGCATACAAATACGTGTCTGTCACATAGACACCGGGAAAACTATAAAAAAAATCGCAGGGAACCAAATCAGGTGAATTTTATTTCTCTCAAAACCTCAATCTGTTGGCAGGCATCTTGTATGACGTCCTGTTATTACGAATATAAGCATTATAATATTGATATTGTGCGAGAATTATCATTATTTGAGTTTGTATTTTAAAATTTAGTTTATTTAATCGTTTTATATTTACTTTGAATAACAAACTATATTTTACATGTTAAGTTTTGTGTTTCATTAAATTAATTCTTTGGTTAAGAATTTTTTTTCATTTCCAAATAGAGAAATAAAATCTAATGAATACTTGTGAAAATAGAAAATAATCTATTACAAATTGTATGCATAACTAATCATATGTATAGTAATAAATATGTGATAAAATGTTGTACATGTTTATTTCTCCTATTTTGCTTTATTGCTTCTTAATTTTTTTGAATTAAATACTTACTGCATAATCATTAAATGTAATTTTTTATGCTTATTTGTATTTCGAAAGATTTATTTAAATTTTTTATGTATTCCTCTTTATTCATTTAAAAAATAAACAATACTAAATTTCAATAATACTATGATTTCATTATGTCGACCAACTATGTACATATCAATAACATATAAACTTGGCGCTTAAAAGTACCTACAAAATGATGGCGAAAGTCACCGAAATCTGACTCTATATGTTCTGTGACCATCTTATCACTTGTTACAATCGTTGACAAGGAGCATTCGTTTCAATTATTGCCTTGAATATTCCAAGTTCTATTAAGACGAATCTCACTGATATTTTTTCCAAATGTTCTTGAAATCTCTTCACTTTCTCGACACTTACTTGGGTAATCGTTTTATATTCAGCTTACATTAATCGGCGTGAATGATCATCATTGTCAACATCTGCTTTCATAAGCAATTTTAAGCATTTCGAGCATTTTTGAAGCACTTGTACCGTTTTAAATATAAAACTTAATCCGCCTTATGCATAGTCGCGAAGTTAATAGGGTGTTAGTACGCTATTAGTTAGTAGCTACTAAGAGCGTACTAAGATGCTTTTATCTTTTCGTATTCATAGTCGCGTATTTCATCATACTTAGTGGCTACTAACTAATAGGATCTTAGTAGAAAAAAATATGTGGCAACCGTGAAAACGGAGTTCGCAGGCATGCGCATTTTGCATGAAGGAGACATTTAAAATAGTTTACCTATTGGAATTGTAGGTTATTTTAAATACGTTTTAAATAATCTTATTTGTTTTAATAAATTTTATGATTTTTTGCTTTTAAATTTGATATAAGAAAAATGTAAGTGTAATATATAATCTTACTTAAAATTTGTATTACTGAAATTATATAATTTTGAAAGTATGGAAGATCTAGTTGATATACAAGCTGAGTTGCAAGAAGTTGAGGAAGCACGGGTAGATATCATACGAAATCCCAAAGCTTATGGTGATGATATAGGTATATACATATTTAACTGGCTTTGTAACACATTTATTACTGAATTTATTTTAGCGGAACAACAGGGATTCACATGACAATATCCACAGCAATTTATTCCGACAACAATTATATATGAAGATATTTTAATTAGTAGACTTTAACAATGTTAATACATAATTTATTATTTATTGAAATACTTTAGGGATATTTTGATATAATTTTTATTAGTATTAAATATAATATATACATTTATAAGTATCCATGTAACAAATATTCATACCTACTTTATACATGATCCAAGTACCCATGAGATGCAATGAAGCAAACTGATGAGAAAAAGTCTGTTTAATATGTATTTATGGTATGATTTATTTACAAATTTTATTTGCAAATATTAGTTCTGTAGCAGGTGGATGGTGTGATATAAATGTATTTATGTAATATATTTAATATATATATATATATATATATATATATATATATATATATATATGTCACTTTGTTGGCTATAAATGAATCATTTATCTTAAGGGAAGTAATATGATATACTGATTACAGGATTTGTTAAAGATTCAAAGCGTCTTCGAGAACATTGGCAACAGATGCCGATGCAAGCACCGAAAAATATCAGTCAGTATTGGAAAAAGTTTACTTGAAACTGGAGCTGAAGTTATTGAGTGAAAATGATAATTGAATATGTTTATTATATGATATTAGATAAGTATGACAATAGGATGATATGATGTAATTTAAAATATAGAATAAAGTAGGTATAATTATATCTAAGTTACGTGTAAATACTGGAAACAGCATTCAAAAAATAATAATTAAAATTGATTAAAATTTTGTTGATAATGAAATTATAATGAGACACCATGCACTTCCATTATTATTAAAATTGCTGTATGCCGATTATCCGTATACTTACAGTTAATGAATTCATTGTTATGATTTTTACTCTCAATTTTGTATCATTTCGTTATGTTTTGACAGTTTGCGCTTTTTCTTTTTGTAGGTTAGCTTTAATAGACACTTTAAACACGGTCTCAAACGCTATTAAGGATTTAGTAGCCTACTAACGTTAAAACGTTGTTAGTACGCATGAAACGCGACTATGAATACGGAAATTCTTAGTAGGATGTTAAAATGGTCTTAGTAGCGTGTTAGTAGCCACTAAAACGACTATGCATAAGGCTGAATATGTTGTTTCTTTGCTCTTTATTCATGTTTCGACTGAGATATACAAATTACTCACTTAAATGCGTTATATCTTCGCTATTAGTAAATGTAATGTTATAAAATTCGTATAGATTATTGCGGAAGGTTAATACTTCATAAGTCAATTTTTTTGTCAACCGATGGTCCCACTGATTTCATTGAAATAAAACCATTTCGATTATTTTTGGGTTAGAGGCTATATACCAGGTACTCCATTTATGTTTAAAGACAATTCGAGTTTTTTGGTCTCAAGAAACGGTGAACTCTATAAAAATAGAACAGTGACATTATTTTTAAGGGAATAGGCCTAAATTTATTTTGAAAAAATCGGTGGCTTAACATTTTTTGCGAAACAAAACATTGGGCTTCGTTTACTATGTGCCCCACCGATAGCTTTTTCTGTTGGAGTTACTATCAAAAAGTAGGCCAGGAAAAATAGAAAACATATGATCAAAATTTAAAACAAAATTATTCGCTAAACACTTACATAAATTCATCAATTCACAAATTAATTTACGACCAATTACAATAATTTTATTATTATTATTATTAGTATTATTATTGTTATTGTCATGATAGTTTCATCGCTACGCTACGATTAATTCTTTTGTCAATATTGAACTTTTTTTGTCAGCATGTCATGTTTCTTTGTTTTAATGAAAGGAATATTCTCGTTTGCACATACAAACATAAAACTTTTTCTAAAATATTATGAGATTCTGGAACACCAGGTAGATCTTGGTGTTGTTCTATTTGCTCTTGAAATGTTTTATAACTGACACTATTATTTAATATTAATGTTTCATTTTCATAGTTGATACAGCTATAACTGCCATTTAAGGTCCACCATAAGGTCAACGAAATTAGTGGGGCCATCTGTTGATGAAAAATTGACTTATAAAGTACATATCAACCTTCCAAAATAATGTTTGTAATGTTAGATATATTACAATTAATAGTTTCTACTCAGTTCTCTTTCTGTGCATTTCTGGTTCTTAATTAGTTTTTGCGCTGTACTAAAATTTAGTGTAGTTGCAGTATCAGAACAAAGTTCTAATGATGCTTTTGCAAATAATAGCGAAACATCTGAAGTAGCATGTATTTCTAAACTTTGTTTCCAGTCTACAACGTGAACAACGATAATATAAGCTACCAACAAAATTAAAAGTGGTAATCACAGTAACATAAAATTATTTCATCTTCCAACAGTTAATTAATAAACATCAAAAACTTATATTCTGGCGTTGATCGTGTTTACTTTCGAAATAAAATAGTAATCGTATACAATTTTTAGGTCATCCAAATATAAAATTATTTCTAACACATGGTGGAAGACTTAGTACTATCGAAGCAATATATTTTGGGGTACCTATTATAGGTATTCCGATCTTTGCTGATCAGTACATGAATATAGCACATGCAGAGCTTTCAAATTATGGTATTGCAGTACCTTTTCGTGATTTAACTAGCAAAACATTGACAAATGCAATAAAAAAAATATTCAGCGACACCAGGTAAAAAAAAAACTTTCGTTTAATTGAAATCATTTAGTCATATTTCTTTATAGATATGTGCAAGAGATACAGTACCGATCTTCAGCTATGAGAAGCGCTAAATTTACTCCTTTAGAGACTGCTGTTTACTGGACAGAATATGTAATAAAACACAAAGGAGCACCTCATTTAAGAAATGCGAGTCTTAAGCTGGCTTGGTATCAATACTTACTGCTGGATGTGGCTTTGTTCTTCTTAACATGCTGCGTCTTAATCGGATATACATTTTATGTTATTGTACGGACGTTGTTCGTACGTAGATTATCTAAAAGTGAATCAAAATTGAAAGCCAATTAGGCAAATAAGAATATCTGATAGAATCATATCTGTTCCATTTTCTGGACTTTTATTTGTCTAAGTATTGCATGATAATAAAAATTAAAATAACATCTCAGCTTGACCTTACTACATATTAGATATATCGTATGTTTAAAAGCAAGTTGGTGTTTTATTCTTATAAGTTACGATAAGAAAAATGTAGTAAAAAGTTTTTATCTTACATTAGATATAGTGAGTGTCCTTGAAAGAAAAAAAACAACGTATGAAAAATGGAAAGGTGCAATTATATAGAATATTAATCCCAAATATTTTCCCCAAATTCCCTCGCAGACTCAAAAAAAAAATGACAAAAGTATTTATAAAATATTTGTCCCGCCACTGCATTTCAAGAACTGTGACCGACTATAACATAAAGAGTAGGGTTATCGTTAAGTAGCGCAAACGGTTCAGTTAGTTTCGATCGTTACGTGTACGTTAGATATTATTTATATTTACGTTTCGGATTAAGGAAAACAAGTAGATTGTTACCAAATTACGAAGGTTGCGGACGTGAAATGCCCCGTAGAGGAGTCCACATGTTAATTTTTAATCATTCACTTACATACAAAATAAAAATATAAATTTCTAACAACTGACATTTTTGTACGTAAATATATTGAGGTTATTGAATCCTTAGCATACAAAGCTGTTTAAAAAATGTTATCATAACATTGACCGCTGTTACACACACACACACACACACATACATACACATACGCTATAGAGTGCGTATGTGTGTGTGTAAGTTCAAGAGAGATATTATTTATAGACATTCTGAATTCATAGGTGGTATATAATTCAATTTTTAGCAGGTTTTATAACTTTGGGGTTCGTGTCCATTTTTCATACGTTGTCTTTTTCTTTCAAGGACACCTGTTTGTACATGTATTTGTATTTTTCTTTTTTTTAGGTATTTTTGGTATGTATACTCTGGACAAAAAGTAATGAGATTGATTAAATAAAACGTAGAAAATATTTTATCCATCCAAATTTATTGCGTCTCCTTCAAAATAATCTCCTCCCACTCGAATACACTACTATACCCAGGTTCTGATATAGCCTCTAAAGTGATCAGCGAATTCTCTTGGCTGGCTTCTGTTGATTCAAAACGATGTCCACGAAGTGGTAATTTCAATCGAGAAAATAGAAAAAAGTCACACGAAGCCATCTGGCGAATACGCTGCTTGCGGAACGACATTCAGTTGATTTTTGATAAAAAAAACTGACGAATAATGATGGCATAATGTGATGGTACAGTATCATGATACAAAATCCATGAATTGTTTCGTCATAATTGTGGTCGTTTTTTTTTACGAATTGACTCACGTAAACGACACAAAAGGCCTAAATAGTATTCATTGTTAACCGTTTGGTTAGTTGGACGGAACTCTTTGTGGACAACGCCACGGTAGTTGAAGAAAACAGTCAACATCACCTTTATTTTTGACTTGCTTGGCGTGTCTTTTTTTGTTTTGGTTCACTTGCAGAACGATATTCACTCGATTGTTGAGCTATTTCCGGGTCATAAGCATAGATCCAAGTTTCATCGCCAGTAATTATGCATTTCAGATCATCATCACTCATAGAAAGCGATATTCAGCCACTTCAATACGAAGTTATTTTTCTAACAAATTTAATGATTTTGGAGCAAGACGAGAAGACATACGAAACAAGCTCAAATCGTCCTTTAAAATTGTTTGTCTTGTTCGTTTTGATATACCAATGTCTACAGAGTCTCTTTGAATCAATCCACGATTGGAAAGTACTAGCTCCTTGATTTTGTTGATGTTTTCATCAGTAGTTGAGGTTGATGGCCTTAAACGAGGTTCGTCTTCGGCTATTTTACGACCCTCACAAAATAATTAATACCACTTAAAAACCTGTAATCTTAATAAACTCTGATCACCGTAACATTTTTAGTGCGTCCGTACAAGAAATTTCGTTTTCTACACAAAATTTAATGTTAATTCTTTTGTTCAATAGATTTATCCATATTATATTATTATCGCCGCAACCAATTTTTCACAATTACAAAAGACGCTGTAATTACTAAACTAACAAAGCAAATGTCATGAGATTTCTGTCAGCTGTTCACACTCGTCATGCCAACCTACCAAATAAATATACACATCAATATTCACAGCACTCGTATTTCTAAAAAATACAGTCCCATTACTTTTTGTCCACGGTAGTATATATTTTTATTCTTTTTTGTACTATGCTTTTTAAAATAAATTACAGTTTACATGTATAAAATTACAAAATAATAAATGAAATAAAAACACCTTCCTAAATTACAGAAATTATAACCTACACATTGAAATAAATAGTTTTTCATGTAATTTATAAGCAGCCAGAGATGAAACAGAATTTTTGTTGCCTATATGAGGTAAGAATTGAGACAGGCGATATCTATTACGTTTTGAAATAAACAAAGGGCCATCTGTTAGGAGCTCGTGATACAAGGTGTTTTCGTCAAATTGCGCAATGTTACGAGAATGCCACTTGGAACCAGTGTTGCCAGCCCTACCTATTTTTTGGTAGATCTACCGATTTTGAATGATTTCTACCGATCTACCGATTTTCAACATAATTCTACCGAAAAAATCAGAACTATCAAGCTATTCATCTAAATGGTATAAATATTAAATAAAATGATATATAAATGTATTGTTTTTATTGCGAATCGGCAATGTGTATTCATATATCAGAATAAAAATTTGCCAGTATGCAATTCTCGCTGCAACTAAAAACAATATTTTATAAAAATTAAATTTTTGGATCCACACATAGGTAAAAGTGCCATTACTGATGTAGCTTTTTGAATTTTGGGGACACAAGAGCATGAAATTACGACGTAATGCGCATATAACATTACGAATAAAGATAACTCACTTGGATAAGCCGAAATTACAACCGTAATCCACAAACATAGGGAAAAATAGTTGTTTGGGGTTACAGTTGTACCCAAAATAGATTTAATTTTGTATTTTTAGTTTCATTTAGATGTTGGTATATTTATGTTAATGCATTCAATTCTAGTTTTAAATTGTAAATACTATATAATGTATATAGAAAAGGTTGTTGGAGTTCAGATATATTTAATGTTGTCAATTACCTTAGGCCTGGTCAGGTATTACATTTCTTTATTCATTGTCTTGTTTTCTACAGTCATAACAACTATTTATTTTATTATAGGCACAACCCTCTGGTTAACCCATCCATTTAGTAGTTGTAAATGTATTTGTATAATAGAATAAATGTTATTGACTGTATTATACTATTATAATAGGTTAAATAGTTTTGGTTCGATGCGATTCTGCGAACTAGTATGTTATTTCTAACGCACTTCCTGTATATTGTATATTTATTATTTTAAGAGGTATTTTATTTTCTATAATTAAGGGTTTCCGGCGTATATTGTTTATTTTAATACATTTATGACGTTAGAAACTACAGCATATACTTTCTTGGAAGAAGGGTAAAAATGGTTGTATGGAAATTTCCGTATAATCAATTTCGGTGTTTTCTCCCTCTCTTGTAACTGGCGGGGACAAAACATTCTTGCCGAAAAATAAGTAAATGAAGAAATAGTTCCAAACAAGATCTCTTAGAACTCACTACAGTTCCAAGTACAATCTCTTCGAGTTAACTACAGTTCTAGCTTAGGTCTCAGTGATCTAACTAACAGTTCCTACTAAGATCTCAGTAATCTAAATAAAAGCAAATATTATTTATTAGCCAGTTTTCTCGGTCTTTAGTATTAAGACCAGATACTGCATTGGTATTAAGTTAACGGAACTCCAAGACTAAATTTGTAAATATATTATTGTTATTCAAAAACTATTGCATTATTTTACATACCGAACTTCCTTCAAACCAGGAGGAAGAAACAATCTTCATTGAGTTTTTAATAAATAAAAACTGTATCTCTTACAAGATAGGAATTATTTGGTAATGATTAGCTAATTAATTTGTTAGGTATTACATTGGTAGTTTTTATTATAATAAAACAACGGAAACTGAACAAATAAATTTATTACAAAAAAAAAACCGCAGTCATAAAAAACCATGTCCTGCAACAGCGGCTGGAATGAATCCTTCGCTTCCTTTCTTATTTCTCACCCAAAACCAACCCCTGAGATGTGTACTTATCAATGCTACTACCTCGCCCTTGAATACGTTTAGAGTGTTATCTTCGAGACTTTCATAATCGCAAGTTATTACTAAGAGTGTTTGTCTGGTTCCTTTGCTTTTAGCAGAAGCCGCCGCTCGCAGGTACAATCTGTCAACACTTCGTTCTCCACAAGAACTTACGGCATTTCGTGTTCTTCTCGTTCTGCAACGACCAACACTGCATTCCGATTTGGAGCTTAATTTTTCAGTGTCCGTCATATTACCGGATGGCTTAGGAAAGACATCGGTGTTATTGTCCCAGCAGGGAGATGAATTGTTTTCTGGAGGCGGTATAATACCTAAAATAATAAGAAAGTATATTATGGAATTATTGATAAAGAGGACTAAAACGAATTAATAAACAAATAATTTGCTATTTTTTCTTCTAAATACTGTATATCAATACAATATTACATTATACTGGCCAACAATTAAAACTTGACTATGATCTGACACTTTTAATTAATATTGGTACGCTAATGCCAAATATGAAACCCATTTGTCCCTTGTAACATCAAGTTTTCTTTATACTGCACTTATTGTTTGGCGATTCCAAAATTCTTGAAAATCGTTAAGTAAATGCAAGGAATTCTTAATTGTGCAAAGAATTGAAAGACATTCCAAATACATTTATCTCATTAGCATAATGTACACTTGTACCTGATAATATTTAATTACTTTAATTTAATTTAATTTAATTACATTAATTACTTAATGACTTAATTTAGTAATAAACAATTATAAAGAAAAGCAAGTCTATTAAGCTAATCCTGTTCATTAAGTGAACATATTAGGGTTTAATAAGATTAGAAAGTATTGATCATTTAGGACTATTTAAAAGTAAACAAGGGTGATAATAAAACGTTAGTTAGATGTTAGTTGTTAGGGAAGAAAGTACATCATGTCTACTATTCGAATATGTAAATAATGCCGATTCGTTCTGCTACATTTGTGGCAGCTTCACCGTTCCCAGTCAAAGGGTAACTATTATTGCTTGCGTTAAGAAAGTGTATTTGGCTCAGGACAAGTCATGGGCTCCACATAATGTGTGTAAACCATGTGTGGAAATTTTGCGGCAGTGAAACAAGGTGAAACGTCAGAAATTAGCTTTTGGCGTTCCAATGACATAGCGTGAACCGAAAAATCACGTAGATGATTGCTATTTTTGTTTAGGTCAGACCTCCGGTTATAATAAGAAGAACAAGAATAACATTGTATATCCTTATCTCCGCGATTCGACCAGCGCCTCATTCCTATGAAATATCCGTGCCAGTTTATGAAAAGTTTGCTGCGCTTAAGTACTCGTATACTGAAGACATGGCAGGTGCTATTGAGAAGCAAGATTTAGATGTAGATTGTGACTATGGAGATATAATTTCTAATGATGGACCACAACGTTTTACTAAAGCAGAATTGAATGATTTAGTAAGGGATTTGGGCCTATCAAAGGAATCATCGGAACTGCTAGCTTCAAGATTAAATGAAAAGAATGTACAAGAGCAAAGTACGAAGATAACTTTTTATCGTAGTAGGGAAAGTGATCTTATGCAATATTTTAAAGAGTGTGAATTTGTTTATTGTAACAATGTGCCAGGTTTGCTAACTAAAATGGGCGTTGTACAATATGACCCAAGTGAATGGCGTTTGTTTATCGACAGTTCCAGCAGAAACCTCAAGTGTGTCTACTACACAACGGTAATGTTTTCGACTCAATTCCTATTGGATATTCCGTTCAATTAAAGGAAACATATGACGACATTGAGAAGGTTATAAAGCTACTAAATAAAATATACAGACCATAAATGGTCTTCTATGTCTATCTCAAAATGAAAAACTTTTTACTTGGTTTTCAAAGAGGATATTCAAAATTTCCGTGCTTTCTGTGCCTGGAATAATCGAGTTAGAAATCAATACTGGATTCAGAAATATTGGCCTCCCAGAACATTCCTAAGCGTTGGAGAAAAGAATATTATAAGTCAACCTTTAGTCGACAGAGAAAAAGTAATTTTTCACTTCTTCACATCAGATTGGGTCTTATGAAGCAATATGTTAAAGCTCTAGATTTGCAAGGTAACTGCTTCCAGTATATATGTGAAAAGTTTCCACGACTAAATTACAAAAAAATTAAAGCTGGGGTATTTGATGGACCTAAAATTAGAACTTTAATGTGAGATCCAAATTTCACCAACTCTATGAACGAAGCTGAGAAAAAAGCCAGGACTTCATTCACGATGGTCGCGAACAATTTTCTTGGAAACAAAAAAGCCTGCAATTATAAAGATCTAGTGCAATCAATACTTAAAAAAATTCACCGCCTAGGTTGTAACATGAGCATAAAGCTTTATTTCTTTCATAGTCATCTTGATAGGTTTTCCGAAAATTTAGATGCTGTAATCGATGAACAAAGCGAGAGATTTCATCAAGATTTAAAAATCAAACTACCAAACCAAAGTACACAGCAGAAAGTGCTACAAACGAAAATTTATTCCCTGATTGTTGTTTTCCTTTTACAAATACTTGTAATTTTTTAATGATTATTGTGTAAATACTTTCACTATACTCGTGACTGATATTGTATTGAAATAAATAAATGAATTATTAAATTTTATACTTCCTTTATATCGTATTAGGTCTTGTAAGCAGGAACTGAAACCGAACCCGAACCTGAACCCAAACGGGTTCAGGTTCGCTGTTTATAAAGACTTTGAACCCGCACCCGTTGAACCCAAAAATTCAGCAAGGTTCGGGTTCAAAAATATAAAAAAATAGAGAAATATTTAATAGAAGAATAATAAAAAACATTACATTTCTTGCATGCAAAAAAAAAATTAAAAACAAAATCAAAATAAAATAACGACTATTTGTAGCGAACAAGTAACCAGTAACCTTCACACAAACTAGACTAAAATGGGAAATCCCCTTTTTCTGTTTGAGCTATGTACAAACATAATATTTGTGTTAAACAAATCAGTAGGCAAACATTTTCTTGTAACCAATGCAAATAGTAGCGACGCAAACCGTGTATTAGTATATTTTAACTTTCTTAAAGTAAACGTGGGTTGTTAAAATCAACTCTTAAATTGTTTTTAGTAAAGTGAGTGCTCACATTCAAATTTAAAAATTTATATAAATTTTTTGATTTTTCTAACCCAGAGATGTCTACGAAATTTACGAAAAATTTATTTGTTTATGATGCAGGAAAAGATGTATCTATATACTCAGAATGCAAATATGAAATGAAAGGTAAACATACGGCAAATCTTGGGCGGCATATACAACGGCAGCATCCTGAACTATTCAAGAAAAATCAAAATGAATCGTCAACATCTAAATTGAGTCAGATCACCAATAAAAGAGCAAGAGCGGAGGAAAATACCCTTGAACAGTATTTAAATATTATCAAGATAAAAACCTGCAAACAAAGTTTCATTGATTCATGCGTAAAATTAGTAACCGTTAATGGCCGTCCAATGGCCAAACTTGACATGGAAGATGAATTTGATGCAGCTGAAGCAAATGCGCTTTCTTATATTGAACTGGAAGGAGCAGAAACATTAGCACATTCACACCCAAATATTATTAATTTCAGATGTGTTGCTCATAGTTTACAGTTGGCAGTGCTCGACACAATATCTAGTCCTCCTTTTAAGAAAATACTTGATCAATCCAGAGCCATTTGCAAAAAATTCCGAACACCAAATATTTCTTCTTTAGCTAAGAAGCTAAACTCGAAAAAAGCCGTACTAGACTGTCAAACTAGATGGAATTCCAGTTATGACATGGTTCAAGCCTTATTGGAATACAGAAGTTTTTGTTCGGAATTGCTGGATGCCGAATTAACTATGACTGATAGTACTCGGAATATTTGTGAAGAATTCGTAGAAGCTTTTGCACCTGTTAAAAAAATAACGCTGAAACTACAAGAAGAACAGATGAATTTAGGCGATTTTTATAGAATCTGGCTTACTTTTAAATTGGAGCTAACAAAAGATGACAAAACAAAATCATTTTCAAAAGAATTATATTTAAATATTATAAAAAGAGAAAACAACTTTATTAACAATCCACTTTTGATTGCAGCAGTATATCTAGATAGCAGATTTAAGGTCATTCTAAATCCCGAAGATGTTGAAAATGCTAAGACATATTTTGAAAACAATAAAAATTTTGAAAAATTTACAAATGGAAAGAGAAAAAGAGAATTTTGTGAGAGAATCAATATCTTTTTCTTCAGATGATGATGAAGATATGCTCGAACAAGTTCTAAAAAAGAAGGAAAAGTTTTATAAATCAAATTCTTCAAATGTAAATGTCACCGCTTCGATTGATAATTTAGTTAAAAATGAATTTGATATATATGAAAAATATCCAAGACTGGGAAAAGAAAACAACATTTTACTATTTTGGGAGCAACATAAAACGGAAACGCCATTATTGTATCAAGCGGCTCAGATTATATTCGCAGTACCTGCTACGCAAGTAAGCGTCGAGAGGGCCTTTTCAGCCTTGAAATTCATTTTATCCCCACAAAGAACAAATTTAAAAGAAGAAAACTTGAAAAATATATTAATTGTAAAATTAAACGAAAATTTCTTTGAAAAATAACTTTTCTACTAATAAAACACATGTATTTTTTTTAAACTTTGAACCCGAACCCTGAACCGAACCCGAACCTGAACTTTTTATTTTGATTAACCCGAACCCGAACCTGAACCCATTTTTTTCATGGTTTCAGTCCCTGCTTGTAAGTAAGTAACCACTTAGCCGCATTGATGATTCTTCAATGAGCATAGTACAGTATACAGTTTAATTTTGATGTGATAGGTACGGAAAAACTAATATCTATGATTTTTGGATTTAGCACACCCGAATTAGTAAAAAACGAGTGTCGCTTAGAAGTCAGCAAAAATCGTGTTGGCCAGTGTTATCTTTGTGAATCTCAGCGAATTTTGCAAAATACAACAATAAGGCAGAGCGGAGAAACTGCGCTCAGTGGATAATTGAGCTCACCATCATTTTATGTGGAGTTCCCAATATTTACAAACGACACCGTGACGCAATTTAGCTCTCAGTGTACTAAACACAATGTCGGCAGCAGGGGGTATAATTTTAAATGGGAAGTATTGTGATAGTGTTTTAATGTTAGTTTATGACTTCAAGATGGCACTAGATACAGAAATTTACCGGTAAATTACCTGTCTTGACCATAACTAGGCGTTTCTTTTAGTTTTATTTTATACGTCAAGCAGTTAGAAGCGAAGCACCAGTAAATTGAAATTTGTAGATATAGTGAACACGTGGGGGAACTTTACTTAATGCGCAGCCTATGTGAATATTATTAAATAGTAAACCTATAGTTATACTCGTATACACGTATATGATATATAAATTTTATATTTTTAGAATTATTCAACGTGATATGGTGTTACATAGCAAATTGTATACAATAAGGGCCTATACTTCATGAATTTCCAAAAGCATCAACATGGAGGTTTCAACAGTTAATTAATGCCACAAGAATGTTCATTTAGAATAGACGATATTCTATTAATATATGCTTTTTTTTGTAATTTAGAATCACCTAACGTATCTACTGCCTAAACCAACAAATCTAATATTAGATGACATTCATAATGTTCCAACTACATCAATATGCCATAGAAGATATTTCAAAGGAAGCAGTTATTTGTTCTACTAATCTAACGGGTGTTCAGAAACATTCGAAGTCAAGTGGGCTCTGAACAAAAAATCGTATATCTTTACTTAAGTATCTGATTTGTAATAATTATTAAATGTCAACTGTTGTCTGTCCAAAATCAATCTATCTCAGACATGACTTCATATTTTCAAGGACTACTTTGACTTCGAATGTTTCTGAACACCCGTTATAAGTTGAGGTAGGTCAGTTCTATTTTAGTTCGCGGTTATGGATTCGAGATGGGGCTAAACGCTGTCTCAATTATTTATAATGAAGTTATACTATCTTCTTGGGGATTTGTCTATGGTCGACTGTTAACAACTACGCCTTGTAGCTTGTTGTGCAATATTTTAAAAAGTAGTACAGGTTGGCCCAAAATGACCGAAGGGGTTTTAATTCCTTATAACTTTTTTATTATAATTTTTTGTTTTTTGTTTTCAGTATTTTGTAAAGAAGACTTGGGGAATTTAAAATGGAACAGTACACAATTGAACAACGTGCCAAAATCGTTGAACTTTATTTCTCAAATCAACGATCCATTGTTTTGACTCAGCGTGCATATCGTTGTTATTTTAATGTGCGGGTTGGACCCCCAGAGTCAACAATAAACCGTCTGGTTGCAAATTTTCGAGAACAAGGGGCAGTAAGAAACCTTCCTGGTGCCGGCAGACGACGAACGGTGCACACGGACGACAACATTGAACGGGTACAGGAGAGTACTCGGGAAGATGGAGAAACATCAACCAGAAGACGTTCGACACAACTTGGCCTCACAAGAGGGTCGCTGCAGAGAATTTTGCATACAAAAGGAATGTTTCCATACAAAATTCAGCTTGTCCAACAATTGAAACCGACAGATTACCAGCAACGACTTGATTATGCAAATTATTTTCGTCAAAAAGCAGAAGAAAATCATGATTTTATTCATAATTTAATTATGAGCGACGAAGCCCATTTCCAATTAAATGGGTTCGTTAATAGGCAAAACTGCAGGATATGGGCTACGGAAAATCCAAGAGTAGTTCAACAGCGAGAATTACACCGACTTAAGTGTACCGTGTGGTGCGGTGTTTCGTAGGAAAGGATAATTGGCCCATATTTTTTTGAAAATGAACACGGTGTCGCCGTTTCCATCACTGGTGTTAGATATCGGACAATGTTGGAAAATTTTTTAAGGCCAGCCGTGGAAAACCATCCGCAAGTATGGTTCCAACAGGATGGAGCCACAGCGCACACTGCGAGGGACACAATGGCTCTTTTACGCGACATCTTTGGTGAACGAATTATTCCCCGTACAAGCGATTTTAATTGGCCTCCGCGTTCACCGGATTTAACCGCTTCAGACTGTTTCCTTTGGGGTTATTTGAAAGGAAAAGTCTATATTAATAAGCCTCGAACCATACAGCAATTAAAAAATAATATACGCGACGAAATCAACAACATAACACCTGAAGTTTTGCGAAAGGTTATGGTAAATGTTTTGGAAAGAGCACGAATATGCGAAGCAGAAAATGGCCAACACTTGCGAGATATAATTTTTCATAATTAAATTAAAAATATTCTCCATTAATATACTGTATTTAAAATTAAAAAAATTTAATAATTATGTCTTAAATAAGAAGTTATAATGAACTCAAACCCCTTCGGTCATTTTGGGCCACTCTGTATTTCAAACGACTTACCATAAGAAATTGCCGAAAAAAAAACCGTAATTACTTCAATAAACTTTGTATAAGTTTGTACTTTAGTCTCCTATGAAATTAGTATGATATTTCAATGAAGTGACTACATAAACTTTCTTCTTAAGTTTTAAGGTTAGGTTAGACAAAAAATTAATGTAAGCAATTGTAAACAGCGGGAAATGGCGCTCACTTGATGGTAATACCGCTCAGTGAGCGGAATTATTGCAGCTTGATTAGCTGCTAATCAAGAACTCGGTTGGGAGGTCATTCTACATCTGCCTTATTCTCTTAATTTTGCTGCGTCATTTCCATCTCTTTCGCTTTCTATTAAACAACCTTGAAGGAATCTCCTTCAATAACGATGTCGCGCTTCAAAATTGGCTTGATGACTTCTTCAATTCCAAACTATATGATTTACTACTATATAAATTATGGAAACTAAATTACTTTCTACTGTATGAGTATGAGTATGAGAAATATATTTTGCATGCTTTTAATGTTTTTGCAAAAAAATTGTAAAAAGGTAAACTAAATTTTATGTTATAATAGTCCTAATAATAATTACATTTCCTTTAAAAAATAACTACTTACCTAGAGGTAGACATGCTGCGTAGCTAACATAGCCTTCTTCAGCGTGTGGTGTTTGAACGTAAAGCCAATGTTGATTTTTGAAGACAGCGTTGACGACCATACCAAGTGGTAACGATATTTCGGCCTGATAACCCCCTATCCTTGTTTGGTAGAGAACACTGGGAAATGCCAAAACAACCGGAATGTTAGCTGGTTTATCAATACTAGCCTAGAAATAAAACAATATAAGGATAGTACTTCTATTCATATTTAGCATAAGCGCGTAAAGAAATACCGTAGCTTTAGTTTTTAAATATTGCGTTTAATAATGTAATACGAGGCTTGTCTTTTATATTATACATATAGAGCTGGAATAAAATAGTAGATAGCTTTTAATGGCTTTATTGTTTTTCGAAGTATTCTCCACGAAGATTAATGTACTTTTACATTCGCTCGAACCAACTCTGGAAGCAGTTATTCCACTCGTTTGTTGGTATACTCAAAATTGCGTTTTTGAAGGCAATGACTGCTTTTTCTGACGACTGGAACATTTGACCACGCAGTCCGTCTTTGATTTTCGGAAAAGTAAAGAAATCCTTGGGACTGAGGTCGGGACTGTACGGAGGATGGTCTAACAATTCGAGGTTTTGTTGCTAAAAATTAAATTGTCTTGCGAGCTGTGTGCGAACTTGCATTGTCTTGGTGGAGGATAGTTCGTCGTTGTGGATTGGTTTCTCGGAGCTCAGCGATGACTTGCGCCAAACGAATGATTGTATACTAATCGGCAGTAACAGTTCTTTGATCTTGTAGAGAAATTGTTGCTACATGACCTGCTTTCGAGACAAATGTCGCGACCATCTTTTTGGAGACACTTCGAGAACGGATGACTTTTGGCGCCTTTTCTTTACCTTGTAACAACCAAACAGACGACTGGCGTTTATTTTCTAGCTCGTATTAGTAAATCCAAGATTCATCACCTCTCACGATTCTGTACACGTTTTTAGAGTTTACTGCGTTGAAGCGGTATAGAGTTTTTTGAATCAATTCACCATAGCTGTTTTCTATTCTTCGGTCAACAAATGCGGTATCCAACGAGAAACTAATTTTTTCCACACAATTCTTCATGCAAAATTTTTTGAATTGAGGTCTTTGAAATCCCAATGATGCCTCAATTTCGCGATATGTCACATGTCGATCTTCGTTGATGAGCTTGCGCATAGCATCGACGGTTTCCTGAGTGACTGCCGTTTTTGGTGCACCTGCTCTTAGATCGACTCTAAGACTAATCTGTACACGTTTGAATTCTCCATACCAACGAGAAATCATTGACTGATGTAGTACTTCATTAACGAAAACAGGTATCAACTTGGCGAGGATAATTGTTTTCGAAAATTATTAAAAATTATTGCGCGAAAATTTTCATGGTTTGATTCCTTTTTTCGACTAACTTGCCAACTTTGACAGTTCGTTATAGCTAGAACATTATACGTATCGCATTGAAACTTTAGATTTAGGCTAACTAAAGTTGGAGGTTAATTTTTAGTACTGTATTAGTAGTAGTATTCTATTAAATACGAAATTTCGGACAAGATGTGCGCGCTATCTCGATTTCATATGGCGTACTAAATATTGCCTTGTTGCCAAGTCTTTGTATCTAAAACGATTATAATCAAACATCAAAGAAGATTTTGGTATGAAGAATGAGATACTTTTAGCGCTATTTTCACCAAAAAGTCTTCGTTGCTCATATTAACTATAAGAGTGTGTGACATGACAACAGTGCACGGTACCGAGGATACAATAAAAACGAAAAAAGAGTCATAATGGCGTAGTGTTTACAAAATTAGTTTTGTAAAGGAACAAGTTTTTGGGTAAGTTTGATTATTATTAGTTGTAACGAGCCATCGAAAAAATTCATAATTGGAGTAGACTGTGAAATTGGGTTGGTACTTTAGCCACTTCCAAAACCACTTCCACTACAAAATGACATTTATTATTTGACATTGAAACTATAAGTTTGTGTCAAATTTTTCAAAACTCTTATTAAGAAAATTTAATTTATTTAAAAAATGGTATTCAATATAGAACAAAAAGCAAAAATTATCGAATGTTAATTCCGTACAGGTGTGAAAGTAAATGGGAGTGACAGTATTCAATTACGGAATTCATGGCTGATTTTAGTGAAGAACATCCTGAATTAGTGTTTGACTACAATGATTTTTACAATGTTTTGACAAATTGTGTAAAGTTATTCAGAGAGACTGGTAGCGTCGGTCGAAAAACTGGAAGTGGACGGCCATCTAAACATACAGCTGATAATATTGAAGCCCTTCAGCATATTATTGATGAAAATCCAAAAACATCCATTTCAGTAGTGATCCAACAAACAAATTAATCTTATGGTACGTGCCAATTCATTCTTAAAAAAGTCTTACATTGTCATCCATACAAGCTGCAATGTTTTCATGAACTTTATCCAGTGGATTATTTGAGACGAGTGGAATTTTGTCAATGGTTTCAAAGTAATCTACACAATCAGGATATCCTTAATACAGTTTTTTTCACGGACGAGGCCTGGTTTTATCTTTCTGGATATGTTAATTCACAGAATATGAGGTGTTGGGCCTCCGAAAATCTTCATTTTTTTGTTGAAAAACATTGCATCCCCAAAAAGTTGGTGTTTGGGTTGGAATATGTCGAAGAAGATTGGTGGGTCCCATTTTTTTTGAAGGTACACTTACTGCTGCACGATATCGCAATGAGATACTCGGCTCATTCATAAATCAACTGGATGATGAGGAATTACAAAATGGGTATTTCCAACAAGATGGTGCAACAGCACATACGACCAGAGAAACACTTCAATATCTCAGAGAATTTTTTGATAACAGAATAATAAGCAGGAACACTGAAATGCCATATCCAACTAGGTCTTGCGATTTAAACATATGTGATTTTTTCGTATGGCTATACATCAAAAATTCGATTTATTCAACGCCAATTCATAATCTGGAACAACTGAGAATTCGCATAACAGAAAAGTGTGAAGAGATCAACAACTCACCGCAAATGCTGCATAAAGTTTTTGCTGGATTACGGAGAAGAGTTGGTTTGTGTTTAGATGTAAATGGACAACATTTTCAACAACTTCTGTAGCTATATGTAAATTTTGATTATGATTTCGATATTAAATAAATTATTTGTTTTCTTTTTTGTTGTAGTATCATTGCAATACCAAACCTTTTTTTACAATGAAACCAAATGAAACTGTCAAGCATCAAGTAATGTGTCATTATGTGGAAGTGGCTAAAGTACCAACCCAATTTCACAGTCTACATCAATTATGAATTTTTTCGATGGCTCGTTAGTAATAATTAATTTTAATATAAAAGTATTTTTAACAATATAAAATATTATTCAAAATCTGGTGTGAAGAACACAAATACATGTTCAATATTAATATTTTTTTCAGATTTTTAATAATATTTTATATTATTAAAAAAACTTTTGTATTATACAAAACTGGTGAGGTTATACCCACTCATGTATGTTTCATTTATTCTGTTACATTACACATGCGGTTATTCCGTAAGTATGTGTGAAGACACAAACAAAATACAATTTCTAGAGATAAGGCAGCACTACCTCTGGAAACACTTCGTTAGTTCTGCATTGGTTATGTAGACAAAGCGCATACTTCGGCCGTCTGACAATATGCAGCGCTTTATGTACTTCTACGTGTTTTCTAATGTGTCTGAAGATATCCTTTCTCCAGCAGGGGCGTACTGATGAATCTATAGAAAGATGAAATACGTATCTGCGTCTCTGGGGAGGGATACGTTCGGATACGTTAACAAAAATATTAATATTGAACTTTTTGTTCTTCACACCAGATTTTTAATAATATTTTATAATATTAAAAGTACTTTTATATTATACAAAACTGGTGGGGTTTACCCATTCATGTATGTTTCAATTATTCTGTTAAATTAATTTTAATATTTTGCAAAAAAAAAATACTTTTATAATGACTTTTCCAAGTACGCACAAATATAAATGCAAAATTCCAGGTTGCGAAAATCGATATTATTCCAATATTTTTCCTGATTCGAGTTATCAAAATAAACATTTCTTCACTCTCCCTTCTGATAGAAAACAGGTATGGTTGAACTCCATTAAAAATTTTTCAGGTATTGATGTTTTTTCGAATTCAAAACAAATATGTATATGTTTGCGAGGAACCTTTTGAACAACATCTAAATAATTTAGTGTCTTCTCATTCAAAAAAATTTTCAATTGAATTGTTCATTTACAAGTTGCAACCGATATACAGTACTTTTTCCCCAGCCTGTATACCTAGAGTTAATTATGTTCAAACAACCTATTTGATAAATGATAAACCGCTTGCTACTAAGACTATAATTAAAGATCTTGATGTATTGTTTGACTTTCGTCTTAGTTTAGGACAACATATTCAGGAATTGTGTTTGTCGGCATCCAAATCATTAGGTTTTGTTTCGCGCACTTCTAAATATTTTAGGAAAACAGTTCGTTTAAATAGCCTCTACTTTGCTTTTGTTAGAATATGCATCGATTGTCAGGTCTAGCATTACTTCACTCAGCAACTCTCTATTGAGCGAATTCAGCGTCGCTTCTTAAAATATTTAAATTTTAGAATTAAATGTACTTATCCCCCCTCCCCAAGATTATGACTACGATTTATTGGAAAAGCGTCCAAATTAATTCTCTTACATCTCGGAGGGAGGTCCATAGCGTGCGTTTCTTATGAAAATTGATTCATGGAAGAATTGACAGCCTTGAAATTTTGTCTAACGTCGATTTCAATGTCCCTCGTTTTGCCGCTCTCTCAGTCACGAACGCTTTGTGGAACACTCCTATAATTAATATGTGCCGATTGGCCGATCATCGGTATGAGGATATATTCGTTGACCATTATTATAATTATTTTTGTTAAGCTTTTGATCTTCCTTGATATTAGAATGCAGGCGCGGCTCGTGATGGCGTATTTGGGAGTGCAAGTACAATGATGCGAGTGCCTCGTGTGTTTTCGGTGTTCACTGAGAAAACGTTACAGTTAGTACACGAGGATACACGAAGCACTTACATCAGTGTACTTGCACCCCCAAATACGTCATCACGAGCCGCGCCTGTTAGAATGTATTTTTTTTTCAACATTTGTGTATATATGCACTTATACTCATACTTATACCGGGTGTCTCAGTTATGGTGTTCCAATGGCATGCCTCCGTTATTTAATAAAATAAAAATTTGAAATTTGGGGCATTTGATATAGACCTAATGTTCTTTAAATTAAGTCTAACATTCATATTCTTTCACTTCCGGTTTAACCGGAAACGACCCTAGCTTTTTTATTTTAAATAGCACCCTATATATTTTCCATAAAATTTGAATTCTGCGGAAAATTCTCTTTTTCACGAAGTATTACACTTTGTATTTAGACTTCAAAACAAAGGCGAAATTGCATTTTAAATATTCAAGAATGGGATAGTAGAAACCAAAGCGATTATTTGTTTAACTTTGACAGTTCATAAAGTGTTACTAAAATTTGTCTCAAAGTTGCTTCGAACAAAGTTGTATTTAAAATGAATAACAACGATTTTACATTGAATATGATCCTCATTTATGGAGAATGTAGAAAAAACAGGTGTGATGCCTTCCATGTTTACGGAGAGCGGTATCCTGACAGACGTATGTCAAGCGTTATGTATGTTATACGGCTGGCTTCAAATTTGGAAACATGTGGTGCCTTTTCAGAAAAATGCCGTTTTTAAAATAAAGACTGCTACTGATGAAGAGCATAGTGTTGGTGCTTTAGGAAGTGTGCTTAATAATCCACTTATTTCAATTCTAGAATTTGAAGCGGAATGCAATATCTTTCGTTCTTCTATTCAACGAATCCTAAAATCCGCCAAATTCAGCCCGATTAAAATTCACCTGCATCAAGGATTAGAACCAGGAGATTATGACAGAAGACTGGTGTTTCTTGTATGGCTAGCAACTGCCCGTGAAGATGGCATTATTAGCTCCAAATTATGGACAGATGAAAGCCGCTTTTATAATAATGGGACCGTAAATCGACACAATTGCCATTATTGGTTCGTAGAAAATCCTCATTGGATGAGAGGGGCCAACTTTCAGAAAATTTGGGGAATTAATGTATGGTGCGGCATGATCGATGGGTTCATTATGGGACCAAAGTTTTGTGAAGAAACCTTAACTGGTAAGGCATATTTAGAATTCCTTCAGGGCGAATTTTCAGGTTTTCTTTAAAATGTTTCGTTAAATATACGTGCCAACATGTATTTTCAGCATGATGGGGCACCCCCTCACAATTCTAGAACAGTGACTGATTATGTTAATCAGATTTTCCCTAATAATAGACACACATGGGCCAATAAGATGGCCTGCAAGATCACCCGATTCTAACGCTGTTAGATTATTTTCTATGGGGATATTTGTAGGATAGGGTATACCACACGCCTCTTGCAGATTTGAAAGATTTAAAAAATAGAATGCGCAGCTCTTAATGCCAAGTTATTAAGAAGTGTTACCTCTGGTGAAATTTTGCATCGAGCCGAATGTTGCATTGAAGCAAATCGACAACATTTTCTTTAGCATCTTTTCTGGGGCTCACGGCTCAAGTTTGGTGCCACTAAGAGATTCATAAATAACATTCTCGTATAAATAAAATTAATAAGTATTTTATTTTTTGTGATTCATTTAACATTATTTTTCTGTTATTTGACATTCAATAAAATGTTTGTAAATCACTCTTGTCCAAATCAATATGCTTTCTAACAGAGAACTTAAAAATGCATGTTTGGGAAGTGTATTCTTGCTACTTTAAATTCAAATACGAAATAATGAATGTGCTTTTTTAATTTCCTACAATCCCAATTTTTGAATATTTAAAATGCAATTTCACATCTGTTTTGAAGTCTAAATACAAAGTGTAATACTTCATGGGAAACAGAATTTTCCGTAGAATTCAACTTTTGAGGAAAATATACAGGGTACTATTTAAAATATAAAAGTTGGGACCGCTTTCGGTTAAACCAGAAGTGAAAGAATATGAACATTAGGTTCAATCTAAAGAACATTAGGTGTATATCAGATGCCCCAAATTTTATTAGATAACGGACGTACGCTATTGGAACAACAGAACTATACTGTTGGAAATAAACAATATTATTATTAGAGAACGGACACGCTTACCACATGACGCAAAGCCCAGTGCAGTACTGGCGAAAGGCTGTATTTCTAAAATATTTAATTTTATTTATATAATTGGAAAACGAACGGGTGGTGATCTATCGATCTAAAAGTACGAAATACATATTTATTAATTAATTTTATTTATATAATTGGAAAACAAACGGGTGGTGATCTATAAAATTACGAAATACATATGTATTTGTTGAAAAGTTGTATTTTTAAAGTTTTTAATTTTATTTCTAAAATTGGAACATTTTTATTTGTTCATTTTGTTGTTCAAGTTGAGTAAAGGAGTATTAATATTGACTAGCAATAGTTTCTCAAGGTTTTCTTCTGTCAATTTTGTTCTCTTTGATTTAAGTACATCCTTATAAATAGAAAACGGCCTTTCTACATCGCAACTGGTTATAGGTGCATACTGGAAATATTCTTTTATTTCTTCATATTTAGCCGTTAGATTTTGTGGAATTGTCTCCATACATAATTGCTGCAATGTAATTAAATCTGGATTTCTATTAAGAATTGCTTCAAACTTTTGCCGAAGGCCACATCCGAAGTCACTTGGAATACTTTTCAAATTATTAACAGCCACATCTAATGTGGTTAACCCGTCATTTAATTTGAGATTTCGATTTTCAAAATAAGTGATTAGTTTTGGCAATTTTCCAAAGTGTTCGTGAAGAAAGTACAACTGATTTTTTAAATTTGGGATTTGTGTGAGCTCCTTGTACTCACCAATACTTCTAGCATCCTCCTTTAGCAGTGTTACGAAATGTTTTAGACTATCGAAATTCTCAGCATAATAACTAGTAGCTTCCAGCCATGTTCCCCATCTACTTATTACTGGAGTGGGAGGCAGTGACAGAGATGGAAATTTTTCCCTGAAAAGAGCTACTCTCAATGGTGCTTTTCTGAAAACTTTTTTAAAAGCTGATACAAGTCTATCAACTTCCGGAAAAGTGTCTCTGATATATTCACAGATTCTGTGGAGAGCATGTGCTACACAAGTAATATGCAGCATATTAGGATATGTTTTCTTCAATCTGCCTGTTTTTAACATATACGCAGCACTATCACTGACAAATAAAAGTATTTTTTCTTTGTACGTGGCGTCCGAATGAAGCATTTTTTGCATATTCTCCTTAATGGTTTCAGCAACTGGTTCCGCATCAACTCTATTTATAACACTTGTTGCTATTACATATGAGTTATAGGGAATAGTTGGATGTAGTACACCAGCTACAACATTTACCACACAGCGTCCTAACATATCCACCGTTTCGTCGGCGCTTATCCATATGTATTGATTTAAAAGATGGCTTCTAATGCGTTCTACTGTTCTCGTATAGCACCTAGAAACATAATATTTGCGTAAAGTTGATTCATCAGGAACATTTCGACCAGTGTATTTTTTCAGAAATGTCTTCAAAATCGGATTGTTCAATTTAAATAATGGCATATTAGCTACCATAAAAGTTTCAAAGAGTTCTTCGTTAAAATTGTCAGATTCCAACAGGTTCAATTTTTTTTCGTGCTTTAACGATCCTACGTGACGTTTTACGGTTGATTTATTGCAATTTTTCAATAACGTTTCACACACTTCACAATAAATATCGGAATCACTGGCAATGTACATACAATCAGTATGGCCCTCAATCCAACTCGCCATTGTTTCACGATGCCATTCTCGACGCTCTTCCATTGTCTGAAAAAGTCAGAATATTCTAGATCCAAATAAACGAAATTAAATAACGAAATTTTATTCACACTTACGTGAAAATAATTGGAAGATGTTGCTTAAATGAAAAGAAAAGGAATGTACGTGCTATTTCTCTTACGAAATACGATAAACTTATTTATTTTATCTACGTACACGACACCACTGAAAACACTATATTCTCCGAATACAATAGCTGGGTTGTCCATTGTTATCGCTGCGAGACCAGGTGGCCGAGTAAGTCAAACAAATACTTCATTGAATTACGCTGGGATATACTGAGCGACGTTATACACAATTCCAATTGCCGATTGCGTTTTATGGAAATTGCATCCGTTCTCTAATTATTATTATAAGATTTTTTTGTCCAAGGTTGTACACATGCTATATAGGTAGAAGTAATATCCAAAAATTAGATAGGATTCGGTCGAGCGCGAACGTTCTCATCGAAAGTTTAGCGAAAACCTGTAATTAAATATTCACAAACACCATAAGCTTACTACGTGTACATAAGGTAATCGTAGAGATTCCAAAACATCATGCGATGGGCTCTGTGGGAACCATTTTCGGATAACTCTCGAACCACCCACTTATCGGCAATTTAACCGGGAATTAGTAGCAATTTCGACTTGGGAACCGACCGAAGGATTCTCGAGTTTCTCTTGTCGAAGACGGATCGCAATGCGGTCAACGCGGCGCGTCTGACATGAATCTACCCTCTGACCTATCATGCAAGGTGATTTAATTGCGCACCATGACAGATTAATCATTATGTTTACAGATGGACTGGATCTCATTACTAGCTACATGGCATGGAATCATACTTCAGCGCATAGCTACGGTCTGTTTAAACCTCAATTTCAAGCTCGGCGATTTAAATTATGTATTACTGCTCAGGTAAATGCATGAAATATGGCTTACGTATGAAGATCGCTTTTTTCATTGTTTCTCGCGAAGTAAGTATGTTATTATGTGCTATTTACGATAACAGATGTAAGATGCAAAAAGAACAAGGAGGTTGTTATACATAGATGAATTAGAGCTTATTAAGAATCCTAGTAGTTACGCTAACATGAAATATAGTTTTATTAATTCGATTCAATCCCATACTTGCATTTCGTGTTATAATACTTTTTATTAAAAATTTGCTACCCTAGAAATTTATTTAAAGGAATACTGTTATTTATTTAATATGTAACTTTAATTATTTTGCTCGTGCATTCATGTAAGTAGTAAAAATAACAATTAAAATAATTCATTGATAATAATTGTGTTTTTAGCAAGTGATAGCTACTTTAAATTTATTGTTATTAATGTTAATGCGGCAATCTACCATAAAAAAAAATATGAAAGGAGTAATTCTGAAAGTGCTTTAATTTGCATTAATATAATGTAACGTGTGTTCATTTGAAAAGTCAATCTAGGTTACTTTGAAATTTTGATAGAAGAAAACACAAATATATTAGTATGTGTTTGTTGTTCCGTAAACGTAAATCCAAATGACCTTTGATAATGTCAATCACAAATATCAGTTAGTGCATATAATAATCGTGCGTCGATTCTGGTTTAAATAAATTGCTTCTCAGTTTTAAAATGGCTTTCACTTTAGAACATAAAATTTTTTTAGTCCAGGCTTATTTTCCAAGTGGTAATAAAATTGATGGTTTATGGGTTTATTCAGTTCAAGATTGCATGTTAGAATTTCAAGTTGAGTTTCCACATTTTGTAATAGGTTATATACAATTTAAGAATACTTTGGATAGAACTTTAAAACTTTTTTCTGAAACTGGTAGTCTCTTAAGAAAATCAGGCAGCGGAGCAGTTAAGAAACGTACACCTCAAGTTGTCAATCGTGTTGAAGAAATAATGGAAAATGAACCACAAACATCTGTTCGACATTTGGTCAACAAATAAACCTTTCTGTTGGTACAACTCACAAGTTATTAAAAAAAGATATGCAACTTTATCCATACCGTGTCACAGCAGTACAAGAATTGTTAGAAATTGATTACTCACGTAGACTACAGTTTTGTAAATATGAACAATAATGGAGAACTTTCGCAAAGAGTCATCTTTACTGATGAAGCATGGTTTTATAAAACGGGATACATAAATTCACAAAATACAAGAATTTGGAGTAGTGAAAATCCACATGTAATTAATGAAGAATCGCTAGATCCAGAGAAAATTGGTGTTTGGGCAGCGATAAGCCAAAGGCGAATCATTGGACCAATATTTTTTCAGGGAACATTAACTGCTCAAAGGTACCATACGGAAATTTTACAACCATTTGTCAATCAGTTGCATGATGATAAACTACAAAATTCATATTTCCAACAAGACCGAGCACCTTGTCACTGTACTGCGGAATCTTTGGATTATTTAAGAGAATGTTTTGATGAGCGTATAATTAGTCGAAATACTGAAATTGCCTGGCCTACACGTTCATGCGATTTAACACCTTGCGACTTCTTTTTGTGGCCTTATCTAAAAAATAACATATTTCGAACACCTATATTGAATTTGAATGATATGCTACAGAGACTCGAACAGAAATGCATGGAAATTAATAACAATCCAGTAATGTTGCAGAATATCATAAGAAATTTTGAACGGAGGATTTTAAAGTGCATTGATCTTGAAGGACAACATTTTCAACATTTGTTATAGTTTTCAATAAATACAGTTCATAAAGTATAAGTTTTCAGTTCGTACTGCCCAAATAGGAACCGCAAATTGTACTTTATCTCTTTCTAACACACATGAATACGCGCTATAATACTACTCACGTTTGTCATTTTAAGTTAAGACGTACGTCTTTGAAATATTATATTAAATAAAAAGGATAAGTTGTCCAGGAGATAGTCTTATGATATTCGGCTTGCTGTCAAATTATTTGAATACTGTTGTTTATTGACTTTGTTTCCGGTATTCTGACTTCTAGGTTAACCATTCTTCTAATTTGAATATTTAGTTTGTCATAAGAAATTACAAAATCCGTTCTTTTCAGAACAATACTGATAATAAATAGTAATATCAATTAGTGACAATAAGTACGAAATTGTTTGATTATCACTTTGACGTTTCTAACCTACCTATTTATTTTACAGAATATTTCTTAGATGCCTGGTAATTTGTTCGAATATCAAAGTAATAATTTGCGCATAGTTTTCTTGGATAGAATGAATATATTTATACTAGAAAAGAAACAATTCTTTTGAACTATTCATGTTCCTACTTTACTCATTATTATTATTTTGACATGTAGGTTATGTATATGCTTTCTTTGGTTATATTGCAAGTGACATACTAAAACTTTGACAATATTGCAAAACATGACGTTTATATTTTATGATGACAAACGGTTATTTCCGCGATTGCATATTGACTTTATTTGACTCTGTAGTACTGGTTTGAATCACATGCTTTGAATTTGGCCTTGAACTGAAAACTTGTACTTTATGAACTATACCTATTATTTGTTATTTATTTGTATGTATGAAACTGTCAAAATATACGACTTCGTAGGTTAAGTAGTAAATTTTAATTTACGACATACTTCAAAATGTTCTCAGTAAATCACATGCTACTAGATTGACTTTTCAACTGAACACTTGTTAAATTAAAACACTTCATTTCAAATTTATTTTACTGTCAGTTCTAACATAACCTTTTAGAAATAAGCCATTTTGAAACTATGGAAAAATGTAAAAATCTGACATTTTTATTCCATGACATTTTAGGTTCTTTTTTGCAATCAACTGAATTGTTTTCTCTACACCCAATTTTTAACAATACTTTTGATATTATTAAAAATGTTTTTGAAAATCATAACATTGTTGATTAAATTTAACGTAAACAGTACTCGATATATCACGTCGCAAAGACAGTGTCTGGAAATCATATCTCTCGAACAAGCCACCACAGTATGTACTGCGAATAGAATTTTATTATTAAAAATCTTTTTGCTTTGTACTGTATTCGCCCTGTCTTAGAAGTATTAATTTGCTTCACAAGGATAAAAATTAATGACGTGTGTCAAATCTTTAAATTAAAAGAAATGTACGGTCAGTTAGCAAAAAAATTTGGGAGACGGTGTTACCTTAACCACTTCCAGAATTCTAAAATTTACATATTGTGAGTGCACACTTACTGACGTTTACAAAATTGAAAGTTATGTGTTTTGCATCAATTCTGATATCTGTGAAAAAAAAATGTTAGATGTAAAAACTAATTCATGTGCATTACTTATCAGATGGAATTAAAATGCATTCTAATTACTTTTAATACGATTATGGCTGTTATTTATTTAAAAAACTTACAATTGTTCATTCTCATTTTGTATGTCCTTAATACTTAGTCATAGCTCCATTGACTTCAATTACTTTCTGTAATCTTCATGGCATAGAAGAAATAAGTTGCTGCGTATACTCTAGTGTAACTTGCTGTCATGTATCAGTAATTCGTTACCTTAACTGATTTACATTTTGTGGTCGAAAATCGTGCTTATGTAGTTCTTTAACAAGTGTTCCCTATAGGTTTTCGATGTGATTAAGGTCTTGACTTTTTGAGGGCCATTGTAAAGCATTGATATTATGTTCCTCACAATAGTTTTGAACAATCATAGCATGGTGAACTTGAGAATTATCCTAAAATTTTAGGTAGATATTGTACAAATGTCCCGTATCGTTATGTTCAAATTTTAGGAGTGTAAAATAGACTTCATTTCAAGTAACAAAAACGCAAAACTTGTATATCCATTATAAATTGAAGCAGGAAAATTTATTTGTTCTCGTGCACTAATTGCTGGTTCGAATGGATTCTCACGCAGAAAATTTAGTAAATTTGTGTCTTCCTGTTGAGTCGAAACATTACGCCTCCCAGATCCTCGCCTCCTGATAATTGATTCAAATTCAATAAGTTTTCTCTTAGCTGACAGCACCGTGTTTTTACTGATTTGTAATTCGGCAGTTATAGCCCTTATTGAGATGTAACATCGCTTTTTGGTAGGCACTCAAATTCGATATGTTTTAGTTTTAAATTAACCGCTGTCACTTTTGACATTATACTTCTAATTTATGAATGAAATTTACATTAGGAGAAATTCCTATGTCCCAAGATTTTTTGCTAATTGACCGTACATACTTGACAATAGTTACTTACCTCGACTTTTTATATATTGTCCTAAATAAGTAGTCCCATATGTAATATATGCAATATACAACACGGCAAACAATATAACGAGAACGTAAATGTAGTCCAATATAATCATTTCATGTTATTTTATATAACCTAGCACCTAGCACAAATGAAAACTTTTACACATCGGTATAACAACATTTTACGTACTTAGAATTTTGATCTTTCAAAGGCTCCACGCTAACACGCTGCTTTGGAGAAGATGATAATCAGAATGTTTAAGGTTAATTTTACGCATGTCATAACAAGTGTTCATTTGAAAAGTCAATCTAGTAGCATGTGATTTACTGAGAACATTTTGAAGTATGTCGTAAATTAAAATTTACTACTTAACCTACGAAGTCGTATATTTCGACAGTTTCATACATACAAATAAATAACAAATAATAGGTATTTATTGAAAACTATAACAAATGTTGAAAATGTTGTCCATCAAGATCAATGCACTTTAAAATCCTCCATTCAAAATTTCTGATGATATTCTGCAACATTACTGGATTGTTATCAATTTCCATGCATTTCTGTTCGATTCTCTGTAGCATATCATTCAAATTCAATATAGGTGTTCGAAATATGTTACTTTTTAAATAAAGTCACAAAAAGAAGTCGCAAGGTGTTAAATCGCATGAACGTGCAGGCCAGGCAATTTCAGTATTTCGACTAATTATACGCTCATCAAAAAATTCTCTTAAATAATCCAAAGATTCTGCAGTACAGTGACAAGGTGCTCGGCCTTGTTGGAAATATGCATTTTGAAGTTCATCATCATGCAACTGATTGACAAATGGTTGTAAAATTTCCGTACGGTACCTTTGAGCAGTTAACGTTCCCTGAAAAAATATTGGTCCAATGAGTCGCCTTTGGCTTATCGCTGCCCAAATACCAATTTTCTCTGGATATAGCGATTCTTCATTAATTACATGTGGATTTTCACTACTCCAAATTCTTGTATTTTGTGAATTTAGGTATCCCGTTTTATAAAACCATGCTTCATCAGTAAAGATGACTCTTTGCGAAAGTTCTCTATTATTGTTCATATTTACAAACCAATTATAAAACTGTAGTCTACGTGAGTAATCAATTTCTAACAATTCTTGTACTGCTGTGACACGGTATGGATAAAGTTGCATATCTTTTTTTAATAACTTTTGAGTTGTACCAACAGAAAGGTTTATTTGTTGACTCAAATGTCGAACAGATGTTTGTGGTTCATTTTCCATTATTTCTTCAACACGATTGACAACTTGAGGTGTACGTTTCTTAACTGCTCCGCTGCCTGATTTTCTTAAGAGACTACCAGTTTCAGAAAAAAAGTTTTAAAGTTCTATCCAAAGTATTCTTAAATTGTATATAATCTATTACAAAATGTGGAAACTCAACTTGAAATTCCACCATACAATCTTGAACTGAATAAACCCATAAACCATCAATTTTATTACCACTTCGAAAATAAGCCTGGACTAAAAAAAATTTATGTTCTAAAGTGAAAGCCATTTTAAAACTGAGAAGCAATTTATTTAAACCAGAATCGACGCACGATTATTATATGCACTAACTGATATTTGTGATTGACATTATCAAATGTCATTTGGATTTACGTTTACGGAACAACAACCACATACTAATATATTTGCGTCTTCTTCTATCAAAATTTCAAAGTAACCTAGATTGACTTTTCAAATGAACACTTGTTATTTAAAATTATGGTAAATTACTTGACAGTTATCGCTTATCTTTTTTTCTTCAATTTTTTTGGTGTGATTAGCTACAAATGGGACTTTAATATTTACTTGGGACAAAAGTTAAAACAAATTTCTATTCAAAAAGTTATATTATTTTATATTTCAAAGATTTAGTGTATAGTTCTTCGAATATATGATTCTAACGAACCATCGAAAAAATTCATAAATGGAGTAGACTGTGAAATTGGGTTGGTACTTTAGCCACTTCCACCCACATAATGACATTTATTATTTGACATTGAAACTATAAGTTTGTGTCAAATTTTTCAAAACTCTTATTAAGAAAATTAAATTTGTTTAGATGTAAATGGACAACATTTTCAGCAACTTCTGTAGCTATATGTAAATTTTGATTATGATTTCGATATTAAATAAATTATTTGTTTTCTTCTTTGTTGTAGTATCATTTCAATGCCATAACCTTTTTTTACAATGAAATCAAATGAAACTGTCAAGCATCAAGTAATGTGTCATTATGTGGAAGTGGCTAAAGTACCAACCCAATTTCACAGTCTACTCCAATTATGAATTTTTTCGATGGCTCGTTATTAAGGTATAGTTGTTAAAGAATTCAGACATTGTCAAATGATATATGACATGTAATGTAGATTTCCTTCCTGGTAATTAGGTTAATTAAGAATATTCTTAATTAACCTAATTACCAGGAAGTTCGTTGTCGCGAAAGGGTGTGTTCTGCATACTGGTACAAACTTAGTTTGTCGGATTGTAGTTATGAACGCATCACATAAGTCGACATTTACATGTAAGAATGAGATTTAAATTCTTAATTAACCTAATTACCAGGAAGTTCGTTGTCGCGAAAAGGTGTGTTCTCCATACTGGTACAAACTTAGTTTGTCGGATTGTAGTTATGAACGCATCACATAAGTCGACATTTACATGTAAGAATGAGATTTAATATCCATTAATTCTCACTTGCAGTAAGTTTCAAATGTTAACTATATATACAGAAAGTATAGAAATGAAAAAGCAATGTCCGTCTTCGAGGAATGCCGTGCATTGAAAAGTTCCAACCAGAACGAAACGCCGTCTGTACGTTTCCTGTTGATTGACTTGTTTTTTTTCAGCAATTCTTAATTAACATAGTTTTTAATATTTAATGCGTAGCAAAGATTAAAATATCTAATTATTAAAATTCTGACAACTCGTATCAGTTTGACAATAAAATATTTGTCCAACTGGCACACTCGTCTTCGTCGCTATGCAACAAGTAATCGTGAAATTATAGATAAATCCAAAGCTCTTATAATATTACCACGTGTTACTACAGATTAAATTTTGACACAAGCTGTCAAATCGTACACTGGCTTGCAATAAAATCCCATATATTTTTTCTGTATTAAATATGATATTTCTAATTTGACATTAGTTAATTTAAATCAATCAAAATTGATCAAAATGTTAAAATTATCTGAATGTGATAAAGTATTAATATTATCAAAATTAGAAGAAGGTTGGTCGATAAGAAATGTAGGTCGAATATTTAATATACATAAATCTACGGTTTTGTATGTTAAGAGAAAATGGCAAGAAGAAGGTCAAAGGAAGTGTTAAAAGGAAAAAAGGTTCAGGGCGGCCGAAAATTTCAGATCGGCAACAAGATAAATTTTTATTAGATTATTTAAGAGAAAATCCATTCAAAACAGTAAGAGATGCTGTATTTCACACAAATTTTCCAGGATCTTGGTCAACAGCATGCCGCAGAATTAGCACTTCCGAATAAAAAAATTATGCAAGTGGGCAATTAGGATTTGAAATATAATTTGATTTGATAAGATCAGGAGCCTCGGTTAGAAATTTGGTTGAGGAAAGTTGGAAGTATTCTTTTAATTGTCTATTTTAAGCCAGTTTCGCCACTCAATTGGTGTGTTTCATCAGGGTACAATAACGGTAATTAAGTTGCACCAAATACAACATATTATATAGTATCTATACAATAAAAATGTACTTACAAATTGAACTAATGTGAGGAAAGGCTTTATCACAGTATACCTATATTAAGTAAAGTGTTAATAAATATAATGATGTGAAAAGATGAAAAGGTACAACATGTTTTTTTATCCATCAGCAGTCAACATCATTGTATTAGTTTACGCTTTATCTGTTGTTACATGTTGTCGCAAAACGTTTATATGTAATATATTAAAGTTTATTGTCTTGTTTGCCTATATTTTTATAATATTTTATCACACATCAAATACGTATATTATAATACATCAGTGGCCGCTGGAACTAAAGGGCACGTGCCCACCCAACAACCAAGATAAACACAGAAAGAAATTCGCATGTAATTAAGTGCATTACTGTATTTTATTATTTTTACGTATTTTTTATAACGATGGTATCAAAGTTTCCTTCCGCACCACAGTCACTAGCGCATAAATGCTTAAAACTATGTTCCGGGGCACGATTTCAGATGTACCTATTCCGAATATGGATCGGCCAGTTCCGCTTATCTTCGCCATATGCGTTTATACGTCGTTTTGGGGGCACGAACTCGATCGACTCCACTTAACGTCTTGCGTTTATTGTTATTGCATTGTTTTCGTTGCGTACTGCACTTGTTTATTATTAATGATGGAAGTTAATAGTGTTCAAAATCTTTTAAAAAACTCGTCATCATTTGAGGAAAATTTTTAATTAAGAAGAAAGGAAGGCCTATCCCTGAACTTCAAATAAACTAAACTTCAATAAGTAAAACTCGAACTTACAATAGAGTATTTCAATAAAAATATATATGAAAAATATGAGTGGATTTGCGGATGTTCACTAACAAATAAACTATTTTCTTTCATCTGCTTAATTTTTAAGAAAGAGGTTAGTGCGTGGTATAAACAAGGGTTGAATGATTTAAAGCATATCGCAGAAAGGGCAAAGAAACACAAAAATTCCGTTTCTCACATTAATGCATGCGTGGATTTTAGTGTTCTAGGCAAAGTGGGCATACGTGAACAGTTAGACAATGCTTATTTGCGACATAAAATTAAGTACAACGAAGAAGTGGAAAAAAATCGTCATATTTTCCGCCGGTTAATTAAAATGAAAACTATTCAGAACGAATTGCTAGATGCAATGTGGCAAATTTACAAGCAGGAAATATTAAAAGAAATTAAATCTGCAAATTTCATTGCTTTGGTGGCCAATGAAACTACAGACACCTCTAATAATCAGCAAGTGATTGTTATTATTCGATACGTGTTTAATGGAACGCTCTTGGTCTTTTTTTAAGCAGGGTGGACATAATGCTGATGTATTAGCAAAAGCATTACTGAATGAATTGCAAACTACTTTAAATTCTCCTTCTGGGTCTGATAACAATAAACTAATCGCTCAAAGTTACGATGGGGTGTCCGTGATGAATGGTAAGACAAATGTTGTCCAAGCTATTATCAAAAGAACATTTCCACATACACATTATATTCACTGTTACGCGCATGAATTTAATTTAGTTATTGAACAAGCGGCATCACAGCTATTTGACGAACCGGCCTCATTAAAAGTTTGTTTATATTGCGACTGACCAGTGCTGCTATCAAATCCATAGCTTAATATTAATACCGATCCCAAAAAATTCGTCTTTTCCGCTTCCATTACAGTTTCAAAAACTTCTTTTTGGAGGTCAACAATTCTTTCAGCCGTATGCAGTAAAATAGATTGCAACGAAACTTTGGCAAGGGTCTCATTGGCTATTATGCCCTGAGGTCGACATTTCAACTTTGCAGCTGTAATTTTCCTATAATGTGCACAGTGCAATAAAAATGTAAAAATTGTCTTTGCAAATTTGCAGTCATTTTCAAGTTTTTTTCTCGATTGCCAAAACGAACGGTAATTCTTGATGAAATAGTCAAACGTAGATTACCACGCGCTGTTCCTATACTCTGGATTTTCAAAAGTCTTACTATGAACACATTATTTGAATACCAGGATTTTTTCAAAAAATGTTTAGTCTAAATTATTGACGAAGATGGGATGGATTCAGTGATGGACTAGTGAAGCAAGTTGTTTATTGAAACATTTGAATTGCCCGGAATTTCTCTACTGGTTGAAAATATTTCATTTCGTCATGCCACATGTTGAAATATTATTTAATCAGACTCAAATGAACAATTCCAACAGCAAATTATTCACATTAGAAATTTAAGAAATTCTACTGTCAATGACAATCAAGAACGCAATAATGAAGAACCTGCAAGGAAAAGACAAAAAACGACAGCTGGAGCTAACAGAGCAGGAAGTATGTGACTATTTTAAGCAGAATTAGCGACCGATTTGATTTTAGGTATCACTTAAGTGCGGCAAAATTATTTGTTTCTCAAAATTTTAAAACTTATAGTCATTCATTCGCACAAAAAAAATTGATGAAACTGTGAAATCTTATCGTGTGTTGGACAGTGTAAAATTGAAAAGTGAACTTTCAGTAATTTATGAGCGCGATGACATGTGTGACGTAGATGGTGTTTTGCCACTTTTAGTGTTCATAACAGACAACAACCTAAAAGAGATTTTGATGGAAACATACAAACTGTTGGATATTATTTGTACAACGCCCACTTCGACAGCAGAATGATAACGATGTTTTTCCACCCTCAAACGCATTAAAACTTTTCTGAGAAGCACAACGTCAGAAGATCGACTGAACACATTGCCGGTCGTATCAATAGAAAATAAGTTTATCCTGTCTATGCCGGATTTTGACAACAAAGTCATAGACGCCTTTTCCAGCATGGAAATGCTGGAGAATGGATTTTATGTACAAAAAATAGGTAAGTTTTTTTGTGCCCACCCACTTTCATAACTCACGAGCCGCCATTGTAATACATTTTGATAAAATTTATGCAGTTTTGCGCAAATTCAGTGACAAGCAGCTACGTATATCATTACTAGAGACTGGATTTTATGCAAAATGCATATTTGTTGTTTTTTGGTATATTCCTTCTATACTGTGTACTTATCCATTTTCCACCCTCAGAATACGGTTTCTACCATTTTTTTTTAGTGCATATAATGCATATTTGGACACTTTACCATAACTGCATATGCACGTACATATTTCATAATTATTTTGCATATTTATGCATATATTCGCCATTTTAATAAGAACCATAATAAAATCTGATATTTAAAGATATTTAATTTGTTTGTGTAAACGTGAAGGGATTAGCATTCCTTCAACTTTGCGTTAATGACACATTAAAAGTCCATCTCATTAACAATGAGATGGACTTTCCCAAAAATAGGATTTAACTGTACTGATAATCGGTTTACAGGGCAATTAGAACTTACGTAAGAAATCCTTTTCAGAAATGTAGGTATTAATGCAGGTATATTATACCGTACGACTAATATCAATATAAGAAAAAGAAATAATTTCCTTCATAGTTTGTTCATTCGTAAACGTGTTAAGGTCTGTGCTATTTGGTGAAACAAAAGTGAATTAAAAATTTTTGAAAATGCCGAAGATAGCTAAAGCGAAGTCAACTCTAATAAAAAATTGGATAAGTGATTGCAGTGCACTAAAAATTATTGACGAAGAAAGTGTTTTGTGCACACTCTGCGACAAAAGGGTAAGTTGAATTTTCAAATATTTTGTCAATATCAAATTCTACAATTATGTTTTTGTGTTCATAAATATAATGAAACAATTTCATAATAAATTATTATTAGATATGTTTAATTTTATGTTCTTTAAAGCTAATATATCTTTGTAATATTTCTTTGTCATAAACACCAAAATAACCAAAATCAATCAAATTTAAACAACTGGAGAACTTTACATAAGGAGACAATTTATTTTTCTAGTTTTTGTAGTAATATAGTAATTAATAATAATTATTATAACTGAATGTTAAAAAAATATATTTGTTACACAGATTACCTGCCAGAAGAAATTTCAAGTAGTGCAACATTTGAACACAACATTTCATCAGAACAGGGTTTCTGAAAATTTGAATAAACCGGGGCAGCAACTTTTGGAGGGAAGTTTTCTCAATAATTCGAAGAATCCACAAGAAGCATTTTCCAAAGATTTGTGTAATCTTTTTGTGGGTTGTAATATTCCTTTACATAAATTGGACAATCCAATATTTCAAGAATTCCTGAAAACTTATTGCAAATTCGATGATAAACCCATTTATGTACCCAGTTCCTCAACTCTACGCAAGAAATACATCAACGAAATTTATGAAGATGTTACCGATGGTATTAGAAAGGAGTTGAAAAGCCAAAATCTTTGGGTCTCTGTTGATGAAACTACCGACACGAAGGGCCGTCAGGTTGCTAATTTGATTATTGGAACCTTAAATGGTTCAACTCAATCTAAAAGACATTTAATTAATGTAGGTAATTTAGACAAAACAAATCATGTTACCATAGCCAGGTTTATTAACGAGTCCTTAGCGAATTTCTTTTTACCCGACAAAGTACCTTTTAAAAATTTCTGTTAATGGTAACTGACGCCGCTTCGTATATGTTAAAATCAGCTCAAAGTCTGAAAATTATTTTTCCCAATTTAATCCATTGTACTTGTTTGGCTCATGGTTTAAATAGGGTTGCTGAAAAAGTTAGATTAGAGTTTCCAGATGTAAATAATTTAATTAGTAATATCAAAAAAGTATTTTTAATAGCGCCCTTACGAGTGAAATTATATAACGAAATGCTTCCCGGCATTCCATTGCCACCAGAACCTATCTTAACAAGATGGGGAACATGGCTTAAATGTGCTGTGTTTCTTGCCGATAATTACGAAGGCATCAAAAATGTTGTAACTCAGTCTTGCCATAGAAAAGTGTAACGTAATTTTCAATAATTCGACAATACAAAATCAGCTATCATATATTAAATCTAATTTTGCGATAATTGAGCAGGCAATTACTAGATTAGAAGATAGAAATTTATCTTTAAATGATGGTGTTGGCACTGTAAATGATATTGAAGAGAAAATTGGAAAAGTCAACGGATTGACTGGAAAAAGAATTAAAGAAAAATTAGCCGCAATTCTAAGCAAAAATGGAGGTTTTGTTATTAAAATCTATAAATAATGTAATTAATGGCAATTTTAATGACGACATTAATATAATAATAATAATAATAATAATAATAATAATAATGCCTTTATTTTCCCAAACAATACATTTTCGTATATCGTATATCGAACAATAATAATACAGAAACCGGTGATAATAGAATAAACAAATAACAGGAATAAAAATTAAAATCAAAGTATTAAAATTAAATAATCAAGAAGGAAGTTGGGAAAACCTTAAGGGGCAGTTCAGCAAAATAACAATGTTATTAGCTGCTCTTCCACTGAACCCTTACTTTAATAACAAATGAAGAAGATTCTCCTAATTCTAATTAAATGCCTAGTAAGATAACTAACCTAACCTAACCTAATATAAGCCCTCATTAATACCTAGTTTTAAGAATGCATCGATCACATCTTGCGATGTTGAAAGAACATTTTCCCAATATAGACATATACTTACAGATCGTAGACATAATTTAACTATGGAAAATTTAAAGAAATATATGGTTATTTATTGTAATAAATAAATATATAATTTGTAAATACGACAATTTATTGTAATAAATAAATATACAATTTGTAAATACGACAAATGAATTTTGATTTCCTAAAACATAATAAATAAATGCACATCATAAGTGCATATTGCATATTGTAAGTGCATATTTAGGGATTTTTTAAGTGCATATTGCATGCATATTTGGCAAACTTTTTAGTGCATATTTTCCAGTCTCTAATCATTACTAATTCTGCAAGGCAAATAATACTGATTACTGACATAATAAGACCAATAGGATGAATGCCAGCACCGAACGTTAAACTTGTACCTATCTAAAATTAATATTTATATGAATCAAAGTATCAAGGTAATCGAAGTAATCAAAATAATCACAATAATCAAATTATATAAACAAAATAATTAAAGTAATCAAAGTATCGAATATATTCAACGATTACTCAAGGTTTGAGTAACGCACGAATAGTATCAATTACTTAAAAGTACCGAAAATCCATAACCGATAAGTCGACAACCTCGATATTATTTAGTGTTCAGAATGTCTCTATCTAATCGTAACGAACTTGTCCTATTACAATCTATTATTATAATATTAATGAAAGTATATAAAAACGACATTTTTAAGTTAAATCCAAAAAGAATCTAAAGCTAACATAAACTTCTTATTATAACAATTATTTTTAGATTCTTTACTTAATTTTAGGCACATTTTAGAATAGGAAAAGGTCTTCTGGGCAACTACTATTTAAAAAAAAATTGTTTCATATTAAATGGTAGTATCGTATTATTCAAATAAAAAGACGACATATTGTAAAATCCAAACGAAGATGACTTATTGATGACTTATTAATAAAGTTATTTTTTCATACCTTTGTCAAAAATTCATCCACATCTTCGATCTCATAACCAAATTGCTGAATTTCATTTTTATCATCACATTTCAGTCTCGTACTTCTTCTTCTATACCTATGTTTTTCTCTTTTTTCGACTATGAGATTAGGTTCTGATTTGGTACGAATCGGAGCGTTTTGAGTCTTTACTATCTTACACTGCACTTCACTGACATTTGTATTTTTGATAATTGTCAAGGCACTTTGGTTGGTTTTACTAATATTATTATTTACACTATTTATACTTTTCACCTCCTTCGATTTTATTAATGTGGTCACGTTGTTACAGTTGTTTTCGCTCTTGAATGTATTATCTTTTTCGATATTGTCCCCATTTTTTCGTCTGGTTTTATATTGAAATTTAATGGGTTGTTCCGGATTGGGATTCCTTGTTTTTTGTGATTTCAAGAGCCAAAACAATGGTATTCTGGTTTTATTTTTATTGTTTAGGTAGGATGGCTTCTGTCCCATATCATTAGTGACTGAATTGTTTTAAAATTTCGTCACATTTTTGTGTTTATATACTGATGTAATATCCTGTAAAGAAAATTAATTCATTATACAATATTCATCGAACAGTTTTATCATAAATAGACCTAAACTTAAGTGGTTTTAATAATTTTTTTGTTTCTCTAATGTTTTATTTGGTGTTTTAGTTCATATTGGTGTAAAAAATAATTTAAATTAATAATTGATAATAAAATTCCCATTATACAGGGTGTAAATGAAATACGCTTGCATTCGCTAATATATACATGGCTATGCATAGAAATCGGCCCACTGTAAACTTTCGACTTTAACTATATTTTGTTTCGAATCTATTTATCAGATCAAGAAAAAATATATCCTCTTTGAAAGACAATTTAATATAATTTGATATGAGTTTAAATTTATCAAGCGTGCTTATCGTATATCGTATAAGCTGTAAACAAATGAAACTTATGTTGTGGTGATAACGAGAATAACAAACTTGTGGCAGATTAAAATTTTTGCTCTTACAATCGAAATTTTCACTTTATTCGTTTTTCATCATTTTATTAGTTCAAGTATGTTAGTTTACACTGCAAAAAACGCCCAAGTAATAGCTTTAAACGAAAATGGACTCGGCGAAGAATATACCGACGTTATGAGAAGACTGGATCCTTTCATACATGACTTGAAACCGCCAGAAAGCGATATACAACGGATCGTGATGATCGTTTTATTGTGTCAACAAATGCCTTAATGCGGTTCAAGTGCAGCAACAGCTGCGTGAAATACGACGAGTGGCAATTAGTCAGTGGACAGTAAGACAAAGCCTAAAAGAAATGTAACTCGGCTTGTAAAACACCTACATTTCGTCTAAAACTTACCGAAGCTCATCGTCAAGCACGCCTGCATTTTGCATGGGAGCATCTCAATTGGACATTGGAACAGTGTAGGTCTGTTCTATTCTCAGATGAGACCAAGATATACTTTTATGACAGCGACCGAAGACGAACAGTGTATCGAAGATCAGAACAGCAATTTTCAGAATGCTGCATTGTAGAGCGGAATGCTTACGGAGGTGGTTCTTGCATGATCTGGGGTACAATTTCTATGGGAGCACGGACCGACCCAGTTCTGATCCGTAGGGACGATAGTGGTCACGGGAGAAGAGGTTTATCGGATGCTAGGTACATCGAGGAGATTTTAGCAGTTGATGTGGTTCCTTACGTCGACTACATTGGAGACAAATTTATTTTTATGCAAGACAATGCTAGGGCGTACATTACAGAAGTCGATGTTCGAGTTATGGATTGGTCATCATGCCGTCCCGACCTTAATCCGATCAAACATGTATGGGATGAGCTAAAACGAAGAATTCGTGCTGAACTTCGTGCCCCAACCTCGATACCAGAGCTTATTGTTGCAGTAGAAGAAGAGTGGGTTCACATCCCACAAGAATCAATATCGAATCTGATTAGATCTATGCCTAACCGTATGAGAGATTTTATAAGTGTTATTAAAAATTAAGTGTTAATTTGGGTAATCAACAATAAACCATAATACCTTAAGTAATAAAAAAAGATAATTTGTTTCATGTATTAATTTCGCAATTTTAAATTTAAGAAGCCGAAATAAATTTTAATAAATTTAAACTCATATCAAAGCTTATTAAATTATCATTCAAACAGCATATACTTTTTCTTGTTCTGATACATAGATTTGAAACAAAATATAGTTAAAGTTAAAAGTTTACAGTGGGCCGATTTCTATGCACGCAAGTATATAATAGATACGAAAGACAGCAATTCAAATCTGCAAAAAATGTTATTCTATCGAAACTTTAATTTTTGCGGAAATTTAGGAACACAAACTTTTCAAATACGGTCCTGTATTCAGATTCAATCTAAATAAATAGAAATTATGTGTTTATGTGTTGTCGATTCAACAAACAAATAGGCATTTATTTGTTAAAGTTCACCAAAAAATTCGCTTCTCACTTCAGTAATGTAATACGTGTTTGTGTGAAAAGTTTATAAACATGTATTCATTCAAAAGTCTTTCTTTGGAGACTGTGGATAAGTAAAAACTCAAAAAAGGAATAAAATCCCTTACCACAATGAATAATAGTATCCTAAATATGTATTTCGACAACTAAGTTGGCGTCCACGTATAGACTGTGTATACGCATACTAAATTTACCAGAGTCGCATCGAGCCACGCGCATTAATTATTTTTTTTTCCTGATATCGTTCGAAATAGAATTTTCGTGTATCAGCATTTTATGCTTAATATTATTACAGCTATTCCATATTAAAGTATGTCGTCATATTTCGTTTACGCCCTGTATATTTACCAATAAAACATAAATGTTAAGGTTTTAAAATTACATTGCAGACACAATACCTATAAGGCTTAAAGCTTAAGTTGTAAGTTATTGACACTAGCATATGTATCTTTTAGAAACTCTTTATTTTGAAGCTTTTCTCAGGGATTTTGGTTCTCAATTATAAGGCCTTGCATGAATGAAATAGGGAATAGTTAGAGAAACAATACAACAATATTTTAAAAAAAATTAATGATTTATTGACAAAATTTCTTATGTGATTATATCGTATATAATAAAAAGTTAACAAATACAAAATAATAATATTTACAAATAATATAGAATTAACAAGTATATTCAATACAATATGCCTATAAATGTGGGGTGTGAGTTTTATTCACACATCAATCTTGATATAATGTTGAAAAATTTATAATTATCTACGAATGCTTGAATTTTGTTCAACTTATTGTTATCTGAAGTTTTTAATATAAAATCCTGGTCCGAATTACGGACTCTAACAATATTTTTCATTTTAAAACCAACAAACGCTGTTCACAAGTTGTGTAATGGGATTTACTGTACCGTTCGAACACGAACAAGCTAATTTGATATGACGATATACCGGCTGTCCTTGAAATAAAAAGACAACGTATAAGAAATGGAAAGAAATGTAATTATATAAAATGTAAATCCAAAATATTTTTCCAAAATTCCCTCTCATAAGCGAGAAAAAAAATGACAAAAATATTTAAAAAATTTTGTCAATTTCTTAAAGTTGACCGACAATAACGAAAAGAATAGTTTTGTTATTAACCGTCTCATTCAGCTGTTACGTGTGTAAACATACGCTGTAGCGTATGTATGTGCAAGGTATTTATTATTTATACATATTCTGAATACTTTGAATTCATAGACGTCACGTAATATAATTTTCAAGGTTTTTTTAATTTCGGGGTTCGCATCATAATTAACAAATATATTCAATATATTTTAGATTTATGTTCTATATAATTACATTTTTCCATTTATCATACGTTGTCTCTTTATTTCAAGGATAGCCTGTATATTAAGTAAATTTAATTGCAGCCTTAACTGTTTAATTAAAATAAGTAAGCAAATTAACGTTATTCGCTCGTCATTTAATGGGATTTACTAGACCCTCCTCGAATGCTTTCAGTTGTCTCCGTAAATACATAGTATACAGGAACGTATTTCTTTTTATGATCTCTTTCTAGCCATAATCAGATCTCCCTTCTAGCAGAATCCTTGTGAGTCCATATACAATTTCTGGTTCCACAAACTTAATAATATTCTAGGGCACATTTCACATATTTTCATTGTCGTTACGACGCTACAGCTAGCCCGAAGGAAGAAATACACAAAATTAACAATATCAATTAGCGTCTCTGGGACATATGCATGCAATTCTCTCGTGGCCATAATAATATGGTCGCCAATTTCTTTCGAGGCACTGAGCATGTTGCAAATATACTCCTGAATGATTGCAATACAGTCAAATCCGAATAATACACTATAGTGTACTAATTTAAAATCCTTTGCAAGATCTGTGATTATTTATCAAAGTATGCTCAAATTCTCCATCGCCTTGCTCAATATATTTTACACATCTTCATTTTACGCTTTCACTGGTTAATATATTATGATGTTCATTGATTTCATTAATTTTTGGTGTAATTTGGACTTGAAGATATGCCAGATCTGGAATTTGTACGTTGAAAATAGAATTGACAATATCTTGGAGGAAATTCGTGATCGATATTCAGGCTAATCAAGTGATTGTCAAAAAATTGACGTAACTTATTAATTGTATTTTATGCTGTGTCCTCTTGCTTCGTCTTGCTGAAAATATCCTAGTGTTCACTCATCACGGCATCAAAATTTCTTGTTGATATCTTTATGCATTTATGGTCACATTAAAAAAAATTGGACCAATAATTCTTCTCCTACTTATGGCACACCAAACACCAACTTTCTAAAGATAAGCAGCAGTCTCAACATAAAAATTGTTGGGCTTTTCAGCACTTCACATTTTCATATTCTGCGAATTAACATACCCACTAAGATGATACCATGCTTCATCTGAAAAGAAAGTTTTGTCTAGAAGGTCATCATCGAAATTATTGACAAAATTCTAATCTTTGGGGATAGTCAACTAGATAGATTTCTTGATAGCAAGCGAGATGATAAGGAAATAAGTGTAGATCATTCTTTAGTATTTTCTGGTAAGTGCCAAATGAAAGGTTAATTTGTTGTGATAGTAGCCGAATTGAAGTTCCTGGGGTTTCATCCATTGGTTCTCTTACATTATCAATTACTTCGCCTGTACGTTTTTTTAATCGACAACTTCCTTGTTTACGCTCCACACTACCTGTCCCTCTAAAGATATTAATGCAGCGATGAAGAGTGTGCTGAAATGCGTTGTAATTCAAAGGCAGACGGAAGTATAAGTTGAAATTCCACCAAACAATCGTTAACGGAGTACTGCAACTGGCCGTCAATTTTCCGTCCATTTCGCAAATACGATTCAACCAAAAAATTTTATGATTTTTGTGAAAACCTTATATAAAAAAAAATTATTTAATTTTACAATTGCTAAAATACGTTTAAAGTTATGTGAAATGTCAGCCAGCGTTGACAACCAAATGTCAAATATTAACATTGACAAATATCTATGCATGTATGTTTTTTATTTTTCACTTAAGTATTATTTGTTCATTTTACCTTGGATAAGGTTACCATAAACACGGTCATAACGCCCGTGGGTGTAATAACCGGGCATTATGGTCCATAACGCCCAGTAATTTATTTACAGTTTTTAATGTTGTATGAGTATAAATAAGGCCCGAGAAGAAAGGATATACATTTTACAAAACTAATAATTTTAGTTTTTAACATAGTTTAAAGAAAAAAGCAAAACTTTAGCATTCTTTAATAAAATTAAGAGTCTAAACATTTACTAAAAAAATCTAAACTTGAATACATCAAAGTGTGAACAACTGTCATTTAAAATAATATAACTTTCATTTATCCATGGCATACTTCAAGGAGAAATATATTTATACGTAAGTCAAATAACACGTGTTCACTTGAAAAGTCAATCTAGGTTACTTTGAAATTTTGATAGAATAAGACGCAAATATATTAATATGTGTTTGTTGTTCCGTAAACGTAAATCCAAATGACATTTGATAATGTCAATCACGAATATCAGTTAGTTCATAAAGTAATCGTGCTGGTTTAAATAAATTGCTTCTCAGTTTTAAAATGGCTTTCATGAACATAAAATTTTTTTAGACCAGGCTTATTTTCGAAGTGGTAATAAAATTGATGGTTTATGGGTTTATTCAGTTCAAGATTGCATGGTAGAATTTTAAGTTGAGTTTCCACATTTTGTAATAGATTATATACAATTTAAGAATACTTTGGATACAACTTTAAAACTTTTTTCTGAAACGTAGTCTCTTAAGAAAATCAGGCAGCGGAGCAGTTAAGAAACGTACACCTCAAGTTGTCGTGTTGAAGAAATAATGGAAAATGTACCACAAACATCTGTTCGACATTTGAGTCAACAAATAAACCTTTCTGTTGGTACAACTCACAAGTTATTAAATAAAGACATGCAACTTTATCCATACCGTGTCACAGCAGTACAAGAATTGTTAGAAATTGATTACCCACGTAGACTACAGTTTTGTAATTGGTTTGCAAATATGAACAATAATGGAGAACTTTCGCAAAGAGTCATCTTTACTGATGAAGCATGGTTTTATAAAACGGGATACCTAAATTCACAAAATACAAGAATTTGGAGTAGTGAAAATCCACATATAATTAATGAAGAATCGCTACATCCAGAGAAAATTGGTGTTTGGGCAGCGATAAGCTAAATGCGAATCATTGGACCAATATTTTTTCAGGGAACGTTAAATGCTCAAAGGTACCGTACGGAAATTTTACAACCATTTGTCAATCAGTTGCATGATGATGAACTTCATAATGCATATTTCCAACAAGACGGAGCACCTTGTCACTGTACTGCAGAATCTTTGGATTATTTAAGAGAATTTTTTGATGAGCGTATAATTAGTCGAAACACTGAAATTGCCTGGCCTGCACGTTCATGCGATTTAACACCTTGCAACTTCTTTTCGTGGCCTTATCTAAAAAATAACATATTTCGAACACCTATATTGAATTTGAATGATATGCTACAGAGAATCGAACAGAAATGCATGGAAATTAATAACAATCCAGTAATGTTGCAGAATATCATCAGAAATTTTGAACGGAGGATTTTAAAGTGCATTGATCTTGAAGGACAACATTTGTTATAGTTTTCAATAAATACCTATTATTTGTTATTTATTTGTATGTATGAAACTGTCAAAATATACGACTTCGTAGGTTAAGTAGTAAATTTTAATTTACGTCATACTTCAAAATGTTCTCAGTAAATCACATGCTACTAGATTGACTTTTCAATTAACACTTGTTAGTTGATTCAAGGAATCATATTAGATGCGTAACGACTCTCAACGACATGACAGTTGACAGAAATCTCGAAACTTTTCCAATGTAATTTAAATTTTCCGCTTAAGAATGTATGCACCACTGGCGTTATGGCAATTATATTGGTCTCGGTCGACATTCGTACCTCGGCCCAGAGGCCCTCGGGCTAAATTAACGTCGACCTCAGAACAATATAATACCCATAACGCCCTTAGTGCATAAATATTTTATATTAGACATGCGTAAGTTATAAAATACGTTTTCATGCACTATCTGTTTCAACTACGGACTTATTTGATCGCTCGTTATATGATCAAATGCAGTTGTTTTTAACCTAGCACATACAACAAGGTACCAGAAATATAAAAAGAATGTTTCGAAAATGAAAAATTAGAATATTGCAAAAGTAAATTGTGTGTAAATATTATTTTTTTTCTGTATTTAACAAAACATCTCTCGTATTTTTGTTCCGGGATCGTATTGATAAACCTCAAATGCTCGACTGAAAACATATCGACTTTCTGATATAAAACTACGTATCATTTTAATTTTCACTTTTTCTGTGAACAATATTATAAGGAATTTTAGTTTTTGTTTTATTGTCTGTCTTCAAAACGTATTTGTTTTGCAATCTCACTTTCTTTTTATATAATAAAATTCTCATGGCTGTTGTGAGATCGTAAACATATTGTAAAATTTTAAATGTTCCTAATAAAATGTTCACTGAAATGAAGACACATGTATTCTAAGCACAATAGGTATTGTGTGCAAAACTACTACTTCTTAAACTAATGTAATGTTATTAATGTCTTTATACCTACTTTTGTAAAAAAAAAAAAAACGTTTAAAGTGAAAACCTTTAAAATAAATCAATTTGTTCACATTGAATAGAGATTTGTCGACTGTCTAAACGAAATATTACCGGTAGTAAAGGTAATGTATTCTACTAATTCTTGTTCAATTAATTTCAACGCGTAAATCCAGAAGTCAACTAAAGAACAATTTACAACTAGTTGATTTATGGTACTCTTAATTAGCACTCTTGAAAAACAAACACGTACTATTATGAAAACCCTACGTGATGCCAGAAGATGTAGAACTCCATTCCATTTTACAAATAATAAACGTTTACAATTATAATTAGTAATTTTCTAGAATTTAAAGGTTAGAGTACTTTTCTATCAATACAATTTCTGGATGTTTTTCTTAGTTATCAAATACAAGACTCGTAGTTTTATTTCTATTTTAAATTATGGATCTTCATCAAGTAAATGCCGAATCAATTACAAGACTCATATTTAAACTTAACATTTTTATTTTAATTACGTATATTATCGTCACTGAATGGTTTGCTTTATATAATTGAATTCTAATTTGAAGTTAAAAAATTTTAGGTAAAGGATGTTAATAATAATACTTTGTATGTAAAACAAAAGCCGTCAAATGCCAGAAACAATTTTCAATTATTAACAAATTTAACGTGCGGGTAACGTACAAATCGCGTTTCACTTATTTTATACAATTCCTCGGGAATCACTATTTATCCGTTCTTATATTTTATTACGTCTACGAACATCTAAGAATAAGTACCGTTCTAACACACTAAACAAAGATGTATTTAGACTAGTTTATTGCAAAAATGCCCCGATGGAACAGAAAAAAGGTAAAGATATTTCATATGTTTGATTCTTTAAGCAAATTCCAGGTCCCCAAAAAGGATCAAATGATCCTATAGAGTGTGCTTAACTCTATAGGATCATCTAATTAACGAGAAAAGGGTGAAGTTGTAAAATGTAACCTAGTTTAAGTCAGAATGAGAACAATAGGTTTATTAAAGTCGCAGTGGATTAAGCCATTAGACCACCTCAAATTAATCTAGTTTAATCCAGTATACTAGACTGATAGGTATTGGCTAATAAAAATGATGTGAAAATCTACAAAAATTACATTGTATTTGGACAATTGTGAGGAATTACTAGAAAAGGCTTCACGCTAGTAGAACTTGTACTCTAGAACTCCAAGCCCTCTTTAGTTCTCCTACGCTATAGGTAGTTAAAAATGTAAAAATCTGTTTTCTTTTGTTCGAAGTTTATTTATTGTTTACTAATCATTAGAGTTGAGATGTATGCGCGAATATAGCTATGGTCTGGATGTGGAATCACAGGGAAAAATTATGCGTATACTCAGTTCGACAATTCACATACCGGTTATGTATAAAAGTAGATAGGTCACACTACAACGATATCATACATTTATCAATTTATGGAGAAGCGCTGGAAATGCAAATCCTCAACATGAATTTCTTAGAAATACTAGAAATTTAGGCATTAGAGCTCACATTATTTTGTTCAATGTTATATAATTACCAACGTATCAACTATCATTATCCAATGATCAAATTAGAATAGGTTATAAAGAAAAGAAAATGAATTAAAATTTTCCATCGTGAGGGATAGATTGGTAAACGGGTGTTACGGTTATTGAAAAACACGTTATAAATAAATACTGTATTTTGCAACTCTCCTAATTAAATATTTGAATTATTTGTATTACAGTTAGTAACGCATCTAACAAATGTTTGAGACAAAGTTCGTAACTAACTTTCATCACTTAGAAACAGGTCGATTTAGTTACCCTTGCTGGGAGATTATTCAAGAAGACTTTGTCAACATAAATGTTGACAGTTCTCGTAAATAAACTTTGGTGTCATGGCGTACAAAATCGAAATCTGGAAAAGCATGTCAAATTTAGTTGGCCGCATGCGAAAAGTGGATATTGTAAATATATTTCAAGGATCTAATATCTTCCGCGCAGCAATTTACTGAATTGTAAGGGAATCTGGGGAAAGAATACCTTATCTTAGCCTACCAAAAGGAAGAAGGTCTTGGGGACGAGTGATGTCAGAGCAGGTAGACTGAGAGAAAGTGCAAAAGAAAGAATTGGTGTATCTACGCGAAGATTAGGAAGGCGCCATAGAGTATCATACAGGACTTCACATCGGGAAATTACGAGAAGTGGAATGACATTAACAAAAAGAAGAAAACGTCCAATATACATAGCTGCGCAGTTGCAATGAATTCTACGGTGTTTTAGAGCATTGAGGGTTCAACAACCGAGTCATCGTTTTGGACGATAAATTATCTAACTCTGAAGTAAAGGGTAATTATGGATTCTATACCGAGGATTTCAATATAGGTCCGGACAATGTGAAATATAAAAGAAAAGCTAAATTTGAAGATAAGATTCTGGGGTGGTGCATTTTTCCGGCAGGTGTATCGCAACCATATGTAGAACATATTAGAAGAGAAGCTGTCACTGCAGCTCTTTATATACAAACATAATTGCCCAAACTGTTGCCATTTATAAACAATCGTCACAATAACGATGAAATCATGTTCCGGTCTGACCTAGCTTTTTGCCATTATGCCAGGGATACTAGGCAATGGTTGCAGGCTAATCATGTCTCATTTGTAACCAGAGAAGAGAATCTACGTAATGTTCCCCAAACACGACCTATCGAAGAATTTTAGGTTTTATCAAACAGAAAAGTTTACGATATTGGATGGAAGGTCGGTAACGAAGAACAACTAAGAAGGAGAATTTACCAAAAGGTTCGGCAAATCGATGTTACCACCATCCAATCAGTTATGAAACATTTAAGAACAAGGCTGCGAAGGATTGAAGACCATGGGCCGTAGCTGCATTATAATATATTCTTATTGTTTAGAAATGATGTTAATATGAATTTTTCACGTCTGGATTTCATTGTAAGATCATTTAAAATAATCTTAAATACTTGTATATACGTCTGGCTGTTGAACGCTTACAAAGCGTTTTAAAACATGTCGCTGTAGAGTACAATCATATTTACCCTGAAAGAGATAATGTCCTCTTAATATTCATTTCATTGCCTACTTAATCAAAAGAACATAACGTGTGTTCATTTGAAAAGTCAATCTAGGTTACTTTGAAATTTTGATAGAATAAGACGCAAATATATTAGTATGTGTTTGTTGTTCAGTAAACGTAAATCCAAATGACATTTGATAATGTCAATCACAAATATCAGTTAGTGCATATAATAATCGTGCGTCGATTCTGGTTTAAATAAATTGCTTCTCAGTTTTAAAATGGCTTAAGAACATAAAATTTTTTTAGTCCAGGCTTATTTTCGAGTGGTAATAAAATTGATGGTTTATGGGTTTATTCAGTTCAAGATGGCATGGTAGAATTTCAAGTTGAGTTTCCACATTTTGAAATAGATTATATACAATTTAAGAATACTTTGGATAGAACTTTAAAAAGTTTTTTCTAAAACTGGTAGTCTCTTAAGAAAATCAGGCAGCGGAGCAGTTAAGAAACGTACACCTCAAGTTGTCAATGGTGTTGAAGAAATAATGGAAAATGAACCACAAACATCTGTTCGACATTTGGTCAACTAATAAACCTTTCTGTTGGTACAACTCACAAGTTATTAAAAAAAGATATGCAACTTTATCCATACCGTGTCACAGCAGTACAAGAATTGTTAGAAATTGATTACCCACGTAGACTACAGTTTTCTAATTGGTTTGTAAATATGAACAATAATGGAGAACTTTCGGAAAGAGTCATCTTTACTGATGAAGCATGGTTTTATAAAACGGGATACCTAAATTCACAAAATACAAGAATTTGGAGTAGTGAAAATCCACACGTAATTAATGAAGAATCGCTACATCCAGAGAAAATTGGTGTTTGGGCAGCGATAAGCCAAAGGCGAATCATTGGACCAATATTTTTTCAGGGAACGTTAACTGCTCAAAGGTACCGTACGGAAATTTTACAACCATTTGTAAATCAGTTGCATGATGATGAACTACAAAATGCATATTTCCAACAAGACGGAGCACCTTGTCACTGTACTGCAGAATCTTTGGATTATTTAAGAGAATTTTTTGATCAGCGTATAATTAGTCAAAACACTGAAATTTCCTGGCCTGCATGTTCATGCGATTTAACACCTTGCGACTTCTTTTTGTGGCCTTATCAAAAAAATAACATATTTCGGACACCTATATTGAATTTGAATGATATGCTACAGAGAATCGAACAGAAATGCATGGAAATCAATAACAATCCAGTAATGTTGCAGAATATCATCAGAAATTTTGAACGGAGGATTTTAAAGTGCATTAATCTTGAAGGACAACATTTTAAACATTTGTTATAGTTTTCAATAAATACCTATTATTTGTTATTTATTTGTATGTTTGAAACTGTCAAAATATACGACTTCGTAGGTTAAGTAGTAAATTTTAATTTACGACATACTTCAAAATGTTCACAGTAAATCACATGCTACTAGATTGACTTTTCAAATGAACACTTGTTAGAAGTGCAAAATTTTTGATTAAATTAATTCACTGAAATGTCAATAGCCGTCAACTTTTAGTAAATTTAATAGCGTTGGATGGTATGAGCATTTGTCTAATCCTCTGGTATTAAGTATTACCTATGTCGTTTTTTAAAATAGAAATTTGTATTTAATTTCCTTGCTTTATTATTATTTTTTTATAAATTCAGTACTATTAATTTATGTAGTTAGGAATGTAATTCGTCCTCTTAGAAAATTAGCTGATTATCATACAATAGACTTAATACATTATACATTCAATGTACTAAATTCGCTTTCGATACATTTCCTTGAGTAGTTGAAGGAATGTCAGTAAAACTACAAGAATAAAATCAAACAATTCCCTATTTTATTTTGTAACATTTAATGTTTGTTTTCCAATTTACTACTACTGCATTCCAAGAAAGAACTGAGAAATATTACAGTCGCTCAGATTCCAGATATCTTCGTATAAAATTATTTGATATTAAATAAAAATAGAAGGAATTCATGTGCGGAACTCTAGCCATTCATTCATAGGACAATATACGTAGTGTATTTTCTTATGAAATGTAATTTTATTATACAAGATCTTTCTAAATTAGTTATACAGAAGTATTTCTATACAGTTGTGGAATCGGCTGTAGTAGCAAGGTCAAGTGAGTTTTAATAGTACTGCCATATCCTCAAGTTCACTATATGCCCACTAGAGCATGCAAACATACGCTACTAGATATATAAAGTACCGCAATTGGCTGCCATATTGTGTCCAGCTTAGGCGCCAAATTTAAAATTGAGTGCCTTACAAAGAAACAGAATCGGTAGTGAAATAAATCCATGAAAGTAAATAATTCATATTTAGTTTTTGTTCATAATTTTTATAATATGTAATAACATATAAATACAAAACATAACTGACCAAAATTATAAAGAAAATAGTAATAATTCAGTGATGATATATTTATTTTAAATTGTATATAATAATGTATAAAAAATTGTATAGTGTCACACGAGCTTTATACATTAAATATTGAATAATAATTTAATAAATTATACTTCGACGCAATTTATTTTTTTATTTCTTTCATGGCCTCACTACGACTACTTTTTTGTCTACAGTGCTTTTCAGATCCATATTATTGGATGTAGATGGGCATAATTTCTCTTTTAATAGGTCTGGGAGAGAATCACTCCACAGTAATTTTCTACCGTTCACTCGCTTCACTTCAAATTGATTTTCCGAAAATTGTGTCTAAAATTCGGTTTAAATTATGGTTCATGTATTAATTTATGACTCAAACTTACTTCACATGTCCTGAAATTTTCGTTTATCTATAACATCCATCCAAATATTCATTCTATGAACATTTACAACACCTAGTAGTAATTTAATAATACATGTTGAAAGTTTAATAACTTAAAGATTTGATTACCTGTAGGCAAACGAAATAATCGCATTTTATTTTCTCTTCTAGTGCAGTTTCTTACGCAACAGCTGGGCATTGTGTTTCTCACTACTCCAACAATTAAAATAACAAGAGGAAGAACAACAAACAAAAAGACGGCGAAAAAATTTTCACACTCCGTGTTTAGAATGACAGCTAAAGTTGGGTAAATAGAATTAACAGATATAGTGACTTTTGTAGCCACCCGACTACACCTGAATCAGCTGGACCCTGATTCCGACATATTGTGTCTAAAGAACGTTCTTTTCGCTCTAACACATTGGCCCAACGAATTGCTGTACTCTATATATCTAGTGACTTTAGCTACCACGTCATAATTTGGGCATACATTGCGATATTGGATACGTATGGTGCGTCTTGGGTAACTGGTTTTCTGGTGCGTGACTTTTTGGTACGGCTTTGACTTTTCTTCTTAACTTTTGTTTAAAAAAAGAACTATTGCTTAATTCAATATTATCAGCCTATTGGCATTATTAATAATTTGCTATGGTTTTTTTAATTTGTTATATATGACAATATTTGTTCCTCAACTAAGATTCAGTTTATCGGAAGAACGGAAGGACTTCATAAACAAAACCTTATTATTATCCGTCAATTTATTTCTAAATGTTTAAACAGCAATGGAGAAATTGATATTGTCTATACTGATTATTTAGTAAACTTAAGATATTGGGTTTTATATCTTCTTAACAACCTTATTTTCGACATTTGATTGATAGAAAGCGATATATAGATTGTTTTGGCCAATATTTAATATAATTCTCACCTAACGAAAGCTTTCTGGCTTCGATCATTTTAAAATTTTTTTTAATAATTTTTGACGTAGGATTAAATGTGTACTTTTCGTGAACTATTTAGAAGTCTTTGCCAAGATACGAATGAGAGAAGGCTGTACTTTGCCAAGAAATTAATATTCAAAATTTATATGTTGAAATCCTAGTGTAAAGAGAAGCTAGAGATGAATGTTTTAAACTGTAAATGTAAAAAAAAAATTTTACACGTTCTTGTCAGTTCAATCCTTATTCACAAATGCTTCAGTACGGAGGCAACCCTATCCAGCGTCTTACTACTGTCAGGGATTTTGTAATAATATTTGATTCCAAATTAATGTTTTATTATTTATTTATTTATTTATTTGTTCTATGTAGCTCTAACCGCTAGTGGACCACTGGAAGTATCAGCTAACTAAATCGCTGCGCGAATTGTAACACTGTCTGAGTTCCCAAGTACAAAACAACAGAACGCAGACATTAAGAAACAACTGATACTCCGCCGCCAAATAACAACAGCCCGTCCTGAATACTCTAGGCCATTCACGGTAAAGAAGGTAGATAAAGCACTGAATGACACTAAATCTAGCAAAGCACCTGGATTCGGTTGAACCCATCCCGAATTCCTCAAGAACTGGGGGAAACGCACAAGTATGTGGATGAGTAAATTCTACTCAAACATCCTATTGACAGGGCAATACCCAAAATAATTGCAGGCTTGAAACCGACAAACCCGAGAACCTTTCTGAACTTTCGTCCGATAGTTTGATTAAGTTCATGTGATAAGCTTCTGAAAAGATTGCTATTAAACTGACCCATTGATATTGAAGCATGTTCCCGTCGAACAGACTGGGTTCAGACCTGACCGTAGTTGAGCTGATTAGGTACTCAGCTTGACAATGCACATTAAGGCAGGGTTTCAAAGACGGCAGAAGACAACTGTGGTGTAGGTTGCGGCATATGATACGGTCTGAAGAGAACACCTTGTCTACAAATTTCTCAACGTAGTACCATGCAGCCGAATAGCATCTAGTTATTAAAAAACATGCTTTGCGACTGGCCCTTTTAAAGACTCTAAAACAATGGAATAAAATATTGGGTGTTTCGTTTGAAAAAATTAAGTTAAGTTCAGTACTGCTATTCTGAGACAACTTGCCTAAACGAAAGTATTTTTAGGCTATGCCCCTTGAAGAATTAAACAACATTTCTTTGAAAAGTTTTTTTGTACTTTCAAACGGTATCGACCGACACCGCACTATTAGGACAACCGATATATCAGGATACTTGACAGATGTAATATGGAAGAGCAAATATCTAAGAATAGAAAGCAAAACAAAGACCTACAAAACGATCACCAGACCGGTAATGGCATATACAGCGGAAACACGAGCAGGACGAAACAACTACTGCGTACATCAGAAATTAACACACTAAGAACAATAGCCGGAAAAATCAGAAGATACCGGGTTCGAAATAACGAATCAGGGACGAGTGTTGGATAAATAGACATCATAAAATTCATAAGGAAGCGAAGGAGAGACTGGAACGACCATGTCCAAAGAGCCGAGAGTGGAAGATTTTTAAGAATTGTATGAGACCAAAAACCAGCAGGGAACCATGGAAGATGCCAAAAGAGGTGGCTCGAAAGCTGGGTGTCGACTTCTACCAAGACACCATAACATTTATAAAGAAGAACGGTTGAAAATAGAAGAAGAAGTACTTCGGTTTGCAATTCAAAGTCATTGGAAGTGAGACGTCACATCTAAATGACGACTTAACTTAAATCCCCGCTCCCCTTCACCCGAGAGGAAAATGTAAACACCCCATATTTGAATTCATCTTCCCTCTCTCTCTATTTCAGAGGCTATCGAAACTGTTCAAAATCTGTTTAGAAGTTGTTTGTTGCCCCTTTAGACATGTTTATGAACTGTTCTATAGTACTTTATTATCTGTTTTGTTCATGATCTGTTTTATAGAACAACTCCAAAAGAAATAATAAACTGCTATTAATCAGCTTATAAACAAGTACTAAACGGCTACTAAACCGCATTTCCAAAGTTTCAACAGCTTCTAAACAGACAGGAAAAATCGGTTCAAAAAACGAATGTTTATATTTTAATAATCTCCCAGAAATTTGCTATATTACTTACTAATGCAGGCGAAGGAATTCAATAGCCTCGGTAAGCAATTACGTAATAATAAGCGTGAAGTTAGTTGCAAATGACCTTGAAATGCAAACTGAAGCTCCGTGAGATTTTGCGTTCGATCACTCATTGCTTATATACTTATATCTATTTCGAAAGTTGTAAATCGGTTATTGCATTTCTATGTTTATACATTAAATATTATGAAACTATTGAAGTAACAATCTTGTATTTTATGTTTTCGAACATATGCCTTATAATTATTTTTTTGTAGATAAAGGTATTTGAATATAGTATCCTTCACATGTTTTTAATGAATAATTAACCTTACATACAAGTATTAATGTTAATTTAGTAATTAACTTACTATAAATTAAAGTTATTTGATTGAACTGTAAAAGACAAACACATAATTAATAATAGATGTACATACAGGGTTAGGCTCCATTCGAATATCTTTGATATGGTTACCTAGATTTTAATAAGACATTCCACAATTACTTAAATTCAAATCGGGGATTCGATGAGTATATTTATATCCGAATCAGACATCCGGTTTAGGCGGAAACGATGTTATCCTTTTTTATTTTAAATGAAAGACTGTATATACAAAAAGGTTTTAAATATCTGGACTTAAAAATGTATCTCAAGAACCTCTAGTGCCAAGTGACAAAATTTTTTTGCCACCACTTCATATAAAGCTGGGGTTCATGAAAAACTTAGTGAAAGCTATGAACAAGGATGGTGCAGGCTTTCAATATCTCAAAACAAAATTTCCTCGAATCAGTGACGCGAAATTGAAAGAAGGGATTTTTGTAGGTCCGCAAATACGAGAGCTTATGAGGGATGAAGTTTTCAATTCGAAGTTGAGCAAAGCTGAAAAAAAGCTTGGGTGGCTTTTGTAAAAGTGTGTCATAATTTTCTAGGTTATACAAAAGCTGACAACTACCGACAAATCATTCGAGAGCTTCTTTCTGCTTATAAAGCTTTAGGATGCAATAAGTCACTCAAAATTCATTTTTTGGACTCGCATTTAGATTTCTTTCCGGAAAATCTCGGTGCCGTATCAGATGAGCATGGTGAAAGGTTTCATCAGGATATTATGCATATTGAAAGACGCTACAATGGAAAATGGTCAGCAGCAATGCTTGCTGATTTTTGTTGGTCGATTCGCCGAGAAGCTTCGATGGAAACGATGAAAAGAAAAAAAAAAACAAAATAACTTGAATTATATTACCATAATGGGATAAATATACTGATATTTCTATAACTTGTAACTGTAAAATTAGCATTTTTCGTTGTAAAACTTTGACCGTAGTCTTTTTTCACTTTTTTGTAATTGTTGTTACTAAAATAATATCGTTTTTTTATTTTTTAATTAAATGGACACTATATTTAAAATATATGTGCTGTATTTTTTTGCATGTTAAATTCCGAGGTAAGAGCACCAAATATGATGTAATCATGCATGAAAACAATGAGGAGAAAAAAAGAATTTTTTTCTGCAGACCAGTGTTATTAATATTTGGACTCCTACAAAGTTAATTCTCATAGTTTATGTCAAGTACTGAATTTGAATTCCATGACTTACTAAACACAAACATGATTTTAAAATATCAGTTTTAATTAAATATCTTTATCGTTGTTGAACAGAAAGGTGCCAAACCTTATTATTGCTTAACTCCAAGAGCAGAGGTCTATTGAGATTCGTAAAAATATACAGGTGTTTAATTATAAATAAATAAGTTGACATCGTTTTCGGCTAAACCGGTCCGATTCGGATATAAATATACTCATCGAATCCCTGTTTAATATTATTGATTGTGGAAAGTCTTATTAAAATCCGAGTAGCCTTATCAAAGATATTCGAATGGGATTCATACATCGGCCTAACCCTTATATTAAATATTACAAAACTATTGATGGAACAGTCTTATTGTATTCTATGTTCTCGGACATATGCCTCTAATTATTTTTTTGTAGATAAACGTATTTGAATATAGTATCTTTCTCATGTTTTTAATGGATAATTAACCTCAAATAGAAGTATTAATGGTAAATGAGTAATTAACTTACTATAAATTGAAGTTAATTGATTGAACTGTAAAAGACATGCACACATAATTAACATTATTGTACATATATTCATAGTAGTTTATTCACTTTGATTATTGAATTGAATTTTAAGCATTTCTAACGGAATTCTTTAATTTATTTTTTTATCGTGAGTCGCTTCATTTTCTTCCTTTCATTCAGTTCTTTCATTTATTTCAATTCCTTTTAAAATGCTTTTTCGATCTTACTCCTCGTGAATACTTCATTTCTTTTTACCCTACAATTCTTTCTAACAGCGATATTTTCTTTATAGCATTTAAGTCTACGTCCGCGCATACTTAAAGTTTCATTGTTTTCATAATTCTCTTTTTTTTAATATCATTTATTCCGTACTTTATAAACGGGCGGTATTATTTTAAATTATTAAAATTATTTCTCTTTCAAATATTAACAATTTTTCTTGATTTATCTTATTAGCTAGCTACAAGACTTCCATTTACTTCTCATGACCTTCATAGAACTAGGTTTTATCTTGTGACAAACAAGTCTTGATTTGGTAACGATAGAATTTGAGCGAAATTACAGCCAAAATGTCGCTTTTGAACTAAAGAAATGGTAAACTGTGTTTCAGATAAAAATTGCCTAGTAAGTATGTATCTGTCTACAAGAAAATTTTTGCATTAACCATGATACCGGGTGGTCGCCGAAGTATTGGAGATACTTTATATATGAATTCAATGACTAATTTTAAGCAGAAATGATTCTATTTACTTTTCCCGAATTCCTAACGGTTATTGAAATATCGTGGTTTGAAGCTGAAGTAAATTATTAGAGGGCTAAGAAAAAAACGTGGTTTATTTTAAGAAATGTAATTATTAAAGCTACTCAATGTGACCACTGCCTTGTGCAATGCATAACTAACTCAATCCTCCGTCGGAGCTATCGTTTCCAGTTGTAGTTCTCTATATTGTTTTTCATCTCATAGAACGCTGCATGAATCTTCTGGATGAGTTGGTCCCTATTATAGGGTTTTCCAGTTGAATAGCTTAGTGTCTTCACATGTCCTCACATGAAAAAATCCAGTGGGGCAGATCGCGATGACCACGCAATGGAACCACCACGACCTTTCCATCGATTTGGATACTGTTCACTGAGGAAATTAGTGACACCTCTTCCATAATGGGCCGGAGTAACATCATGTAAAAACAACACCGTCCTTCTGATTTGAAGAGGAATGTCCTAAAGTAGTAGAGGTAGATCGTTTTTCAAAAAAGCCCGGTACATTTCGCTGTTCAAATTTCAGTCGACGATATGTGGTCTGATAACTTCATTATTAATTATTCTAGCCCAAACGTTTACAGAGAATCCTCTCTGGAAGTGAGTTTCTCGAATAGCATAAGGATGAGCATGAACATTAACAAAGTTAGTATAATTGGGTACCAAAACTTCTTTCGGTTATTCATTACCAGCACCGTGTCAATTCTATGCGCGCGGTTTTTGTAAAACAAATAAAGAAAATGTTTTGCAGTCAACTCTTACCGATAAGGAAGCAATAGTGTTCTACTATAAACGTTTGTTGAAGATTCAGTCCATGAAATTAAGGACTTTTAAGGTGTCTCAATCAGAAAAAAGAACCATGAAAACTGTTGCGTCCATAAAGATTTGATTTGTTTTTTAGTTTTATTTAAGTACATATAATGAAATAGATTTAGTTGCATTTATTTTACGTATTAAATGATAGGATTTAATTTTGTACTATTTGTAAATATTAAGTGTATATAGAAAGGTCTTGGAGTTTCCCAAATATCTAATTTGTTAATTTCGTAAGTGGTCAGGTATTATATTGCTTTATGCATGGTTTTGTTTTCTACGGCCCTAAAACTCTTTACTCAATACAGGTATAATCCTTCTTGTAAATTCGTTCATTTGCAGATGTAAGCCTATATAATAGCATAAGTTTTATTGTTATATTTAATTTATTGTATTTGTTATATTGAATGTTAGAATGTATTCATATTTGTACGATAAGGTTTAGATATTTCGGTTTAATTGCATTTCTTCTGTATTCTTCGAATACTGTTCTATATCTTTAGCCCACTTGCTGTTATTATAATTTACGTACTCAGTACATTGCCATTAAAGTTGTGACAATTGTATTGTTTGTATTTAGTATTTATTTTATTTACCAGTATTATAATTAAGGGTTCGTGTGCATATTGTTTATTTTAATCCGTTTATGACGTTGGTAAACTGCATCATCTACCTGTTCTTGAAGAAGGGTAAAATCTTGGCATCGCAATTTCAGCATAATTATTTTAGTTGTTTTCTCTCTCCCTTGTAACTGGCAAGGATAAAACTTTCATTGTAAAAATAAGTGAAAACAAAAATCAGTTCCAACCCAGATCTCAGCGATCTCCGTTCAAGAATATATTTATGTATTAGCCAGTTTCTCGGTCTTTACTATTAAGGCCAGATCCATACATTTCCATTAAATTATTGGAACTCTAAGATTAAATTTATTAATAATTATCTGGGCATTATTTCGGTCAACCAAAATTCCGAAAATTCCTTCAAACCAGGAGGAATAACAAAAACACTTCAAAGTGTACAATTCCTTTGCTACCAAATCTCATTTTTTCATTAATTCTTTCACACATTTCGAAAACAAAGTACAAGGAAGGATTGATGTATAAGGCCTCCAATAACGCCATTGTGTGAATAGTGGGGATATAAACAAGTTCTAACCTGCAAACGCTATTTAAAGTATCTCGTCTTAGCACACAAGGTTTTATTTTCCTGTGTACCGTTGTTGAGTAACAGTATCACTTATCATAAGTTCAATTTCTGGGATGCGTACCAAGCAACGATGCGTAATAGAATTTTTACGATGGAAGGTTATTCGCCAATCGAAATTTACACGCGGTTAAAGGCTGTACGATCACTAAAGAATCGTATCTGTAGAGTAAAGCCGGAAAGAACAATTTTTTTCTTACACTACGGTAACGCCCGACTGCATTGCACCAACGAAACGATGAAGATAGTGACGACTGTGATGAGGCTGAAATTCACGGTTGTTTTGCACCTTCCGTACAGTCCTTATTTGGCACCTTCAGATTTCTGGTTGTTCCCAAAGATCAAGGGGATATTGTATCAGATACTGAAGGTCGAGCTACTGTTGGCAATTGGATCAACAGTAAACAGGAAAGTTTTTTCATGGACGGAATGAATAAATGAAATGTATTGAATTAAAATGGTGCTTATGTGGAAAAATAATTATATACCTATATTGGAAGTACAATAAATTTACTTCCTTTTGAGACTGGTTTCATTATTTCGTCTTTTCTTCTTCTTATTTTATACAGGGTCGCTATTATATATGGAAATGGTCAAATATCTCGAGAATGGTTCGAGATATCTAAATGAAATTTTGTATACGGATATAAGGAAATGTTTGGCAAATCTTTTTGGCTATATTTTAATTTTTTTCAGAAAATTAATACTGGTAGCCGTAACTTTGTGGTAATTCATTTTGAAAATAATAAAATAAAATAAAACAATAACTTTGTTATACCACTTTATTCACATGTAATAGTGACCGCGGTTTCGACATACAATGTCATTATCAAACTGCAAAAGTTACAGGCCTACATCTAGATCTAGATCTTAGAAATGACACAAAAATATATGGGTGGCGGTTTATGATGATATTTAAAATTACTACTATATACTTAACTATTATATACAACATTGGAAAAGAGGTGTATATATAAGATCCAACTGGTCGTTAAGAACAATATCTATTTTGTTGTTTCCGCTTTTAAAAATTTCTAGTGACTCTAAAAGATTTAATTTACGACCTTTCTCGGCCAAATGCAATATTTTATGATGACCAAATGTATGCCTTTCTGTAATAAGATGGTTTGCGAATGTTGAATCTGTCTTCTTTAATTTATATGTCCTCATGTGTTCTTTTACCCGTATAATAAAACTTCGACCAGTCTGACCTATATATACACTTTTACAATCATTACAATATAATTTGTACACTCCTGATTTATTATTGATATCTGTTTTAGGTTTTGCGTTAAAAATGAAATTACTAGTTTTTACATATGGTTTGTAAGCTATACTAACATTACTATTATTTTTTGAAATTATATTTCCAATTTGCTCGCTTATTAATTAATTATTAATTAATTAATTAGACAATATAATTAATTATTAGACAATATAATTAATTATTAATTAATTAATTAGACAATATACCGAATTTACAGATAGCTCTTCCATAAAAAACGCAATACAGTTAACAGTTAAATTAAAAGATTGTAATATATAAAAGACAGAAATCCTGGTATCATTTGATGTTTCCAACATGTTTTCAAAAATACCACATAAGGAATGCTTAAGGTTAATAGACAACATATTAGTAAAGAAAAATACAAACCCGGTTGTTATACACGAAATCATATCTCTAACGGAGTTAGTCACCAACCAAAGTTACTTTACATTTAACAACAAATTCTACAAACAAACAGAAGGTCTGGCAATGGGCTCACCTCTAACTCCTCTATTAGCTGAAATTTTCATGAAGCATATTACAGAAAAAATTTCTTTCATCACAACAAGATAAAGAACATATTAAATTTTGGTATCGGTATGTAGACGACATCCTAACTTGCTTTAAGGGTACTCATAGACAATTACAGACATTTCTGAACTACATAAATTCAATCCATTCTAATATCAATTTAACAGTAGAAATAGAAGAGAATAACAGTATTAACTTCCTGGATTTCAAATTAAACAAATTAGATCAGAGCTTAAAATTTGATATATATCGTAAACCTACTTTCACTGATTGCATTATTCCCAAAGATTCACTACACCCTAAGACACACAAACATTCATTTTTTAATTCTATGATACATAGAGCATTAAATATTCCTTTGTCTAATGAATCTTTTGTTCGTGAAATCAATACTATAAAACAAATAGCGGTAAACAATAGTTATAAAAGTAGCGTAATTGACAGTATACTAAAGAAAAAATAGTTACAAGTGGCCCTTAGTTTAGTATATCCTAAAGATAGTGCTAATTTGAAACAATTTGTCTCGTTAACTTACTTCGGTAAAATAAGCGAGCAAATTGGAAATATAATTTCAAAAAATAATAGTAATGTTAGTATAGCTTACAAACCATATGTAAAAACAAGTATGTAATTTCATTTTTAACGCAAAACCTAAAACAGATATCAATAATAAATCAGGAGTGTACAAATTATATTTTAATGATTGTAAAAGTGTATATATAGGTCAGACTGGTCGAAGTTTTATTATACGGGTAAAAGAACACATGAGGTCATATAAATTAAAGAAGACAGATTCAACATTCGCAAACCATCTTATTACAGAAAGGCATACATTTGGTCATCATAAAATATTGCATTTGGCCGAGAAAGGTCGTAAATTAAATCTTTTAGAGTCACTAGAAATTTTTAAAAGCGGAAACAACACAATAGATATTGTTCTTAACGACAGTTGGATCTTATATATACACCTCTTTTCCAATGTTGTATATAATAGTTAAGTATATAGTAGTAATTTTAAATAACATCATAAACCACCCCCATATATTTTTGTGTCATTTCTAAGATCTATGTAGGCCTGTAACTTTTGCAGTTTGATAATGACATTGTATGTCGAAACCGCGGTCACTATTACATGTGAATAAAGTGGTATAACAAAGTTATTGTTTTATTTTATTTTATTATTTTAATTTTTTTCATATCGCATATTTGAAATCCAAGGCTTACTCGACTTTTTTAAACGGCAACAGTGCATGAATTTGGCATCGTTGAAGAGATCATTTTTTTCTGAATTCAGTGGTGTAAATATAGTATGTGTTTTTTCCAAAATAGTTAAAAAAAATGGATAAAAAGTGTTTTGGTTTCTTTTGAGGTAAATGCATTTTTCGTTTAGTTGGTTATGAAATTACGGATCAAGTATTTGATTACACTCGACAACCGTTAACGTCCATCTGTGAGTTTTAGATTTGTTACAGTTATCATACGGAATTAAGATGTATTTAACTGAAACAGCAAGAATTCTAATAATAGCAATGGTTGGATACGGCGACAGAAATGGCACTTATGCTGAATTTTGTCGATTATTTCATGAAGTACATCCAAAAAGAAACATCAATAAAATAACAGTTTCAAAAACGGTGAAGCGATACTTGAATACAGGCAGCGTTAACAATCGTTCAAAATTAGGGAGACAAAAAACAAAAACTAATTATGAAAAGTCATTGAATCTCTTTATTGACGTTTCTGTCCAACAATTAGCTTTAAACCATAACATGTGTAGACGCTCAGTTCAAAAAACAATAAAAAAGTATTTTTATCCTTACAAAATACAATTACTGCAAGAATTAAGTGAAGATGATTTTGATCGTAGAATTGAATTTTGGGAAATTATAATGGAAAAATGAATACCAATCCAAATTTTGTTTCAAATATAGTTTTCATGGATGAAGCATCATTTTGTTTAAATGGTCATGTTAACAGATACAACTGTAGATACTAGGCTGATACAAATCCGGACTGAATGGATCAGGTTCATACATGGTATTGTTTGAATGGGATTTAGTAGCAAAATATTGTAGTACCTTTCTTCATTGACAACTTGACGGCAGATAAGTATTTAGAACTATTGGAAGAAAATATCATCCCTCAACTTAATCAAAACCAGGAAATATGGTTCCAGCAAGATGATGTACCAGCACACTATGCCATTAACGTTTGAAATTTTTTTGACGCTTCTTTTCCAAACCGATGAATCGACCGACGAGGCACTATCGAATGACCGGCAAGGTCACCAGACTTGGTACCACCTGATTTTTTTTGTGGAGGTATTTAAAAAGTCGGGTTTACTTACGTTAATAGGACAGAAAATCTTGAAGATCTCAAATTACGAATTTGGCAAGAAATTTCCGATATACCTCTGATTTGGTGGGAAAATGCAATTCGAGGCATTATTCGACGTATCCATTACTGCCAGGAAGTTAATAGTGAACACTTTGAATACCTTTTGTGAACAGTTTATTATTTCATATATGTTTTTGTATTGTTGTTACCCCGAAAGAGACCAAAACACTTTTTATCCATTGTCTTTTAAACTAGTTTGGAAAATAGACATACATACTATTTTGCATCTGTGACTTCGAAAAAAAATAATGTTTCCAAAGATGCCAAATTCAAGCACTGTTGCCACTTAAAGCAAATCAAGTTAGCCTTGGATTTCAAATATGCGATAGAAAAAAATGGAAATATAGTCAAAAAGAACCAAATATTTCCTTTGTTCGTGTGCAAAATTTCATTAAGATACTTGACCGTTTCCATTCATAATAGCGACACTGTATAGTTGAAGACCACGTATTATTAATTAACTTAACCTGGTCTAGAAACTTTATTAAAATTGTGATAACAAAGCTAATAGGCAAAAAATTGTTTCGTCGGACTTGACGGTGCTAGCCGAAAGCGCAGTGGTAAGCCACTGCGCTTTCAGTAAGCTTACCTTATTGGAGGTCCCAGAATGGAATTGGGAGCTTGCTGTCCAAGAAGATTTTCGTGGTTTTTCTTATCATTTAAGGTCGACAGTCGACAGTCAAATATCTTAAGTTGCTCAATGGGAGTAAATTTAATTATGACTATTGCCTCTTGCAATTATCATTAAGCTGATGGAGGATGCTAAAGAATGAATTATTATTATTATTTAAAAATAGAGAAATATCATAACCTGTCATGTTTATAACATGTTGGATAACTTTAAATCTATATTAAATTAATCGTTTATACTATATTTATTTTAATTTAATATATATTACGCATACAATCTTTTTGTATTTATGTATACAATGTTCATGGATTTGTTCTATTTCTGTGTTTAATTAGAAATAACTGTAGGATATAATAATCATATTAATGTTTCAAAACAAAATGAGATATTAATCTCACAGTGAATACAGGTGTGGTCGCATTGATCAACCTTAATTTAATTCCTGTTTAAAGATACCTTTACACATGTAGAAAATGTAGCAATTGATTTTATTATATTTAAAAAAAGCTTTAGTATAAAAATACCGTTGAACTAACGATACAGTTTTTCTAGTAGTTAAGATGTAGAATGGTTCTTTTGCAGAATTTCCGATAATCCAAACACGTCAAGTCGTCCGATTACTTTAAAAGCGGTAAACCAGCATCAGAAACTGTTCACCCTAATGGCCTGCAACGATCCGGAGACATTCTCCCATTCCTACCATTTTCAATCGATTTGTATGGAAACTGGTCGACAATAAATTAAACATTACTGCTGTCTGCGACAGTACTTAAAGCCATGTTAAATCTATTCGTGTTCCCAGATCATCCAATAGCGGTGTCATTAGTGTTGCTGCGTTGTTGGAATGTAATGTTTTAAATACCGAAAAAGAACGCGCTTTGATTGTTTGGAATCATACATAAATTTTTATTCGCACGCATTAACCTCAATTTGTTAAGATTTATTTTGAAGCGGTTTTTTTAACAAGGAAAAATATGATGCGATAAGTCTTATGTCATAGAACGGATGTTCTGCGAAAATTTCTCAAGATTACTACGTGTTTATTCATTTGATTTTTATATTCCAAATGAAATGATTTCGAAAATAAAAGTGTCATGACGAATAACTGATTTTCGAATAATAATATTCAAGTTTAATACATATATAGGATTGTTTCAGCCTTTACTTGATGAAATTCCAATATAACTATTATCTGGATAAAATAAAACAAATTTTAATGAATTTCACTACTTTTTACTTTACACAGTACCTAACGATCTTTTCGCTCCAACCTGAGCTTCATCAGACATATAACCAACTTATGGATATATTTTTACACAAATGTACCGTAACAAACACATGTTTTGTTTTGAATGGTTGAAGGAATGGGTACTTTTTATTACATAAATGTCTATGCACAAAACTTTCACCATGGTTTATACAATACTGTTCTTAAAGTGATAAAACTGAGGGTCTATATCAGTGGTGGCCAACCTTTTTGTAAGCTGTGCCACTTTTGTCTATAAAAATTTTGTGTGTGCCACTCATTTTTATTGTAGAAATAATGTTTTCCAATTTTATGCTTAATAAAACTAAAAGCCAACTTACTTAATTACTACTAGGTATATTTTCAGTATGCAGATCAATATAAAATAAAATCTCTACTATAGGTTACAAAAAAAAACAAACACGAAAAAATCTTCACGTTTTCGGAAAATAAAAAAAGTTAGATTTAAATAAAATTAAAAGTCTTCAATGTGGTTTCTGTATCTGAATATTTTTTAGAATAGCATCTATATTGGGAGAAATCTTTGAAGACGCAAGCAAAATAAGGTGTTTTAAATGACTATCTGTTAACGTCGAGCGATATTTATTTTTAATAATATTCATAATCGGAAATGTCTGTTCGCATACGTACGTTGATCCAAACCGGCAGCAGTACCTAATGGCCAAATCGTGCAATTTTGGAAAATCTGCAGCAGGTACAAATTTTCAAAACCCAATATAATTTTGATTGATTGCCGCGGTTGACATAATTTCTTTGTATTTTCCTTTTAAAACTGAGTGATTTTGCAAATCAATTATCTCAGTTTGACTTTCCGCAGAATATTCTTTGATTTCCTGGAAAGAAATGCTAAACGGGTTTACAATAAGCTCAATATTCATTTTATCTTTTTGAAAGTCACTAAATCTGTTATCAAATGAATTGCGCAAGACGTTTATGAAATTCTTAAATAGATCATATTTGGGCATTTCATTAAATTTTGTTGAAAGATCCTGCATGTGAGAAAAATGAGTTAATCTTTCTTGTTCGAAATCATTGTGAAAAAGCGCTAGTTTGGCAACAAAAGAGGAAATGTGTGAAAATAACGTCGGAAAAATACAATTTTTGCCCTGAAGTCGTAAATTCAAATTATTTAAATGGCCCATAATGTCCGTCAGGAACGCAAGATTCCACAACCAATCTTCGTTTTTTAGAAGTGAGCACTCACTGGGGAGTTCATTGTTGTCTTCTAGGAACTTTAAAACAGTCTCTCTAAGATTCCAAAACCTATTAAGAGCACTGCCTTTAGAAAGCCAACGCACATCACAATGAAGAAGAAGTTCACCATTTTCTTCAATTTCTTCAGGAAAGAGGCATCGAAATTGTCTCCGATATAATGCTTGCGCTCGAATTTTATTAACACAGCGCACTACCGGGTTCATAACTGAAGAAAAGTCCAAATCTTTGGCACAAAGACTTTCTTGGTGTATTATGCAATGAAACTTAAAGATGTCTCTTCCCAAATAATTTTCAAGCAAAGCCACAGCTCCTTTTATCTTCCCCATCATTGCCGGTGCCCCATCTGTACAAATGCTATCAAGTTTTGCCCAATCCAAATTTTTGATCTCGGCAACACTTTTTATTTCATTGAAAATATCTTCTCCCCTGGTGGTACATAGTTGTCGCAGATCCAGAAGTTCTTCTGTCACGTCAAAATTATCATTTACATACCGAACGAATATACTTAATTGAGCATTGTCGGTTACATCGCAACTCTCATCCAAAGCCAAAGAAAAGTATTCGCAAGACGCCACTCCAGAGGTAATTTGTTCATTAACGGAAGTAGCCATATCATCTATCCGTCGCATCACCGTATTTCGAGATAAAGCTATTTGGTCCACCATCTTGCTGATTTTAGCATCACCCGCATGCTTAGCCAATATTGCTAAACTCGGTTTTATTATTTCTTGGCCATCAGAATACGTTCGGCTTCTTATTTTTAGCTAATAAAAGGGAAATTTCATATGAGGCTCTTACCATCGACTCCGTCTCGTCGCTCCTTTTATAAAAAAATGACTGCTGTCCTGCTAAGGATTGTTTCTTCTTACTTATGAAATCAGTTCGTAGTTTTGAGCCAACGGGGTATTTGGAATTAAAATTACCATGCATTTGGTTGAAATGTCGCTCCAAATTAAATTTCTTCGGAACAGCCACAGAAGCACTGCAAATTAAGCATACCGGCTTGGAACTATTTTGATTCGTAAAAAGAAACTGTTCTTCCCATGCGATATTAAAATCACGCACGGCAATATCATCTTTGTACCTCCTTTTTAATGTTGAAGCCATTTTAAAAAAGAACTATATACAGTGATTTGTCGCAAAAAACACGCCCTGACTCCCGGCTCCCCACAAACAAAGACTGATCACTGAAAATAAAACATAACATGTCATCAGCTACGCGGCCGTAAAATTGCGTACGCAGGCGCCGCCTTATTGGTGCCGTGTGCATACTCCGCAGTGGTGTTAAAGTTCAGAGTTAGTCCGAGTGCCTTTAGTATAGTGAGTATTGCTTTTTTAGTTTAATTATATTGTATTTTTTTTATTTGTGAAAACTTTGGCGTGCAACTCTAGAGGGTCAGGCGTGCCACACTGTGGCACGCGTGCCGCGGGTTGGCCACCGTTGGTCTATATTATGTTAAAGGGAGGTAAAGAAGTGCTATGGAAAAGTAAAATATATGACTGTCTGAATATCAAATAACTAAATTGAGTAAGGATGTAATTTCTAATTGATCATTGAGGATCTTGTCAGTTTTCTTTATTCTACTAATTTCAAGTGACTCTAATAAATTAAGTTTTTTGCCCTTATTTTCGTGTAATATTTTAAATTCTTTGTTAAAACTGTGGTTTGTTAAATTAATGTGAGATGCATATGAAGAGTCACTTTTATTATTTCTAAATGAAAAAAATGTTTTTTGATGCGTATTTCAAACGATCTGCCTGTCTGTCCGATATACCTCATAACGCAACTACCGCAAGTTAACTCATAGACTCCTGACTTTTTATTGTTGTTTGTTAAATCTTTATTGTTTTTTATACATTTGGATAAATTGTTGTTAGTTCTATATGCTGTCTAGTGTCTAACTTTCTTAAATATTTTGAATTTTTGTGCTTGAAGCCTATAAACGTTATCATTTTAAATTTTGCACAACAGAGCGAATGTAATAAACGGTTTGGTAACCGACAGCAACTACTGCTGAATCAAAAGTAATGCTCAAAAGCGAATTGCAATTGAAAGCCAAAAAACAATTTACAAAGAGCAAAACTTAAAACTATGTATTTTTTGTGAAACATTGAAAGTGTAAAACATTACTATGAACAACTAAAATTAGTTCTTTTAGATGTTAAAACGTCTTTAAAAATAGAACATCACGCACCCATCACCAGTTGTGATGTGGAACGGACGTTCCACATCACAACTGGTGATCAAAAGGCATACTTCTCATTCGATCGATAACGGTTTCTAAGTTAATTATCGCCTTTTTTTAGATTAATATCTTGATTTTGCATGTAAGTAATCGTATTTGTAAGACCCTGAAAATTAGCTTTAATAAAGTTTAGCTGATTTTGTAAATTTTCAATTTGTATCAGGAGTTTACAATTAGAAATGCTTTGGGCATCATCATCTTAAAGATGAAAAAGAAAGTTTTTTAATCCAAGTGTTGTGAATAGCAAAATCCTGCTTCTAGCCATGTTCTCCACCTATTTAATACAGGAACTAGAAGTAAAGGCAAATTTGGAAGTATATAATGCCACTCATGAAGGTGCTTTGAGAAATATCTTTTTAAGTGATTAAACTAATTTATAAACATTTAGAAAATGACCCCTGATGTATTCACATACTTTGTGTAGTGCATGTGCTGCACAGGTAACGTGTAGCATATTGAGATAAGAATGCTTTAATAGCTTGCCTACTTTTTACATATAAGCTGCCGCATAAGTCAAAAATAATAGAATCTTGTCTTTATAGCTGTTATCTGATGACAGAATATTATGAATACATTGATTGTTTATTTCTGAAACTGTTTCACCATTTACGACTGGCAATATTTTAGTTGTAATTAAGTATGGTTGGTATGAAGTTGTCGGATGAAGAATACCAACAACTACATTTAACACATATCGTCCCAATACATCCGTTGCTTCGTCTGCACTCACCCAAAGGTAATGACCAGATAGGTTGGTTCGTATTTTTTCAATGGTTCTCAAATAACATTTTGGAAAGTGGTATTTACGCAAATCAGATTAATCTGGTATATGAGGATCAGTATATTTTGTAAGAAACCTCTTGAGGACTGAATTGTTAAGCTTTTTGAATGGGATATTGGCCGCCATGAAAGCTTCACACAGTTTTTCGTTAAAAGTATCAGATGGACATATGTTATCTAGATGAGTTTTCAAAGAAACATGTCTCTGCCCATTTTTGTGGAGGCCTTAAACTTAATGAACAGGCACTACAATATATCTCGGTATCATTACGAATATGCAACCAATCTGTATGGCCTCTAATCCATCCTACCATGATTGTCCTACGAGAATTCTCCATAGTTAATGAAAATAAAAAGAAATACTAAGAACAGAAAGAAATGGACTAAAAAGATAAAACGAAAACTACTCCAAAGATAAGGTAGTAAATTAAACTTAATATTTATAAAAAAAATATATAGTATAAATATACAATATAACAATATAAAACGGATTTTTTAAAATACTAAACATTGTAACCAAATAACACTGAAAGAAACGAAACCAGAAACAATCCTTTATAGAAGACAAAAGAAAATATACTATCTCAAGAACAATAAATACATATATGTATATGCATGTATAACAGCATGTAAACATGAGAATACACTTTGGAAATTAGCGGATATAAATTTTTAAGCGATTATTTCAACGAAGTCTAACGAAATAATATATAAATGTATATTCCGTCATACATGCCACTGTGAATTGAATTTTTGAAGGAATACACGGAATGTGCTATTCATAACAACGGAAATAAAAACATCTGCTGGAGGAATGCAATCGAGCAAGCAAATAGTGAAGCTGTTATAACATGCATACAGTACCTGAGACCGCCATAACGTTTTATCGGGGCAATTAGTCATTCAATCGCTTCAGTCCGCTCTCTGGTTATCACGAACGTAACATTAATGACGCTCACCACTTAAGGACTAAAAATGTTTTTGATTTCTACAAAATTTGGTGAGGTTTTACTTGCTCAAATATGTTTCAAATTACTTTGTTAAAATTTACTTTTTACTCTAGAACAGGGCTGTCCAACATGAGGCCCGCGGGCCGCATGCGGCCCGCCACGGCGTTTTTTGCGGCCCGCTAGGCGGGCCTCAAAAAAATATCGAAATATGCTTTAAAAACAAAAATATATACAAGCGAATCATTCCTACACCAACGATGAAATGATGAAATAAAATAACACATACATAGGTTATGTGACGCCACTGGCGTAGGATAGAACGCCGCAACGAAGTTACTGGAACATTGGAGATTTTGCTAGGCCGCTTTCGAACATTCGAATAAGTAATAGTAATTTTGTTCTGGTGTGCGGTACGCAGCAACTCAATTTAAGGTTTTTAAGTGAAATATGTCTTCGCGGAAAAGAAAAATTTCAAACGAACATCGAGTTTATAATGACCGTTGGGAATCAGACTATTTAATCACAAACAAAAATAATAAACAGTGCATTGTTTGTATGTAAATACTATCAGTTCCTAAGGAATATAATGTAAAACGACATTACACTACGTTACACGAGAAAAAGTTTCAGCAGTATACAGGCGAGTCTAGAAATGGTATCATTACGGACTATAAGAAAAAGCTAAAACTACAAACAAATTTTTTCAAAAAGTCTGACACTGATAACAAATGCAGTATTGCCGTTTCTTACGAAGTAGCGCTGGAAATTGTCAAAGCGAAAAAACCTTTTAGTGATGGAGTTCTTATTAAGAATTGTGCAATGGAAATGGCAAAACAATTAAATGAAACAAAAATTGCCGAAAAATTCGCAACAGTCTCATTGTCGCATCAAACAATTGCAAGACGTGTAGAGCACATTAATCAATATGTATCCAAAAAATTGCACGACACAATTGAAAAATGTAAATATTTTTCACTCTGCCTGGACGAAAGCACTGACCTATCTGACATCAGCCAACTTGTAATTTTTGTTCGAACTATTCAAGAGGACTTCAGTGTAGCAGAGGAGATGCTAGATCTTATTCCCCTCCATGGTACCACCAAGGGTACGGATATTTTTGAAGCTGTAAATAAGGTGGTATCTGACTATGGGGGATTCGATAAATGATCCAGTATTGTTACTGACGGAGCCAGAAATATGATAGGAACTGAAATTGGATTTGCAGGACTCTTAAAACGAAACAATATCAACTGTCCTGTGATACACTGCATTGTTCACCAAGAGGCCCTATGTGGAAAGTCCTTACGTCAATCGAATGTCATGAAAGTGGTTGTTAAAATAACTAATATTATAAGAGGGGGCAATCGTGCTTTGACTCACAGAAAGTTTCGTGATTTTTTGGCCGAAGTAGATGCTACATATGGGGACTTGTTACTTCACACCGATATTCGTTGGTTAAGCGCCGGAAACTGTTTGCAACGTTTCTTCTCTCTACGAAAGGAGATTCCCATTTTCCTTAAAAATGACGTGAAGTCCGACACTACGAAAATGGAAAATCAAATGGTAGATGCAAAGTTTCTCTCAGACCTTGCATTTTTAACAGATCTGACATCTCACCTTAACGAATTAAATTTGAAGCTACAAGGAAAGCAGCAGAATATTGCCAATTTATATGGTCACATAAGAGGATTTCAAAATAAAATTAAGCTTTTCAAGTCTTCACTAGAAAAACAAGATTTTTCATTTTTTCCAAGCTGTAAAGAGCACTTTGAAGAAATGCAGGATTTTGAGAAAGTTTCATATTTAACTCATATAAAATATGTTGACACAATTACAGAAGAATTAGAAAACCGATTTAGCGACTTTAAGAAAATCGAAGGAGAAATTTCAGTTTTTACTCAGCCATTTACAATTTCTGTTGAGAACGTAAGCAGAGCAGATCTTCAACTGGAATTGTGTGATTTGCAGTCGGTTCCTTTTTACCAGGGATGAACCGAAATAGGATTGGACTTTTTTAAGTTACTCCCAGGAGAACGTTACCCGAACTTGCGAAACTTAGGCCTTATGATGGGCTCAATGCTGGGAAGCACGTATCTTTGCGAAAGCAGCTTTTCCAACATGAAATTTACAAAGTTAAAATATAGGTGCTCCCTGTCTGATAACTCACTTACTCAGTTGCTTCGTTTGTCAACAACAAATATTAATGTTAATATTGATACACTGGTTAGTGAAAACCAACATCCCCAAACTTCCCACTAACTTTTTTGGTATATTTCTTATTTTTTTTTTTTGAATAAATAATAATTATACAAACAAACACGTTTTTTTGTACCTATTACAAATCACTGATAAAGTTGCATACGAAGTATTTTATGATGCGGCCCTCACAACCGCAAATTTATTTACAGCGGCCCTTGGTCCACTTGAAGTTGGACAGCCCTGCTCTAGAACAAATATTTCATTGAAAAGTCATGCTACCGTAAAATCACCGCGTATCTTATGTGTTTGTTCTCATATTTTAATTTATATTATACACATCCGGTCAATAATTATGGAATATCGTTCAATTTATTAAGGATTATCGTTTGACGACATTTTTCTTGAATACTCCATCTAATGTACACAAATAAACAAATAATTTAGATTAGAAGAAACTTAGTCAGTAAGCATAACCAGGAATACAGGTTATCTTAAAATGTCAAGTGGAATATAATAATGCCAACGATAATATCTCAACAGTTTTATTTGTCATAAATGATTATTGTTAATCGAAATTGTACCTTCACGTTTAATAACACGGTTGTTAAGGAAAGACGTTTAATATTGAATAAGTAACTCTAGTATAGATTCCCATCATTATGTAATTAATGTAAATTCATACATATTTTAGATTAAACGTTAGATTATATGCAGATGCGTTCCAGAAGCATTCACCTGTGTAATATAACGTCGATATTGCCTTGATATTCATCGAATTCTATCAATAAGCATCACGTGGCAGGAAGGAATTGACGCTACTAAAAATATCGGCAATATTTCGAATTCATATAGTGGTATAAAAGAGAAAACGTCGAACAGTGTATCGACAATGGTATATTTTCAATTAAAATTCACGCGACGTTTGATTCTCCTAAGTCCCCTGTGTGTAAGAAATACTGAAAGAGACACGAGCTCGCCTCAACGTAAAGATATTTCATTCATAGATCGATTCGTAAACAATTTACGTTGGCCGACGATTTATAATGTATCGCGGGTTACACACGCCACCTTGACGCGTTGGTTATTAATCATCGAATAGCCAGGAGTGTGTTATGGATTTGCTGGATTGCTGGACCACCGCGTAAATAAGTAATTTGAATATGCTTCGTGAAGATAGAATTTTTTTAACGAGATAGATAACATTTTTAAATTAAATTTTTCAACGCGTTACACAAGGTTAATGAATAATTTTCCGAAGAAATATCGTATTATTACAGCTTTCTATTTCCTAAATAATTTATTGAAGAATATTTTTAATGGTAATTCATGATTTTTATAGTTTAATACATGACTAAAGTATAAAAATATGCTTAAGCTCCGTTTTCCCATACATAGTCAAATAATACAAGGGCAATTCAAATTTGACCTGCATTTTAAATTTTTCTGAACATAATTGAAGAAATATTGCAAAGCGGTTTCATATTCATCGAAGCGGACTTGTTAGCTAATGCCATAAATAACAGCAACTTGATTGTGTCAATATTGTCAGTTGTGTTGTGATGCCGTGCAAAAATGTGTCAAATTGTGTTGCACATCGTGTTCGGGCAAAATAGATTTAATTTTGTATTTTTAGTTTTATTTAGATGTAGGTAAATTTGTAATTGTAAATTGTAAATATTATATATTGTATATAGAAAAGGTCTTGGAGTTCAGATATATTTAATATTGTTAATTACTTTAGGACTGGTCAGGTATTACATTTCTTCATTGTCTTATTTTCTACAATCATAAAAACTATTTACTTTATTACAGGCACAACCCTCTGGTTAATCCATCCATTATGTAAATAATGTATTTGAATAAGCATAAATATAATAGAATAAGTTTTATTGTACATATTTCCTGTTATATATTATTATAATAGGTTTAATAATTTGGTTCGAGGGGATTCTGCGAAGTATATTGTTATCTCTGTGCATTGTATATTTATTACTTTAAGAGGTATTTTATTTTCATAATTAAGGGTTTCCGGCGTATATTGTTTATTTTAATACATTTATGACGTCGGAAACTACAGCATATACTTTTCTTGGAAGAAAGGTAAAAATAATGTTATGAAAATTTCCGTATACTCTATTCATTGTTTTCTCCCTCTCTTTGACTGGCGGGAACAAAACTTTCTTGCCAAAAAATAAGGGAATGAAGAAACAGTTCCAAACAAGATCTCTTAGAGCTCACTACAGTTACAAGTACGATCTCTTCGAGTTAAAGCTTAGGTCTCAGTGATCTAATTAACAGTTCCTACTAAGATCTCAGTGATCTAAATAGGAGCAATATTATTTATTAGCCAGTTTTTCTCGGTCTTTAGTATTAAGACCAGATACTGCATTTATTTACGGAACTCCAAGATTAATATATCGTTCCAAAGGAACGAATCCATCCGTGGAACGAATTGGAACGAATTCGAAATTGTAACTGTATGTCGTTCCTTTATATTTCGTTCCATCGAGATCATTCAATCTATAACCACGATAGAATGGCACGTCGTCAAGCATTTGTCGGTCTTTTCACATACTTGCTTACTAAGATATAAATTATAAATGTATATATTGTCCATGTTTTTTTTCATAACGTAAACAAATCATTAATACATGAGTCTCTCTATTTATGTTTATTTTAAATTTTTATCTCTTATCTACTCCATCAATTATCGCTTGTTTCAATAATATATATATATATATATATATATATATATATATATAAATATATATAATTATATATAATTGAAGCGAAATTATCGACCGTGATATATTATAAAAAATTAATTTAAATTCGGGTAAGCGGTCAATTAAGAAAAAAAAACTCCTTTATTAAATAACCCTATATTTCGCAACAGACTTTGTGGCTTCTACTGGGGTAAGAAATGTAGAGTTGAAAAATAATAAAATTGACGTACAAAATATAAAAATGATTAACCATTTTTATATTTTGTACGTCAATTTTATTATTTTTAACATTTTTAAATGAATATTTTTGATATCTTTAAAAATAAGTGTAGCGTACTCTTACGGCAACTTCAATGTTTTTTACAACGCAACCCTGAATACAAAATATCAAGTTTCTTAGGATGCACGAACTTTTCTTTTCTATAAAGTTTTCTGTGAAATCAAAAATAAAAATATTTCCCATTTGTCTCATACTTAAGTGGACACGTTGTATATAAAATATACCGGGTGTTTCACAAAAATATCCAAAGACTATAACGTCTTTGTTTATTATGTGATTTTAATGATCTATACATCAAATTAAACGGTTTCGGAAAGACTACATACAGCAATGCAAATGATCATTTTGTCACTATAATTTACCAGACACATGAGTCCTTTCTTCTCTTTCAAATTATTTTTTTTTTATTTTTACAAAAGAAAATTTTCTACCGATTCAATAACGTAATAAAAGCACATAGTTGGATAAAGAAAAATGCAAGAACATCAGAGTTTTTTACAAATTTTTGTCATTCACAGTCAGCCATGAATTGGTGTAGGCAGTTGCACACTGACAACGACTAGTCTAATCATTTATTGCCACTGTCAGTTTGCGTCAATCTTATAGCATTATTCAAAAACAATATTAACGGTAATAATAAATAACTAATTGTATGTAAGTTTTCTTTATTTTGCTTATTATTAATAATTATAAAATAAGAATTTTGTATATTTAACGAACACGCTTCAAGTTTATTTTGAATCTGGTAAAAAACCGTATCACGCTATCAGAATTTATCACGTTTCGCTGATAGGCAATCACCGCAACATAAAAAATTTGCGCAATTAGAAGCTAATTCAAGGATGTTTCGATCTTTTAAAAAGCCAAAGAAAGGAGTACGGACCGTGGATGAAGTTTATCCGTTTTGTCGAGCGTACAAGAAAATTCCAGGACGTCCGTTAGAGGGATTGCTAGCAACATTGAATCTTCCAGTACAACCGTGCTTTCTATTTTGAAAATACACAAACGAGACCGTACTATCGCGCCATTTGAAATCCGGATGATTGTATATTTATTTTCACTATAATTAAGCATTGTAATTCGGTTTTTGTATAATTGAGTTGTTGTGTAGATGACAACAGAGTGACATTAATCTGTTACCTTTCACGCAAAATTATGTTACTAAGTGAACGAAGAAGAAGAATTTATTAATCACAGAACTACAAATATTTGGTTTTAATTTTTAATACTTTATTGCAGCACCATATCTGTCTAGCACCTCTTGTAAACGTCTTATAACATTATGTATAAATTCTGGCGATAGATCATTCCAAATATTTTCGATCTTGTTAAATAATTCTTGGACATTTGCTGGCCTAAAATTACTCATGCTCATCATCTTAACAATACGTTCTTGATGGGGTTCAGATCTGGACTTCTAGAACACCACGCCAAACACTCTATATTATTTTCTCTAAACCATTGAGAAACGACTCTTGCCGTGTAGACTGGACAATTGTCGTGTTGAAAGATGAAATTTCTTTCAGAATATATTATTTCTACCCAATGCAGATCAACAAGTGTCAGTACTGCCAACATTTTCTAATATTCTAATATAATTTTTACTATTAAATCTTTCCCTTATAATCCAACAAACACCTGACCAATGTGCGCAGGTCCAGGTCCAGGTATTTACTGAGAATCTTCCGCTCGTTCGTGATTTTTGAGTATATTTTTTGTCAAATTGTGAATATTCAAATGAGGCATATTAGCTTTACATTTTGACAAACCTGATTATGACACTGACAGATCTGTAAACAACAAATCGAGGTATAGCAAACGCCAATTAAGTTGGCGCGAGGAGGGGTAAGTTCGCGCAGGATTAAAAGTAGTGGGGAGATTTGTATTTGGTTTTACATCAAATGTCATATAATTCTAACCTCTGAGCGTGTATCACTAACAAAGACATTATGTTCTGTCAAACGTCAATGACAAATGTATTCTGACAATTACTTGAGTAGTGGGGGTGGACGTTTTTAAAATTGGCTTCTGCGCACCCCCTCCTCGCGCCAACTTAATTGGCGTTTGCTATACTTATATATATTAAAAAGCCATATTCAAATCAAACAAATTAAGTGTCCGATTGTTAAATGCCGCGATAGTACATACCTCAAACGATCCATCATTTGTTGGAAGACGATTATCTGCGGAGAACGCAATTTTGCAATTTTTATTTAAATAAATTTTACTATTTTATCCTAAAATTCCGTGGTCGGACTAGCGCACCTTTACCAATAATGCCGTGTTTAATAGCAATAACCATGGTTATTGGAGCGACGAAAATTCTAGATTTATTGTTGATTATTTTACACATACAAATAGAAACCAATCAGATTCGCGTATTACTGAAGCAACTCGAAATTACAGCGGTAATTTATCGATAATTTTCATAGTAAAATAATTAGGCGTTGTTATGGAAATGCGGTTAATAAGGATAGACATTTCCAATTTTCTGTCAAAAAACTGGTTTCATTGTCACAAAACAATGCTGAGATTTGGGGAAGAATCAGTTGTAAACATTGATCAAATAGTAAAACAAGCTGAACCGGCTAATACGAAAAAGGGTAAAGCGTCAATTTGGCGACAATTTTGTGAGTTTTGTGAAGCGAAAAACTACAGCATCGAACAAAATGTTACAGAAGAGGAACTTGCAGATATTCTGAAAGACTGGGCCTTCAATATGAGGAAGGTGAATGGGGAAGAATATAAAGAAGGTGTTGTTAAAACGATGTGGAATGTCACGGCAAAATTGCTACAAGAGAAGTTTAATAACGCATATAACAGAAAAATTGATCCTTTTCAGAGCATCGTATTTAGAGCAGCCCGCGACGCAAGGAACTCCAAAAGGAGAATTCTTCAAGCGATACCCGGTAAACGGAAAATGAGTTCTGCAGCTTTACAGAAAAACGAATATGAAAAAATGATAAATGTTTGGGATGAAGAAAATCCAGATGGACTACAAAAGAAATTTTACCTGATAGTGTCGATTGAATTGGCATGGCGAGGAGGAGAAGGCGCGGCATGTTTGATTCACTACTTCCGAGAAGAAATGAACGTATACAACACACCGACTGGAAGAATAGAGTACAATCCCATATTCACGAAAACTACCCAAGGTGGAGCACAAAAATGTGCTGACAATAAACCGTGGATTCCCAACAAAGTAAAACCAAGTAATTGCCCAGTCAGACTTTTTAAAAAACTCATTTCAAAGAGGACAGAAAACGCTCGTATAAAAAGTGATAGACTCTTTTTAACTGTCAATCCAGCGTGGAATAAGAAAAAAGGTAGCTGGTATAAAAATATGCCTATTGGAAGAAATGAAATTTTGAAATGGTTTAAGAAAAGTGCTGAACTCGCTGGTTTCAACACAGAAAACCAAAAAATAAGTAACCATTCCACTGTCTCAAATTTAGCAAAAGCTGGTGTAAATGAGCAACAATTAATTAAAATTTCTGGCCATAGTAGTTCGCATTCTATTAAGCCGTATCTACAACTAGATAAAGAACACCATGAAGCTATTATTAATCAAATGCGAGGAAATAGTTACAGCAGTGCAAATATTGATTCAAGCACATCCAATAAAAAACAGAATGTATATAACAATTGTACCTTTCAGTGTACTAATTTATACATGAATTAATAAATAAAGAGTTTAGATAAATTTCATTTTGTATTACGTAAAATAATCTAATCAAATACCATACGAGCTTTGAATTAAAATCGATCATTTCACTCATATTTTCTGCATAACGACTTCGACTCGTGTCAATTTGACAATTAAACCACTCCAGCCCTACGGGCTGTCGTGATTTAAATGCTTGTCAACTGACACTCGTCTTCGTTGCTATGCAACAAGCATTCGTGAAATTATCGATAAATTCAAAGCTCTTATGGTATTACTACAGAAAATAATATCCAGAGTAGATTTACCTTAAATGTTTGGTGTGCAATTTTAGACAGTAGCGTAATTGGACCATGTTTTATTAATGTTAACCTAAATCAACAAAAGTATTATACGTTGCTTGAAGATATAATGGAGAATTTAGAACAATTACCTGTTAATCAATATACACAACTACACTTCCAGCAAGATGGAGCTACTCCATACAATGCTGTAATAAACACAGAATTCTTAAATAGACAGTTTGATCAAAGATGAATAGGCACTAACGGGCCTATTAGATCGCCCGCCCGTTCACCAAATCTTTCTCCTTTAGAATTACTTCTATCGAACCAAATTAGAGAAATTGTTCATAAACAATAAGTTGTGTTACATATAACACAACCCTAAAACGTAGATGATCTACGAAATATAATTATTGTTGCATACCGACAAATACCGCCCAACAACATAGTAAATGCAATTGTTTCTGTAGAAAAAAGGTGCGGACTATGCATTCGTCGAAATGGTGCCCAATTCGAGCAGTATTTATAGGACAGTGTATCTATTTTTTTATTTGCTTTTTTTTAATAACACAATGAGGAATGTTTATTTTATTGTATTCATTTTTCATATTTAGTAAATTTTTCTTTCTTCCTTATTTAAAGTTTGTTTTTTTATTGCTGAGAATTACACCCAATAAATATGTGCCTATTTAGTCAATTTAACATTGTCAGTGTGCAACTGCCTATTACACTGTCTCGTGGCCTGCTCTAACAGACGTTTGCAAAAAATTTTGATTTTCTTGCATTTTTTTTTATCCAAGTATGTGTTTTTATTACGTTTCTGGAATTGGTAGAAAATTTTCTTTTGTAAAAATCAAGAAAAAAAATTCAATTTGAAAGGAAAAAAAGAACTCGCGTTTCTGGTAAATTATATGTGACAAAAGGTCATTCGCATTGCTGTATGTAGTCTTTCTGAAACCATTTAATTTTATGTATAGATCATTAAAATCAGATAATAAATGAAGACATTATAGCCTTTGGAAGTTTTTGTGGAAAATCCGGTAGAATGCTTTGCCTCTTAACCTGAAGGAGTTGCCATGTTCTACATTTAAAAAACACTTATTTGACCATCAGTAACTAAGGATTGCCCTTCTCTGATTTTTGTATTTTAATTTGTTTCTGTTTCCGTCACCGCAGAATTTTAAATTTAAGTTAAATTAGGCATGAGCCTATGTTGTAATTATAATTGTATTACAAGGTTCAGTGGAGGAATGGTTGTGGTGTTTTGCACCCAAAGCCAAACTTAATCTTACGATTTTGTTTTCGATTAGCTGTGCATTTGTTTTTGTTTGTTTCCTTTCTTTTGTTTTGTTTTTGTTATGTTATGGAAGAAAAAGTAAAGAGAAATAAACTTTTGTTGTTATTATTATTATTATTTATATTATTAACTGAGGACACTCAAACTCATTTCCGGCCAAAAAAATTCAAAACACAACCTGTTACTTTCTTGTGTTTTGTTTTGCAGCCCCTTTCACTTAGATACCTACTTCTAACGTTTAACTTAATATTTATTGGTAAAAATACTTATTGTATAGACATTGTTACATTGTTTCACTTGGTTTTATTGTCTCTGCTTATCTGCCCCCTGGCGGAAGCATCCTCGCAATATATCAGTATATATGTAATGCATAGATATATATAACAAATAACAAAATGGAATATAATAAACAAACAGAATATGTAACACAACCATCGACAGACAAAGTAATAGTGTATTCTGGGAATACAGCCGCCATTTAATAACAGAAATATAAAAATATTATTAAAAATCGGGTATTGAAAACACATAACATGTTCATGTTTGTGTGAAAATATCTTCCCAGACATGCACATAGGTGTTTCATCTTACTACAGAATCATCAATACATGCTCCTGGAAAGATACTTTCACCATTAATAACACCCTTACTACATTACAAAAGTCATTACGACACAACGTAGAGAATATTCAGCGCTGTTCATTGACTAATGGCAACAAAACGTTTACATTCGGGTAGTGCCAATAATAAGTTACAAGTTTTTTTAAACAACTCCGGAACATTGATTTCGAATCATCTCAAAAAAAATAGTCTTTATTTTTAAATCATAAAAGAAATATACGCAAGCTCGACCACTGACAGCAACAAATCTATAGATGTAGTTGCTTTTAGAGGTTGTCTTTTGTGGCGTCATCGAATCACACAAGTCAGCAAGTAAAGTGTAATATACGAGGGTAAGATCTGCGAATTGTGGAAACATGGTGCCTTGAGGAGAAATTAACTGTCAATCCTCAAAAAACCAAGTTGGTAGCCTTTACCAACATGAGAAAATTAAATGATCTGGGCAGCGTAAGGCTGTTTGGACAAGAGTTAGAACTAACCAATGAAGTGAAGTATCTAGGCATAACACTTGATGCGAAACTGAATTGGAGCAGACACCTAGTCAAAGTGGTAGACAGGGCAACGCAGCTCTCCTGGAGATGCAGAAGAGCTGTTGGCAAGACCTGGGGACTAAAACCAAATGTGGTACACTGGTTGTACACAGCAGTAGCAGTAGACCAACGATTACCTATGGAGCAGTTGTCTGGTGGAGGAGGACGGAGCGGACATCGTCGGTGGGGCTCCGCACGACTCTCCAGCGACAGGCTCTGTTGGGAATCACGGGAGCTATGAACAGCACGGGAACCGCCTCCATGGAGGCCATCGTGGGTCTCCCTCCGCTGGAACTATTTGTAAAGGCGGAGGCAATGGCTGCGATCCTGAGGCTGAAGCCCAATGACGTATGGTGTCCTAATAAGGTTGTAGGGAGCCATACAGATATCACAAGAACTATACTGGAAGAGCAGATATTTCAAATGCCGGCGGACAGTATGGCATCTGAGATTATGTTTACATCTAACCTGTACATATTTATACCGACCAGGGAACAGACAAAAAGTCGCTCGAGCGATTGTGGTGCCGACACCTGGTACACTGATGGATCACAATCTAGTCAGGAGGCAGGTGCAGGCATATGCGGAATGTGCCCTAGAAGGAAGATATCGATATGTCTGGGGAAGCATACACCGGTTTTCTAGGCCGAATTGTTTGCAGTCGCAGCCTGCGCCGAGGAAATTCGGGGCGCCGGCTGCGCAAACAAAAAAAATCAACATAATCAGGCAGCTATTAAATCCATTATGAATCTATCTACCAGGTCTAAGCTGGTGAAATATTGTAAACAGTTCCTGAATAAACTGGCACAAGAAAATACTGTGTCGCTGATATGGCTGCCAGGACATCAGGGAATGAAATAGTCGACGAGCTGGCCAAAGCTGGTACTAATAGGAACTTCATAGGACCAGAACCTGTATGTGAAATCTCTCTAAAAGAGAGATCTAGTTATGGCTAGAAAAAGAACATAAAAATAAATGGAGGTTAACGGAAGCTCAATTACATACCAAAACACTACTAAAGGAGCTGGACGGAAAGTTTTCAGCCAACCTAATTCGTAGTAACAGTAATAATAAAATAATTACCGGTTTAATAACCGGACATTGTCCTTTAAGGAAGCATCTGTACAGCATGGGCTTGGTTAGCGAGCCCTGGTATAGCAGATGTGAAAAACAGGAGGAAACTGGCCTTCATGTAATATGCACGTGTGAGGAATTGTAGGAACTCAGGCAGAAATATTTCGGGATAGATCTATTGGATCCTTTGAGTGTACTCAAACTTCCCCTGACGAGGAAAGTGGCTTTTATCGAGGACACAAGACTAACATAGTGGAACTGAGAGATCTATTGTGGATAGTACAAAGAGCAGTGTGCTCAAGTGCCTGGCCGTTCTGGCGTCCAACCCAAAACAGAAGAAGAAGAAAAAGACGAGGGTAAGATGAAAAATTCTCGGCCTGACACAGAGATGGCGTTCCAATCAGCGAAAATTTATGATTCCTGCCTGGGTGCACTTATTATTAGGTCGTATGAACAGTTTCAAATTGTTCTGTCAAGAAGTTTTTTTACACAAATTTTCGCAGTAGACGTCTTGCATATTTTTCGTTAAAATGGATAAACTTGAATATCGTGTGGTCATAAAACTCGTTTTGAATGGATTAATCCCTAAGAAAATCCATCCGAAGTTGACAAATGTTTATGGAGACTCTGCTCCTTCAATGTCAACCGTTAAAAAGTGGGCAGCTGATTTTAAACGTGGTCGCACGTCCTTCGAAGATGACCCACGTGAAGGACGGCCAAAAACAACAACCACACCGGAAACCATCGAAAAGGTGCACGATATCCTGTTGGACGATAGGCGTGTGAAGGTGAGTGCGATAGCTGAGGCCGTGGGGATATCGGAAGAAAGGGTGCGAAACATCTTGCACGAAGAATTAGGGATGCGAAAGCTCTACGCTAGGTGGGTGCCGCATTTGCTGAATGCCGATCAAAAGCAAACGCGCAAACGACTTTCGCAGCAATGTTTCGACCGAATCAATAGGGATCCGCCCGATTTTGTGCAGCGATTTATTACCATGCATGAGACTTGGATCCACTGCACGCCAGAAACAAAACAGCAGTCGAAGCAGTGGGTGGAAGCCGGTGGTTCAGTGCCAAAGAAGGCGAAGTCCATCGTATCAGCCGAAAAGGTCATGACAAGTGTGTTTTGGGATGCGAAAAGGCGCTTCGCGTCCAATGAAGAAGTTCAAGAGCTGAAGCTGAAGAGAGGGCCTTAGATGGATATTTTCATAGCCTTTCAGACTCTCACTTCCGGGAAGGAATACTGATGTTGGAGAAACGCTGGACCAAGTGTGTTGAAGTCAAGGGAGATTATGTAGAAAAATTAAATCATTTTTTTAAAATCGCAGTCGTTCATTGTCAAGCCGAGAATTTTTCACCTATCCGTAAGACAATTTTTGACAAAAATATTATAAGAACGTATTAGCAAAAAATTAATGAGAATTACCGGTAAACCTCGATTCTATATGACCCATTCATGAACCAGATATAATCGAAATTAAAAGAATTAAATTGCAGTGCTATGGTCTGTGAATGATGTTAATTATCCTTTCCTTCATCGATAAACCAATTAATTCACTAAACCGTTAAAGTAAGAAGATTATATCGACCATATTTGCATTTATAATATTACGAATAGAATGAAAACATAATTATAGAATACATATATTAATTAATATAAAAACATTCTGGAATTTACTGTTAATTTACTTAATTATTTTCCTAACATAATCGTTAACAACCTGCAAGTCTTACATACAGTAATAATATGATGGATATTTTTTAAATAAGTTCCGTTTTTGAATAAAAAGAAAAATACTGTAAATATCATTAAAATCTATTTATTTCCACATTCTACATACTTTCATTTTCTTTTCTACATAACTTTAATTTTAGTTCAAACATTTGTCACACCGCTTAAAATGTTTTTAAATTCAGATGTCAAAGAAATCTGGCGTCTGTAAAAAAAGCCCTATCCACGGCTACAGTTTTCACTTCTTCGTTATCGTCGAACCGTTGACCATCAAGGAACTCCTTGAAATACTGAAACAAGTGAAAATTACTGGGTGCAAAGTCTGGACTGTGAGGTGGATGTTCCAGTTGTTCCCATTCAAAAAGCCTGATTAGACCTTGTGTTTGTGCAGAAACATACGGCCTTGCATTATCATGGAGCAAGATCACACCGGAAGAAGTAGGCCACGCCGCTTGTTTTGTACGGCACGCCGGAGTTATCTCAATGATTCACAATACTCATTAGAGTCGATTGTTGGGCTTCTCGGCATAAAATCCACTAACAAAACGCTTTTCCTGTTACTTGAACTCAGGAGTAACGTGAGACACCCAAGTATCATCTCCTGTAACGATGTGGCCCAAAAATTCATCTCCTTCTTGATCGTATCGAGCAAAAACGATAAAGTACAGTCCGATCTTTTTGTTTATGATTGTCAGAAAGCAGTCTTGTATCCCACCGACAATACAATTATCGATATTTCAGTTTCTCCAAAACAATGGTGTACAAATCTTGAAATCTGTGGAAAATCAATTGATAGCTTTGAAATCGTGAATAGTCGGTCTTCTTGAATTTGGTTGGGCATTTCACGAACCAAATCTTCAGAAATCAGAGAAGATCGGCCAGGACATGGTTCATCATGCACATTAACTAACTCGTTCGTCCTTGAATATTCTCACCCACTTTCAAACTTTACTGTCACTGATAGCATTATCACCGTATACTTCACAAATCTAACTGTGAATTTCCTCTGCCGTCAAATTTCTTGCACTTACACATCGTATCTCACAGTCAACGGGCGACACAATTTTCTTAAACATTATAAATTTCTACAGCTCAGTACATAGACAGACGATAGCATTGCAAATGGCGTCTAAACGCGCGCAAAGCATGCTGGGAGCATACACGCATGCGCACTGCAGTTATCGCGCTCTTATTCCCACACAGACCTTATTTAAAAAAAATATCCCCCTCAAATCATAAACAAGGTTTCTATTGCACATCAAAATACTAAAATATCTTAAAATTCGAAAGTAGAATTATTATTAATTTATTTAATCTGTTGCTTAAGTAAACTGCAAGGACTGTAATGACACCTACATTAACAAGATGTCACAATATTATAAAGAAAATGTTTAGAATTTGTTAAAATTCCTTATTGTATACAGGTGGTCCTTAATTTCTTCGAGAAATTTTAGGGTGCGATTCCTTGGGTAATCTCGAGAGAAATAGTTTCTATAAACATTTGTCCTAAAGTTTTCCGTTGTAGAGATACAGGCTGATTAATTTTTCACCAAAAAAATTTTTATTTCAAAAATTTAGAAATCGATTTAGGTAACTGTTGTGTTGGTTGTCATGTTTACAGCATTTATTTGTACTTACGTAACTGTCATAAGTATTGTCAAACAATAATTAATTTGAAAGTTCGTACCTACAAATCTTTTTTTGTAATTATGGTGAATTATACAAATGCTGAAATGCTGCTAATGGAAATAGTTATGAAGCAAGGCGTATTTACCAACAAAAATATCCTCGACGACTTGTACCTTGTGCGGAAACCTTCAGTAATATTCACCGTCGTCTAGCAGAAACTGGTACATTTGAGAGAAACAAAAATACTCCGGGAAGACCTCAAACTAAAAGAACACCCGATTTAGAGGAAGCTGTTCTGCAGATAATCGATGAACATCCAGAAACCAGTACAAGAAAGATTGGTGTAACGGTAAACGCAAGCCATCAAACCATCTTAAGGATATTACACGATCAACAATTATATCCTTTCCATATTCAGAGAGTACAGGCTCTTCTTCCGCGTGACTTTCCGCAACGCTTAGTCCTTTGTGATTGGTTCCGACAAAAAATTGCCCAAAATGCACAATTTCTAACCTACATTCTATTTACTGACGAGGCGAACTTCTCCAGAAATGGTATTAGGAATTTCCACAACAACCATTTATGGTCAGATGAAAATCCGCATGCCATAAGGGAGATGCACTTTCAAGAGCAATTTTCCTTAAATGTATGGGCGGGGATAATTAATAATTATTTAATTGGTCCTTTTTCCTTCCTATACGACTTAATGGTGCATCATATCGGCTATTTCTTGAAAACGAGTTGCCTGGCCTTTTAGAAGATATTCCACTTTTGATCCGAAATGAACTTTGGTTTATGCATGACGGCGCTCCAGCACACTTTAGTTTACAAGCTAGGCAATTTTTAAATAGGACATATCAGAATAGATGGATAGGTCGAGGAGTGGAAGTTCCGAATCAGCCGTGGCCTCCAAGGTCACCTGATTTGAACCCTCTAGACTTCTTTCTGTGGGGACATTTAAAATCCCTTGTTTATACTTCGCCAATTCAAGATCTCGATGACCTAAGAAATCGCATAATTGTTGGATGCGAAACAATTCGAAACACTCCCGGGCTTCTTCAGCGTGTGAGTATGCAATTGAATAGGAGGATAGAAGCCTGCATATTAGCTGTTGGTGGTCATTTTCAACAGTACCTTTAGGGTTTATTGTAACCGTTTCTTAAATTTTTGAAATAAAAATTTTTTTTTGGAAAAATTAAACAGCCTGTATCTCTACAACGGAAAACTTTAGGACAAATGTTTATAGGAACTATTTCTCTCGAGATAACCCAAGGAATCGCACCCTAAAATTTCTCGACAAACTTAAGGACCAACCTGTATAGCAGTGCTGTTCTAAACAATATTTTAGTTTTAAATTCAATATCGTTTTGGGTTTTCGATTATAATAGTCTTTAATTTTATGTAAATTACTATAAATAAATTTATTAATATTCATTTAGACGATAGTGATTTACAAACATTTTATCGAAAGTCAAATAACAGAAAAATAATGCTAAATGAATCACAAAAAATGTTCAAAGTGTAAAGAAAATGTTCAAAATGTTGTCCATTTGCTTCAATGCAACATTCGGCACGATGGAAAAGTTCACCAGAGGTAACACTTCTTTATAACTCAGCATTAAGAGCTGCGCATTCATTCCTATTTCTATTTTTTAAATCTTCCAAATCTGCAAATATCTCCATAGGTAATAATCTAACGGCGTTAGATCGGGTGATGTTGCAGGCTTTTATTTGTCCATGTGTGCCTATCCATTTAGTAGGGAAAATCTGATTAACATAATCAGTCACAATTATAGAATTGTGAGCGGTTGCTTCATCATGCTGAAAATAAATATTCAGCGGAACGTTTTCAAGAAAAACTGGAAATTCGCCTTGAAGGGATTCTAAATATGTCTCATTAATTAAGATTCCTTCATAAAACTTTGGTCCAATAATGTACCCATGGATCATGGCGTACCATACATTAATTCCCCAAATTCTCTGAAAGTTGGGTTCTCTTATCCAATGAGAATTTTATACAGACCAATAATGGCAATTGTGTCGATTTACGGTTCAATTATTAACGAGCGATCATTAAAATTTTCACGCGTAGCTGGCTGTGTATATAAAAATTATGTCGTAGCTTTAGTCATTAAGATGTTATTTCAAACATCTGTCAGTGTCAAATATATATTTTAAAGTTTCATCAAAAGAAAAAGTAATGGCCTTTAATGATATGCATAAAGCGTTTATGGTAGAATGTTACTTCCTGACATCTCAAAAAATTTATGGTATTTGGCAGCATTCAATAGAAAATTGCCTTGCGGAGTTTGAAGAGAGATATCCAAATACTGTTCCTAGCTATAAAACTTTCCGTGATACGCTAATGCATTGTGTAAATCTTTTTCGTCAAACAGGCAGTATTTTAAGGAAAAAAGGAAGCGGTCCTCCTCTCAAGAGAAGTCGCGGCCTAATTGAAAATGTCGGACAAATTATTAACGAATCTCCTCAAACATATATTCGCAGAGTTTCGCAACAAGTAGGGCTTTTGTGAAACATGTCAAAAAATTTTAAAAAAGGACTTGCACATGTATCCTTATAAATTAACTTCTGTACAAAATCTATTACCTACGGATTATGAAAAAAGAACACAATTTTGCCGATGGTTTATTCAAACAATGACAGACAATATTTTAAATAATACTTTTTTCACCGATGAAGCTTGGTTTTATTTGAAAGGTTATGTTAATTCGCAAAATATGCGTATGTGGTCCAGTGAAAATCCTCATTTCTACAGGGAAGTTCCTCTACATCCAGAAAAAATAGGCGTATGGGTAGGTATGAGTCGTCACCGATTAATAGGACCAATATTCTTTGAGGGCACGATAACATCGGAGAAATATCGTAACGAAATTCTCAGTGTTTTTACTAATCAATTGACTAATGATGGATGAACTCCAGGTCGGATATTGTAACAGGATGGGGCTACATCTCACTTTACACTTGAAAATATTCAGTTTTTGCAACAATTTTATGGCGATAGGATAATAAGTAGAAATACAGCGATTCCATATCCACCACGATCGTGTGATTTAACAGTCATGGATTTTTTTATGTGGCCATATATAAAGAATATTATTTATGACATAAAATCATAGAAAAATGTGAACACATCAATAACTCAACGCAAATACTGATCAATGTTTTCAATGCTCTACGAAATAGAGTGCGATTATGCTTGGTGGAGAATGGTCAACATTTTACACATTTTTTATAATATTCTATTACTTTTTATAAAAATTATAAATATATTTAATATAAAAGTCAGCATTTCAAATTATTTTTTAACAATCATGACGTTTGAAATTATAATGACAGATCTCCTCGAATAACTTAAGTTAGGACATACTTTTTGTGTACATGGCTTACTTGAGCGAAAATTTTAATGATCGCTCGTTATGAAAGCGGGTCTCATCTCTCCATAATGTTGAGCTAATAATGCCGTCTTCGCGAGCAGTCGCTAGCCATGCAAGAAACGCCTGTCTTCTGGTTATAATCTCCAGGTCCTAATCCTTGATGCAGGTGAATTTTGAAAGACCCGAATTTGGCAAATTTTAGGATTCGTTGAATAGAAGAACGAGAGATATCATTTTCTGCTTCAATGTCTCGAATTGAAATAAGCAGATTATAAAGCACATTTCCCAAAATACCAACACTGTGCTCTTCATCAGTAGCAGTCTTTTTTTTTAAACAATTTTTTTCTTTGAAAAGGCACATGTTTCCAAATTTGAAGCCAGACATGTAAAATACACCGGCGCTTGACATATGTCTATCAGGATACCGCTCTCCGTAAACACAGAGAGCAGTATCCACGGGAGACATCACGCCTGTTATTTCTACATTCCCCATAAATGAGGATCATATTCAGTATGGTGTTATTCATTTTAAATACAACTTTGTTCGAAGCAATTGTGAGACAAATTTTTAATAACACTTTATGAACTGTCAAAGTTAAGAAACAAATAATGTCAAATTTTGCTTTAGTTTCCATAGTTTAGTTTGGTTTTATTATTTAAAAAAAATTTAAAATTAAAAAAAAATTATTTAATTTCACCTCTGTTTGTAAGTCTAAAACAAAGTGTAATACTTCATGAGGAAGATAATTTTCCATAGAATTCAAATTTCGAGGAAAATATACAGGGTGATATTTAAACTAAAAAAGTTAGGGCCGTTTCCGGTTAAACCAGAAGTGAAAGAATATGAAAATTATGTTCTATTTAAAGAACGTTAGGTGTATATTAGATGTCCCAAATTTAAAATTTTTATTTCATTAGATAACGGAGGCACGTCACTGGAACAACATAACTGAGACACCCAATAGAAACCCTTGTAAGGTATCATCGGGTTGCTCTTTTCGCTATAACAAACTGCATAACCATGTTTACACTTTCAAGAATTATGACCCTCTAAACTACAAGGGTAGTGTCTCACACTTATATATGCCACAAATATAATCTCTTGTAATTTATATCATGGTATTTGGATGTTCGATAAAAGGGATTATCTTGTTTGTCAGAAGACCGTTTTGCAATTAATGCTGTTTGCGTAATTAGAAATTCTGTTGCATGTATTAACAAAATGCCTCAAGGTAGGTTTCAAAATTGCTTTAAAATGTATTAGCGCGCGTCCAATTATCGTATGCGTTGAACTGTCGTATGCGCTGAATTGTCGCGCGATCAATTTTCGCACGTCGAATATGCCGCGTTAAATTCACATGACACTGTCACTGATACTGGTCAACCTGATCTCTTTTTGTCGTACACCTTCATTTCGCCTCTATGAAAGAATTTTACACGTCGAACCCACTGGCGAATATTTTTCATATCCATACAATCGTTGCCAACCTTGCAACCTTCCAACGTTAAACATTCTATCACGGATCGTTGCTTGGTACGCATCTCAGAAATCAAACTCATGATATTTGACACTGTTACTCAACGACGATACAGAGGAAAATTAAATTTTCTCATGCTGAGACGAGATATTCGAAATTACCGTTCGTAGATTAAAACTTGTTTCTATTCCAACTTCTCATGCAATGGCATTGTTGGAAGCCTTATCTATCAATCCAGCCTCGTACAACGAAGAGAACCATCAAACTGATTCGAAGATGACGCTACAAACAGCGAAACCTTGTCAGAATAACTACTTAAAATAAACTGCATTTATAATTTCATTACTTTCTCCAGGTTTTTCTTAATTTACCAAAATATAACTTATTAGTCATTTAATTTTCTTTGTAGTGGAATTTCTTGCAAATAGAATCACCCGTTATTTTATCGGTATTCACTGCCAGCCATTAGCAATTTAAAACAACAGTAAAGCTAGGCTGCCGATGCTAATCTCTTTACAAATAAATGAACTTCGACGCCTGACTCTAATTAATTTGCGACGCGACGATTCGACGCTAGAAGAAATGTTCCTCGCAATATTAGATCCTCGTTTTAATGACCCGAACACAACGCTTTCCAAACGTCCATTCCTTTTTAATATTCACTATGCTGTCGGTAAAGTTAGTAATGTAGTGTACGTCGTGTTTTCGTCTCCACGGACCGTTTGAGTCGTTTCATTGTTTGTTAATTATGGTAATTTTACGCTCGTGGATAATACAAGCAAAGAGTCGATTCATACAAAAGATAATGAATGATTTATGTGTGTATATTGTTAAAAGAACCTAACTAAGTATTTGTAGTACATATATGTACATACCTGTGCTTTTAGGAATTTTAAAAATTAGTGCAATAAAAATACAATAATCTAGTCGATGATTTATAATTATTTATTCATTTATTCGCACTATTTTCTTCATTACAGTATGTACATAACTAGAGCAGACCAATTTCCGTGCGCGCCATGAGCGCCGGTATGGGAGTGTAATTCGTAATATATTAGAAAATACGATAGAATAGGGACGCAACATGAGCTTGTTACCGATACCAGTATAGAAGTACAGACATTTATTCTATCAGAAATAATTAAATATACATTTGGTTTTCTGCTATTAAAGTAATATGCATACACACACGAAAAATAAGAATAGTACATATTATAGCAGCGTTGTATGTACCTATAAATAAAATGGAAAATGTAGGAAATCAGTGAATGTGTGCACGATAGAGGATTTAAAGAAACACTTACCGCTTTAAGCGTCCTCCAAGGATTGACAAACTGGAGAATCTCGATTGTATATTTTCAACATCAGGTGCGTTTCTAAGGTTATTTCTGAAAAACATGTCCGCCGTGAGGAAAAAACATGTTTATATTCGGAAAACGAGCGTTCTACATCTAGTTATGTTATATTCGCATAATCAAAATACTTTGTTAAGCAACTTAACGCATCTGTAGACGTGCCCTCACAAATACGTGTTAAGGTGTCAAAATCTGCATTTCTGTCTGAAACACTTTCAAATTTAATTAGAACACTTTCACTTTTTGCGTCTTCTACAGCACACAGTTGTGCGTGAACATTTTTAACGATTTGCACTGATTCCTCTAACGACAGCGACGAATTTTCTAATTTTGTTATTGCTTCTTCTAGTCCCAAGTAATTCTCACGAATTTTCCATTCCATTTTAATCTGGGCCTCTTGAAATTTTTTCTGGCGTGTATTGATAGCTGCACTTTCTTTCGGATCGAATGATAAAACCACGTCCTTAATTTTTTCAAAATGATCATGATAGTAAAACCCCGCCCGTTACCATGTACCCCAACGCGTCAGAATTGGCTGTTGTGGCTCAGGGGTATGGGGACACAATTCGTGAAATTTCCGAATACGGTTTGGAGATTTCAGGAATACTGCCTTTGTACTCGATATTAAAGCATCTGCCTCTGGATAACATCTACGAACCTGTTCTGCCACAAGGTGTAGAGCATGGAGTTTACAAGTAATATGTAACAGGTTAGGACAATATTTTCTAAGAAACCGGCCTACATAACACATGGTTGCGGCACCATCGGTCATAAACATTAATACTTGGTCTTTCGAATGTTTAAATTTTTCCAATCACATTAACTACAGATTGTTTTTGATGTCAGTTGTTTCGTCCACACATAACCGCAGTTTTTTTAGTTTTCAGTTCGGCTTTGATTTTATTTTCAACCTGTTTGATTCGCGTATTTATTCTAAAATGAAATAAATGAATCATTACTTAACAAGGTAAACGGCAGTGTACACACAATCATAGTTACACATAGTTCATGTATAAACTGTTGTCGATTAGTTTTGTTATTATTGTGCTTCAAACTGCTTACGTGTTCTTTACAATGTGTTTTTGACCAACACATTAGATATGCATTGCACACTAAACATTTAATTTTTGAGCCATATATTATGTCCGTGAAATCCATAATAAACTTATTCACTTCGTCGTTTTCTCGATTTATGTGTCGACGACATTTTATTACGTATGCTTACACTTACATGCAGTCTAAGCAAGTACCAAACACATACTGAATGCTTTTTATTAGTTTTGATGCAATACAATCATCTTCACATCGACGCACATGGCGCGCACGGAAATTGGTCTGCTCTATACATAACATAAGTAATGTATGTTCGTACAGGTGTGATTTTTAATGTTTAACGGCAGTTTGAATTTGCCGCCGTAGTTTTTAGTGTATAATACGTTACATGGAAATAACAACACCAAGAAGCGGTGCGAATTTTTTGACCAAACTTGGCAGAAACGTATAACTATTCAAAGGTTCAATTAGTACGGTGATGTGAGTCATCCGACGATACGTCAGGCGAACGGTATCAAGCGCCGAATACGTCATTAAGTCTCTTGGACCTTCTAGAAAAGAGCTTCTGAAAGCCCTCGAATGGGTTATATACTATATAAGAACCGCTCGGAAGGGATTCATTCACTCAACGAGTAATCGCCGTCGATATTATATAAATGTAAATAAATACTTTTGTGAAATAAATATTCTTATTACTAGTTATTAGTTTTTAAATTGTCATTTATTGCGTTTTGTTGTTAATAGAGTGTGTGTTTTTTAATCACCGTTAGCTTTATTTAAAAGAACCCAGAAAGACAAATATTTTACAGTACCTTTGAATAGTTATACGTTTCTGCCAAGTTTGGTCAAAAAATTGGCAGAAACGTATAATTATTCAAAGGTATTAATTGAACTTTCCTTATTAATTAAACTTTCAAAGAAAAAGATAAAAGATTTACACAATTTTATTTTATTTTTATTAATAACTAACTAAACCCGGACACACTTCGCTGTGGCTCAGTCTGATATGAAATGAATGGGAAAGTAAATAAGATTATTGTAGTTAACATAGATTCACAGAGAAAACACATCATTTAATTCAATACCCTGGTTTCCATTGTCTTGGCTATGTGGAATGAACTGAAAGGAAGAAAAAAGAAGTTTAAAAAAAAATTGTAAAGCTAGTGGATTGACTACATTTTTTACAGAAAACAAAAATATCAAATTTCAGGTACGAGCGTGTTCTACAAGTTTGACGATAAACATTTTTTCGCTATGCGTGACGATAAAGAAGAAAAAAATGAAAACCGAGTTTGTATCCCAAATTTTGTCCTATTTTCGCCGATATCTCGAGAACGGACGATGTTAGGTGAAAAAGTCATATGACACAAATTGTAGAGAATAAAAAAAAAAGTAACAAAAAGTAACCATACAACTTCCCCGTAGAATGACGAGGAGCCGAGTTACAACGGAAATAACACCCGTCTTTTCTAAATAGCAGAAAATAGTCACAAGGGTTTCGTTCGAGAACTTCAAATTAGGCACTCCTGACCCCCCCCCTCCCTCAACAACATATACAAAAAATTTGGCTTGATGGGATCTCGTTCTAATTCACGGCCTATTTTCGGACAGAATAACTGGACTATACATATAATAAAAAAGCGTTCAAATAAATTTTACCTCTAGTAGTCCATGACAATAAAAATGTTTGTCGTAACTTGTACTATTTACATTTGCATCAGTTGTCAATTTGACAGACTATTTATTCTGATGTATACTTAGTTGGAGCTTTTTGAAATTGCTTTGTAATTTAAAATTGATTTAAAATGGTTTTCACTGTTCAACACAAATCATTCATGGTTGAATCTTATTTTTGGAACGGACGTAATATTAACGGACAATGGCACTATTTTCTTGAAGAATGCTTAGAGGAATTTAGAAATATGTTTCCAAACTTCGTCTTTGATTTTGATAGTTTTTGGTACACAGTTAAATATTGCACTAAGGTTTTCAGAGAAACAGAGAGTGTTATACGGAAAGAAGACAGTGGCCGTCCGAAAAAATGTACGGAAGAGCTAGTTGACGATGTAACGCAAATTATGAATGATACACCAGGAACATCCATACGAGTATTCTCTCCACGAGTGGGTGTTTCAATTGGCACTTGTCATACAATTTTGAAAAAAGACTTACATTTATTTCTATATCGCATGGCCTATTATCAAGAAATCAAAGAAATTGACTATCCTAGAAGAACAACATTTTGTCAGTGGTTCTTAAATAATTTTGATAATGACATTCTTGACAAAATTTTTCTCAGATGAATCATGGATTTATCTGAATGGATATGTTAACTCACAAAATATAAGGATGTGGAATACTAAGAAACCGCATGACTGTTATGTTGTTCATCCACAGAAAATTGGTGTATGGTGCGATTAGTCGAAGGAAAATCATTGGCCGTATTTTCTTTAAAGGAGAAAGGTATCGACAAGAAATTATTATGACATTTATTGAACAGCTTAATGAAGAAAAAATAAATCAGGGTTACTTTCAACAATACGGAGCTAGAGTGCACACAGCTTGTGAAACAATTAATATGATACGGAAATTTATCAAAATCGATTGATAAGTTTAAACATCGAACATGAATTTCCAACAAGATCTTGTGATGTTAACCCCTGTGATTTTTTTCTGTGGCCATTTTAAAGAACTCAATTTTTTGGGTACAGATACCTGATCTTGCAGACCTTCAGATCAGAATTGCTGAAATAATTAACGAAATCGACGATATGCTACTACAAAACGTTTTCTCCTTCATTAGAAGAAGATGTTAGAAATGTCTCGAACAAGGTGGTGGCCACTTTCAACAATTTTTATAAAATGTTACTTGTTTGTTGCAAATAAACGTATCTCATTTAGTTAAATATTTTAATTTAATTATTTTGACATTTATCGTCATTCAAATAGTTCATAACCAACAAAATTCATATTAAGAACTTAAGTAAAAAGCTAAGATATACGTATAATTTCCATGGGCAACTGCGAGGTAAAATTTAGTTGAACGCTCGTTATATAATAATGTAATTATTATCTTTTATAAATGCTTCTTCTTTTTAACCGACTTCAAAAAAAGGAGGAGGTTCTCAATTCGACTGTATTTTTTTTTTATGTTTGTTACCTCAGAACTTTCGACTGGGTGAACCGATTTCGATGATTCTTTTTTTATTGGAAAGGATGTACTTCAAGGGTAGTTTGATGAGAGTTTGGTTAGGTTCTGATTATGGGATCCATGACAAAGTAACGGAACTCTTCAATTCTTAAGAGCAAATTAACGATACTCGGCCGAATCTTTTATAGGCTGAACTCGGTTTTTTTTTGTTAAAATTTTTACTTGTATTAATACTTAAAATAAACTAATAATATATATGTAATAGGCGGCAGAACAGCAATATACTTGAATACTTTCTATTCGTTTTTGACCATGTGACACATGACACATTAATAAATATGTAGATAGTTTACAACCGTAAATGTTGAGGGAAATGCGCCGATGTTGCTAGGAATTAGTCTAAATAATCAGTTAATAAACCAGCGGTTATTTTACGTTGGTGAATTTCAGATAACCTTAACAGCGCGGCTAAGCTTGTCGGACTGTTAGTTAACTAGCTGTTAATTTTAGCATAGTGAATACGGCCATAAGAAAATAATATACTTGATTTCGTTCCCGAACAACACTGGATATGATTTATTAAATTTTGAGGTCTTTGGCACGCATTCGTCGATAATAAAATAACAAGATAAAATGCACCAGTTGCGAGATTTGAATCATTATAATCCAATAGAAAAAAACAATCGGTGTCATCTAGTCTTCTATAAAGTGTTAAGAAATTAGCTTTAGGAAAATTATGTCTTAAATTGCTATTAGATTAAACATTAACTATCATACGATGCGTAGTAAATTGGATTGTTAGGTAAAGTGCTGGGTGGTGCGGATCTCCAGACACTATGGGTTTCAAGTCAAGCAGTTTACCGTTGTCATTACTATGTTGCTTTAATGACGAAGATTAAACTTGTTCATAAAATGGTTTAATGCCATATTTCTATCATTATAAGAGCCAGTGTAAAAATAAGTTAAAATTTAATCATTGTTTCTCTTACATGTATACCTCTGTATTGCTAAAATACCTGAATAAAGCAATCTTAATCGGCATTTATAGCAACAGAAACCAAATTATTTTATCCAATAAATTTACACTATTTATTATTATTGAGAAAAAAAAACAGCGGATATTCATGCAAGGTAATGGATAAAAATTCTATTTATATGCCACACCAGCAAATCCGAACAAAAATAGCTAAGATTTCGTAACCACAAAATGCAATTTATAATTTAGATTTATAATGTAATAAAATAGACAAGGATGAAAATTTATAATATGGTAAGAGAAATAGTACAGTTATAATTACACTAGGAATCACAAATTCAGAAAATCAATAAATAAAACATATGCAAAGAATTAGAAATAGGATTTTGGCCATAGAGCTACAAACATACATTCAAGGATCATGTAAGAAACAAACCAATTACACAAGGGGTTGGAATTGATATATCGATAAGGTTTATTTTGAGAATAGCGTAACTTTTCGATAGAGGGCACTAGAATCATCAAGATTAATACATTTTTAACAATTGATAACTCTAACCAAGTTCCATACAAAATTTCAAGTAGATTTATCAAATAATTATTGTTTCCCATTGTATTCTACTGTAAATTTATTGCAATGCTCTTGAATATAAAATGTTTAACCTTCACTTTATAAAAGTAAAAATGTAAATAAATCCAATTGTCGAAACAATAGCACTTCAACTAACTTCTACGCATGCGCGACAATTTCTTACCTAGTGAACTTCAGTGTGAGAAGTACTGTCTAAATACGTTATCTACCTAGAAATAATAACACTGCTACTATTGATATTATATTATTAAGCCCCTAACTTTCTTCCTACTGGTCAGATCGAGGATTTCAATATCTTTAAAACCTTCTCTGGACAACGTGGATTATTACTAACTACTGGACTGATTCCAGTAGTTTTTTAGTGTATAAAGGACACAGATAGGAACATTGCCTACTTTTCCTATTACTTTGTCGAGGTTCATTCTGAACTTATGTATAAATCAATTCATTGTAAACAAACCTTATGTAAACAAATACGTCTGCATATCTGCAAGCGACACGGAATATACATACGGCACATATCGGCTGAGTCAGGAAAGCCAGCGGTACTTAAAATTTATCTGTTTAAATTAATTCTTTTCACTTCTTTAACTTCCCCAACTGAAGACTAGAATAACGGCTTTAACATTTGGTAAGAACGAATGCAGAACTGTATCAATTTTTATGGAAAATATTTTGAAAACAAATAAGGCACTTTAGGTCGATCCACTGCTTGATTTTATGGTTATATGCAACACCAAAAGACATCCCTCGTAGGACATCAATTTGTAGATTTCCAATGGACGCATCATCGAAAAGGCATACGGATACAAATCAGCCCTCAAGTCAGACCTCGAAATACAATTTGTAGATTTCTAACAAGCATTCCGTGCGATCAATAGAAGAGAACTGATGACTGTCTTAGGTGAACTAGAAATACCCATCGGTTACGAAGATTCATATATGCATCCTTGAGGGAAACGAGAATCAGCATAAGAAGATAAAAAAGTGAAACAGAAGAAATAAATATCGACAGAGTGATCAAACAACGATGGCAATAGAACGATATTACACGAGTAATTAACAAAGTACAATAAGATCAAGAGAAGGTCAGCTGGTAGCATATGCAGACTACTAACTGCTAAAAGAAGGGATGTTATGGTTAACCCCTGGGAAAAATAGTGGTAGAAGGAAAGAAAATTGGATTGAAAATAAAGAAAAGAAAGACGAAGATAATGATAGAAAAGGTGCTGAAAAGTAAACCAATTAAAGTAGCGAAACATGAATTCGAAGAAGTGGATAAATTCAAATACCTGGGAGTCGTTTTGATAAGAAATACAGATAGAACAGCTGAGATTAAAGAAAATAATAAATCTGCAAATAAACCACTGCAATCAAAAAGTTACTAAAGAATAAGATCTTAGCACAAAGAACGAAGATTAAAATATATAAAATGCTAATAAGATCCATACTTACCTATGCAGCAAAGACAATGGTCATGACAAAGAGAGAAGAGAAAATAATGGGAGTCGCTGAGAGAAAAATCATGAGAATAATATTAGGCCCAACGCCAACAACAGATAGACAGTACAAAATTAGACGCAATTTGGAGATAGAAGAGGAGTAATAGGAATAGAATAGGAATAATTAAAAAGCAAAGATATGACTACAACATCCGTGGAGCGCGAAGGCAATCGCGTAACGTCGAATATGCAAACAAAAGACGTAGAAGTAGACCAAGATCGACTTAGATACAAGAAGTCAAGGACGACCTAAAGAAGACTGGAGTAAGAAGCCCAGAGAACGAAGCCAGAGGGTTTGGAGAAAATGACACAACATGATAGAGAAATCAAAAAATTATACTATCTGTCCACTCGATGTTTTGACTCACGTCGGAAATGGGCACCTGCAATGAAATATTCTCATTTCATTCAAACCGCAATGATTAAACAAGAATAAAACTGAAACGAAAATATGGGATTGTCTTCGCCATAAGACCAATCAGATAGACAGAGATAACATGCGGTCATCCGCCCGCCATGACACCATGTACTACGATAGTCGAATAATTAAATTTTGGCGTTTGACATTGTACTTTGGTTTATTTTAATTTTTTGCTTTTCTAATTAATTTTCACTCTATCTAGCAAATAATTATTCTTTTCATATCACAAAGAACTGTTTTTAATATATTTCCAGTATGTACACTTATTACTAATTTATTTATTGTTTATTGGTTAAGAATTTACATTTATTACAGATATGCCCGGAAAATCACTGAATTCACGATCCCAGCAACTTGTTGAATGTCTTGAACTATATTGAAAGAGAGAAACTAAATCAAGCACCTCTGATAAATATAAATGCAGGTTTTGAAGTATTTATTATATTAATGTATAATGTAATATTGAAAGTAAATAAAAGCAGATAAAATTGTCAAAATTTTACATAGCATCTAAGTAAATATAAACCTAAATAAAATAATGTTAAAACACTGTCATGAAACATAAGTAAGATTTATCAGTTTTTTTTTCTTAACGAATGAAAATCAGGTTGTGTTAATTTTTACAATATGCAGGCTGAATTTTATTCCGATCTTCTATTAGTGCATTTTAAAATATTATTTGCTAATTTTAAATTTGCCATGGTTCTTCTATATTCTCTCGTAAATAAGCTTTTATAGTATATGAATTTATTTTATGTGTTCTACATTCAGACTTACACGATTTGTCGTTCAATATTTTGGTTCTTTGAATAAATACATAACCTACATGTCATGATATGGCTTCAACATGGCTTCATTTCAGGTAGATCCACTATTACGAATTTGGCTGAAATAACCCAATACATTAGTGAAGCTTTAGATGCTCGGATGCAGGTGGATGTCATCTATACAGACTTTGCCAAAGCATTTGATTATATTAGCCATTCCTTACTGTTAACCAAGTTAGATGCTTTTGGTTTCTCGTATGGTCTACTTCAACTAATATCTTCATATTTGTGTAACAGATCTAGTTACGTCTACTACAATGGTTTTCATTCCAGGCAGTATACTCCGTCGTCAGGCGTTCCCCAAGGATCTACTCTAGGGCCCCTATCATTTAATATTTTCATTAATAATCTCATTATGCTATTAGATTGTAAAGTGCTAGCTTACGCAGATGATCTTAAAATATTTTCTAGAGTCTCGTCGTTGAGCGATTGCAGGGAACTGTTAAGTAATCTCCATTTGGTTAATCAGTGGTGTAGTCATAATGGAGTAGGTTTGAATACCGACAAATGTGTTATTGTCTCGTATGTCTGTGTTGCAAGCCCAGTTTTGTTCCCGTATGCTCTCGACCATATTCCCATTCCCAGAATCGATGAGGTTAGGGATCTGGGTGTGGTATTTGATTCTGCATTACGCTTCAATAATCATATTCACGATATGTGTACCGCAGCTATTAAATTTTTGGGATTCATTATAAGATCTTGTAGGCAGTTTCGTAATCCTTTAACATTAAAATCTCTGTATTACGCCTATGTAAGAAGTAGATTGGAATACGGCTCTCTTATATGGTATCCTCATTATCTGCATTTGCGTCTGGCTGTGGAGAGTGTTCAAAGACGATTTTTGAAGTATCTGTCTTTCAAGTGTGACGGTTTGTATCCAGAAAGAGGCACTGAATATACGTCTCTCCTGAAACGCCATTCTTTGAATTCCCTGAGTGATAGACGAGAACATCTTAGTGCCAAATTTCTCCTTAATTTACTAAATGGACGGATTGATTGTCCGTCTCTTCTGTCACAATTGAATTTTTCCGTTCCAGGACATTTAACTAGATCGTCGGACACTTTCACCGTTCCCATCGCCAAATCTAATGTGTTGCTCAAAGCACCTTTGCTGCATATGGTACACAACCTTCACAAATTCTACCCTGATCCCTTCTCTCGGTGATTTGAGAAAATTTTCACTACTTTACCTGTGTCTACGAATTGACATTTGGTATTTGTTTTGTACTTGAATAGTATTTTTTATTTTTATTATTTACTATTATTTTTTAACAGTGCCTTATACATGTAACTATTTTATGATACACTGTACGTATTTACTTAGGATATGTTTTGTGTCCTGTAATTGGAATATTTCTTTAGGACAATAAAGAATATTATTATTATTATTATTTCCTCCACACACAAGAACATTCAATTTGTTCTTGGTTGCCAGTGTGTTAACCCATCGGTTCGTGAGAACAAGATGGCTGGCATAACTATCATAATATTATTATTATTGTTGTTTATTGTTTCTTATTTCCAAGTATTTTTCCGTAACCTAACTATGCAGCTCTCCTTCATATGGCATGCTTCATTCTTAGTAAGCAGATAATAACACCTCCCACCATGTAGGGGGGGGGGGGTCATTTTCACGGCCCATAGGGTCCGGTGCTTTAGTTGTTATGTTGACGAAGTGGGTTGAGATGAAGGTATCTCAACAACATCCTCGTCTGCGTTCTTTGTTTCTACTGAAGCATGCCATGTTTGTGTTTCATTTCCAATTTGCTGTTTCGGTCTTTGCTAGTTAATCCTACCTGGATCCTGCTCCTCCGACCCACCACAGTATCCTTTTCATCCAGTGTTTGGAGCAAGTGTACGTCATTGGGGCTGCTAACCCAACCCAACGGTTAGCTCAGGAACCCGTGGGGTCGCTAGTCCCCAGTAACCTATCTCTAGGCTACCCTGTGCGGGGTTATTATTATTATTATTATTATTATTATTATTATTATTATTATTATTATTATTATTATTATGAGATGAACGATTGACATCACGGAAAATCTCATTCATAACCATGCTGTTCTTGATGTTTTATTAAAAAATGTTATGAAATTTAGAATATTTAGGATATAAACATAATCTCAAACAGTTTACTTGTAATACAATTTTATTTTATAAGTAATGAATTTGAACCAGAAGTGTTGATTTGATTCATATGCATGAAAATTAATGCCATAAGTCAAAGCATCGAATGGATTGATAGAAGACGATTGATCATCTCAAACAATTTAGATCTATAAAGCTTTATTAAGCGGCGCTATCCCACTCGGTGTGTTAAGCCACACATACAAACTGAAGGTTTTTAAAAAAATCGAAAATCAACAAAGCATATAGGCTATTGAATTAGGAACAGGAAGTGCTTTTCTTCCTATTAAAAACATTTTTTAGGAAACATTTACTGATAAATGGTCCTGCATAATTAAGGAGGGCTTCACTGTGATGTATTCAAAATTTACTTATTGTTAGTCCTGTTTTGTTGTTCATGAATATTGTTTTCTTGTTTATTTTTATGACATTTTAAGTGCCTGTACGTTATTAGAAAAATATCATATGAGACTTAAATAGATAATAATATTAGAGAGGTTAGTCAAAGGTCTTCTGAGAAATACCATCACAGCGATGGCCCGCATTTCTTTCTTAATCAGTCATCAAACTCCTTTATATGTAAATCCAAGAATATGTATACATGTATGTACATACATCTTCTCTTGTATTATATGTTCTTTTTCATTTTCTAAAGAACCGCAATTACTATTGTTTAGATCACGTGCCGTGATAATGATAGTTGTTGCATTGTATGATTGATAGATTAATATAATGAAATCGAGTAAAATAACGAGTTACGTCATTGCTGATAGAATGTTTTATGTACGTACACATATCATTTTATATTCGCATTTAATCTCAAGAAAGTAAAATTGCGTCTTTCCTGACTTTAAATTCTCATAATTCCTGCTTACAATTACATAGTTCTAAAAATAGAAAATGATTTCACATATTTTTATAATCCATTCAAGATTAGTAAAAATGTATAATTGTAGTAGAAAAATTTGGATATAACAAAAGAATAGCAATGCTTTCTTACAAGTATTGCCACTATTAATAAATAAGGGTAGCCTAGATGGCTCCAATATAACATGGAAAAGATGGCATATCAATGTTTAAATATCATCAAGCGTGGCCGTCAGATGTCTTGAGATGCTTTCTCATGGCATGGAAAAGCTTGGCGACTCAAATTCTACAAATTTCAAATTTCCATTGTTGTCGCGTAGTGATATTACTTTGACATTTTCGTGGCTCTCCTGGTGTGCCCCTACGAACAATTTCATTTGATCTTCAAACAAAATTATCTTTAGGTAGTGATGGATGTCTTCTTACGAATATACCATAGCGCATTAATAATGCTGCGAAATATTTTGTTCTTAAATGTCTTTAAAGTGTCTTTAACGTTACATTTCTTAGACCATATCCAAAGTTGAATATCAAAACTACACACAGACTTTAGAATTTTTCTTACAGAGAAGCAATTCAATGTGTTTTGACAGCACAAACTGACGTCCGAAAAACCAATACATTTCTCTGAATTTAAACCCAGTTGCTCAGGTTTCTTCTTCACGTGTTTTCCATTGTAGCTTGATACCCAAGATCATTTCCAGATACTTTGCTTCGCTGACATGTAAGATTCTTTGCTGATCGACAGTTATTCGTACATATTCGTATTTTTTGTTGGTGAAATTGACGAGAGTCGACTTCGCCTCATTTAAATTAATGCGCCATTTCTTTGTTCAATTGGTGACATTGTTGACGGCAGATTGAAGTTTCTATGTAGCTGACAGAATGTTGTTACCACTAGCGAATAAAGCAGTATCGTCGACAACTGATATCGTGACTACTCTGTGGGATATCAAGTAGAGGATCGGTCCGAGGACACTATGTTGGAAAACACCGGCAGAGATCTTGCAAAGGGCGAAATACTCTTCGCCATGCATGACTCTGAAATGGCCGAAGAAGATGTACGAGCTAAGAATTTGACTTACTTATCTTGGTAAATATTTCTCTTTAATTTTAATTATCCGGAGCCCTGATGCCGCATTCGATCAATGCTTGGGACACGTCTAGGAATATAGCTGCGCAAATCTTCTTCTAACGTGCCCCATCTTGTTATTATAGGTTGTGGTGGCAGTGCCGGTCCAGGTAACTTATTTTTGTATGCTTGAACCCTCAGCGGTGCTTTAATAAATACTTTTTCTGTCAAATTGATCAATGAATTAATATCTGGAAAGGTGTAAGGTATTCCTTCTGCTACTCTGTTAACAGCATGGGCCAAACATGTTTCGTGCTTCAGATTTGGGTAAAAAAATCTTCAAATTCTGTGCTGACTTCACCATATATGTCGCAGCATCCAATAACATCAGTAATATCTTGTCACTTGGAAAGGCATTCGGCAAATAAAACCCCGTTTAACTATCGTTTATAAATCTTGTTATAGTTAAGTTATTTGTTTTCTTCAATTTTTCTGTACCAATTAAAAAAGATTGACCGACGCAATTCTCATTAAAAATGCCAATCAATAAGTTGACAATATAGCGTCCATAACTGTCTGTTGTCTCATCTACTACGAAATAAATATAATTTTCACCTATTGTTTTCTTACTTTTCATCATAGTTTTCTCAAAAATAGATTAATGTACTCTTTTATTGTAGCCAAGCGACTAGGAACTGACACTTTCGTATACAAAAAACGTAAAAATTTTATACGCTGAATTATCCAACTTTGAAAATGGAATGTGTGCACTTGAGAAGACGTTACACAAGTCATAATGGAAGCTTTTCTGTTCTATATTTTTACTTATTGGTGTAGACGATTAATTCAGAGTAGCTTGTGGTGCATTCTTAAATCTCGTGATATTTCTTTTATGCAAATCAGTTCCTACATACTACGTTAATTAAATTTTTTTGTCGCATCGAAACTACAATAATTATAATTAATTGCAGATACAATTTTACTGGAATATTTACAAAACCCTTTGCCATTATCTACACAAAATTCAGGATAGCTTTTATCCAGATCGACACATGTGACTATGGATTCGGCAAATCAAAAATAACGAGGTAAAATTACGTGTACATGTACTTTCGAGAACTAACTAAACACAACTGGCGATATGACTGACCTATTGCTCGTAGATTCACTGGAACTTCCTCGACTTGATACATACAAATCTGGGAATTACCCCTGTACGGAAATGCTCATACGGACTGGTAGTGTAATTTTGATATATTATGAATAAATGGTTTTATATATTTTTTACGGTGCACTTTAGAAATAAATTATAAAATATGGACAAATATGCAAAACAAAAGTAGTTGCAAATGCTTTCTTTTTACGTGATCCGTATACATCTGCAAGAATGTTGGTGAACATATCATAAATAAAAAATATACATTTTCATGTAATCCCAGCTTTAGATATAAGTAAATCCAGGATAAGAATTAAATTATAACATTTCCAATTTTACAAATATTCAACGATTCGTTTTCAAATTTAAACCGCTCTATAAACATAATTTTATGATCTTATTCAAATTATAAAACTTTCTTTAGGTTCTAAAAATCTTTTACATTTACAATTTTATTACTTCATAATTTAGATCACTCGTTTTATTACCCAAAGGTTATCAGTGAACAAAGTGCCTAATCTAACCATCTTTTGTTAAATCTCACATTTCCTAAATATGTATAATAAAATCCATTACTGGACAATGGAATTCTTGTGGAATTTGGATTTATAATTCCAACTAATACTTAATTAGTAATTATATTTATTTTATTATTTATTAATAAGATTTAAAATGCTGTCGTAAACCCGGTATTGTTGCCCGTTGGTACAATTTCTTAAACACACAAAAAAATTCCCCGATATGTCGTCAAACAATACAATGTACAACGAATACGCACATTCTAATTATGTAATAGTTAGGGGTAGCAGTTATTTTTACATATTTGTAGGAGAGTATCAATTCAACAACAGTAAGAAAAGAGCCTCATTTGAACCACAAGACATAAGTAACCAGCAAGAGTTCAAGCATTAATACGGTATCAAACGTTAGAATCAATAAAGAATTAGAAAGAAATAGTTAAAAGTGCATTTTTATAATCCAACAAAAAAGAAATGAAAAACTCCAGTGCAAATCTTTGGCCGGATTCTTCGCAATTCTTTTACATTGCTTACGAAACACGCTTTCTCACAAATTTACACACAAATTAACAGTAAACTGACAAGGCATCGGTTGTCAAAATGTGATGTTTATTTTTTTATTTCACGGCCTACTCTAGGCAATCGCGCGAATAAGTTAACCCACTCTACAATTTTGTGCATTAAAAATTCTCTTCAATTTTTCAATATACACCCATTCCACTTGGACACATCCATCGTCATATACATAGTTATCATAACTGCATCACTTAGATCAAACTTCATGTTATTAGATACAAATATTAGATACAAACGGTTAAAAGAATTCTAAAAATCTAAATTGCGATTAATGAATATTAAGAGATTTGGTTTGTATATGTTTTTTTAATTATCGAATGTTTTATTTGCAGTTATTATATTTCCCAATTCTAAATCTTTTGTCTCCATATATAATATAAATAGTGGATAAAAATTACCATTATCAACCCTAGCTCAGTCAATACAAGTTTTCGTGTTTGTTGCTTGTTTGCTAATGCTGTATTTGTATTAATATTAGATTGAAGAACAGCTGTTTGTATTGACAAATCTCATTCAGTTTCTTAAAAAATACAGATCTTTACAATTTAAAGTAATTAATATAGCAACAATTTTCTAAAAAATAACTTCTAATAGTTTGTTAAAGTATATGTATATTATTCTAATTTTATTTGCAATTAGCTGTATATATCGAGTATGGCCCTAATCGATCTTAGAAGGAAATTAAGTTCAACAAGTTAGGTATTTAATCAGGTATTTATCTGAGACTTAAAATATCCATAAAAGTAATAGATTGTCGGTAATAGTTATTGTAACAAGCGTTTTTCTAATCCTAAACTCAATTACATATATGAACTATGAGCTTAAACAACCTGTGAATATATATAATCTCAATTATATTAATGGTACAACTTCAATTCTACAACGTTTCTTCAACTTATTGTAATTATATTAATGCATCTATTTTTATTTATTATTATTTTAGTAGTTAATATTAGACAGAAATAATTTCTTAATATTCTGATTACATCGGTCGATATTATCAGTAAATTATCTCTTTATTAATTCATGGATTTCTAATATTTTTCGTCACAAATTAACTATGAACAGGATTTTATAGAATTGCATTTATATTCGTAATTATCAAGGTAATTATAATATATTTAATCGCAAATGATATTTGAAAGAAGTATAATTTATAAAATTAATTTGAATAATTGAAGAGACTATCCTATTATTAGATGCCTTTATATAATTTCATAGGCAAGTTCTAAGACAAATTAACGTGAGTATTTGTTACACTTTACGAACAAATATATATATATATACGAGTATATAAATATATATAATGTTAGTTGTGTATAGCGCCAAAGAAGAAAAGGGGTGAAAGGTATATGTGAGCAATGCCTTTATACGAAATATCACGGTCCATGTTCACGTAGTAATGAGAAAATTATTTTTCTTTATTCTAGTTCGGCCCGGTGGCAGTTAAATATACGGGCGGCAATACGGGCTTCCATCTCTAATTCATCAGTAATTCTCTTTATCAACTAATTATATTGTTTAAATTTATTTAAAGAAAAAAACAATATATGTTAATAATTCCAAACAAATAATTGAAAACCAGGTATTTATCCTATTGGCCACGCCATGAACACGCTACATAAAGCTTTTTGTTTTATGACGATTTTTGTTTTATTATAAATAAAATAATTTTACTTTTAAAAGAAGTTTAACGTTCAAAGTATTTAATTTTAATCATATTTGAATTAATGTGGCATCGGTTTGTTGACATATTCGACGTAAAAGCTATTATTGATATTCCAAAAAAAAAATCGCCATATGTACGCCGAGTATGTTTTAGTATGAAAACAACATTCACTATCTATGAATAGGAACTTATGTTAAAAGTATTGTTAGGAATTTTACCAATTTTTTGCAGATGAATAAACTTAAATTACAGCTGTATTTAGTTAAATATAGAATAAACAAAGATATGGACTGACTTTAACTACATTTTGGCCATAAAAATTTGCAAATTTTTTATTTTCTTTTTTGATTTTCAGATAGACATTTATACACATTCTTCAGATTCGCATTCAGCTATTCAGCAGAAACCATATATATATATATATATATATATAAATATAATAACTTCGTGACCTTGGTATGATATGGTAAATCTAATCAGTAGGCGATTAAAAGTCTGTATATTACTTCAAAATATATGTATTTAAAAAACTCTACATGTTTGATAAAGGCGTACCGCCGAAACATGTAGAGTTTTTTAAATACATATATTTTGAAGTAATATACAGACCTTTAATCGCCTACTGATTAGATTTACTATATATATATATATATATATATATATATATATATAAATTCACTAATATTCGGGTTATCGGTCTGTCTGTCTACATTAAAATTCAAATGTTCATTCTCTCAATATTTCGTCATTTATTAATAACTTCGTTAGGAGTATCTCCTGACGAAGTTATTAATTTATATTAGTATGGTCAAGAAATTTTTTTATAATTATATATATATATATGTATATATATATAGTAAACTTAATAAGTCGGCGATTAAAGGTCTGGTTTATTACTTCAAAGTATATATATTTAAAACAATATTTTTTATATCCTTGACAACATCATTGCCGAAACATGTAGGGTTGTTTTAAATATATATACTTTGAAGTAATAAACCAGACCTTTAATCGCCGAATTATTAAGTTTACCATATCATACCAAGGTCACGAACATATTATATATATATAAATATATATATATATATACAGGCTGATTCATTTTCGGCCCTCACCATCTTATCTCGCTTATTATTGGAGATAGAGTATAGGTTTAAATTTGGCAAAGTTGTTAAATTTTGCGTTTGTTATAAATCCGTAAAGAAAATAGACCTGTGACAAATGACCTTCGATATTTAAAAAAAAACGCGAAAACCACATTTTCTTCTTTTACCTGTAGCACCGACATTTGGCCTTGTAGAGAAAAAATAAAAACACATCCTTGTGGCCATTTCTAAACCTCTATCCAGTTGTGTACTCTAAATTTTTATACGACGTTTCGTTTCTTTCTGGCCATCATCAACTATCTAATTTCTTATAGGCACCATATTGGATTTTGACATCTTCAGAAAGAGTTTTTTCTTCTGATTTCAACCATGTACCACATGCTGACTAAAGTTTTTGACATTAGGTTTTATTTGAAAGAATAAATTATAAGATTAAATAAGGTAGCCATGGAATTTCAATCTGTTAAACATTTCATTTATTGTTCATTAATAATACAAAAATGTCATACACTGACGAAGAGAAACGAGATATGATAAGTATTTTTTATTCTTCGAACCGAAATTCAACAGTAGCGAGTACAAGATATCTACAATTATATCCAGAACGACAACAGCCTCATCGGACCATTTTTCTAGATCTCGACAGAAATTTGGTCGAGAATGGATCGTTTACTAAGCCGCGTAATGGTCAAGACAACAGGAATTTAAATGAAAATCGACAAGATATTTTACAAATGGTAAATTAAAAGCGTGTTTTCAAATTTCATGTTAGTCTTGAATTTTTATAGATAAATAATAATCCATCAATTTCTACACGCGAAGTAGCGTCAGAATTAAATTTGTGTCAGTCCAGAGTTTAGAGAACTTTACATAAAAGAAGGTTTAAACCAAACAGGATCCATGTTAGTCACTCTTTACTGCCTGGAGATAATTTGAGAAGGCTAGAATATTGTAATTGGTTAATGGGAAGGATAGAAAATGACGAAAATTTTTTAAGCAAAATCATCTGGTCAGATGAAACAAAATTTACAAATTCTGGAATGTTCAACAGAAATACGGAGCACTATTGGGCAGTACAAAATCCCCGACAAAACAGGGCTAGAAGACCACAACATCGTTTTGGAATAAACGTTTGGATGGGTATTTTGGCAAATCGTCTCTTAGGACCAGTTATGTATGAAGAACATTTAAATGGAGAAAGATATTTAAACATTTTACGTACATACGTATCTGACTATCTTGACGACAATATCTCATTAAATCAATTACAATATTTATGGTGGCAACAAAATGGCGCACCAGCACACAATGCAGCTGTTGTTAGAAATTTCTTAAATCAAGAGTTTGCAAACCGTTGGATTGGAAATAGGGGAGTTGTTGAATGGCCTGCGAGATCACCTGATTTAAGTCCGCTAGATTTTTTTTTATGGGGATATGTTAAAAATAATATATATAAAGTAGATGCGCCACAAAACATTGAAGAATTACGAGACAGACTTCAGAATGCCTTCGATGCAGTTCCTAGAAGAACTATACAAAGGGCAGTACAAAATGCCAGAAGGCGTGCCCAATTGTGCATTACCGAAGATGGCCAGATAATTGAACATTTACTGTAATTGTTTATTGTTTACTTTTCTATGTATTTTTATTAATGTTTTTGTTATCTTGTACTCGCTACTGTTGAATTTAGTTTCGAAGAATAAAAAATACTTATCATATCTCGTTTCTCTTCGTTAGTGTATGACATTTTTGTATTATTAATGAACAATAAATGAAATGTTTGACAGATTGAAATTCCATGGCTACCTTATTTAATCTTATAATTTATTCTTTCAAATAAAACCTAATGTCAAAAACTTTAGTCAGCATGTGTTACATGGTTGAAATCAGAAAAAAATCTCTTTCTGAAGATGTCTAAATCCAAGATATAAGATATAAGAAATTAGATAGTTGATGATGGCCAGAAAGAAACGAAACGTCGTATAAAAATTTAGAGTACACCACTGGATAGAGGTTTAGAAATGGCCACAAGGATGTGTTTTTATTTTTTCTCTACAAGGCCAAATGTCGGTGCTACAGGTAAAAGAAGAAAATGGGGTTTTCGCGTTTTTTTTTTAAATAACGAAGGTCATTTGTCACAGGTCTATTTTCTTTACGGATTTATAACAAACACAAAATTTAACAACTTTGCCAAATTTAAACCTATACTCTATCTCCAATAATAAGAGAGATCCCCATGGTGAGGGCCGAAAATGAATCAGCCTGTATATACAAAAATATAAAATATATAAAAAAAAATCTATATTTTAATCTTCAACATATGATCTACTAACAGTTACAAACTTATTACAGTCCTTATCTAATAAAGCTACAGCCTAATCATCTGAAGAATAACGTCCTCTACGCAGATGATTTAGGAAAGAGATAATAATCACTCCGTGCCAAGTCCGGGCTGCAGGATGCATGTTCAATTTTTATAAAGCTATACTCTGCAATTGTCAATCTTTTGAGTAACGTTTGCTGTATGGAATAATTATCTTTATATATGCATATATATAATTATATAAGTTTGATACTTATTACGCAAAAGACATTAATAAAGAAAGCTGATAAATAGCTGACGTGTAATATTAATTTAATTATTATTTATTTCAACAAACGATATTACTTCTGATATTAAAACTGCTAAACGATTTAGAAATATTTACTTTATCGAAACTCTAACTCAAATTCTTTTTAATTAATGTTTTATTGAGAGTTTGACCAATGTACATCCAATTATTATCATAATACTAAATTTGATAAACAAACTTAAATAAACGTCATTTTCATCTTAACTTTTAAGAAATTCGTTTAGATAATTCCAAATATTCCAAATAAAGATTTAAAACACGAAAAGAAAATTAGTTAATGTAAGGAAATCAACATCTTCCGCACTATATACATTATACCGTACTTAAGTTTATAAAACTACCAATTAATACACTGTTTAAATTCAACACTGAATTCCTTCGATAAATAATTCGTGTATTATTGAAAAGTACTAAAAAACAAATTAATTCGTTTTTATTTATTGAATATTCTTCAAGAGTTTGGTTTGATTTTGCATTAATGTTAGCGCGATAGGAATATTTATAAGAATATACCTACGTATTTATTGTTTACATTATTTGTCTATCTAGAAGAAAATATAGTACAATTATAGAAATATTTCTTGGCGATGTACAAGTAAAAATTAAAAAAAAGTGTTTCTAGCTACTAATTGTAACGATTAACGAGTTAAAATACTTTAATATTATATTATTATTATATTATATTATATTATTATTACTTTAATATTTATATAGTAAGTCTAGACTGGGGAGTTAAATTATACAATTTTTAAAAGCACAATTACAAATATATAAATATCAAAGGAAATACATACCTCAATCAAATATATTAAAGAAAATGTATTTAAATAATCGAATGAATCACAAACTCTTGAAAGTAATAATAGTATTTTAGTAGTAGAAGTCACATGTATTACTTTATAGATAGCGTTAGCATATGTATAAACACCCGCGGACTTACAGTGTACACAACTTCTTTGAAAAGACTGCGAGAGCTTTTCGATCCCTATACCCTCACCCGTTGTTTATCTGCGAGTTTACCGGATGCTTGATTTCAGTTCCGAACTGGGCGATATATGTATGTATGCCTTGCTGAGTCTTGTGCTCCAGTTACCTATAAAGTATTATGCTGAAGTTAAGTTCCAGAGGCAAATATTACAAATCGTTGTTTACATATGCAAATATAAATGCAATAAATATGCAAATATAAATATCATAGATGTAAAGAGTAAAACATTACTGAATACTTTCTCTATTTGTAATCAATTTATTAAATGTATTACATGTTTCGCTTTCATAAATCCGATAGATTTATTTCATAATACTATATACAGTGCCGTGTTAAAGTATTGGCACTCTGCGTCTAAAGAATTGCGAAAATTCTTTTGCACACAATAAGAAATAAAAGAAGGAATTTATTTTCTTGGATTTACTGTACTTGCCAAAACAAACAGCACCGAAAATGCATATTGTATTTATTTTTTAATTTGTATAATTTACATATTCGAAATGTGCACTGTTATGGGCCGATTTCTTCACCTATGTGTAAAAGTGTAGTATAGTTATTTGCAAGATAATCAATATCTGACAGATACTATGAATACAAATTTCTTCATGAAATTTATCTACAAGATTACAATCGAGGAGATTTGCTTTGACAACATTGTAAAAATATATATAAACTAATATCAAAGTAATGAAAAATCTACAGTCAATTAATATTCAAATAACATAACCAATAAAGTAATAGTTTGTTTTATTAGTTAATTTCTCTTTTTCAAGTATTGTTTATAGTGATAATTGGAGGTATGTGGATAATTTGTCAGACTTTTTGTTAGAAACTTTAATATAGTACTAGTCTATTATTATTTTAGAATACAACGAAAGAGTTGCCCAAATTTTACTGAGTTAGGAAAAGAAACTTTAATAGAAATAATTTATAAGTATAGGAATGTTATTGAAAATAAAGAAACAAATGCAACAACGTGGAAGCAAAAGCAAAACACTTGGGAAAAGATTACAAATGAATGCAATGGGTCTAAATAGAACCGTAAAAACAATACGTTCAAAATATGAGTCTATGAAAAATGAAATAAAAAGAAAATGTGCAAAAATTAAATTTGAAAACAATAAAACTGGAGGGGGATCAAATGCAACTACAATTTTAAATCCTTATGAATAGAGCAGACCAATTTCCGTGCGCGCCATGTGCGCCGATGTGAGGATGATTGTATTGCATCAGAACTAATAAAAAGCATTCAGTATGTGTTTGGTACTTGCTTAGACTGCATGTAAGTGTAAGCATACGTAATAAAATGTCGTCGACACATAAATCGAGAAAACGACCGTTGTCAGACGAAGTGAATAAGTTTATTATGGATTTCCCGGACTTAATATACGATGGCTCAAAAATTAAATGTTTAGTGTGCAATACATATCTAATGTGTTGGTCGAAAACACATTGTAAAGAACACGTAAGCAGTTCGAAGCACAATAATAACAAAATTAATCGACAACAGTTTATACATGAACTATGTGTAACTATGATTGTGTGTACACTGCCGTTTACCTTGTTAAGTAATGATTCATTTATTTCATTTTGGAATAAATACGCGAATCAAACATTACCGAGCACGACAACGTTACGAAGGAATTTACCATCGGTGCGTAAACAGGTTGAAAATAAAATCAAAGCCGAACTGAAAAATAAAAAACTGTGGTTATGTGTATACGAAATAACTGACAGCAAAAAACAATCTGTAGTTAATGTGATGGCGCGTAATATGGAACCACATCAACCAACATTTTCAATTTTATTAGCATCCAGACGACTAAAACAAAGTAATGCCGAAAAAATTTCAGAGGTGCTATCAGATACTTTGGAAAAAATTAAAGACCAAGTATTAACGTTTATGACCGATGGTGCCGCAACCACCATGTGTTCTGTAGGCCGGTCTCTTAAAAAATATTGTCCTAACTTGTTACATATTACTTGTAAACTCCATGCTCTACATCTTGTGGCAGAACAGGTTCGTAGATGTTATCCAGAGGTAGATGCTTTAATATCGAGTACAGAGGCAGTATTCCTGAAATCTCCAAAACGTATTCGGAAATTTCACGAATTGTGTCCCCATACCTCTGAGCCACCACAGCCGATTCGGACACGTTGAGGTACATGGTTACGGGCGGGGTTTTACTATCACGAACATTTTGAAAAAATTAAGGACGTGGTTTTATCATTCGATCCGAAAGAAAGTGCAGCTATCAATACAAGCCAGAAAAAATTTCAGGATGCCCAGATTAAAATGGATTTACAAAGTATTCGTGAGAATTACTTGGGACTAGAAAAAGCAATAACAAAATAGAAAATTCGTCGCTGTCGTTAGAGGAATCACTGCAAATCGTTAAAGATGTTCACGTACTACTGTGTGCTGTAGAAGACGCAAAAAGTGAAAGTGTTCTAATTAAATTTGAAAGTGTTTTAGACAGAAATGCAGATTTTGACACCTTAACACGTATTTGTGAGGGCACGTCTACAGATGCGTTAAGTTGCTTAAAAAAGTATTTTAATTATGCGAATATAACATCACTAGATGTAGAACGCTCGTTTTCCGAATATAAACATATTTTTTCCTCACGGCGGACATGTTTTTCAGAAATAACCTTAGAAACGCACCTGATGTTGAAAATATACAATCGAGTTTCTCCAGTTTGTCAATCCTTGGAAAACGCTTAAAACGGTAAGTGTTTTTTAAATCCTCTGTCGTGCACACAATCACTGATTTCATACATTTTCCATTTTATTTATAGGTACATACAAAGCTGCTATAATATGTACTATTCTTATTTTTCGTGTGTTTATGTATATTACTTTAATAGCAGAAAACCAAATGTATATTTAATTATTTCTGATAGAATAAATGTCTACTTCTATATAATTTTATATCGGTAACAAACTCATGTTGCGTCCCTATTCTATCGCATATTCTAATGTATTACGAATTACACTCCCATATTGGTCTGCTCTACTTATGAAGACATAATATTAGCAACATCACAATTATCAATGTTAGGTTTACCAGCACGGTTTGATAATTATCAAGAGTAAGGTAGAAATTATAAATATATATGTAGGCATAACCTAATTAAATAATTTTGGTACTGGTATTATCGAGTTCATAAATAATAATGATGAAGAAGAAATATTATTACAGTTCATCGACTCCGATGGTATAACAAAAAGGTATAAAATATTATATCTTATCTTGTGATTTTTCAGATGAATTAGGAGATATCTCTGGAAAACCTGAGAATAGTGATACTTCTTCTTCAAAGATCTTTATAGAGAACAAATGAAAAAGTAAGTATTTAGTATGTAAAACTCTTTATATCTAAATTTACAGTGGCAACTATAGAGCAAACAAAGAAAAGAAAATCCAAAAGTAAAACAGAATATGGTCAAGAATTAGTACAAATCAAAAAGAATATTTTACTACTTCTGCTAAAGCAGAAATAAATAGACTTACGCACGGTTTCATAATCAAAATGAAGTGTTCTTTATTATTAAAGTGGTCTTTAACTTTAAAAATGCGTTTCATAATGACATTTTAAAGAAAAAGGATTCTTTATCTGAACTTTAAAGTAAAGTGCCGAAATTCAGCGCTTTTGCATTTTAAACAGTCCTTTATGTATCACGAAACAGAAAAAATTGGCTAAATAAATATAATGATATTAACTTTTTTAGTAGATTCAGATTAACGAAACCTACTGTAACAACATTACTGAATCGAATTCAACATCAAATATCTCACCCCACAAATAGGTAAATTGTATTTTTAAATATTAATGAAGTAGTAGTATACTTACATTATTTTATTTTGTAGAGGAGGTTGTGTGCAACCAATTATTCAGTTGCTACTCACATTACGATTTTTTGCAACGGGAAGTATGCTGATTTCTGCAGGAGATTTTATGAGGGTATCTAAAGCATCGGCAAGTAGAATAGTGAAGTGTGTTTCAAGTGCTATAGCTTCACTTTATGATGCGTATATACATATGCCAGAAGATGCAGTTGAAGCAGGTAGAATAGTTGAAGACTTCTACAGAATAGCTAGATTTCCTCGGGTTATTGGAGCTATTGATTGTACCCTAATCAAAATACAATCACCTGGAGGAAATGATGCTGAGATATTTAGGTCAAGGAAGGGTTATTTCGCATTAAATGTGCAAACTGTATCTGATGCAAATTTAAAATTTAGAAATGTAGCTAGATGGCCAGGTTCTTGTCACGATCAAACTGTTTTTAACAATAGCTATTTAAAACAAGAACTGCAAAGTGGTAGATTTGGCCAATATTTATTATTAGGGGATAGTGGTTATGCAATAGAGCCGTATCTAATGACGCCACTACAACATACTGAGACAGCAGCAGAAAATTTATACAACGAGTCCCAAATAAGAACTCGTAATGTTGTTGAAAGGCAGCATGGTGTATGGAAAAGGAGGTTCTCTGTTTTAAGTACTGGAATTAGATTAAATATTGACACTGCAATGACTGTGATAATTGCAACCGCAGTATTGCATAATATTGCAATTGAAATGAAGGAAGATATTCCAGATGACTGGCTAGAAAATTTACACATAGAAATAAATGAAAATCCAGTAATTCAAAACAACAGGAACATTAATACAGGCAGAAATGTACGACAACTTATTATTAATGAACACTTTGCGCAATTGTAATCATTTTTTCAATATTAAAATATTTGTAAAAAGAAAGGGTATACACAGATTAGTTTATATATATATATATATATATATATATATATATATATATATATATCACTTTATTTAATATGTATTTATAAAAATTATTATTCATTAACCATTAAATTTTTTTATTTGTAATTCTAGAAGTTTTAATTCTAACTTGTGTTTTTCTTGCCTTCTTTCTTCTTCTTTCCTATCCCTTTCAGCTCTTAATCCCTGTTGTTCGATTTCATTTTTCAACAATTCCATTTAATTTATAATAATCGTCTTTTATAGAGTTCTGACAAGTAGAGATTGTTGGGTGTAGCTTTTTATTTATAGGCTGCTTTAATTTTCTGGGGGTATAATTGCTCCATTCATCGTTACTCTAAAAAAATATATTTTAATGAATATAGTAAGATTTATTAGTAAAATTATACATACTCTTTTTCTTTTCCTTTCAGAGTTTAATAATTTCTCCTAAAAAATATCATTTAAAAATATACACGTGTTATATTCATTTAATTACCTCAAAATCCTCGATAGGAGCTTTCAATGCAGTACTACATGATTCAGTGCTTTTAGGCACAATCACAAAGATTTTTACAATATATTCATCATTATAATATGTACCAAAATACCTCATTATGAACATCAATGTCCACATAGATCGGCAGGGATAAGTCTGGGACAGTAATTATCTGAAAATGCATATTTAGTTTTATTGATAAATTTACATGCACATTTAAATAATTTACTTACAGGTGACGGTATGTCATGCAATATACAATCAGATATTTCATCAGGGTTTTCTGATGCACTACCTGTTTCTGGATTACTCTAAAAAAATAAACAATCAATGCATATATTCAGGAAACACAAATGCAAACTTTACAGAAACAGCATTACCACCATAAGCACTATTTAAACACACTACCGTCTTTACATTCATTATATTTAAAATGGCATTATTATAGGATCGAACCCATCACCTGGAAATGGACCACCACCTGCACCTTTCGAAAATACCTTCTGGGTAGAAATTACCTTTCAGACCTTTGTTTTCAAATTGTCATATTTCGCTTTGATTTGGTCCATTGTGCGATATATATGGTTTTTTGAATTGAAATTATTTTTAACCCTTTCCCATGCTTTTTCCTAAGAATAAAAATTGCATTACAAATTAAAATCATCTAAATTAGATTTAATTAACATACTTTTTCACTATTCGATGTTTTATTTGTCACTTTGCATTCTATAATGTCTTTTTCTCTTGCTACTTCTTCCAGTAGCAACAACTGCTCTTCTTTTGTAAAATTACTGCCTCTCATTTTTTTAACACCATCGCACATTTTTTTATAAAATAAAATCACAAATCATGCAGATCAAAACCAGGTTAATACAAAATATACAAAATTGCGCCAATTTTTAGTGTCTTCGCAACGTTTAAATAATAAAAAACAATAAATACATATTGCCAACCGTAAAACGTGGCGTTAAAGTCTACTTTTCGTAAAGATTGAATGCTCTTTCATTATGAAACGCAATTGCATAGAAGTTGCATATAAAGCCTCCTTCATTTAAAAGTACGCTTTACCAAAAGGACTCATTTCGTGTGCATTATGAAACCGGGCTTTACAGTAGAGAACTTAAAGGCAGATTTGAAAATAAAAGAAATGAAATTAACGGAGTAAATCTGTTACATATATTTCACTTCAGTTAATTTTAATTCTGAACATATTTTATTTATAGAATATATTTTATTTGTGTTATATGGATAGATACATACAGTGAGGTCCTAAAGTAACAGATAAATTCATTTTCTACGTAATTATTAATACAAAAGGAAAATCCTGAAACAGGTCAATTTTTATATATGAAACTACACTTTTTGAATAAAATTATCTATGTGCCCCTTCAACCCCCTCGAAGTAATAACTACCCCTTTAAAAAATTTAAATGAAAAGGGGTAGCGTGTGTTACTGCGTTTAAAAGGGATTTTAATTCTCTATTCAGCAGTATATGCCTTTTTGATTTTTGGACGTCGATAATCAAGAAAAGAGTAATTTTATGACATACAAACAAGTAGGCGTAGAACCAAATACCTGTCACGAGTGACTAGTCTATTACTTACCTTTATGTCAAAAAAGGAAATTTGTTTCTTTTTATGACATTTACTTCTCAAATTTGTTTTAGTTCGTTAGACGTCGTTAACAATTGTTAGGTATTTAACGTTTTTTTAGAGATTTCTAAGCGTTAATTTAAATTGTTCAACAATGAGCCTTACCGAGACCCAAAGAATTGACGTATTAATATTAATTGGAGTGGGTGATAAAGCACGAACGCATTCTGAAGTATGCAGAATATTTAATGATAAGTATCCTGACCGTCACATTTCCCAGTCTACGGTGAGTAGAGTCGAACAAAAATTCCGTGAATTAGGAACTGTCAAAGATCTTCCAAAATCTGGTAGATCAAAACTGAATGACGAAAAAAAATTGGATGTATTATTACATTTTTAATACCTGAATTAAGAAGACTTTTTCCTGATACTGTTCACCCCACAGATATTAATAGAAACATATGGTTTCAACAAGATGGAGCTACACCTCATTATGCAGCAGTAGTACGAGCTTACCTTAATCAAGTTTTTCCGCATCGGTGGATCGGTAGACGTGGTGAAATTGAATGGCCAGCCCGTTCTCCCGATATGACTCCACTGGATTATTTTTTGTGGGGTTATTTAAAATCAAAAATTTACTCCAATAAACAAATCAACATTAATGATTTAAAAAACCGAATAATGCATGAAATTAATCAAATCAGCGCTGAAATGTTGCAAAACGTTTTGGAAGAATTCCAACATCGTCTATTTGTTTGTCAAGAAATGAACGGACTCCAGTTTGAGCATATGATTTAAACTATTTTTAGTTATTGTAAATAATGTTAAATATTTTAAAATTTATTTCGTTCTGCGACATAATTAATTATACAATTTAAACAATTTAACATTGATTTTTCCTATTATCGACGTCCAAAAATCAAAAAGGCATACACTGCTGAATAGAGAATTAAAATCCCTTTTAAACGCAGTAACACACGCTACCCCTTTTCATTTAAATTTTTTAAAGGGGTAGTTATTACTTCGAGGGGGTTGAAGGGGCACATAGATAATTTTATTCAAAAAGTGTAGTTTCATATATAAAAATTGACCTGTTTCAGGATTTTCCTTTTGTATTATTAATTACGTAGAAAATGAATTTATCCGTTACTTTAGGACCTCACTGTATATCATTTTTTATATAAAGCAGCAAACAAACAATAAACAATTTATAAAATATGTTTATTTTATTATTAGAGTAGTGTAGTTAAAAATCTACAGTTATTATGCAAATATCAACAAGAATTCTGTGAAATTTGAAATAGATCATCTAGCGAAGTAATCTGTAATAAGTGCTTGTCGAACAGCATTATCTTCAATATTTTGATACCGAACTTCAAATTCATCTTTTTCAACATCTTCAACCATTACTGGAAAGTTGTCTTTTGAGTTTACACATATATTTTGTAGGACTCTTGTTGCGACAATTATATCTTGAATTGTTTCAATTTTAAGTCTTACACCAATACTTAATACTGGGAAACGGCGTTTCCATACACCAAATAAACGTTCTATAGTGTTTCTCGTGTGTATGTGAGCAGCATCGTAACGCTCTTCGGCTGCTGTTCTTGGATTCAGTATTGGTGTCAGGAGGTAGCTTTTTAAAGGATATGCACCAAGTATTAATCTCAGATTTGATTCATTTTGTTCAAACATTCTACGTAAAGTGCTTTGTGAAAATATTGTGGTATCATGAGCTGATCCTGGCCATCGAGTCACAAGATCTAGTATTCTCATTTCATGATCACACAGAACTTGGGTATTAATTGAGAAGTACCCTTTTCGATTCCTAAATATTTCTGCATTTACACCACCTAAATATAGGGTTTTATTCTTTAATTAGAGTAGAATTTTTATTCATTTACTTACCAGGTGATTGAATCCTAATATGGGTGCCATCAATACATCCTATAACTTTTAGAAATTGATGTATCCCATGGAATCCATTTTGTATGGATCTTATTTCTTCATCAGTAGTAGGCATTTTTATATATTGTGCACGAAGAGAAGCTATAGCTCTTGAAACTCGTTTTACAACACGACAAGCAGTAGCAATACTAACTCCTGAAAAATCTGCTACTACCCTCAAAAAATCACCAGTTGCATAGAAACGTAGTGTCAATAGCACTTGCATTAATGGTGTTAGTATTCTTGTTCTGTATTTAAATAACCTTATTATAAATATTTCGAAACAAATTATTTCAAACTTACTTATTGAAATTATGTTCCAATGTGTTTTCAATTCTTAGCATTAATACTTGTACAGTTGCTTTATTTAACTTGAAACAAATATTAAATCACTTTTAATTGTTAGAGTATATGGACGACGAATCATATTTAATAATTCCTCGTCTTCATCTTCACTCAAAAAAATATTTATATTGAATAGATCCATAACATTAAAATGTCCAAAGATATATATCGTGTTAAATATTTAAATGCATAAGCCGAAACTGGATTACATAAAGACTATCGCACTTGTTGTTGTATGACCCTAAAATCGTAGATAAACTGTTAAAACGTAAAGAAATACAAAATAATAAGAACAAATACCTATACCCGAAAATAACAGAAAATATACAAAAATGGCACAAAATTACATACATACCACAACTCACTAATAAAATAAACAGAATAGTAAAAGGATTAGATATCAAAATAAGCTGGGTAAATAAAACAAATTTAGGAACAATGATTAGCAACAACAAAGATAAAAGAGATAAAATGGACCAATCAGGTGTTTATAAATTAAAATGTAAAGACTGTGAAGCTATCTATATCGGCCAAAGTGGACGAGCCATTAAAAACAGAGTTAAAGAACACAAAAAGTCAATTTTATATAGTGAGAAAAACACAGGCTTTGCCGAACACTGTATAGAACTCAACCACTTCCCCGATATAGATAACTGCGACTTAATACACAATATCACAAAAAGCAAGAGATTGGACCTCCTAGAAATATTAGAAATAAAAATAGCGAAAAAACAAAATCTATTAATCACCAACACACAGATAGAATATGCCAATACACCCTTTATAGACACCGTAATACACAATATAATACCACCCCCACTACACACAAGAACAGACAACATATAAGAACAAGTGCGATAGTCTTTAAGTTAGATTTATAGATCTCTTTGAGAATGGCATAACAGCCGAAACAATTGTTAGAGAATTTAAATAAATCTCATAGTGAAACAAGCCAAGTGTTTTAATTTATTTTTATTATTTACTGTATGAAGTTAAAATGTTTCACCAAGAAGTATCTGCAACAACAGCCGAGAATATTGGATTACATAAACTAACGAGTGTAATAGTTAATTATTGCTTGCTGTACTTCTTAAAAATTCATTGTTACAGCATACTTTGTTTCCCTATAGTCACTTTTATACCTATACCTTTATTAAGTATCGTTCAAGAACATGCGAATGAAATAATTGAAATTATACAATGTCTTTAAATCATCGCAAATGGGGCAAGCAAACTTCCACATTAATCGCTTTAAACTCCTTTTCTAGTAAAAAAATTTTTGAATTATTACCACGGGCAAATTATTTTCTAATTGTCGACATTCAATTTATCAAAAATATCATGATAGATTGCAAAATTTTAATGCAATAATTTGTGCAACTACATACAGTGTGTCTAAACTCATGTACACCAGGTTAGCAAGGCTAGATCTAATTTGGAAGGATTGTAATGTTGCCTACATTGACTATGTAACTTCATTGTTATTATCTGTTTTGTTATCAAAAATGGACATCTAGTATGTAGGTAAAGTATGTAATATGTAGGTTAGTAGTTTGTATTGTATAACTTTAAATTTAATGTCTTATTAAAATTTGATGTCACCTAATTGATATCAATCTCTAATTTTAGAAAGACCAATACTGGTTGGTCATCATTCAATTTAGTAATTTGATTATCATGTAAATAATAAATCTTAAAGTTGTTAACAAATATTAGAAAATTTGTAGTTGAAAATATAATAAAACATTTCTTTTTGTGGAACTTTATTGAACATAAAATAAGTTTTTTACAAAGAAATAAAAAACAACAAAATAAGACCACAATACTTTTAAAAAATATCGTTTAAAATTTTTTAACAAGCAAAAGGTTTGCTGATACATTTTGTTCAAAGACACATGGTTAAAATAACTTCATGAAAAACATCAAATTGTCCACCGTTTTGTTGCAAACATAAAGTTATTCGTCTTCTTCTATTATGAAAAACATTCTGCCGCATTTCTTCTGTAATATTTTGCACTTCATTCGTAATCGCAGCTTATAGTTTATTTAAATTGTGAAGTCGGTTACTATAAACTTTATTTTTCAGATAACCAAATGTTACGATATTCTGGACTGTGGTGTATATATCACCTTATTGGTCATACGTGTATTACTGTATGTTGCCGTTGTTAGTTATTTGTATCGAGTAAATTTACACCGAAATAGGTGGTTTATTAAGCGACATACAGAGTTTATTTAAACCTGAATTTATATGATTGGATTGTGTTGTTGTCTTGCTATAGGTTAAATTGTACCCTCGGACATCTGTAGGTGAATGGTTATTTCGCTAATTCTCTTTGAAATATTTTCTATTTTTGTGGGTGCTAATCTACGTGTTCCGCTAGTTCTAATACATATAATAACTTTTGCAGGGTTTTTGTGACGGGTTCCTATTATAGGTTTTATATATGTATTTAATGTTGAGATTGGCCGTTCAAGGCTAAAATTGCCAGTGCCAAACGATGTAAATCATCATGTGTTTATGAGGTACATACCTATATTAGTTATCTCAAAAGACAAAATACATACATGCATTTTGTAAATTTAAATTAGTTTAGTATTTTATATAAACTATTTTTTTTTTTCTAAAATTTAAACATGTCATTATCAAAAGATTTAAATTTATTATTATTACATAGCAATTTATTATATAGCACTTTATTATAAGTACATTATTGTAAATTGGGCTGTGCACGGTTTACAGACGTGGACACTTGTGATTACTCTATACGCTCATGAATAAGGTATAGTACTTTTATTCTTGTAGGATTTAATACTCGTTTTTGTTTACAGAACTAAAGTTGTTGTCTATTTTTCTACAGTACATTCGCTACAAATATTTTGTTCTCATTTTTCTCAAGAATGGGATTTGAGACATTTCTGTAAGTATATATATATATATATATATATATATATATATATATATATATATATATATAACAATTTATAAATTATTGGAGTTTTTCGGCTTTTATATGAAATATTTACAAATATCAAGTTAGTATGTATGTAATTGACATCAACTTTCAAAACTGACTTGTGCTTTCAACTTGACATCTACATTCAATAACTGACACCTGATTTATTAACACTGTTACTTTATAATACATTTCTAAATAGCTTGAACCTAGGCCTATTGTGGGTGAGTGGTAAAACCGACAGTCTGGCAAACTGTAGACTTGGGTTCGAGTCCAAACATAGGCAATATTTTTAAATTAAAAAATTTCGTATTATTTGCTTTGTAATTTGTAGACAGCAATGTTTACATCCCCCCTTACTTTGCAATTACATACATACTAACTTGATATTTGTAAATATTTCATATAAAAGCCGAAAAACTCCAATAATTTATCAATTGTTATATATACACAAGTATATTATAATAGAATATATTTATATTGTATTTTTTTTTAACATAAAGTGTCAAGTCTGCAATTAAATTTTAAAAGTATATGACTTTCTTATATTTTCCAAAATTATAGGACAATGTAAATTTAGTTAGTTTTAGATACAATTGTTAATATTGGTTAATGTCAAAGGTTATGTGAGAAGGAAAAATTATTTGCAAAGCAATAAGTTTATAATAGTAATTAAAGATCAAAATTATATTTAAAATGTCAAATATTTTGGAAAATCGGTATAACTAAAGCGACCAATGATCTTAAAAAGAGAAAAGGCTGTTGGATCGCTATGGTTACTGATTGAAACAATTGGGGAGAATAATTTTTGGCACGATAAAATTCAGTTGCATTTTTGGTGATATATTTTAGAAAACATATAAAATTAGAAAAATTAAGTCATAGTAAATCAAAATAACTTACTTTTATAAATCATAAAAGAAACTGGTAACAGTAACACTTTGTATGGCTGGATACTGAAGAAAATATTGTTTGAACGGGAAAACCTCACAAGATATTTCTTTAAAAGGCCGTTATACTCCTGTTTTCCGTTTATTATTTCGTGTTTACATTCTGTTAGTGTTCAAATTGTTGTTACACATTTTTATTTCGAGTGAAACCATTTAGCCGTTCCAAACCTAATGAGATCGGATCACCCTGAATCAACCTACGTCAGGAGAACCAAGAATTGATTGCAGAGATTAGATGTCTATAGACGAAAAATTGTGAAGTTAGAAAATATTGAGCTAAGTCTGTATTATTTGGTTTACTATCAAAAATTTCAAAAAATAACCATTTAAATATTGTAGGTAGGGAAGTTATATACACATTTTTAAGCGTGGTTTGATTTATCAGAGTCTATTTAGTTTAAATAGCCAAATATTTGTTCCATATCTATTGATTCGTTTAATTTCCCACCTACAAAAGAAATCCCCGCATAACCTATAAACTTTATAATTATGTTTTTCTTTAAAAAATAGTTAATCCATTGTTTGTACTGAATAATTTGTTATCCAGTTAAATATTCAATTCATATAGATAAGATGTATTTTTTAATAAACAGAATTTAAGCTACCAAAGCAAGTCGTTTGTGTGTACAATAAGTTTATAAATATCATCATATTAATCTACATTCACCGAGATATAAACAACTAACATACCTTTTTTTGCCAAATAAGATTTCTCACGTCCTTTGAGATTCTTAGAAAGCTTGATCCTGCGCAGAAATATATGTACTAATGCTGTGTAAAATCGAATTTAACTTCATTTTACTTCTTCAAGTTTAACGTTTTACCTTAAAAACTCCCTTTAGTAGACGTTTTAAGAGATAAATAGATCGAACTTAACAATTATATAAATACACATTTACAAATTATTTATTTAATTAGTTTCCAACGTGGAGCAAATATTATTATATTTTGGAACTTCAACGTTTGGCTCGAAGAATTCAATAATATATATATATATATATATATATATATATATATATATACAGGGTGATTCTTAATATATGCGACAAACTTTAGGAGCTGATTCCTGGGGTTATTTTGATCATAAAAGTTCATAAGAACATATGTCCAAAACCGCTTAGTTCAGAAGTTATACAATGTTTAATAGAAAGTTAAAATAATAAATGGTTTTATTATAAATTAACAAAATAATTAGTAAAACAAAATTAACTTATAGTAACTGTTGAAAATTACCGCCCCCAAGTGCACTACAAGTTGCTATCCTCCGTCGTATTATTTTTTTTGCTGATTACAATGATATAAGGTTTGATATGGTTATTTTAAAAAATAAAGAGGATATAGACATTTCTAGGATTGTTCGCTTTATAAGATAAAAACTTATAAAAAAAAAAATATATTTGGTGTTTTGTAATTCAAAAAACGAAAAATCTGAGTTACAATAGTGTTCGTTGGAGCAGTCGAGATAAATATACTAACATTGCTTTCACGTTGTGTCACAGAAGTGAGAGCTGTTAATTTTTACTTTTAAGTCAAGTTAATTGTCAAACATTGACAATTAACTATTAATTAATTTAATTGTAACTTAACTATAAGCGGTGCAAACGGCCGTTAATCATAAGTTTGCATTGGCTATGGAATTTTCTAACGTAGAAAAGCGTGATATGGTTGAATGTTACATTCAGAGCCGGAAAAATTCTACTAAAGCTGCTGAAGTTTATTTTGAAAATTATTTTGATCGACGTCAGCCGTCGCTACCTACTTTTAAGAGATTATGGGATAATTTAGCAGATTATGGTTCGTTCGTTAAACCAAAATCAAAAAAAGGCATGGATGAAGATAGAGAAATAAACATATTAGCAAGTGTCGCTCAGAATCCATCTACATCGACCCGACAAATTTCAACAGAAATGGGCTCCTCTCAACGCACTATTGTCAGAGTGTTGAAGAAGCATAAATTTCGTCCCTACAAATTATCAGTATCACAAACTTTACATGAAGGTGATAACATCAGACGAATAGCTTTTTGTAGATGGTTTAAAGATCAGTGTCAAAACGATCCACACTTTTCAATGAAAATATTATGGACTGATGAATCTCGTTGCACAAATTGTTGAATGTTTAATAGGCACAATGAGCACATATGGTCTCAAACAAATCCACTTCACGTTGAAGATAGGAGACCACAAATTAAATTTGGGTTTAATGTTTGGTGTGGTGTTATAGGATCAACTGTTCTTCCTCCTTTTATTTTTGATGGATCACTAACTGGCAATCGTTATCTTAATTTTTTACAACAAGATTTCGAGGAAATGTTAGATAATTTAAATTTAAGAACCCGAGCAATGCTGCGATGGTTTCAACATGACGGAGCGCCTCCGCACAATCAACTGAATGTTAGAAATTATTTAAATTTGAACTTCCCTAATCAATGGATAGGACGAAATGCACCCATTGAATGGCCGGCTAGATCCCCTGATTTATCAGTTTTGGATTTTTTCTTGTGGGGTGTACTAAAGGACACAGTATACAAAAGAACATATGAAACAATCGACGATTTAAGAGAAGCTGTCTTAGTTGCTTTTAATAACATCGATAGGCGTAAAGTCCGCAATGCTACAAATTCTGTTGTGAAGAGATGCAATTTGTGTATTAATAATAATGGAGGTATCTTTGAACATTAATAATGTTGTGTGCCCTTAATAAAAGTTCTTATAGTTTTCATTTTATTACTACATAAGATTTCAAAATAAGTTTTCGTTTGGTTTGTATTTTATCAGTTCGAAATTCAATTGTTTTCCATAAAAACCATAAACATGTCTATATCCTCTTTATTTTTTAAAATAACCATATCAAACCTTATATCATTATAATCAGCAAAAAATAAGCTTTTTAATGATGTCAAAACCAACTATGGTTTCTATTTAAAAAAACACAAGTTTGTGTCATAACTCGATAATGGTGAACGAAAAAAAAATATTAGCTACATAGTTTTATTTGGCGTAAAATTATCTAAAACTTTTGTCTGAACACTTTTTCTCTAAAATTACTATTAACAATGCTAAGCATGTTTAAAGAAAATCGTAAAATTTAGTTTTCTATGAATATCTAATAAGCCATGAAAGTTATCGGAGAAACAAAAGCGGTTTTAAATCAAACTCGTAAAACTGCGCATCTTTCCCCATTTAAGCGTTTTTCTATCTCCAGTAGTTTCTGAGATCCCAATGCTAAACATTCAAAAAAAACTCACCCTGTATATATATATATATATATATATATATAGTAAATTCAATCAGTCGGCGATTAAAGGTCTGGTTTACTTCAAAGTATATCTATATTCAAAACAACCCTACATGTTTCGGCAATGATGCCTTCATCAAGGATATAAAATATAAATGCATTTATATTTTATATCCTTGATAAAGGCATCATTGCCGAAACATGTAGGGTTGTTTTGAATATATATACTTTGAAGTAAACCAGACCTTTAATCGCCGACTGATTGAATTTACCATATCATACCAAGGTCACGAAAATATTATATATATATATATATATATATATATATAACAATTGATAAATTATATATATATATATATATATATATATATATATATATATATATATATATATAGCTACAAAAAACTAATATTAATTTACAGATTTGATTTAGTTAATTTACAATATTTAAGCCATTAATTTTCAACTTTATTTTAGAATAGACTTCCTAGTGACGAAGAGTTTGCAATTTACTTTTGCCATCATATTATTAAAATCTTTTTCTTTTTATTGAAACGCAACCTCTTAAAATTCTAACAGTTTCGGTTACTTTGAATATAAATGTCACATTTCCAACCTGCGTTTATCAAGTGGAGGTTTTAAAACGCCCATTGGAACATTGTTACTCTAGCGTACTCAATTTCTGTATTATATAAAACATTATTAATAATAATTTCCTATACAAAGGAAAATAATTCTTCACTTTTATTAGAAGTGAAGGTAATTTCTAATTATGTGCACACAACTATTTTCTTCGGTTGAAAGGCTACGAAAGTAGGACTTGAATAATTAGACATGAGGTTATTGATTATACTATGTAAAAATATATGCATGTAAAGTACCTATACATGAACATAAATAGATTCTTTCTAAAGGTTACGGTTTATGAAAATTTTATAATGTAATGTCCTAAATTAAACATATTAGCAATTTTGTAAATATTCTTATTTATCGAGTTTCAAAATACTCTTTTCATCACATGCATTTATGCAATTTTACTATTATAAATTCAAGTATTTGATGAAGTAATCTCGCATCTTTCAACTAAAGAAGTTGTGGGAAGTAAAAATTACAATTTTCGGGTGTGCTTTTGATAAGATGTTAGGCGGTTTGGCTTGGTTACAGTTGAGTAGCCCATTGGTACATGGATTTAGCGGAAAAGTAGGTGATGTGGTGCTTGATATAAAGGGAATTTGGGAATAACATATTTGTCGCGATATCTAAATAAAAAGGTTAACGAACGAGACTTGTTAATTTCGTAATTTACCAAATTCTCTAGTTTTCTCTAGAGAATTTTGTCTACTGTTGCAAGAGACATCCTCAAGTCTGCTTTTACGGTTGCTGCACTGAATCTGAAAGTCTGTTAGTTTGGGACAGGGCGATATAGGAACTGTTCCGGATTACGGTTATGGTTGAGGCTTTGACATCGAAAAGTTTGCCATATGTATAGAGGATATCAGCCATTATTGTTGATATAATTTGGGTGTTTTAGGATCTTTATGGATTTTACGACTAAAGTAAAAGGGGTTGCAGGACAGAATCTGAGCTGGTTGAAACTAAATTTGGTGTCCAGTTTCCACCCTATCTTCAGCGTGCAGACCCGGTTACAAAAAATAAGTTTATTAATTCCATTAAAAAATATACGGAGTGTCCTTGAAAGAAAGAGACAACATATGAAAAATGGAAAGATGCAATTATATAGAATATAAATCCTAAAATTGTGAGTCAATTACGACGCGAATCCCAAAATTATGAAACCCCTGAAAATTGTATTATGTGCCGCCTATGGATTCAAAATATCTATAAAAATACTTGTACAGAATTTACACGTACACACGTTGCGATGTTTAAGTTTATAAAAATTCTAGAAGATAACATTGTTTAGATAGCTATCGGTGTTATAAAACTCTATAAGAAGCAACTTTTTATGGTCAGTGTTCAATAACCTCAATAGGGTTACGTACGAATATATCAGCTGTGAATCATTTATAAACTCTTTTTTATTTTTATCGAACAATTCATGCGTTGTAGGAGGCATAATCGAAATGTACACATGCAACGATCGAAATTTAGTGAGTCACAGCCAGAATTGTTCTGCTAGTTATAGTTGGAAATTTTTTATAAATATCTTTGTCATTTCTTTTCTCGCGTTTGCGAAGGAATTTGGTGAAAATATTTTGGATGCATATTCTATATAAACTATTTTGTAAGAATTCAAATCCTATTTGGAAAATTTTATTCTGTAAAAGTAAGGAAAAATATTATGTGAGACTATAGTTTACATTAGCAAAAAGGTGTATGTATATATGTAAACATTATTGTTATTTTTAGTAGTGTCGACTATAAATATTTCAATCTTATGGAGGTATATAGATTAATAAGTCATATATTTATTATATTCCAACAACTGAACCAACGCTGATACATTTGAGTAAACAGTAAATCATAGATTATGTATGTGCTTTCGTAGTCGTACCAATAACAATAATATTACTGCTTATTTACAAAATCCCAAAGGACAGTTTTTCTGTTTAAGGATTACGAGTTCTTTTATAGTTTACAAGAAGCAAGTTATTAACGTCAAAATCTGAAAGATGGATATAATTTCCATATTTCGGCATGCTGTAAGTTTTAATAGTTTTACACCTGCATACGATATTTTAAGACGAACTGGTAAAATTATAATTCCAAAATATATCTTGATAGTCGTAAATTTTAAATCACCACGATGTTCACAGCGCTATGTTTTTATATCGCGGTGGTTTTATATCTCTATAATAATATACATACCTGAAATGTAGTTATTAGTCGTAAAAATTCCTTGAGTTCTTTAAATAGTACACATACATTCTTAGATATTTTTTATTATATATTTAGATTTACGTATGTCTATATAAAGGTGACGCAAGAAACTGCAAGGAGACTTATTTTTTTTTAATTTTTAAACATATGAGCATTATAGGTCATATTTGTGGCAATATGGATAAAGTACACTAATTACTGTGATTGTAAATGAGCAAATATTTAATTTGGAAACCCTGAGAAATGGCCAGAGATTCATCTGACTTGCCTGGTGATTCGCTTTATATTTATCTTTTTAGGTTAGAATATTTTATATAAATATTGACGACATATGGTTAGAACTACTAGTAAATCAATATTAACTGATATCAGAAGTGAGATTTATACAAAATGATAGATGAAACAAATTTTACTAACCTATAACACCTGTTGACGAATATAGCGACGCCTTTGGTATAGAAGAGTATGAGGACCAAATGATACCCTCTGAGGAAGAATGTGATGAGATGATTAGAAAGATGAAACAAAAAAAATCCCCTGACCTAGACGAAATAGGCAGCGAGTTGATAAAACATGGAGGAGATGAACTTAAACAACGAATATATAAATTAATCCCACAGATATGGAAAGACGAAGCGATGCCTAATGAATGGAGTTGTGCATTAATAATTGCAGTATACAAAAAAGGAAATCCAATGCTGTGCGATAACTATAGAGGAATATCGCTTTTGAGTGTATGTTATAAGCTAGTGACATGCTTATATTATCCTCATTAATATATGAAAAAATGAAAAATCAGACGGAGGAATTTATTGGGGATATATATATATATATATATATATATATATATATATATATATATATATATTAAACCAAATTATAGAGAAATGCTATGAACAAAACATCGAACTTCGAGCAAGCATGTGATAGCCTGAGACGTAATGCGATCTTTAGAGATGCCGAAGAATTAGCAATACCTAGCAAGTTGATACTAATAAAAATGACGATGAAACGATCCAGAGCAACAGTTTTGCTGCAGGGCGGTATATCAAAAGAATTTGAATTCAATTCGGGAGAACGGCAGGGAGATAGACTATCTGCAACAACATTCAATATAGCTTTAGATGGTATTATAAGAGATTGCGGTTTTAAAGGTACTATTATTGAAAAATCATTCAAGTCATAGGGTATGCAGATGATATATCATTAATAGCAAGAGATCCAAATAGTCTAAGAGAAGCCTTCCTGAGACTCGACTCGGAGGCAAAGAAGAGAGGACTTGAGATAAACCAAGGCAAAACCAAGTATATGAGAATCGCAAGACAAGAAAACATTAGAAGTGGTGATTGGAAGTTACAATTTTGAGCAAGTTGATACACAAGTACCTAGGATCCGTGATAAGTAGTAAGAATCAGGTGAAACATTGAAGTCAAGCAGGGAGCAGAGCATATTATAGATACAAGAAACATATGAAAAATAAAGAAATAAGCATTAACAGATAAAGAAGAATATATAAGACTGTCATTAGACCGGTAGTGACATATGTTGGAGAAACAATGAGATTAACACAGAAAGATGAAGAAGCTCTAAGAACATTTCAAAGAAAAATAAAAAAACAAAAAAATAAAGAATTTATGGGCCAAAGAAAGATGGTTATAGAAGCCTTATGAATCATGAGATAGAGGAGTTGTTGCAGAGAGAAAACATGGTGGGAGTGATTAAATTGATTTGAATAAAGTGGCATTTTAACAGAAGAGAAGAAGGGTCAACGTTGCGAAGAATTACAAAATGGAGGCCATATGGAGCACGAACAAGAGGTAGACAAAAAATAGGTGGGAGGATATCAAAGGCTTGGGGAACGTAGCAGGGAGAGCACTAATAATAAATATATATATATATATATATATATATATATATATATATAGGGTAAACTTAATTAGTCGGCGATTAAAGGTCTGGTTATTACTTCAAAGTGTATATATTTAAAATAATCCTACATGTTTCGGCAATGATGCCTTTGTCAAGGATATAAAAAATATAAATGACAGAATATCCTTGACAAAGGCATCATTGCCGAAACATGTAGGATTATTTTAAATATATACACTTTGAAGTAATAACCAGACCTTTAATCGCCGACTAATTAAGTTTACCTTATCATACCAAGGTCACGAAAATACTATATATATATACATATATATATATATATATATATATATATATATATATATATATATGTGTGTGTGTGTTTAGATAATTTCTTAGCCGTTTATTAAATATATCAATTGATAAATTATTGGAGTTTTTCGGCTTTTATATGAAATATTTACAAATATCAAATTAGTATGTATGTAATTCCAAAATATGTGGGGATGTAAACATTGCTGTCTACAAATTACAAAGCAAATCATACGAAATTTTTAATTGAAAAATATTGCCTACGTTGGGACTTGAACCCAAGTCCACAGTTTGCCGGACTGTCGCTTTTACCAATTAAGTCACAATAGACCTTGGTTCAAGCTATTTAGAAATGCATTATAAAGTAATAGTGTTAATGAATCAGATGTCAGTTATTGAATGTAGATGTCAAGTTGAAAGCAGAAGTCAGTTTTGAAAGCTGATATCAGTTTTTATAGCAGATGTCAGTTATTGAAAGCAATTGTCAGTTATTGAAAGCAGATGTCTGTTTTGAAAGCAGATGTCTGTTATGAAAGCAAACGTCAGATTTGAAAGCAGATGCCTGTTTTTTGAAAGTAGATGTCAGTTATTGAAAGCAGATGCCAGTATTTTGAGTGGTAAAAGCGACAGTCCTGCAAACTGTAGACTTGGGTTCAAGTCCCGACGTAGACAATATTTTTCAATTTAAAATTTGGTATGATTTGCTTTGTAATTTGTAGACAGCAATGTTTACATCCCCACTTACTTTGGAATTACATACATACTAATTTGATATTTGTAAATATTTCATATAAAAGCCGAAAAACTTCAATAATTTATCAATTGATATATTTAATAAACGACTGAGAAATTATCTAAACACTCATATAGCTATGGAGTAATAATTAGCAATTTCAAACCGTCAAAACTGACATCTGCTTTCAAAATACTAACATCTGCTTTCAATAACTGACATCTGCTTTCCAAAAACAGGCATTTGCTTTCAAATCTGACGTTTGCTTTCATAACAGACATCTGCTTTCAAAACAGACATCTGCTTTCAATAACTGACATTTGCTTTCAAGAACTGACATCAGCTTTCAAAACTGACTTCTGCTTTCAACTTGACATCTACATTCAATAACTGACATCTGATTCATTAACACTGTTACTTTATAATGCATTTCTAAATAGCTTAAACCAAGGTCTTAAACCGTGGCTTAAGTGGTAAAAGTGACAGTCCGGCAAACTGTAGACTTAGGTTCAAGTCCCAACGTAGACCATTTTTTTCAATTAAAAGTTTCGTATGATTCAATATCGGTAATAATCTAGAAATATCGGCCGATGGACAGGTTATGTTTTACATACAAATATAACCTGTCAAATTTTTATTGCATTTTTTTCGTCATTGTTATCGTTATCTACTGTACTAAATCAAATCTTTTGACAAAATCATGGCAGAATAAGTACTAGAGATGCACTTGTACCAAAAATAAGTAGAGCTACCTTAAAACTTACAAATTTCAAGTAAGTGTAAGTAAAAAAATTTGGTTATTATTATTATATGTAACTTTTATTTCGGCTGACTATCACGATGACATGAATAGCACTGTTTCTGAAGTTTGGTTTGCAAAGATATTGCCGAAGTTGCCAGATAATGTTGTAATAGTAGTGGACAATGCAACATATCATTGATGTAGAGCTGAAAAGATACCAACTTCTTTCTGGAGAAAAGCTGCAATTCAAGTTACTTCAAAAAATAAAACGTTCAAAATATCACATGTGCAAGAACATGTTTCCTTTAATAGTCTACCTGTTTTTAACATATATGTATCTATCACTGACAAATAAAAATATTTCTTCTTTGTACCTGTCGTCCGAATGAAATAATTAGGTACATATTCTCGTAAATGGTTTTAGCTACTGTTTCCGCATCAACTGTATTCGACTGCGTCCGAATATATCGACAGTTTCGTCGGCACTTATACATAGGTACTAATTTGAAAGATGGCTTCTAATGCGTTCTACTGATTTCGTGTAGCACTTAGAAACATAATATTTGCGTAAAGGTGGATTCATCAGGAACATTTCGACCAGTACATTTTTGGATAAATGTTTAGAAGGTGGAATTGTTAAGTTTATTTGATGGAATATTTGCCGCCATTAATGTTTCACAGAGTTCTTCATTAAAATTCCAACGGGTCTAATTTCTGTGTGTTTGCGATGCTAAGTAACGTTTTACGTGCGATTTTTTGGAATTTTTTGCCGATATTTTATTATATCTTGTTCCATATCATATCTGAAAAAGTAACTTAAACAATGTTCTAGATCTAAATAAATGAAAATTAAAAATGTACGCGTAAGTTATTGAAACTTAACGAAATTCACTGGACGCATTATTTATCTTACGAAATATAAAATAAATTATAAAAACTCCTCACGCTACTATCTACGCCCATAAAGAAAGGAATTTAACTGTAATATTGGAGTGATTGCATCACAATTTAACGACAAAAAACAGATGTGCGGTTAATCGAATGAATAGCGCTATTTAATAACCGCGTGTTGTACTTAAGCGATGTTATAGACTATTTATATGGTCCATCGTAATTCCGACCTGATGCGTCCGGTCTCTAACAATAACTATAATTCTGAGTGTGGAAAATGGTAAGTAAAGAAATTTTCAAAATTTAACGAATATCAGCTTCAATCATTAACGGACATCCGAAATAAAGCCATCCTATAATAAAGTACATAAAATAAATATAACAAATCAACAGTACCTAATTAAGTACCAGCAGCTAAACATATTAATCAATAAACCAAACATCTGGATAAAGGAACTGCTTCAATAATTTCGCAAAATAAATCTAAAGTTACCATCTATCGGAAGACCGTACAATACGCGTTTTTCTCCATCTCGGTTTATTGTATCCTTCGAAGAGTTTAGGCAGATAGTAATAACCTTCCTTGCTCTCCTACTGCTCTCCTTATTGATTAACCTTATGTTACGGACGAGTTATTTTTTTAATATAAGATGTAAAGATATAGCTGCCCGGTTAATAACACAATTATAACCCGGCAATTATGGAAAATAAATCATACATACAATAACAGATTGTGTACGCACGCTTGTGTATTTTACCCTCATGCAAATATGTGTAAAAGAATGTATTCACAAAGAATAAAAAACATCATAATGGCAGAAGCGAGTGTGAGAATATGAAAATGAATACACCCATCTCTGAATTAATTGCAAAATTGCCATCTAATACTATGTTAGGACCGAGCAGATCTCATTCGATCATATTAGAATTTATTTAAAAATTACATGCGCCAAATTTTTAAATAAATTTTTGAGTTTCAAATAACTAAGCATAATGTAATATTTATAAATTATAAGTTATTTATGTATTCAGGGTATAATTAGGAGACTATAGCACGAGGGAATGTTAAAAGCGCGACGTAGAAGAGCTTTTAATTTCTCAAGGGCCATTACCGACAATTATACCCACGTTTTATTTGATTTTCGTTTATAAAACATTAACAAAAATATTTAGTATTTGTGACAAGCGCCAACAAGTGCGTATGAATTGTGCCGATGTCAATTTTAGTGTTGTGTAGATCGTGTAGTGGACGTCTGTAATAATAAATGTTGTTATGGGTACTAAATATTGTTCGTTTATTAAACAATTCGGTTTCAAAATGGAAATTAAAGAAGGGAAAAACGTTTGAAGCCGCTCAGAGAAAACTGACTCCTCATAAATATAAGGAATTGTAAGTGAAAAAATATGACAAGTTTTGTGAGTGTCGGTGCCGTAAAAACGTAGTTAGCAATTGCAATGAAAAAGTCGTAACTGCATACTTGTCTCAAATGGTAAAAATGGGTGAATATAAATGATTGTCAAGATGGCAACAATTCTGCAAATTTATATTGACATACCTGATATTTAAATTAAAATTTTACAAAGTAAAACACAAAGAAGTAATTCCAAATCTCATGCACATTTATACACCTCTCTAAGTTCCGACATTCACTAAATTAAGGGGATTCAGGAAGGCATCATAATATCGATATTCACCATCTACATTATGTGATAATGCCATTATTAAAAATCAAATGTATTCGAATATTACCCCCTCCAAAATGCGCATTTGCATAATAAAAATCGCAACTGTTGACTGCTGTTGACAATTGACATTTAAATTGGTTTGAATTTATTGCTTATTTAATTTTTTGTTTAAACATCGCTTTTTTGCAATAATCTTAACCGGTTTTTTTCAAAACAACACTCACATCGCCATAGCATTCGGTAATCTTCTGCTTATCTTGTAAAAATTTCGGTGTCGAAAAGGATTTAACCTCAAAATGCCGAAAGGCTTAAATTCTCAATCAAAGAAGCTTGTTGCATCTTTGATTTCCTATTTTAAGAAAGACCGTAATAATGGTGGTCCAAGGTATGTACGAAAAGTAAAATATATGCGCTTAAAATATATATATATATATATATATATATATATGGATAATTATTTCGTGACCTTCGTATGTTATGGTAAATTCAATTTATTGTCGATTTAAGGTCTGGTTTTACTTTAAAATATATATATTTAAAACAACCCTACATGTTTCGGCAAATGATGCCTTTATCAACGAATATAAAATATAAATGACAGTATATTAATGTCATACATTTGAGTTGCTATGGATAAAATTATTCAAAGATACATTCCAATTGAATAATAATAAATCATGCCTTAGCACTCTAAAATAGATAGACAACAAAAACAGGGAAACGCAAGACATGAGTTATTATGTATGCGCCCGTGGAGAGTCTTAAGATGTAAAGCTGACGGCATTCGCCTTAAACTAGAAGGAAAACCACGAAAACCTACTCGGACAACCAGACAGGAATCAAAACACGGAACTGTCAGCATGATAGGCAAATATATGATATTTAAATGTATATGATATTTAAATAACTTAAGATATATAATTATATAACAGCAACATATATTATGATGGTAAATTGTATATATGTATAGCAAGCGCCAATTAAGTTGGCGAGAGGAGGGGGTGCGCAGAAGGCGTTTTTAAAAACGTCCACCCCCACTACTCACGTAATTGTCAGAATACATTTGTCATTGACGTTTGGCGGAACATAATGTCTTTGCTAGGGGATCATAAAGTGATACACGCGCAGAGGTTAGAATTATCTGACCTTTGATGTAAAACCAAATACAAATCTCCCCACTACTTTTAATCCTGCGCGAACTTACCCCTCCTCGCGCCAACTTAATTGGTGTTTGCTATATAACAAGTGTTCATTTGAAAAGTCAATCTAGGTTACTTTGAAATTTTCATAGAATAAGACACAAATATATTAGTATGTGTTTGTTGTTCTGTAAACGTAAATCCAAATGACATTTGAAAATGTCAATCACAAATATCAGTTAGTGCATAAAATAATCGTGCTTCGATTCTGGTTTAAATAAATTGCTTTTCAGTTTTAAAATGGCTTTCACTTTAGAACATAAAATTTTTAAAAATGGTTTATAGGTTTATTCAGTTCAAGATTGCATGGTAGAATTTCAAGTTGAGTTTCCATATTTTGTAATAGATTATATACAATTTAAGAATACTTTGGATAGAACTTTAAAACTTTTTTCTGAAACTGGTAGTCTCTTAAGAAAATCAGGCAGCGGGCAGTTAAGAAACGTACACCTCAAGTTGTCAATCGTGTTGAAGAAATAATGGAAAATGAACCACAAACATCTGTTCGACATTTGAGTCAACAAATAAAACTTTCTGTTGGTACAACTCACAAGTTATTAAAAAAAGATATGCAACTTTATCCATACAGTGTCACAGCAGTACAAGAATTGTTAGAAATTGATTATCCACGTAGGCTACAGTTTTGTAATTGGTTTGTAAATATGAACAATAATGGAGAACTTTCGCAAAGAGTCATCACAAAATACAAGAATTTGGAGTAGTGAAAATCCACATGTAATTAAGGAAGAATCCTACATCCAGAGAAAATTGGTGTTTGCGCAGCGATAAGCCAAAGGCGAATCATTGGACCAATATTTTTTCAGGGAACGTTAGCTGCTCAAAGGTACTGGTCGGAAATTTTACAACCATTTGTCAATCAGTTGCATGATGATGAACTTCAAAATGCATATTTCCAACAAGGCCGAGCACCTTGTCACTGTACTCCAGAATCTTTGGATTATTTAAGAGAATTTTTTGATGAGCGTATAATTAGTCGAAATACTGAAATTGCCTGGCCTGCGCGTTCATGCGATTTAACACCTTGCGACTTATTTTTGTGGCCTTATCTAAAAAATAACATATTTCGAACACCTATATTGAATTTGAATGATATGCTACAGAGAATCGAACAGAAATGCATGGAAATTAATATCAATCCAGTAATGTTGCAGAATATCATCACAAATTTTGAACGGAGGATTTTAAAGTGCATTGATCTTGAAGGACAACATTTTCAACATTTGTTATAGTTTTCAATAAATACCTATTATTTGTTATTTATTTGTATGTATGAAACTGTCAAAATATACGACTTAGTAGGTTAAGTAGTAAATTTTAATTTACGACATACTTCAAAATGTTCTCAGTAAATAACATGCTACTTGATTGACTTTTCAAATGAACACTTGTTATATGTTTGTATTTTCGTTATATTTTTACTCGCATAATAACCAATATCGTAACAGTTATTTATAAATATCTTTCAATTTACTAAACAATTTAAACCGATTAATGCGGAATATCTCCCTCCGATAATTGGAAATACAATTGTTATAGCTTTGAAAACTAACTATTCGTTTTGTAATTAAGTCCATTCATTATCCTCACAAAATTCAATTGAATAAATTCTGTAATACATCTCTCCGAACGCTATTATCATACTTTAACGGCAAACAGTTGTGAGTTATGAGTTGTGAGATAACTTGCTCACAAGATTGATGAGTGCATTCTTTAATGTCAGAAACATTGGGGATGTTTTCATATTTGTAAAAGGCTATTAAAGATGAAATAAGAAAGGCATTACTTGCCGAAACATGTAAGATTGGTTTAAATATATGCATTTTTAAGTAAAACCAGACCTTAAATCGCCAACTAATTAAATCTACCATATTCACAGCGTGTTGCTGATGCTTTGCAATTTCATCCTTGTACTATTTCTGCTATATCGAAAGATATCAAAGAAGGTAGACCCTTGAGCAGTCCCAAAAAAACACGGGCTCGTAAAAAACCAGTCAGTAATACTGATGACTTTGATGAAATGGCTATTGAGAATACAATATATGATATGTATCGAAATAGTAAGTTTAATTTTTTATATCTCATTGGATCATAATCACATCATATGTATATCTTTCAGTACAACATGTTACGCTTAATACCTTGTATGACGCCCTTCAGGAGAGAAGCATATATAATGGTGGTTGAACATCGCTATCAAAAATTTTACATAATATTGGTTTCTGTTGGAAAAAAGATAATCCTCGCAGAGCATTAATGAGACAATCACATATTATTTTGGTCGAGTAGAGTTTCTGGTGGATTACATTAAAAATAAAAATGCAAATTATTTGTGGGAGCCTGTTTTTGTAGATGAAACTTGGATTTTCCAAAATGGCGCCATAGGTAATCGTGGCAAGTTCAGAATGTTCAAAGTATCAAACGGACTAAAGTTGATGGGCAAAGGTTAGGGAACGATTAGTATTACAAATGTATAGCAATTAATATATTATGCTTTCTAGATATATTATTGTTAATGCTGGTAATAGAAAAGTATTTATACCCGGAGCATAATTTACATTTCCATCGAAAGGAAATGATCCAGATTATCATGGGGAAATGAATTCAAATAACTTTCTGCTATGGCTTGAAGAACAGCTACTAAAAAATCTAGAGCAGCCATCTCTGATTATCATGGACAATGCTCCCTACCATAGTATTACAGAAAAAAGTATCCCAACTTCTTCATGGAAAAAGATTGATATCCAGGATGAAAATGATGAAAATAAAATACGATATGATGAAAACTATTTGAAGCCACAACTCCTGCAACTTACTAAGCAGTTAGTTTTTTTTTACTTCTATAATTAGCACTACTTAATTATTTAATTTAAGCCATAGATCAAGAAAAGTGTACATAGTAGATCAGTTGGCGGAAAAGTATGGACATAAAGTACTTCGATTACCCCCATATCAATTTTTCATTCAATGCAATTGAAAATGTATTAGCAACTGCAAAAAAATATTACAATGATAATACAGGGATATATGGGGGATGGGCAGAGAATCTTTTGAAACTATGGCAGGATGCATTGGAACATGTAACATCAGAAATGTGGAACAACTGTATCAACCATGCTGAAAACATTATAGAAGGTTGCTGGAAAAGGGAGGTTGTGATCTATGAAAATGAAACGGCAGAACTTACTATTTATTATGGTACAAGTGATAGTGATGGTTCTGATGAATTTTAAGTGAAGACCTCAAAAATAAATTAATTTTAAGAATGTTTAGTATTGACCTAATGCTTTATTTATCGACTCATTTTCCAGCTGCTCGAAATATTCAAGTAAATGATAATTGTTTTGTTTTATTTTTACAATTTACATGTTAGCCTATTTTTAGTATTTAGAATATTAATCTAAATGCAAAAAAAACATGTTTGACAACACACTATCAGGCATTGTTTATAGAGCCACTGAGTTGTGAGCAGTTTCATTTCCAACTGATCTCGTTGAAATTTGATGAAAAGCAAACTAGAGCTGAAAGGAAAAGTAGAGATTCGTTTGCACCTATTTGTATTATTTGAGATAAATTTATAAAGAATTGTAATAATTCATATATTCCAACTTCATATTTTACAATCGTTGAGCAATTACTTGCATTTCGTGGAAGATGTAGCTTACGCGTGTATATCCTATCAAAACCTGCTAAATATGGGTTGAAAATTGTGATGATGTGTGACTGAAGTACTAAATACATGGTTGATGGTAGCCCCTATCTTGTTAAAGGCGCAAATTGCTACGTAAAAGAACTGCAGAAAGACGCGTTTTAATGTTATTGAATTGATTTGAATTTTTTATTGAACTTCAAAACAATAATGAAATATCTCAACTAGTTGTTTTGAAAAGAACAGTTTTTGATATAAACCGGAACCAATAATAAAAAAATAAACGAAAGAATGACAGGAGAACACGGGAAAATAATATAAGAAGGAGAAACTGGAATTTTATAGTAACATTTGCTTGTTTAGCACTGGCAGCCACTTTCAAAATATGAAATTTACTAAAACACCTGTCGGGAATGTTGAACTACCCTCAATAATTAAAATCACACAATACTTTATGAATCTATTGTACATTTTTCTCTTCACTGGGTACGCCCATTATATTAGGTTTCAAAATTCATCCGAAGGGCGATTAATAGTTTAAGAGTTTCATGGTTTAAGAATATACGGCTTTACGTAATCTCTCCTCAATTACTAAAGCAAAGCACATTTATAATCAATTATAACCCATAATGCTTAAAGCCTGTCATCATTCATTCCATCAGTCAAAATATTGACTTTAATACCATTCACTCTGAGACGATGAAGAAAAACAAAAGTCTTTTGAAATGGAAGACGTCAAAACATATAAACTAACATTGAAATCTATCAGAGAAGGCGCTCATCTGGAATGTAGGCATGTACATACACAGGTATGAGTATACATATGTTGACGTTATAAGATTCCGTCATATTATTATCACCGACGACGGATGGAATGTGATGGGTGTTTATTTCCAGTGATGTCGAGTTTTCTCACCGGCCGAGGTCGAGGGTCAGGTTGGTACTCACGATGGGCACGCCCATCGCACGCACTCTGGGCCCTGACCCGCCCGCCTGCCCGTTTGAACGTCGAAGAACGGATCGGGTCTTCGTGGAATTGCTACGGGGATGACGCCCACATATCACGGTAACACTCCGAAACGAACAGAATCGGTGAAGAAAAAAACAAAGTATCTGGTTTGCGAGGAAGATATATGTTATGCGCGATGGCACGGTACGATATTTCGGTGTTCTACCGTTTCGGCTTCGATACGTGGAAGACTTATAACCGTTATAAAATAGCGGGGAATCGAAGGACCATTATTACGTCAACATTATTGCCATGTCGTAATTGTGCTGAAATTATTACATTATATAAAATGGATCGTATTTCATTAAGAATCCTAAACAAAATTTAGCAACTAAATCTTGATGTGAAAGTACACAATACTATATGTACTTGCTGCATATTAATTGCTTGTATACAGGGTTAGGTAAATATATGGATCCATTCCAATATTTTTAATACAGCTACCTAGATTTTAATAAAATTATCCACATTTAAGATAATGCAAATAGGGAATTTGAAGAGGATATTTATTTTCAAATCAGACTTCCGGTTTAGGCGAAAACGATGTTAGGTAGCACCCCGTATATTTTTATTAATTTCAATGGGCGAATGTAATTTCGGCCGGAAAAAGGTTAGGTACTAAGAGCCGGTAGGTAAATTCGACCGGAGGTTTTAGAATGCTCCCTTATCTCATAGGTATTTTTGGCCGCAAATGTCAGGTAAAATAAAATATTTATAAACAAAATACGACAGTTGATAGTGTTGGTAAGATAGACTAAATACATAATCATTACATAATACATATATTAACTACATAATTATTAGACAAACATTATAGATATATAAAAAAGTAAAGTTAAAATTAAAACAAAACTAAATTATATTAACCTATTTCTATAACTTACATCTATAACTTAGGTACATACACTGCATAAAGTAAAAATTTTTAAAAAACGTTTTGGTGTGGCACACATTTAACGAAACTAATTCTAGAAATATTGCCAGATCGATGCATATTTACCATGTTTTCAATAAATTTTAGTTTGTCTTCCACTTGTTTGTCTTTTATTTTTGCTGTAATATGTAAATTTTTCATTTTTAAATATGCATCGATCTGACATTCTTTTAATTTTTCTATAAAAATAAATATAGAAGGGTGACATGAATAAAAACTAGAATTAAATTTCGAATGGAATGACTCGCACGCGTTTGTGGTTCTTTTAATTGATGGGTTCTCATATGTCCATATATTTGGTGAAAAATGTGATTGTGGTGCTATGTAGTTTTCTAATAAATAGTCTGCGGCCAAAATTACATCTGTCATAAATCGAACCCCTTGCTTTATGCAGGTAGGCGACGGGATTACCGCCCGAAATTACGCCTGCCGATTTCAATAGAGCTCTTCTATGGAAGTTCAGCAATAATAAGGTTGAGCACCCTTTTGTTCAACAACGACAGAGATATTTAATCTATTTACTTTTTTTTCAGTACACTTATGACACAACATACATACAATACACATAACATATATTATATACATATGCAATGTCACGCTTGCGTCCCTCTTCTTCGCCACGGACTACCATCTCGGGCTACTGGAGTTGAGGGCCTCATGTTTTTCATTAAAATGAAATAAGAAGTGGGCGGCAAAATCCGTGCCTTTTATCAAATTATTTTACTAGATTTTAACATTTCTTTTATTTTTGCTCTAAAGTTTGTATATTGAAGATCTTTTATTACTTTAGGAAGGTTGTTGTATATGTTTATTGTTGTTGTAGTTAGTAGTTGTGTGTGTTTTTGGTGGATAAATCTTTCGGTTCTGATGTGGGATATCCTGCGTGTTCTGTATCTGTGTATTTCTCTGCTTCTGTGTAAATGTATATTAATTTTTATTTTGTTCTTGTTTATTTTATAGTAGTCATATAGTAGTAACAAATTACTAAATGTAATTAGTTGTTCGATATTTAGTTCTTGAATTTCTTGATATACTGTTTCTGTTGGTGTTCTATAGTCCATTTTATAAAGGATCTTCATAATTTTGTTTTGTTGTCGTTGTTTTTTGTTAGGTTGTTCTTTAACGTATTTCCCCAAATATTTATTAGGTACATATTATGTGATGAGAATAGTGCGTGCTAGATAGCTTTCCTGAAGTGTATCGGTATTACATATTTTATTTTATTCAAAGCTGCTATTACTTTCCTATTTTGTTTTATTATCTACTCGACATGCGAATCCCATTTCATATTGTTTTGTATAGTTAAACCTAGATATGTAGTTACTTTTACTTCTTGTAGTTGCTTGTTCTTTAGAGTAATATTTAGTTTCGGCTTTGCTTTTGTATTTGTAAATATCATATTAGTTTTTTTTTGTTTCATTAATGGTAAGAAGGTTGGCGAGGCACCATTCCTCTAGTACTTTCGCGTCTTCCAGTATCATTCTCTCTATATCCTTTATATTTTGTGACGTATACAATATACATATATCATCAGCGTATAAATGTGTCTGTCCTCTTAGGCGGAGTTGTAGAAGGTCATTTGTGTATAGTATGTAGAGGGTTGGCGGGAGGTTTCCACCCTGTGGAAACCTCCCGCCAACCTCGTATTTTATTGAGAACAAAAAAAATGTACACAAAAAATATAAACAAAATCAATATCAGTTAAGAAAGTATTCGAAATGATGATCGTTCACTTCGTGACAATATGCAATTCTGTGAACAAATTCTTGAATGACATTTGCCATAGCCTCCTCCCGAATTAATTGCACTTTCTCAATTATTCTCTGCCGTTTTCACAATATTCCAAAAACAAGCTAACTAAAAAGAAGTTATCTTGTTCTGTTCTACTTTCTGTCCCTAATATAGAAGCTTCAATCCAAACACTGACATCTTTTCTCTGGCTGAAATGATCTTAATATTTTTCCCTTGCATTTCTATGTTCAATACATCTATATACTCAAAAAAATCAGCTAAGATGTGCAACCCACGAAGAGTTTTTATTTAAATTTATCTGCGAAAATATACTTTTGATCAACCATTAAATTTTCAAGTTCAATTTTGAGAGCCCATACTCGATTTAGAACATTTCCGCGAGAAAGCTACCTAACTTCTGTATAATAAATTAAGTTTGTATATTCAGCTTCACCGTCCTGACATAAACTACGAAATAGCCGCGTTTTTAATGCATGTCCCTTCACAGCATTAACAATCTTAATGACGTCATGCATGACGACTTCCAGTGTAAGTTCCAAATGTTTCACAAGAAGTGCCTGGCGATATACTAACTTTAATTTTGAAATTATTTTTTCTGGCGAAAGCTGAAAAACCATTAATATGTCCCAATGTAGTTGGAGCTCCATCAACAGACACAGAAATGCAGGTTTCCCACTTTAAATCAATGCTTTGAGTATCAAAGTATTCATTAACCTTATTATACACATCAATTCCACGAGATTTCAACTCGAGAGGAGAACAAAACAGCAATTCCTCTTCAATTGCGTCTGTACATTTGTAGCAAACATACACCATCTGCTGTGACTTGCCACTGACATCTGTAGTCTTATCGAGCTGAATAGCAAAATATTTAGCCTGTTTTAGTGAGAAAATAACCTGTTCCTTCACATTTTCTGCCAAGATAGAAATTCTTTATTTTACAATTCTTACAGACGAGGGCACTGAATTCAGATTCTGCTTTTTTCACAACTGTTGGTTTGACCAAATCCTCACCAATAGCATGTGGTTTCTTATTTCGGGCAATCAGCCAGGTTACTTCAAAATTAGTCTTTGATGCTGAACGTCGATCGAAGGTACCTAACAAGTTGCTGTCCAATCCTTGTCTTTTGACAGTCATTTCAAAATTTAAAAAGTATTCCTCTCGGTTTGGAAGACCTATATGAATGCGAATTATCCTACTGTTTCTTCAATTAACTTTTTTTGAAAGATTCTGAAGTACTTCCTAACATACAACACACTGTGGTTTCATTGTACCTTTATCTTCTATTTGTCTAAAACCATAATTAAGGAATTATTCCTTGTATGTTCTTTTCCTCTTTTTATTTGCTGCTATCTAAAGGGTGAAAGAACCAGTGGTTGAAAAACACTTAAATTAAATTGAATTTTCAAATTACGGCTTAACTTAATCGTTGAAATTGATGATGAAATGTCCTCTTATTCACGTATTGCAAGAAATACCTCGTCAATGTCTGGTCAGTAACTATAAACATAATAAAAATTGAGTTTTACGATGTAAAATTGTTGAAATAGCTATTAAGTTTGTCACATTAACAGTAGCGTATGCTGAATTGTTTAATACAGTATTTGACTGCCTACTTCGGGAAACTTCGGCTCGCTAAAGGCGATTAAAGAATAGTTTGTAAAAATTCCGCCACGTTTATAAAATAATAATTTTTTTGTACCTCCCTTTATTTAGAAATCTGCATAAGAGTAATAATCTATTAGTTTGATACTATAACAATCTACATGCTACTAAAACTAAATACTTTTTGTGCATTTGGTTATATATAACTATGTATTTATGATTGTAACACCATTATATAAGTTTCGTCCCTAGATCAGAGAGTGTGACCTTTTTCAACCGTGTTATTTCCCGGTTTTGACTAAATAGACGTTTGACTAGCACATTTGGGTGATGTGTCACTCTATCACGGTATTTATCACTGTGGTGAGCAATAGCTTCTTGAATGGTGGCAATCGGGAGGTCATGTTGGATGACGTAGTTGGGTACATATCTTGGGGTGTCACATATGGCACGTATCACTATTTTGGAACCTCTGTAGGATCTCGATCGAGGTCGAATTACTGGCGATCCCCAAGAGCTAGATACCGTGACTCTATATTGGTTTATTGTCGAGAGATAACTGTGATATGCGACCGATTAGTCAATATATTTGATATAATTTAATGCTTATCTGCTTGGGTTTTGTAAATATATTGTGTCTGTCATGTGAGACGCCTACCTAGGTATTTTGTTTTATCAGCTTGTGGGAGTTCAGAATCTTTGATTCTGACAGGTGAACAGGTTTCACGTCGCAATGTAAAAGTGGCATGTGTAGATTTGGAATCGTTGGCCCTCATACGCCATTTCGTAATCCAGTCTTGGATTTTGTCTAAGTTTTCCTGAAGATTTCTTGAAACTATAGAAAGAATTACTGTATCGTCAGCATATATTGCTACGGTTGTCAGCTCAGCAAATAGAAAATTTGAAAACATTCCTTATTACCCCCAATAATTTTTACCCTATTTGGGGCAATTTACCTCGTTTCCCCGATTATTGCTTTAGAACTGATTTCATCAAATGCAAAAATGTATTGATGTTAAAGGGGAACATTTTGAAAAAAATATATAATATAATATAACAACCCTTGTTTGGTTTTTTAAAAATGTGTTCCTCTCGTATAAACTAATTAATACCATACGGCAGTTCTCATAAAAGTGAAATCAAAATTACTGATCTCTAATATTCGTGTATTAATAATTTCTAGCCCGGTATCGTGGCTCCGTAATTCTTCACTTATTTTTGTCGGGGTCGCAATCAATGTGTATATATGTACTTATGTATAGAATTCGGGTCTCACGCCGAAAGTCGGGACCGTACAGTATCGATAATAACATCTAAGCGGTGGAGTGAAAAGAAAGAAACCAAGAAAAGAATGAAATTACTGGGAAATTGAACAGTTGGACTTCGTGAAACATTATTGGTCGTTCCCATTATTTATGAACGCGAAGTTTATAATCAATAAGAAGACTCTTTATTCATTTAAAATATAGAAACATTTAAATTCTTATTGTATGTATAATATTAAAAATTACGTGGTATAAGAATACTAAAATAAATTAGTTAAATATGAGGCTAATTATTAGTAAATTATCCTTTAAAATGTATTTTTTTTAAATGATTATGAAAAAGTAGTTTAAAAATACTTTATAATCATAACTGAAACTACGAGCCCTAACAACTTAATGTTCGAACGATACCAATTTTTAGAAATATAATCTGGTTTTCTATTTGAGAGTTTGTAATTTGATTTAATGTTCACATATTTAGCTTTGGCACACAATGAAAGATTATATTTATCATAAGAATAGATTTTACTCAAACTCAAACTAAATAGAAGCTTAATAAATTAATAAATGAACAAATTACATTGACAACTTAATGTTCGGACAATCATTTATTACATGACTTAAAACGAAGTCATATCACCATTGGCCTTTATGACAGCTTTTACTTTGGCTGGTATGGATTCCATAAGCAATCTGTAATAATCTGGTGTAAAGAATTCCCGAATTTTTGAGAGTTTTGTCTTTAATTCACTTATTGTTCATTGAGGATTATTCCTTAAGAAACATTTCATGCGGTGCGTGCCACAAGGTCTCAATAATATTGAGATCTAGACTGCTTGAAGACCATGCTAAAACTCTCATGTCATGTTCTTCAAACCAATTTTTTTGTTGATTTTGCCGTATAGCATGATGCCCCATCCTGTTGAAAAATGTAGTCTCTGTCGGGATAGAGCTCTTCTACACTAGGAATGAAGCTATTGTTCAAAATTTCTTGATATTTATTGGTATTAACAATTCCATTTATTATCTCCATCTTTTCTGCACCCTTTCCAGACATACACCCCCCAATCATCACACCCTTTGCAAATTTCACAGTCTTATTAAAAGCTTTTTAAAAGCAGTTTTATCCCGAATAGTATATTTCCTATTGTCACCTCCAGAAATGACGAATTTGGACTCGTCGCTAAATATGATTTTGGACCAGTCATCTACTGTCCAGTGCAATTTAGATTTGGTCCAGATTAGACGATTTTTGATTTGGGCCTTTGTTAACAGCGGGTTTTCTTTCGCTTATAGTAGAATCGTTTAAAATTAAAGAAAACTCAAATAAATAATATATTAGTATATTTGAATTATATCTTATAAAAACCGAGTCCTAATTTGTGAATCCACTGTCTGCAACAATCTCGCGAAATTTTCACACTGGTTTCTGCATTGAAGCGAGCAGTTACATCCCTTAGAGTGACTCTTCGGTGGGTTTTACATATTTTTACAAGTTCTCTCGTCATTCTATAAGTAACTTTTTTTGGTTCTCTAGTACTTTTACATCGATTTTCGTAGCTATTTGTATCTCCATGACATTTAATAATGTCTGCTACAGTGGATTTCGCCAAGCTCATTTTTTTTTCAATTGCGCTCATCCTTTTCCCTTCATTGTACGGCATCATTACAATTTCACGAATTTTCTCTGAAGTAGCTTCACTATGACCCATTTTTATTAACACAAATTGAGTACAATCATAAATCAACGCTTACGAGAGTGATAAATGTCAAATCTCTTGCCATTTTGTTAAAAATAAAGTCGCCCGAATATTAAGTTGTCAGCGTCATTTACGAATATTTTAATTTTTTCATTTTAAAAATTATACTTTTTAAAAGAGAACAGTTATTTTTTGTCAGAAATGATTTGAAATTGTGTTCTTAAACTATAAATAACGCACCTTATATTTTCACAAACAATAGTATATTAACTATATGTACTATCGTGAGCAATTGAAAGTAAACGCAGTATTATAGCTGCGTAAATTTTACCAAATTGTCAAGCTAATGTCATTTATGTTATGATTAAATGCTGACACTGACACTTCAAAAGTACTGTATACATTAGATAAATTTTGAAATTTCGACATGCCAACATAATAAAGTGTGCACTTTCATTTGCTCACGATAGTACATTTCATGTGCACTGCACACATCGTCAGTAGTTACTATTTAAACGTATTATTTTCGAGTACATGTATAGTAAAAATATCTTTGGTGGGGCTGTAAAAAACTACAAATGGTCGAAAAACATGCAAATAATCGAAAAAATATGGTCGTATTATTGTAAAAGTGCCTGCTAAACTATATTGGAATTCTAAGAAGGACAAATTTGGGAAAGACCGTTACATATGAAAACAAGACATCTGACTGTGTTAGTCATTTAGGGTTATATTACAATATAGTAAAGTGAAAAGGATCTATTAATTATTAGATACAGTTGGTATACAATTAACAATTTAACAATTTAATTACCGCACTTCTTTGTTTTGAAACATTTTTTGCAGTTAAAGATGTTACTCTTTGTAAACTATTTCTTATTTTATCTTGATTGTTCTTAATTGTACAAACAGTTGAAGCAGCGAGGCCTAAAGCTTTTCCTATTTCATTATTTTTCTGACCTGCTTCGAGCCGTCTTAAAACATCAAGCTTTATATCCAATGTGATCGCTTTACGGATCTTTTTTGCACTAGTGGCGTGAACCGTAGTTTCTGTTCGTTTACCTGGCATTTTTATAGCAAAATTTATTTCGACTTAATATAACACAAGCAATAATAGACTTTACTGATATACCTCCAACAAAAAATTATTTGACTCCACTTAAACAATACAAAACTTGCACTAAAGAAATTTAATGAATGATAGAACCTAACTTATTGCTTTCGGGGATTTCCCAAATTAAATTAAAATTGTACAATACACAACTTGCACTATGGTGAAATTACTATAAAGTGGCAGCACTTGGTGTTGTGCTGCCACCTTGTAGTAATTTCACCACGACTTGCACACGTTCGTAATAGCAAATTTTTCATTCGTATTTTCATTCGAATTTTATAATTTAATAATAATGTTCGTAACTTCGATTCCGTAAAGCGAGCCTTCGTAAAACGGAGGAATACTGTATAGTTAATATACTATTGTTTGGGAAAATATAAGGTGCGTTATTTATAGTTTAAGAGTGTAATAATTTCACAAGTGCTCAACATAGGTACCGTACGAACGCCGGGGAGTGATTGATCTACCACAATGTAGTAAGACGAAGACGAATAGCGAGTTTATGTGGTTAGGGTTGAGAGAGTATATTCAGTCGGGTTCTACTGTCTAACTGTACGGGCGTTCCCTTTCTTTATCCAACACATTCTACATACGATCTAAGTACGAATCAAATAATCTCTCTCTAACACATTGAATATTCCTATCAGTCGGTCATTGTGTTCAGGCAAGGCCAATATACTTGCAGTTGGCCAGTCATTACTTATATATCCATCGATCGCATGACGTTGGGCACACGTACTTACCAAATCACAAATAAAAATGAATAATTAATAATTTTCAGTATTCACTAAAAATTAATTAAATTAACTATAAAAATTAGTATCGTCCGAACATTAAGTTGTTAGGGCTCGTAAGTCATATTATTTTTTTCATTAGTTGCTCAAATATTATTGAAACTAAAGTATGTCATGCATAACTGGATTAAAGATTTTTATTCATATAATAAACTTAACACTAAGGCTCATTTAATAAAGCTTTCCTTAATTTGATTAATTGTTTATGATTACATAATGAATTATTCTTTATCCACTTATTAAATAAAGTAAGATGCTATGCAAAGAGCAATTTAAGCAATACTAAATGTAATGCTGACTGTTGCTACTTCCGCTAATATTGGAACGCCTTAAAAATTACAATTTCAAAAAATTCAACTTTATTTATTTATACAAGTGTGTATAGATTAGCGGATTAACTACACGTGGCGATGTTCTTCGTTAAATTCGGAGTCCTAAAACCAAAATGTTGTACCATGCTTCAAACCTCTGCACGAGGTTCTTAAAGTTCATAAAACTCGAACTTAATTGATACTTGTTGACTTGTATAAATCAATAAAGTTGAATTTTTTGAAATTGTAATTTTTAAGGCGTTCCAATATTAGCGGAAGTAGCAACAGTCAGCATTACATTTAGTATTGCTTAAATTGCTCTTTGCATAGCATCTTACTTTATTTAATAAGTGGATAAAGAATAATTCATTATGTAATCATAAGCAATTAATAAAATTAAGGAAAGCTTTATTAAATGAGCCTTAATGTTAAGTTTATTATATGAATAAAAATCTTTAATCCAGTTATGCATGACATACTTTAGTTTCAATAATATTTGAGCAACCAATGAAAAAAATAATATGACATACGAGTCCTAACAACTTAATGTTCGGACGATACTAATTTTTATAGTTAATTTAATTATTTTTTTGTAAATACTGAAAATTATTAATTATTATTCATTTTTATTTGTGATTTGGTAAATACACAATTTCAAATCATTTCTGACAAAAAATAACTGTTCTCTTTTAAAAAGTATAATTTTTAAAATGAAAAAATTAAAATATTCGTAAATGACGCTGACAACTTAATATTCGGACGACTTTATTTTTATCAAAATGGCAAGAGATTTGACATTTATCATTCTCGTAATCGTTGATTTATGATTGTACTCAATTTGTGTTAATGAAAATGGGTCGTAGTGAAGCTACTTCAAAGAAAATTCGTGAAATTGCGATGATGCCGTACAATGAAGGGAAAAGGATGAGTGAAACTGAAAAAAAAATGAGCTTGGCGAAATCCACTGTAGAAGACATTATTAAATGTCATGGAGATACAAATAGCTACGATAATCGATGTAAAAGTACTAGAGAACCGAAAAGAGTTACTTATAGAATGACGAGAGAACTTGTAAAAATATGTAAAACCCACCGAAGAGCCACTCTAAGGGATGTAACTGCTCGCTTCAATGCAGAAACCAGTGTGAAAATTTCGCGAGATTGTTGCAGACAGTGGATTTACAAATTATAACTCGGTTTTTATAAGATATAATTCAAATATACTAATATATTATTTATTTGAGTTTTCTTTAATTTTAAACGATTCTACTATAAGCGAAAGAAAATCTGCTGTTAACAAAAGCCAAAATAAAATATCGTCTAATCTGGGCCAAATCTAAACTGCACTGGACAGTAGATGACTGGTCCAAAATCATATTTAGCGACGAGTCCAAATTCGACATTTCTGGACGTGACAATAGGAACCATACTATTCGGGAAAAACTGCTTTTAAAAAGCTTTTAATAAGGACTGTGAAATTTGCAAAGGGTGTGGTGATTGGGGGGTGTATGTCTGGAAAGGGTGCAGAAAATATGGAGATAATAAATGGAATTGTTAATACCAATAAATATCAACAAATTCTGAACAATAGCTTCATTCCTAGCGTAGAAGAGCTCTATCCCGACAGAGACTACATTTTTCAACAGGATGGGGCATCATGCTATACGGCAAAATCAACAAAAAAATTTGTTTCAAGAACATGACATGAGAGTTTAGCATGGTCTTCAAGCAGTCTAGATCTCAATGTTATAATGTATAAATTAGCGGATTAACTACACGTGGCGATATTCTTCGTTAAATTCGGAGTCTAAACTCCTAAAACCAAAATGTTGTACCATGCTTCATACCTCTGCACGAGGTTCCTAAAGTTCCTAAAACTCGGACTTAATTGATATTTGTTGACAGAAAGAGATCCAATTTAGAATAAAGAATTATTATTATTGTTTTTTCATTAAAGTTTTCGTTTTGATCGTAAAATTAGTTTTTAATATTTATTAACTTATTTTGACGAAAAACACATCTGACAACGTTGTAAAACAATACGTAGCCACAAGTAGGTAGGTTAATGTTTTTCCAGTCAAATGCAAAACGAGTGTCAAATTTTGACATTTATGTACTTATAGAATTGTCCAGTTGTACGTCATTGATGACGTTTACATGTTGTCATAACTGTATTAGAGAAATTCAAAAGTTAGTTTGTTAAACTATATTTAAAAGCTATTGTTTCATTAAATTAAATACACAATGTTATATTGATGATAATATATTCATGGCAAATAAACACATAATTTCCGTTTCAATACTAAATGTTTCTTGTATATATTTTTAACAAGGTAATAGTTCTTACGTTGTCGAAAGATAACATATCTGTCAAATAAGCCTAGTTTTGTGTACATTTTCTCGGTTATTTTGATTATTTAAAAACAGTTCGCTATATATATACCGGGTGCTGCAATAGTGCGTCGGCGGAGCTTAGCATGAAAACTAATAAAGTTGTAGCAATTAAATTTTACGTACACATGTAGTATGCTACAGTGCATTTTCTATTTTTATTTATATATTTACAGGCTGTTCCAAATTTTCGCAACCACTTTCAATTTTTTTTTTAAATAGATTGCTATACTTTCTTGTTATTATGATGATAGCCACCCAAATTATCTTTGCAATGATATATGACAAAGTGCACTTACAACTGTTAGTTTTGGTTTTATTGCAAATTTTGTTAAAATCTTGACAGTTGCAGCGTCTAATATTTTAAGTCTTGTCGTGCCAAAGTTATCGAAGTTTAAAGACTATTTTCTCTTTTTTTTTAAATTGAACCTATAATTTTTTTATTAATCAGCAAATTCCTTGTAAAATTGCTGTTAAAATGATACCAATAACATAGTATTTATTTCTAGTATTTTCGAAGTTATAAGTTATAACTAGAGCTGAGGATGTTTGCGGTATAACCATGGTTATATCATGTAACCATAGTAATTTACTATGGTTATACCGCAAACATCCTCAGCTCTAGTTATAACCCTTTAATTGGATATACCTATGTTTATAATATTCAATATGCGGTGCTGCATTTAATACTTGGTTGGTTGGTTGGCCATGAAATGATATTAAGCAAAAATTGCTGTGTAACCAAACGTCAAATATCTACTTAAAATTTCCATATAAAGTGTTTTTCTGTAGTTCCTCCTTGCTGTAATCGCGTTTAATTGTTATCATTTAAGTTCGGCTTTAATTATCAATTTCCGTTTGTTCGTTATTAGTCATTATGTTGTTGTCAGTTATATCGTTTTGTTGTCATTATTTTTTATTTACATGCCGTAATAGTTTATAGTTGTGTTTCTTTAGAATGAATTTTTCAAAAGAGGAGCTAATAGACATGGTATTTAGCAATAGAAATCCACTTTTAGCATCAAGAACATATGCTATGGAGTATCCTCACCGAAGAGCATTAAGACGTTTGAAAATTTGTTGACAAAATTTCTTCGGACGGGTTCAGTGAATTACGTCAAACATGAAAGAACTAAGACTATGGTTACAGAAGATAATGAAGTGACAATCGTCCAGTCCTTTGTGGAAAATCCGCGCGTATCTACAAAGATAATTTCGAAAGAACACGGGATAGAAGTCACTGCTGTAAGAAGGATTTTAAAATAATATAAATTTCACCCTTACAAAATTCAAAATCATCAAGGCTTCTTACAAACGGATTTTGAATGCAGAGGCGATTAAGAGCATGCGTAGAGCAGAATGGACATATATTTGAACAAATTTTAAATTAATTTTGTTTCATTATGGAAAAATTACAAAATGTAATTCTAAAAGTAATAATAAAGAATTAAAAAACAGGTGTTTGTAAAAGTTACTTTGTTTGATATCATTTCATGGCCAATCAACTATTAGATGCACCGCATCAGGCGCGGCTCGTGATGACGTATTTTGGTTTGCAGTACAATGATACGAGTGCCTCGTGTGTTTTCGGTGTTTACTGAGCAAACGTTACAGTTAGTACACGAGAATACACGAAGCACTCGGATCATTGTACTGCAAACCAAAATACGTCATCACGAGCCGCGCCTGCACCGCATATTGAATATTATAAACATAGGTATATCCCATTAAAGGGTTATAACTTCGAAAATACTAGAAATAAGTACTACGTTATTGATACCATTTTAACGGCAATTTTACAAGGAATTTACTGACCAATAAAAAAATTATAGGTTCAATTTAAGAAAAGAGAAAATAGCCTTTAAACTTCGATAACTTTGGCACGACATATTTAACACCCTGTATATGTTGTCACGTTGTTCACCCTCAAAACATATAACGTGTATATAACATATAACGTGTCCATAAATTGGTAACAAAAGATTACATGAGGCACTGCACCCATTTTCAGGCTAAGACTTAAAATGTTAGAAACTGCAACTGTCAAGATTTTAACCAAATTTGTAATAAAACCAAAACTAACAGTTGTAAGTGCACATTGTCATATATCATTGCAAAGATAATTTGGGTGGCTATCATCACAATAACAAGAAAGTATAGCAATCTATTTAAAAAAAAAATTGAAAGTGGTTGCGAAAATTTGGAACACCTGTAAATATATAAATAAAAATAGAAAGTGCACTGTAGTATACTAGATGTGTACGTAAAATTTCATTGCTACGACTTTATTAGTTTTCATGCTAATCTCCGCCGACACACTATTCATTTTAACCAAGGCAACTTGTGTAAAATGACACACCTTCAATAATTTTTATTTTTATGTAAAGTTTTTTATTTGATTATGTTTTGTTTATGTTTTCGTTTATACGAGTACTAACGCTTTTTTGATAAAATGCATTTCTTTAGTTTCTACATGAACAAATGGTAAGAAATGATAAGACAAAAACAAAGTTGTTTGTCATTTTAGGCCAGGTTCCCGCAAGAAATCAATTAGCAAAACATTTTCCAATCGAAAAAGACAGTTGCAAGGACTTTCCCAGCTGATAAACGTGTTTTTGCTTTCACAGGGCGAGGTTCTCCACTCCTTCGCCACTCCGAACTCGCCATTTTGGATTTGGGTGTATAGTGATTGTTAAATATTAGTTACTTTTGTTTACTTTTAGTTATGTATTATTAAGTAGGTATTATTAAGAATACAAAGTTGGTAGTACTGAACCAACAAGAAAGAAATGATGACAAGACATAAAGAAGAGTTGTTGTTAAGTTGTGTTTGTGTGTGGTTTATAAATATTAAAATGTAAAATAGTTTATATAATAAACAATAAATAAATATATAAAAGTGTATTATTTAAAGTTACAAACATTAACATGGTAGCAGAGCGTAGTTATTAAAAATATATAAAAGTGTTAAAAGTTAAAACAAAAAATTTAATATAACAAAAATGGCGACGTATATAAAAATAGATGATGTAACAGTACCGATCTTTGATGGTTCCGATTATACAAAATGGAAGCTACGAATATTAAAATTTTTGCAATTTAAAAAATGTAAAATAGTAACTGAAAGAGAAAGGACTGCAACTGAGAATGCAAATGAATGGGAACAAATGGACATCAAAGCAACGAACTACATATATAGCGCTATCTCAAATAAACAATTAGAATTAATTAGTGAACAGGAAACCGCCTTTGAAATTATTAAAAAATTGGATGAAATTTACAACAAAGAATCGACAGCATTACAAATGATCTGTAGAAGCAATTTAGAAAATATCAAATTAAAGGAAGAAGATGACCCCGAAAATTTTTTTAACAAATTTGAAAAAGCAACAAATGAATTGAAAGCGGCTGGATCAAAAATCAACGAGGATGAAAAGTTAAATTATATGTTAAGATCACTCCCAAAATCATTTAGCCACCTGGGTGATTTAATTGATGTTTTACCCAAAGAAGAAAGAAATGTAGAATATTTAAAAACGAAAATCAAGTTAAAATTTATGAATGACAAAAGTGACAATGGTGAAGATAAAGAAAAAAATACAAAATCAAATGCATTTGCAGCGGGTTCGACATCACAACGGAATCAAGGTTGTTATGGATGTGGTAAAGTAGGTCACATTCAAAGGAACTGTCAACAAAAATATCAAACAAGTTTTCAAGGGCAACATAATAATTTCAATCGTGGTGGCCGTGGTCATTATCAAAATTTAGGACGTGGAAATTATGGAAACTATCGTGGATATCAAAATGTACGTGGAAATTTTAGTGGTTATCAAAATGCAGGACGTGGAAATTTTAGTGGTTATCAAAATGCAGGACGTGGAAATTATCGTGGTTATCAAAATAGGGGACATGGAAATTACAGTGGGCATCAAAATTCAGAAAGTAGAAATAGTAGTGAATGTAATAACTTTTATGTGACAGCAAATACTTCAACAATAAGTGAAACTTGCATCGTCAATCCAAATGAAATAAACTGGTTATTAGACAGTGGTTGTACCGATCATATTATAAACAATGACATTTATTTTGAAAGTTTTGTGACATTAAAAACACCAGTGAATGTAAAAGTGGGAGACGGTCGCATATTGCTAGCGACAAAAATTGGTCAAATAAAAGCTTCATTTCCTGTGTACAATAAACAAGTGGTCATAAATTTGAATAATGTATTTTATGTAAAAGATATGAAAACAAATTTATTAAGTTATTCAAAAATTACAAACAATAATAAAATTATTTCTTATGGAAATATTTCAAAAATTTATAATATGAACAGTGAATTAATAGCCATAGCAATCAAAAAGGAAAATCTGTATGAAATGAAAAGTTTTATTGACAATAATAACAGATCAGCATTTGCAAATACAACATGTAGTGAAAATAAATTAACATTAAAAGAAAAATGGCATCGAATGTTAGGACATGTAAATTTTAATTACTTAAATGTTCTATGTACAAAACAACTAATAGAAGGAATTCCGGAAAAGTTAGAGGGTGATTATTTAAAATGTGCGGTGTGTATTGAAAATAAAATGAAAAATTTACCTTTTGGAAATAACCGTAAGAGAGCAGAGGACATTTTACAAATAATTCACACAGATGTAAATGGCCCACACACAACAAAAGGAAATCAGGGAGAAATGTACTTTCTATCATTTATAGATGATTATAGCAAACTAGCAAAAGTGTACACCATGAAATCAAAAACACAAGTTTACGATTGTCTGGTAGAATACGTAAATCTTGTTCAAAATTTAACTGGTAAAAATATACAAGAATTAAGATGTGATAATGGAACAGAATATATGAACTCAAAAATTTATAACTTTATCCGTGAAAAAGGAATATATCTAAACCCGTGCCCACCATACGTGCATCAGCTAAATGGAACAGCTGAACGTTTTAATCAAACAATTATGAATATAGCTCGGTGCTTACGAGCTGAGGCAAAGGTGGATATTAAATATTGGCCGGAATGTGTTAGAACGGCTGCATATTTACATAACAGAACATTAGCAAACACTACTGAACAGAAAACTCCTTATGAGATATTTTTTAATGAAAAACCTAGTGTAAAAAATTTACGACTGTACGGGAGCAAAGTTTTCGTTCGTATACCTGAGGAGAAACGAGCATCAAAATGGGATAAAAAAGCTGAAGCAGGCATATTATTAGGGTATACAGATGTGGGATATCGTATACTTGTAAATGATAAAATAAAGATTGCACGACATGTAGAAATTATTGAAGAAGAAGTTAAATGCATTGAGTTGGTTAACAATGAGCAAAATGAAAAGGGTCCAGATGAAGATGATGAAAGTTTAGATGATACTAACGAGGAAGTGGATTTAAAAAGGCCTCAACGACAAAGAAAACTTCCTTCAAAACTTGATGATTATATTATATATGTAAATTATTGCAATGCGACAGTACCGCAAACATTTAAGGAGGCGATGAGAAGTATAGATTCCATAAATTGGAAAAATGCAATGGATAACGAAATAAGAAGTATTCAACAAAATTACACATGGGATTTGGTACAACAACCAGAAGATAAAAATATATTAGATGTGAAATGGTTATACAAACGGAAAAGCAATGACAGTTACAAGGCTCGATTAGTTGTAAGAGGTTTTCAACAGCAAGAATTAATTGAACATACATATTCACCAGTGGCAAAAATGCAAACGTTAAAACTATTATTAGCATATTGTTGTAGGTACAATTTAAACATTGATCAAATGGACGTAGAAACAGCGTTTTTGAACAGCAAGATAGAATCCGAAGTATACGTTAAACAACCTGAAGGATACGAAAAGGGAATTAACCAAGTGTATAAATTAAAAAAAGCTTTGTATGGTCTAAAAGAAAGCCCACGTGCATGGTATGAACATTTTAATAATTATATTACTCAATTAGGATTTAAAAGAAATAATTACGACTACTGTTTATATGTTAAAAATTCAGGTAATGATTCAATATATATTTTATTATTTGTTGATGATTTATTAATATGTAGTAAAAATAAAAGACAAATAGAACAAGTTAAAATTAAGTTAGCGAGTAAATTTAACATTAAAGATTTGGGCAAAGTAAAAAGTTATATAGGAATTAACATTGAATATAATGATGTAGAAATGACTTTAGATCAGAAAAGTTACATTGAATCTTTAGCACAAAAATATCAAATAAAAAATTCAAAACTATATGATACGCCTATGGAAATAAATTTAAATTTAATGACAAGTAAAATAGTAGAAGATAATATTAAATTTAGAAATTTAATAGGAGAATTGTTATATATTGCAACAGGCACCAGACCTGATATATCATTTTGTGTAAATTATTTAAGTAGATTCCAATCAAGTTATAATCAGGAGCATTTCAAATATGCATTGAGAATTTTAAAATATTTATATAAAACAAAAGATTATAAATTAACTTATTTGAAAAATGAAAATATTAATATAATGGATTGTTACGTTGATGCTGATTGGGCAGGCGACATAAATGATAGAAGATCAACATCAGGATTTGTAATTAGATTATTTGGGAACTCAGTTTATTGGAGATCACGCAAACAGAACTCTGTAACAAAGTCAAGTACACATGCGGAATATGTAGCATTATCAGAAGCTGTTACAGAAGTAATTTTTATGAAGGGTATCTTAGAATCATTTAATATTAAATTCAACAAGCCTATAAATTTGTATGAAGACAATTCTGGTGCAGTAGTTATATCTAAATATGGAAATTTATCAAAGAATTCAAAACATATAGAAACTCATTACCATTATGTAAATGAAAATTACTTAAATAAGACTATTGATATTGTTAAAATTGATAGTCAGGATAACATTGCTGACATATTTACAAAGTCTTTGAGTAAGCAAAAACATTATAAATTTAGATTTTTATTAAAAGTCACCCAAAAGTAAGGAGGCGTGTTAAATATTAGTTACTTTTGTTTACTTTTAGTTATGTATTATTAAGTAGGTATTATTAAGAATACAAAGTTGGTAGTACTGAACCAACAAGAAAGAAATGATGACAAGACATAAAGAAGAGTTGTTGTTAAGTTGTGTTTGTGTGTGGTTTATAAATATTAAAATGTAAAATAGTTTATATAATAAACAATAAATAAATATATAAAAGTGTATTATTTAAAGTTACAAACATTAACAGTGATGAACCTATATTTCATCACATGTCACTATCCTATGTTGAAAATTGATTGTTTCTGGTTGGAATCGATTCAGTAGTCTTTGGAAAGTGTTTCTTCGGATCCGTTTTTGATCATTTGTCGAAAGCTTTGGAACCCATCTTGACCAAATTTTGCGGAACCCCAGATGCTCAGTAATAATGTAATGGAATAATAATCGTAAGGTGCCGATTACCTTCAATGAGATCACAAATCGCTCGAAGGTTGTCTTCAATCACAACTGGGACGCCTATTGTGCCTCTCATTTTCTACAGTTCCACGGCCATCTTTGAATTTTTAGCTCCGTCATACATTTGAGTACGTGACAAAATTATATCACCAAACTGTGTAGTCAGGCTAGCGAGAATTTTGCTAGGCTTGGTACCCTCGTTCCTCAGAAACTTGATAACAATGCGTTGCGGAACCGCCGGTGGAACCTATTGCTCAGACAGGACTGTACTGCTGGCAGGTGCGTGGAACCGCGTCAATCCCCTCCCTATTTTCCCGGCTACAAGAACCCCTTTCGATTGTCAGCTCCGCTCAGTTAGCTTGGTATGCAAACAAAAGTCTAGTTTAAATTTGACTCATCCTCGTACATAAGTGAGATACAATAATGAAGTCTCGTATATCTTTTCGTTTGTCCAGGTTTACTAATAATTACTTTTCCAGTGTTAATAAATTATTGATTTAGCGCGCTAATTCGAACACCTGAATCGCATTGCTACTTGCAAGTTCCCTCAGCATTTTTAAATTTTCTATGCGATTTCAAACAAGCCGATATGACTATGAACAAATCCCCAAAACCCGTTTCAACCATAACAAAGTTTCCATTACGTATTTTTCCAGACGAACACAAAATTTTATTGCACGTGTTTGCTTTTTCATTTCAACCATTACGATTTTTCGAGATCATAATTCAATTTAATTTTTAATGAATTTGATAGGTATTAATTACCACCTCTTGAAACGTCACAACAATGGCATTTTGGAAAATGCAAAAAGCCTACTTAGAGTATATTTTCTGATTTTAAACGTTTTGTAGTTTAACACACAGGAACGTAATATAAATTTTGTCCTAGTCTTTGCTGAAAGATCCTCGTATATATCACCATTGCCGTACAAACAACTCTTTCTTGTGTATGAATTTACTTGCCTAAAGAGTTCTTGACATGAATACAAGCAATTGAATTTCAACATGTTTATTGTTAAGTAGGGCAATTATGTACATATTGTGCTTTATAAATGTAAGTATATTTAAAGAATGATGGATGTAGATAACACAATGTAAGTTTATTCTGACTGTAAGACATGCAAACCAAGAATGGTTCGAACAGAACACCAAAGATTTTAGATGTACGTACATTCATATTTCCATTGAAAAGAAACGGATTGATTCGAACAAATTCTGAATGGTACATTTAACATTTATTCAACAAGAAGTAATCATTTTATTGTCTTACAGTTTGAAATGAATAAAAATAAAGGCACCTTTTGTTATCTGACAAAGATTTATGAATGTAGGCATATAAATTGGATCACACAACTCATTTTATACTCATATTCTCATACTCGTATATCTACGAGGGCGATTCGTAAAGTAAGTTCAGTTTGGTTATTAAAAAAAACACCAATATATGAAGAGGTTTTTATTATATACAACTTAAAGCTATTACATTCAGCTATTTTTCTACATATTTGCCATTAAGATTGAGGCATTTGTCATAGCGATGAACCAGCTTTTTAATCGTGTCTCAAACCCGTCGCGGCTCGTGATGACGTATTTGGGAGTGCAAGTACAATAATGCGAATGCTTCGTGTATTCTCGTGTACTAACTGTAACGTTTTCTTAGTAAACACCGAAAACCCACGAGGCACTCGCATCATTGTACTTGCACTTCCAAATACGTCCTCACGAGCCGCGCCTGCTCAAACCGTTAACTCCCAAGCCATTTTCTCATGTTAGGGAAAAGATGGTAGGTGCTAGAAGCCAAATCAGGGCTGTAGGGAGGATGCTCAAACACTTCCCACCCTAAAACTGTCCACTAAGCCTACCGTCCGGGCGACGGTGTGCGAGCTTAATAATCCACATCGCTTGTTCTGAATAGCTCTTCTGCGTTTCTTCAAAGTTTCACAGTAGACTTTAGTGTTTATTGTAGTCCCTCGGTCCAAAAAGTCTACCATAAGGACGTCGTCTTGTTCCAAAAGACAGTGACCATGAGTTTGCTCGCAGAAAAAGTTTGGCGGCACTTTTAAAGGTTTCCTAAGCAGAATGTAATCGATGCGTTCTTTTCATATCCCTAGAGTATTAGCAATTTCATATACCTTCGTACGTGGATCTTTCGAACTCATATCGTGCATTTTTTCCATTATTTCCGGTTTGGTTGTACTTTTCGGACATCCTTCACGTGGATCATTTTGGATGCTTTCACCTCTATGGCCGCCTATTACTTCACGCGGAAATTGAAGGAAAATACTTGCCATACAGATTTACAATCCTCGGTGTTAAAACGTTCCTACAGGGTACTAGATTTTTTCAATTTAAAACAACACGCCCCGAAACTGATTCAAACAACGGATTACAACACCCCATATTTACTTAATAATTTCCTGCGCACATCTATATAAATAAAAATGTAAATGTTCGTTTCGTCTAAAATTTTAAATCACCAAAAGTGCTTCACCGATTGATTTGAAATTTTGACAAACGTTGCATTCAAAAACGCGCGTGTTGTTATATACCTATTATACCGGGTGTCCACACGAAAATTTAATATTGAATTATTTCTGGTGTTTTTGACGACAAAAATTTGACATTTTGAGTGGTTGTTCAGGATATAGGGGGACAATAAACAGTATATTTCATACCACCCCATCGGGTCACCCGCCACCTTCAGACACCCCAACTCCAAGATTTTAAATGACACCCTGTATTCTTTTTGGTTGATTTTGAAAGAACACAATTTTCTTGTGTTCTTTCAAAACCAACCAAAAAGAATAGAATATTATTCGATCTTTAAGAGATCGAAAAATAAAAAGCACCGCATGCAACTGGGTTCATAACATGCAGCGTAGCATAGTTGATGCCCAAATGCAAAACAAAACGATCTCCATGAGGATAACAAAAGGGTGTCCTCAAGGAGGCGTATTGTCACCGATACTATGGAGTCTAGTAGTGGATAATCTCCTCAGGACATTAAATGACCAAGAAATATGAACGCAGGGGTTCGCCGATGACATTGTCATAGTGTCCCAGGGGAAATTCCCGGGGACAGTGGCGAGCATCATGCGAAACGCTCTGCGAATTGTGGAAAGATGGGGCCTAGAGGAGGGATTAACTGTTAATCCTCAAAAGAACAAGTTGGTAGCCTTTACCAACATGAGAAAACTAAATGGTCTGGGTATCGTAAGGCTGTTTGGACAAGAGTTATAACTAACCAATGAAGTGAAGCATCTAGGCATAACACTTGATGCGAAACTGAATTGGAGCAGACACCTAGTCAAAGTGGCAGACAGGGCGGCGCAGCTCTTCTGGAGAGGCAGAAGAGCTGTTGGCAAGACCTAGGGAATCAAACCAAATGTGGTACACTGGTTGTACACAGTAGTAATAAGACCAACGATTACCTATTGAGCAGTTGTCTGGTGGAGGAGGACGGAGCGGACATCGTCGGCGGGGCTCCTCACGACTCTCCAGCGACAGGCTCTGTTGGGAATCACGCGAGCTATGAACAGCACGGGAGCCGCCTCCATGGAGGCCATCGTGGGTCTCCCTCCGCTGGAACTATTTGTAGAGGCGGAGGCAATGGCTGCGATACTGAGGCTGAAGGCCAATGACGTATGATGTCCTAATAAGGTTGTAGGGAGCCATACAGATATCACAGGAACTATACTGGAAGAGTCGATATTTCAAATGCCGCCGGACAGTATGACACCTGAGATTATGTTTACAGCTAAGCTGAACATATTTATACCGACTAGGGAACAGGCAAAAAGCCGCTCGATCGATTATGGTGCCGGCACCTGGTATACTGATGGATCACAATCTAGTCAGAGGGCAAGTGCAGGCATATGCGGAACGTGCCCTAGAAGGAAGATATCGATATGTCTGGGGAAACATACTACGGTTTTCCAGGCCGAATTGTTTGCAGTCGCAGCCTGCGCCGAGGAAATTCGGGAAGCCGGCTGCGCAAACAAAAAAATTAACATAATGACTGATAGTCAGGCGGCTATTAAAGCCATTATGAACCCATCTACCAAGTCTAAGCCTGGTGAAATATTGTAAACAGGTCCTCAATAAACTGACACAAGACAATACAGTGTCGCTGATATGGGTGCCAGGACATGAGGGGATTAAAGGCAATGAGAGAGCCGGCAAACTAGCCAAAGAAGGTACTAATAGGAACTTCATAGGACCAGAACCTGTATGTGGAATCACTAAGGATTCCGCTAAAAGGGAGATCTGGTTATGGCTAGAAAAAGTAGTAACAAAAAAGAAATTAAAATAATTACCTGGTTAATAACCAGACAATGTCCGGGTAAATAACCGGACATTGTCCTTTAAGGAAGCATTTGTACAGCATGGGCTTGGTTAGCGAGCCCTGGTGTAGGAGATGTGAAAAACATGAGGAAACTAGCCTTCATGTAATATGCACGTGTGAAGAACTGAAGGAACTCAGGCAGAAATATTTCGGGAGAGATCTATTGGATCCTTCGAGTGTACTCAAATTTCCCCTGAGGAGGATAGTGGCTTGTATCGATGACACAAGACCAACAGAGTGGAACTGAGACATCTATTGGGGATAGTACAAAGAGCAGTGTGCTCAAGTGCCTGGACGTGCTGGCGTCCATCCCAAAACCGAAGAAGAAGAAGAATAGAGGGTGTCATTAAAATCTTAGAGCGGGGTGGCTGGGGGCGGCGGGTGACGCGATGGGGTGGTATGAAATATACTGTTCATTATTCCACTATATCCTGAACAACCACCCAAGATTTTTGTCTTCAAAAACACTAGAAATAATTCAATATACAATTTTCATGAGGACATCTGGTATAGATGTCACACCTGTAACAGGTAAAAATATACGTCATAACTGTGCCAGGTAAAAGCATTCTTTAAAAAAAAAACAGCGCCCTCTGTTGGAAGTAACAGCAACAAACGCAATACTAAATATTGCTCATGTCGAACAACGTGCTTCTTGACTACTACCGTCAGTTAGCATTGTCAATGCTTCCGATTGCATTGTTGAATTGAAATTTTAATGGATTTCGATTTATTTTCATTGTGATTTAATTATTTCGTGTGACATTGCGTTGGAATTGAGCTGTGTCGTTTACCACAGCGTTCATTTCGTGAGTATAGTTTGTTTTTCATTTTGTTTTTTTTAATGTTTTTCATATCTTCCAGTGCAATTGGCGGTGGAATTGAGCTGTGTCGATTGATTTTCATTTGAATTCAAATTATATCGCGAAATTGACCTCTTCAGGGTGATTTGCACAAGCATTGTGAAATTAAACATATTATAAACGTGTGCTTTTAATTTTCTTTCTCTTCAATTTAACCAGACTGAAAGAGTATTGCATGGTAAATTCATTGTACATTTACTATACAATGCATAAAATAAATCAGAGTGGTTTCAAAGTTTTTTATTGTTCACTACAATACTGTTTCGCCAAACTTTGGCTTCATCAAGTGATGATAAACTGAACAATTTTACATATATTTCTTTTACAGAAGTGTATGGGTATATTATAAGTAGAGAACGGACATTCTTACCACATGACGTAATTCAATGAAGTATTTATTAGTCTTACTCGGCCATCTGGTCCGTTGCGATTACAATGGAAAACACACCTGTTGTATTCGGAGGATATATTCCATTAAACGCAATCGGCAATTTGAAATGTTTATAAACTTCGCTGAGTACATCCTGGCGTAATACAATGAAGTATTTGTGTTTGACTTTCTCGGCCACCTGATTTCGCAGTGTTAACAATGGACAACGGCTATTGTATTCGGAGAACTTAGTCATGTGGTAAGAATGTCCGTTCTCTAATTATAAGTGTCTAAGTCTTACATATTCTGTATAAGTAGTAGAGGGAAAGTTGAGTCCTTCTTTTTGTCTTTGCTTCTTTCATGCTCCTTGCTTCTCTGTTCAAAGATACGTCTTGTCTGACCAATATAGACCTTATTGCACTCGCACGTGATCATATACGAGGTTAAGGTGAAAAATTCTCTGCCTGACATAGAGATGGCGTTCTTATCAGCGAAAATTTATGATTCCTGCCTGGGCGCACCTGTCATTAGTTCGTATGACAAGTTTCAATTTGTTCTGTCAAGTGGTTTGTTTACACGCTCATTCAATGTCAACCGTTAAAAAGTGGGCAGCTGATTTTAAACGTAGTCGCATGTCCCTCGAAGATGACCCACGTGAAGGACGGCCAAAAACAGCAACCACACCGGAAACCATTGAAAAGGTGCACGATATCGTATTGGACGATAGGTGTGTGATGGTGAGTGAGATAGCTGAGGCTATGTACGAAGAATTAGGGATGCGTAAGCTCCGCGCTAGGTGTGCGCCGCATTTGCTGAATGCCGATCAAAAGCAAATGCGCAAACGACTTTCGCAGCAATGTTTTGACCGATTCAGTAGGGATCCGACCGATTTTGTACGACGATTTATTACCATGGATGAGACATGGGTCCACGCCAGAAACGAAACAGCGGTCGAAGCAGTGGATGAAAGCCGGTGGTTCAGCGCGAACGGAAGTGAAGTCGATCGCATCTGCCGGAAAGGTTATGGCCAGTGTGGTTTGGGATGTGAAAGGAATCCTGTTAATTAATTACATTGAAAACGGCAGAACAATTAGAGGCGAATATTATTCCAACCTTCTTGAGCAGCTGGATGCTAAAATTAGCGAGAAGAGGCCTGGCTTGAAAAAGAGAAGAATCATGTTTCACCAGGACAACGCACCTGCTCACAAAAGTGCGTTGGCAATGGGAAGACTGCGGGATTTTGGTATTATTTGCTCGGTCATCCCCCCTATTCTGCTGATTTGGCATTCTCAGACTTCCATCTGTTCCCAAACTTAAAGAAATTTATTTCTAGAAAGCGATTCGCGTCCAAGAAAAAGTTGAGAGGGCCATAGATGCATATTTTCACAGCCTTCCAGACTCTCACTTCCGGGAAGGAATACTGATGTTGGAGAAACGCTGAAGCAAGTGTGTTGAAGTCAAGGGAGATTATGTAGAAAAATAAAATAATTTTTTAACTCAAAATCGCAGTCTTTCATTGTCAGGTCGAAAATTTTTCACCTTACCCTCGTAAACCCCTGAGTTCGCCTTCTTTTCTGTTTTGTCTTTATCATTTCTAATATATTTCTGGACTAAATTATTTGTTTTAAAGAATATAAATTCATTATTTGTTTTTTTAATTAGTATATCTATTTTTACAGATGTTGATCCCATGTATGTGATTGAATTATATTTTGTTTTGCGTTTTGTTCGATATTCTAGGGTAAATTAAAAACTGAGTTTTGAATTCTTAATAGACGTTGCAGAATTTTATTAACTAAATTTACTGAGTATCCATTATTGACAGCTATGGTGTATATTCTATTGAGTTCTATATCAAAGTTGTTCTTATTTAAAGGTACATTTATTAGTTTGTGTATCATAGATTCGTACGCTGATAACACTGGCCTACAACCATTTTGGTGCTGGAGATTTTAGTCCCGATTTTAAGTATGTCTTACATGGCGATATCAAAAATGTTACCCGTTTTCTTCTGTCAGCTCTAGTTCCCGAGAAAAAAAAACACAATTCACGAAAAAATATATATTTTATTGACATTAAACATCAAGAAATTGTCTTTTGAGTGATTTTCTAGAATGAAACTGACTCGGGCAATCTCGCATGATTCCCCAGCAATAGTCAGCCATCATATGACTGTCCCACCTTCCTTGGTATCTATTCTCCATTGTTTTTAGGTCTTGGTGGAAACGTTCCCCTTGTTCTTCGCTTAGATCTCCTAAATTGTGTTGGAAATGATGATGGAAATGATGACTATTGAGATAGTGTAATTTTATACTCATATTAAAGCCTAAATCTTTGAATCGCACCAGCATTTCCTCTACTAGTTCTACATAGTTGTCAGCCTTATGATTTCCGAGGAAATTTTGTGCAATTGCTACAAAAGATTGCCAGGCAAGCCTCTCCACATCATTCATACAAGTCTCAAAATTAGTTGTGTCTTTCATCAATTTACGTATTTGAGGTCCATCAAAGATACCTGCTTTTAGTTTTTCAGTACTTAAACCAGGAAATTTGTGAGAAATAAACTGGAAACATTGACTATTTCTATTGAGAGCCTTAACAAATTGCTTCATTAGCCCTAATTTTATATGCAATGGCTGAAGAATGATTTTTTCTCTTGAAACTAAGGGTTCATTTATAACATTTCTTTCCCCAGCAACAAGAGCATCTCTCACAGGCCAATTTTTTGCAGTCCAATGACGTGATTTAGCTCGACTGTCCCAGAGACAAATAAAACATGGGTATTTAGTATAACCACTTTGTTGACCCAATAAAAAATTAACCATCTTCAAGTCGACGCAGATCACCCAGTTATGTTCAATATATTTTATTTTTTGTAAAAGATTTGAAATTACCTCATATTCTTCTTTTACACATGTTGAGTGAGCAATTGGAACGAGAGCATATTTATTTCCATTATGTAGAAGAACTGCTTTTAGACTTCGTTTACTACTGTCAATAAAGAGACGCCATTCATTGGGCTGATAGATCGTTAAACCCATGAAAGCCAGCAAACCACTCACATTACAGCAATACACAAAATTTTCATGAGATGAAAAAACTTCAATAACTTTCCCTCTCTCGTGCGATATGTAGACACTCGAACATCTGAGGAAAGACAATTTTTTTCTTTTAATCTTGACGCTAGTAACTCAGCACGTTCCTTCGAAAGATCTAAGTCTCTGATGAGGTCACTAAGCTCATTCTGCGAAAATGACTTAGGATCTGAGGTTTTTCCGCAGTATTGAAATTCATCATCTACTTGGGAAGAAATAGGTATTTCAGTTTCATCCTCCTGAGATTGCTGCACTACCTGGTGAAAAGTTGGTATTGGAACATTTTCTGAATGAGGAACAGGTCTTTGTACTGAAGAAATATTGGGGTATTTCCATTTATGGCGATTGTTTTTGTTGATGCCCACTATATTAATCATACAAAAGTAACAGTCGTCATAATGATTTTTTTGTTCTCGCCATATCATAGGCACTCCAAACTTCAAAGACTTACGTTTCCCTCTCTCCCATATTCGCAAATGTTCAACGCATATTTTACAAACACTATGAGGCACCCACACTTTATCTTGGTGTAGAATTTCAATACCGAAGTAAGCACAATACAAACGACGCACTGTGTTTGTAATCGATATACGCTGATTTTTCAGTATGTATTCACCACAAACATAACAAAATATATCAGGATCGTTAACACAACGTCTGGACGTACTAGCCATAATGAGATACTAACACAAACTTTATCGATGATATTGTAATAATGACTAGTTACGAACGAGACCATAACAAGACCGACAACAATTCACAATGAGGGTAGTAGGTAAACTAGAGCTGACGAGTTAAAATGACTTATGTCAATATAGTGTACATTACCTACTTTATCGACAATTCAAACAAACAGAGATGCACCAAAAAAAAAAGTTTTTTTTGTAGGCCTGTGTAATTTGTGTGAAATGTTGTGAGAGAAGCTCGTGTGTATTGTTGTGTCTGTGGGTGTTTGTTTGTGGTATATTGCAAATTCGTGTTTTCCTGTTACGTTTGAAATTGCTAGATCTATAAAATTAATCGACTTATTTTTTTCCATTTCGGTTGTAAATTTTATATTAGGGTGAATAGTATAGATGTGGTTTTGAAAAGCTTTTAATTGTCTACCTGCACCTTTAAAACAAACTAGTATGTCATCCATTTCAACATTCAGTCAACTATATACAATACATATTTATAATAACGAAGTTCTGTCTAACATTTAGGATTTAGATTAGGTACAAACTAATTCAATATTTTTGTCGGATCTAATCTCTTCTTTTGTTCTTTTGAGATAGTTTATGAAATTGTAGAAATTTAAAGAATGCATATGTATAAAAGACTATTATTGAAAATAATATAATAAACATTAATTGGCTGTTATGTCCATGTGCCCCATGACTTCCCGTGATATATAATTCGTTCACAACACCTGCATCTCACGGATTTTTACGAATTTCGTGAATGATCATATCAGATCGGTATTTAGTTGTACATTTCGAGTTCAGCCCACTCCGCAGCATCGAGCCTCATGATCATATTATAAAGATAACATCAAATTACAGAGCAATTTCATTTTACGAGATATATAACATCGTCTTTTGCCTATATATTTATGTATATGTATGGTGTAGATACAAGTATGTACCTATGTATGTGTTATTATATAGTATACAGATGGTCCGTCGGATCGTTGTTACCATCTCGTTTATATACAGATTAAAATTGCATGGTATTGTGGGAGGAAATCATAAGATTCGTAAGATTTTAATTTTAAATTTATGGCATCCCATCGTCGTTCCCGCGTGTTTGTGTGCTTGGAATTTCAGAAAATGAAAGATGTATACGAAAGAACACGAGACGGGACGTTTAATTTCATCAATCAAAATTGCCGCGGCATCTAAAAAAGAAGGTCTGTTACACGTTATTGCGCACGATATGATGTGTGTGATGTATCGGCAAAACGTTTATCTGTAATTTAATTTAACCTTTTGCTTTTGACAGTTATCCGCAATTATTTATCAACAAGGACCATTCAGGTGTGAACTCTTATGAGAAAGGTTTTCGTTCGTTCTCCTTCATTTAAATAATTTATTTCGCATTGTTTTGCAAATTCTAATATCCACCATTGTTTGCACAATAACACATTAGTTTTTGCGAATTAAAAGTCAATTTCTCAATCTTATTTATTTATACAATTTAGACGATAGGACGGTATTTCATTATTTATTGAAGATATATAGCCAACAAAATAATTACGGTTTCACATAACTTTATAATTTTCGTAGAAATTGTATCTTTTTTGGCAGTCGTTTAAAATTATCTGAAATTGTACTTCTATGTATACGCGGTGAGGTGAGGCAATTAAACAACGGGAATTCTTGCGAAGAACGCTATAGCCAAACGCTTATGACCAAAGAGCGGACTGATGCGATTGAATGACCAGTTGCCCCGATAAAACTTTGTGACGGTATCATGTATAGTACCTATACATGTTATAACAGCCCCACTATTTGCTTGCTCGATTGCATTCGTCGAGCAAATATTGTTACTTCCGTCGTTATTGTGTCTATTCATTCATAAATTCTATTTTACAGTGGGGTGTTTCAGGTTTCGTTTCTTTCAATGTTATTTGGTTACAACTTTTAGTATTTTAAAAAATCCGTTTTATATTGTTATATTGTATATTTATCCTACAATTTTTTATAAATATTAAGTTTAATTTACTATCTGATTTTTCGAATAGTTTTAGTTTCTTCTTTTAGTCCATTTCTTTCTGCTCTCAGTATTTCTCTTTATTTTCATTAACTATGGAAAATTCTCGTAGGGCAACCATGGTAGGATGGATTAGAGCCCATACAGATTGGTTGCATATTCGTAATGATACCGAGATATATTACAGTGCCTGTTTATTAAGTTTAAGGCGTCCACAAAAATGTAATGTGCAGAGACATGTTTCTTCGAAAACTCATCAAGATAACATATGACCATCTGCACCTGACACTTTTAACGAAGAACTGTGTGAAGCTTTCATAGCGGCCAATATCCCATTCAAAAAGGTTAATAATCCAGTCCTCAAGATGTTTCTTACAAAATATACTGATCCTCATATACCAGATGAATCTACTTTACGTAAATACCACTTACCAAAATGTTATTTGAGAAATATTGAAAAAATACGGACCAACCTATCTGGTCACTATCTTTGGGTAAGTGCAGACGAAACAATGGATGTAATGGGACGATATGTGTTAAATGTAGTTGTTGGTATTCTTCATCCGACAACTTCATGCCAACCATTCTTAATTGCAACTAAAATATTGCCAGAAGTAAATGGTGAAACAGTTGCAGAAGTAATACAAATCAAGTAAATTTTTAATTTCTAATAAGGCTTTGAAAAAGAAATAATTGATAGCGAGCGTGGGTGCAGAATTTTTACACACAAGTTGCCTAAAAAGTGATACTCCGTTTATTAAATTAATTAAATACTAAAATACTAGTGCTAAAAGAATAAAAATATATACAAAAGGTGTAATTAATACTGGCGCAACATTCGAAACACTTTTGGCGAGAATAATATCCGAGACCGGAAAGAAATCGACCAAAGCATCTTTTGACCGCCGAGCGTCGACCGATTTCTACATACAAGAATAAGCTTCCACATACCTGCACCGTAGAACCCAAGAATACCTCTCTTGATCCCGTACAGCTGAACATCCTGAATAGCTGAAACCTTCCTTAATACCTTCACGCTCCCTGCAAGGCACAGGTTAATTTAATTCAATTCTGTTTGTAAAAGTCTTATTAATAATTATTTCTCAACCAATCAAATTCACTAATTCATTACCTCTTGATTTTACTTTTAAATATATTACTATTTTGCTAAAATTTAAGAAAAGAACATTATCCATTAAGAATTTGTAGTACTTACCATTACTGTGTTTATTTATTTATATTAAAACAAACTTTACTATATCATTTCACTAGTTACATAACCATAATTTTTCACGTGCATATTATTCTAATTCCTTGTTTCACCGTTAGTCAAGTTACTTATTTATTGTATACAGATACCTTGCATTTAATAAATATTTTACACTTATTATTTCAAAGAAGTTCTTTTATTTATCAATGCGTAGTTAAAAATAACTTTTTGATATAAACCCACCGACGATGATACTGAGTAGAAATCAAATTTATTTAGAATCTAGGTCATGCTCTACCGACCTTTAGTCGTAATCAGAGATACTACGTACGATTGGCTGATAATCTAACTTTACCTGTTTATTTTATATAAGGCGCCCAACACATCTTACAGCCAAAGTACGATTTACTACTTAATATTATCTTATTATTATTATTTAGCTCATTCGCAATTTATCATTAGACGTCTGAACGTGGGGGCATTAGCAATTTTATATATATATATATATATATAGTAGTAGTAGATTAAATTAGTCGGCGATTTAAGGTCTGGTTTACTTTGATATGTATATATTTCGCAGTATAGAAATGAAAGTCATGTCTATCTCCGAATATCGTGTACTGATGAGTCTAATGAGAACGAAATGTTAGTATTTACACGTTACAGACTATACATTTTATACATTTTCCATTTATCCTAACCACCTGGATGGTTGACGTCGCGACGTATTGCGACTACGTTCTTCAGCAAGAGTAATCTTGTCAGATTGCAGAATTAACGCAATAAATTAAGTGACAATTGCGTGTGGGATGAGATTTTAATAACTATTAATTCTCACATGCATTTAGTTCAACTTCTACTTTTATGTGCTACAGCATTTGTGTGCCAGAGTTGCTCGGGTGGGACCAGGATTGGCCAAGAATGGATGGATTCTGCATCATGATGACGGCGCTATCCACACTGCGTTCGTCGTGATGTATTTGTTAGCCAAAAAAAATATTCCACTGCTCTCCTACTTTATTTTTCGTGTTCAGTTTAGTCTACTGAAGATGGCAACTCGGTTACCGACATACGTATTAACAAATTTATTAATTTATTGTGGTTAGAGATTTTCTTGTTTCTGTCTGTTTCAGATTTCAGGCCACAATCTCCACCAATATTCGGATTATTACTATTATTATTATTATTATTAAATATGCGTGAAGAAACTATTCGATGAAATAAATACATGGCGACTATGTTCGAAAATTTATTTCGAAATATTAATTCATCTCGCGTGTGCTGCTTGGTGTGCAATATGGATTTACTGAGTTCGAAACGATCACAATGCCAAAACATATTTACGGCACCAATCACAAATGGAAAAAGCGCTCAAAAACCCTTTACCGTAATTGTAACATTATATTTAATAATATTCAAAAAGAACAGTGTCGTAAGTTTTGTTTCGTAAGTAATGTTGATTCACTTAGAAATTTATATTTTTCCCAAATATAATCCCGACTAGAAATTTCCTAGTGAATTAACGAGATTTTGACGCTGGAAGGTTGCGCACCCAACGAAATTTACAGATGTTTGAAAGCTGGTTATGGCTTCGTACGGACGTGAAGAATATTCACCAGTGGGTTCGACGTGCAAAATTCTGTCATAGATGCGAAATGAAGGTGTTTGACGAGAAGCGATCAGGTTGACCAGTATCAATATTAGTCATTTACTAAATAAAACACTTGGTATATTTGTTTCACAAAATGTATTTAAAATATATCTGACATATGTTTCGACTTATACAGTCTTTCTCAAAGAGTCATGTAAACTAAGTGAAAAGAATACTCCTACCAATATTTATAGCTTATTTTTTTAAAGTTTTATTACAGCATCGATTGTGGGGGCATTTGAAAAATCCAATTGCGTGTTTGTGACCTGTCTGTTGAGATTTATGTCTTTTTTTATTTCTAAAATTTCTAAGAAGTCGAGCCTTTTACCCTTATTACAAGAGTGTAAAAGTTTGAAATTATTAGCATTAAACAGATGAGAATTTTGAATACAGTGTTCCGCGAATCCCGTGGTCATATTGCCATGTAGAATAGAACTTCTGTGCTCTTTGATACGTTCTTTTATAGAGCGTCCTGATTGGCCAATGTATACCGCGTCACAGTCACTGCAAGTTAATTCATACACCCCTGACTTATCACGCAATTCTGTTTTTCGTTTATTGTTAACTAGAATATTTCCTAAATTGCATTTATTTACTAGGATGACATTTAAACCTAATTTATTTAGTTTATTAGAAACTTTATTGCTAACCCCAGGTATATAGTTTAGGGTATGAAACACTTTGTTAGTTTTTATGTATGTATGTCCGGAGTAAAAATTCTTCATAAGGAAAGCGCGTTGTTTTCTGTAAATCATTTTGTCTAAGAATTCTGTTTTGTACCCGTTATTTCTAGCTATAGTTTTTATGGTATATACTTCTTTTTCAAAGTTCTTATTATTTAGAGGGAAATTAATCAGTCTGTGAATGAAACTGTGAAAAGCTGTCATTTTTATATTCCACGATTGGTTGGAATTTGCCGGAATTACTGTATCTGTTGTAGTGGGTTTTCTAAAGATATCAAATTCAAATCGTTTATCAACTCTTGTTAATTTTAAGTCTAAAAAGTTAATCGTTCCGTCTACCTCTTTTTCTGTTGTGAATTGTATTTTTTTATTACGGGAATTTAAGTAGTTAAGAAATTGGTCCAGCTGTCTGTCGGTGCCCGACCATAAGCACAAAATATCGTCTACATATCTGCCCCAAAAGGAAATGTATTTTAACCACAGTCTTTTATTAAAATACATTTCCTTTTGGGGCAGATATGTAGACGATATTTTGTGCTTATGGTCGGGCACCGACAGACAGCTGGACCAATTTCTTAACTACTTAAATTCCCGTAATAAAAAAATACAATTCACAACAGAAAAAGAGGTAGACGGAACGATTAACTTTTTAGACTTAAAATTAACAAGAGTTGACAAACGATTTGAATTTGATATCTTTAGAAAACCCACTACAACAGATACAGTAATTCCGGCAAATTCCAACCAATCGTGGAATATAAAAATGACAGCTTTTCACAGTTTCATACACAGACTGATTAATTTCCCTCTAAATAATAAGAACTTTGAAAAAGAAGTATATACCATAAAAACTATAGCTAGAAATAACGGGTACAAAACAGAATTCTTAGACAAAATGATTTACAGAAAACAACGCGCTTTCCTTATGAATAATTTTTACTCCGGACATACATACATAAAAACTAACAAAGTGTTTCATACCCTAAACTATATACCTGGGGTTAGCAATAAAGTTTCTAATAAACTAAATAAATTAGGTTTAAATGTCATCCAAGTAAATAAATGCAATTTAGGAAATATTCTAGTTAACAATAAACGAAAAACAGAATTGCGTGATAAGTCAGGGGTGTATGAATTAACTTGCAGTGATTGTGACGCGGTAGGTATACATTGGCCAATCAGGACGCTCTATAAAAGAACGTATCAAAGAGCACAGAAGTTCTATTCTACATGGCAATATGACCACGGGATTCGCGGAACACTGTATTCAAAATTCTCATCTGTTTAATGCTAATAATTTCAAACTTTTACACTCTTGTAATAAGGGTAAAAGGCTCGACTTCTTAGAAATTTGAGAAATAAAAAAAGCCATCAATCTCAACAGACAGGTCACAAACACGCAATTGGATTTTTCAAATACCCCCACAATCGATGCTGTAATAAAACTTTCAAAAAATAAGCCATAAATATTGGTAGGAGTATTCTTTTCACTTAGTTTACATGACTCTTTGAGAATGACTGTATAAGACGAAACATATGTCAGATATATTTTAAATACATTTTGTGAAATAAATATACCAAGTGTTTTATTTAGTAAATTATTAATCATGTTTCACCAAGAGCCAACCGTGAATTCTATACATTATATCAATATTAGTCAAGAATACAATTAACGGATGTCATGAAAGAACAAAAAAAACACATTTGTCAAGAATTTCTTAGCCATTATCGACGTGAAGGAGATGATTTTCTCAAGGATATCACCACTGAGGACAAATATTGGGTTTATCATTATTACTCCGAAAATAAGCGGCAATGAATAGAATATCATCGTCCTGATTTTTCACGTGTACGAAAATTCAAGAGTTCCATCAACATGCTCACCATTTTCTGGGATGCAAAGGGAATCATTCATACCGAATATCTGCCGAAAGGATGAACGATTAATTCAATAAGATACGCAAAACTTTACGATCACTAAATAATCGTATCCATAGAGTAAGACCAGAAAGAAAAATTTTTTTCTTGCACCACATTGTATCACCGAAACGATGAAGATAATGACGAGTCTGAAATTCACGGATATTTCGTATCCTCCGTACAGTCCTAATTCGAACTTTCAGATTTCTGATTGCTCTCAAAGTTGAAGGAGGTATTAAAAGGTCAACATTTTTCATTAGACACTGAAGTTTGGACTTGAATTAACAGTAACCAAGAAAGTTTTTTCATGGATAGAATGAAGAAATTGATTCATTGTTTGGAGAAATGTGTTGCCCTAAATGGTGATTATACGCTAAAATAATTATGTACATTGGTAGTACAATAAATTTACTTCATTTTGAGACTAGTTTCATTATTTTGTTTTTTATTATTTTATATATTTATTTATCAATCCGCACTCGTATAATCCCTAATATTCAAATAATTATATTCATATGAACAGGTGTTGAATAGTTTAAAGCATTTAAGACTAATCTTAAATATTAAAATTCAATATGAAATAAATAAATATCGAAGCAAATAGAATGTAGCTCCATTATACAGGGTTAGTTAAAAGTATGGAGATGGCGATTTATTGTCGTTAATATTCATTTTAGGGAATTATGTTCAATATAAAAGTTTGTTAGGATATTTTGATCTACATTTGAGAATATTTGAATTTTTTTTTCTTCAATTGCTTTTTAGTTACGCCTGTCCGCGCAGTTTTTTTTTAAATGGGAACTAGTAAATTTTACTCTACCATTCGATAGAGAATTTTTTTCTCTTTACAATAGTATTTTTGTTTTTTTAAAATTCATTAAAATTTTTAATTTTTTTTTTTTTTTATTTATTATTATTATTTCATTTTGCAATAACTGCAAATACAGAGCCGAAGTTAAATTGCCATTGATTAAAAAGGGACCAATAATATGACCGCCTAGAATGCCAACCCAAACATTAACCTTTTGGGGGTACTGCGTATGGTGCTCCAAAAATCAAGAGGGATTTTCCGATGACCAGTATCGGTAAGGCAAAAAGTAGCTTCATCAGAGAAAAGAATATTGTTGACAAAATTTTCATTATTATTGCAAATATTTAACATTTCTTCAGAAAATTGTAATCTCCTATCAAAATCATCTTCCGTTAACTCGTGTACAAGGTGTACATTATAAGGTTTATACTTTTCACTTTTTAAAAATGACACGATCGATGACTGTGAAATATTGAAATTGGCCGCTAATTGATTGGTTGATAAATGGAGATATTCAGATACAGCCAATAAAATATTCAGTTTGTTATCATCGCTTTCTGCTGCTCTAGGTCTACCACTCCTTGGCAAATCTTTAACGCTACCCGTTTGTTCAAAGCGTCTTAAAGTTTTACCAACAACGGATTTAGAAATTGGATTTCTATTTGGGTGCGTATCATTAAATAAATTACAAACGTCTTGTAAACTTCTGCGTCTATCTCCATAACCCAACATCCAACATCATAAGTATTTCAATTCGTTCATGTTCACTTAAACTCGCCATTGTTAATATTAACAGCAACAAATTGCACAAATGAATTATTTCTGTCAAAGATTTGACGTACACAATAACCACTGATAAAATGATGTCGCTCAAGTTTGTTTATCGCTACTCTTCTGTCTATCTGCGATGTACCGAACATCTGTTAAACACATGAACCGGCCTTTTCTTATAAAAAAGTTATTAAAATGAATTTAAAAAAAACAAAAATACTATTGTAAAGAGAAAAAAATTCTCTATCGAATGGTAGAGTAAAATTTACTAGTTCCCATTTAAAAAAAAACTGCGCGGACAGGCGTAACTAAAAAACAATTGAAGAAAAAAAAAATTCAAATATTCTCAAATGTACATCAAAATATCCTAACAAACTTTTATATTGAACATAATTCCCTAAAATGAATATTAACGACAATAAATCGCCGTCTCCATACTTAAAACTAACCCTGTATATTATAAATAATTTGAAGATATTTATGCAGAAAAGTTTGCCCTACAAAACTATTACAAACACAGTATTCATCAATTTTTCGACTAGCTTCTTCAGAATAAACTATACAGAAAATAAAAACTGATGTAAACTTGCAGGTATGTGCGGCGTATGATGGAAGCACTGTTTCGTTTGATTTTATGTGGCAAAACAATATTTACTGATTTTGTTTTTGGTTATGTTAAAAATTTGTTATATAACTTTCGCTTTTCTTAATATAATAGCGTACTTACTATGATCCTTATCATTCGTAGATAATCGGCAGCCATTGACTTAAGCAGTTATTTGGCTTGAAAGCACCGAAACAAATCGCTTCTGTATCTTATACTTGTATGATATTCGATCGCAGTCAGTCGCGCCATTTACGCAATATCTTTGTGTTTTGTATTCATAATTTTCAATAGTTTATTATGAGGTATATTGTATTGTTACTATAAATAAACTTTTGTTTGAATATTTTTCTATCACAAGTACCTACCTATGTGAGGGTATTAGTGTACAAACAGCTGTCACCTGCGGTTCTTATCAAACCACAACCAACAGTTATCGACGTGCATCTAATGTGGGGAGTCTGGTCGAAATAATCGCCATTTTCCAAAAAGCGACAAAAGAAATAAGTACATAGTGGTCATGGACTACTTTACTAAATGGATTAAAACATGTACTCTACCCAAACAAGAGGTTGGAACTGTAGCGGACGGTATCGTGAAAGAGTTCGTCAGTTGTATTGGTATACTCCTGGAACTCTATTCAGATCAAGGGTGAAATTTTGAGTCGTCTTTTCAAAAAGATGTGCGGACTTTTGGACATTCGAAAGACGAGAACTCTCTTGCATCTACAATCAGATGGAATGGTAAAGCGGATAAACAAGGCCTATCCAAAGTCGTCTCCGAACGACGAACACTTATCTTTATTCCTGATTGCGTACCGTTACTGTTCATGAAACTGCTGGGCAATCAACAGCAAATGTGCTATTTGGTAGAGAATTCTGGCTGCCCTGTGATTTAGGTATAGTTTAGGAGCAAGCCTGGAAAAGATATTGCAGGGCAAGATTACGTCACCACTTTTCGGCGAAGGCTGGACAATATTCACGATCAAGTAAAGCATAATATCCGGAATGCTAGTGATAGAATAAAGGAAAGCTATGGCATCAACGCTAAAGAAGGTGGTTACCAGGCAACGACCTGGTTTAGTCACATAGCCCACAATATCGTCAGAACCTGTCTCGGAAACTTCAGAAGCATTTGGAGGGGCCATAAGAGGATTAACGATGTAATTTACCGCAACCAAACACCTCGAACTAAACCAAGAGTCGTACATTTTAATCGATTAGCCCCATACTCTGAAGATAATAATGACGAAATCGCAGACTTACGCCATTTGAATAGCTACTACAAAGAATCAACCTTTGAAGACTTCATAGAGGAGTACTCTAGTTCAAGAAAACCTCGATTTAGGGTGATCTTCGAGAATCAGCAAGATTTGTTTACTGTGCCGTGGACTACACGGCTCATTTCATAGCCCGAGACTTGCAAATGTCTAGGGGACTAAAAGAATTAAAGGGAGCTTTGAACAACGAACAATTAAGTTTTTATTTGGTTACGAAGGAACTGTCAAGCCTGAAGCCAACATATCGTGCCTTATTGAAGGCTCTGGCCCATTTGCATAAACAAATGTTACATCTTGAGATTAGTAGTACCAAAATTGGGTTGTGGGTTGGACCTTCTGGATTGGAGAATTGTAAGAAGCATGCTAGAGGTGTTATTCCAACATACTGATGATATGATGATTTTGGCGTGCGGTTAGCGGCCTCAATATTCCCTTTCACCCAGACAAGACCGTAGACTGCTATTTCCATATGACGCCACAATCCAACAAAGGACCTCATGTAGATTTCGTCATCACTTGATAGGACTAAAACATGGCATTTCGAGACAAAACCTTTTCTGTAAGGAGGGAGCAATTTGATGTGCGTCATGCGACGGTGGCTTAAGCGATGACGTCACACGATGTGCGCATCATGAGGCTTCTCAGAATATTCTACATACGGACTAATTTAGAAACGACGACAAGTATATAAATAACACTCAAGTGAGGGATGATTCAATTGACCAGTGATCGTCGTGAAATGAACATCGTAGACCTGTATTATTGTATTATTGTATATTATATATTATATTGTATATTATTGTGTATTATAAATAAAAAATATCGTTAGTTATTGTTGGTGTTACTTATTGTTTTTATTAATAGTTATTCTTAATTACCGTGTGTTTAATTAATTCAACCCGAATTGATGATTTATCACAATATTCTATGTAAGAAATAAAACTAAATTGTAAACTCTTTTCACGACTATATTTGCAAAACTTATACCTATATGTATATATAAAAAAAATCTTTCTTAATTAATTAATAATAAATTACATATACAATATGTATTTACAAATTAAATATAAAAACAAAAAATCATTGGAATAAATTAGTAATTCAGTTCATTACATTTATATTAAAGAAGGAAACAACTCTGACACACATTCATCCCAAATATCCATCTCGCTGTTAGGTGAGCCTATAGATTCATATCCAGAACTAGGTGTTGGTGACAAACTATCTCTAGAATAATCGGAAACAGGAGTTTGTAGGTAGTTAGAATCCGGACTCAGGCAAATACTATCACTGGTCGTCACTTCAGTAACAGCCTCGTCCAATGTCAAATTGTCGTCGCTAACAATAACTATGCAATTTGTATGCTCATTGTACGTACCGTAGACTAAATCTGATTCTGAACTATCTACAATAATATCGGGTTTAACATTCAGCACATGTGGATCGACTTTTGGACTTTCTACTTTTGGTAGAATTTCTTTGAATTTCGTTTTTGAATTTAATTTATCTTTACTGGAAGTGGATTTTCGTGCACCATAAGGGTGCGATTGCGATTTCCTTTTTGTCCTCGTTTGTTTGGTATCTTGTTTTGCGAAGTAGTCGTGATGTAAGAGCAAATATTGCGATATTTCGCTTTCTAATTTATCTTCTTTTAAGCTCTCACATCTATCGGATTCCACGTGTTCTGATGCCTTCCCCACCACTTGTTTAGGGCATTCTTTTGAAGTTCTGTTTGATTCCTTTAAGGAACAAAAACAAAGATTAGTTTTAAAAGTTTTATATGCAATTTACGTTAATTTTATTAACATAAAACGAAATCAAATGTTGTAAAGACTCAAATATGTAAATATTGGTCAAATGATTTCGCTTTGCCGTTGTAGTTTTGGAATTTAAAAAGCTTGGTGCAAAATTATATACTAAAAGCAAAGCATGCACTACCAGCAATTAAAACTGTGAATTTTTTATTTACAAAAGATTGAATCTTAGCATTTCGCTTACAAGATATTTAATAAAGAGTAGATTTGCATGTCACTTATGCTATAAAAGTAAACATGAAAGTATGTATATAATAAAGTATATGTTTATTTAGCAAAGTTTAAATATGGCGGGTCTATGTATATGAATGGCGATTTTTGATGACGTACGATGTAAACTGCTACGCGGATGCTTCGTTTAAGCTTTCATATATACAGAGAAGCAAGTAGCTGCAACCGAAATTGTTCGAAGCAGTCTCATCCGTGCAGCAGCTTACATCGTACGTCATCAAGAACCGCCACTGAAGTACAGCTCACGCATTATAAGTTGGCGAGCGCTGGGGATGCGCCGTAAACGTACCACCCACCTGTCTGGTTCAGTTACTGCATAGCGAATGATATGCAATAATACGCAATCTACCCTTCTTCTATCTGCGCGCACACACCCTCACCCTTCGCCAACTTATAATGTGAGAGTTGTACATAGATATGAAATAGAGTAATGTAGAAATTAGTTTTATTTCTCAACACTAAAGGCCATGTTCCCCCGTACATTTCAATGAAGTTTGCGTTTGTAATGTCAAATACAAATGAAAAGAATATTTAAAATAAAAAATTATCCCTATTTTATGAAAAAAATAAGGGAGATGAACAATAAAAATATTTACGCAAAGCAACCTCTGTAACGGTATACCGATAGATCCAACCCGCTACGGGCCATACGAAACAATATACATATAGAACGTAATGCGATGTGGCAACCTATGTACGGTGCCACTCAGCGTGCGCATACATAAGTCCGATGATCGAGAGCAATAGATTGCCCGTCATTCGTATCTAGCTGTGTAAACGTTAAAGGTTGCAACAGTTGCAAGTTCAACTGTTTAGAATTTTCGAGACAATAACCCCTAGAAATCTCGAGGGAGTGAGGCGGGAGTTTTACAATAGGCTCGGCTATTGTTTGGGGAGAGAGGGCGGTATTTTCGAATCCTATATTTAGTGACTTTCTTAGAATTAAAATTTATTTTGCAGAATTATTGATTTTTTTACTTTTAACTTTTAGAAAACCTTATTGTTTTTTTATTACTTAAAATTACTTTTCCGTAGCAGCTAAGAATACAATAATAATAACTTGGAGATATAACGACCTTATTATATCTGAAACAAATGGTCAAATTACGTATACAGAACGAATATGCAAACGACTATATCCTTGCGCGGTTTAAGTCTTACTAAATTCATAACTCTGCAATGTATGGTAATGTAAGCTACTGCGCGTAGAGGGGGGGGATTCGCTGTTGCCACTTATTGCCGGGTATGGCCCGTTGAGAGCTGGACCTATGTGTATGTAACATTAAACGGAAACTGGTGAAGAAGTATTTTTCATATCATCAAATATAATAACTTGATAATATTATAATAATAATAAATTGATTAGATATTTAATCAAAAGGTTATATTTTTAGAACATAGTACTCCACATTTAGCGACTGCTTTTGAAAAAAAGTCTATAAACTTAACTATAACTCAAGAATTTCAGTCTCATTAAAATAATAAATACTGTTCGAGAATTGAGACTTCTTTATGCTACGAAGGGGGGTTTTTATCTTCCGGTACTAGGCAGGTTTAAATTTGAAATTTCCCATCATGCCTTTTTTAAGTCACATATGCCTTGGTAACTTGTCGGTCAATTTACAAGACATTTGCAAAATTAATAATTTTATTATCTGTCAAGTTTGTTTTGTCGTGCATTGATTTTATATCGAAATTAAAATCGAAAATAGAGCCATTATAAAATTCCGTACAAAACAAAGAAACGCTCCAAAAATTATTATTGGAGAAATGTTTATATTTACGAATGATGAAAATTGTTTAAACATGGTCGAGAATAATTGAATGATGATCCTCATTCTGGTCGCCCTAATGATGTGATCACTGCAGATGTTGAGAAAACCAAGTGTTTGGTACTGGAAGATGCAAGATTAAAGAAACGACATTTACTAAGTGATTCAAAAACCACAGCCTTTAGAATTATACACGAGTACCTTAGAATAACAAAAGTTAATGCAAGGTGGGTTCCACAAATGCTTTCGCCATTGCAAATGCGTGTCCAAGTGAACAATTCTTAACGCTTTGCGAGAACGAACCAGATTTAATTATCGACCGACTTGTCACTGGAGATGAAATTTAGGTCCATCATTACGATCTAAAATCTAAACAAGAGTCGATGCAGTGGCATATTAAAAGCTTGAACCACCTCAAGAAGTTTAAAGTCACTGTCAAGGAATTTATTTTGATTGATTATCTGAATAAGGACAGTAAGGCAAATGGAAAGTATTATGAAAGCTTGATGCAAAGTAAAAAAAAACGCGGAAAATCCACGCAAAACGCCTCGCCAGTGCACAAGTCAAAATTTTCAAAAGGTACTTTTGCTGATTATGGCTTTGAGTAAACTTAACACCCACCTTATAGCCCAGATTTAGTACCCAGTGACTACCTTTTGTTTTCGAATCTCAAAAAAACAGAACAGGAACAAAATTTAGTGACGATAACAGCTGTAAAGAACAATTTTGCAAAGAAACAAAAGAATATTTTTATGACGGATTAAAGATATTATTGAAACGGTGTAATACCGTATTCAAATGCAAGAAAACTATATTGAAAAATAAATTTATATTGATGCTTTAATCTTTTGCTTTCATGTCTAGTTCGGGAATATAAAAACGTCCCTGCGTATTAGTCTAGACTCTAGACTAATAGTATTAACCAATGTCGGTAAGCTTAGATTATGCTGGTGACTTTGTAATAATGTTCGTAGAGCTATTAACGTAAAAATTTAATGAGTCTGTATTACAAAATCGACCACCTTCAAACCAATCTGTTTCAAGACGCAATTGGATGCTTACGATAAGAATATAGTAGTAGGGACTACGATAAGCACATGATCAATAAACGTTTACTTGGAGATAGAAGCAAATAATAATTCAAACTTCTGTATCTCCCAACAGTTTAACGCCAAATAAAGAGGAGGGGTATCGACAAGCCTGAATTATTATTACGTCCGTGGACCAACATAAAATATTTAGCGGCCACCATTCACCTTATACGAGAAGGAAAACCATGAAAACTTTCTCAGATACAGACTCTCGGGTCCGATCCTGAGACTCCCGACAAGATAACCCAGTGCGTTACCACTACACTATCAGTTAGATGTTCAAAAACTTTGATTAGAAAAATAGTCAATTAGTGTAATTTTACTAGTAAGTAAATTGTCAGTCCTTATTAATTTTAATAAGATTGATAACTATGAATTTTTATTCATATATGAGATTTACGCATTCTTTTAGTGTAAATTTTGCTGCCCTTTTGTCCAATTATATGCTAGAAGATATTGCCCTATTGTTTCCAGCGTTATGTTCTTAACGTAAAAGAAGTAATTCTCAAAGTTCGGAGGGCGTTCCCGCATAATCTTGAGAATATCTAGGTTAGAATAAAAAGCTTCCCACAAATTCATAATCACTGACTAGATGACAGTTTCTTTTTGCAAGAAACTGCTTTCCCCGATAAGAATTATAGAAACTCAATAACGAACACGACCTTCGACAGTCAGGCCACCAACATTAGCAATATAGCATATTATAAGTGGATATGCTAGTAGTGTTTGGCTTAAATCTATATCCACGCTAAATGTGTGGACATAATAAATTGGATAAAGGCTACAAGAAATGAACTTTCTTTTTCATATGGTTATAAAAAGTCGCAACGGAAATGAGAATCTAGATATCTAGTTAGGTAAAGCTGTCGAACTGGACTCTGCGAACGAATACAATAGGTACTCTCACGAAAAATGGCTAATCTGGATATTTAGTAACAGATTGCGCATAGGAGTGAGCATTATTCGAAGTTTTTAAGAATATGAAAAATAGCTGCATTTATCTGTAATGACTTCATTTGACTGTGAAGGAGAATATATAACTATGTACATATAATGTGCAGTTGTTTTTTTGGGCCAATACATGTATTGAACAAAATCCAATTTTGACGAAACCAAAGATTACTGATTGCAATTTCTGGGTAAATCCAATTTACGCATATTGCTCCGGTGTTTTCTTGTTTCGTCTATTCGTGTTTCGTCACCTAGGGAAATTTGACCTGTTATGACCAATTTTATTCTTGTTTCGTCAACTGCAAGATATACCTGCTTAAAGTGTTCTTGTTTCGTCATTTGCATTAATCCTGTTTACCTGATACAGGATTCGAAATTTTAGATGTCCGTACTAATATGTTTTTAAGTACCTACGTAAATGTAAAACTTTTAGAAAGTTAATCGGACTAGATTTGAGATTCGATCCTTAGTAGAGGTTTTACTATATTTAAAGTTTAGTTTGTACCAAGCAACATTACGGTAAACATGGAAATGCAAGTTGTTGAATCAAAAAGAGGAAAGCCAGTGGTGCTCTACTTAGGTTATAAATTTCACCAAAGGAAGATTTATCGAAATAGTGACATCTTTTGGACTTGTGTAAACCGAAAATGTATTGGAAGTGTGACAACCGATAAAACAATTACAACAGTGTTGAAAAGTAAAGAACATTCCATATGTGCCCCAGATGTTGCAAAAAATGAAGTAGAAACAGCCTTGTTCAATGCCAAGAAGAGGTCCCGTGAAGAAAATTTACCAGTCACCCAAATATATCAGCAAGAAGTTATGAATAAAGCTGCAGACAAGGGTCTTGACTTTGTAACCCAAATTCCCAGTTTTTCTTCAGTGAAGCAGCAGTTGTATCATGCTAGACATACTTCTCTTGGCATTAATAGTTTGCCTAAACACCGCAAAGATGTTGTCGTTCCAGATAAATATAAACATTTCCTTTTATTTGACAATAAATCGGACGACAGGATACTTATATTTACTGCTGAATGTGGACGTAGACTAGAGCATGGTAGAATCTTTTTTGGAGACGGAACATTTAAGAGTTGTCCTTCCTTATTTGAATTGCTCCTAAGACAAGTAAATGAATAGCAGCTGTTAAAGTAATGGGATATAAAGTACATAGGTATTATGACAATGTATTTCGATTTTTTGTGTAGTTTAGAGGCCCAAGTCTCAAGCTGAAAGCTTCTTGAGACCTCAGGACCGATTATAGTATATATGGTATGTGTAGTGTCTCATGGCTTTGTTACTACACCTCTTCGCAAGAGGGTAGAAATGTTGATTTGACTTTTATTTCCTCAACATTTAAAAGCTGATTTATAAACTTGACGTTACCGTCCCCGTCCAAAGTTAGATATACGGGAAGCTATAGCGCCATTTATAAACTTCGTTACCGCTGCCGTTCGACGTTGAGTTGTCGTTCGATTCCGTTCGTCCATAACTAACTTTTATCTTTCGTCGTTGCCGCTGGATGACGTCGAACGGCAAACCAATCAAATAGCAGCTCAATGTCACATTACCAGTGAAATAAATAAACATGACAAACATGGAGGCCAGGACACAGCAGTTAGCTTATTTTTTTAATTATTTTGATAATTCGTATTTGAAAAACTTATGTTCTCTCATTATATCCATTTTCGAAATGTTTTTTGAATTGAATAAACAAAGTAATAACTATGTTATGTGTACTTTATTTAGTTGTCAACTGTCAACGTCAACTGTCGTCAACTGTTGTCAACTGTCAACGCGAACAGAAAGTTTATAAATGTTATTTCTGAATGTACCAACAGAACAAACGGTAACTGCCACCGTCAACGGTAACGGCAACGTCAAGTTTATAAATCAGCCTTAAGAGTAACTAATGAGAACACAAATTCCGAAAAAACGGACCGGGCCTGGGATTTGAACCATCGACCAACTTCAGACGTTAAATTTAAATTTAATTTTTCAGTTTTTGTACGGTTATATTATTATTAATCATTGATATTAAAATTATAAACAAGATTTTTGAAAAAAGATTAACGAATTCGCTTTATTTATATATGAGATGCTGGCAAAATTTACTATTCAGGAGTGGAGTAGTGCATACAGCTGAATTAGCAGCTTGAGTTATTTCATTTTCTTTAACTTTGAACATACATATATACGGTATATTATAAATTTAGAATAAACTCTCTGTAAAAGACATGTATTACGGGTGTAATAAATCAGGATCTTATTTAGTCTTTTGTATTAAACAATGTCTAAACATATCTTATACCCAAACAAATATTTAATTTTACTATGAAACAACCCAATGTTTGTGCATGTACCGTCTCTGGCCAAAATACTAGGAACACGATTAAAATTTTAGATATTATAGAATTCTGAGAACAAAGATCATTCAATTTATGACATTATTAAGGAAATTGGTTGTAGAAATGGTAATTTACAATTACATCTATTTATAAATACATTGTATCGAGTATAGCAAGCGCCAATTAAGTTGGCGCGAGGAGGGGATGCGCAGAAGCCGTTTTTAAAAACGTCCACCCCCACTACTAAGTAATTGTCAGAATACATTTGTCATTGACGTTTGACGGAACATAATGTCTTTGCTAGGGGATCATGTGATACACGATCAAGTGATACACGCTCAGAGGTTAGAATTATCTGACATTTGATGTAAAACGGAATACAAATCTCCCCACTACTTTTAATCCTGCGCGAACTTACCCCTACTCGCGCCAACTTAATTGGCGCTTGCTATACCTCTTAAAAGGAACGTTATGTACCTAATTATTCTTAGCCTGTTTTGTGTCCCAATCGCGCTGGCATTAATATTGCGGGGAGTTATTACTCAATTATAACAGTGCGTAAGGATTTTTTAGGGACTTTACTTTTTGCTATTAAAGTTCTTCAAATGGGATGTAAAAGCGATATTATAGTAGAAAAAAAGTGAAAATTCCTGCATTATTAACGGAAAAGTGTATTCGCAAAGAGAAATTCCGCGAATGAAAGATGTTTTTCTTCAAACTGCGCATCGCGCTGCAAATTTAATTAAAGAGAATATTTCTATTATTAGTATCGGAATATCATTCCGTGGTAGAAAAAAAAAACTACCACGCGCAAGGACGAAAGGAAAATCATTAAAACAGCAACTAATCGTAGACTTTCAAACAAAACCATAGCGACATAATTAGGACAAGAAGGAATGCAAATATCAGAAAGAACAGTACGCCGTCTCTATGAATTAATATTAAAATTCAGGCGATAATTTAAACAAATTAACACCAAGAATAGGGCCAAGAGGCACAACATAAATATTGGAAAAAGATAGGCTAAAATTAATAAATTTTTCATTTTTTAAATCAAATTGTTGATTTTACTTTTACATAGGTCACCTTTAGTGATGAAACATTGATGCAGATAGCAACAGAAAGAGCACAATATGTACTAAGGCATCCTACAGAGCGACGCAATGGATAAAAACTGTATAACATTTTACGGTCTTATAACAGCTGATGGCCCCAGATTTTCGTACTTTGTGAAAGGCTTCATGAACTAAAAACATTACAATAATGGGCTAAGCACAACAGGAGGTCCTTATATCTATATACATAACGGTTTTTTCAGTAGGGTCTTATCTTTGAACTGTCCTATCGGCCATTTTTGTTATTCTCTCTGGCGGCGGTTTTTTTGGTTGTTTGACATATCATGAATAGTTACGCAGGTCAAAAACCTTTACAAATCGTTCGAATTTATTACGAAGTCGACGATCAGTTCGTGAAACTTATACGAGCACTTCGTGAATTTTACGGTGTTCTTAATCGACCAAGTGAACGTGCTATCGGTCGAATTATTCAAAGATTCGAACGTAATTTATCTCTTACTGATATGTCAGTGCCAGTGAGACCAGAAGTGAAGCCAATACTACTGCTGTTGAGCAGAATGTTCGCGATGATTCAAATTTATAGATGCCACGCCGTTCTCAGGAATTAGGCCTATCTGTCACCATAACTTGGCGAATTTGTTCCAACAAGATGGCGCTACGTGCCATACAGCAGCAGAAACAATCAATTTATTGCGATCCAAATTCAATGATTCAATCATTTCTCGAAGTGGTCGTCAATTGGCCATCAAGATCTTGCGATGTGACGCCTTTGGAATATTTTCTGTGGAGACATGTCAAGTAAAAAGTCTATGTGGACAAACCAGCCACAATCGAAGCATTGAAACACAATATTATCCGTGTTATTAACGAAATAAGGCCACAAATGTTAAAAAGTGATCAAAAACTGGTTCATCGGATGCAGTGTTTGAAACGGGGTCGTCGAGCGCATATAGATGAAATCATATACCATCACTAATGTCATGGATTAAGCTTCAACAAACTAAAAATTAACCCTTTATCTTAACATTTTGTTGCATTTATTTCAGTTTAAAGATATTGAAAAACCCTATATATAGACAATGGTGCACCCTGGATAAGGTGGAAATAATAAAAAAAATATTCGTCGGATTCAAATCTAATAGAAAATGTATGGGATGCATTAAAAAGAAATACTAATATAGAGCCGAATTAATTCAAAAAATATTGAAGGGTTTAGGAATAGTGAATAAATTTCAAAATTATTAAATCTTATTATGGGTCTGGCAACAGGATTGAATGGTTTTGGAAAGGTTACTGCGGAAATACTGTTCATTTCACAAACGTCAAATAGTGATAAAATTGTATTTTATTATCGAAGGTTATGTATTACAATGGCAAATTGGCCTGTTAATCAACGGTTCTCTGCTGTAAAATCATGTATGTACCATGTATTTAGTCATGTATGTATTCAATTGAACTGCGAATATCAGAGCGACGCATTTTAAAGCTGGATTTGAAATTTCTCCCACATAAGGTACAGATAGTCCAGAAGCTGAACCCTGTTGGTAAACTTAACCGCCTCAATTTCTGCAGGCAATTACTTTAAATAGTGAACAACAATGCAAGAATTCTTGATAAACTGATCATGTCTGACGAAGCTCACTTCCAGCTGAGTGTGTACGTTAATAAGCAGAACTTTCGCTACTGGGCGAAACACAACCCAAGAGAAATGCATTAACACTCATTTCATGGCCAAAAAGTAACGGTGTGATGTGTGCAGCTTTAATGTGATCGGGCCATACTTTTTTGAAGAAAACGGCCACACCGTTACAATCAATTCGCTTCGGTATGTTGAGATGGAAACGTTTGTGGTTGTGGCACTTGAAAGAATGGACCAAGGAGTATGATTTTAGCAGGACGGCGCCAAAGCGCATACAGCTAGACAGTCAATTGGTCTTTTACAGCGTATACTCCCAAATCGCCTAATTTCCAGATTTGGTGACATTGCATGGCCCTCAAGATCACCGGACCTGGCGGTCCCGGATTTGTTCTGTGGGGATTCTTAAAGTCCAAAGTGTACTCTACGCGTCTCCAAACACTTCTAGAACTTACAGACAGAAATCGTGAGGAAAAAAATTTGATAAACGCAGATTTACTCAGACGCGTTATGGTCAATTTCAGAAGTAGATTGGAGCAATGTCTAAAAGAAGACGGTGGTCCTCTTAGGGATGTGATCTTTTCAAACTAAAAGTGTTATAAGAAATTATCCAGAATTGTGTTTTTAGTTGTAATAATAATAATAAGGCCAAATATATTCTTTATTTCTTAACAGTGGTCTATTAAAAACCGTTCAATCCTGTTGCCGGACGCTGTATAAGCAGAGATTGCGGAAATAGTTAAGGCGAAGAGTGGAATGACCAAATATTAGTGTCTATATAAAGTTTCTATGTATTCATGTTAATAGGAATTCAGTAAAATTTTCATATAAATTCATTGATTCATTGACATATTTTCATTAAACAATAAAATTCAACCATGTCCCAAATATTTTAGCCAGCAACTGTACAAATTAATATATAAAACTATGTATTTACAATCTGCTCGAGCGTGATAACGTGTAAGAAACTGCAACATTTACTACTTTAATACATACACATTGTTGATTTTGTAATTTAGTGTCTGATGTGCTGTAAAGAGTGCAATGTATAAATCACCTGCTTTGCTATAAAACCTTGAAGATACCGTCAAAACATTCATCAAGGCATCTAAAATAACACACAATAATTTTACCAGTACCATCTTTTTCAAATCGACCCGCAAACAACAGTAAAAAGAAGATTCTACGATATAAATGTTGTGCTGGTTTTTAGAAAAGTGTCTTTTCGTATGTACAGATCTGCTACTTCGATGCAGATTTCCGTTATTTTTAGATAATAGTAGTAACCTTAACATGAACTTAGAACGAATAACGTACTTGGCAATTTGCCTTTTGAGCAGAAGCCTCCAAGTCTGCGGCGATATCTTGAAGGAGGCTTTGTGTGATTTCTTCGAGCGAGGAAAGGTCGACATCGCGATTGAGTTCGTCGAGCAAGTCTGGTAGAGAAGGCAGGCCAGCACAATCTTCCACAGGGCCCTGGCCATTTGGACATTCAAAGCCGCTGCTGAGTGTCTGCCCAGACCCTTCGGCAGAGGGTGGGATTCTGTAGATCCATTCTGTGCAACACACTCAACAGTTCGGCTTTGTGAACAATTTTGACAGGGCACCCGTAATTTACTGTGCATTTCCTGATTCTCTATTTGCAGCTTTTCATTTAGCATTCTTAATTTTTCACATTCTGATATCAGTTGTTCATTTTTATCAAACAATTCTTTGATAGCGTTCTCCATTTGTTCCATTTTAGCTTTTTTACGGTCTCTGGATGTCTGCGCTGCAACTCGATTTTTTAATTTTCTGCAAAACATAAATACTAGAATAAAAATGTCGCTGAGAAACTAAGAAAAATATGTATATTAGCTTCAATTCGAATACTAAATTATGAAAATGCATAAAAATTACATTTTATTTTAAAGACAGCAAATAATAATATATAAAACCTTTAATTTCCGAAGAAATAATAAAAAATTTCAAATTAACCAGAACTAAATTATAAACTTATTATTCATAATGTGACATCCTTTCACAAATACAAATCAAAAAAATTTTGTACGATTGAAAATTTACTTTGGCTATAATAAATTTTAATCAACGGAACTAGATTGTGTTTAATAATAAAACGAGTTTTCTAAAGAGCGAGTGCGGCAAAAGGCCTTATGAAACGAGTTTTTTATACTATTTTTTCTATTTTGCATTTTTTACATTAAAAAATTGGAAATATATAATTTGGAAGATCATAGTTTAATTTTTATATAAAGCATGCAGTTGGTCACATTGATACTTCACATTGTCAAATTTAATCTTGCTATCCGCGAAGTATATTATATTACATATTATTTATTAATTTTCGTTAACATTACTTGATATTTTATTTAAAAATATAAACATGAGTGACTTAGAAACTAATATATCTTGGTGTCAATTGTATACAATATACGTTGTTTGTGTAGAGTACGAACATATATTATATCTGTCAAATGTACTTAAATTCTTAAAATCAAATGACAGCAATGATATTTATTTTTGTGTTCGAACAACGCCAACATTGAAAAATGAAAAAAAAGCGTATCGAAATGAAACTCATTTCGATACTGTTTTGGGTTTCATAATGAGTTCATTTCGAACGCAAAATAGAAAAAATAGCTTTACACTAACTTTTAGCAGGAGGTGGTTGTGACTACAGGAACTATTGCATATCTCAACACTGTAATTAACAACTACAACAGATCTGTATATGAAATGCATTTTGACTGAAACACTAATATTTGTATATACTTATATATTTTTATTATATTTATTATATATATTATATATTTTTGCCTAAGTTTAAAAATACTTGTCTTGAAACGATATCAAGACAGACTTTTGAATCTTGCTGTATAAATGCACTGATGATGACGACACTTAAAACCCCGGATGCGTCACAATCAATATAAGGAAGCATAAATAAATATCTATCTATGCTTTACATACAGATAACGAACAAGCTAATTAAAATTGATTTACCATATGAATATATATTTTGTATAGGTATATGGCAAGTTTTAAAGTAAACAGTGTTTTTGTTACTTACTTTCTTTGTATTTTTTCTTCCCATGTGAGGTGGTCCAATCTTCGTTTCTTGGACCTAACGGGATTATCACTATTTTCCATATCGGACAAAATATTATAATGACTGCTGGTGTTTAAATACTTTAAGATTGCAGGCACAGACATACTCATGTTTGTTAGTAAACACTAAACCCTTCCTATTTTAAATTTAAGATATGACACAGATCTGTTCACAATAAAATATCTTCATATAATGACAAAAATATTTTTTGCCGTCTAACTTGTACAAACACAAATCTGATGTAATAGTTACTTCTGTTGGAAAATTAGGACGGCGTCGACGCACAAACCTTGCTAACGTCAAACATTTGATATTGTATGTGGTAAACGCGGATTGGAGCCTTGAATCACATGATCCCGTTTTTATAGATGTCTCGTTGGTACGGAGTCACAAACAATACACACAAAATTATGTAAAATTACAGGGCATTATAACTTTTAATGATTCATGGAGTAAATTATGTATTTTCATTTGATTTTGTGAAATCTAGTGAAAATCTATTATTTATTTTCTACTATGCCTACTAATTGTACAATAGTTAATTTTACAAAACTACAGTAATTTTATAAATTATTATTCTATTTTTCATAAGATGTATTTGTATAATAAAGGATAATAATATCAAGGTCTTGTAATTTTATAATTACGTCATTTATTAGGAACGTATGAAAACAACTTTTTAGTGTGCATATAATTTATTGACTAAAACATACATTAACTTTTATGAATTTTAAAAAAATGTGAAGTTCTGAAGTTTGTTTAATTAATACATAATTATTTATAACTAGTCATACCCATAGAGACATTTTGAAATTTCATGGGGGTTTTATTTCATATACATATTTCTAACTTCTGTATATATATAAATTAATATAATATATATAATGGCATAATTAAATCTTGAAAAATATTTATCTGACAGGACCTTATCTTCTATAATTCTAAAAACAAAAGATTATAAAAGCTATAAGTTTGATTTTTGATAAAAAAGATAATGGATTTTGTTTACAAAACAATATATTATATGATGTAATCATAATCATGATTCATTACTGCAAACTACAATTCGGTATCAATAGGCTTTGCATGCTCACTAAGGTTTTATACGTTTAATATATTTTTGCTAATTAAAAAAAAAAATTGTATTCTTTTTATAAGCCGGATGCTTGGTTTTAAAAAGTAGAACAAAATTTAAATTTCCTTTATTGCTAAATTATTAAAAATGCTATTTCGATGTTAGTGCTAGTATTTTTGACATCTATGTGTTTCGACAATGACTACGTTACGTCACCTGTGCTCCAAATTTGTTGCGTCCTTATTACGTTTGATTTGCAGTAGTTTTTTGATTACATATCTACCGTTTATTTGAAATTTTGACTTGCCGCTATTTATTATACTTGCTTATTAGTCTTTCACTGTTTTCTATATTATTTATTAAGTGTTAGTTATTTATAAGTAAAAAGTAGAAATGAGTGATAAATTGATAAATAGCGAAAATGCCGGGCACTCATTGTGCAGTTGCTATATACCAGCTGTCTTTGAAATAAAAAGACAACGTATGAAAATTGAAAGATTAAATTATATAGAATATATACCTAAAATATTTTCTCAAAATTCCCTCTCACAATATTAAAAAAAAAAATTTGTTACGCTACTGTGCGATGGACTACATTATAAAGGACGATAACAGAATAAGTTTGTTATTGTCCATCTCGATTCGAGTTTCGTTCAGTTGTCGATCGTTACGTACATTCCATACAATTTACATTTACGTCTTCGATTAAAGATAAATTGTTACCAAATAGGACCCTAATGCCTGTAGAATACATCTACTTAAAAAAATTCACTGGCTGACTTCAGGTTGTCGAATCCTTACCATACTCATACACAATGGTACCTTATAACGTTTTTCTAAATATAAACATTGCAATATGTGTTTACAATAACGGTCTTTTCATATCCATATTTATACGCATTTTTAAAATTTGTAATAACTTACTTAATTACATAAACAACCGATTTTCATTGAAGTTATTGATCTTAGCCTATAGTTTTTATAACATGGACAGCTATTATGTATGTAAACATACGCTGTGGTCTATGTGTGTAACTTTAATTGAGGTATTTACATTTTGAATCATTTGAATACATCACGTAATACAATTTTCAGGGATTTTTAATTTTGAGGTTGGCGTCGTAATTGACAATATTTTAGATTCGTATTCTATATAATTACATCTTTCCACTTTTCGTACATTGTCTTTTCATTTTAAGGACAGGCTATATACGATCTTCAAAAACTTACAAGTATTAATTTTTAACAGCTGACTCAGATTATCCAACTCTTCCCATTACAAAACTTATCGATTTTATATTTATAAACATTGCCCCCGATAAATACAATAGGCACATTCTGAAATCGATAATCATATTTTATTTTTCTTACTCCAAATCAAAAAAAAAAGATTCTCGTAATACACTTGAAATTTTAATATGATTTTTAAAACGGGTTTGTAAATGAATGTAACACACATCTTAATTTTTAATTATTTACTTGAATATATAAAAAGCTGATTTTATACGAGGTATTAACCTTAGCATACGGGATGTTACAACTTACAGCTGATGTTACAGTAAACAAATAGTATGTGTGTAACTTCAATAAATGTACATATTTACATTCTGAATATTTTGAATGCATAGGTGGAACATGATACAATTTTCAAAAGATTTTAATTTTGGGGTTCGTATCGTAATTGACAATATTTTGGACTCATATTCTATATAATTACATTTTTCCATTTTTCATATGTCGTCTTTTTATTTCAAGAACATCTATAAGCGTTATTGGAACAGACCGTCTCGGATTGTTTTGACCAATTAAGATTCATTCAAGTATCATTTAGGCGCGTCTAAATCTGAAATCGTGATTGGTCACAACATTGAGAAACAGTCTGCTTGGGTAAAGTACATATATCTAACTGTATATTATATAAGATACAGGTTAAGCAAATGTATGGATCCATTCAAATATCTTTGATATGGTTACTTAGATTTTAATAAGACTTTCCACAATTAATTAAATGCAAATCGGAGATTCGATGAGTATGTATTTTTATATCCGAATCAGACGTTCTGCTTAGCCGGAAACGATGTTAACTTTTTTAATTTAAATACAAAAAATATATTTTTACACGAATTTCAATAGAGCTCTGCTCTGGGAGGTCAGCAATAATAAGGTCTGGCACCCTTTAGTTCTACAGCGACAAAGATATTTAATTAAAACTGATATTTCAAAATCATGTTTAGGTTTAGTAAGCCATGGAATTAAAACTCAGTATAGCAAACGCCAATTAAGTTGGCGGGGGTGCGCAGAAAACGTTTTTAGAAACGTCTATCCCCACTACTCAAGTAATTGTCAGAATACATTTATCATTGACGTTTGATGGGACATAATGTCTTTGCTAGGGGATCATAAAGTGATACACGCTCAAACCATGCTTATAAAAATATTCTTAAAAACCTGTTTATACATTACAATCTCATTATTTATATCAAATTTTGTGTTTTATGTTTTTTTAATGTGTTCACTTATGGTTTCTTTCGTAGAGGTTAGAATTATCTGACATTGCCGCCTACGGTATCTTGCGATTTGATGTAAAACTGTGTAAAACTAAATACAAATCTCCCCACTACTTCTAATCCTGCGCGGACTTACCCCTCCTCGCGCCAACTTAATTGGCGCTTGCTATACTTGACTTAAACTATCAGAATTAACTTTATGTCCAAATAGTAATAATTGTTCAATTAACTGAAAAAGAACGTTTTGAAATTCTGATGATGATTGGTTTTGTTGATCGCGTCAGAACTCATGCATCAAGTTTGGCATCCAATATCACAAACACCGTTGGTAAAACTTTGAGAACGTATAACTTGACCGGAAATGTTAGAAATTTACCGAAAAGCGAACGACCAAAAGTCGCCACTAACGAGGTTGTTGCTTAAGATATTGCTATACCATTAGAAGAATTACCACAAACTTTTACTACATCCCTCGCACTAATCTATGATATCAGTTGCCGATCAGCAACTAGAATATTGAAGTACGAAAAAAAAGATCCGTATGAACTACATTTAGTGCAAGAATTATTGGATGGGAGATTTGAATTTTGCCAAAGAGCGATGGAGATTTGCAAAGATGATAAATATACACAATAATAAATACATACAATTTGCTGTTTTCCGACGAGGCTAAGTTTTGTTTGAATGGTACCGTTAATTGCTATAATAGTCGATATTGATCAATAGATAACCCAGAAACGCATACACAACATTCGCAGAAATTAAATGTTTGGGCTGGTATTTTCAGGAGTCGTATTATTGGTCCTTTTTTCATTCATGGTACACTAACAGGACAGAGATATTTAGATCTTTTACGTGATCCGGTTGTTCCTAATATTAAGGAAGATTGAGAATTACCTGTAAGTGTTTGGTTCCAACAAAATGGAGCACCCCCTCACTGTGTTCTTAAGGTTAAAAGTTTTTTAAGCGAAACATTTCAAAATCGGTGGATTGGTCGTAGAGGATTCATTGAATAGCCTAACGTGGTCTTCAAATTTAAATCCTCTAGATTTTTTTTCTTTGGGGTCATTTAAAATCTGTGGTTTATACTAGACGATCGCATAATCTGAACGAGTTACGGCAGAGAACAAGTGAGGAAGTACAATTAATTCGTGAGGAGCTTTTGGCAACTGTCATTCAAGAAATTTGTTCACAGACTTGCATATTGTCAAGAAGTGAACGGTCATCATTTCGAACACTTTCTTAACTGATATTGATTTTGTTTATATTTTTTGTGTTAATTTTTATTGTTCTCAATAAAATTTGCATAAACAGATTTAATTAAATATCTCTATCGTTGGGTGCCAAACCTTATTATTGTTGAACTCCCAGAGCAGAGCTCTATTGAAATTCGTGAAAATATGCAGGTGTTTCATTTAAAATAAAAAAGTTAACATCGTTTCTAGCAAACCGGAGGTTTGATTTGAAAATAAATATACTCTTTGAATTCCCTATTTGCATTAATTTAAATGTGGAAAAGTTTATTAAAATCTAAGTAGCCGTATCAAAGATAATGTGAATGGATCCATACATTTGCCTGACCCTGTATATCAGCATTTGTTTAAACTTTTGAACTACCAAATTTACAGAGAGGTCATGTGAAATTTGAGATAAAAACTATTTTTGATTAAAAAATACTGAGTATATTGTTAGTACTGATTAGATATTTTAACCAAATATAGATTTGAGATTAAAATTCTTCTTTATCATTTGCAAATTATTTATTATGCGTTCGTTAAAATTGGGTATTTTATTTATAATGCAGGACCCATTGTATTTTGTAAAAATGTTTTTGATCTTTCTTATGTTAAAAACATCGCTCGTTCATCAGCAACGTGCATAATATAGTCAATAATTTTATATATATATTTTTTTAAGTTTAATTAAGTTCGTTATTAAGAAATTGAAGCACATATATAATTACTTATAACTAGTTTCAAAATATTGTCCAGAAAATATGTTTTTCTATTTTGCGTTCGAAATCAACTCATTATGAAACCCAAAACAGTATCAAAATGAGCTTCATTTCGATACGCTTTTTTTCATTTTTCATTGTTGGCGTTGTTCGAATACAGAAATAAATATCATTGCTGTCATTTGATTTTAGAATTTATGTACATTTGACAGATATGATATATGTCCTTATTTTACACAAACAACGTATGTTGTATACAATTGGCAACAACATATACAGTGTGTATATAAATAATTGAAAGGTGTTTGAATCGCCCGCGCTTTTTTTAATGTATGAAAGTTGGTGCTTCTACAAGCTATGCCGCAAATAATCAGTAGCGTCCTTCTGTTTATTTTGGTTTTCTGCATTTTCGTTCTCGTCTATTTATTTTGTTATTTCTCTCCTTTATTACCAGAAAGGCTTTTCTTATTGCCATTTTTCTGCTGTTACATATTTGTTATTGGTAAGCGATGAAGAAATCACAGTAAATTTGTACAAATGTAACAAAGTACGCTTTTAGGTTAATAATGGTTTTCACGGATCTGCACAACAAATTTATTGTTGAGGCATATTTTCGTTCGGGAACACGCAATGTTGAAGGAGTATGGGATTATTCCTATCCAAATTGCCACCAGTAGTTTCAAGAGGAGTTTCCAAAAATGGAATTTACATATGACTGTTTTGTACAGCACGTTCGTCGTGTAATAGAGAGATATCGCACAACAGGGAGCGTTTTAAAGGGAACATCTACAGGACGTCCTACTATTTGAATTTGTGCTTAAATTTACATGGACGGCATTTTGAACAAATGTTATAATTTTATCTTGAATAAGTGTTATAGTTTTGTTATAATTTTGATAGAGTATGCAAGTCTGAAATTAAAGTATTGTATAGTGAAATTTAAGATACCAGCATTAGAAAACATACATAATTTCATTGTAATTATCTTTCAATAAAATATTATTTATTACTATATTTGTTCCTATTCTAATTTTTTAATGTTACGCCTATGATATACGACATTTGCTCCCTCAGAGATGCTGGCATGCACTTAGCACCAACTTAAACACAAAAAATTGAAAGCGGGAAATTCAAACACCTTTCAATCATTTATATACACACCGTATATGTTTCTATGTCACTCATGTTTATATTTTTAAATGAAATATCAAGTAATGTTAACGAAAATTAATAAATAATATGTAATATAATATACTTCGCGGATAGCAAGATTTAAATTTGAAAATGTCAAGTATCAATGTGACCAACTGCATGCTTTATATAAAAATTAAACTCTGAACTTTCAAATTAAATAATTCCAATTTAAGCAATTTATTAATGTAAAAAACGCAAAATAGAAAAAATAGTATAAAAAACTCGTTTCATAAGGCCTTTGCCGCACTCGCTCTTTAGAAAACTCGCTCGTTTTCTAAACTGATCTCGTGCGGTAAAATGGTGCCTTATGAAACTTGTTTTTCCGACGACCACAATGTAAAAAGAACAAATTCGCATGATTTACTAGCACTGAAAATTGCAAATTGCATTGTATCCCCAAAACTGTGTTGAAAAGTTATCTTGTAACTAAAACTGTGCTGAAAAGTTCAAAAGGGCCAATTAGAATCGTCGCAGAACCGTGTGCAAAGTAACAGACCTGCCAACCTACTAATCATAAAATAACAAATAGGAAACTGTCAAATGAATGACTCTCAAATGTTAAATTGTTATTATGAAATACATCATATATCATTATTTTGTGAATCATTCTTTTATTTTCATTGAAATTAATTCTTGTCACTAAGCCGTCGTCGGAAAAGTATAGTGTACAGTTGTGTGCAGAAAAAACTCGGACAAGCTATTTTTTCTATGTAAATCTGGTTCACCCATACTTAAATTTGAATTGTCACTTAAGTGTCAAATTGAGTTGTCAAAGTGAGAGTTTTATTATAATGCCAAGACAATTGTGTAATCAACAAAAAATTCAAATCATTTCCGAGCTTCAAAAAGGACCAACAATTAGAGAAGTAGCGTTTACTTTCGGAGTTAATAAAAGCACCGTACAAAATGTCAAAAACCGTTGGGAGCAAGAACAAACAATTAACAGAAAACAAGGAAGCGGTAGAAGAAGGATTTCTTTAGAACATCATGATACCGCTTTAGTGAATTTCTTAAGAAAAAGTCCGTTTTCTTGTGCATTAGATGCTGTTGCAGCAACAAATTTCCCGGGTTCTCGGTAACAGCCTGCAGAAGAATTCAAATGTTAGACATTAAAAATTGTATTGCAGCCAAAAAAAGTATTTTGTCGGAACGCCATAAACAGGGCAGAATAATCTTTGCACTAAATTATTTGTACAAAGATATTGAATTCTGGAATAAAGTACCTAATTTTTACTGACGAAAAGACGTTTCAATCGACCTACAATGGACACATTAAAGTGTATAGACCGAGAAATACAGATATGAAGAATCATACGTATCTAATGCAGGTCAGTCGCAACGTTTCTCTGTTAATGTATGGGCTGCTATAACTGCTAATGGACTAGCTATCTGTTGGAGAATTGATGGTAGATTCAATGCTTTGGCATATCTAAATATTTTGGAGAATATAATACCATTATTTCGTGAACATCACCCAAATAATAATTTTATTCTCCAGCAAGATAATTGTTCAGTACACACGGCAGGAATAATAACTCAGTGGTGACAAACTAATAACATCGAAACTTTGATTTGGCCCTCCAAATGCCCGGATGTAAACATAATTGAGAATATCTGAGGTATTATTGTTAAAAAAATGTATGAGCGTCATTTTAGACCAAATAACAGAGAAGAGCTGTGGAATGCAATAATTGAAGCATGGCAAGAAATAACAGAAAACGAAAATCTTATAAGAAACTTGTATTCGTCTATTCCCTTGCGATTGACCAATATATTAAATGCAGATGGTGTCATGACGAAATATTAGTTTATATATATTATATGGTTTATTTGTAGATTCTTTAAAATGTTATGAGTATGACTGTTAATTTTATTAAAGTTAATTCATTTTATTGAAATTCGTCTCTTTACTTCAACATATAAAAGGAGTTTTACTCATATATTGGCATATAATGCTATAATTCAGGTGACATTGATATGAGTGTACGACTTTTTTTTGGAAATGTGTCAATAGTGGTATAGGTTCACACAACTAAACACTTGTCCTACTTTTTTCTGCACACAACTGTACAACACGTGCTGAAAATATTTCACACTCGCATAATTAAACCACTCGCCTACGGCTCGTGGCTCAAACTTCATGCTCGTGTGAAATATCCTATTTTCAGCACTAGTTGTACAATATACTATTTTAATATACTATTTTCGCATTTTGACAAGTAATGTGCTACTTTACTACAATCAAAATCGTTTATTAAAGTGGCACTTTACCACATAGATACGTCACTTTACTACATAGTTATGTCATGTCAATAAAACACAGTTTGACAGAAAATTATTTATTTAAATATTGGAATTGGAACTATGTATTGTGAAATATGTATATTAAAAGTACAATTATTCAAATTTTGTTTTCAGTTAGTTTTTATATTGTGATATATCTATATTATCGTTAATTTGTATAGTACTTTTCAACATTGGATATGTAGACCACAAACTGGATGCCTTAAGGACTTTTGCCTAAAATAATGAAAGACATTGTATGAATAACACTAAAATATATAGAAACAAATAGCTTACCCTCTCAAAAAAATACGCTAGCATTACACTTTCATCAATTATTAGTGCTTTTTTTGTTATCTTCCAAATACAAAATATTTCATATGTCTTCTCGTATTTTTCTTTTGATTTCAAAGGAAGTAAACCCGAAGACGCTTCTCGAGCGGCATTTAAAATATCTTCAGAATAATGTTCTAAAGTATGTTTAGTAGCAAGACTCATTTTTAACTAAAACTCAAATCGACTTACAAAAAATGAAGTTTGTTTACTGTTACTGTGTCGTTACTATGTAAATAAACAAAGCCGAATCAGATTACGGAAAACCTGTACAAATACCTACTATAACATTTTAAATTTTTAAGTTTATAATGCTTATTCTTGCAAAATGCGAATAAATAGTGTAAACAAACTCGTAAGAAAAGCAGTTTTACTAAACTCATACAGCTTTAAGTTACTCGCTCGCTCCGCTCGCTCGTACTCAAACGCTATATTCGTTTAGTAAAACATTGCTTTTCTATACTTGTTGTTTAATATACTATTATATATTTTTTCACCGATAACTATAAAAAATTTGGCGATTATTAAATAGTCAGTTAAGTTGAAATGTTTATTAATTTCAGCCATTAGTGTATAAAATACTTTCAAATATATAAATAAATAAAAATAAAAAGCACTTACTAACAAACAAAATTTGACAAAAACTAAAATAGAATACTCAAACACACCTATAATACCATCATGAAATGGTTAAAGTAGACCTCACCTACGCACACATCCAAAAGCAGATATGTATGTAGAAAGTTACACCCCTACATTTATTTGAGTAAACTCTTTGATGATGATATAATATACCGAAGCAATATGGTTAGAGAAATCTAATAATACTTAATAACACAAATGAAGTGTTATATTATTTACGTACAAATACAATATTTCATCAAGAATCGTCCATTGCATCCAAACCGAACAAAACTAATATTAACTGTGTTACTAAACCAGATAAGTCTTTCAATTGTATAGGTTTTATTATATGCGAACTTCGGTTTAATTCGCTAAATGATCGTATAGATTTAAAATAGTGAGGTCGCTCTGGGACACCAGCCGACTTTATCAGCATATATATATAAATAAAATTGACTGCTTACGGGGACGATTAAAATTATTTTCGTGGGTGGTTACACCATTTTACAATGAAAATAATTAACTGTAACAAATTATATTTTGTCAGCTGTCATATTACTTCAGAAGTGATTGGAAAGTCATTAACCAAGTGACCGACTTGAGAAGCCGCCGTTGGTAAACTACAATCTGACGTCAATAGATTTCACAATTAAATGCGGCTATTTTTCTTTAAAATTACCTCATTCTAAGTTTTATGAAATATTATACCTATTACATTGTTAAATTACTGATCTTGGATAGAAAGAAGGACAAAATTTAAATCATGATTTTTTTTATACCAAAGCTCATCCCATTACGAAGTAAGTATTAATCGATGAGAAATTATACCGATATAAATTCAAAACATTAGCAACAAAGCGTCAATATATGTGTTAATAATAATTTTCTAAGAAAATAAATTAAAATTATTAGTTTTTTAAAATTTATAATACTTAACTGTTATTATACAATGTTTGTTATTTTATCTTCTTTATTGCAATTACTAAGTTAGTATTTTAGTATTTTATTCTGATTTTCTTTATTTGAATTGTCATTTTTCTTATTAGTTATTGATTTTATTTAATTTAGTGTTTTAACACTGTACTTTATTATTGTATTGTTCTCTTAAGGGAGAGATCTGTTGGGCAATAAAGACAATTATTATTATTATCTTAAGATTATGTGCCAGCAAGAAAACATGATTTCTTAAAGGAAACATTTTTAAGGTAAAATGTATACAGGGTTACCGTTGAATAGCACTCAAGCTATGCGAATCTGAAGAAGATGTATAAATGTCTAACTGAATTTTTTTTGTAATTCATCAAAATTTCCAAATTTTTAGAACCAAAATGTAGTAGTTTAAAGTTGGTCCACATCTTTGTTTATTCTATATTTATCGAAATACAGCCGTAATTCAAGTTTATTGACCTGCAAAAAAATTGATGAAATTCCTGTTACTGATACTGTTAGACGATAACAGTTCTTATTCCTTAGAATTAGAATTTATTTAGATCTTCAATTTGTAAAAAAAAATTCATAGTTTAAAAGTAAATTATGTTCCTGTCAGGACTTTTATTAAAAGATTTACTGATTAAACCTATAAGTACCTAATGTAAAATGAATTCCTTGTGGTAGAGACAATTTATATAAATATTTGTGTTGGTCTTTATCCGATATACTATCAACGTTTTATGAATGTAGAATGATTTAAATTTTATTTTGAAAAAATTAAATGCTAGAAATATTTTCCTAATGTTATTTTATACTTAAAAAAAAGTATTAGGGGACACCCGGGTTTGAACCGGGGACCTCTCGATCTGCAGTCGAATGCTCTACCACTGAGCTATATCCCCACATTTAAAGTGTCTGTATAAGTGGTTGAAAACATATACAAGGCATTTAATCATCAATAATATACTGACATATATTTGACATTTTTACTAACCTTGTTTGTTTATTTAAAATGTCAATGAATGTTAAGACGACTAACAAAATTGAATTATTATTAAATAGAATGTTCTTCCAAAACTCGTATTTTAAAGAGGTGGTGTAAAATATTATACTTTATATTGGGAATTAATAAGACAATTATGACAAAACATATTTGTAACACGTTCGTCTTCACATTTTACGTGTTCTGTTTAAAAATAATTACAACAAATTCGAAAACATCCACTTTATGGAAATTAAGCCCTGACGAAAATAAAATTGTAGATGTAAGTCCTTTTCATCAAATAATATCGATGCCAAACACTGGCAATGGTCCTCATTTTATAACTGATGATGATCCTATATTTAATATTATTACATCTACTGTTCATTTTGGGCAATCGTGGATTAAACAAGGTGTAGAATATTACTGCACACATTGTCAAAATGTGCAACCAAGAAGTACTACAGAAAAGTATGTAGTATTATGCTAAATTATTCTAAAATCCTGTTTATCAAATTTTTAGAAGTGTACTACAAAACTCAGAAGATATATTAGACTGTGGAAAACCTGTAAATTATACATATTATGATAATCTAGTTGGAGTATTAAATCGTCATAGACATCCCAATGTACCTGAACCTCAGGTAGCTTTAATATTATCAAAAACAAAAAGTAATAAACCAACAGATGTTGATATAGACGCTTTAGAAAGGCGTTTAAAAAAAGCAAAAAAAGAGGTATTTTTGTAGTATATTTCTTTCATATTCCATTTTTCATATTGTAAATTTTAGAAACCAAAATCTGTACAATTATACAATCAGATAGGCAACTTTTGGCGTATAAAAGGTGATGCTCAGAAATCAATAGAATGCTTTCGAAGAGCTTTAGCAGTATCACCACATAATGCCGAGGTTTTACTTAATTTAGCAAGAGTGTTATTTACCTTACAGTATTTAGATGACGCAATTTATTTAACTAGAAGATCTTTAGAAGTCCAACCACCGGATAAAGGAGCGTGGCAACAGTATTTTACATTAGGTGAAATATTTAAAGCATACGGACATTATCAAGAGGCATCTTTACATTTAAGACATGCTTTAGAATTAAAGCCCGGATTTGAACCTGCTCAAGCTGCTTTAAAAGAAATGGAATCAATACCTGCCACTACTATCCATATTTATACCTTGATAATAATTATTTGTTTGGTATAGCTTTTCTATATTAATTTAACATTTATTAAAATGTATTATTTTTAGGTACTTGGAGTTCTTCTTGTTATTTTATCATCTGTTGACTCGTTGTTTGACACTGAATTCCCAGAAGTGAAGACTCAAAGACATTTTAACAAGGCAATGGCTATGCGGTCATTGCGTGGTTTAGGAATATCTCAGAAAAATATACGATCAAAAAAGCTTATTACATAACTGACCCAAAATATATTTTATTTATTTTGCTTTTAAAGCATAACATGTGTTAACTTAATTTCATTGTTCCTTATTTATTTTTTTTAATTGTATACAATTACAATGTGTTACTTATTTATACTAATTATATTTAAGACGTGCCATTTTTTTAAATCATAATAAAAAATACATCATTTTTGTAATCCATAGGAGACATTTTTCATTTTAAACTTCGAAATAACAGTTGCAATAGAAAAATAAGCAAACTACACACTATTTTTTTTAAAAATATTTAATTTCAGATGAACATGAAGCTTTAAAAAATGAATATATTATATATAATTGGATGAAAGCCGAATTATCAAAAAATTAGTACTTGTAACATATGTATAATATAATATATATTTATAAGGATTAATATTGGATTATGCAGTATCATGTATTCCTAATCTGAAGATATCATGCTGTACAAAAAATGAACTGCCTAAAGGTTTCAGGACAAACACTTGCGAAAATGCATGTGGAGGATCTTCATCAGTCTGAAAAATAGATAAACTTTACTGCAAGACTTTCACATTAAAAAAAGAAATAAATCTAACTCAAACAAATAATTATTTCAAAAAAAGTTAGTGAATACAAGATTTTTAAATACACCAATATCAAATAATAGTCAAAATTTCTTACTGCGAATAAATCCAGGATGTCCTTGAAATAAAAAAACAAAGTATGAAAAATGGAAAGATGCAATTATATAGAATATGAATCCAAAATATTCTGAGTCAATTACGACGCGAATCCCAAAATTAAAAACCCTCTGAAAATTGTATCATGTTCCGCCCATGAATTCAAAGTATTCGGAATTATTAAATAATAAAAATGTACAGTTCATTCGCTTTACTTCTTCGGTCACGTTCGTGTTAAGTGAACGACAAACACAGAGTGAACAGGGAGGTATTAGTATCATGCAGTAAAAATAAATTCGAACACATATAATCGGATGTCTAATAATTACAATGTTATCGCTTGCCGAGGCTCTTCAATTTTTGCGGAGTACGGGCACAATACAATTCAACCAACCTATCTATAGATGTTTGACGTTCACGATGCAGTGTATATTCTTATGGGGATATAAACGTCTTTTCTCTTTAAACAATTACAATAATGCTTACTTTTTTTGTCTGTCTAACCGTTCTCAAATGTATCCATATTTTCGTTAGTGATTTTTCATTTGTACAGTTAATGAAATTGAATTGAATATTATTGTTACTTTCCCGTAGTTATTACTAGAGCAAACCAATTTCCGTGCGCGCCATGAGCGCCGGTATGGGAGTGTAATTCGTAATATATTAGAATATGCGATAGAATAGGGACGCAACATGAGCTTGTTACCGATATAAGTATAGAAGTAGAGACATTCATTCTATCAGAAATAATTAAATATACATTTGGTTTTCTGCTATTAAAGTAATATGCATAAACACACGAAAAATAAAAATAGTACATCGGCGCACATGTCACGCACAGAAATTGGTCTGGTCTAGTTATTACTATTTATTTAGTATTTGTATTGGATAATCAATTTTGTATTTCTAATTGGAAAACTACAATTCAATATAAACACGATTTTTCTTAATTTTATGTTTAATTTATGTAGGTTATGTACTATGACAACATCGTCAATAGAGGTAATTTTAAAATCAAAGTGCAAAAATTATTTTATCGGTTGGCAGATTGTATTGAAGAATTCGACAACTATGTAGGCTTTCTCCACAACCCCCGCCTACCTAAAACAAACCGACTGTACATCGATTGAAGTTACACACACCATACGCAAAAGTGTCGATGTTATAAAAACTATAACATCCTGTATGCGAAGTGAATTATTAAAAATTGAGATGTGTGTTGCATTAATTTACAATCCTATTTTTAAAATCATACTAAAAATAATTTGTGGACTTTTAGAACTGACATCATTTCATGACTATTATTCATGTTAGGCAAAGTAAGAAATAGAATGCTGCTATTGAATTTAAAGGCGGCGATGTTTATATTTACAAAAACGCTAGAAAATAACATTGTGTTTAAGTTTTGTTATGGTAAAGGTTCGATAACCTGAGTCACTTGTTAAAAATTTATACTTGTGGATTTTTAAAGACATGTTAGATGTGTGCTCTGCGAGTATTTAACGTCCCATTTGATAACACTCATCTTTAATCGAAAAATTGAATCGAACGTACGTAATCGACGAAACTTAAAAGCGAGATGGACAATTACAAAAATTTTGTATTATTAGTGTTCAGCATTAAGGTATCACCTTTTAGAATATAGTCAATCGCACAGTGGCGTGGCAAAATTTTTTTAAATATCTGTAATTTTTTTTCTTGCCTATAAGGGGGAATTTTGAGTACATATTCTATGTATTTTTCCACTTTTCATACGTTGTCTTTTTATTTCGGAGACGCCCGGTATACACTCTCAAATAAAATATTTAAAGACGTTAGTCAAATAAAAATAACAAGCTATAAAAAAGTTGTTAGTAAATAAAAGATATATACAAGAAAATTTTGTATAATTTACTCTAAAATCGCTTCACTTTATAACTTGTACTATTTACTTTTTAAGTAAACTTGGCCGATAAATTAAAAAAATAAATAAATTATTTTTTCTGAAAGCCCATGCTGTTATAAAACAGACTGCACAATAAAATTCTTAAGAAATTATCCTGACATGAGTTTAAAATAATAGCAGCAAATGTATTCATACAAAACACTGCAGGTTTTGTTATAAATAATTCTAGTAACATAGTATATTAAAAAAATAGTGTTAAAGTATTAGACTCACATAAAGCAAATACAAAATTCATGCATTAGCGATTGCTTCGCTTTAAAATTATTTTTAAATTAGAGGTAAATTTTTATTAAAAAGGGGGATATGATAGATTTCATTGCTCATTCTTAGTGAATCATGATTAAAATTTGACATTCAATTCTAAAATGTTGTAATGCTGCTTTAAAAATATAATTAACAACTATTTAAATTGCCTTTATAGTATATTCTACAACAAAGTGTTTATATAATTTTGAGAATCTTGACCAATTTAAAAGTTTTTTGCATAAAATAAACGTTTAAAACATGAACCATGCAACAAAAAATACTAAGTTTGTGTCCTTTTTCATATAAATATAAATTTCATATAAATTAAAGTATTTCTTGGATTATGCTGTTTATTTACAGACAAGAATTTTAATAATTTCAAATGAAATTTATCATGAATCTACCATACCTTATCTTTGAAAAATAACATTCTTTACATTTTAACCATCTATATAAAAACTCAACATAATTCTAATCAGACTTACTTAAATGATATTAGAATATATTAATAAATCATATTGGAAAATGTCTGTTAAGAGAATACTTATTAATTTCATAATAAACCCATATTACAAATGCAAACAAGTAATTTGGTAAAGCCTATTAATTACACGTAATAGAAATACATACTGAAAAAATTAAACTGTATCATGAAGCACAAGACGGAAAATATCATGTTGAACAAAAAAGCTGCCTTCGATGGGCTTCAAGACAAATGTTTGAACATATGCATGAGGTAAATCTTCATCAGTCTATTGAAAATTAATATATGTGTATATTCGAGCTACTTTAAAAACAAGGTTAAATATATTTACCTGTAATCTTCCTAGCACATTAATTAGAACACCACCATCAAACATTGGTTGCGAGTCTACATCAGTTATTATTCTATTTATTTTTTGAAATCGTAAACTCTGAAAGTGTTGGAGAGGTTACTCCAGAACATTCACAACATTCTTTCTAATACATACTTACATTTAATTTTTCCATTATTTTTACCGATCCTTGTAGTTGCGTTCCCTCGAATGTCATAAAAGAAGATTCAACCTATATATATTCAAATAATTATTTAATTAGCATAAAAAATGTTGTAACCTTACATTATACATATTAGCTAAATTGGCTCTCTGTGCAGGATCATCAAAAAGGGCATAATATTGCTGTACAAATCCTTTCCCAATTACTTCGTATTGTGGATTTAATGCCATTTCATATAATTATTTAATTTTAGTTCCTAATATTTCAGAATATGAATGCGATCAGCCAATAACCCCTGCAACAAAAACGGATATCTGAGGTTAGTACTGCCAATATCTTAAATAGAAAGATAACCATATTTAATTAAAGATATACAAGTATTTGTCTTAATATGTAGTAACACAATAATTAAATATACATAGTCCAAGAATAATTATTAATAAATATCAAACATTTGGTCTTAAATAATTATTTAAATCTATATTTGCAAATTCCTAATCAAAGTATTTCTAAGTTGGCAAGCGGGTAGGCGCGAAATGTTAATAAATATTAAATTCTGTATTTAAATTAGGGAAATAAGTTGAATACAGTTCAATGGTCCTTTCAAGCATAATTATTTTAAAAGAAACATTTAACATGAATTTAGGTCGAAAACACAAAAATATGTCAAATTGAATTTTTATGTCGGACTATTAAGTGAAGTAATCACGATGTCATTATAATTCTTTATGAATGTTATTTACACAATTTATATTTTATACTTTATTATATTTATCATTTTCAACGGGTAAGTAATACGAGAATTTTATCATATACCTTTGGCATTTGAAACTTTAGGAAATGCCGTTTTTCACCATAAACTATTTATACATGAATCTAAGATGATAAGGAATTCATACAGTCCTCATTCAAAACTAGCGATTCGTCAGGCAGAAGCTACTTTAAAACCTTGCAATGAAGACGACTTAATGGTGTACTTAGCAGAGATGCAAGCAATAAATCCAGAAAGTATAATTAATTTATGTACTGAAGATGATTTTCCAACAATGTGCAGGTAAGTATTAGTTCCCAAAACTCAAATTTACTTAAAACTTATTTATTTACAGCCGAGTATCAGAAAGCTTAGATAAAATGGACGAATTTTTAGAAACATGTCAGATTGTAAATGAAAAAGATTTGTATATTCAACTAATTAAAGGAATAGATGAATTTTATGATTATTTATGTAATACAACGGATCACAAAGAAGGTATGTCAGAAAATAACATCATACTATTTAAGTAATTTATAATTTTAGCTTTTCAGAAATATTTCTATTGTTATCGCAGTCTACGTGAAGAGTATGAAAGCTGTGCCGGCCCTGCTGATTGGACAGAATACAAAGATCGAGAACAAGTTTGCAAGTAATGTAATTCAAGACCAAATTGTTATTTTATACACTATAATATACTTTATTTTTAGTGCATACAGGGAAATAGTGGATTGTTACTACATAAAAACGGCAAAAATTTGTGGCCTCAAAGCTGCAAAGATAATTAAAGGTTTGATGAAGAATGTTATTAATGTTATAATAACAACAACTTGTGATATTAGTGCTAATCCCTATGTAGCAGATCCAATGCCAGAATCTGCAGTACAACAAAAGGTTTATTTCTGACTTTTATATACTTCAAATACATCAAAATAACAAATATATTTATTTACAATGCATTACATACATATTTTGAAGTATGTATTGTGATTATTATTAATTTAATTATATTGTTTATATTTTTTAACATTTGAATATCAAAATTAAACAATTTTCCTTGTAAATGTACATGAAATTTGGAAATTACTTTGAAATATTTTATACCAAATTCTAAAGAATAATTTACATAAACAAATTTCTTTAAAATTAATATTAAGTATATAATAAATGTTTTGTTTTCAGGTCTCCCTTTGCATATTGGTGCTGGTGGCGTTTGCAATTAAACATAACCTAAGATAACATTAATTCTTTAGTGCAACATATTATATTTATGTATTAATAAAGAAACTAGATAAAGATGTTCTTCATTTTTTTTTAGATGAACCAAATCCAGAAAAACCCATTATATTAGACATTTCACTAGTTTGTTCATTGTTTTCCTCAAGCGTTTCTTCTGCTTTTCTTTTCTCTTTCCTCTTTTCTTTCCTATATTCCTTTAACTTTTCTTCTTCTTCAGCTATTTCTTGCATTCTTGAAGCCATATCAAATTCCTTTTTCTTTTCCTCAATTTTTTTCTTATTTAATAAAAATCTTTGCTTTACAGAATCTAAACTGCTCCTTTCAATTCTCATAGACATTCCCAAATTTCTTTGGTGTTTTTTTCCATTTATGTGATCGAGAAAATTAATGGAATCTTTGACGACACAATCACAAACATTGCAGTAGTAACCACCAGATTGAGATGTGGGAGTATTTTTATTTATCACAATACTTTTACCTAATTTGGAATCTAAATCGATTTTATAATCACGTTGTTTTAAAAGTTCACGTTTCACAGGCGGTCCTTTCTTCTTTTTCTCCTCCTCATCATCTTGTTCACGTTCTTCTCTACGTCTTTCTTCTGCTAGTCTTTCATACTCTTCACGGTCCCACTTTCTCCTGTGATCGTCGGGTCGTATAGACATTTCGAATTATTTAATTCAAAAATCCAACTTTAAATTAAATAAATAAATTGCTTAAGACGTTAATATAACCTCATAACATAACAAACACTTTTTTTGACATGCAGCAAACTTGACAGCTGTAATTTGTTGTCATTTTGGAAGGGGAAGAAATTATTTCAAATTTTGAATTATCGAAAAATTACTAATAATATTAAAAAATTTAATATCATTGAATATTTGGAAAATTAAATTAAAAATTGTTTTTGAAAAGCTACATTTCTTGCAAATATATATTCTTGTAATTAATAGCAATTAGTACTTAATACCAAGTAAGTATTGTTAGTATCGAGAACGAAAAAATAGTTAAATGTAAGCATATTTTTATTGAGAAATTTTGTCCTTATTAAATCAATTTTTTTAGTCAAATAAAATTTACAATAGATTTTCAAAAAGCAGTTATAAATGTTGTAGGCAACTAATTTCACATTATATGAATTGTCAAAATATGGCAGGAGCAGTGGATGAATTGGGTATAAAATTTTTATTTTTGTATAATATTAATTTTCATTCACTTTATATAAGTTCTAACATTGAAAATATCATTATAATTAGTTTGAAATATATAGTTCATGTAATATTTCCAATAAATATATCTTTGAAATTAAAACATGAATGTCATTTTGTGTAATTTAATATAATTTTAACAAATTTGTTTTAGTATTACTCGAAAGAGTATTTTTACGTGTTGGATCGGCCGAAACTGATGAACAATTACAAAATGTTGTGTCAAAATTTTTGCCACCAGTTTTACTTAAATTATCATCACAACAAGAAGGAGTGCGAAAGAAGGTAATGCAAGTCTTTCACAAGTTTACTTTATGAAAGATAAGTTATCTCATTGTAGGTCATGGAATTACTCGTGCATATAAATAAAAGAATTAAAACTCGTCCTATGGTAAGGTTACCAGTTGATGCTTTATTGGTCCAGTATCAAGATCCATCAGCTAGTTCTTTTGTTATTGTATGTAGGAAAGTAGCTGTTTACAGAACTCTGTAATACTAATTTTTCTAGAATTTCACCATTATATATATTAAAATGGGTTTCCCACGATTAACTATTGGAGAGCAATCAGAATTGGTACCTATTATTTTAAATGCACTTGATTCTAAACCGCAGTCTCATCAAGATAGTCTTCTGTTATTAATAATACCACTTCTTGGAAAATTAAAAATTCCAACAGATCCAACGAAAAGATCTTCTTTATTTGGATTAAATGAGAAACCTCACATATCTAAATATTTGTTAGGTTTACTTCTTGATATGTTGTTACTTCCATATGGGTAAAGATTTTTGGTGAAGTTTTGAAGCATGATGGTAATTAAATGATTTCAGAGCTCTTTCTCCCCAAGTTGATAATCAAAGTAATAATGATGTTTCTATGCCTGTACCTCCAGGTATGAGTGAATACACGTTTAAACGGGTTACCAATGAAAATCCTATAAAGCCAGAAGAGTTAGAACAGGTAAAATTCCAACTATAATTTTTATTACTACAAACTTAATTACAAGTATAGCAAACGCCAATTAAGTTGGCGCGAGGAGGGGGTGCGCAGAAGCCGTTTTTAAAAACGTCCACCCCCACTATTCAAGTAATTGTCAGAATACATTTGTCATTGACGTTTGACAGAACATATTTTGTAATGTCTTTGCTAGGGGATCATACACGCTCAGAGGTTAGAATTATCTGGCATTTGATGTAAAACCAAATACAAATCTCCCCACTACTTCTAATCCTGCGCGAACTTACCCCTTCTCGCGCCAACTTAATTGGCGTTTGCTATAATTTTGTAATATTTGTTTGCATATATTTTTATAAAACAATCTGTTTGATTGGAAATATAATTTAATATAAATTGCCACTAATCAATTATGGAAAATTCAAATATTTCATGCTTCAAATAAGCTATAATATTATTAAATAAATGTCTCCACATACTGGAGATCAAGATGAAAGTTAAATGTGTTTGAAGTTATTCAAAAACTTGATTAACTTTTTAATATCCCTAATTCAAATTAATAAGAACAAATAACAAGTTACACATTGAAGAAATAACATAATGGTATTGTAAAAATTTGATATTTGTTGCTAATGGTAGGTTTCTCAAAGTGGTATGTAATCTCACGCATTTACAATTCACAGAATAAATGGTAATTAATGTTTACTTGTGTAAAAATGAAGAGTGACAGATGTGCACCTAACAATTTGGTTACATTTTTGTTTGATTTTAATGGATTGACTTTTTACAGTTTTAAATATCAATTTTCTATTTGGTGAAAAAGAAACCCCAAATGAGAGTAATGTTTGTAGGTTTTACAGCCACTTTAAATAATGAGTGTTGGATCTGGAGGATGACACACAGTGTTGGCACTTTGCAATGACACACATCCAAAAAAGCTCAAGAAATGCTAGAAGTAAACAAGCATATTTCATATGAAATTATTTAGTATAGTATAGACATTGAAACACCAAGAAATTACATGAGCCTCTAAGTTATTTTTAAGATGAGAGGTTTTCCATACTATGAGTATCAATTTGTTAACTAGCAATGTGCTCAATCTATTGATTAGTTTAGGAAAATACTCAGTAAATATCATAGCATCATGTAAAATAAGAATACTGTGACAAATTCAAAGCAATCACCGTTAGTCGAAATGAGAGTGATAATGTGTGTGATAACAGCAACTTATGATCAGTTTCAAATGGTGTGAGTAATGGCTTTCATTAGTGATGAGTCAGCAGCAATATAATGGTTATGATATAATGGTTAACACCTGAACAACACTCTTTTTATGTCAAGGAGCTGTAGTAACAAAGCCATGGAATACTCTAAACGCATATACACTCTAAAATGTCCTGAAATCCAACAATGAACTTAAATAATTCTTAAAAAGAAATAAAAGACTTGTCTGATTAATGCAGCTTGTATTTTGTTGATACCATTGGAATACTGGTAGTATAATTATCTTAATTTTAATGGATATGTGATAGAATTATTATATTCCTATATTTTCGTGCATATTTTTCAGATTCATATTTCATTCATGCATGTACAAGGCATGTTTTAGTTTTAACCTAGTTATTTACAAGCTTAATGACTGACCGTTAAAAAATATAGTCGAGATTTTTTAAATTACAGAAGTTTAAATTAATAATTTGCATAGATTGAACAAAGGACATTATTAGGCTGTGATTTTTTACAATACAATTACAAACGTATTTGAATGAATTTCAATGTCTGTCGACTTACCTTAAACGACAATATTTTACACAAAAATTTTACGTAAAAAAATATGTAGGCTTTGCTCTCGTGGGATTCCCCACAATTTTTAGTTCAAAAAGAAGACTGCGTAAAAGGTGCAGATCTACCACTAAATCTCTTTACCAATGGATCGTCTCATCTAGCGTACATCATTATAGGTAATTATTAATCACCTATAATGATTAATCACTGATTAAACTTGGATATATTGCTATGATCCCGAAAAAAGCAAGAATTAACAGTTCGGATCTTCGAAAATGAGTCTGCTTCAACAAAAGTGGTTCGAGAAAAAGTCGAAACAAAAAGATGGTCGCTTAATTTCTTAGGTTAACGGATATATTTTTAATGTAGCGCTGGAGAATCGGCCTACTTTTAATGCATAATAGCACAGTACAGTTTGTTTGCTTCATGTTCCCCAAACAGTTCTTAAAAATAGATCAATTCATTTGTATCACGATCGAGCAGTAATATAAGCCCGAGCGTTGACTTACATTGGGGTCATTGAATATCTAAAACATTTAAATAATGTGTCCTTGCCGTATAGTGAAGACCTGTCAGTTAATGATTTCTTTTTATTTCCACTTATAAAGGATAAATTACGGGATTCACGTTATATTGACCGAAGAAGCAAGCAGCTGATGCAATTAAAAATGAAAAAAGCAGTTTAACCCGAAAATATTGGAGAAAATGTGTTGAAGATTGGTTTTCATTGACGCAAAAATGTATTGACTATGGATGGATGTGTTTGTCAAAAAAATTGCGTATTACTTTACTAGTTTCAACAGAAAGAGAGCAGCTTTGGTATCTACAGTGACCAGAGTTTTACTATATATAGAAAGGATGAATGATTCAATTATTTAACCCAAATACCATTTAATGTAAAAATTTAATTGACAGACATTTAGACCAAACATTTCCAAATAAATTAATAGTTCTAAGTACTAAGGACCGAATTTCATTGAACCCATTGCAGAGCAGATCTAGGAGGACGGAGTAATATATAAGGTCTCCAAGTGAGTAGTGGGGATAGAAACAAGTTTTAGCCTGCAAACGGTGATTTCGAGTATCTCATCTTAGCATGCAAAGTTTAATTTTCCTGTGTATCGTCGTTGAGTAACTATCATTTATCACGAGTTCGTTTTCTGAGATGCGTACCAAGCAACAATCCGTGATAGAATTTTTAACGCTGAAAGGTGCGAGTCCATCGAAATTTACAGGAGTTTGAAAGCTGTTTATGGCAACGATTGTATGCATGTGAAGGATAGGTCCCGCGACAATTAACGGATACATAAAGGAATATAGAAAAAGATTTTCCAAGAACTTCTTAATTCATATCAATGTGAAGGAGATGCTTTTCTCATGAACATCACCACTGGGGACGAATGTTGGTTTCTTCATTATGACCTTTAAAACAAGCAGCAGTTAATGAAATATCGTGGTTCTGATTCAAAAGAGTTCCATCAGGGCAGAACGTGAACCTCACCATTTTCTGGGATGCAGAGGGAGTCATTCATACTAAATATCTGCCGAAGTAATCAAATATTAATTCAGTAAAATAACGAGTGACCATTAAAAGTTTCGCTCAAGTAAGCCATGTACACAAAAAGTATGTCCTAACTTAAGTTATTAGAGGAGATCTGTCATTATAATTTCAAACGTCATGATTGTTAAAAAAATAATTTGAAATGCTGACTTTTATATTAAATATATTTATAATTTTTATACAAAGTAATAGAATATTATAAAAAAATGTGTAAAATGTTGACCATTCTCCACCAAGCATAATCGCACTCTATTTCGTAGAGCATTGAAAACATTGATCAGTATTTGCGTTGAGTTATTGATGTGTTCACATTTTTCTATGATTTTATGTCTTAACTCTTGTAGATTATTAATTGGTGTTTCATAAATAATATTCTTTATATATGGCCACACAAAAAAATCCATGCCTGTTAAATCACACGATCGTGGTGGATATGGAATCGCTGTATTTCTACTTATTATCCTATCGCCATAAAATTGTTGCAAAAACTGAATATTTTCAAGTGTAACGTGAGATGTAGCCCCATCCTGTTGAAAATATCCGACCTGGAGTTCATCATTAGTCAATTGATTAGTAAAAACACTGAGAATTTCGTTACGATATTTCTCCGATGTTATCGTGCCCTCAAAGAATATTGGTCCTATTAATCGGTGACGACTCATACCTACCCATACGCCTATTTTTTCTGGATGTAGAGGAACTTCTCTGTAGAAATGAGGATTTTCACTGGACCACATACGCATATTTTGCGAATTAATATAACCTTTCAAATAAAACCAAGCTTCATCGGTGAAAAAAGTATGATTTAAAATATTGTCTGTCATTGTTTGAATAAACCATTGGCAAAATTGTGTTCTTTTTTCATAATCCGTAGGTAATAGATTTTGTACAGAAGTTAATTTATATGGATACATGTGCAAGTCCTTTTTTAAAATTTTTTGACATGTTCCATACGAAAGCCCTACTTGTTGCGAAACTCTGCGAATAGATGTTTGAGGAGATTCGTTAATAATTTGTCTGACATTTTCAATTACGCCGCGACTTCTCTTGAGAGGAGGACCGCTTCCTTTTTTCCTTAAAATACTGCCTGTTTGACGAAAAAGATTTACACAATGCATTAGCGTATCACGGAAAGTTTTATAGCTAGGAACAGTATTTGGATATCTCTCTTCAAACTCCGCAAGGCAATTTTCTATTGAATGCTGCCAAATACCATCAATTTTTTGAGATGTCAGGAAGTAACATTCTACCATAAACGCTTTATGCATATCATTAAAGGCCATTACTTTTTTTTTTGATGAAACTTTAAAATATATATTTGACACTGACAGATGTTTGAAATAACATCTTAATGACTAAAGCTACGACATAATTTTTATATACACGGCCAGCTACGAGTGAAAATTTTAATGTTACTCCAAAACTTTACGATCACTAAAGAATCGTATTCGTAAAGTAAGGTCGGAAAGAACGATTTTTTTCTTGCATCACGACACCACCAGACCCCATTGCAACAACAAAATGATGAACACAATGACGAGCCTGAAATTTACGGTTGTTTCGTACCCTCCGTACAGTCCAGATTTAGCACCTTAAGATTTTAGGCTATTCCCAAAGTTGAAGGACCATGACAAAGCCAAACCGCATTGCAACAACAAAACGATGAAGACAGTGAGAGAGTTGATTTACGGTTATTTCTCACTCCATATAGTCATGATTTGGCAGACTTATGGTTGTTCCCAAAGTTAAAAGAGATATTGAAAGGTCAACATTTTTCATCAGACACTGAAGTTGTGGCTGTTGTTCGTAATTAGATCAAGGGTAAACTAGAAAGTTTTTTCATGGACGGAATGAAGAAACGATTGATTATGTGGAAAAATAATTATGTACATAAATTTACTTCGTTTTGAGACTAGTTTCATGATTTTGTCATTTCTTATTGTTATTTTATAGAGTTGAAGACCTTATACAGGGTGGCGCAATAGGTATTGATGGCTTTTAGAGTGTTATTGTGGACATGGTAATGAAACCGTGCAGGTCAAAGAAATTCATTTTTATTACACATATAATGCAGTTTAATAACAAAAAATATTTTTTTGAAAATAACGTGATACACGTCGTTCAGAATGACTTGTTGCTCCATCTTGCTGGAACCATAAGTCGTTATTTTCAATCCCAATTCAACAGGTCAAAAAATATGAAGCATCTTCAAATACCGCTGAGAAGTTACAGACACTTATTTTCAATCTCCAGTAGCTGCAATTTAGCAGGTAAAAAATATGAAGCATCTCCAAATACCGCTGAGAAGTTACAGTCACTGTACGGCCATCTTTCTCGAAAACGTACGGCCCTACTAGTCTAAATGCATCCACACCACCCCATACAGTAACTTTTTCGGAATGCAGAGGTTGTTAGTGAATTTGTTACAGTCCAGTACCGAAAATTTTGTTTATCCACATATCCAGATAAGTGCAAATGCGCCTCATCACACATCATTAAAATATTTAAAACATTTGGGTTAAGTAAATTAAGAAATGTTTTACATGCTGGTAAATCTGGCGGTATAATAATTTTATAGGGATGAGAAAACGCCATACTCGTTCTATGTTCTTTGGTGTACGCGTAGTTTTTACTGAATCGACATATTCATTTTGTATACTTCCATAATCACGAAATCTGGCAACCCACAAAATTTTGTTGCGTGAAAAAATTCTACGACGCTTCCGAACATTATATTCACGCCGACATTTCAATAAGAGACTCCAGTTAATGATACGCCTTAACGAAAAAGCTGCGTTGATTCGCTGACCACGAATCCATGACTACTAAATTGCATAAAATACGGAACCATTTAAGCCATTCACTATAACCCCCAGTTTACGCATATTCGAACGGTGGCGCTTCAAAAACTCTTAACACCAATTGCGCCATCCATTATATCACTATGTTTTGTATGTCTGGGGTTATTCATGTAATAGTTATTACTTTTTAGTGTTCATTTTCAATAGCCAAGTGATGTTATTTTTCTAGATTAACACGATTATGAAAACAAATTAAAAATAAGAATAAAATTTAAGTCGAATTAAAAACTATCAAACACACTTTTATAATATATAATTGTTTCAGCCTTTACTTGATGAAATTCCTTTATAACTATTATCAGGATAAAATAAAACAAATTTTAATGAATTTCACTTTTTAATTAACACTGTTACGATCGTTTCGCTCCAACCTGAGCTTCATCAGACATATAACTAACTTATTTACAAATTTTTTTACACAAGTATACGGTAACAAACACATGTAACACAAAAAATTTGTAAATAAGTTAGTTATATGTCTGATGAAGCTCAGGTTGGAGCGAAACGATCGTAACAGTGTTAATTAAAAAGTGAAATTCATTAAAATTTGTTTTATTTTATCCTGATAATAGCACACTTTTATACTTCCGCACCCTAGTTTAAAAAAGGTATTGAACAGATGATATAAGAATAGTACTCATATTTTCGAGTATTTTAGATGCATTTTTCTTAATATATGTAGAATTTTTAATCCAAACATTTACTGTAGAATTAATTAGATTTCTCTAGAATGTTATGTATTATTTAAATCTCTTACAGATTAAATTGGGTATTGTAAAATTTTTATCCAATGAAATTTTTTCAAATGATGATATATTAATACATTTGATTGTTGCTGCTGCTGATACACGATTTAGTGTGGCCAATTTAGCTGACATGGAGTTAAAAAAGATTGTTGGGTATGTTAATGTATACCAATTAATTGTGCAATAAGTTAAACACAAGCATTTAAGATCTGTAGATTGGAGTTCGCCCACTACTCCAATGCCCTTGTTTTTGATGTTTTTGGGTACGCAGGCGCAAAATGTTAAACCGAATCTAAAGAAGTCACCTGCAAGTACTAGAATTCGTTTGAAACTGTTAACGTATTTATGTCGCGTTACTGGGAATGGTTTTGCGATACCGCCATCTATACAAGTTATATTTGATTCGCTTTATGGCACAAACACAAATTCTAGATTAAAGACGTTGGCATTGAATTTTACAGTGAATCTAGTAAGAGAGTAAGTATATATTAATTAATAAGGGATACTATGTAATTAATACATTGCTGAGTTTAATATCACATTCTACGAGATGCTACCCGGAGATCCCCGAGATGTGAAAAAAACACAATAAATTGTTCTTAAAACTTTTTCACTACCATACTCTTCAAAGTACTTTCCTTCCGTGTGAATATACCGATCCTAGCAACTTGTCCATGACTAGAAGCAGTGCTCGAAGTCTTCGCGTGTTAACATGTTCAATACTGGCTGCGATTGTCTGGATCTTCTCAATCGTCTCAAAACGTTGACTTTCACTTTCAACTTCGGAAACAGGAAGTCACAGGGGGCAAGATCTGTGGAGTATGGAAGGTGGGGTAGTACTGCCGTCTTCGTTGAAGCTAAAAACTGACGCACAATAAGTGAAGTGATGGTTGGCGCATTGTCGTGGTGTGGGAGCCACGTGGCAGGCTGCTTGCGTCATACAACAAGCCGACAATGTTACAAATGTCATGGAAGGTTCTCCTTCGGTGTTGCAGGATAGCATCACGCAGTTTTGCCAGATTTTGTGACGTATTTTCCGGCGATGGACGATCGGAACGTTCATCATGATTAACTGACACACGTCCATTTTTAAAACGGTTGTATTATTCATAAGTTTGCGTCTGACCTAAAGCATCCTCACCAAACGCTTGGTTAAGCATTTTCAGAGTTTCCGCGCCGTTTTATCGAGTTCGAAGTAGAATTTAATGCATATTCTTTGCCACATCAGGCATTGTAGTGTGGCAAATAAAACTCAAATACAACTCAATAAATATAAACCCAACCATCATCTAGCAGTCTCATATGACAGACTGAGTTAGTATAGCCGTAGCTCGCACCATCTAGTGCTATACAGGATGTCCAGAAACTCTCCTGACAAACGAAGACCGGAGATTCCTCTGATAATTTTAAGACAATTAAACCCAAATTCACCTAGTCCGAAAATGCTTCCTAAGGGAGCTAGAGTTCTTTGAAGATAGCGCCTTGTATTTATTTTTTTTTAAATTCCTCCAGAACGCTTCTATTTAGAAAAACAAAAACTGGTATGCTTATTTATCCTCTAGAGATGAATCGATTCCATCAATTGCGAATTTCTAGTACCGGTCATAGGCGTCCGTTTTGGGTAGGTCAACGGTTATTTTAAGGCATAACTTTTTTGTCTTTAACTTTTAAGCATTTGTGACACTAGATTATTAAATTTTCAGGTATTCCAGTACTAAAAGGTACTCTTACTTTAAGTCGGTAGGATACACCGTTTTCTAGAAAAATCGATTTGTAAATTTTTCGTTTTTTCTTCATTAAAGTTCAATTTTTTATTTTTTTGCAATAGTTAGCTCTGAACTGCCAACAGAAGTAAAACCTACGTTTTTCATTGTCAAATTGTTGTCAGTTAGCGAAGTTTATCTTTTCATTTTTTACTTTGTGTTATTCAAACACAACGATTTCAATTTAAAAAAAAATGGTTTTTACTAATGAGGAATACGCCGATATGCATTTAGTTTATGGCGAAATGAGGTGTAACGCTCGAGCGGCGCAACGTAGATACGCTGAAAAATTTCCCAACCGTCAGCATCCCACTCACTCAACATTTACAGCTCTTCATCAACGATTAAGAGAAACAGGTTCAGTGGTTCCAAAAAATAATGAAATAGGGAGACATAATGATGTAACAGCAGAACATGAAGATGTTATTTTAATGGAAGTTGAGGAAAATCCAGAAATTAGCGTTCGAAGACTATCTGCCATGTACCCCACAATTTCAAAATCTTCCGAAGGAAATATCTTACACGAAGAAAATTTATATCCTTTTCATTTTACAAAGGTGCAAGCACTGCTAGAAGGAGATTTTCCTGCTCGCGTAGAATTCGCTAGATGGTTACAAAATCAGAAAAATCAAGATGAAGATTTCTTCAGGAACATTTTGTTTGGTGACGAAGCTACATTCTCAAAAAATGGAATTTTTAATGTACATAATGCACATTATTATTCGTACGTTGGTGACAATCCCCACGTTGTTCAAGAATTTAAGCATCAGCATAGGTTTAGCATAAACGTCTGGATAGGAGTAGATGACGATTATCTACTTGGACCTGTGGAATTACCTGTTCGTTTAAATGGTGCTGATTACTTACATGCAAAATATTTTACCTGATTTGTTGGATGAGGTGCGTTTAAATATTCGGCAAAACTTATGGTTTCTACAGGACGACTGTCCGGCCCACTTTAGCAGGAATGTACGAGACTTTCTAGATAATAACTACGAAGACCATTGGATTGGAAGAGGCGGTCCAGTTGCTTGGCCAGCAAGGTCGCCGGATTTGAATCCTTGCGATTATTGTGTTTGGGGATACATAAAAGCATTTGTTTATTCCGTTCCGATACAAAATCGCGCACAACTCTGGCTAAGGATACAAGATGCTTGCAACGAATTTAGAAATAACTTTGGAATTTTTGCAAGAATTCGGCGTTCTCTAAGCAAAAGGGTAAACTTATGCATAGCGACTAATGGTCATCACATCGAGCAACTTTTGTAACAATCTACCTTTGATACTTGTTCTTTTTTTGTTAGTTTCGTTCCATTGTAATAAATAATTTGTTTTTAATTTATTAAATTAATTTTCATCCATGCCTTGATAGGCCAAGCCAACTTCGTCGCTAAAAATAAGTAGGTACATAATAAATTGAACTTTAATGAAGAAAAAACAAAAATTTACTAATCGATTTTTCTAGAAAACGGTGTATCCTACCGACTTAAAGTAATAGTACATTTTAGTACTGGAATACCTGAAAATTTAATAATCTAGTGTCACAAATGCTTAAAAGTTAAAGACAAAAAAGTTATGCCTTAAAATAACCGTTGACCTACCCAAAACGGACGCCTATGACCGGTACTAGAAATTCGCAATTGATCGAATCGATTCATCTCTGGAGGATAAATAAGCATACCAGTTTTTGTTTTTCTAAATAGAAGCGTTCTGGAGGAATTAAAAAAAAATAAATACAAGGCGCCATCTTCAAAGAACTTTAGCTCCCTTAGGAAGCATTTTCGGACTAGGTGAATTTGGGTTTAATTGTCTTAAAATTATCAGAGGAATCTCCGGTCTTCGTTTGTCAGGAGAGTTTCTGGACATCCTGTAGAGCTGTACTATCATCCCTTCGGGCCACAGTCAAATTAAAGGAATTTCTGGGAAACACCTCGTATTTTGACTGTTTTTCTATTTTACATATTAATATCACTTGCTATATGATTTTAGTGCTAATGCCAAGTTATTGGTAAAAGTAGCTAGTGTTCTACAATCAGGATTAAATAAATTAATTAAAGAGGGCGAACCCACTCATAAAGGCCAAGCTTTCGTAATCAATGGCATGATTGGCAGAAGATTTCCTATGATTGTCTATCACGACGTTAGTCTCTTGGAATTATTCTTCAAGAAGTTGGAAAGTGCCGACGTTGATCTTAAGTTACAAATTCGTGAAGGTTTGTTGAACCTTATCACTGCGTATAAATATGATGTAAATCCGCAAGAATGTGACAAAAACGGGAGGATTAATATTTTATTCGCTTTGATGAAGTTTTACATAAATTCTGAGGAGCCGATGGTTAGGTTCGCCGCCGTTAGGACAATTGCAACAATCTTTCCTCCAGATCATGTACCATCAAAAGTATTATTGCTGTTAGCAATGGGAGATACGTATGTATTCATATGAATTATAATAAATACATTTTTCTTATTTATTTTTTATGTCAATTGTGTTCATATAATTTATTTTTTTGTTTGGGTTATTTTAGAATTTTGAATTATTGTTTCACACGAAGTGGATAATTGTTCGTGTTCTTTGTAAGATGAAGTACGCACTGGATAAAACAAAAATATTTTGCAATATAATTATCTGAATGTCATAGTGTGACTGTAAATTGATATGAATAAAGCCAAACAAAAGATCATGGTAAATGATGACATTACTCTCGTGTTTCAACATTTTTGTTTTCAACTATTTGGCTTAATTAACTTCAAATGTGACATTTGTCAGGCAAAATGTTTTTCTTCGTGTTTCTTTGTTTTTTTAAATGACTTTCTTGCAGTACATTTATGGGTAAGTAATTTCCTTTTTGTACTGCCTAAACTTTTTTCCTCTATACTGTCTATAAAAGTAAATTTCAAGTTTGTTAATATTGTAATGCCTTCAATTTTTGTACGGCATTGAAGAGTTATTTAAAGATATTTCCAGTCAACATTTTCTATTTTCCCTATTCTCAAGCGTCATTATTGTTTATTAAGTGATCCATGTACAAAGGAAACTAGAAAAGTTTCGCAATATGACGCAACAATGAGCTGCAGGAGGTTGCTTGTTGCTGCGTGCTGAGATTTGTTCATGCTCGCACAGTAGCCGCTGGGCCACGTCTATGGGCTGAATTGTTCATTAGCAGTGATAGCGTGAAGTGGTTGCTATGTCACCGTGGTTATGAAGTGAGATACGGGCAGTTTTGCGTTCTAACTTCGTGCGTGATTTAAACGTAGACCGGTGCTTAGAAGAATTGTACAACTAGTATAACTATATTCAGGTGTTATAGAGAATTCCAAAGGGGAAATTTTACGTTGGAGGACGCTGAGAAGACGGGAAGGCCACGAACGTCAGTTACAGAGAAAAACGTTACTGCTGTGAGGAAAATGCTTGACGAAAATAGGCGAGTAATCTACCAGCAGATAGAGGATACCTTGGGCCTAAGTGATCATTTGCACTTGAAGAAATTTAGATGTCTGTGGGTGCTGCATAGATTGACTGAAGAGCAGATGACACGACGTGTGACTTGGTGCTGCGATATGCTAAAAAAGTTTGTAGAGGGAGGATCTCGGTATGTGAACAACATCGTGACAGGTGACGAGACTTAGCTGTACTATTATAATGTGCCGACCAAGATTCAAAACAAAGCTTGAGTCTTTGATGATGAGGACACACCCGTAGCTGTCAGAAAATTCGGATCTGTTAAAAAGAAAATAACAGCTGTATTTTTCAAATTGAGTGGAATTGTGGAGGGTGTCGTTTTGGACACACATAAGACGGTAATAGTGCAGTAGTATACTGAACAGTGCTTGCCTAAGGTATTCGAATTTCTGAAGAACCGGTGGCCAAAGTTGAGAATGGACACCTGTTTTCTCCATCATGACAACGCTCTAGGTCACCGCGTCAAAGCCTGCACCGAATATTTGGCCACAATAGCACTGAAACTTCTTGAGCACCTTTTGTTTTACAGTCCCTTGCTCCCTATGATTTTGCACTGTTAAATGAAGCTGAAAGAGCGGCGGTTTTCCAGTGATTTGGACCTTCTGAGGGCTTGGGTAATGAGTGCCTTACTCCCTAATGAAACTTGGCAAACTGGTTTAAAGATTGGTTTCGGAGGATGAAGAGGTATTGAATATTCCGGAAATTACTTTGAACAAATTGAATAAATAAAGCTGTATTGAAAAACTTTTCTAGTACCCTTTTTCTCTATTTTAAATAAACGTAACACTGAAATATTTACATTCTCTCGTATACTTAATTTCATTTGTATTTGTACACCCTGTTCAGAAAACTGCGGATAAGCGTTAGGTCGAGTGATTCTATGAGTAATTTTAAGTCGACGATCCTAATTTAAAAAAGGTTTACCACCTCCATTAAGCAACACGAGCTGCTTAAAAGACTTGTCAATTTCGCAAAACCCAATCAATCACTTCAGTGCGAATTATGAATTGACTAAACACGCAAATTAGTAGAAATGTTATGTTAACATACGTGTTTTATTCAAATTAAGAAATGAGCCACATTTTATTAATTACTATTTTACTAAGACATACTAACATGCAAAAATTATAATAAATTATCAAACTAATAGTTATCAAACAAAGTTATAATCTTCAAGAAAGAGAATTCAGGACGCGTTGCAACATGTTGGGGGTAAAAAGTATGTACTTTTTCCTTTAAAAATCCTCAAACTAAAAATTCTTGAGGATTATATATACTTGAAGACCTTGCTGTCTGCTATTGTTCCGTTACGCCCTATCCACCGATTCGGAAAGTTTTCGTCTAACCCCTCTCTCGAAATTCGCGCATTGTGAGCAGGTGCACTGTCATGCTTGTACAAAATGTTGGGTGGAACATTAGCCAGTTCTTCCTCTAAGACATTTATATTCTCAATTCCATTTAAACGATTGGGTGGAAATATCGGTCCAATAATTTGAAGCAGGCAGAATTGAGAAAAATCCCTGACCACAATATACATTAATAAACTCTAAATACGTCTTTCGGCAACTAAGTTGCTATCTTTAGTAGAACAATCAGAAAAAGAAAGATAGTGTTAAGCGTGGGTAAGGTGCATACATCCTTTGAAGATATGCTCTTCACTAAATCACCAGTGAGATAACACGTGAGTGTTATCCCACTAACTAGTATTGTCTCGAAGGGGAAAAAGGCCGAGATCAAGACAATGCTCATTATATGGTAAATTTTTTTTGTTAAAATGCAATGCATGTATCTCACGAATCCACGCGCTTTTTTTACACATCCTTTTCTAAACTGTTGATGCCGCTCTAAAACGTGTTTGTAATAAACCATTATATTCATAAGCTACTTTAAGCACTTGGACCGTTTCCGCAGTACTTTTACCGTTTTTAACACAGAAGTTAATGTTGATCCTTAGTTTTTTTAATTCATTTTCGTTTTAAGTATAACTGTCACTTAAATGTGTTTTATGTTGGCTTCTGTCAAGGAAATATTGCAAAATATTTACAGGTTATTTAGGATTATTGATATTTCATAAATTAATCTCTCGCCTACTATGGTTCCATAATCATACATACTTTATTATTAAATTAAAACGTTTCGACTAACAGCAGAGAGTCTAACATATTGTTATGAATTGTGGTTTATATATTTACTGCACCACCATCCACAACTAATCTACCCAACTAGGATACTCAGCCAACTTCTTTCTTCTCAGGATTCCAATCGGAGAAACGTGGAACTGCAATATTATTTAGGCGCCAGTCAAATGTACTTGACAAATATAGTAGTTATATACTTTATAAGTTACTTATTTTAATAATTAAACAACAGTAAAGGTATATGGGATAAAAAATGAGCACAAGATAAAATTTAAATGAATATTTAATACAAAAAAATCAAAAAAGAAAAAAATACTATCTTTATAGAGTATAAAGATTGTGTATATCAAAAACACAATGAGGTAAAACAATTCACTGAATATGACAGCTAAGTGAATTAAAACTTCCTCTATGACTCCGAACTAACCTTATCTAAAATAACAAAGTTTATTTTTAATTTCTCCCCAGAGAACCATACTGTATAATCTATATTGAAACACGTTCAAAATTTACCACATGTGCAATCATCAAACACATGAAAAAATACCCTTGACTTCCCAACGTGCAAAATTTTACAGTTATAATTTAAAAAATTTTCTTTATTATTTATTACTACTAATTAAGACTCCTAACTAATTATATTAACACAAATTAAATTACTTTTCAAAGCTTTTCTAATTAAGACGTCTTAAGCATGTAAATTTACTTACATAAACACTTATATTGGAGACACATTTACTCGAAAACGTTGTTTAATCAAATACAAAACAAAATTACGAGAACACCAATCTCGTATAATTATCGGGAATAAATATGAACTACCATCACCATGGTCACACTCAAAAAACAACCCGTTCTAATTAAATATTAAATATATCAATCACTACGTTCCCGGATAAATTCAGATGTGAATCTCCCAGTAGTTTTACTCTAGGCCCCTCAAACATGAGATCGATAACCAAAAAAACACAAGTTTTTTATCTCACATGTGAGATTTAAAACACATCGGATATACACAGATATCCATGAATTATGTACATTCATATATAATTAAATTTTAAATATAAATTAGGGAAAAATCCATAACTATATGTACACCTCGATAACTCAATATCAACTTTGACCGTGGGAAGTACCTTGCTGATCCCCCTCCACTACGGTCCATCGACCGTCCACTGACCTCATTTTAGCATTATCGCACAGTTATGTGAAAACTGTTCAAGTATTAAAGCAGAGTTACCCTGGTGAATGTAGCGCCTATACCATGCAGCGCTTGTTGACAGTCTTAATGATAACATAGTTATCTAAGTGCGCAAATATGTTACGGAATTTATCTGGTATCTTATTCATTTTGGTGTGTGTGTACATAAGCTATTAATTTTTCTGTCTATGCTTTTTGTTGTCCTCTTAATGTAAAAACAAATGCAAAAGAGGATGTTAGAAAAGTTTTAGATGTAATAAGGTATTGAAAATGAAATTTCTGATTACGTTCTTGTATTCACTTCAGAAATGTTATTGCGAAATACTTGATGAAATATTTTTATTTGATCGTATCAGTGGTATTGCGAAATATTTTTATCTTTTGTGCGTCCATTGAAGTGTAATAAGTGAAATTAATTTGTAAGAAACTTTAGTTTTGTACGTAATAAATATATGTGTGGGGTAAATATGTTTAGCAAGATAAACCAAACATATAAGTTCGTTGTACAGATTTTGATACAGAGTTGAATTGTTAAAGGACTTAAGAACAAATATACTCAACATCAAAAGTGTTGGACTCCCAAAAGATTATGATAATAGTATTTTATTAAGAACAATAAAAATATTACATTGAAAACATGTTTTTTTAAGATGAAAATTTGATAATGATAATTGTTGATCAAATTGACAATAAATCACATTTGTGTTATCATCAAACGTCATTGCTATTTTCTTTCCCATACAATGTGCCTACTTTGATAAGTACCCATAAATAACAATACACCATTCATTTCTTTTATATAAATGGGGTTCAAGACTTGTGATGTTGTGTGTAGTTATGTAAACATAATGGATATTTAGTTTTATAGAATTGTTTTCGTTTGAAATATGCGTATTGTCAAAAACAGTAAATATTTTTCATTATTTTGCCAAGTTTTTCTTAAGATTTATTACAGCTTGCAGCTATTTTGACATAAATTGGATTAGTTCTCAAAGTAATAACGGAAAACTGCAATTATCCCAATAGTATCTCGACAAATACGGTTAACATTTTAAAATCCTTGATTGGAAATATTTTATTTTAGAAAAGACGATGTTTTTGCGGAAGCTATGAAGTCATTGTATGGCACGTCACGAAAAAGTGACGTCGATATGTCTACGTCCAATAAAAATTCAGTGTCCATGCCACCGTTTTCGGAAATAACTATGTATGTTTACAATGAGGCTGAGATACGTTTGAAAGATCCTTCGAAACGTGTAACAACAGGAAATCATGTTCTGGCTTTCACAATTCCTGTCTATACAGAGGTATTTTGATGTATTATTGTTAATTTTCATTGAGAAGGAAAATGTATGTATAGTCTGTATAATAAGAAACCCAGGCTAATATTTCTTCAAAAAAGGCTAATAGAAAGAAGATGTCGTTCATTATTTTGATGAAATTGCTTAATAGCAATTTTCCATACTTGCTAAATCTTCTGCATAATTCGCAAGTAATGAGCGTCATATCTTCTTTATATTGCGAGATAATTGGAAAATTGTATATACAGGTTTCTCACATGAAGTTTCTGCTTCATAAGAGGCCATTGGGTTGGCGTCTGGAGACTGCGATGGCCAATCCATTGATGCAATACCATTTGCAACCTTTCACTCTACACAGTTTGTTTCGAAGTTTTGGATCCTTGTCTTCCTGTAGGAGCCAATCTACACTTTTATCTGTAAACCACAACTTTATCGATCTTACAAGTCACAAAGTTTCGAAACTTCGCGTGTTAAAGCAGTTACAGTGCGCTGTATAATACGTTTTTTTCCGTTGATAATATAATATCTTTATTCCAGGTGACCAGGCCAGAGAGATGATTCATCTGTAAACACCACATCGGACTAATCTCTGCTGAAATTTTCTTATATCCAGATTACGCGCGCCTGTAGATATTTATCAGACAGCAACGTTTAATAAATGTGCTTGGATAAGCGATATCGTGTTTGCGTAAACTCATTCTAATTCTCATTAAACTAATATATATGTTCTCCTTAGCTAGTTCGGATTGTACTAAACGAAGTATTAATTGTACATTGTTCTTAAATAAATTAATAATGGCCTTACCTTGCTGCGTTGTTGTAGTGCGGCTTCCCCGTGTCCTGCAAGATCATCTATACTTTGGGTTTGTTGATAACGCATTACCTGTCTTCCCACTAGCTGTCGCTGCAATTGTAATTTTAGAACCATTACGCTGCTCACATAAAAACACTGCTTCGAAATGTTTTGCAAACGCTGCACTTATTTCACAAAAACTGTTACTTGCGTCACATATAACGGATAACTGAACTAAAACTAACTAGGCGTATTAGAGGGAAGATATTTCTACCTACTTTTTCGGTTCCGCCCTGTTAACTTTCACTTCATAGGATATTGGCCTGCGTTTATTATTATACATACCGTATTTATTTTACTATAAAATTATAAATTAAGAAATGCTATAGTTTTAGATTAATATAAAATATTTCGTCTTATAGTTACGTAAATACAATCTTTAGATTTATAAAAATATTTCGTTTTTGCCTTTCAAGTATACCAACCCAATGAAGTAATGAGACACCTAGTTTGCGTATAGATAACACAAGTTGCAGACCTGTTGCAAGCCAAGTCCTCACATTCAGTGAAGACTTGGCTTGCACTTAAAATGCAATTTTCTCATACTCAAGCATCTAACTTTACGGAAAATCTCGAACACTAAATATGAGGATGACACCAGCAATGGAACTGCCGAAAGGCGATGCGATTATGTGACGTCATTGGTAAATAGGCTATATCTGTCGCGACTTCAAAGCGATTGCAATTATATTATATTACGATTATATCGAATGTGCGATTGGGGCGCCGGCACCTGGTGTACGGATGGATCACAATTCAATCGAGCCACAGGTGCAGGTATATGTGAAATGTGCCCTAGAAGGAAGATATTAAGTCTGGTGATATATGCAATGGTTTTCCAGGCTGCATTCTTTGCAGTCTGCGTCGAGGAAATTCGGGAAGCCGGCTGCACAAACAAAAAAATCAACATAGTGACTGATGGGCGGCTATTAAAATCATTATGAATCCATCTATTGGGTCTAAACTGGTTAAACATTATACAGGTCCTCAATAGATTGGCACAAGACAATGCTGTGTCACTGATATGAGTGTTAGGACATGAGAAGGTTAAAGGCAATGAGAGAGCCGACGAACTACCGAAGAGGAACTTCGTAGGACAAGAACTTGTATGTGGAACTGCCAAGGATTCCGCTAGAAGGGAGATCTGGTTATGGCTAGAAAGAAGACATAAAAACAAATGGAGGCTAACGGAAGGTTAACCCATACTAAGACACTACTAGAGGAGCTGGACGCTAGATTTTCAGCCAACCTAATTCGTAGTAATAAAAAATAAATTAAAACTGTCCTTTAAGGAATCATCTGTACAGCATGAGTTTGGTTAGTGAGCCCTGGTGTAGGAGATGTGAAAAACAAGAGGAAACTACCCTTCATGTAATATGCACTTGTGAGGAACTTGAAGAGACTCGGACAGAAACATTTCGGAAGAGATCTATTGGATGCTAAGAGGGTACTCAAATTTCTCCTAAGGAGGATAGTGGCTTTTATCGAGAACACAAGACTGACAGAGTGGAACTCGAGAGATCTATTGGGGGTGGTACAAAGAGCACTGTGCTCAAGTGTCTGGATTTACTGACGTCCAACCCAAAGAATTAGAATAGAATATTATAGAACTCCATATTGCTGTGTGGTTGTGATGTCATGTAATAGCATCACCTTTCGGCAGAGTCTCATTGCAGATTGCGCAATTGGATATCTAATTTCTTTTTGGTCCGTTGGTAAATGATGTAATTAAAATTTATTAGAAAAGTTTATTTTACTATTTTAACACAGTCAGTATTTCTACACATTTAAAAATTTAAAGGTGTGGATTACTATATTTAATTTTGGAAATTGATTCATTTTTTTTATTGTATTTTACAAAATTTGCTTCTTACTTATTTTAAACCTGTTAATTAGTAGAAAAATAACTATGGCGGTAAAATATATTTATGTTATTTGTAAAATCTTTACCCATTTAATTAGATTTGAATCGCTATTGCTCCTCTTCTGTGTAAATATTATTTATGATTTTTAATTTGCTAATTTAAGAGTTTAATTAAAACATTACGTTATAAATCGTTTTTAGTATGTTTTGGATTTAATACATAGATATATAATTATTTCAGATTCTTCTGTATATGCGATTATGTTTAAATCAAAGTTTAAATGTACCGCTAACAAGAAATATTGTGAAGCATCCGTGTGAAACTACTCCAATTATACGAGAATATTTGCAAAGTTTGTATAAAGAAGGCGATGTTATAGACAAAAGTCCGTTGTTACAATATCTGCATTTGATAAAGCAACTAATGGTCGCACATCCAGGTTTGTGGCTATTTTACCATATTGTTTTCCAACAATAGAATAATCTTCACATTATTGATTTTTAGCTATCGAACCCACGTGTTGCATGCTTGAAATTGTTGGATGTGTACCTCAATTATACTCTATACTGGCGAAAGATATGAACTGGTTGAGAGATTTGATGTACTCTTTAAAAGAGGAAATACGAGAACAGGCTGCCGTAGTTTATGCAGTTATGCTCAATTACGGCTCCTCTGAAAAGGTTTTCGATGAAGCAATTAATTTGTTGATCAAGCAAACTGGTTCTAGAAATTTAGAATCACAGCACGGCGCTCTGTTAGGTATTGGAAATTGTATGGAACGAAGGTTAATGTCAAAAGCGCGAAAAGACAGTACTAAATGGGAGACTTTCAAGAATGCTGTTAGTACAATAGGTAATCTGTGATATTTAGTAGATATTAAAACGTTAGAGTACAATGAGAGTTACATAAGTATTTTTAATAATATAAAATATTCTTAAAAATCTGGTGTGAAGAACACAAATACAAGTTCAATATTAATATTTTTTATGAATGCGTCCAAACATATCCCTCCCCAGAGACGCAGATACGTATTTCATCTTTCTACAGATTCATCAGTACGCCCCTGCTGAAGAAAGGATATCTTCAGACACATTCACAAAAATAAGAGCGGCTTCATTATCTCACAGAAATTATTAAGACCGAGCGTAGAAGTACATACACGCTGTATATTGTCAGACTGCCGAAGTTCTCTCGCTTTGTCTACATAACCAATGCAGAACTAACGAAGTTTTTTAAAAGGTGGCCCTGCCTTGTCTCTAGAAAATGTATTTTGTTTGTGTCTTCACTCATACTTACGGAATAACTGCATGCGTATTGTAACAGAATAATTGAAACATACATGAGTGGGTAAAACCTCACCAGTTTTGTATAATTCTCCAGCAGGGGCGTACTGATGAATCTGTAGAAAGATGAAAACCGTATCTGCGTCTCTGGGGAGGGATATGTTTGGACACATTCATAAAAAATATTAATATTAAACTTGTATTTGTGTTCTTCTCACTAGATTTTTAATATTTTATATTATTAAAAATATTTTTGTATTATACAAAACTGGTGAGGTTTTACTCACTCATGTATGTTTCAATTATTCTGTTACAATGAGTGTTTATATTCATGTTATAGCATTGGGTATTATTATATAGACCACTCAAATTGACAAGCTTAAGCTTCGTTACTTTTAATTATTTTAGGTTCGCTTGATATTTTTATCATCTATAAGTAAAATGGGGCAATTTTCATGAAATTCAAGGCGCTTTTCTTATGAGGTCCTCAAGTTCCTTAAAAGGCTTTCACATATTTTGGCGATTTTTAATCATATTTTTCTTCCTTGTTAATCTAGGCGAACTTTTCAAGTTATCGACTTCGCAATTTTATTGCCTTTATTTATAGTCCTTGCAGATATTGAACTCTGAAAAGTAAAGTATTATCATTAATATTAATTTTGGTGTAAACCGTGAACATACAAGGGCAGGTTGATTAATTCGCGCGATCCTACAGAAGCAAGGAATAATTTAAATAAACAAACATCTTTTTACATAATCTCCTCTTAATTCGATACATTTGGTCCATCTGTGTTCAAGCTTCTTTATTCCATCTCGAAAGTTATTTTCTTCTAACCCTCCAAAATAATCGTCCATTGTTGAAGTTGGCTCTTCATTTGTACAGAATTTTGGTCCTCCGAGAAAATCTTTTTATTTAGGGAATAAATGAAAATCATATGATACTAGGTGTGGCGTATATGGGGGGTACGGTACTACTTCGAACCTTAATTCTTCAATTTTTTAGCAGCAGTCGTACTGGAATGTACAAATGCATTATCATGGTGAAATAGAACTTTTTTTTCTGGTATCTGCACAATTTTCAGCGATAGCGATCTTCGAAGGATCTAGAAGATTAGAGTAATATTCGCCGTTTACGGTCTTACCCTTTTGAAGATCTATCATCTATTAACAATAATCCTTTTGCATCCCAAATTCCCGAAGATAAAACTCTCTTGGCCTTCTTTTGGGAGTTGGTTCAAAAGTTCATGCATTATGCTGTCTGCTATATTTTACATTACGCCATATGCATTTGTGAATGTAAATGTGTGTAAATGGAGGTTAACGGAAGGTCAACTCCATACCAAAACACTTCTAAGGGGGCTGGACGGGAAGTTTTCAGCCAACCTAATTCGTAGTAGCAAAGAAATTAAAATAATTACCGGGTTAATAACCAGACATTGTCCTTTAAGGAAGCATTTGTACACCATGGGCTTGGTTAGCCAGCCCTGATGTAAGAGATGTGAAAAACAGGAGGAAACTATGGACACATTCATAAAAAATATTAATATTAAACTTGTATTTGTGTTCTTCTCACTAAATTTTTAATATTTTATATTATTAAAAATATTTTTGTATTATACAAAACTGGTGGTGTTTTACCCACTCATGTATGTTTCAATTATTCTGTTACAATGAGTGTTTATATTCATGTTATAGCATTAGGTATTATTATAGACCACTCAAATTGACAAGCTTAAACTTCGTTACTTTTAATTATTTTAGGTTCGCTTGATATTTTTACCATCTATAAGTAAAATGGGGCAATTTTCATGAAATTCAAGGCGCTTTTCTTATGAGGTCCTCAAGTTCCTTAAAAGGCTTTCACATATTTTGGCGATTTTTAATCATATTTTTCTTCCTTGTTAATCTAGGCGAACTTTTCAAGTTATCGATTTCGCATTTTATTGCCTTTATTTATAGTCCTTGCAGATAATGAACTCTGAAAAGTAAAGTATTAATTCATTAATATTAATTTTGGTCTAAACCGTGAACATACAAGGGCAGGTTGATTAATTCGCGCGATCCTACAGAAGCAAGGAATAATTTAAATAAACAAACATCTTTTTACATAATCTCTTAATTCGATACATTTGGTCTATCTGTGTTCAAGCTTCTTTATTCCGTCTCGAAAATCATTTTCTTCTAACCCTCCAAAATAATCGTCCATTGTTGAAGTTAGCTCTTCATTTGTACAGAATTTTGGTCCTCCGAGAAAATCTTTTTATTTAGGGAATAAATGAAAATCATATGATACTAGGTGTGGCGAATATGGGGGGTACGGTACTACTCCGAACCTTAATTCTTCAATTTTTTAGCAGCAGTCGTACTGGAATGTACAAATGCATTATCATGGTGAAATAGAACATTTTTTTTTCTGGTATCTGCACAATTTTCAGCGATAGCGATCTTCGAAGGATCTAGAAGATTAGAGTAATATTCGCCGTTTACGGTCTTACCCTTTTGAAGATCTATCATCTATTAACAATAATCCTTTTGCATCCCAAATTCCCGAGGATAAAACTCTCTTGGCCTTCTTTTGGGAGTTGGTTCAAAAGTTCATGCATTATGCTGTCTGCTATATTTTACATTACGCCATATGCATTTGTGACTCAATTACTGACCTTCCTTGTAGTTCCTGTAAATAGTAAAACGCCCCGTATGTTTTTAGCAACTAGTGCTTGGTTATTTATGAGGTTCTACTTCGTGTTCGAGCTTCATAATATATTTTTCAATTTCCGAATTCGATTCGGAATATGAAAGGAGTTCATATTCTTGAAACCTTTTACGTAGGAAGTTACATAGAAATTTTAATAAAACTGTTCAATGTGTCGTTAAGGACAGAGATCGATCTTCAAAGAGTTTCTCTGACATGCTAGGCTAGGCTGTGCTACTCGCGAAATTTGCCTGTTGATATGTTCCTAAATACTTTCGTACTAATACAACATTCTTAATTGCGATTACAATGAAAACGATAAATCGTTTTGGAATTATTATGAAAATAAAAATTACAAATAATTTTAAATTGTAAATTTTATTGTAAAATAAAGTTTAGCCTTAATTTTTATGGTCTTTAATGGTGTATTATACTTGAATATTTATTAAATATTTCTTTCATTGTTTGGTATATTTCAGTATCGTTTTTAAACCAACAAAACGTAACGTTAACTGGAGCAGCTTGCACATCATTGGGACTAATTGGTAAAAGTGCACCACTTCCCTTAGATAATGGTAATACTTCCAATAATGGAAGTCCAGACGCAAAGCGGCCAGCTATTGCAAAGGTAACAAAGTTTGATGTTCTGACTCAATTACTCGAAATTATGAAGAATGCAAAAATGCCATCTAAATTAAGGGAAAGAGCAGCTAGGTCTCTAGGTTTACTATGTGTTGGTGAAGATTTTCCTTTTACAAAGGAGGTGATTCAAGGTCTCTTAAATACTGCTAAAGAGGTACTTGCTCATATATTCGTTAATTTAGAATATTTACGCTTAATTTTTCTTTTTTATAGACAAAGGATGTTGAAGTACATTTTTCAATTGGCGAGTCTTTGGTCATGTGTGTTCAAGGTATTTGGTCCGCAGAAGCTAGGGATGCTTGGATAGTATTACCAAATGATTATACGCCAAAAGATACTATGTTGGAGAAACCTAATGATGAAAATTTAGAACAGTTGTTGGACGATTTATTGAAATATGCTTCCGAATCTCATCCTAATGCTCGTCAAGCTTCCGCTATTTGGTTGCTGGCATTGTTGAAGAGTTGTCCAGATAGGGATCCGATTAAAACAAAATTGCAAGCAATACAAAATACCTTTATGGATTTTTTGTCAGAGAACAATGGTAATGCAAAAGGAAATTGAATGCGGTTAGCAATATCCAATAAATTTAATCCACTCTATGTATTTTAGATATAGTGCAAGATGTAGCTTCTAAGGGATTATGTTTGGTGTATGACTATTCTAAATCTGAAGATTTGCTATTAAGTTTGGTTGACCAGTTGACCTCAGGGCGAAGAACCGCAGTTCAGGTTACAAGTAACACAAAATTGTTTGAAGAAGGAGAATTGGGGAAAACACCTACAGGGTAAGTGGTCATTTATATTCTTATATGTCATTAAAAGGATACAACGTACAGTGGCGATCATTAATTTGGAAATACCAAGATTTTGCTATTATAAATTGTTTGTCAGTTTTATACTGTTATTAATGTAGGGTTAGATGCGAGAAGAGAGGGAGTGCCGAGCGGAAATGGAAAAAGGCAGTAGTAGTGAAGGCGATATGACGAAAGGATGTGTGTGTGTGAGTAGTAGTGAAGACGACTTGACGAAAGGATGTGTGTGTGAGTTAGTGAGTGAAGATGAAACTTAAGACGAAACATTCTTGTATGTTATTACCTTAGTTAAATATAACACCTATCTTGTAACTGTTTAAATAAAATCCTACATTAATATATCAATTTTGACAATCATTGTTCAATTTTACGTCAATATTGATTCGTAAACTTAAAAATTCCAAGAAATCTAACAGAAGCTCAAAAAATGCTTGCCATCAACAAATTGGAAGAAGATTGGAGCTTGAGGCGCGTTGCGGTAAACCTAAGTGTAAGCCGGCCGTAGTTGCATTTCCAAAATTAAAAAAAAGTGGACACTATCACATATGTCTAAGACGTCCTAAAGTAACAAATGACGAAAAGGGTGCAGCTTTGGTTGACAACATCAACCAAAATCCGTTTTCTAACGCTGTGGAGGCCCGCCAAATTCCAAACTTCTCTGGTTCAAAAAGAACTACCCGAAGAAAAATAAGAGAAGCCGGCTCGTCTACCAGGAGTGCTGCCAGAAAGCCTTTTTTAACAGAATCATTGAATGAAAAACAGTTGAATTTACACTTTTACTACTACAACATTGAATAAAGGTTCCGACTTTTGGAACAACGTTGTGTTTTCTGACGAAAAAGTCTTCAAGTCTTGTAATGATGGTAGAATCCGTGTGTATAGACGAAGAAATGAAAGATATACACACAAATTGCACACCAGTGGGAAGTTCTCAGTAAACGTATAGACCTGAATTAGCGCGGATGGTCAGGGCACATGCTTCAAAATTAACGAAAGGCTTACTCGTGTAGTTTATAGAGACATTCTAGAAAACATAATATTACCAAGTGTAACAGAAAGGTTTATCGATGGAAATTTCGTCTTTCAGCAGGACAATTCTCCCATTAATACTAAAAGAATAGTGCTGGATTGGTTACGGGTCAATAATATTAACATATTCGTGTAGCCTTCGCGTAGCCCAGACCAAAATCCTGTGGAAAATGTATGGGGTTTAATGGTTGTGAAAATTCATATGGAACATGGTTCCCTGAAATAGGGAAGAATTGTGGAGAACGATTCAACAATCTTAGATAGAGCTGAACGAAGAACACGTAAGAAATGCAGTTGAATCAATGAACAGAATACTGATAAACATAATAGAAATGACTGGTGCCACCACTAAATATTAAAAACGTAAGACAATTTTGCTCTATTTTAATAATGAAAGTTTTACTCGTAGTACTGTTCGAAAGGTTATGAAATGTAATTAAAATATTATAAACAACATCGGTTGATAACTTGATGTTTTATTGTGATCTGTATACTGCGATAAATTTACAAGTATACTTATAAAAAAATATATTAAACTTGGGTGCATTTAGCAGATTGTTGTGCTTCAAAAGTGCGTACTGAACATCACGTTAAGCGAAACCTTCGCTACGGTTGCGACAGTTTGTTGAATGCCCTCAACGATGACATGGGTGACATGAGTTCATGACATAACGTTTACACTATTAAATATTAGAAATATCGAGTAAACTAGATTAGGCCGGTGTTTCCAAATTAATGTCCGCCACTGTATGTATGAACGATTTAACGTTTTTTAAATAATTGTCAAGGCTAGAGGTGTGTCTATTAAGTATCTGCAGAAAATGATAATCAGCGCACTGAAAATAAAAACTTTTTTGATTTAAAAAATTGATTTTGAATGTTGTTTCCAATTTTTCTGTTACTGCGTAAATGTTACTACTCACTAAATAAATACATAACTGATGAGTAAAGTGGGGATATTTAAACAACTTGCATGGGCGGGGAGCGAAGCTGGTACGGATGTCTTTACCGTCATCGACATATATCAGGCATTACGATATCAAAAAACGCATACGTTGTGTTAAACATTTACCTACGACAGAAGTATTCACAATCTGAATTAGCATTGCTAAACATCTGCAACTTAGCGTAATGTTCGTCGCGTATAAGAATTATCGTTCATTGTCTGTAATGTAGTAATTGTGTAATTAAAATGTTCGCTGAACTGATTTAACGTATCTGTGGAAGAAGTATTACTGTAAATGCCTCTTAATCTGGCAAAATCTGATTTTTTGCGTAATACACTACGAAACTTTTCTAATACACGAAAGTGCTGTTTGCACATCATTCACTACTTTCAATTCATCCACTAATGCTAATGAAGTATTGAGCAAGGTCATTATAGCATTTGCTATACTCTATTTTTAAAGTAGAGAGACGAATTTCTGAACAGACCACTTTGACAGTGAAATCGCATTGGTTGAAAGCAAGGCCAAATTGCTTTCAACCAATGAGATTTCACTGTCAAAGTGGTCTATTCAGAAATTCGTCTCTCTACTTTAAAAATAGAGTATAGTACATTGTAATGCATATGAATAGTTTGCAAATCCTTGTGAACACCAGCACTATTAAATTTCATCTGGCTTTCTTTGATGGCTATTCATTCTTTTTGGTTGAACTGTAATACTAAGGATTTTATTCTGTGAAAATTATCATAATAATAGGAAACTGCTTCAAGCTGCGTGCCCAAACGTGTAAGAATTGGTTGGGGGTGGTTCTCCTGGGTGGTTTTGTGGAATAGTCTCTGCGATCAGATGTAATGCATGTAACAGGCACGTTACATGTAGTGAAGTGTTTAAGGAAACATCCAATTGAAAGCATTGACGAGCGAGCATCAGTAACAAATATCACTGCTTGGTTTGTTGTCAATTCAAAAAATTTCACACTGTAATATGTAATATCAATAGCTTCACCGGTACGCCTCGACAACCTTTTCCTATCTAATAAAAATGAAGATGCCTATTGAAGAGGTTCCAGTGTATGTACTGTACGTACCCGATAAACTTTGGTGACTGCCTTGACTAGCCGGAGACATCTGAACCTGCTTCGCTCGCCGCTCATACATGCTGTCTATATATCCCTACTTTACACATTACTTAACTTTGCTTAGGACCTTTAACCTCACGTAAAGTTTGTCTTGTAGATAAAGTCTATCTAAAAGTGGGGAAATCTACAATTCATAAAGTATATCTTTTCAATTCAAGGCCAAATTCAAAGCATACTACAGAGTCAAATGAAGTCAGTATTCAATCACGGAAACAACCGTTTGTCATTATAAAATATAAACGTCATGTTTTGCAATATCGTCAAAATATTAGTATGTTACTTGTAATATAATCGGAGAAAGCATATACATAACCTATATGTCAAAATAATAATAATGAGTGAAGTAGGTTAGAAATGTCAAGGTGATAATCAAACAATTTTGTACTTATTGCCACTTATTGATGTTACTATTTATTATCAGCATTCTCAAAAGAACAGATTTTGTAATTTTTGTTGACAAACTAAATATTCAAATTCGAAGGCTACTTAACCAAGAGGTCAGAATGTCGGAAACAAAGTCAATAAACAACAGTATTGAAATAATTTCACAGCAAGCCGAATATCATAAGACTGTCTCCTGGACAACTTATCCTTTTTATTTATGTATGTTGGAAAGAGATAAAGTACAATTTGCGGTTCTCACTTGGCCAGTACGAACTGAAAAGATATACTTTATGAAGTGTATAAATGTGTTTCTCTTATAGTTATCTCGAAGATAACTTTGTCCTGTTTCTAAGCTTATAATGTTCTTTATTTTTGCTCTGCTTAAAATTTATTATTAGAGAGTTAGAGGAAAATCATAAAATGTGCAACATAACTTAAATATAATCGTTAGAGTAACTGCTTTTGACAGATCATTACAGGGGTTTTCCAAAACTTTATCAACCCACTTAGGGAACACACGGGGGCACCCTGGCGCACACTTAGGGAACCGCTGCATTATTACCCTACGTAAAGTATACCATAATAAAATAATTTTTCACTACAAATAGGTCACAGAGCTTATGTAATGATACTTTTTTTATATAATTTAATTAATATATTGTTTGTTTAGACTCAGTCTTTATTTATTTTCTCTTTGCAGAGGAAACTTATCAACTTACAAAGAATTATGTTCAATGGCTTCTGACTTAAATAAACCAGATTTAATCTATAAATTTATGCAAATAGCTAATCATAATACCATTTGGAATTCTAAGAAGGGAGCAGCTTTCGGGTTTTCGTCAATAGCTGAAAAATGTGGAGAACATTTGCAACCGTATCTTCCGAAAATAATTCCGAAATTGTACCGTTATCAATACGATCCTACGCCAAGTTTACAATTATCAATGCAAAATATTTGGCATGCTTTAGTGCCGGAACCTCAAAAAATGGTAAGATCAAATGTTTTACTCTACTTAACTTCTTATATGATTTATTTTAGCTCGATCTTTATCATCATGAAATTGTGAAAGATTTATTATATAATTTGACTTCGCCGCAATTCAGAGTTCGTCAATCTTGTTGCGTGGCACTTCAGGATATTATGAAGGGTTATGGGAATCGTTCTATACACGATTCAGTTAATTATATAGCTGAGGTGTGGACGCAGTTGTTTAGAGTAATGGATGACCATCACGAAGCAACAAGACTGGCAGCTAACAAAACTGCGAAAACTTTAAGCAAGGTATTAGACGATTATTTTGGCTTGTAATAGACTAAGATTTTTTTCCGCCATTAAATATTTAGAGATACTTAAATTAAAATGAATTTAATTACTACTTTGCCTTAAAATATCATACAATATATGAGGAATGTCTGAGAGGTGATGTTAATGAAGTTTTTGCGCTCAATGTGGTAACACTGCATTAAACTGGAAATGACTGCATGTGAGTGGAAGGGGTAGGTACGAAACCAGAAAAGGTGCAGTCCACTCATTTCAGTATTAGCGGTGTGATCGTTGGTTGTATACAGTTACAGTGTTCCAATACCGTGTCACGAAAAATGCAGGCAAGTATCGAGCAGCGATATGCAATTAAATTTTGCATTGAACTGGAAGGTATTGCTTCCGAGATAGTTCACATGTTAAGAACAGCATATGCAGATGCTGCTTTGTCCACATTGAAAACCGTCGAAAGCGTGTTGAAGGTGCGTCCTGTGTTAGCACAAGAGAGACTGTTAACAGTCAGGATGATTGCACATGAGGTAAGCATCAGTAAGGATCTGTTCATCGAATTTCGACAGAGGAACTAGCCATGAGAAAAATTTGCACAAAATAGGTGCCCAAGAATTTGTCTAATAAACAAAATGATAATCGCTTATACATTATCCAAGAGCTGCTGGATCGCTTGACAACCGAACTCAACTTCATGCACAGAGTGATAATAGGTGACGAATCATGGGTATTTGAATCCGATTTTGAAACAAACGGATAAAGCGCGGAGTGGCACACACCATTATCATGCAATTTGACATTGCCAGCTCTTGGATCTTGCATTACGATAATGCCCCCAGTCACACCTCATTACCAGTTAGATCGTTTTTAGCAGAGAAACACATACCAATACTCTTACAGAACTCCTAATAGAACGTCCAAAAAATCACGATGCAGGTTCTAAACAGCCTTAAGGAACAAGACTTCCAGAATTGTTACCAGGAAAATTACTGGAGACGCTGTGTGCATTACCAAGCAGCATACTTTGAAGGGGAAATGTTAAATTGTAGATACATTCTATAAAAAATTTTAAAATAGTACACTCTCATTACTTCTGAGACATACCTCGTATATTAGCTTGTATACTGTATTACTGAATTATTTTTGTGTTTCGGACTGTTTTGAAATATAGGAGTTCACGCTCATTTTAGCTAAATACTCCGAATTGTAATGAGTAATAAACAGAGAGCGGACTCGAGCGATTGATGATTCATAGCCCATAGTCGTCTGCCTTGTATTCGCAATAGGTTTGTTTCTGTAAGCGATCCGTGAGTTTCGAACAATTTGATAATCTGTCAATGCACAACAGAGCGAAGGTAATAAACGGTTTAGTAACCGGCAGCAACTACTGCTGAAACAAAAGTAATGCTGACAAGCGAATTACGTGTCGAATTTTGAATAAAAATAATTTAGAAAGAACAAAACTCAAAACTATGTATTTTCTGTGAAACATTGAAAGTGTAAAACATTACTATGAAAAACTAAAATTTGTTCAAGGTGTTTCTGTGTTAAATTAGTTGTTTTCTATGTCACAACGTCTTTAAAAATAGAAAATGTCCCTCAATTTTGTAAATTAAACTTAAAATTTATAAAAAATTGTAGGATAAATACAGGGTGGCCCAAAATGACCGAAGATGTTTGAGTTCATTATAACTTCTTATTTAAGACATAATTATCAAATTTTTTTTATTTTAAATACAGTATATGGAGAATATTTTTAATTTAATTATGACAAATTATATCTCGCAAGTGGTGGCCATTTTCTGCTTCGCATATTCGTGCTCTTTCCAAAACATTTTCCATAACCTTTCGCAAAACTTCAGGTGTTATGTTGTTGATTTCGTCGCGTATATTATTTTTTAATTGCTGTATGGTTCGAGGCTTATTAATATAGACTTTTCCTTTCAAATAACCCCAAAGGAAACAGTCTGACGCGGTTAAATCCGGTGAACGCGGAGGCCAATTAAAATCGCTTGTACGGGAAATAATTCGTTCACCAAAGATGTCGCGTAAAAGAGCCATTGTGTCCCTCGCAGTGTGCGCTGTGGCTCCATCCTGTTGGAACCATACTTGCGAATGGTTTTCCACGGCTGGCCTTAAAAAAATTTCCAACATTGTCCGATATCTAACACCAGTGATGGAAACGGCGACACCGTGTTCATTTTCAAAAAAATATATATAAAATTAAATTATGAATAAAATCATGATTTTCTTCTGCTTTTTGACGAAAATAAATTGCATAATCAAGTCGTTGCTGGTAATCTGTCGGTTTCAATTGTTGGACAAGCTGAATTTTGTATGAAAACATTCTTATTGTATGCAAAATTCTCTGCAGCGACCCTCTTGAGAGGCCAAGTTGTGTCGAACGTCTCCTGGTTGATGTTTCTCCATCTTCCCGAATACTCTCCTGTACCCGTTCAATATTGTCATCCGTGTGCACCGTTCGTTGTCTGCCGGCACCAGGAATGTTCCTTACTGCCCCTTGTTCTCGAAAATTTGCAACCAGACTGTTTATTGTTGACTCTGAGAGTCCAACCCGCACATTAAAATAACGACGATATGCACGCTGAGTCAAAACAATGGATCGTTGATTTGAGAAATAAAGTTCAACGATTTTGGCACGTTGTTCAATTGTGTACTGTTCCATTTTAAATTCCCCAAGTCTTCTTTACAAAATACTGAAAACAAAAAAAAAATTATAATGAAAAAGTTATAAGGAATTAAAACCCCTTCGGTCATTTTGGGCCAGCCTGTATATAACATAACAATATAAAACGGATTTGTTAAAATACTAAAAGTTGTAACCAAATAACACTGGAAGAAACGAAACCAGAAACAATCCCTTATAGAAAAGAATAGAAAATATACTATCCAAGAACAATAAATACATAGTATCAATTCCACTCGATGTTTTGACTTACGCCATTAATTTTCATCCATATGAACCAAATCACACTTCTGGTTCAAATTCATTACTGTAAAATAGAATTGTATTTAAAAACTGTTTTACGATTTTGTTTATATCCTAAATATTCTAAATTTTATAGCATTTTTATTCATTAGCTAAAATTAGCTATATTTATTAAAATGAAATTTAATAAAACGTCAAGAACAGCATGGTTATGAATGAAATTTACCGTGATGTCAATCATTCATCTCATGACATGTAGGTTATGTATTTATTCAAAGAACCAAAATATTCAACAACAAATCGTGCCAGTCTGAATATAGAACACATAAAATGTATTTATTTACTATAAAAATTTATTTAACATAGAAGAACTATGGCAAATTTAAAATGATCAAATCTCCTTAAAATAATATTTTAAGATGCACTAATTGGCACTAATAGGAGACCGGTATAAAATTCAGCCTGCATATTGTAAAAATTAGCACAACCTATGATGTTCATTCGTTAAGAAAAAGAACTAATAAGTCTTACTCATGTTTAGAGAATACAACCCCGAGCATGTTTTTCAATCCCGGGATTACGGGATTTTTGAAGCGTAATCCCGGGATTAGACTATGTGGTTTCTAATTGGGCTCAAATAAAAAAAAAACTTAAGTAATTTCTTAAAAATTATTTATTAATATTGTTGCACAACACAATACACAATATACTAAAATAAAGCGTAGCTCGAGTGGTGTTTTAAGGATATACGTCGAGTGAAGAGGTTATATAATGGATTATTTTCGTTTGCTCGAGTGGTATTCGTTACGATTATATAAAGAATTAACTAACGAAATTTTTTTTTTTGTTGAAATTAAGAGTACAATTATTATAATAAATATTTGTTGTATTATCTTTAGAAGTTGAATTTGAGGTGCTGGTGATGGTAGAGTTGGCAGAATCTGGTTTATTTCTAATTTTTTCAAGTATCTTGCTATGGTGTTCATTAGTAAGCTTTAGATACGGCTTCAGAGATTCAGATGATGAGTGGCCTGTTATCTTAATAATTTCTTGTAAGTTTGCTCCAGATTGTGTCAAGATGTTAACAGCGGAAGAGCGATTGGAATGATTAGATATTTTTTGCTTCTTTGTATCAAGTCCTATACTTTCTGCCGCTGAACGTGTCCTTTTACTTAATTGATTAAGGCCTACAGGGCAGTTTTTATACCATATTTTAGTTTTCTGCCATTCAGGATTAGGTGTTAAAAATAGACGATAGGTTTTAATGTTTGGTGTTCTTTTGCTTAACATTTTCTTCAACAGACGTACTGGACACTGATCTTCACAATTTGTATTCGGTGTCAACCATTTAGATTCAGCTGTATGTTTTTCGCCACCTTGTGCTGTCTTTGAAAATATGGTATTGTACTCAATACGTCCTGTGGGTTGACCGTAATTGTCGCATTCTGCTTTGAAATAGTCAATTAAGTAAAAGACTGCTTCATTTCCACGCCACGCCGGTTCCACAGAACAAATTTGAGAGAATTTTTTTTGTAAACCGTCTGGCGTATTTTCGTCAAAAAATGACACAATTTTGCTAATTTCTTTCGCTTTAAGGGCGACAGAACTTGTTCTTCTTTTTTCAGGAATTGCTTGTAACTTCTTCCTTTTAGCTGCCCGCGCCTTTCTTGCATCTTCAAAAATTACGCCTCCGAATGGATTTGTTTCTCGATTAAACTCTTCATAAAACTTTTTCTGGACAAGTTTAGCGGAAATATTCCAAATTGTTTTCACCGTACCTTCTTTGTATTCGGTGCCGTCTGCACGTTTCATGTTGAATGCACAATCTTTCAAAATACTTGCTAACAGTTCGTCTGAAGTTTGAGCACAAAGTTTATAATTTCGCTGTTCACAAAATTCGGTGAACTGTTTCCAAACATATTTATGTGTTTTAACTGTATTTTGCGGTGTCAAATGTTCAATTTCTTTATCTATTTTGGTCCCCGAGCTTATACCAAAGCGTTCCATGTCGAAAAAATTAAAAAAACCTTATGAAAATTGCTGAATATATTTTTAACGTTTATCAACAAACTTCAAAACACTTGTTACCATGACAAAATTCATATTGTTGGAGGAAGCGAAACACCTAAACGGTTATATCACGTCGTCAAGAGTATATTCACTTTAACAATACATGGTAACTATGTAAAATTTGTAATTGCTATTGGCTAAATTTCAAATGAGTTATATAATCCCAGAAATATCAAAGCATCCAATGTTTGACTTCCAAGCCTACTTCGTAGTTTATTGCTAACATAAGCAGCAGCTGAAAACGCTCGCTCAGGTTCTACACTGGTTGGAGGAATAGGCAATAGATATCTATATGCTAATTCTAAGTGATATCCACGAACTCCTCCATTTTCGAACAGGCTCATTTCGCGACTAAAAAATAACTCCACGCTGACGACGTATCACTGTTTTTTTTAATGTTGAACAGAGTCTCCCGCCATTTAAAATAACTTTTTCAGATAATTGACATTTAAATTTAAATGACGTAACCTGCGTAACCGTGTCGCTGGTACAATAATAAATGAAAAAAGTAAATCCTAATAAGCATATTTATACTTTCGTACAGGGAATCCCCGACGGGGAACCTACGGTGTACCTAAGGTTGATTTTTTTGTCTTTATGTAATAAGTGCCCTTAATATAAACTAGGTAAGGTCATTGTCAAGGCGCAACGGATTACTGAATGCAAACTGGCAATCCCGAAAATCCCAAGATTAGCCAAGTACAGTCCCGGGATTTACGGGATCAAAACCCGGCCGGGATCCCGAGATTCGGGATCCCGGGATTATATTCTCTACTCATGTTTCATAGCAGTGTTTTAACATTATTATTTAGGCTTATATTTAGATGCTGAGTAAAATTTTGACAATTTCATCTGATTTTATTTAGTTTCAATAAATGCTTTTTTTCTACGTCTGAGTTTGATCTTGAGCAACTATATCAAATGCGAGACCTTTTGTAAGTAAGCAATTCACTAATTTTTCTAAAAAAATTACTTGAAATTTATATCAAAACAATAACAAACAATTCAATATATAACTTTCAAGAAAAATATAATAAATACTTCAAAAGCTGCATTTATATTTATCAAAGGTACTTAATTTAGTTTCTTTCAAAAAAGTTCAAGATATTCAACACAAGTTACTGGGATTGTGAATTCAGAGGTGTTCCAGGCATATCTGTAATAAATGTAAATTTTTAACCTATAACCAATAAATAACTTAGTGATAAGATTACTTACTGAAAATGTATTAAAAACAGTTCTTTGTGTTATGAAAAGTTCAATTATTTGCAAGATAGAAAGAAAATAATTAGAAAAGCAATAAAACGAAAATAAATCAAAGTAAGATGTCAAATGTCAAAACTTAATTCCTTCCACCTGATGAAGCCATTGTATGGCGAAACAATATTGTAGTGGTATTTACAATAAAAGAATTTTTGAAACTAGAAGTTTAATTACGAGGGTGGATCAATAAATACCCGTGTTAGGAAAGAAGACGCAAGTTTTTCACAAATTTTTTATTTATTTTTCAACGTAATCACCTTTTAGTACAATACACTTATCCCAACGTTTCTCCAATTTCTTTAACCCCTCCAAAAAATACGATTTGTCAAACTCTGCAAAATACGCTTCTGTCTCGACGATAACCTCCTCGTTTGAGCTGAATCTTTTTCCCCGAGCCACGTTTTCATATTGGGGAACAGAAAGAAGTCGCAGGGAGCCAAGTCAGGCGAGTACGGTGGGTGCGGCAGCAATTCGTAGTGCAGTTCATGCAACTTTGCGCGACAATTCTGGATGAATGTGCTGGTGCATTATCGTGGTGAAACAGCACTTTTTTCTTAGCCAAATGGGGCCGTGTCTCCTGCAATTTTATATCGAATCGGTCCAATAATTCACTGTAGTACTGCCCCGTGACCGTTCTTCCTTTCTGCAAAAAAGTCCATGAGGATTATTCCGTTGGAATCCCAAAAAATCGTGGCCATGACCTTTCCGGCCGATGGGACCGTCTTTGCCTTCTTCGGAGCAGATTCACCCCGAAAAATCCATTGTTTTGACTGTCGCTTGGACTCTGGCGTATAATAATGGATCCAGGTTTCATCAACGGTGACGACTCGACGCAAAAACTCCTGCGAATTTCTCTTAAAGAGGTCCAAACACTGCTTCGACATTGACAACCGTATCCGCTTGTTGTCCACCGTAAGCAATCGCGGCACCCATCGGGCCGACAGCTTTCTCACCGATAACTTACATGTAAAATATTAATTGCCGTTCCGTACGACACGCCTACGGCCTCTGCTACTTCGCGCACTTTCGTTCGGCGATCAGCGAGAATCATGTCGTGGACCTTTTCAACGATTTCCTCGGTAACCACGTCTGCCGGGCGGCCTGGGCGCTCCTCATCAAAAACAGATGTACGACCACGTTTAAATTCGTTGAACCAATATCTTACGGTTGTCATAGATGGTGAAGGGTCCCCATAGACAGCATCCAACTTCGCTTTTATTTGTTCGCATGTTTTTCCATCCAAAAATAAAAAGCGAATTACGGATCGATATTGCTCTTTTTCCATTTTATCGAGAAACACGAAACACGTGTGATACAACTGGCTGCCAAATAAAAACTAACCTATGAATCAGTCTGAAATTTATTATGGTGTTGTCTGACAGATGGTAGTACACGACGGTAATGCCAACTTCCCTCAGCAGCGCCACCTGTCTTCAAACACGGGTACTTACTGATCTTCCCTCGTACTTATTTCTTAGCGTCAAAACTTAATTATTCGACTATCGTAGTACAGGGGTGTCATGGCGAGCGGGTGACCGCATGTTATTCGACGTGAGTAAAACATATTTAACAAAAAACACAAGATTTAAGTCGAGCATTTGAAAATATCTGCGTCGTAAATACCACCTTTTTTGCTCGCTCTGTCTTAACTGTATACTAAACTTCAACTAAAAATAAGATGATACACCAATTTATAAGTGATTTGATTTAAATTTTTGTCTATAGCTTTGTATTAGGGGTTGTGATTTAAACCAGGGAAAACATGGAGTTAAGATGATGGAAGCGATATTACCAGTTTTTCTAGAAAAGGGTATTACAAATACAGTGTCTGAAGTCCGAATGATAAGGTAAGAACAACGATTATTTAGAAAATGTTTTATGTTAATTCCCGTTTTCTTATAGCTTACAAACTATATCAGAGTTAGTGGGTTCCGCGGGCCAACAACTAAAGCCGTTCTTGCCCCAACTCATTCCAGCGCTTTTACTGGCGACCGGGGAGCTCGAATCGTCGAAATTGAGTTATTTAAGTACCATGATGGGAGCTCAATCTCAAACTCAAGAAGTTATTGATAGCGCAAGAGTATCAATAGCTAAATCTCATTTTACGACAGAAACTGTGTCTAAGGTATTTTTGCAAATAGCATATAAATTTTTAGAGAATATTTAGCAACGAATTTTTATGATTTTATTTCATAAAAGTGTTTTGAATATCTATGCAGTAAGCGGGACCTTAAATAAGAACATACGCTTGATAGGAGTTGGGTGAACGCGAATTTGATTCACATTAGTATCAATCAGAAAACAGTATTTGTATAATCTCCGTGCAAAGAAAATATCGATCCATCAGTAAATAGAATATTTTTAATTAAAGTTGCATTTCGATCGCATTTTTATCTCATTGTGTGACAAAATTCCATATGTTGGTGGTCTTCAGGAAATATTTCCTGCGTATTTTTAATTTTGTAATGAAGTGTACTTGTTATTTTCAAAACCAAACATACACAATTAATTTTGCAATTTGTTTGCCGATCTGGTTTGGATTTGCTTTTACAGAAGCACGAATGTGTAAATTACGTTTTTTATTAACATCATTTAAACTCTTATTTCTAAGCTGTTTATGGTGTTGAGATGAAACGGAACCAAATTGTGTAAAGAACAGAGAGAAGATCAGTTTGCAAAATTAATTTCGAACACATTGCAAATACCATGCAGAGAATGTTCCTGATAGTATAATTTCATTGTTTATTTCCCTCAAGCTTAAGCGTCGCCATTATAATATAAAACTAACGGCAATCTTCTTATACAACTGGGTTTCACCGCGAATCAAATGCCAAATAACTTCTATTTGCTATCTATCTCTACTGCTAGGGATATTTGAAATGTTTCTAGCCTTTTTAACAAAAACACATATTTCGAAGCAAAGCAAAATTTATTTTTCGACGTAATTTCCCTGTAACTTGATTCATTTGGTCCAAGGTTTTCCCATCCCTTCGAACTGTCAGAAAAAATCGATTGTCCAAACCTGAAAAATACTGATTACAGGGTTTTCAACATTCAGCATTTTCCGCCGAGATAATTTTTAAAATTAAGAAACAACAAGAAAAGTCGTTGGGAGATAGAGCTGACGAATAGGGTAGATGCGGAAGCAATTCAAACTTCAATTCGTTCAATTTTGACATTGCAATCATGCACGTGTGAATCCGAGCGTTATCCTGGTGAAACACGATTTTCTTTTTTGCCAAATGTGGACGTTTTTTCATAATTGTGGCCTTCAATTTATCTAGCAATGCAACGACTTTTGCCTTCTTCGGAGTTGGTTCTCCTACCGCAATCCATTGCGTTGACTGCTGTTTGGTCTCGGGTGTATGGTGGTGTACCCAGGTTTCATCGACGGTTATTAATCGCCGCAAAAATTCCCCCGGATTTTTTGAATACAGGCTAAGACACTCGCTGGACATGTCCGTCCGCATGCGCGTTTGGTCGATCGTCAACAAACGCGGCACCCATCGCGCGGATAATTTTCTCGTATTTAAATCTTGATGCAAAATCTTGTGCACCCGCTGAGATGATATCCTACGAGTCTTAGCTATACCCATAACTGTCAATCGACGATCTTCCATCACAATTTGGTGCACTAAATCGACCGTTTCGTCAGTTGTAGCAGTTTTCGGACGCCAGGAAACGTCTAAAATGTTCGTACGACCACATTTGTACTCCGCCACGTAATATTCTATCGTTGTAAATTAAGGGAAGGCTTCACCGTATACAGAATCTAACTCATCTTTTCCCTTTCAAATGAAGGAATTTTATCACTGCGTGATACTCAAGTTTCTCCATCCTTGAACAACATTGTGAACTGATAACTTTAGAAGCGTACCATAGACGATCTAATGACCAGTATGACTTGCAATTTTTGCAGTTTTCATATGTCGAGGCCTTCTATCGGACGGCGAAAGAAATTTTTTTATACAATTTATGTTGGTAAGGCCGGAAACATTCCAAATATCCCTCGTACTATGCCGAATCCTGATTGATCATACAATTCCTATGTTCTTATACCGGGTTTTTCTTTTGTCATTACACATAGGTAGTATAATTGTATTGACCGACTTATTTTCATTTCCAATTACACATAGGCATAAATGTATGGTGGAGTAGGCAACCAGTTATACACCAAAATCTACGTACAAACAATAGATATTAATTCTTAAATAGATTGCCATCGAGAGAAAATAAAATTTTTTTAATGTCGCATATTTCTCAATTTTTATTACAAAAATCTTAAATTAAATATATTTTATTGAAAAATATATAATTTATTTAAATCATGGATACGTATAGCAAAGACGAAAAAGTTTCAGTGGTAATGTGGTATCAGAAGAATAACCGTTTAAGGGTGCAGAGACATGTCTTCTGTTAATTATCCTAACAGGTCTATATCTTGTGCAAAGACAATTTTAAATATTTATAATTGATTCACAGAAGATGGTTGTCTTCTAAATTTACGCACAAAAAAAAAAATCAATCATGTGTTAACAGAAGACATGAAGCTGAATATCTTCTGTTATGTAGAAGAACGGTCTGTAGGATCGCTTTTAGATGTAGCCAGGCATTTTGAAGTATCGTACAGTTTAGTGTACAGAACCCTGAAATAATTTAAATATACGCCGTACAAGGTATCAAACCATCAGGAGCTTTTCAAGGAAGATAAAGTAAAACGAACTGATTTTTGTGAAAAAATGTTTAATATGTTAAATGAAAACGAATCAATTTTAAATAAAATAATTTTTACTGATGAAGCTACATTTACCATAAATGGTGAAGTCCACTCTTAGAATTTCCGGTTTGTATTCTACATTTATCCATTGAAAAATACTAAATTTCCTTTCCATTAATCCATTAGGTGAATTTTTTGTCAACGAGATAACCGAATACATCGGCTCCGTTACAAAGTGACTAAATAGCGTATTAGAATCAATATTAAAAAGTGAAAATTAGTCCATCAAGTGCAGAGAAGAACAGTGCAACTTTGCACTGAGTTAAAACGATATAGGAAAATAGAGTAAGCAAGCAAACTTTAAAAATAAATAGATAATATATAACATAGGTTAGAACTTGTTGAGAATTTACTATATAAACAAAGTCCTGCATCAAGGCAAGATAGGCAACCAAATGTACATTGGGAAATTGCCATTTAACAAGTAGTGTAGCAACCAAGTATACAACAGAGTAAACAAATAAAGAAGTCATTTATTAGTGGGTACCGTTGGCTGGTAGAGATAGTCCGTCTGAAGGGGCGACCTGCGGATTGTCTCTGGCGCTGCCGGAGGTATAACATAATTTACTAATAAACAGTGACGGGCCAAACAGAAGAACACTGAGAGAAATATATAAGTTTAGAACTGACAAAACACAGTTAGCGGTGTCTCGAACTGAGTGATTAGCACCAAATAAGTTATAATAAAGAAGAGTTGAGAAGTACCTAACCTACGGGGAATTGTCTCGAGATGCAATTGGGAATGAGTAAAATGGAAAGCGAAGATTGTTCCACGGATGATAGTAGGAAAAGTAAAGATGTGAATAGGGAGGAAGATGCCGAAAGAAGAAAAAAGGAGTCTAGATCTCCAGGTAATAAATCCAAAAAAGAAAGAGAGGGAAAATTGGAGCAAATATTACAACTGATGAAGGAAATGAGCAAACATCAAAAGGATATGAAACTGGAACAAAAAGAAATCATAGAAGAAACCCAAGAAATCAAGATACAACAAAGAGAATTTAATGGTGAACTGCTAAAACTAAAAATAGAAAATGAATCCTTGAAGAACGAAAACCAGGAAATACGGAAAGAGAATGTTAAAATACGACAAGAACTACAGAAAGTGGAAAAAACATTGGAAATAATAGAAAAAGAAAGAAGGAAATGTAATGTCGTAATGTATGGCCTAAGGATGGACACAAATGACCCAGCAGTTTTAAAAGAAAGAATTAAAGGATTCCTAAGCGAGCAACTGAGATTAAGCATTACCCCAAGATCAGTAATAAAAACAGGGGAGAGGACATGCGTCATACAATTGAAGAACGAGGAAGAAAGGAGAGAAGTTATAATAAACAAGTATAGACTGAAAAATATGAAAGAAGAGCGAATCTTTATAAATGAGGATATGACACCGAAGGAAAGAGAAAAACAAAAACATCTGAGAACATTTGTTAAGACGGAAAAAGAAAAAGGAAAAGAAGTAAAAATTGGATATAATAAGGCAGTTGTAAATGGAGTGGAATGGCGATGGAATAAAGGAACGGAGAGAATGGAAAAGCAAATACCAAAAAACTAATACAGAATAAACAGGACGGATACATGGTAGGAAATATTGGCAATGGAGAGGAAATGGAATTGGAAGGGAATGAAAGAACAAATAATCAGGGAAATAGAAAATATGTGGAGGTAGTAAATGAAGAAGTAAACATTAAAACTAAGGAAGGTAAAGGCAAAAAACTAAATGAAAAACAAGGGAAAATGGAACAAATAGAAGCGGACAAGGCTATGAATAGGATACCGAGATTAAGCGAAAAGGCGAATAGGGCGAAACGCACACTGAAGAAGGGGGAATTTAACAATCAATTGGCAAGAAAGCTAAAACAAGAAAGTAATAAAATATGGAACATGGCAACGTGGAATATAAGAGGAATACAAGGAAAAGAAACTGAGTTAATACAAGAATTCGAGAAAGCAAAGATTGATATATTAGCCATATGTGAAACTAAGAAAAAAGGAAAAGCAGAATTTGAAACAGAAGAAGGACACCTCATTATATATAGCGGAGTTGAACATAGTGAAAGGGGAAAACTGGGAGTGGGATGCATAATAAAAAGAGAAAATGTTGGATACGTGCATAAGTGGGAATGTATTTCTGAGAGAATAATAACGCTGGAACTGCAACTAGAAGAACAAGAAAGGACGAGTATAATAATAACATATGGACCCAATGAAGATGAAAGAATAACAAACAAAGACTCATATTGGGAGGATCTTAATGGAATATTAGAGCACATGAAAGGAAGAAGAATAATTTTGGGAGACTTAAATGGCAGGGTAGGAAAAGGTAGAAACGAATTTGAAAATGTAATTGGACAGTACGGAGAAGACATGAGGAATGATAATGGACAGAGAATTATTGATTTATGTATGGAAAACAATATGCTAGTTATGAACACATTCTTCCAGCACTAAAAAATACATATGTATACCAGGGAAGTAGAGAGCCGAAATGAAAGATCCATAATAGACTACATCATAATAGATAGAAATTACAGAGCAGAAATCATAGATGTAAGGGTTAGAAGAGGTTACTACCTGGTGCTGGGAAAAATGAAAGTGAAAACAAGAACAGTTAAAAAGGGGACAACAAGAAACAAAGAGACTGTAAAATACTACAAGTTGGCAGAAAAAGAAATAGCAGAAAAATATAAGAAATATATAGAAACAAGAATCAATTTAGATGATATGGAGTGGAGGGTAATTAATATAGATGAAGAGTGGCAGAGATTCAGAAACTTGTTAACGAGCGCAGCCAGAAGTGTATGTGGAACAAATTTAGTCAACAGAAATAAAAGGCAAACGAAATGGTGGAGTGTTGAGATAAAAGAGCAAGTAAAAATAAAGAAGATTCAATGGCAGAAATACCTTAAGAATAAATCCGAAGAAAACTATGCAATATACAAAGAGCAAAGGACAAAAATAAAGAAAATGATAAAGCAGGCAAAGCAGATAGCGTGGGAAGATTTTGGAAAGAAAATGGAGATGGATAGTAAAGGAAATCAAAAGCTATTTTATAAAGCAATAAAAAACTTAAGAACAGATAAGAAGTACAGAATGAAGCAAGTAAAGGACAAAAGTAATAAAATACTGACAGAAGAAGAAGATGTTATGAGGAGGTGGCGAGAACACTTCCAGGAATTATTAAATCCAGGAAATGAGAGCAAAATGTCAGAACTGGAACCCACAGAAGACGAAGAATGTAAAGAATACGAGGAGTCGGAAATAGGAAAGAAGAAAGTAGATGAAATGTTAAAGAAACTAAAAAGAGGAAAAGCAGCCGGATATGACCAAATCACGAATGAAATGGTTATAGGGCTTGGAGAAAAAGGGATAGATATATTAACTAGAATAATTAATATGGCATGGAATACTGGGGAAGTACCGGAGGATTGGAAGGTGGGGGTTATTGTGCCAATATTTAAGAAAGGAGACTCTATGAATTGTGCCAATTATAGAGGTATAACTCTAGTCAGTGTCGTAGCAAAATTATATGAAATAATTTTAGATGAAAAGTTGAGGGACAAAATCGAACAACAACTAGAAGAACCTCAGAGTGGATTTCGCAGACTATACCGATAGGTCCAACTCGCAACGGGCCATAGGGAACAATATACGTATGGAACGTAATGCGATTTGGCAACGTGTGTACGATGCCTATATTGAGTGACTTTCTTAAAATTTAAATTTATTTTGCAGAATTATTGATTTTTTTACTTTTATCTTTTAGAAAACGTTATTGTTTTTTTATTACTTAAAATTACTTTATATGAAAAATAGTATACCATAAAAGTGTAAACAAAGACAGTATACATGGAAACGAATATTCATTCAATTGTATTGTCATGAAATTGAATTTGTCAATCGTTGTTAAATTTGTTAGAATGAATAGATATTTATATTTATCCGAAAATACTAATACTTAAAGCAAACAAATTCCATTTCTTCCTGCATATTGATTATGCAGCTGATGCTTTCGTAATATGCTCATATTTGTATTATTTCAACTTATACTTCGGTCGATACATACCGACTTCCTTCAAACCAGGAGGAAGCTACAGTTGTAATTAAACTATACTTCCTTTTTTTTATTACCTACGGATATTCACAATTCCAAAATACGTTACAATGTTGCTTATTTTAGATTGTAATTAGCTGAATGCTGTCGCAAAACTGATCTGTGCATTTTTAAAAATGCCAGAATAAAATTAACCCCTGCCCTTATTATAATTTTACAAAGGAACAGACACGTACTTCAATTTCTACGAAAAACTAAGCCTACAGTTCATGTATAATACAGTGATAATGAAGACTGCAGCGTTTGTCGACCTACGAAGTTGTACTTTACTTGTTTATTGTTAATAAAAGGCTGATGGAAACATTACGTGAGATTTTGGTATCTGTATTATAATAACATCACGATAATAGTAGAAATACAAATATGAGCATATTACGAAAGCATCAGCTGCATAATCAATATAACAAAACACTACACCTTATTTGTTTGCTTTAAGTATTAGTATTTTCCGATAAATATAAATATCTATTCATTCTAACAAATTTAACAACGATTGACAAATTCAATTTCATGACAATACAATTGAATGAATATTCGTTTCAATGTATACTGTCTTTGTTTACACTTTTATGGTATACTATTTTTCATATAAAGTAATTTTAAGTAATAAAAAAACAATAACGTTTTCTAAAAGATAAAAGTAAAAAAAATCAATAATTCTGCAAAATAAATTTAAATTTTAAGAAAGTCACTCCAATATAGGCATCGTACAGACGTTGCCACATCCCATTACGTTCCATACGTATATTGTTGCCTATGGCCCGTTGCGAGTTGGACATATCGGTAAATATAAGACTATATATTTGCAATTAAGCAATTAATGGAGAAGATCAACAGAAGGAGAGAAGTTTGCTTGGCGTTTCTGGACTTGGATAAAGCATTTGATAGAATACCGAGAAAAATGGTATGGGAAAGTCTTAGGAAAAGAGGAGTGAGCAAAAAATTGCGAGTAGCAATTGAAAGCCTGTATAGAGGAAATAGAAATTATGTTAGAACAGATAATATGGAGTCAGAGGAATTTAGGGTAGAAGAAGGGTTAAAACAAGGAGGTGTCCTCAGTCCCACACTATTTATAGTAATAATGGATGACATACTAAAAGAAAAAAGCCCTAAAACCAAGAAAGTGAATATTGGATATAGAAATTTAAGACCTGTAAAGCTGGGAGAATGCGCCTTTGCAGACGACATTATGATCTGTGCAGAAGGAGAAAAGCAGTTACAAGATAATTTGAAAATGTGGGAAGAAGAGTTAAATAAGAGAAAAATGAAAATTAACACACAAAAGTCCAAAATAATGAGCATAGGAAAGCAACAAAGAATAAATGTAAGGATAGGAACAAAGAAATTGGAACAAGTGGAACGTTACAAATATTTAGGAATAATGAATAATGATACAAAGTGATGGAAAAATGGATGAGGAAATAACAGAAAGGATAAATAATGCATCAAAAGTGTATCACACCCTGAGTAAAGCCTTCATAGGAAAGAAAGAAATTAGTCGGAAAACAAAAATTACAGTGTACCGAACTATATATAGACCAATACTCACCTATGGCAGCGAAAATTGGGTCCTAAACAAAAGGATGACAAGCAGAGTCCAATCCATGGAAATGAAGTATCTAAGACGAATTAAGGGAGTAACAAGAAAGGATAAAATAAGAAATGAGTTAATAAGACAGGAATTAAATGTAAAATCAATCATTGAAACAATTGAACAAAATCAACTGAGATGGTTCGGACACCTAGTAAGAATGAACGAGAAAAGACCAACAAAAAACATTTGGCAAGCTAGAACAAACGGGAAAAGAGACAGAGGCAGGCCAAGGAAAACGTGGAATATGGCGATAGCAGCAATACTGAAGGGGAGAAACAAAGAATTTGGAGAAGCTATGAAGGAAGCCAGTGACCAGGAGAAGTGGAAGAAATTCATACATTAGAGAAAGTAAACCTTTACACCTTATGGTAGAAAAGGTCTTGATTATATATATATATATATATATAATATAATCCATTAGGTATTGGTCCCGTACAAATCCTCATGCCCAAAACCTAACCCGAACGCAGTACCCTCAAAAAGTAAATGTCTGGATTGGAATAATTAGCGATAGCCTTATTGGCCAATTTTTTACTGATGGTAACCTCACTGCAGAAAAATATGCAAAAAAAAAATTTAGATACTAAATGTTGATCAACTTTGGTTCCAAATGGATGGGGCTCCGACACATTCTACTCACGCAGCCAGGAATTTTTTAAGTAACACATTTCAAAGACGGTGGATTGACAGGTTTGGCCACATACCATGGCCTCCAAGATCAGCTGATTTATCTGCAAATTATTTCTTTCTTTGAGGTTACCTAAAAAGTAAAATTTATAATAACCTGCAAATTCATAACTTGGATGAATTGAAAGAACGTATACTTACTGCATGTGATGGAATAAATCCAGAATTTATTTGGAATACCCTAGGTTATTTTCAAAATTGCCTTGCTTATTGCCTTGAAAGACAAGGACATTTCGAAAACTTGCTATAAACGCTTTTGTTATGTTGTTTTGTTTATCATTAGAATAAATTAATTTTTTCATTCAAACAGATTTTATTTCTTTTCTAAAAACATAACCTAATTCTTTATGGCTTTATTTTCTTTGGTATTACCCACTGTTGCCAGTATAAGTATTATTGCCAAACTAGATTCTAGGATACTTTCGCGATAAATAAAGTTTTGAAATAGATTTAACCTGTTTTCTTTCTCGAGTTAGTTTTCATGTGCCGCGTCTTTCGTCAAGAAACGTTCCCACATTCTCTATGTTAGTGCTAGAACTAATATCATGATGAAAGCGCCCCTTACCCATGCTTTAGCGAATGCCGATAAACTATATGCCGACATATTCCTTTTAACGAGTAATTTGTGAAATACTTGTCTATTATATGAAGTGTTTTCGTTTTCTATTTATAAGCACACAAAATCTACTTTTTTTTCTTCATGTTAGCAATACGTATCACTTTTTAATTTCAGTTTAGTTGCCCTGTAATTGGATAAATCTGTTGGGTACAAATATATTATTATTATTATTATTTAAAGATTACTTTTTGCTCATGAATCTTGGTCGTCTTTGTTTTAGTTCTTTTCAATCGTCCAATAATATAGCATAATAGAGTTTTGCAAATGTTTTTTTCCTGCTGTAAGTAATCGATCCACTAAACTATTTCTTTGGAAATACCAAAAAACAGTAGTCGTGGCCTTTCTAATTGTTAAAATGGTCTTTGCCTTCTTTGGCGCATTTTTACGAATCACTTTACTACTTTCACCAGATTGATATATATTTTTATATAGTTATTTCCACCAGGTGGATACAACGTTTCGTCCATCGTTACAAATCGAGTCAAAAATTCACATTGTTAAGATTAAACTGAGTCAAAATACTGCATTGAATGTGTTCTTTCGCATGAGTTTCGAGTCGACAGTCGACAATTCTGTCATTTAGTTTTATCGTATGCAATTTTTCGTGCATTCGTTGAAATAAAACTTTGACTCGGCAGTTTTTCAATAACAATACTATGAAGTTAATCAACGATATTCGCTCTGGCGACTTCAACCGGGTGTTTGGAGCGCGCTTCCTCTTTAATGCATTGACAAAAAAAATAAACAGTCTTTAACGATGATACAGAACAAAAAATTGAGACCTGGAATTTTGTTCAGGGATGAATTTATAGTGTAGATAATAAATAGAATTGATAAATATGAATTATTTAATTTTTCAGTTTTGTCACCTAGATATAACAATTTATATTATACTTTATAAAATTTATAGTGTTTACAATACGCCGATGCAACAATTTTAGAAGAGCTTGTTCCTAAAGTTACAGAGTTAATGAAAGGTACAGTCAGTTTAGGCACTCGTGTAGCATGTGCTCATTTTATTACCCTCCTAGTGGTACAACTTGGACAATCTTTACAACCGTATACAGGTAATTCTTTAAAAAGGTTTCATCAAACATTGCAATATCTTTTTTAATTACAGGGAAATTTCTTGCAACTTTAGTGAACGGCTTAACTGATCGTAACGCGGCTGTGAGAAAACATTACGCTTCAGTAATCGGGCATCTAGTTGGAACTGCCAAACAATCTAGCTTAGACAAACTATTTGCTAAGATAAATCATTGGTACTTTGAAAGAGAAGGTAATTTCTTTATGACATGTCCATTATCCGTGTTTAATTTTTCATTTTGCAGATGATTCGATTAGGTCGGCCTGTGCTTATACAATCAAATCAATTGGTGTTCATAATCAAGATATTCTAAAAAATCATTCTGAGATCATATTACCTTTGGTATTTTTTGCCATGCACGCGGAGAAAACACCAGAAACTGAAAATACTTTGGAAGTTTGGACCGAAATTTGGTCAGAGCATAGTCCTGGAACCGAATCTGGAATAAGACAAAACATAGAGGTGATATGTGATACTCTGAAAAATGCTCTGGAATCTCCTTCATGGACTATGAAAGCACAGGTTAAAATGCGTCAATACAGGATGTTCTTGAAAGAAAGAAACAACGCATGAAAAATAGAAAGATGCAATTATATAGAATATGAATCCAAAAAATTGTGTTAATTGAATTCAGAATGTCTTATCTATTGGACGTACTCATACGCTACAGCGTATATGTTTGTATGTGTTACATACATAGCAGCTACCGATGTTGTGATAAAATGATTTAAACAGCATTGTATGCTAAGGGCTCGATAACCTCGTACTAAAAGTCAGCTGTTAAAAAAATATACTTACATGTGAATTATTAAAAGATGTACGATGTGTGCTTTACGGGGCATTTCACGTCCAATTTGGTAACAATCTAACCTTTAATCGTACACGTAAATGTAAATCATATAATCATATCGAACGTATAGCAAACGCCAATTAAGTTGGCGCGAGGAGGGGTAAGTTCGCGCAGGATTAGAAGTAGTGGGGAGATTTATATTTGGTTTTACATCAAATGTCAGATAATTCTAACCTCTGAGCGTGTATCACTTATGATCCCCTAGCAAAGACATTATGTTCCGCCAAACGTCAATGACAAATGTATTCTGACAATTACTTGAGCAGTGGGGGTGGAAGTTTTTAAAAACAGCTTCTGCGCACCGCCTCCTCGCGCCAACTTAATTGGCGATTGCTATACACATGTAACAATCGACAACTGACTGAGTCGGGGATACAATTGTTTCAATACTTAAAGCCGACCGACCATAACATAAAGAGTAAGGTATCCTCTTTATGTTTTAGCAGGTCTCACAGTGGCGGGACAAATATTTTATAAATATCTGTCTTTTTTTATCTCGCGTATGAGAGGGAATTTTGGGAAAATATTTTGGATTTATATTCTAGACAATTACATCTTTCCATTTTTCATAAGTTGCCTCTATCTATCAGGGACACTGTATATCTATAATTACATAATCGAATTGTTTATAATTGTATATTTTAGGCTGCCAGTGCTATTTCTACAGTAGCTACAAAGTTAGGTTCTACAATGGATACTAAACATCAAAATTTGTTAATCAAAATACTATTGGTAGGTCTTGTTGGTCGTACGTGGAATGGCAAACATAAATTAATACAAGCTTTAGGAAGTATATGTAAGAATTGCAAGGATTCATTGAAGAGCAATCCGGAATTAGATCCAACTGAGATTGTAGAAGCAGTATTAAAAGAATGCAGAAAAGAAGAAATTAATTATAAAATAGACGCATTGCAATCATTGGGAAATATTCTTTCTTCATTGGAAGTGGATCGATTCGAAGACGTTTACAACATAGTTCAAAACGTTCTCAACAAAGAAACCGAAAATGTTAAAGACGAAGATGAACCTGTTTCTACGGAAGAACTTCATAAAAATCGCGAAAGTATGATTAAATTGAAAGAAGTTATTTTCGAAACGTTGGGTAAAGCTTGGCCTCAAGACAGTAAAGAAACACAGAAGAAGTATAGGGAAATGTTAGTGGAAAATTGCGTGGAGTGCTTGCCTAAAAATACAAGATCTGTTCAAGTTTGTATTGTTACTGCATTGTGTAATTATGTAGATAAAGTTTCATTGTTAAATGATGCTCATTTAAATGATATTGAGAAGGAAAGTTTAGAGAAGATTATTGATAACATTCTCAAAGCGCTCACCTATAGTTTAAGTAAGTACAAAAGGAATTTGATATAGTAGATGTTAGTCGAATGTTCTTTTAGGTATCGCAAAAAATACGAGACTGAGGAAAGAAGCTTTAAACGTTGTATTTTCTTTAGCAAAGAAATTAGGTAATAGTGAACACAAAAAAGAATTCGAGAAATTATGCACAATGTTTGAGGAATTGTTGCCTGATTTAAGTAAAGATAATCAACCAGAAATAAAATCTAGGGTTACAGATATTAGGAAATTATTAAATAAGGATTAAGGCTTTAACAAATATCGTACTGTAAATATTTATGTAATATTTATATGTGCTTTTAATGTAATTTGATTTTGTAATAACTTTATTTTATGATATTTAATAAATGTGTAAAAAATAATTTGTTTCAGTTATTGATAACATTGTACTTGCAGTTGTATGTTATTTTATTACTAAGCTAGAAAACGCTGAAGCTCTTTTGTTTGTTGTGTTTAACTCAGAATTATTAGAACCGAGGAGCATTTTGAAATTTATTTGTTTAGCGTATGGTAGCTAAGCACATCTGCAAATACCAAAAATATACACAAAATAAAAAGTATGCAACACAAATTATTCACAAACTGACATATAAGGATTTAAGTCTATTTCGCTTTCCGGCGAATTCAAGAATTTTCCAAACTCGCCTCCAAACCACCTCAGGGGACAATTCTCAACAATATGGCGTATAGTTTGACTCGCAGCTCTAAAGTCATATCCCAAATTAGCGACTTTACTCCACCTATGGAGGCTGTCCATGCATCTTTCACTGTTTGACCGGATTCTGCTGACCATGCTTTCCGGGGTAACTTGGTTCCCATTGGTATGGTATGAATATAATTTTGTTTGATGATGTGCTTATAGCCAGGAGATCCATGTAACTCCTGATTATCTAATTGCCTTTTGTGCCAGTTCATATAGTGTTATCCAGAGTGCACATGTAGTATTCTGCTACGGACTAGCTTTACACCCCAGCATTTTGAAAAACTACCGCCGATAAGCATGGAGGAAGTAAAGGAAAACTCGCAAATATGCATTGTACATGGCATGGAAAAAAACTGAATCAAAGGTTTAGCAGTGCCAACTACTAAAATAAAGTTTCACAGGAATGTACCATCGACGACAAAAAAAAATGGGTACACTTAAGTTGCTCTATTGTAAGAAGTCATTTCTTTTGAAATCGGAAATTAATTTAATAATTGTCATTGATTGTCATTTTGACATCTGTATTTAATTCCGTGTGTCGTCTATTCGATTTGAAAATGCCTCAACATTTAAGCACCGTTAATAAAGCTAGAGTGGTGACTATGTTAGAAAACGGGTGGTCAATACGACGAGTTGCCCAAGAGTTCAATGTGGGTAAAAATACTATCTTGCGAATTAAGCAGAGATGGGTTAATGAAGCAAGATTAACAAGAAATGTTGGATCAGGAAGAACAAAGATTACTACTGCGGATAACGATGCAGCACTTATTAACTACCTCCGGGATAATCCCTTTTCTACCGCTGTAGCAGCAAAAGAAGAAACTGCATTTCCTGCATCGCATAGAACAGCTCTTCGTCGAATTAAAAACTCTAATTTAAGAAACTATTCTGTTGCTAGAAAAGGGTTTTTATTTAACTCAAGCGCATCAACAACGACGTCTGGAGTTTGCAGAAGAATATGTAAATATGGATAATTTTTGGGAAATATGTCATCTTTTCCGATGAAAAGATTTTTCAATCCTGTCATAACGGTCGAGTAAGATTATATAGACCACGCAACAGTAACAGGTATTCACAGGAATACGTTCAACAAGTAAAAAGAAGTGGACGTTTCTCTGTAAACGTTCGGGCTTGGATCAGTGTTCAAGGACCAGGGATTTGTTGGAGAATAGACGAACGATTTACAGGAAATATTTACAGAACTATATTAGACAATGTAATGCTACCTTCTGTAACACAAATATTTGATGCAAATTTTATTTTTCAACAAGACAACAGCTCCATTCATACTTCGCATGTTGCTACGGAATGGTTTGAAGAGAACAGAGTGCCTGTATTACCTTGGCCGGCATACAGTGCCGACATGAATCCTATTGAGGTCTGGGCTAGTATGGTTAAAAAAAATTATAATACCAATTTTAGACCTCACAATTCAGAAGAGTTGTGGCAAGCAATCGAAAACTGTTGGGAAGAAATTACACCAGAATACACACAGAATTTAATTTATTCAATGCCACGACGTCTTCAGAGCGTCATTGATCAAAACGGTAGTTTTACAAAATATTAGTTTTATTTATTTTATTTTTTATTAATTTATTTTATGAATCATGTTAAAAACGTAATATAATAAATTTGTTTAGAATATCAAGAAATTATTTCACTTGCTATAATAGAAACAAATACTTGAATATATTGTCCCATTCACAATAGTTAAATAATGCTAAATTCACTATTACAACTTGTCCCCATTTTTATGTCGCCCATGGTACAATACCAGACGACTGAGAAGTAGAAATACTACAATTTGCGTTCCAAAAATTTTATTCTCTAATGCTTAATTCGGTACAATTTTGGGTCACTGCCAATCGATGTGGAACGAACTTTCATTTTAGCTTCCGAAGATCAAGTTTTTCGGCTACAATGCAATTAATTCTTGCCTTGGGTATTCTAAATTCGATCTCCATGAATCTCGCTAAAGATTGTTTAGAAATTTTCACGAAACCATGCGATTTTTTAACATTTTATTCGTTTCAATTGATCGAACGTTTATCGATGCCACTCAAAGATTTGTGTTTGTGTTAAACAATGATGTCCAGGCATTTAGAGTATTTTTGTGTTTCTTAACATAGAACTCGATGTTGATTCTTCGTTTTTTCTTCATATTTTGATCCAAGTATACAAACTACTGTCATTTAAATACATTGTATTGAACGAAAGGACATGAAATTTTCCAATTTAGCGAGATTAACACTTTATAAAACAATATGCCAACAAACTAATTCTTTAAAATACAATAATTCTGGTTATTGTCATCGTATACATATGGCCACAAATAGTAATAATATAGACGTGTCCAACGAGCCGGCAACTATATAACAAAAATTTGTACTAGCGAAATGGAAGATCATTACGGCCTTCTCTAATTGGGCAGTCAATTGAAGATGGCACTGTACGAGGCCGCATTCATCCGCCAAAATTTAAATTTGCTTTTCTAGTTTATTGTATGTTCACTTTTACATTTTCAGCAATTTCTCATGTTTAATACACAAAGAAAAAGTACTGAAAATGTATAGACATATCGTACAAACATTTGTATTTTTCTTTAATGGTACCATGGGCGACATAAAAAATGGGGACAAGTTGTAATAGTGAATTTAGCATTATTTAACTATTGTGAATGGGACTTTCAATATATTCATGTATTTGCTTCTATTGTAACAAGTGAAATAATTTCTTCATATTCTAAACAAATTTATTTATATTACGTTTTTAACATGATTCATAAAATAAATTAATAAAAAATAAAATAAATAAAACTAATATTTTGTAAAACTACCATTTTGATCAATGACGCTCTGAAGACGTCGTGACATTGAATAAATTAAATTCTGTGTGTATTCTGGTGTAATTTCTTCTCAATGGTTTTCGATTGCTTGCCACAACTCTTTTGAATTGTGAGGTCTAAAATTGGTATTATAAATTTTTTTAACCATACTAGCCCAGACATTCTCAATAGGATTCATGTCGGCACTGTTTGCCGGCCAAGGTAATACAGGCACTCTGTTCTCTTCAAACCATTCCGTAGCAACATGCGAAGTATGAATGGAGCTGTTGTCTTGTTGAAAAATAAAATTTGCATCGAATATTTGTGTTACAGAAGGTAGCATTACATTGTCTAATATAGTTCTGTAAATATTTCCTGTAAATCGTTCGTCTATTCTCCAACAAATCCCTGGTCCTTGAACGCTGATCCAAGCCCAAACGTTTACAGAGAAACGTCCACTTCTTTTTACTTGTTGAACGTATTCCTGTGAATACCTGTTACTGTTGCGTGGTCTATATAATCTTACTCGACAGTTATGACAGGATTGAAAAATCTTTTCATCAGAAAAGATGACATTTTCCCAAAAATTATTATCCGTATTTACATATTCTTCTGCAAACTCCAGACGTCGTTGTTAATTCGCTTGAGTTAAAAACCCTTTTCTAGGAGCAGAATAGTTTCTTAAATTAGAGTTTTTAATTCGACGAAGAGCTGTTCTATGCGATGCAGGAAACGTAGTTTCTTGTTTTGCTGCTACAGCGGTAGAAAAGGGATTATCCCGGAAGTAGTTAATAAGTGCTGCATCGTTATCCGCAGTAGTAATCTTTGTTCTGCCTGATCCAACATTTCTTGTTAATCTTGCTTCATTAACCCATCTCTGCTTAATTCGCAAGATAGTATTTTTACCCACATTGAACTCTTTGGCAACTCGTCGTATTGACCACCCGTTTTCCAACATAGTCATCACTCTAGCTTTATTAACTGTGCTTAAATGTTGAGGCATTTTCAAATCGAATAGACACACGGAATTAAATACAGACGTCAAAATGACAATCAATGACAATTATTAAATTAATTTAAAAAAAAATGACTTTTTACAATAGAGCAACTTAAGTGTACTCATTTTTTTTGTCGTCAATGGTACACTTTTCTATGTTCAATGAAATAATGAAAATACTTCACATAAAATTTACTTTTTTATTATAACTACTATACAATTCTAAATAACTAAAATAATATACAATAATAAAGACCTACGAAAATTAATATCTTTAATATCAATAATGGTATAAAATACGACATTTTAAAAGTATAATAAAAGAAGCATACCTACATATTTTCTTAATAAATTATTTGTTTAAATTTTCTTGTAGTATTTTTGTTCCGTAAATTCCTTACTAACCTTGTGCAGTACCAAGGAAGTCCTATTTGACACAAACCATCTATTGTTGAGCATCAAATAAAATGGTAATATTGTGTGCAAGACATCCACGAAAAATTTAATTCAATCATTAGGCAATAGCTTATCTTTTACTGTCAATCTTTCCTACCTTTTGGAAGATTCTTTCCACAATGTAGTTGAGAAAACAGTGATGATTGTGCACTTGATGATATTCCTGTCAAATAAATAAAACAATTAGACAGATAAATTAACTCCTATATAAAAATGTCCATTTGCGGGTGACATTTTTGTCACTTTGACAGCGATAAAAACCTACATAGCTTTTTATCACCGATAAAAATGCTTCTTCCTCCGATAAAAATGCTTCTTCCTGTTACATATCTAGTAGCCCTGCATCACTTAATTTATTTTGGCAGCTGACAGGTAATAACTATTAAGTATCGTTGAACGTAAAATGTACGAGTCGGTTTGGGGAAATTTCAACAAATATCAAAAGACAATACCGCAATACACAAGAAATACAAAATCGTCAATATGGAGACAATTTAAAAAGTTTTATTCATGTCGTTAATTTATCTTGCCAAAAAACACTCGAGCTTTTCTTTCAATCGGATAAATTTCTTGTTAACTCAATATTTTTCCAATCAGTAATTTCGCTCGAAAAACTTACATTAGAAAAAATCGCTCGACCTTTCGGTCTCGCGATTTTTTCATGTAAGTTTTTCTCGTCAAATTACTGATTGGCAAAATAATTTCGTTACAAAGAGAAATTTATCCGATAAAAAAAAAGCTCTTGTGTTTTTACTTATGATAAAAAAAAGAAGAATAATTTACCTTTAAATATATCTTTGATCATCGAGACTCATTTAAGTTTAATTTTGATATATTTTTGATTGTAGGGCCTCTTTTTTTTTAATATTGATTTTAGTCTTGTTTGAGTTAAGTCTTGGATCAAAAACATGAATGCCTAAATACATATTAGTTGTTTTATTATATATTCATTTATTACTGACTTTTAGGATTTTGTGGAAAATAATATAATTTTTGCTCATCCATATTTCTTTTGCCGCACAGGACATACAAAGTTTTGGAGCCATTTCCAAATAAGGTAATGATTACTAATGATGCATTTTAGGTACCTTAGTTAGGCAAAATATATACATGAATTTTATGACCAATCATATCAAAGAATTGTTTTCGTAACCATGGAAACATCATTCAAAATTTAACAGAGTTGCAATGTTACCTAATACGTTTGAATTGAAAATTCAGTTATAAACAATTATATATCGTAGTTGTATACCACTGTTTAATACAAACTACAAAATATATATTTTTTAAATAGATAGTTGCATTTAAATACCACGATTTTTAATATTTTGTTGAATATTGTCTTCTTTATAACCTTATCTGTCTTGAAATTATTTACTTCAAATAATCTAACATATGCCAGTAATCGCGTTTCATTGGTTACAAATTCATGTATAATATTTTGCCTAACTAAGGTACCTAAAATGCATCTTTACCATAAATATTTCAATAACTCAATTCAAATCTCGATATTGTATTATAATTCAGTACAATAATTCAGATGAAACATTTATATGTACAAACCACGAAAATAACATAACCAATAAAATTGAAATTGTAAAAAATTTCAAAATTATACCCCGAACTTACTCGTATGATAGCGACAGGAAACGAAATTGTACGATTACAGAGCCCTCTTCAAATGACTGCCCAATTGTGTGCGATAAGGATGAAAAGAGTACATATTTTCAATCAAAGATAAGGATAGAAAATCGGATTAAATTTGCAATGATGTTGCTGGTCTCGTAGGTCTCTGTTTAATAGTAAAAATATAGCTTGTGGACTGGCATACGTGCGGGGAAAGGGGATAATTGTGTATGCAACCAACATAGCTGTAGTTAAATTACTATTGGGGTTTTTCAAATTTTATGTATGAAGGAAAAATATTCCATCGATTAACTTCTGTATTGCAATCAATATATCTAATTTAGAACCCATTACATAAACTTCTTAGACATATTCAATGCAGAATTTAATCGAACGAAACATTCTTTCCTTTAATTCTTTCTCACCTTCTTGAATATCTTCAAAATATATCATAAAATGTAAATTCAAATGAAAATTACAAACAAACGTAATTCATATAAAAATATATTTAGGATCTATGCCAGATGATTTTAATGAAATACAATAGTATCTTCAAAATTGTATAGTTTGACGTTCCAGAATATGACACTATCCAGTTAGTATTAATCTAAAAACTCTACAACTAATAACATCAAAAAAATGGTAAAACTATATATTATTATCCATAATTTTAAATGCTACTTACACAAACAAACAATAAATCCAACGAAAGCTTATAACATATAACACGGGCACGAGATAACAAAATTTAAATACGGCGAATACTAATCGACAAAGATAGCCAAATGATGGAAAATAGCGTTATGTCTAATATTTTAATTAATTTTGAATTATTAATTCTTATTACAATAATACAATATATATACACGGTTACTCAAATGAGCCTCTATAATAATATTTGAAGAAAGCCAGATTCATATTTAAATTTACAGTGTATATTTGGTTGCATATATGAAAGCCTTATTTAAGAGAAAGAATTTTATTTATTACCGCTATTTAAGTAATTTAAAATATGTTTTAATGCAAAAATTAATGATATTAACTGTAATTTAAATTTTTTTATGAAACATAAAATAGAGTTCTAAATATAAAATTTTATTTATAAAAACAATTATACAGAAAACAAATTTTATTTTGTAAGATCGAAGCACCTTTGTTTATTGAAAATCTTTCGAGAATTTGATACATATGCCGGGTTACGTTTTCGTGATCAATTTGCTTTGCAGAAATCTGGTGAAGAAATTCGTCAACACAATGTAGAACAAAGTATTTCAATTTTTCTACATCATTGCGTTTAAATTTCGGTAATAGATATCTAAAATAAATAATCTCTTGATTATTGGTAAAGCGGGGATATTTAGACAGTATGCATGAGCGGCGAGTGATATTTTTTTAATAATAACAGATAATACTGTGTTCTCGTAACAAAATCTACCTGTTTGAGTTCCAAAACTGCTTGAATTTTAGATTAAAATAAGTCCTTTTTTAAAATAGTATAACTGTTCCCACTAACAAATGAACTTGTTGTAATAGGTTTGCGTTTGATTTTTTGGCTGAGTTGTCCATTTGACGTCGAATATCCTCTATGCAATTTGCTGTTCGTTTTCTATGTGCTCAACCGCCAGGTTTACGAGTTATTGCCCCTGTTTCACTAAATTCAATAACACAAGTTTGAATAACTGCTTTTTGCAGTTGTACGTAAGTAACTGGCAGATTAGTATACTGTTGCCGGAAATCCTGTAAGCACTGATTAGTGGAATAAACCCAATCTCCATTTTCTTTTTTTTGGCCAGTTCTATTAGTAACTTTGAATAATAAATAGTTTACGTTGTAACTCTAGCATTATAATAAAATAATTTAAAAAATGTAAGCGTTTTATTTTATCTTAATAAATATAAGCGTTTATAATTTGAATTTATGTATGACAACTGTCAGAATTTGAAGTTTTCTAAAGCTTCGCATGCGTTCCAATCTTTGATTAATTAAATTGCTTGTCTGTTTGTAACGTTTGTAAATAAAGTTGCAATAAAGTTTGTAACGTACTTTTTAGATGTAAGCACCTAAGGAAGCCACTGTGCTGGCGAAACAATTGTCGTGTTACGATTAAAGTTTAAAAGTGAAGATTAGAACCGTAGTTTTATTTCTATTTTAAATCTTTGATTACTTAATTACTTAAAAAACAGCCTACTATAATGAGTAAAGTTTTTGAAGACGGTCAAGAAGGTCAAGACCGTAAACGGCGAATATTACGCAAATCTTCTAGATCATTTGAAGCTGTCTTCAAACGATCTAGAAGATTTGTTATTGCTGAAAAGCAGAAATGACTAAGAATAAAGTGCTTTTTTGCCAAGATAATAATAATAATAATAATGCCTTTATTTTCCCAAACAATACATTTTCATATATCGAACAACATGGGTTAGAGAAAAGAAATTATAATAATAATACAGAAACCGGTGATAATAGAATAAACAAATAACAGGAATAAAAATTAAAATCAAAGTATTAAAATTAAATAATCAAGAAAGAAGTTGGGAAAACCTTAAGGGGCAGTTCCGCAAAATAACAATGTTATTAGCTGCTCTTCCACTGAACCCTTACTTTAATAACAAATGAAGAACATTCTCCTAATTCTAATTAAATGCCTAGTAAACTAACCTAATCTAATCTAATTCTGTGTGTGATGTCAAATGAAAATGAAAGAAGTATATATCAAAGATACAAATCATGTAACAAATATATATATAATACAACCGCATAAGCAACTTAAAACAAAAGATGCCTACGTATCATTCGCTTGTAGTAAAGAATTCATTGACGCAGAATGAAGTGATTGTACATTAAACGCCTAAACGTCGCAACATTTTTCGTTTTTAGTTCACCCGGCACAGAGTTATATAATAAATAGATATTATAAGAGAACGATCGCTCAAACAATGCCGTCCTATGAGCAGGCGGTGTAATAAGATTCTTATTTCTTATACTGATGTTGTGGACATCCGTTCTGAAAGTAATCCTATCCAAAAGGTAGGGTGGTTTTCTGTGATACAATATTTTATGATAAAGATTAAGCGAATGCAGAGCTACTCTCCCACGCATGTTTAACCAATTCAAATCCTTTAGTTTATGTGAAACATGCTCATATTTTCTTATGCCAAAAATATATCTTATACAAGCATTCTGCACCCTCTGTACCCTACCAGCCTCCACAAAATCCAAACATGGACCATAAACAACCAAACAGTAATTGAAAAGTGACAGGACCAGTGTCTGACACAAGGACGCCTTTAATTTGTTAGTAAATATCGAACGATGCGGATACAGAGATTTAAGTTGATAGTAAGCCCTTCCTATAACATTAGACACATGTGCTCTATATCTAAATGTGTTATCCATAATTAGCCCAAGATTCCTCACCTCCCTAACAACAGGTATATTTTCATCTGAGATTCGTACTGCAACTTGCTGCACACACCTCTCAACCTCCAACAAACCCCCAAACAAAATCGCGCTACTCTTGCTAGGGTTAAGATACAAAGAATGACGCGTCGCGAAAGTATTAATATTATCTAAGTCAGAATTAATTTTATGTAAGGCAGACTGGATATTTGCCGACTGAAACGAGTGATAAATTTGCGTATCATCCGCATACATTTGCACATTCGAGAATTTTACACATTCTGGCAGTAAGTGTGTATAAACGCAGAACAAGAGCGGCCCCAGGATCGAGCCCTGAGGCACGCCACGATTAACTGGTAGAGGCCGCGAAACACTGCTACCCAGACGAACAGTTTGCGATCGTCCCTGCAAGTAAGACTTCAGCATCTCCACGGCTGATGCATCGCAACCCAAATAATGCAGTATAGACAGCAAAATCTCATGAGTGACGGTATCAAATGCCTTGCTGAAATCCAGCAAGACAAGCAAAGTTAATTCGCCTTTATCGCGAGTTTGCAGTATGTCATCGGTTACCCTTAACAATGCCGTAGCACAGCTGTGACCGCGCGTAAATCCCGACTGACTGCACTAATGCACCTGTGCATTACAGTACGGTTGTGGCAAAAAAAAAAGAATTTAAGAATTAAGATTCGAATTAGGACGGCACTCCATATATTCGCCAGACCTAGCACCATCTGACCATCTATTCGCTAAATTAAAAGATTGTCTCGGTGGCAAAAAAAATTGCACAAATGAAGAGCTGACTTCAACAGTGGACGATTATTTTGCAGGGTTAGAAGAAAATCACTTTCGCGACGGAACAAAGATGCTTGAACACAGATGGACCAAATGTATCGAATTAGGTAGAGATTATATAGAAAAATAAAATTTGCTTATTTTTATCAACCTGTCCTCGTATATTATGGTTCTAATTTAATGGTCATGAACTAAATAGTTCTTTAAGTCAGTTAATTAATGTAAAGTAAGTATTTGTGCAAATTAATAATTAAGGGTTATGTTACTAATAGAACGTATAAAGAAAATAATTATTCTTGTACTGTGAATAAATGAAAGAGTAAGGATACACGTAAAAAACTTTGTGGTCATTGTTACAAATATGTAACAGAATGCTCGTTTACAAAAGTAGGTCGAAGAAAGTAAGGTATTCCGTTTATGAAAATTGCTGTTCAAGACCATAATTATATTAGTAATTATTCGAAATTAATTTCACTTTATTCAAAAACAGCTGATTATAATAATCTATCGTGTCTGTTTATTATATGATACACTTATGATATGCTCAAGATTTTAAAGGTCAGTTTTTGACCATCAAAACCTACATAGTTCGATATCCTCAAATTTACTGCCCTATTTATTATAACCAACCAATACGGTAAACGATACAAAGCAGAAAGAAATTAATAGTCGTTTTTAACTTTTAAACTCTGGCATATTACAATTTTATTAATAATATAAATAGAATAAACAAAACAAAGTCACAAATATACATAAATGTATTCTTATATGCAACGTAAATACGTGGTCCCAACGAAGACGATAAAAAGGAGAATAAGGATAGGTTCTGAAATAATCTAACAATAACAACAGAAAATACAAAAGGAAAAATATATATAGTGGGTGATTTCAATAGTAGAGTGGGGTTAAGAGACGATGTATACAGCAGAGTAATAGGCAACCATGGGGAAATAACGAGAAATCATAATGGAGTACGGATGCTGGAATTCTGCCTAATGAATAGTCTAATTATTACTAATACCTTTTACGAACACAAAGATACACATAAGTTCACAAGAGAAGTGAAAAGCAGAAAGGAGAAATCCATAATCGATTACGTACTAATTGAAAGTAACAACCGAAAAACAGTCATAGATACTAAGGTACACAGAGGACCGGAAATTGGGAGCGATCACTATGTAGTATTAACTAAATTTAGAGAGAAAATATGTGAAACAGAGAAAACTAACCACATACTTCAAAATAAAATTAAGTACACAACTTTAAAGTCATATAAACTACGGAACAAAGAAACAGCAAAAAACTATGAACACGTACTAACAACAAAATTAACAAATGGCTATAAAGGAACTGAAAACAGTAGCGTTGAAGAATTGTGGAATTACTTTAAATCTACCCTGATAGATACTACTAAACAAATATGTGGTGTAAGTGTAAGTAATGGAACAAAAAAATACACCTCATGGTGGAACAAAGAAATAGCAGCGCAAGTGAAAATCAAAAGACAGGCATGGAAAGATTACTTAGCAGATGGAGTAGCGGGAAAATACGATATATATAAAAGAGAGAGAAGAAAGGTTAAAGAACTAGTAATAAAAGCAAAAAGGGACAAATGGAAAGTGTTTGGAGATAAGATGGAGAAAGACAGCAAAGAAAATCAGAAACTGTTTTTTAGAACACTAAAATCGTTGAGAAAGGATAGTAAGTCGGAAACACTTTTTATAAAGAACAACAATGGAGAAATATTGACAGAAGATGAAGATATAATAGCTAGATGGAAAGAATACGTCGAACAAATGTTAAAGAATGGAAACTATACACAAGACGACTTAACAGAGGTGGAAGAGAATGAACCAGCAATAGAGGAAGAAGATAAAATAACAATGGAGGAAATCCAGACAGTAATTAGAAAGCTGAGAAATGGCAAAGCACCGGGATATGGAAAAATAAGTTCAGAAATGATTAAATGTATGGGACAGAAGGGAACGGAATTATTGCTAAAATTATTTAATAAAATCTGGATCGAAGAAAAATTCCCAGAAGATTGGCATGTAGCACAAATAGTACCCATACATAAAAAAGGAGACAAAAAAGAATGCAGTAATTACAGAGGTTTGACATTATTATGTCACTATGAAGATGTTCGAACAAATAATAGATATGAGAGTTAGATCGACTGTAGAAAGTTCACTACACGAATCACAGAGTGGATTCCGAAGTGGTAGAAGCACCCAGGACCACATATTTATGATAAAACAACTAGCACAAAGAGCAATACAAGAGAAACGAAAAATGTATCTCGCTTTTGTGGATTTGGAAAAGGCCTTTGACACGGTGCCTAGACATATAGTTTGGAAAATACTACAAGAAAGAGGAATAAAATGCAAGATAATACGAATGCTGAAAAGATCTATAGTAATAATGTAAACGTGGTTATTAGAAACAATATGAAGTCGGAGCCATTTACAACACACACAGGATTGAGACAGGGTGGAAGCTTAAGTCCCTGCTTGTTTATTATATTTATGGACAATATAATAAAGGAATGTACGAAGAGAACAAAAACATTCACAGTGGGTTACAGAAATTTACAACGAGTCGACATTTCTGAAGGAGTATTCGCGGACGACATAGTGATCATCGCCAAAAGTGAGGAAGATTTGCAGGAGAACTTAGACATATGGAACGCAGCACTCAGGGAGAATGGAATGAAGATAAACAAAAGTAAAACAAAAGTGATGGTAATAGGAGAAGAAGGAGACAACACTAATACAGAAATAGAGGGACAAAAATAGAACAGGTACAAACATTTGATTACTTGGGTGTGACCATAGACGTAAAAGGAATACAAGAAGCGGAAATTAATAACAGAATACAGAAAACGTTAAACTTATACCACACAATGAATAAGAAATTCACAAATAGAACAGAAATAGCAAGAGAAACAACTGCAACTTGGTTGCAGGCTAAGAGGATGGCCAGAGACAGAGATGAATGGCGAAGATATATTCAACACGGAGAAGCGCATTAACTTTTATTATACCCTACACCAATGTATGGTAAATGGGTGCAGATTATACATACATACAAATACGTGCCTATGATTTCTATATTTATAGATGTTACACTGATGATATCAAAAAAGATCGAAACACGTATTTAGAGTACATATATTTAGAACAACAAAAAAAACAGTAACTTAAAAATGCCGCCACCGCGGTTGTTTATAAATTTAGTACTACCATATGAACATCAGAGGCGCTGGCGTAAAGGTCTAATTTTTAACATGGAATATGGCACTTTTATATGAGTTGCTCCTTACTGCCACACTAACGATCTAAGAGCCATGTTGGTGACAATTTCGTGCCTCTTCCAAGAACGTCCACCTTAAATTATCGTTTAAATTTGATTGTCCCTCGTATATTAATGAATGACAATCAGATTATTCGTTGACAGATTATAGCTTCAGAACACTCTATTTGATACGACAACCGCTATATACAGTTCGCGACATAAAAAACAGGGCACTTTTTTTGCCTATTGTGACAGTACTTTGTTGCATCATACTAACTTAATAATGACAGATGCATAACCTTATATTCAAGGTTACTAATATTGACAAAAGACTTACTTACAAAACTAAATTAATTTCAAAATCGTTATAAAACATGTCTCGTTTTTTTTTGACGCGGGCATGTACTAGGCCGAAATCGTTTCATGTCACCTTCGAATTTGAAGTGAAAGGTAATGCTTGTATATGGATATTTTTTTATTATAAGTTTAATAAAATCGCTTATCCGAACTTATATTTTTGCAGATGACAAATATTAATGAGCGTTATCTTTCATTAAATTTTGTTGGCGTTTTTGTTATTATAAATATTTTCATGTTATGATGTTGAGTACTTTTATTTTAATTAATTATTTTAATTCGCTTCCATGTGTGTTTATTATATCAATATCCTGTATATGCTGTTAATCTGAATTTTAAAATACACACTGTACTTTCACATAACGTTGTTTTATGAGACTTGTGACAAAGTGTAGTGTTGAAATTGTTGAGTACCTATTGATCATTCGCGTAGCTTTCGCAAAAAAACGTTTCTGCTTTGATACTCACCGCTGACAAACAACATTTAGCCGTTATGTAGATTCTGTTGTTTTTCAATGGTGTTATAGTGCAATGTATATGACAATATGACACTCGCTTTTGTTTGTATCGTAATTATTGGACGTCAAATGGCTTTAATAGGACACTAAAACATTTTATGACATTTTTATTGATAAAAATTAAAGTATATAACGTATTTACGTTAATTTCACTTGTAATCAGTAGACTGCGGATCAGACACTATGCTCTAATGAGTCATACAGGACCAGAGACAGAGTCGGTTTCGCTTAATAATAAGATCGATGCAATATTCGCTCGTAGCCCTGATTTTAATGTCCTGAAAGGCTTTTATAGTAATGTTGAAAATACGGAAATCGGTAGATATATTAAATTTAAAGATTATTATTTCTCTGCGCCACTCACTAGCTCTGGTGTGGAGCGAAATTTTTCTATATTTAGAGACATACTGTCCAATAAAAGAACGCACTTTGCAGAACAAAGTTTAGAATACATTGTGGATAAAAAATGTTTACTGTGGTGTGACAAAGCATTCACTTTAATTATAGGTGATATAATTAATTTCAAGTTTATACTTTTTTAATATTTTGAATTTTTTCACTGTATAAAGTAAATGCTTTTTGTATATATATATATATATATATATATATATATATATATATATATATAATTGAAAAGAAATTATCGACCGTGAAATATTATCAAAAATTAATTAATATTCGGGTAAGCGGTCAATTAAAAAACTCCTTTATTAAATTACCCAATTTAATAAAGGAGTTTTTTAATTGACCGCTTACCCGAATATTAATTAATTTTTGATATATATATATATATATATATATATATATGTATATATATATATATATATATATATATATATATATATATGTATATATATATATATATATATATATATATATATATATAGACGCTGTATATATATATATATATATATATATATATATATATATATATATATATATATGTATATATATATATATATATATATATATATATATATATATATATATACAGCGTCCGGCAACGAAGCGGGGACGGAAGATTACACGCGTATTTGAAAGTTAGTCAAATATTTAGTCATCGGATATCCTTCCGTACCATCAAGCGCACGTTTTAAAAATATTTTGTTTTATACAAGGTGTTCCAGATGGAAATGCCAGACTAAAGTTGCATTTTTTTAAATGGAACACCCTATATATTAATAGATAAAATGATCCGCGCCTGAAAGCTGGTTATATCGATATAATGTTGTATGGATCTAAAGTTGATAGTTTCTGTGTAAATAATTATTTTACTTGATAAATTGATACATTTCAGTAGGCTATTCTGCATAAGGAAAATCAAAAGATCCGAGATTTCGCAAAATCGAAGAAATCTCGTAATTTTTAAATGGAACACCCTGTATATTTTTAGCTCATTGAAAAGCCATTTTACTACGCTTTCTATTGATACCTCATTTGATGCACCTAGGATGGATCATTTGCTAATTATTTCTTTTTATAGTTGAATTAATGAAAAATGCTTGTATTTTTAGTAGCTAATTTGCGCTTTTAAACCTTCTGTAAGATCGGATATTTAACAAATTATCCATAAATGGTCTATAACAAGAAGAAACCCCATTAAGCACGAGAAACAGTTGATTTTCACTCAGCGGTGAAAGCAATTGAATAGCATTTTCAATAGATTCACTGCTGATCAAGTTATCTGGTGTCAGTTTTAAGCTTGTATACTTAATAACCAAGTTGTCAAAAATTTCGTTCCATCTTACACAGTATTTCGTTCAATCTTTAAAAGAAATTGCTATAATGACTAATTTTAGTATTCAAGAAATGGTGACTATGATATTTAACCAGCTTTGAAGCGCGGATCATTTTGTTTATTAATATACAGGCTGTTCCGTTTAAAAAAATGCAACTTTAGTCTGGCATTTCCATCTGGAACAGCCTGTATAAAACAAAATATTTTTAAAACGTGCGCTTGATGGTACGGAAGGATATCCGATGACTAAATATTTGACTAACTTTCAAATACGCGTGTAATCTTCCGGCCCGCTTCGTTGCCGGACCCCATATATATATATATATATATATATTGAATTAATTTCAATTCAAGTTAATTTAAATTCATTTAACTTCAGTATATTTATTTTCCTATAAATACATTTCCGTATATACATTTCACTGGCTTTATTACGACTCTGGCGAAACATATTTCACACTCCGTCTGTTTGCATTGAAAGACGTATAAGCAGACAATTTTTATCAATACCATCGCGCTATAACAATCATATATACTCTTAAGTTGATCGATTGTACATCGTCGACCGATGAATCACACCCGATACGGGATAGCGCCGGTTCCGCAGTATAGTAATCAGTGACTGTTTAATTCATGTATTCATACTTACATAAAATTTTTCTTGGCCACTAAATGATTTTTGAGGAAAGTCTTCCTTTGAAGACAAAGAAAAAAACTAAAAAAATATATATTAAACTCCACCACAATTAATACTCGTATCCTAAATATGTATTTCACTAAGTTTTAAGGAAGTAATTTTAGGTTATTTACCCCTCTTCAGAAATGACACATATGTGCTTGTTCTCACGCCCTCTTCTTCTATCCTTTCTAAGAAATCATATAAGCAGGTAAAGGGAATTGGATCTTTGTCGACGCTGTAGGTGTTATTTTTTTGTTTTTGCTTTCGTATATGTCTCTATCCGATTTCTTATATTTTTAATAAGTTTTAAACAATCTGGCGTAATGTTATGATTGGTTTCTAACGCATGACTGGCAGCACTAGATTTTTCCGGCCTATTGAATTTAATATGCGATATATGTTCTTTATAATGGATTATTATTCAGCGTTTTGTTTGACCATTATATTTAAATTTACAATCACGCCAACTAATTTCATATGTACGTCGTTCATGTGTAATTTAGCGTTTGTGCTTTTCAGAAGGGACTTGATTGAGTTTCTAGACTGAAAAGCAACTTGGAGACCCTGTTCTTTAATAGCCCTATTTAACGGTTTCTTTCGGCCCGGTAACTCAATCAAACCTCTTTTTTGAGAATGATTTTTGTGGTTTTCTTCCTTTCAACATCATATACATATATTGAGAGGAAGATAGGGAGAGGAAGAACAACTTTTAAAAATCTTAAGAGCATATAACACTGTCGAAAATAAGGTAGTAAAAGTCACGGAATTGGAAATAGGTAGAGGTTATACAAGTTTCCACAAGGTTGACTACGTAGTCACGTCATGGTTTTCAGAGGATAGGATTTCTCGAAGTATTTATATGGTGTCAGTTATAGGGATTTTAGTGAACAGGAATTCGACATCAAAACTTGCTAGCAAATCCTGAAGTTCACCTCAAGTTTTTTTTAAACCTTTGTTAAAGAAAACAAAATTAAATTAAATTCTTACAATGGACTCCACAACATGAAGAATGGACCATAGAAAATTGGAGTAAAAGAGTGTTTTCATCTCAAGGTCTGTGGGTGAATTGCAGTGGCGGCTCTTTAATGAGAGCAAGTGAGCAATTGCACCCCCTGGAATTATGAAACAAAACAAACCAAGCGGCGACTAACTGTGAAAGTATTTATTTATTATGTATATTATGTATTCATACTTTCATAGTTATTGACGAGGAACGTGGCACGCTAACAACTTACATACACCAATCGTCGTCACAGATATACTGAGCATAGCCTAACTGTTGCTCTGTTCAGGCATTAACATTACATTGATGGTAGGGAGAACTGTATTTTGCCGTACTTCAATATCGTAAAATACATAGCGTTGGAGCAACTGAACCAGACTGCTCTCGGGCGTTGTTACAATAATTCCGTGTCGTTTTCAGAGAACAACGCGTTTTCGCGTTAACGTATAATGAAAAAATCGCAGTAAAAAATCATAAACGGCCGATGCCTCAATTATGTTTAGAAAATAAACAATCTGTTAAAGGTAAAGACGTTATAAGAAAATTCAAAATGAATATTTATCAGAAAAATGACTGTATTTGTGGGTGTGAAATTAAAAATACTTCGTTTTGTTTTCCGTGTCTTTTGTTTGGTGGTGAACCGTCTTGGTCAAAGAACGGAATAAGAGACTTAATTCATCTTAGTACTAAAATTATTAAACATGAAAATTCCGAAGGGCGGCATTTGAAAAATATATTTAGTCTAAGAATGTTAGGAAAAAATAACATTCAGAATGTTTTAGATTCATCATATAGAAAAGCAATTCAACATCACAATGAAAAGGTGACAAAAAATAGGGATATGTTAAATTTAATAATAAATTGCATTAGATTTTGTGGCGCGTTTGAACTGGCACTTCGGGGTCATGATGAACAGCAAACGTCGAATAACAAGGGCATTTTTCGGGAATTGATAAATTTTACGGCAGAATTGGATAAATCGCTCAGAGATCACATCGAAGCAGCACCGGTTTTTAATGGATTATCAAAAACGATACAGAATGAGCTGCTTGATGCAATGTTGAACGTGTATCATGAACAAGTTGCCAGTGAAATTAAAGCAACCGACTTCATATCTGTGATAGCTGATGAAACCACAGATGTGTCCAATCAGTTTCAGTTGGTGGTTGTTTTAAGATATATTGTGAACGTGGGACCGGTCGAAAGATTTTGGAAGTTTCTTCTGCCTAGTGGACATGATGCTAATTCTTTATCTGCCTCCATCCTTAACGAAATTAGTTTGCTTGTTGATGACCCAGAAAAACTGATTGCACAGAGCTATGATGGGGCAGCAGTCATGAGTGGTGCTATTAACGGCGTGCAAAGACATGTCTAAGACCAGTATCCAAGTGCTAATTTTGTACATTATTATGAACATCAGACAAATCTAATTATGTCACATGCTACATCGAGCAGTAGTAATTGCAGAATTTTTTTGCCAATCTGACGGGATTATGTACATTTTTCTCCACTTCACCACAACGAGCTGCAAAATTGGAAGAATTCCTTCAGAGAAAAAGCTTACCTCGTTCTTCAAAAATAAGATGGAACTTCAATTCTAGGACAATGAATACAATATATGAGCACCGAGAATAAATAATTGAAGCTCTAGAACAAATCGAGGGAAAAGCTAGTTTACAAACTACCATTCATCAAGCTAGTGCCAATTTGCGAATTTTAGAGGAGGAAAATTTTATCTATTGGTTAACTTTCTTTCATAAAATTATGCCACATGTGGACATATTGTTTAATCAATTACAAAATGTCAATACAGATGCATTAAAAATCAAGAATAATTTAGATAATTTTGAACGCGCTATTGGAAAAATTCGAACCGAAATCGCTGACACAGATAATCAGTTGGTTAAACAAAATGACCCAGAACTGACTCCTCGACCATCAAAGCGGCGAAGAGTAACTGATGGTAGCCAAAGAAGGAGGGAAACTATTGAAGTGTGCGATATTATTTTGCTAGAAATAAAAACTAGATTTCGGTATACAGGGCACTTAATATTAGCAAACTTAATTTCTTTTAAACAGTTCTCCTCCTTTAAAAAAAAATTCCGGAAGATTGCCTTAAAGAAGCAGTAAAATTTTATCCATGCCTCAATGAAAGCAGACTACGAACTAAATTAAGTGTTCTATATTCTAGAGAAGAATTTAGGCAAAATATAGAAGTCGGTGCTGTAGGTCTGCTAGGTCTTCTGCTGGATGGATTAAGCGACACCTTTGATGATGTTGTTACGCTTTTAAAAATTGTCATTACAATCCCGATGACAACGTCCGAAGCGGAACGCCAGTTTTCACGGCTGAAGAGAATAAAAACTTTCCTGAGAAATGGCAATTGGCACATGTCATACAATGAAAGAAGAGAGATTAAATGCCCTTACTATGCTATCTTGTGAAAAAGAATGTATAAATGATTACCCAAACTTTAATGAAAAAGTGATAGAACTGTTCTGCAAGTCAAAAACACGTAAAATGGACTTCGTTTATCGTCAGAGGTAATTAAACTGTGTAGTGTAATATTTACTATTGCCTCAAAACAAACTCTACAATGAACAGTACCTGTCTGGAACAGTACGTTGGTGAAATTTATAAGAATTGGGTAAGCGTTTTTGTATTACACTTTTTAATTTTGAAATTATGCACTCCTTATGTGAACCACCCCGAGCCGCCACTGGTGAATTGGTATCAGAAGAGTGTGCCATATTGACCAGGGGACTAAGCACTAAGCACGGAGGAAGTTCCACCACAATATAGGAATGTTTTGCTGGTAAATTTATAGGCGATATTACAAAAATCGAAAGCGTATTGCTAAAAGACGGCTACAATTTTTTTAAAGACACGCTTTTCCTTTTGGATTAAGAATTATTGGAACAAAGCTTTATATTTCAGTAGGACAACAATCTAAAATGTACGTCAAAGCTTTGTCGCGATTATTTATGCAAAAAGAAAGACCAACCTCCCTTGAAAATTCCTTTTGCAGTCTCTGAATCTGAATCCCATTGAGTTATGTAAAAAGCGTTCAAATAAGCTTTGCCTCTAGTAGGCCATTCCTTTAAAAACGTATGATTATTAATAATTTAAATTTGCATTAGTTGTCAATTAGACAGATGCATAGTTGACAAAAATTGCTTTGTAATTTAAAATTGATTTAACATGGTTTTTACTATACAACACAAATCATTCATGCTAGAATCTTATTTTCGAAACGGACGTAAGATTGACGGACAATGGCAGTATTCTCTTAAAGATTGTTTAGAAGAATTTAGAAATGAGTTCCCTAACATCATCTTTGATTATGACAGTTTTCGGCACACAGTGACACATTCCGTTATGGTTTTCAGAGAAACAGGGAGTGTTAAACAGAAAGAAGGCGCAGGTCGGGCGAAAAAGCGTACAGAAGAGCTAGTTAATAATGTAAGAGAAATTATAAATAATGCACCAAGAACTTCCGTACGAGCATTATCACAACAAGTGGGTGTGTCAATTGGCACATGTCATACAATTTTGAAAAAGGACTTACATTTATTTCCATATCACATGACCTGTTATCAAGAAATCAAGGAAATCGACTATCCCAGAAGAATAACGTTTAGTCAGTGGTTCTTAAATAATTTTGATAATGACCTTCTTGACAAAACCTTTTTTTCTGATGAGTCATGGTTTTATCTGAATGGATATGTGAACTCACAAAATATGAGGATGTGGACTAATGAGAAACCACATAATTTTTTTGTTGAAACCGCACTTCATCCGCAGAAAATTGGTGTATGGTGTGCGATTAGTCGAAGGAGAATTATTGGCCCTATTTTTTTTAACGGAACCTTAACAGGACAAAGGTATCGACAAGAAATTATTATGCCATTTATCGAACAGCTTGACGACGAAGAAATAACACAGGGTTACTTTCAACAAGACGGAGCTAGAGCACACACAGCAGGTGAAACAATTAATATTCTGCAGCAATTGTTTCAAAATCGGTTGATAAGTTTAAACACTGAACATGAATTTCCACCAAGATCTTGTGACATTACCCCATGTGATTTCTTTTTATGGCCATTCGTAAAGAACTCAATTTATCAAGTACAGATACCTGATCTTGCAGGCCTTCAAATCAGAATTGCTGAAAGAATTAATGGAATTGACAATGCGATACTACAAAACACTTTTTCCTTGTTTGTTGGAAATAAACATATTTCATTCACTTAAAAATGTTCGTTTTATTATTTTGACATTTGTCATTTCAATCAAATATCTCATCTCATAACCAACAAAATTCCTATTAAAATTAGTAACAAGCTAAGACATAATCATAATTTCCAAGGGCTACTTTGAGGTAAAATTTATTTGAATTCTTTGTATTATGGGCTAAACTTGATCGCCAAATTCGAAAATAATGTCTAGAACTGCGTATGTATATTGCAATTATTCAATATAAAGGGAGGTATATTGACGACACCAATATTTAATTAAAAATCACTACATTTTTCTTATATTTGTGAATTAAAATATTCTTACTTTAGATACATAATTATAATTATACACATTTTTATCAGGGAATTACGAACTTTATTTTATCATTTAACTAATTGAAACATTTACTAAAAAATGTTTATATTTGTAGAAAATTTGGAAAGGAATTTGAATTTGCGATTCTTTTAATTAATATGAACTAATAATAGTCTATTTTTATAACTTATTACATGTTTAGAAATGCATTTCATAAAGTTCTAAATGATGAAAGTATTTTCCCGATATATTTAAATAAGCAATTAATATTAATTGCCGCTACCTATTTTTTTTTAAACAAAAATACTAATAGCCTGTCTCAAAAAGGAAACTGTTCTAATCTGTAGACTAGGTCATGAGACGATTTGTTTGTATTGAATAGAAGTATTGTTCTCACTCAAGTGTAATAATTAGTACTTTGTTTCAATAGTATGCGAATGGATTTTATTGTATAGAAATATATTACTTATTAATCTTGTTTATTGTCAAAGAATAATTAGAAATTAATTTAGATTTTCCGACACTATTTTCTATTGTATTGTAATAACTTAATAATGCATAAATATGTATAGTAGAATTTTTTAAGCAATTCAAATACAACGTAATAGATCAATTCCCCTATATTTAATTTAGCTGGATGTAATTTGGGCACTAACCTACCTGAAATTTTAATCTCGTTGGTAATTCGGGCACTAGCTAAAAATGTACTCGCAGAGGGTCTATGTAAACTGGGCACCGTATAAAGCAAACAAAAACAATAATATAGAAATAGTGTATTTCAAGTTGAAGTACAGCAAAAAGATAGAAAATAAAAAATATGTACTCATATGAAAACAATAATAAAAGCAAATACTTAATTATATAAAAACTATAATAAAAAAATAGTGTATTTGAAGTCATACTGAGGAATAAAATGATATACATTTCACAAAGTGTAATCGTGATATTGTTCCATTATTTAGTTGTTCACACAGTTCATTTAGAGTTCTTAATTTTTGTTTTGCGCGCGTGTCTTTAACTTTGCTGGTGTGTGTACACTTTGAATTTTAACATAAGTGTCTATTTGAAATTCCTTAAGCTTTTCGATAAAAATATAAATAGATGGATGTGTTGAATAAAATGACTCATTTAGTTTGGAATGAAACGCTTCGGATGCGTTTGTGGTGTTAGTGATCGATGGAGTTGCAATAGCCCACATATGTGGAGGGAAAGGAGCATCGTCTTCTATGCATGTCTCCAATAAATAATCGGCGTATTCGTCAGCCTGTGCATGAGCAGGTTTTTCGGCAAACAAATCTAAGGCGAAACAATCGCCTACTTCGTCAGGATTCAAATACGTTAATCCAAATGTATATCGCAGCCATTTTCCTACTTCGGAATCTGTGTTCCTAAATTCTGCTGTTAAACCCAAACTTTGGATTTTCCTGAACCACCATTGGTGCAAATGGAAACTACAACCATAGATTTGTGCTGATGGCCATATAGCGCGAACCGCTGTGTGAATGTTTTTCTCAAAATCTACAAAAACTTCAGCTGGTCGTAATATTGTAGAGTGACGTCGAAAGATTTATTTTGTTAGCATTTCAAATAATGTTGCATACGTTTCACTGCGTTTATCAGGCAACAAACAAAACATCAATGGAATATAATGTCCATTATTAAGTCCGTGGATTGTAAGTAATTGTAAAAAATATTTTGTACAATACGAAAATGTACCGTCCATGTACACTTTACGCATTCCACATAAACTTCTAACATTCGTTTCACAAGAAAACACTATGATATTGCTCACTGGACAGTTTATAAAAACGAAACTTTCATCCTTGCTTGCTTTAACATTAGCAGCTTCCACTATATCATGCACTTCCGTCTTATTTTGTGGTAACGGCCCAGGAAGAAATTTTCTCCTTGCATTGTACAAATTTCTTCGGATATAAGTGAAATCTGTTATCGTAATTGTTTCCGGCAGTTCCTTAGCTAGTTCACGACGAATAATTTTCGCTGGTTTTTCGGAAATATCATCAACGGCTTTACGTTTACACGCATTTGAAATCACTTTTCGGTTTAATTTACTCTGATTCTGTTCATGGTTATGTTCTAGCTGGCTTCTGCTCACTAAATTTTCTGCACCAAGCGTAAACACTTGTGCGGGACAATTTAAGGATTTTTTTGCACAACGCCAAAACACTTCGCCACTCTTCAACACTTTTTGTTTTGAAAAGGTATACTTGTTAACCACTAGCAAACATTTTCCGTTGTTACTGTCCACGAAAGAGACCTCCATAATTCTTAACAGTGTGCAACAAAACTCGAGACTGAGAAGCGGATCTAATTTCTTACTTTAGGCAAACGTCGCAAAAAAGATAGAAATAACTAAATACACAAACTAAATGTTTCCTTATATATAGAATATATTATAGCATAATACAATAGAGGCCCGCCCACAATAGATGTACAAATAAAAATACATTTGAAATAATCTATTTGGTCATTAGGAAATTCCTTAATTTATTAACGTCTAATTTCTTACTTTAAGCTTATATATAGAATATATTATAGCATAATACAATAGAGGCCCGCCCACAATAGATGTACAAATAAAAATACATTTGAAATAATCTATTTGGTCATTAGGAAATTCATTAATTTATTAACGTCTAATATTTCTTACTTTAAGCTTTAAAGCGATCATTACCCGAACGGTATTGGTGCTTAGATTACCTGTAGGATTAAGCAATCCTTTTTGCAGGGCAGGTAAATCCATATACTTGGTGCCCAGTTTACATCCGCCCTTTAATTTATATATAAAATAACATAATTATCACTGTACGATAATGAGTTCTAGAATACTTATAATACATTTTCTTGGCGATACAATAAAGGATTACTTTAATATCACATTAAACGCTGAATAATTGTGGAGTGTTTTACTCCAAGACCATTGGTCTACCTGATGGCCAAACATACATACAGTGCTGTGCAATTTTAATTATTAACACGAAATGACAATAACATTCTAACCTATTCGTTATTATACTGTGAAAACTAACTAGAATTATGTAGATCAATAGATATAGTACAAATTTATTGTATACTTGTAATTTACTCAATATTATTTGAAATTTTGTTGAAATTAAATTATTTTAATGCTTTTATTCATTATAATTGAATATTTACATTATTTATATTCGTATATTAACCTTAACATGGGAATTTTGCAATAATGATCAATGTGATGTCATCTTCAAGGAGTGACGTGCATACATTGCTGCAAACTATAGAATATTTGCCATAATTTATTTAAATTATTGTCGACTTAAAAGTGGCCTCTAGCGGTTGATCTGTGAAAGTGTTTCACAACGTTATCGTATTTGTGTGACCAGATGAATTCCTTGCTTTGTAGTTTCTTCAAGTTATATTTCAAAAGTAAATTTCATAATCGGAAATACGAGGATGATTCGATAGGAGAGCAAATTTTCAAAAGTTAGCAACACTTTCAAAATAATGAATATATTGCTGACTTCAGTCATGTTGTAGAACTCCACTGTCACCAAATTTCGCTCAAACCAATCAGATAGATAAGTTTTACAATCGTTTTATGCTATCAATTAGTTTTTGTGTTAATATGGAGAGAAAATAAATTCGTCTGGTGATTAAAAATTTTTTACGGAAAGATCTTTCATTGACGACTGTGGCTAAGTAAACTAATTAAGAAAAGGTAAACCCCCTTACAACATTAATATTAGTATGCTATATATGTATTTCGACAACTTAGTTGTTATCTTCAGTAGGAGGAAATATCAGTAGTGAATGTATGTTAGCTTTACTGTACCCATGTTCTACACTGTTATTTATTCATTCTGAAGATGTTTATATACGTATACAGAATACGAATATTAATGTGGTAAAGAGTTTTATACCCTTTCAGGTTATCGTTTGCGTTTAAAAGTCATTAAATAAACGAGAGAAGAAAAATTAGAAAAGTAGTATCATGTTCAGTATCTGCTTCTTTTTATGGAATGGTTTGCAAGTGGTTCACTGCTTAGAATACGGATATTAATGTCGTATGGAGTTTTACATCTTTTTTAAGTTATGATTTTTTACGCGGAAAAGCCATTAAAGAATCTGTTACGGGTAAATAGCAAAAATAAATATCGCGAAGCTGGCTTCGGTAAGTTTTCGATATACGGTTGAGTTCCAAGGGCTTACCTATGTGGGAGGGTTGATAGTAAAAATACAAGCTAACTAGCCAGTACCCAGGCTAAGGTCTCAGTGACGACGGGGTTCTTTTCGAAACGTTGTTGTATGACCGATTACAAAAATAGATAGAAAGGACGCCACCGCGAATTGCTGTTGAATTATAATCAGAGGTCATACGTCACACTGAAGATATAGAAATTATAACGTCCCCATAAGGGAGAGAAGGTTGAGAATGTGCATAGATTAGAATGGAAACATATTCGAGCATCATATGAATTAAGATTATTTTATTACTAAGAAATCAAAAAGTGTACATAATAATGATTTTCTATTACGTATTATATATGTAGCTATGTTAGATGTACTAAATATTGAATAGTATTAAAGATATTTCCCATAAAAGTGGAATATCGTTGAAAATACTGTAAATAAGTATTACATTATTGGTACCATTTTGTAGGTAATTTTACAGGAAATTTGCTGAAAATATAGAAAAATATAGGTTCGATTTAAAAAAATCGAAAGAGAAGCGTATGAATTTGGATAAATGTGACACGACCTATTTAACACCCTGTATATATTTTTACATTATACCATCTTGAAATATATAAAGTGCTAGACCCCAAATTGATAACCAAAGAATAATTCGATGCACGACACCCATCTTCAGCCTACATCTTATAACGTCAGACGCTGCAACTGTAAAATTTTTAACAATAATTCCAATATAACTAAAACTAGTTATCGAAAGTGCACATAACCAATATCACTGCAAAGGTAATTTAGGTGGCTATGGAAATAATTTCTAAAAAATATAGCAATCCATTTAAACTAAAAGATCTGAAGGCGGGTGCGGAATTTGTAACATCCTGTATATTTGTAAATAATTTTACAATATCCGCTGTGATATACAGGGTGGCCCAAAATGACCGAAGGGGTTTTAATTCCTTATAACTTTTTTATTATAATTTTTTTTTTGTTTTCAGTATTTTGTAAAGAAGACTTGGGGAATTTAAAATGGAACAGTACACAATTGAACAACGTGCCAAAATCGTTGACCTTTATTTCTCAAATCAACGATCCATTGCGAGATATAATTTTTTTTTAAATATTCTCCATTAATATACTGTATTTAAAATTTAAAAAAATTAATAATTATGTCTTAAATAAGAAGTTATAATGAACTCAAACCCCTTCGGTCATTTTGGGCCATCCTGTACTATATACGTACAGAAAATCTCACTTTCCTATCTTTGTTAGTTTTCACAGCAAACTCGCCGACACACTAATGGCGCACCCGTTATATTTAATTCTAGGAAATAGGAAATGCTGTTATTAAGGCATTATTTTTCTTAGTTATTTCCTTATTTTTATTATTTTTATTTTCTTTTGCTTATTTTAGTCATTATAATGACCCTTTACCAGAAATTGTTCGACATTACGTAAAAATTACGTTTATCGTAAGCAGTTCCTAGAACATCGTTAGCCATAAGAAAACTCTTGAAAAGTTTAACAAGCGAATTCAATTTAATTCTTGAATACATTGTGAGATTACTGTTCCTATAAATAGACGCTCTACAACAGAAGTGAAGGAAATGAAATTTTGTTGAACATCAACATTGAAAATAAGCGTGTTACCTTCGAAGTTTCGTATTTTAATATTAGTTAGAGATTCATTTTGTATATTGTCTATTATTTTTTTATGCATCTAAATTTAAGTCAATATCGGTGATATTACGGGCATTTCAGACACAATGCGTAGTAATACATTATTTGCTATTATTTGTATAGTTCCTTCCACAATATAGTGACTTGATTAAAGGATTAAAACTGTAAAGTCTATGTTTCTTTCTCCTGGTTTGAAGGAAGTTCGGTATCAATAATAGCGTTAAAAGAAAAGCTGCTGAGGATTGTACAGAAAGACCATGTAAACTAATTCATAAGGAAGTAAGTGTATGTATTAAAAATTCTAAAAATTAAATTATTATCAACAGTACGACTTTGTTTCATGTCGTAGAACAATGACTGGGCTTCAGACATTGGAAGCGATGATCTACTACGTGTGAAAAAAAATATATACGAAGCACGGCGAGATGTTTTACCAGCATTACCCAAGGATAGAGATCAGGTTTGCAGTTGTTAATTTAAATCTGAAAACTAAAATTAAAGGTGAAAATTTCCTTTGCTCTTTAGATAAGTAAAACAATATAATTATCTTCTCTTGGTTTGCAAATTTATATTTTTTATGTTCCTGTGATACTATTTATATGGATGGTAGATTTCAGTATTGCAAAAAGTTTTTTTACTAACTATTTACCATCCATGCTTTTAAAAACGGTTATTATGTTCCAGTCATATTTGCTCTTTTACCTGATAAAAATAGTAATACATTATAATGTTTCAAAATGTTAGCGATAAATGTAAAGCACTGAACTTATCTTTTAACCCAAAAAAACGTAGTAGTGGACTATGAACAAGTAATTCATAGTGCTATTTAAAGATGTTGGCCATATTCAAATTTAACAGGGTGTCGATTTCACTTATGTCAAGCATGGTACCGCAAAATTTTAAATTTAGATTTGTCGAATGAATATAAAGACAAAAATTCAGAAATTGGTAAGTTTTTAAAATTATTCGTCGGCCTATATTTTCTAGAACCTACCCAAGTAGGTGATTCTTTTTCTCTTGAAATATTTGACAAATCACTAGATGATGAGAGAGTAATATAATTTTGTGATTACATAGTTGACAATTATATATCCGAAGAATCTAAATTTCCTCAGAAAATTTGGGCATGTAACACAAATAGTATATTTCGGTCTACCGAGTCTACCGACGCTTGTGAATCATTTCATTCTTTGTTAAAAAACAGTTTTTATTCTCCTCACCCAAATATATTTATTTTTGTAGATATGATAATAAATATTCAAAATGAAACATTTGCAAAAATTAGGACTGATAATGAATCAAAAAATATAAAAAAATTTAAATCTGTTACTAGAAAGAAACATGAGTATATAACTTCTAAAATAAAAGAATTAAAAGAAAACAGAATTACCAAATTTGATTTTGTAATATCTTTAAGCTATCATTATTTGCCGCAGTAGTACTTACAGCATTCTAAATTATAAAATTAATGTAAATGTGACTATGTATATTTCAAATTAAAATTCAAGTGTGTATGTATTTTGTATTATATGGAATTTATAATAAAACTGTTAAGCATACAATTAATATAAGATTTTATTATTAATTATTAAACCGTTAATCCTATCTAGAAATTCGTTGGTACAACTAGACGGTAGGATTATACATATCTACCTGATGTCCCGTGGTACAACTCTGCGATCCCGTTATTAAAATCTAAGTAACCATATCAAAGATATTCGAATGGATCTATACATTTGTCTAATCCTGTATAATACATGTGCATTGTGTAACTTTGTTTTAATACAGTCCTGGTTGAGTATCAATATGTTCTAGTATTTCTAATAACTTATTTGTATAAATATATCTGCCGCTGTGCTCAGACACTTGCCCGTAATAGGCTTTCCAGTTTTAATACTTTAGTCGGGTCGCTATATCTTGAAAAGAATTATAAATTATAGTATAGTTTTGTTATTAAGCTACTTTTATACCTTTGTGAAAAAATATATTTTAAGTTCTGAGTAAAGACGTAATATACGAATTTAGTTTATCACCTTCAAAATGAAGTTGAATTGGTTTTAAATGATAATAAAACCTTGCCGCTGTAATAGAATTAAGACGTATATAATAACAACCAACGTAAAATGAAAATTACTCATAGCTTGTGTAATGGAATTTTCTATCTAGAACATCGTAGAGAAAGGTTTTACATTCTATTTGAATCTGTTTAAACCATCGTAGAGAAAGATTATATATTCTATTTAAACAGGGCCTTTCTACAATTACGATTAGTTCTCTGTAAATATTCAGTTAATCATTTAATTTGCAACTCCTTTGGGTTAGATATTAAGCGTACGAACGATGTATAATGTTATAATCACTTCATGATTATATTAGTAGTTAAACAATCTATAGAGAGGGAGGGAAGGAGAGGGATTTTTAAGAAAATGTACGAGCTTTTCGGGATCTTTGTCCCCATAAGCCCACCAAGCTAAATTCCAATCCCAGTATCCCGTAATGTAAAAAAAAATACCTAAAAAACACAAAATAACCAACAAAATAGCCACAAAAAAATAAACAAAAACAATAAAACTTTGACATTAGGGAAAGACCTATTTCATGCTTCGGGGCCTATCGAAGTGACTTTACTATTGACGCATACAAAAACGGCTAACGGTCAAAAGGTAAATCCTCAAAGGTAAGATAGGCAGGAATGTCGAATTCATGACTTTATATTTTAAGTTTATATGCTGTCAAAAATTTTAATATCACCTCATAGACTGTTATTTTACTTGTCCGTAATAATAATACAATACGAGGGATAAGCTGAATTTATTGAGAATAAAATTCAGTATACTGGAAAACAATCATGCAGTGTTGGGTGGCCCTAAACTCGTCACCCAAGCAGGTACTATCTAATGTCTGCTACATTAATTCGCCTCATGCTACTTACGGTGTTTTAATCCCTTACCTTAATTTGTCACCAGACAAGAGATTAATAAATTTATACTTTCTTGAAAATATAAACACAAAGTTGTCCTGCCTATTAAATATAAATTAAATTCAAATTTATCTAAATTTAAAATTTACCCAAATCTACCATACATACTATATACTATAATTAGTCAGTTTGACATAACATTCCTGGCTAAGAAGTGCTTTTTATTTGTGAGAAAGCATGGAAAACTTTGTCAGTTTGAGTGAACGTGGAAATGAAGTGCTAATTTTAGACTCTGTAAAATTTACCAAACAGAAATCCTTAAAAAGTGGTGAAATATGTTGGCGATGTTCGAATCGCTCTTGTAAGGCAAAAGTTTATACTATGGGTGCAGAAAATTTAATTGTGGGCAATGAAATAGAACATAATCATGAAAAGAATCTGAAGAAACTAAACAGACAGATTGTAAGTGCTAGTGTTAAACGTAAAGCAACCGATGACATTTGTGAGAAGCCTTCAAAAAGAATACATTCAGCTCTAAAAGAAAATACTGGTCATTTCAGTACAATCACCGTTCAAGACGTTGATTACATCCGCAACAATCTATATAATAACAGAAGAAAATCTCTACGCCTAACAAATGTGACTGTTTTTATGCAATAGTGAAAAAGTATATGGCGACGGTACATTCAGTTACTGTCCCGATCATTTTCTGCTGTTATTTACACTGCATATCTATACAAAATGGGTATTATATCCCACTGGCATTTTGCTTACTGCCGAATAAAATGGAGTATTCTTACAAAACACTTTTTAACCTGTTGCGAAAAAAGTGTCGTAGTTTGGGTTTAAATCTGAACCCAAAAGTCGTTGTAGCGGATTTTTAAATTGCAATCCAAAATGCCATAAAATCGGAGTTACCAGATTCCAAAATTATTGGCTGCAGATTCCATTTAGCGCAAAATTTCAAAATCTTGGCCTTGTTCCTTATTATAAGAACGAAACCAGTGAAATGGAAATGGCATTTTTAAATCCATCGGAAGTAGGCGATTGTTATGCTTTCGATTTTTCGGAAATATAACCTCAAGATGAACGTTTATCACGCTTTTCCGATTATTTGGTTGACAATTATAATTCAGAAGAAACCGTTTTTCCACCTAGTTTGTGTGCAGAACTCAGCGATAGCATAGAAAGAAGTACAAACGCTTGCGAATCTTTCTACGCTAAATTTAATGCCAGTTTTTATTCTACGCATCCATCAATTTTTTATTTTAGTGAAATTTTGAAGCAGTTTCAAACATAGACTTATATAAAAATTCAAAGTTTATCTTAATGTGCAAGAATACGAGGTCCAGTCGTGCGTAGACGTAAGCAGTGCGTTACTAGAAAAATCGATGAGTATAAAAATGGATCTGTTTCGAGATTTGATTTTGTTAAATGTATAGCTTATTTTTATAAACGTTAATTGTAAATCTTAATATGTATTAGTGCTTGTATAAAATACAAGCAGGCATTTCTTTCCATTCTTAATTAATAAAATATGTTTTGTGGCACTTACTGAGTTTTCATTTCTTGCGTAAATAAATATGTTATCTATAGATTTTAAGTAAGTACAGCTCACCGATTTTGATGTGGCCGGTGGGAGAATTGGTACGTGCGTCAAGTAAGGTCAGTGTTAGATAGAGACAGTATTCGGAAAAATGAAATGGAAACTCTTTGTGCGAGTCGTACATTTGGACGTAGTAAGGGATAATAAGGGATGCCAGAGGTTCCCCTACCTATGAATTTCGTGCGCATCTCGAGGGCGGTACTTCTAACCGGCCACATCAAAATCGGGGACGAATTCATGAAGCTATTTTTGTGGACCTACTCTTCTCGGGGACAAGTTTATGTATATTTTTTCAGGTACGAGTTTAACTAATTACTTAATTTTATTTCTGGGGACGAGTTCAGGTACGTCCGCAGTGTTTATTTAACTCTTTATCTGTCATTTGACATTTTGTTGTTGAAGTTACGTTCGTTATAACTCGTTATAACACTTATTTTTTAAAAGTAAAAGAAAATGGAATTAACCAGAGAGCACTTTCGAATCATAATTTATTATGATTTTAAAAGAAGTTTAAGAGGTTATGTGTAAGAGAGTTTAGATTCAGTTTTTAGTGAACAAGCACTTTCCTTGGCTACAATTTACCGATGGTATAAGGAATTGGAACGTGAAAGGCAAAAAAAATGAGCAGGGCGTCCTCCTACTGCTGTTACCGACAAAAACAATGCTGTTGTTAAAAAGAATAATTGAAGAGGACAATAAAGCCACTTATGCGGTAATAGAGCATCAACTCAAGATTGGATTCTCAACTATTAAAACAAACATACACGATCACCTGCATTTAAAAACAGTGGTAAGTCGTTTTCTGCCGCATCACCTTAAACTTCCAAAAAGCAGAGCGTGTAAGAATTTACAATGAAATTTTAAATTTCTTGAATAATGGCGGGCACCAAATTTTTTCCAAAATAGTGACAGGTGATGAAACATATATTCCCTTTTTCGACCTTCCTACACACCAAGAGAGTCGTGTATCGATTCACGAAGTTGAGGAAACTCCTACAATGACTAAGGAGCAGCGAGCTATGAATGCGGTATTCTTCAGAAGTATGAGCTTAGTAAATGCATTTAAGCTAGATAGATAAAAGACAGTTAAGTATACACTGAAAAATGTTTGCCTGAAGTGTTCAGTAGGGTTCCAGACAAGGGAATTATGCTCCACCATGATAATGCATCGTCCCATACGGCAGTTTTAACTCTCCAGTTTTTGCCTGAAAAAAATATAAAAGTAATATAACATCCGTCGTACTCACCTGATTTAGCAATGTGCGACTTATGGCCTAAGTGAATAATTGACTCAGCAAACAATTCCTTTTGAATCAGATAATCTGGTCACTGAAATAGGAAATGATTAACAGCAGCGTAAGTCGCACAAGCGTAAGTTCGCACTTACACCTTGGTGAGTCTATTATACCTAGTTTATGTAAGTGGGCGGGGAGTTGTCCATTAGGGTGGCCCACGCTTGTATGGAAAAGTAAAAGTATAGTCCAATACTCTCTCCACAAGCTTGATTTTGTTTCTTTTACTAAAATATATGTGTATACCAAAAATTGGCTCAAAGGGACAATATTTAGAGGTCGCGATGAATGGCGACTTTTATGTTTCACATCTTTTATTGCATGCATTTACTACTGGCTTATCATTATTGTACTTGTTTGTATTGGAGATACTTTTTACACTTTTCTTTGATCTTTACTAGATTTACATTCGTTAAAATTCAAATATATTGATCCCTTTATATAATTATTTAACTTATTTTGAATGCAGAATTACAAGAAACGAGTTTATGTTAGCAAATTTCAGAATTTCTTAATTTTCTTTCATGCACTTACTTTCCTCGTATCAAAACAAAATACTGTATTAATAAGGGGCATCCCCTGATTGTTGTTTCAAAAGTAAAAAAAAGAGCGAAGTTCATTGATAATAAATACATTAAACGAGAACGTTGTGCGCGAAGGTTGTGCCTGATTGTTGGTTGTGCGCGATTTTTTTTTCAAAGTACAAGCCATTTTGAATGTAAGTTTTGTAAAATTTCAGTGATTTCTAATAATGTAAGTAGTGCAAAACAATAATAATTTTTTAAATCGTTTATTCACTTTCGTGCTATATTGGTTTAGCTAACATAAGAAATGTCTGCCACTAAATCCTCGAGATTAATGAGAAGCTCACCAGGAACGTGGCTAATTGGAATCAAATTGAACGTTTTTGTCCGGCAAGACTTCCATCAAAAAGCGATGTGCTTAAACTGTTCAATTTTTATCACTTGGGAAAAAAGAGAACTGAAAGGATTAGTATTCGAGAAACGGCAAATGCAGTGACCGAGATTTGGGAACGAGCAAGACTTCCTACTCAAAGAATTGATTCGATCGTAAGAATAATTCGTAAGCTTTTAGGTCAATATAATATTTTGAAGAAGAGTCGGAAAAACAATCTCAAAAGCAGTCGGGCAAAAGAAGTCATGTTCAAAGCAGATTTAAATAAAATATTAGACGTAGCCACAAAAGATGCATTAAACAAAATCAAGAATGAGGAGGACAAATTGTTTCTTATAATGCAGAGGGAAAATAATATGAGTTGCAGCATGCCGGGAATAGACAAAAAGTCAAAGGAGAAAGAAGATCGCAAGCGAAAGAAAGAAGTGGAATTAGAGGCAAGGAAATTGCGTAACATTGAAAGTCAAGGAGCTATTGAAAAAGTGGCTGGATTATCTACGCTGAAGGATTATGTTGAAATTTCCGGCAGTGAGTCAGATTCATCGCACGAAGAAGTTAAGTTTCGCGAAAAAAAAAAAACTAAACCAAAAAAATGAAATCTGTTTTTACAAACGACTTTATTGGATCTATTGACCGTGTAAATCTTTCTGATCGGAATACCATGTATGTTGTTGGAGCTGCAGTTCAAGCGTTAGGTATACCTGTATCCGAAATTGCCTTATCACGTACCACAATACAACGAAAAAGAAACGATATCCGAAAAAAGATATCAGAAGCTGATAAGGACTCATTCTTTTTACAATATCCAGTCGTATTGCACTGAGACAGCAAATTATTGCCCGATATTTCTGATGAAAACAAAAAGTCGATAGAGTTGCTATACTCATCAGTGGCAATGGAAAAGAAAAACTTTTAGCAGTTCCGAAGATCACAAAAGGAACCGGTGTAGAACATGATAACGCTTGTTTGGGTGTCTACCGATTGGTCAATAAAAAACTAAATTCGAGGACTATGCTTTGACACTACCGCCTCCAATACTGGTTTAAAGCTAGGTGCATGGACTTTTATTGAAAAAGGATTAAATAAAGACCAAATATGGATTGCTTGTCGCCATCATATGTGGAGGACCCGAAGTGCAACTATTTAAAAGATTTAAAAATCAATGGCCAAATATTGATAAAGAAAACTTCAAAGTCGAAGATGATACTCTATTCCATACAAGTGACTTGCTTCAACTCCAACAGCAAATGTATGAATGTTATACCGATGCCATCAAAAGTCAACAGCCAAGGGACGATTACCGTGAACTCCTTACGCTTTGTCTAAATTTTCTTGCTGGTGCAAATAAAGCAGGAACAATGAAAGATAAATTTTATGCACCAGGCGCGTGCCAACTTGCTCGTTGGATGACGAAGGCGATCTATTGCATAAAAATATGAATGTTTCAAAATCAATTTGATCTCACAGACGAGGAAAAGAAAGCAGTTACCGAAATAAGTTTGTTTGTAAGTCTTATATATGGCCGATACTGGAATGAAGCTCCTTTAGCAATAAATGCTCCTCTTAATGACCAAAACCTCCTTAAACAACTCGAAAACTATCCCAATGAAAAAATTGTTAAAGCTGATGTAAAAGCATTTCATCGACATTTATGGTACTTTTTTGAATATTTAATCGGGCTTGCCTTTTTCGATTCCAGAGTTACATATGAAACTAAAAAAACAATGGTGAAAAATCTCCAGCTACCACCAAAAGCTAAAGCCTTAAAGAGACTGGACGGAAAAGTATTTAACCATAGAAATCCACTTGAGTCCTATGTTACCAAAAGGTCAACAATGTCTTTTAATTTACTATGCGATGATGGGCAAGAAAAGGCACAGTTATTTCTTTCAAAGGATCCTACAGAGTGGAAAGACGACGCCATTTTTATTTCGATGAAAGAAAATGCTAGACTTTTAAAAGTTGTAAATGACTGTGCAGGACGAGGTGTTGCTTTGGTGACCCAATTTAACAGCTCAATTACGAAAAATGTGGAGCAAAAGCAATATTTGCTTAGATTAGTTGATCACCATAGAAAAAAATTTCCCGGGGTTTGTAAAGCTAATATTGCAAAAATGGCTATTGATAATTTAAAAAAATAATAAAATATATGATAATTTGTACTTAATATACAGTTTTATTAATTCTTTACTTATTTGTTTTATTAAATATTTTTATTTTTAAATAAACAATGAATATCACCATAAAAAAATCATTGTATGTTATATTTCTATCTAACCCCGAAAAATCATTAAACTATCGCAACCTCTAAATATTGACCGATTGTGCTCAAATTTCGACTGAACATTTTTAAGCACTATTCGAATAGGATCAGCGTTGTAGAGCGCGAATATTCGATGCTTTTGTATTTTAGGCCACACTATTGTCCATGCCTAAACTTTAACTTAGCAATCATCGTATAATTGTATATTGAGACTTTCTGATATTGATGCCATGTCTTTGTAAAAAATACTAGGGTTGATTAAAGCATACTGGGTCATTCTCTTTTGATATGTGCTTTCCCATTGTTTATTTCATTTCTCCTTGCAATATTTCTTTCTTCACTATTGGTACTATGTCTTACCAACAAAAAATATCGGATACGATATCTGCATCTGATATAGCTTGTTTTGCCAACGAATGCTATAATCTCGTCAGGCGTTGTGCTGACTTGCTTCTTGTTTAACTTATAATAACAGTTTAGGGGAGGTGGGGGGATAGTATACAATAATTACAAAGTCGAATTAGAGATTAAGGAGTTACAAAAGATGTAGTTCTCTAAAAACTCTACAAGATAGCAGCTTTGTATGCTTAGAGTTCAATAACCTCAACAGGATTACGTACGAATATACCAGCAGTGAATCATTTATAAACTCTTTTTTTATGTTAAATGTAAAAACAGTAAATCATATTGAACAGCAACGATCGAAATTGACTGTGTCACGGGCAAAATTGTTTCACTAGTTATAGCTGAAACAAAATGCAGTGGCGGAACAAATTTTTTTTAAAAAGTTTTATAATTTTGGTTTTCGTATTTGCGAGGGAATTCGGGGAGCATGTTTTGGTTTCATATTCTATATAAATGCATCTTTACATTTTTCATACGTTGCTTTTTTCACCCGCTATTTCGTTACATTTGGTTATTTTGTAATTTTTAATTAATTTCTATTTAATCGAATTTGAATTTCCCTTATTCTATACCTAACATAAATCTTAACTGCATTATTATTTTTGTTGGACTAATGCTTTTTATTCTGCTTGTTGGAATGGTATCGTTTCTTCAGTGTCTTAAAATGTAAAAATCATTAATTTTAACTGCATATTAAAATTTTGTAAGCGGGCACTCTTTCATTATAAATTACCGTAAACACAACAGCATTATATTTTATAGAATACAGGGAGAAATACAATTTCAAATCGTGCTCTGTTTTTTCAACGGTCTATAGTACCTATCCCCGAAGCTAATTAGATTCCTCGCACCATTCAAGATAAATTTCGAATAAGAACTAAAGCAACGAATTACGAACGCGATGACTTTTTGTTTACCTCGCTGTAAATTTTGATCAAGTCCCAAAGTTGAGCGTTTCATTTCCTCCATAAAGTTTTAATGGCGCGCGAAAATTAATATTACTTTCTTGGCGCGTCGTCTATCCCAGTATCAAATTATCGACCTGTTATCGCTTACGTGCGACTTAAGTATTATGCAAATAAATTGTAATTGCCAAAAATATTAAAGTTTTATGTTAAATTGTTATCAGGAGAATAATCTATAAAAATCCTATAACGTTTTAATCAATATCAACCTGAAATTGCAAATTTCAAAATTAATGCAAAATTTATTATTTCAATTATATTTATTCAGCTTCCTATGGTTATAATCCAGTTTCATAATTCCACATTTTCCATCAAGAGGAATGCTTTTTGTTATTTTTATTAGTATTTGACAAAGTCTGGTTTAGGAAAATTCGATAGAATAATTGTTTATTCCTCCTGGTTTGAAGAAAGTTCGGTATGTATCGACCGAAGTATGAGTTGAAATAATGCAATAGTTTTTGAATAACACTAATATATTTACAAATTTAGTCTTGGAGTAACTTAATACAAATGGAGTATCTGGTCTTAATATTAAAGACCGAGAAAACTGGCTAATAAATATTATTTGCTCCTATTTAGATCACTGAGATCTTAGTAACTGTTTTTCATTTACTTATTTTTCGGCAAGAAAGTTTTGTCCCCGCCAGTTACAAGAGAGGGAGAAAACAACGAAATTGATTATACAGAAATTTCTATACAACTATTTTTACCTTTCTTCCAAGAAAAGTATATGCTGTAGTTTCCAACGTTATAAATGTATTAACATAAATATACGCCGGAAACCCTTAATTATAGAATAATAAAATAACTCTTAAAATAAATATACAATACACAGAAGTGCGTTAGAGATAACATAATAGTTCGCAGAATCGCATCGAACTGAATTATAATAATAATAATAATAATAATAATAATAATAATAATAATAATAAATATTATAATAATATAACACTTTATCTATAACAGGGAATATGTCAATAAAACTTATTCTATTATACATTACATTTACAACTACTAAATGGATGGGTTAACAAGAAGGTTGTGACTGTAATAAAATAAATAGTTTCTATGACCGTAGAAAACAAGACAATGAATAAAGAAATGTAATACTTGACCAGGCCTTAGGTAATTGACAACATTAAATATATCCGAACTCCAAGAACCTTTTCTATATACACTTTACAATATTTACAATTTAAAACTAGAATTGAATACATTAACATAAATATACCTACATCTGTTTGCTTATATCTAAATGAAACTAAAAATACAAAATTAAATCTATTTTTCCCGAACAATAATTCTTAACCCAGATGAGACTGAATTCTCTTCTTTAGTAAAATTGTTTGTAAACCAATTTTTTCTTATTTTTGAATTTCCTAGACTACCAGAATAGTACATTATATTCTGGTAGTAAAAGCGATACATTCCCGGATGATAATGCAAATTGTTGGCCGAGGCGTTAAGCCGAGGCCAACAAGTATTGAAGTCCCCACACTAGGACATCATCATCACTGTCAATTAATTTTTTTTAACGATAAGTATGTATTAAAGCGAAATAATAAGTAATGAATCTCTGGACCTTTTTCACAACAACAAACAAACAGTCATTGTCATGGAAACGATTTCATAGGCAATTAGGTAGGTGGTAATGAAAAAAATGTTATGCGTTTACAAAAATTCATTAATTTATAATAATATTTATTCCGATTTCAGAAAAAAAAAGTATGTGTACCTCGTGTACCTGTGCTTTTATTACGAGGTACACATACTTTTTTTTTCTGAAATCGGAATAAATATTATTATAAATTAATGAATTTTTGTAAACGCATAACATTTTTTTCATTACCACCTACCTAATTGCCTATGAAATCGTTTCCATGACAATCACTGTTTGTTTGTTGCTGTGAAAAAGGTCCAGAGATTCATTACTTATTATTTCGCTTTAATACATACTTATCGTTAAAAAAAATTAATTGACAGTGATGATGATGTCCTAGTGTGCAGGATACCACCGGAGTTAGTAAAAGCGGCTGAAAATGTTGTCTGCGTGTATTTATTTACTGTCTAAAATGTATATAAAGAACCGGTACGGGAAAGCTATCGACTTTCCCGGCCTAGGACGAAAATAGTATATTAGATACCGAGGCGGAAAGTACTTCATTACTGTCGAGAGATAGTAACTTAGTAGAATTTAATCTCGAGACGGGTATGAATCTTTCCGCCAAGGTTTGTATATTATTTTACTCACGATCGGTTACTAATTAATTATTATTAGAGAACGGATGCAATTTCCATAAAACGCAATCGGCAATTGAAATTGTGTATAACGTCGCTCAGTACATCCCGGCGTAATTCAATGAAGTATTTGTTTGACTTACTCGGCCACCTGGTCTCGCAGCGATAACAATGGACAACCCAGCTATTGTATTCGGAGAATATAGTGTTTTCAGTGGTGTCGTGTACGTAGATAAAATAAATAAATTTATCGTATTTCGTAAGAGAAATAGCACGTACATTCCTTTTCTTTTCATTTAAGCAACATCTTCCAATTATTTCCACGTAAGTGTTCATAAAATTTCGTTATTTAATTTCGTTTATTTGGATCTAGAATATTCTTACTGTGTGTGAAACGCTATTGAAAAATTGCAATAAATCAACCGTAAAACGTCACGTAGAATCGTTAAAGCACGAAAAAAAATTGAACCCGTTGGAATCTGACAATTTTAACGAAGAACTCTGTGAAACTTTTATGGCAGCTAATATTCCATTATTTAAATTGAACAATCCAATTTTGAAGACATTTATGAAAAAATATACTGGTCGAAATGTACCTGATGAATCAACTTTACCCAAATATTATATTTCTAGGTGCTATACGAGAACAGTAGAACGCATTAGAAGCCATCTTTTAAATCAATACACATGGATAAGCGCCGACGAAACGGTGGATATGTTAGGACGCTGTGTGGTAAATGTTGTAGCTGGTGTACTACATCCAACTATTCCCTATAACTCATATGTAATAGCAACAAGTGTTATAAATAGAGTTGATGCGGAAACAGTTGCTGAAACCATTAAGGAGAATATGCAAAAAATGCTTCATTCGGACGCCACGTACAAAGAAAAAATACTTTTATTTGTCAGTGATAGTGCTGCGTATATGTTAAAAACAGGCAGACTATTGAAGAAAACATATCCTAATATGCTGCATATTACTTGTGTAGCACATGCTCTCCACAGAATCTGTGAATATATTAGAGACACTTTTCCGGAAGTTGACAGACTTGTATCAGCTTTTAAAAAAGTTTTCAGAAAAGCACCATTGAGAGTAGCTCTTTTCAGGGAAAAATTTCCATATCTGTCACTGCCTCCCACTCCAGTAATAACTAGATGGGGAACATGGCTGGAAGCTACTAGTTATTATGCTGAGAACTTCGATAGTCTAAAACATTTCGTAACATTGCTAAAGGAGGATCCTAGAAGTATTGGTGAGTGCAAGGAGCTCACACAAATCCCAAATTTAAAAAATCAGTTGTACTTTCTTCACGAACACTTTGGAAAATTGCCAAAACTAATCACTTATTTTGAAAATCGAAATCTCAAATTAAATGACGGATTAACCACATTAGATGTGGCTCTTAATAATTTGAAAAGCATTCCAAGTGACTTCGGATGTGGCCTTCGGCAAAAGTTTGAAGCAATTATTAATAGAAATCCAGATTTAATTACATTGCAGCAATTATGTATGGAGACAATTCCACAAAATCTAACGGCTAAATATGAAGAAATAAAAGAATATTTCCAGTATGCACCTATAACCAGTTGCGATGTAGAAAGGACGTTTTCTATTTATAAGAATGTACTTAATTCAAAGAGAACAAAATTGACAGAAGAAAACCTTGAGTAACTATTGCTAGTCAATATTAATACTCCTTTACTCAACTTGAACGACAAAATGGACAAAAAAAATGTTCCAATTATAGAAATAAAATTAAAAACTTTAAAAATACAACTTTTCAACAAATACATATGTATTTCGTAATTTTATAGATCACCACCCGTATGTTTTCCAATTATATAAATAAAATTAAAAACTTTATAAATACAACTTTTCAACAAATACATATTTATTTCGTAATTTTATAGATCACCACCCATTCGTTTTCCAATTATATAAATAAAATTAAATATTTTAGAAATACAAACTTTCGCCAGTACTGCACTGGGTTTTGCGTCATGTGGTAAGCGTGTCCGTTCTCTAATTATTATATAAATCACTAAATTTCAAAAATATAATAGTATTAAATTTCATGACACTTTGATAAATGCTTTTAATAAGTACTGTTGTTAGGTAACGTAACAATTTATAGTGATATTTTCTGACAGATTATATATTAAATTATTATCGTACGATTTTAAACATGGTCTTTCGCTAACAGTAAACATTAATAATAATTCAAAGGTATTTTTAATAATATAAAATATTATTAAAAATCTGGTGTGTTAATGGGTTAATAATATTTTATATTATTAAAAATACCTTTGTATTATACAAAACTGGTGGGGTTTACCTACTCATGTATGTTTCAATTATTCTGATTAATAATTAATAATTAATATTAATTCCAAGAGCGAATAAATTTTGAATTAAAACATTGTGTTGTTATTTACTTAATAAAGATTTGTGAATAGTTTTATTATAATTTAATTTACTTATTTAAATGACACTGACATTTAATAAATTCTGAAATAACATTACCTAGTCGGAAAAGTGACATAAGCTAGCCGGTAAAGTGTTATTACCTACCTTGGTATGTAATAGCGCATTTTTTGGCCGGTTTGAAGGTTAGAAATGTTCAGATTACAAACCGAGTAGACCGTGAGTAAAAACCTTCCCGGACTGCTTTCTGATGTTTTCATAGCAATGGACTAAAATACTAGAATAGCTTATTTTGGGATCTAAAATTGCGTCGAGAAAGTAAGCAATTTTGACCGATTTCAGAAAAAAATATTTTAGAAAATCATGTATCTATATATTTTACATACGTATAGGTCCTTTGGAAAGAACAGCTTAGTGGATGTCTATGACCAAACTAAAATAAGACACTAAAATTTAATAAAAACTCAAAAAAGGTATAAAACCCATTACCACAATTAATAATCGTATCCTAAATACGTATTTAGACAACTAAATTGTCATCATCAGTAGGTAAAACCACTAATTAAATTAAATTAAATTAAAAAAACATTTTTATAAATATTATTTTCAACTTAAGAAATCGTATTAAAAGAAAAATACAATTTTTTTTTATTTGATAAGTTATAGAAGGAAATCACGTTGACCAAGCATGTGAAGAAGGATGCCCGTTCCTAGGTTATGATAATAGTACTTTCTTGATAAGTCATTTTTCGTGGCATTCTCTTTATTGAAAATGAATTGCAGAATTGTATGCACAGGTTTTCAGTGCGAGAAATTGAAAAAAAGGAATTTCATCGATTACAGCTCCATCTATCATGAATTGAAAAAATATTTCAGACAAATTCTACGAACTTTTTTTAGTAGAATTCGAATAAAATATACTCCTATTTGAGATTTCAAATTTACCCCCACCTCACCTACATGGAGGGAGCGAGAGGGACTAATTTTACTACTAATGTATTTCCTCCATCGAATTATTAAATTTTAAATCTGGACATTTTTTCATGAACTGCCTATTTTTCGAGATATTTGAAAGTTTCAAGTTAAAAAATACATCCATTATGGTGATTTTGTTTTTGTCATGGCTAGACCACCAGTGCAGGGTAGATCCAACAATGGAGCAAAGATACTACTTCTTGGCATGTTAGCCTTAATATCTATTATGTTAATGCACTCATCTCGGATTTTAGACAAAAAATTTGGTTAGATATATAGGATTTTTAGATTTTATGTAAATGATGGGGTGGGCTTCTTTTTAATTTATTTTATAGAGTAGATCTTAAAGTAACACCCGATTAAAGGCTTGACTAATATTTAAAAGCGTAACAGCAACTATTCTATGCAATTGTGCAATCGCGCTATTGTTCCTCTGAAACTCAAATTGATGATTGGGAATTATACTTCTCTGTTCTATAATTGATAGCAACTGGTATAAAAACATTTGATTAAATTAAAGACTTGTTCTCTAAAAATTAACAGAAAGTGACCCTTACCACAATGTAGATCCTGAATTTCGACAATTAAGTTTTCATCATCAGTGGACAAAAGTATTACTAGAATTATATTTATTGTCAAAATAATTGTACAATGTATAGGGTTATAAAAAAACGGATGTCATATTATAAAATAAGACAATAAATTTACTATTACTTGTTTCATCTACCTTCATTCGTCTCACCGGAAGCATATTATAGAGCATCACAGCGGTATAATTTGTGCCTGCCTGTGATCGCTCTCAGCGGTGATAAGGGTTTACTAAGTTTTGACAGCCGCGAGTTTCACAGGGATGTAAATCATTGTGCGGGCAATTTAAGGATGCATTCATTGGAGCCACGCAAGTTTGAAACAGGAAGGAAGAGTGAATATTTTATGTTTTAAATATTTAATTGTTGTTAGTTATATTATGGACTCTTAGTATTGTTACAAGGAATAAGCTGAATTTATTGAGAATAAGAAAATCTAGTAGAGTGTGAAAAACAATCATATAGTGTTTATTTAGAGCAACTCTTTATCTATCACTTGATGTTTTGTTGTTGAAGTTACGTTTGTTATAACTCAGCTACTTATTATTTATAAGTAAAAAAAAATTGTAATTAACCAGAGAGCGCTGTACCGATAGTGTAAGGAATTCTGTTCAGCATCAAAAACGAGCAAGGCGTCCGTCTACGGCTGTTACCGACAAAAACATTGCTGCTGTCAAAAAAATAATCGAACAGGACAATAAAGCCACTTATGCGGTAATAGAGCATCAACTCAAGATTGGATTCTCAGCTGTTAAAACAATCATACACGATCACCTGCATTTAAAAGAAGTTGTAAGTCGTTTTCAGCCACATCACCTTTCTGACTTCCAAAAAGCAGAGTGTGTAAGAATTTGCCATGAAGCTTGAAATTTCTTAAAGTAATAGAACATCCGCTGTACTCACCTGATTTAGTAATGTGCGACTTTTAGCTATTTTTTGGGCTTAAACACAATTTGCGGGGTTGAAGGTTTCATCTGAAGAAGAGATTGATACCGGAATTCACGCTTATTTTGAAGGTATTCCGAAAGAAGATCCTCTTACGTCGTTCTCTACAAGACGACATTCGACGCAAAGGCTGAATTTTAGGAGTTATTTGCACCATATTTAAGATAAGTGGAAATATATTATATTTGTGCAATATATATATATATACATAAATGAAGAATAAAATAGGTAGCTATTCATAAATCACTAAACATATCTCAATCAATCTATAGTAATCTTCATTTATTTTGTATTAATTTCTAATTCTATTTCGTTGTTTGTTAAATTAAATTGTTTGTTTGGTAATTTTACTATTTTGTTTGATTTATTGTATGTACACTATTAAACAGAACGTTTGAGATTCCAATTGAACGCGGTTCTTTACGTTTTTCGTTATTGTCGTATTAAAAATGGGTGTTTTGATATTTATTGTACCTTTAAAGAATCTGAATCGTCCTGAGAGGTTAATTACACAAAGATAAACAAGAGTAAGATCTATGTATAGTAAGTAGTATGCTGTTTATTATTTATATGCCTTTTAGATTAAGTCAAGCGCCATTCGGTTCATTTTTTGCTAGCCGGAACACTTAAAGTAAATAGATTGTTACATTACCCTACGTACTGTATTTATTTTTATTAACATATTTATATGTATATATATATATATATATATATATATAATGTTGTGATACAAGACATACCCTTAGAGCAGCAACTGAAATGGGAAATATAAGTTACTCAACATCATAAATATTTATGTAAACAAGGTTATAAAACGGAGTTAGCAAGTTTTAGTAGTGTCGAAATGTATACGAATTTATATAACGATAATATTACAATCTTAAATTAGTATATTTCTTTTTCTTTCATTAATTTCATTTTTATTATTTTAAATTCAATATTCAAATTTTAGCGCGAAAGTACCAATATTTAAATTCATATACATCTACACATTATATCGACGCTAGTAAGACACGCCCACTAATCGACATCTTCCGAAATGTAAATATTTATCGTGCGCAATTTACACAAAGTAATATTAAGATTGACATAAAAATTAGGTTAGAATTTGTTAAATAATTTTTAAATCTAGATAATATATTATGTATAGTTAAAATATGTCTTAGAAATTAGTTTTAAAGAAAAAACTTCGAGACTTTTTAGAGATTAAATAAATAGGCTTTGATTAAAAAACAGTCGCTATCGGCATCATCTTATGCAAAATTCATAAACGTATAAGACGTATTTTTCGATTTTCAATTAGAAATTTCTAAATTTATTCAATTTAAAACATATATGTAGTGTAAAAGTGATAAATAGTGATAATAGATAACCTGATAAAAGACTGGTAATAAATTTACAAGCGAGATTTTGACAAATAACCGAATTTCTGCGAATAAACGCCAAATAAAGCGTTAAACTATCGATTTCGTTATCAAGTACACGAAAATACCCAAAAAATATATCTAAGAAGAACTACAGGCCATTTACTACTTGGAGGAGTGTTAGATCAAGCAAATACCTCAAGTCCAACAGCAATACCAGGTCATAGAGAGACTCTAGCAAACTTATTTCGAGTCCGAAGAAACTTGCGAGAGCGTCATCAAAACTTCCCGCACAAGCCGCCAACATCGGAGAGCGTTCGGGGTAACTCACATCAGTAATAATCGACAACATAGCCGCTTAGAACCTACAAGCAGAACCACAGGTTAACTATATCTACGGTACTAATAAATATCGTCTTTAATTTATTTCTTTAAAATTCAATCATATAAATAAATAAAAATTCTCGAATTTTTCACCTTTTACCACATATTATTTCAAAAATATAACTTTCTTAAATAATATATTTATTTTACTCTGTACACTTAATTAAAAGGTACTCACCGATGTATTAGAGATTGTTTATATAATTTTAGTACACATTTATTATAAAATAACAACACACATAACCTTGTCGATTTATCACCTTGTTATTATAGACATATAGTTCACATTCCAATTAAACTTGTATATTTGTACTTGATGTTACAGTTTTCTTCTTTGAATACGATAAATATATTTTGTTTATATTGATATAGATCTTTTATTGATGTAGATACAGTTGTAGAGGTTATTTCCTTTGATAATCGTTTATTTAAATTACTAATAAGGAAGCAACTACTTTTAGTCACGACGAGCCTGAGATACAACATTTATTTAAACATTTATATACAGATTCCATGCACCCTGAGTCTAGTTGGCAAGCAAAAACAGAGATTGCGTACATTGAGAAGTGTATTACATATAATACGGCGCCCAATTATTATTTTTAAAATTTATTTAACTTATCACTTCTCGCTCAACATAATTACTATTTCTTTTTATAATTAAAATCAGCATCTCTCTGCCTTGTAACATTTGCCAGCCCAACGTGGGGCTCTCAGAATTGTAACAATATATATATATATATATATATATATATATATATATATATATATATATATATATATAAGTGATTAGATAATTTCTTAGCCGTTCATTAAATATAACATTTGATAAATTATTATTGGAGTTTTTCGGCTTTTATATGAAATATTTACAAATATCAAGTTAGTATGTATGTAATTGCAAAGTAAGGGGGGATGTAAACATTGCTGTCTACAAATTACAAAGCAAATCATACGAAATTTTTAATTGAAAAAATGTCTATGTTGGGACTCAAACCATTTTTTCAATTAAAAATTTCGTATGATTTGCTTTGTAATTTGTAGACAGCAATGTTTACATCCCCCCTTACTTTGCAATTACATACATACTAACTTGATATTTGTAAATATTTCATATAAAAGCCGAAAAACTCCAATAATAATTTATCAAATGTTATATATATATATATATATATATATATATATATATATATATATTGTAATGGGATTTTATCCTATAACATGAATTTCTGATATACGTTAATTAATTCTGAATATAAAATAATTTAAGATACTTCAATTTTTAGTAACAGATATTTTGAGATTTAAAGGCTTATTTTATGATATTGTCAGAGTACCATATAGACGAATATTGGTGGATAACTTTAGTTTGTTATATTTTTAAAAGTATACTGATTATTTTTAAAAAAAGTAATTAATGATAATATTTAACAAAGTAACACAAAAAATTGTAAATGAAACTAATGTTTTGAAACGAGAGTACTACAATTACTTTGATTATTAATATTAATCTAGAAACTTCAAAAGTCACTCTATATGTTTTAAAATGGTAAAAATATCTAACTTCCTTGATATATGAATTATAACAAATCTCTAGGGAGATCTATTGAAAAAATTGAAAAAATTGGGGACCACATTTTTGTGGTGTGTTTTTAGAAAGGGTTTTTAAAGCGGATATCAATATCTTATTGGTATATAAGTGATCTTATTTGAAAATGAATTTGGAATATTCAGCATTGTCAAAATATTAACCATATAAATATAATATACAACTCAACCAAGATATAGTTGTGACTGAAGTACTGTAAGAGTAAGAGTTTTTCTAAACACTCATATAGCTATGGAGTAATAATTAGCAATTTCAAACATTCAAATCTGACATCTGCTTTCAAAATATTGACATCTGCTTTCAATAACTGACATCTACTTTCAAAATAGGCATCTGCTTTCAAATCTGACGTTTGCTTTCATAACAGACACCTGCTTTCAATAACTGATAACGGGTGTTCAGAAATATTCGAAGTCAAAGTAGTCTTTGAAAATATGAAGTCATGTCTGAGATAGATTGATTTTTGACAGACAACAGTTGACATTTAATAATTATTACAAATCAGATACTTAAGTAAAGATATACGATTTTTTGTTCAGAGCCCACTTGACTTCGAATGTTTCTGAACACCCGTTATTTGCTTTCACTAACTGACATCTGGTTCATTAACACTGTTACTTTATAATGCATTTCTAAATAGCTTGAACCAAGGTCTATTGTGGCTGATTGGTAAGAGCGACAGTTCGGCAAACTGTAGACTTGGGTTCAAGTCCCAACATAGACAATATTTTTCAATTAAAAATTTCGAATGATTTACTTTGTAATTTGTAAACAGCAATGTTTACATCCCCACTTACTTTGCAATTACATACATACTAATTTGATATTTGTAAATATTTCATATAAAAGCCGAAAAACTCCAATAATTTATCAATTGTTATATATACGTATTGTTATGATAAGCAGATGAGCTTTATACCTACTGAAGATTTTCGGCATTTTCGGCTTTATCTTTTAATGTTGAGCAAGTAACTCTCAAAAGTCGGTTCTCGTAAATCAACAGAATATCTAGTACTTATTATTATTATTATTATTATATTTTAAAGATAAAGAAAAATCGCGATGTGCTACTATAAAACAATATATTTAAATCTATTTATATTCAAAAACTACCTCTATAAGTACAATTTTACATACATACGAGTATATGAGTACAAACAGAAATTTCTAGAACTGTATATATATAGAATTGCCTATAATAAATTTGATAGTAGTGATATGGTTATATTGAGAAAGTTTAATATGAATATTCACTTTAATAATTGATAAATAAATTTTAATAAATGTGTACAAGGCTTTTGAAAGGTAAATCTAGTTAATTAGCTTCTATTTATTGTGAATTAATATAATTTTGTCTGTTTATTTGTATCAGTGCAATTCGAATGATACTTTCAATATAGGTTAAGAAATATTGTTAAGAGCGACTGCACAATTATTTAGGTTGCACATAAAGTTCTTCTGTAGCTTCAGGTTTTGCTGCCGCTACAAGAAATTGCTTTTGTACTGCTGATGCGCTTAATTCAGGATGGACATGGTTTAAATTACAACGGGATATCAAATTGCCTTTACCTATAGTGTAAACAGTAGCAGTACATTTTGGTGTCCGACATCTCCACTTTTTAGCCACTTGGCAGTTGTTCCGCAAAACAGTATCGGAAGTTCTTCACAAATAATACTTTACCACGCTTACTAACACTTTTCTTACATTTAAATTTTCAATGTTGCACTTTTAACATGTAATAATTAACTGAAATGTAATGTTTCTAATCAAGTACTTAATTCATAAGAATTTCCATTGGTAGGTGGGGGTAGCAATAGTATAGTCCATCTAGAAAGTATCCGGAATTTATTATTTATGTTAATTTTAATATATTTCTTTTTTGTTACATCCTAATACAAAAGTAATGCATTAAGTAGGTTGCAGCGACAGTAGGCCATGGCCAAAATCATATAACAACATCAGCTGTCAAATATTCTTGATTGCTAACAGGCTTAATATTTGTGAAATAATGTCGCAAGTAGAAAAAGGAAAGTTGATGGAACATTTGTACAGAAGAGTTGTTCTAAACGTTAAAAAATTAGTGCAATTGACCGAACTCGGAAAAAGTGCAGTATATGAGACAATAAAGAGGATAAGAAATGTGAGTGATATGAGCCATGGACCAGTTTCCGGAAGACCGCGTAAGATTATTGGAAACAATCTGAACGCTTTAGTGACTTTAGAACGACAAAATCCACGCCTAGGGTTTCGAAAACTAGCTAACAAATTTGGAAATCAACGTCAAATAAGAGTTTGTCCAGAAACCGTCCGCATTTTACTCAAAAGACAAGGTTACTTAAAAAAGGCAACGAAGAATAGATTTTTGCCAACGTTTTCAAGACGATAATTTTAATGATGTTTTTATATCTGACGAAAGTTGTTTTCAGCTTGTTGCAAATCATCTAAAAATCCTATCAAAAGTTACCGTTCAAATTTCCCACTAAAATAATGGTTTGGGGAACAACCTTTCAACGTGGTGCTACACCTCTCTGTAACCGTTAATAGTGCAAAGTATTGTGAAATTCTTAATGGTTTTCTTCTTGAAACCGCTCATGCTTTATATCCAGAAGGGTGACGTTTTCATCAGGATAATGCAAGATGCCATGCTTCTGCCTACACTACAGCTTGGATGCAAGAACAAAACTTGGCAACGATTCCATGGCCAGCAGCTTCCCCAGATCTTAGTCCCATAGAAAACATATGGGGATGAATGAAAATTGAAGTAGAACGAGCAACGCCACGAAATAAAGAAGATTTGATTTGATCAGTTTTACAAGCCTGGACCACCATCACCGAAAAGTATAGCAGTGACTTAGTTTCAGCAGTACCTCAACGTTTAGTTAAATGTTTATAGTTAAATGGAGGTTGTGTTAGGAAATGAGATGAATTATTTGTTGTGATTTTATTATTCAATTAATAAAAATATATACCGTAAAAATATAAATGTTTTCCGGATACTTTCTAGACGGACTATAGAATACGATATTTGTTCGATTTCAAAAATAATAAGTATCAACCGGGAAAAAATTATAAGGAAAGTATTGATTAGAATATAATACCATTAAGACAATTTTAATGCTCTCCATTACCAGCACCTACCGGCCGGACGAAACTGTATATCCCAAATTTAGGCGTCTTACTGGCCGGACGAAAGTGTATATTATAATTTATGCAAATTTGCTAATCGGACGCAACTGTAATCGCCGTTATCGAATGCATAAGAAACCGCAGCGGGCCTACTCACTATTAAATAACATTGAAATTTTTTAATATTTTTGTTTGCAAATGTAATCATTTCTTAAGTTTAGTTAATCAAATATTATGAATAAATTTTATTAAAATTGATCAACTCCTACAGTATATATTTTATTAACATCAACAAAGCGAAGAGTTTAGTAACAAGATTGGCATCTATACTTAAAAATAAAAAAAAAAACTATAGAAAATTCGATATGTGGAGAAATAAAATTAAAGTCGAATTTTTTTTTATCATAGGAACTGTATACTTTTCTTGAAATAAATAGCCCAAACATATACATATACATAGGCACATATTTCGAGCTGATACATAAATATTGAAAATTCGTGGTTAGAAAACGGAAAGTTTCGGTTCTTCGAAAACGCGCCACACCATTATTTCCTTTCGCCGAAGAGTTATTTCCCTAATAAAATTTTGTTGGAAAGGGACATCGAGATCGTCGATATAATATTTTACGCAAGAACCTTTATAATAGTAACGTTATACAATATCCCTTATCGTTCCACTGTTTGATTTTCCTAACATAACGTTAGCTTTATAGCATACTTTAAATTTTTCCATATTCTCTGTAAACCACTTTAGTTACAAATATTTCCGGACGTATATCTGTTTATTAACGATCTCACAGAAAGGAGACGAAGAATTTGCTTCGCTGAATTTGCTAATCTTATACATTTATGGAATGCGTATGACAAATGATTTTTTGCAATACTACGAAACTGAAAATATTTTTCTTTTACATTCTCGACTACATTATGTCGAATATTATTTTACTTTCATGAGGGTAGACCTTCATCGACAATTCTCTTTTCCTTCGTTATCATTTCCTAGTAGAGAAATATAATAATTCTTGTTCGTGTTTTCATGAAATTTTTAGGAAAATGGTAGCTCATTAGGTAATGTTTTCGGATATTTCTACCTTAAATTTTTCTTGTTTTCACAACCTTAAAAGAAACTTGTATGTCCAACTTTATGATTTAGACCAAGTCGTGGGAGTAATATACGATCTATTTTTCCTGTGTTTTTAGTTGCAGACAGTAAACCTAGAGAGCGCTAGTATAGATTTAAAAAAGTGCTCTAATGGACCCTTTGTAAATAAAAATTACACAGGTCTACAGTGATTTTGATGTTTGAAAGCTGTTTGCTAATTTGTATATGTTTGGGGGCCCTTATTCTAAAAAACGCCATATTTTTGCTCTATCACGTAAATTTTTTTTATAGCGCTCTATATCTTAAAAATGTTAATTTATTAATATACATACCTATGACAAGAATATGTTTGTTCCATGTTAGGCATGATTTTTAAATGAATCGATTTTTATGAAATTAAATGTGATTTGGCAACACTGGTTAATATTCGATTTCTCAGCAAAGCAACAGAGTCGGCGCAGAAGCGTCAATACAACGTTTAAACCTGCTTATATGCAGTTTGGTGGTGTTAGTCGTGCTACTGTGTCCGCGCGCTTGTTGTCTTCGTTGTTGCGTATTTTAAGTGTTCTAGAACGTATAAATATGGAAAGAAGACATTGTGTGAACAATCTGAATAACTTTTGTTATATCTGTGGTAGTTATGTCGTAGTAAAGCAGAGGCAAACTATAACTTCTTTTGAGAAAAATGTATACCACGCTCATTTTGGTGTAAAAATTGGCGACCAAGACAAGTCCTGGGCTCCTCATACTGTTTGTTCCGTTTGCGTTGAAGCATTAAGAAACTGGCAAAAAGGTAGGAAGAAATGTTTAAGCTTTGGTGTTCCTATGGTATGGCGAGAGCCTAGAAATAACAGTGATGATTGTTATTTTTGTTCGTGTAATGTTCAAGGATTCAACAGAAAAAATAAGAAACAAATTGTGTATCCCAATCTTGTCTCTGCTATTCGACTAGTTCCTCATGGACCAGATGTACCGATACCTACCTCCCCAAAAGCATTAGAAAACGGCATATCGTCAGAATCCAGATGACTCAGATTTCACACCAGATTTCAGAGAGCCCGAAGTGCTTAACCAGAGCGAACTAAATGATTTAACTAGAGATTTGCACCTTCCAAAGGATGCATCCGAATTGTTAGCCTCCCGACTTCGTGAGAAACATTTACTGGCACCTGGCGTCACATCAAGCTTTTACCGGGATCGCGAAAAAGAGTTATGTCAATATTTTACTCAAGACGGACCGCTAGTGTATTGCAACAATATTCCTGACTTTTCAAAATTAGGAAATGTGCCGTATGTAAAAGAAGAATGGCGCCTGTTTATTGACTCAAGTAAGCGTAGTTTAATAGGCGTTTTATTGCACAATGGTAACGAGCTGGCCTCGGTTCCCGTTGCCCATTCGGTACATTTAATGGAAACGTATGAAAATTTTCAACTTCTTTTAAAGAAAATAAACTACCAAGAACATCAGTGGATGCTTTGTGGTGACCTTAAAGTGCTGTGCAGGCTACTAGGACAACAAGGAGGTTATACAAAATTTCCATGCTTTATTTGTGAGTGGGATAGTCGAGCAAGGGATAGACATTGGACTCAAATAGAATGGCCCTCTAGAACAAGCCTTACACCTGGTAGCAAAAATGTATTAAGAGATAGCTTGGTTGACCCAAAAAAAGTTTTACTGCCTCCTCTCCATATCAAACTTGGCTTGATGAAGCAGTTTGTTAAAGCCCTAGACAAAAATGGACAGTGTTTTAAATATTTGTGCGAGACATTTCCAGCCTTATCCGATGCCAAGTTAAAAGAAGGTATTTTTGTTGGGCCGCAGATAAGAACATTATGCAAAGACAAGGATTTTCAAAACACAATTACCAATGTCGAGAAAAACGCCTGGGTTTCATTTAAAGAAGTCATTGATAAGTTTCTTGGGAACTCTAAGGACAAAAACTACGAAAATATTGTTCAAAATATGTTACAACACTTTCATCGTCTAGGTTGTAATATGAGTTTGAAAGTGTATTTCCTGTTTTCACATTTGAACTATTTTCCTGAAAATCTTGGAGCAGTTAGCGAAGAACAGGGAGAGAGGTTTCACCAAGACATTAAGGAAATGGAACGGCGATACCAAGGCAGATGGAGCATAACGATGATGGCGGACTACTGCTGGATGTTAAAACGGGATATGCCCTTAAAAACATACAACCGAATGTCCGGACAACGCAGCTTTCTGGCAAAAAGGCAAAGATTTCACTTAAAAAAGACTGAGTAAAGTATTTTTTTCCACTTTTTTAACTTGTATTCCACCTTTTTACTCAATAAACAAATAATTTTTTTTAGAAATATCGTTTTTTTTTCATTTAATATTTGCAAAAAACCTTACGTGATACAAATAAATGCATAGAATTTTCGAAATCAGCCTACCAAAATTATATAAAATCAGTTTTCAAAATAAAAACATCTGTCAAAAAGTTTAATTTTGTAGACCTGTGTTATTTTATGTCAAACATTGCCAGTTTCAACTTCAATTTTGATGTTTATTGTGTTTTACATATATACAGAGTGGGAAAAAAGTACTGTATATCGCTTGCAACTTTTTAATTATCAATTTAATTAAACAATTTCTTATAAAAAAGATTCATATAATATTTCGCATCATTTGGTAGCATTCGTTTTTTTGAGTTCGCTATTTTAATGGAAGGCCAACTAATTTTTTTTTCTTAAATATCGTCATGTATTTTTTAAATTTTAATGAAATTAACAAAAAAAAACATGTGTGTACAAACAAAAACGGTGAGTTAATTAAAAACTAGAAAAAAAAGATCTTGACAAAATTAATGCTCGGAGTGCTCAAAATGGGCACCATTTACAGCCAAACAATGACCTAGTCGGTCTCTAAACACCTGCAAAAGTGCAATCCTATTGACCTCAGTCTGAATTCTAAGTTGTAAATCCTCGAGATTATTGGGCCGATTTCGGTAGACTTCAGTGGCCCCACATAAAAAATCCAAAGGATTTAAATCTGGAGACCTAGCAGGGCATTCGATAGAACCTCTTCTACCAATCCACCTGCTAAGATACACCTCATTTAAGTGCTCTTTTACTACTGCTCCATAATAAGGTGGAACACTATCCTGTTGAAACCATATATGCTCAGGAATACCATTATGTATAGGAAATAAGTTTGCATAAGCAGGAAGTACTTAATTTTGCAACAGATGCAAGTACCTAAGGTTAAATTTCCTTCTATGAAGAACGGGCCAATAATATTGGTGCCAATTATGTGCCTACTAAAATAGCAAACATTTCAGATGGTGTAGATCTCGGTTTCCGGGTTGGAACCGCGTCGAGTTAGGCGTAATTGCCAACGTTTCGTCCACTGTTTCAAGGGACATCTTCAGGGCTGTACGTAGATGTTCGTCGTTTCGCAGTAGCTTGAAGAATGCTATGACAGAGACCGGCACAACTTATATAGGGGGGACCGGGTCAGATGGTGGCCTGCTATTGGCTGGAGACAATGAGCCCATGGCATGCGTCGTATGGTCGTGGTAATTCTTAATAGAGTTCAGTAGAGTTTGCCACGTCGGATGTAACGTATAGCCATCGTCTCTATTGAGATTGCGGGGATGTTTGTAAATTTCAATAGATTCACGGATTTTCCTAGGGAAATAATGCGATTCACGGGACAGAAGGTTGATATCTTTGAATAGAATTTGATGACCGAAGTTGAGTTTGTGTTCTGCCAGCGCTAAACCGGCTATATGTAACAGTCTAGTACAACGTTCATGTTCGGACACACGCACACCGACTGGCCGCCTAGTTTCGCCAATGTACACATTGCCACACGAACACGGAATGCGATACACTCCTTGTGCTTGGAGCGAAAATATTTTGTCTTTAACCGAGGGTAAGAGGTCCGAAACTTTAGAATGGGGTCTGAAGACAGTTTTGATTTTATTTCTGTATAGAACCTTTCCTATATGATCGGTGATACCTTGAATATACGGTAAGAAGGCGGTGCTGATGTTAGGCTCGGGTTCACTTCGAGGTTTTGGGTTACGATGTCTCACTATAGTACGGTGTATGTCGTGGGCGTTATAATTATTCTGGAGTAGGGTGTTAGAAACATGCTTAAGTTCGGAGGGTAGTGCCCTAGGTTCTGAGATAGAAAACGCACGATGTACAAGAATTTTGATGACCGATTGTTTGTGTGCCGGGTGATGATGGGAAAATCCGTTCAGATATCGGTCCGTATGAATCGGTTTTCTGTAAACCGTGTGCCCCAGTTTGCCATTGATATTGCGGGTCACTAAGACGTCTAAAAACGGGAGACTTCCGTCTGATTCCACCTCCATGGTAAAGCGAATGTCACGGTGCGGGGAGTTTAGAAAAAGTAAGAATTCATCTAAAGACTGCCGCCCATGCGACCAGATGACGAACTTATCGTCTACATATCTAAACCAACATTTAGGTTTTAAATGAAAGGAGCTTGAGACTTGTTGTTCGAATGCTTCCATAAAAATGTTAGCGACAACCGGGGATAAGGGGAACCCATAGCGGCTCCCGACACTTGTTCTAACCCTACTCCAGAATAATTATAACGCCCACGACATACACCGTACTATAGTGAGACATCGTAACCCCAAACCTCGAAGTGAACCCGATCCTAATATCAGCACCACCTTCTTACCGTATATTCAAGGTATCACCCATCATATAGGAAAGGTTCTATATAGAAATAAAATCGAAACTGTCTTCAGACCCCATTCTAAAGTTTCGGACCTCTTACCCTGGGTTAAAGACAAAATATCTTCGCTCCAAGCACAAGGAGTGTATCGCATTCCGTGTTCGCGTGGCAGTGTGTACATTGGCGAAACTAAGCGGCCAGTCGGTGTGCGTGTGTCCGAACATGAACGTTGTACTAGACTGTTACATATAGCCGGTTTAGCGCTGGCAGAACACAAACTCAACTTCGGTCATCAAATTCTATTCAAAGATATCAACCTTCTGTCCCGTGAATCGCATTATTTCCCTGGGAAAATCCGTGAATATATTGAAATTTACAAACATCCCCGCAATCTCAATAGAGACGATGGCTATACGTTACATCCGACGTGGCAAACTCTACTGAACTCTACTAAGAATTACCACGCCCATACGACGCATGCCATTGGCTCATTGTTCCCAGCCAATAGCAGGCCAACATCTGACCCGGTCGCCCCTATATAAGTCGTGCCGGTCTCTGTCATAGCATTCTTCAAGCTACTGCGAAACGACGAATATCTACGTACAGCCCTGAAGATGTCCCTTGAAACAGTGGACGAAACGTTGGCAATTACGCCTAACTCGACGCGGTTCCTACCCGGAAACCGAGATCTACATCTAGAGAACGACCGCGGAAACCTACACCTACATTTATTGCAGTTTGTTTTTAAATTCTATAACTAAAATTCACAGTTTATGATGCTGGCATTCTTCATTCTGATATTTTATGGTACAAAATTTAGTGAACGTGCGTTTGATAAAGCATTGGAAAGTTCCAAACTGTGTAGATGGCACATTCACTCATAAAATAAGGTAAATTGAAAAGTGTCTAAAGAGTCCAGCAATAAAATAAGTAAAAATGTAAAGAAGCAAGAATCTAGTGACTCATCTGAAGAAGATGAAGACCTGGTTTTAGACGATGATTCTGACCTGGATTGTGACATTGGAGAAGAGGAAGCAGAATGCATGTTTTGTAGTGGGTTTTCCTCTGATGATCATGCAGGTAAACAATGGATTCAGTGTTCCAAATGTTTTAAGTGGGCTCATTGTGATTGTGCTAACATAGACAGAAAAGACGCATACATTTGTGTTTTCTGCCTCGATGGCTAATTCCTTCCTGTTGTCCTATCCGGTATTCAGATCATTTTTTTCGGTAACGAAAATTTGCACTTTTTTTAGAATCCGTATTTAAGTTATTTAGAGTAGGTATTCATTTCTTTTGTTTTAATAAATGGTTTTAAATTCTTTAATCTTTGTTTTGTTGTAAAAGATTCCTCGATATTCCGATACAATGGGCCTAAAATCAGTGTTTTTCAAAAGGTATCCGATATTAGGCTACTTTACTCTACCGAATTGAATAAAGGTTGATAAATATGAACGATGCCGCATCCTAAATTCAGGGAAACGTTTGCATTTTAATACGATAATAAACTATAGTTAAACAAAGGTTTCAATTTTGTACCTGACCCTTAGGTTCAAATACTATATTCTATGATTCCTTATATTTAATATATAATACAAATTGATTTCGTTTGTAAGACGAAAGAACTACTATTAAAACAATAAATTAACAAAAATATATTGATTAAGTAAATAATGAGCTGAAAGAAAAGTTTGTATCAAGGATATAAATTATTAATTCGCATATTTAAACATAACATAAATATCACCAGCATTAATTTTCAGTAAAATTGCTTTTAAAATAATATATCGCATTCAGTGTATTTATTACCATATTTAATTTATTTCGAATAATTTATTATTTTGTTTATTTTTATAGTAATATATTTAATATTTATGAGCACAGAAATACTTTCCAGTGCCAGCTGTACCACTTATTTCCTGAAAGATATTGTACTAAAGTGTAAATTTATGAAAAATAGTAATGACATTTTGTGTTTTTATGAAGGTTTGTCATTCTTGTTTTGTTTTCTAACCGACTTTCAAAAAGGAGGAGGTTATTCATTCGTCGTGTACATTTTTTTGTGTTTGTTCGCGCATAACTACTCAACACGTTGAATAGTTAAACTGTAGTAGTTAAACTGCAAACTGTAAATTCTATTATTCCAAAATGCATGTAGAAAGTTTACATTTTTTAAGATTATTCGAGCATCGAGAGCACGCTGCAATACTTCTTATGTCTGATAAATTTGATGGCAACAAAGAAGCTAAATTGTCATTACAAATGTTGTATCGCAATTTATTTGGTACTTGCAATATGATTTAATGTTCGTTAAATTGCGTTCCGACCTATAATTTTCAAACATAATTTTAATCGCCCATAAAACTTTAAATTTTCCGTTTTATAGAAGATGTATAATAAAAAAAACTTTTTATTAAAAATTATTTTTGGGTCGTGCTTATTTATTTAGACTGTGAAATATGACAACGTAATGCATATACAGTGTGTCCACAGATTCATTCTCAACATGGGGATCTCGCTTATTATGAGAGATAGAGATTTGGTTAAATGGTATCAAATACTCCAGAGGTAAAGTTGTACCAAACTCTATACACTAGCTTTGAATATTTAACGTACTTCGGGCGCTATTGCAAAAAAAGTGAATTTTTGTTTTTTCGATTTTGTTTAATAACTCATTTATTTTTAGAGTAAGACAAATTTAGTTTACACTTCCTTAAGGCACTATTTTAATGAGAATCTGGTGGTGTATTTAGATTTCTGAATACCGCTATAGTAGTTGAGGTACAATGGTCAAGTTTCATTTATCTTATGGGGGTCATAGTTGGCTATGACACCATCGAAAAATTTTTCTTTCCCTTTTCAAAAATGTATAATTTGTTATACCTGATACCAAAACTAACTTGAAACATTAAAAAAAAACAACATATTGTTACATTAGCAGGTTAGAACGCTTGTGAAATTTGACAATAGGAAACTTTGGAAACATAAAACAATCAAAGATATAACTGTCATTGTTAGTGCTTGTTTATAGTTGACATTTAGTTTATGTTCTGTGAAATTTACAAATCGAATAGCAAAATAAATACCTAGCATAATAAAGTATGAAGTACCATTTAAATACTAAATTTAGTGATTATTATTAAATAATTTTGCTGTCATGGAGCCGTTTAGTAATAGGGACAAAGTTTATATGTTGTCCTATCACATTCTGTAACAAAAATTCGGCGAGAGCTGCCGAAATGTACATAAACCAGTATCCAGAACGCAGACAACCCCATCTTTCTACTTACAGAAATTTAACGGTAAATTTAATACATCATGGATCAATTACTAAGCCATCTACAAAACCGCAGCGCATAAGTAATGAAACGAAAACTAATGTTTTACAAGCAGTTGTTAAAAATCCAAACACATCAGTTTGGGAAATTCAATATAACACCGGCCTTCCAAAATCTACTGCTCATAAGATTTGGGCCTCTCACAAATATCATCCATATAAATACAATGTATGTCAATCTTTAAGACCAAGAGATAATGAAAGACGAAGAGAATTGTGTGAATGGTACACTAGGCAATGCGATGGTAATGATCATTTTTCTTCTCAAATATTATGGTCCGATGAAGCTAGATTCACAAATAATGGTTTATTCAATAGACAAAATTTACGATTTTGGTCTACAGAAAACTCTCATGTAATCAGGCTTGCTCGACATCAAGTGCGTTTTGGATTTAATGTGTGGTGTGGCATTCTAGGATCACGATTAATTGGTACAATAATTTTCAATGAAACACTAACGTCCGACGTTTATTTGCACTTATTGCAAAATAATATTGAAGACTTGCTGGGTGAATCACCTTTACAAGAGGCTCATAATTGTTGGTTTCACCAGGGCGGTGCTCCAGCACATAATTCCAGAATTGTACCCAATATCCTCAGTCAGCGGTTTGGTAACAGGTGGATCGGAACTCGTGGACCGGTGAAAGGGCCACCAAGATTTCCTGATCTGACGCCGCTCGACTTCTATTTGTGGGGTTACATTAAAGACAAAGTGTATGCTCGCAGCCACAATAACATAAATGCACTTCGTGAAAGCGTGGTTTTACATAAAGTTGTTAAATCTACTATTCGTAGATCCTATTTATGTTTGGAAAATGATGGTCAGTCAACTGTTTGAACATTTTATTACAAACGGCGGCTTTGTTGGATATCGGGATGCGGATGTGCCGTGATAATAATAATGAAATTATTCTAAGATAAAATAATTAGTGGTGCTGGTGAAGTTTCATCAAAGTGCCAGGACATGCGTGATATTGGTTAATTTAAATAAATATACAACAACTTAGTTACTAAATAAAACACAACAGCGTTGTCGTTAAAGTTTGTATTTATATTTACATAAGAAGAAATTGAAATTGATATATTTAAAAGTAATTAACAAAAGTAATATATACACGAGGAGCGGTAAATAAGTAATTGAAAATTAACACAATGTACACTGAAAACGAACGTTAACTTGAGTAGTAAATTAGATGTTAATTAATTACGATTAATATAAAATAATCTCTGTATCGAACAATACAGAGTTACCTTTGATTTGCGGCGATGGGCGGCCACGTGGTGCGTCATATACCTGGACAGATATGCAGAGCGATGTTTGGCCGGAGGAACAAGAAATTAATTAGTTTAAATTAATGTGGATTCGCTTAAAAGAATAATATATATAGAATAATACCGTTTACCATAGAAGCGGAAGAGGCCGGGCGGCGTGGCATCGTGAACTTGAACAGTACGATAAGTAAGATGTGTGTGTATCTTACGAGGGTTCTAACGAGAAGATATCTGATAGTTTTTGTGTCGATAGACACTGGTTTTTGAAAACGGTCTGTTTTATGACCTGAGTCGAAGAGAGGGTCGATATCTTGATTAATAATTAATAAGAGGCGGGACCTGAAGAGTTGTTCTATCGATGGCATAAATATTATTAAAATAACGCTTGTGACATAAGTTTTCTAATGATATGAAACACCATATATAAGAGAAGATGTATATAATTAAATTAATACAATATAATGAAATGTATCTAGAAATTCCAGAGTACGGTTGTTGCCGGGTCAGGTAGAAAACGAAGGGTCTCGTCGGTCAGGATATAACAAAAGAAATGCTTTCTCTTTGTAAACGAATATACAGAAGAAAAAATGTCTTAAGTTAAATATTATTTTAAAATCGAGATATTTAAAGAAGAAATATGATTTAAAAATAAAATAAAATATTCTATATGCGGAGCGTAACAATTTTTATAATTTCTTATTATAATTTTGTTTTAAATAATATATAAGTATTTTTTGAGCTGCCTATGTTTTTAATTTAATAAATAATTGTTGCAACATAAAGTTTTCTTTCTTTCTTTGTTTGCAAAACCTTTTATTGTCAAATGCCACAACCGCTCTAACCTGTTAATGTAATAATATGTTATTTTTTTAATTAGTTTTGGTATCATTTATAACAAATTATACATTTTTGAAAAGAGAAAGAAAAATTGTTTTCGATGGTGCCATAGCCAACTATGACCTCCATAAGAAAAATTAAACTTGGCCATTGTAGCTCCACTACTATAGCAATATTCAATAATCTAAATACACCACCAGGTTCCTATTAAAAAAGTGCAAATTAAATTTATCGTACTTTAAAAATAAATGAGTTATTAAAGAAAAACGAAAAAACAAAAATTCACTTTTTTTGTAATAGCGCCCGAAGTACGTTAAATATTCAAAGCTAGAATATAGGGTTTGGTACAACTTTACCTCTGGAGTATTTGATCTCATTTAATCAAATCTCTATCTCTCATAAAAAGCGAGATCTCCATGTTGAGAATGAATCTGTGGACACACTGTATATAACGAGAAATACTACCTATCTGATCATTCTTCGTAGCGCTGAAAAGTATTTCAATAGGTTGCATTTATTTAACCAACTTATATAATTAAACAAATGTGGGAAAGTATTGCAAAATAATTACAACAACCTGCTGTGCAATGTCAGCGAGAACGTTGTCTAGTTTATGTCTTTATTAAATTATGCTGGGAATTTATATATTGTTTTCTTTGTGTTAAACTAGCCGTTAATAATGGGTTCATTCTTTCATCAAGTACAGTTATAAATACGCATAAATAATATACAGTAAATATTAAAATATCGTCCGTTTGAATGATATACTAATGTCTTGAAGACAATCACAGAAATTAAAATTACAGTTATGATAAAATAATATTTATATGTTTTCAACAAATATACGATTATGTCTCTGCTTATGGTAGTAGTTATATCTACATATTTTAAAAGAAATTTGTAATTACACTGCTTAGTAGAGGGTTCGGTATGTAATGTACAATTAGTCCTATTCTTATGTATATTTTTATGAATTATATTTACTTAGAATTAGAATTGTATTAGAAATTAGTCATGCATTATAATTATTATTTACGCACACATCGTACAGACATACTCAGACATATTTGAAATATATAAACATAGTGCATATGGTACATACAAGAAGGTACATCAATACTTTATGCACGTATTACGCATTTGTTACAAATGAAACAGACATGCAATATAGATATCTGTAACTGTACACATGGACAATACACCTCGTATTTTCAGCATTTACTTCTGCTTAAGACACGTGTTTCTGCCATCTATAGGCGTCGTCAGTCAAGCTAGTGAAGCAATGTAATACAAATGATACAAATCTTTTTAAGAACAGATTTGTATCTGTATATACATTTACGCTGAAATCGCCTACAAGATATAGCAAATTTCGTCCTATAAGATGGCACTATTTAATAAGTGGCATCTGACGGACGAAAGAGACTATGCCGAAAAAGACGACCTTTCGCTTGACCAGCTATGCTGGTACATAAACGAAAAAATACGTATAGGTGTAGTCCATTAACACGAGCCAGATGGCGGTAAATATACAAAAAGGTTTAAGTATATCAATACGTTATGCACGTATTACGCATTTGTTACACATGAAGCAGACATGCAATATACATATCTGCAACTGTACACATTGACAATACACTTCCTATTTTCAGCATTTACTTCTGCTTAAGACACCTGTTTCTGCCATCTATAGGCGTCGTCAGTCAAGCTAGTGAAGCAATGTAATACAAATGATACAAATCTTTTTAAGAACAGATGCATATGGTATACCTACTTTTCCTATCATTCGTTGCGATACACACAAAGGAACATACTTTGAATTTAGTCGAAGTCTGAATTATATACTTTTAAGTCGATGTGTTAAACTAAACAAAATCAGATCATAAGAAAATCCCACCTCCAATACAAAAACCAATGCCGATACATTAATTTCAAATATAGTCATTTTAATATACAAGGTGTTTGATCACTCGCTTTCCTAATTTGGAGGGTAGAAAGTTGCCAAAGTTTATAATGTTTTACCATAAAATCGCATAGAAAAAGTTTTCAAATAAGCGCGAAAAAAAGAAGAAAATATAGGAAAATGTTTTTGAGACGGTCTGTATATATAGTGTATGTGTATGTGTGTCATCTATGTAAGTTTTATGCCATCGATTGTTATTGAAAGGAAAAATGCTGACATGTGTGCAATAGACCCACTCGTCGAAATCAAGGCGCTATTGTGCTTACAGTGTCATATTTAGATATTTGCCGATGAAATTTTAATGTTCGTATTTGAAATTCGTATTTTACAAGAAATGGTGTATTTAATTTTGACAATGCTCAGAAGTGGCAAATGCGAAACTTCCGGGCGATTAAACCAGCTCACCATCAACACTGATTTTTTAAAATGTGTGGATCGGTATAATAAATAATTACATTGTTGTGCCATTTTTGAACGGATAAGTTTATTTGAATTTTTTACAGAATATTCTGCCGGGATTACTAGAATATATTCCCTTGAATATTCGCGTGTCGATGTGGTATCAGCATGACAGATCATCTGTACATTTTGTTCGCATGGTTTTGGCCGCGTTGTGCGAACTAGAAAACGTTAAGTCGCTTACGAAAGAAAGAAAAATTAATTTAAAGTGTTGTAAACGGATATCTTATGAAGTAGGTGTTTTGTTTTTGTTTATCGTAGACGAATGTGTTTACATAAAGCGAACATGCATCGATCTCTATACCAAATGTTTGTTTTTGCTCATCTGTTGGCGTGTAAATAGAAATAATTTTATGAATGACCAGTCTGATATTAAAAAGCAAACGAAGGGATATTTATTTACGTTTTATTTTTTGTGAAGGTCACTGGACTGTGTGTGTTCTTCTACTTTATTTTTATTACTTACCTACCTCAACACAATGTCTGTCTAACATAAAAACGCTGACTTTTTTCAACAAAATCAACACAATTAAAAAAAAATTTGCGGATAATGAAATGCTTGACGTACATATACAAACTGTTTATATTAAGTCAACGAATGAACGAACAACCTAAATGTTAGTATTTTCAAGAATAGTGTAAGAAACAAGTGTAATCAATAAGTGAAATAAAATAATGTAAAAGATAACTGTATTGTTATTTATCGTAAACGGTGGAACACTACAGGTAGCTGCTATGACACATTTTCATAGAGCTGTAAAATTGTTGAAAAATTGCGATATATAATAACTTTAATATGTCCAATTCCAATGTCCAATCACTAAGGATTCCGCTAAAAGGGAGATCTGGTTATGGCTAGAAAAAGAACATAAAAATAAATGGAGGTTAACGGAAGGTCAACTCCATACCAAAACACTACTAAGGGGGCTGGACGGAAAGTTTTCAGCCAACCTAATTCTTAGTAGCAAAAAAGAAATTAAAATAATTACCGGGTTAATAACCGGACATTGTCCTTTAAGGAAGCATTTGTACACCATGGGCTTGGTTAGCGAGCCCTGGTGTAGGAGATGTGAAAAACAGGAGGAAACTAGCCTTCATGTAATATGCACGTGTGAGGAACTGAAGGAACTCAGACAGAAATATTTCGGGAGAGATCTATTGGATCCTTCGAGTGTACTCAAACTTCCCCTGAGGAGGATAGTGGCTTTTATCGAGGACACAAGGCTAACAGAGTGGAATTGAGAGATCTATTGGGGATAGTACAAAGAGCAGTGTGCTCAAGTGCCTGGACGTGGTGGCGTCCAACCCAAAACAGAGAAGAAGAAGAAGAAGAAGAAGATGTCCAATTTTACTTTTTCAAAATAATATCTTTTAAGTAGCCCTCATTGACTTCTAAACAAAACCTTAACCTATTTTAAAAATTTTCCATAATTCTGAGCAGGAGTTAAGCATTAATACTCTGACATTCTTGAAAAATGTTGTTTTTCAATGCCCGACTAGTTTTTGGTCGATTGTTATATATCCTATCCTTAAAAAAGCCCATAAAAAAAAATCGGGAGCCGATATATCTGGAGATCTTGGCGGCCAATTTAGGTTGCCATATTTTGATATAACTTTATTCGGAAACATTTCCCTTAAAGTAAGAAGAGTCTGCCTCGCTGTATTGGCTGTCGCAACATCCTGCTGGAACCATACATTGTCTTGCCCCAATCTTCGTAGTTCTCCTACCAAAAGATTCTGTAGCATGTGCATATAACGATGGGCGTTAACGGTGACTGCTTGATTATTTTCCTAGAAAGTCTATGGTTCAACGATTCCAAAAATTAATACTCCACACCATACTGGCACTTTCATGTAAAGGTTTTTGATGTAACTGTTGAGAATTTTCCGACAAACAACGCAACACATTTTGATATTTATTCAAGATTTCTAAGAATTCTCTGCAATTTGTCATGCGAAGTGCTCTATTGCTTTCCTTTAGAGGCTGCACAATCTGAATTTTATAGGGGTGAAAACGTAAATCATTTTTAAGAATCCTACGGAGACATCTGTCAGAGATTTGCAGGGCCAATGAATGTTTTTTTCGCAGATCGCATCGGATTTATGTAAATGACGATACGAACCCATTTAACGTTTTCTGGTGTCCGAACAGTTGTAACACCACCTTTAGATTTTGAGGCAACACTGCCTCTTTCATTAAAATCATTCACCAACCTTAAAATGTCTTCCTTGATGAAATTCTCTTATGTCTTTCAACATTAAATTCCCGCCGAAAACTTCCTTGAGCTTGGATAACGGAACCATTTCTAACAAACTCATTCACTGCATAAATACGTTGGTTTAGTGGAAATTTCTCCATTCTAATAAAAATTTCATATATAGGCATGAAGTTTAATGTCAAACTAACTGACATCATATTATTTGGTTTTTCATAGCAACCTATTAAAAGTGTGTCATACCAGTTGCCGAACACTGTATATTATTGCTGCGTTAACATTGCAATTACACAATTATTTGAAAAATGTATGTAGATCTTGTTTCTTCTAATTGTGATCTTAGTATTACAGTTAAACATTCTGATATTTGTCACTGGTACCTCAAGTGCTTGCACGCACATTCGCCGGTACGATTTTCTTCCTCAAATTTTTGATATGACTTTTATAAAGCTGATTATGCCTAACCGTATACTGAGTTTATTAATTTAGATTAGTCATTTCTTGATTGTAATGACAACGTTAATGCCGCCTTGATGAATTCTTACGACGTACTGTATTCCACAATAGATAAATATGTCCTTAAAAAGATTAAATCCAGATACTACTATCCTACATGGTTTACACGAGAGATCAAAATCTAATTTGAAAAATATCGAAAATTTTCGAAGTAAATGGAAGCATATTGAATTTCTGAATGAGTTTCAGCGCTTAAGCTCTCTAAATAAGTATAATTTTTCAAGCCTATGGTGTTTAGATAACAAATGTAGAAGACATTAAATCAAACCTTAGAGATTTGTGGAAATTTCTTAATAATAAACTAAATCCACTAAAATTCCTGGTACACTCTTTGACAATGCCATTAAATTTTGCGAACCTTTAGACCTAGCTAATGCATTTGTTCATACATTTTCCAATGTATATTTACAAAATTACAGTTTAAACTATTCTGAATCTTTATGTATTGTCCATCTGTTACCTTTCTTGTGATTACTGTGGATGAGTTGGTTAAATGTACGTCCAATCTTAACAATAAGTTTACTGCTGGTGACGATCTTTTTCCAAGCTTTTTGGTATGTGATTGTAGATTTGTATTTGCCTTCCCTTTAGTTATGATTGTGGATCTTTCCATAAAAGTAGAAACCTTTCCTGATTTATGGAAGCGTGCAGTTGTTTGCCACGTTCATAAAAAGGAAGATAAGTAATTATTGTCAAATTATGGTCCTATTTCCGTTTTATCTAACTTTGCGAATATTCTAGAATTTATGGATATATTAGTCAGTTTTTATTCCAAAATCAGCATGGATTTCTTCCTAGGGGTTCCATATTGACTCATTTGTGTAATGTCTCTTAGGTCTTGAGCGAGGTTCTGGATAGGCGTGGTCAGGTAGATGTCATTTATACTCGCACGCATTTGACACTATAAGTCATAAAGTCTTACTGTCTAATCTTATCTCCTTTGGCTTTGCGCCATCTTATTTAAAATTTCATGAATTCATATTGCAAAAATCGAATTTGTTATGTATCCCGCTCATTTGAATTTTTTGCAACATCTGGTGTACCTCAGGTTTCCAACTTGGTGCCAATTCTTTTCGTGTTATTTATCAACGACCTGCTGGTTATTCTGACCTGTCCAGTTTAAGCATATGCGGATGACTTAAAGATATACTCTTAAATAAATAAAACCAACGATACATGTTTTCTGCAAGATAATTTAAATATAATTCCAAATTGGTGTAATAGTTTCAAATTGGAAGTAAATACTAACAAATGTTGTTCTGTGTTATTAAGAATTATATCAACTTTATGTGTTTAATATATTTGTAATATTTCATTGAATTTGATTTGATTTTGTATGAAAACCTAGCCCGATGGGGAGAACTGAGAATAGATTTGAATTTAGAGTATTCATATTATACAAGCTGTCCCGTATCGTTATGTTCAAATTTTAGGAGTGTAAAGTAGACTTCATTTCAAGTAACAAAAGCGCAAAACTTGTATATCCATTTTTATTTGTTTCAAAGTTACAGATCTATGAATGTGATTGTCAGATCATGAAAAAAAAATGTAATCCTAAAGTCAATACAAACTGATTTTATTTAAAAAAAGTTACACGATTCAATAACAGGCCTGTGATTGAAAACGTCGCATAATAAAATGTTATCCTAAAATAAATAAACACGTGTCGTAGTGCATACAGTAATTTCTTGGAGATCTACAAAAAAGTGTACTGGAAATTGATTTATGATAAAGAAGGTTCTTACTTATTTCTTAAGTCCTGAACCATTAATATCATACAATAAACAAATATTCAGATGACTGTTAACGTTGCATTTTTTTAATAAAGGTTTACATTACGTTTCAGTTCATACAACAGCTTATTACTGAGTGGACACGTTTTCTTTATTCAAAATGCCTTACCGATTTTCTTCTCAAGAGTATGCGGACATGCATTTTCTGTATGGCTACTGTAACGGCAGTGCACGTCAAGCAGTTATTGAATAACGACATCGGTTCCCGATAGGCGCATTTCTCATTACAGAACGTTTCTGGAAGTACACAGACAATTTCGGGAATGCGGACTGCGTGATTATCTTTTCGACCGAGGAGTAAATTTGCCAGCAGACTTATAGTAAGAAGCAGTAGCTATTGCTACAAGAGATTCAAATCTCAGTGTACGTCTAATCTCTAGAAAACTAGGAATGCCACGAACGACAGTTTGGCGAATTCTAAAACGTGATTGCTTATATCCATATCACTATCGCAGGGGACACGGTTTGCTTGAGGCAGACCACTGTGCTCGTCTAGTTTATTCTACCTGAATATTAAGTCACGCTTCATTTTAATTTCTGCAGAACAGTCCTCTGGACAGATGAATCTATGTTCACGAGAAGTGGTGTTACAAATCTGAGAAACCTGCACAGGTGGTCATCAGAAAATCCCAAGGCTATACGCCCATCTAAATTTCAACATGAATTTTCTATTAACGTTTGAGCGGCCCTAATCGATGACTTGTTGATTGGTCCTGTCGTTCTTCCTGGGAGGTTAAATGCGGACAATTACCTTCAATTTCTTATTGACGAACTGCCAGATCTTTTAGAGTGATGTCCCACTAAATGTTCGACGAGATATGTGGTTTCACATGGATGGGGCACCACAACATTTCGGAATTGCTGTCCGAAATTGGGTTAACGTCAATTATCCAAGATGGATTGGTCGAGGTGCTCCTGTTGCATGGCCACCCAGATCACTCGATCTTAATCCCCTTAACTTTTGTTTATGAGGGTACATGAAAAATTTAGTCTGCGCGCAAGTTTCGAACATAAGAGAAGAGTTGTTGGATCGTATTCACCTGGCTGCCGAATCCAACAAAACAAGTATGATAAGTACCTCTTCTGTTGGCTTAAGGGCACAAGCCTGCATTCAACAAGGAGGTGGACATTTCGAAAATATTATTAATTGAACTTTTATAAATAAAATCAGTTTTTATTGACTTTAGGACTACATTTTTTTTCATGATCTGACAATCACATTCATAGATCTGTAACTTTGAAACAAATAAAAATGGACATACAAGTTTTGCGTTTTTGTTACTTGAAATGAAGTCTACTTTACACTCCTAAAATTTGAACATAACGATACGGGACAACTTGTATAAATCCAGGTGGAAAATTAAAGAGAAGTACGAAAAAAACTTTTTTTGTAGACTTATATTATTAAAACTATTAATTTCTATAACAGTGATTTCCAAAAAACTGTAGCCTTATGAAAAAAAATTAAGGCCTGTTTGAGAGCTTCCATTAGGTAAGGAATTAAAAAATGTCAACAGGTTTCATTCAACAAAAATTGTGTTGACCTGTGTTATCTGTCGACTATGTTAGTAGCATGTCTAATATAGTACTGGACCAAAATTTTATACGATTTAACGCAGAGGTCAAAACTTACAGTTTATCCCCTACAATTTTCTTCTCAGTCACGGGACTACGTCACGCGCGAAATTCAAACGCTCGGGAGGAGATATGAATTGTTAATTATCTGTCCGAACCTGTTTTGCATCTGTTCATGTTGGCTTTTTATTTTGGTGATAAAAGAAGTAAACAAAGAGAAAGTACATTACTATAAAACGACTACGATTGCATTATCCATTCGATATTTATCTACCGGATAATAGAGTATACCTTTTGGTGACGAAATTCAAATAAATTTTAACAATCAGATATATTTATCTTTAGGATAGCTATCAGGTGCTTTATGTAGGGATGAAAAAACGTGCATAAACGAATAAAATAACTAATGCAAGTTTATGAACGCCATGTACTGGTCATTTTTGAATATTTGAACGGATTTAGGTTTGATTAACATGATTTCGCTAGTGTAAGATCAATATAATATGCGGGCTTAATAGAATGGCAGAATATATATTAATTTGCATGGTAAGGAGAAATATAATAGCTATTAAAATAATGAGAATATTACGATGGTTTAAATCGCTAATATTCTAGTTATATTTAAAGCTTTATGGTATCATCAAAGAGAAAAATAAATAAATAATTTTATTATGATTATTATTATTGACTTTTGAGGCAGCGAAAAGTGTAAGTGTAATGTACCAAATACTGAAGAATCATGAAATTAATGGAATGTTCACTATATGCAAATGCAGTAATTCACTATATGCACATCTAATAATTGGGGAATAGATATTTATGTTCAAAAATAATTTTATATTTCTAACGTATTATGAGTAACCAAGATAATGTTGAGATCTTGTATCTAATATTATGGTCTCAATAATTATCAATAAATGTTTAATATTAAATGAACTTAATATATGATGATACGATACAGTGAATTCTAGTACTATTATAGCAGACAATTGCAGTAAATACTTAATGGTGTATTTGCAACACTTACGTGAGATACCAATTAGAAAATAGGAAGTATTCTTTACATTACATGTTTCATACTTATTCTTTAATGCCGGATGACTTTCCGGTGTTTCTGTGATTAATTGCGGATTTTCATACTATTGTTTCGCTGCACTGAACAGTGATAAATACAATACAACTTCCTCTACGAATAATATTTAACAAACCATCTCCTCTTATTTCTCAAGTATTACAATACGTTAAAGTAATCCGGCTATCGGGCTACATATAAGATGAAATTTACATATTAATTTGCAAAACGAGGGTTGCTGTGAAAATTTTTGATAAAATATGCAAAGTCGTAAATTAGTCGGTAAAAATGGCTTCATTGATTTTCAAAGTAGTCGCTCTCAAGATCTATATCGGGTGTTCTTGAAATAAAAAGACAACCTATGAAAAATGGAAGGATTAAATTATATCTATTATCGGGATAAAATAAAACAAATTTTAATGAATTTCACTTTTTACTTTACACCGTAAAGATCGTTTCGCTCCAACGTGAGCTTCATCAGACATATAACTAACTTATGGACAAATTTTTACACAAATGTACCGTAACAAACACATGTTTTGTTTTGAATAGTTGAAGGAATGGTTACTTTTTATTACTAAAATGTCTATATACAAAACTTTGACTACGGTTTATACAATACTGTTCTTAAGTGATAAAACTGAGGGTCTACATTATGTTAAAGGGAGGTAAAGAAGTTCTATGGAAAAATACAATATATGACTGTCTGAATATCAAATAAATAAATTGAGTAATGGTGAATTATTAGCTTCTAATTGATCATTGAGGATCTTGTCGGTTTTCTTTAATTTATTAATTTCAAGTGACTCTAATAAATTAAGTTTTTTGCCCTTATTTTCTACGTGTAATATTTTAAATTCTTTGTTAAAATTGTGGTTTGTTAAATTAATATGAGACGCATATGAAGAGTCACTTTTATTATTTCTAAATGAAGGAAAATGTTCTTTGATGCGTATTTCAGTCTATAAATTTGTCCATAAGTCTGATGGAGCTCAGCTTGGAGCGAAACGATCGTTACGGTGTAAAGTAAAAAGTGAAATTCATTAAAACTTGTTTTATTTTATCCCGATGATAGTTATAATGGAATTTCATCAAGTAAAGGCTGAAACAATCCTATATTCATTATACAGTATATATACCCAAAATATTTTCTCAAAATTCCCTCTTACAAGCGAGAAAAAAATGATAAAGATATTGTAATGTCATCCGCCGTACGCGTCAACACGTTTGAGGCCCTTCTCAAATAAACGTCAGTCGCCCGGAGATCCTAGAATCGGAGAGCTGGAATATTATTGGAAGTGGTTATTCAAGCAACGACTATGGTAGAATATAGTTATAAATGTGAAATAAATATTGTCAATATAAATACTGTTATTGATGTTATTAGTTGTTAAGTGTGTTTTTATTATCAACATAGTATGTTCTTAATTACCGCTTGTTTTATTTAAATGGACCCCAAAAGACAAGTTCAGCACAATATTAATTTTTTTTTATTATTAAGAGTATCAGAGACGATATCTTAAAGCTGACGAACAATCACAAAAAGAATAGTGTTGTTATTGTCCATCTCGCTTTAAGTATCCTCTCCGATTCAGTCAGTTCTCGATCGTTACTTACTTCGATTAAAGATAGATTCTATCAAATAGGACGTTAAACGCCAGTAGAGAACACATTTTACATATTCTTTTAATACATTTTCTTTAAAAAAGGCATCGAACTCTTTGCCTACAAAGCTGTCTACACGATTTTATTTAGTGTTTATAAAAATAAACATAAACATTGCATTCAATAGTGGTATTTTTACAGACATTCTGAATCCACTATATTTGTTATTTCTAGTGACAAAAAAAAATTTATATAATACACATAATACATATTTTTTTAATTTATAATATGCGTAAACTGCTGATTTTGTACATGGTTATTGATCTTAGCATACAACAATATAATAGTTTTATAACATCGGTATGTAAACATACGCTGCGGCGTGTGTGTGTTTGTGTAACTTCAATAGAGGTATTTACATTTAGAATATCTTGAATTCATAGGCGTCGCATAATACGATTTTCAGGTGGTTATCAATTTTGGGGTGCGCGTCGTAATTGGGTATATATTCTATATAATTTAATGTTTCCATTTTTCATACGTTATTTCAAGGACGGCCTGTATATACTTGATAAGGGGTAGAACCAATGCTGGAAACACTTTCTTATTTAGAAGTGGATATCTTAGAAACGCGTTGCTTTAACATTAACTGGTTCTTCAAGTGTTTAAAAAAACTCTCTCCACGCTCTTTATTTTTGACAAGCAGGGGCAAAAAGAAATCACAAGATGATAGATTGGCATTACGAGGCTGGTTTGATGGGCGAGTGACTTTTCAATGAAATACTTATTTTAGGGTAAAAAATACCGTGATATCATAAAGTTTCTAGGACGAAGATGCCTTTGTAATATAAATTGTATGTCTGAACTTAAGTTAGGAACTATAACTCTGTTTTGTAAATTATTTTGACAGTGACATTATCTGTCATCCATTAATGTGTTAGAATTGCTGAAAGCAAGTTTGAACGTCGAGTTTGAAACATAGCACATTCGAGTAAATTCAAATATGGTTTACAATATAGTGCAAAAAGCGTACATGATTGAAGCCTATTTTCGGAGTGGAGTGCGAATTGATGGAATTTGGGTGTACAGTCAACGTGCATGTTTGGATGATTTTAGAGAGCACTTTCCAGAGTTAGCTGTAATTCCCAAAGATTTTTATAATTGCCTTTCCAATTGTGTTGGTGTGTTTCGTGAGACTGGTTCTGTGGGTCATAAATCACGTACTGGTAGACCAACTGTTCGTTCGGAACAAGTTATAAATGATGTTCGTCAACGTATGGTAAATGAACCCACAAAACATTTGAAACGCCTTTCTCAAGAGATTGGACTTTCTTATGGAACATGTCAGAAAATTGTAAAGAAAAACTTACACATGCATCCGTATAAGATGCAATCACATCAGGCTATTTTGCCGGTAGACTACCATAGACGTCGTGCGTACTGCCAGTGGTTTGCAAATAACTTAATAGAAGATGATGGCCTGCTAAATTTGTCATTTTTCTCTGATGAAGCATGGTTTCATCTTTCGGGGTATGTCAATTCCCAAAATACTCGAATGTGGAGTAGTGAAAATCCTCATATTTTTATTGAATCGTTTCTCCATAATGCGAAACTTGGTGTTTGGCTAGCAGTTTCTCGCCGCAGAGTTGTTGGCCCTATTTTTTTTAATTTCACAATTAATGCTGAGAGGCATAGAAACATTCTGAATGAATTTATTGAACAGTTGCATGATGATGAATTGCAATATGGATACTTTCAACAAGATGGTGCAACGGCACACACAACACGAGAAAATATTGCTTTTCTTCGTGAGTTTTTTGACGATCGGATCATAAGTTTACATACGGAAGTTGAGTTTCCACCACGATCACCTTGTTTGACAATTATGGACTTTTTCGTGTTTCCTCACCTAAAGAATAGAATATTTAAACTCCTGTTGCTAATTTGCAAGATATGCAACAAAGAATTATTGACGAATGTGCATTAATAACGCCCGCAATGCTGCAAAATGCCTTTAACAGCATGAAAAGGCGTGTCACATTGGGAATTGAAAATAACGGACAAAAATTTCAACATTTGCTTTAATTTTGCCTTTCTTTATTAATAAAATTTTGAATACAAGCTGAGCTTGTTGTTTTATTGTATCTTTATTAAATCAAATGACATATTTATTGATGTCACGATGACACTATCAAAATAATTTTCAAAAATTAAGGTTAAGTTACCAGTATGATAATATGGATAAAGTTCAGACATATATTTTCTATTTCAATGCCATCTTGGACCCAGAAACTTTATGATATCGCGGTATATAATGTATATTTTATACATGTATTCCGTTCGTCCGACAAGGATTGAGTACACGTTGATACAGTTTTTATAGATGTTGTTGTTACCGTCTCTGGAAGCACTTTGCTTAGTTTTGCATTTGTTCTTGAGGCAGTGGTTAGTTGCTTCACATTTTGTCAACGGGTTGCGCTGAATGTTCTTCTACGCTCTGTCTTAATTATTTCTGTGAGACAGAAGTTGTTATGTTTGTAATTGCTTTTCTCCAGCAGGGGCGTACCGATGATTCTGTAGAAAGATGACATACATATCTACGTCTCTGGAGAAATTTCTTCAGTTCTGCGTTAAAACGTGTCAACAAATCAGCATAATATTGTTTTCCATTTTTAAAATAATAAATAATAATAATAGAGATAGACCTTTGGAATAAAATTGTGGCCATGACCTCATCTGCCGAAAAAATGGTTTTTTGCTTTCTTGGGGTACATTCCGCGGGAGAAATCCATTGTTTCGGCTGTATTCTTGTTTCCGGAGTATAATGATGTATACAAGTTTCATATGTAGTGACATATCGAAGAAAGAACTTCCTTGGATTATGTTGAAGGAGCCAAAAATTATCCTGATGTTTGGACGCGAGCCTACATTTGATCAGCATTAAGCAAACACGGCACCCATTTCATATTTAAATTTTCATGCAAAATATTGCATACCCAATCGGTTGAAATGTTGAAATCATTAGCTATCTCACGTATTTCAATTGACGATCGCTATTTACAAGGACATGGACTTTATTAATTATTTCCAGAGTAGTTGCAGTAAATGATGGTCCGGGACGTTCTGCACCATCCATGCTCATGTGGCTACTTTATAAAAGTAGAAAACTAATTACGAGTCATTCTGTACGAAGGACAACATTCACGTAACTTTTCCTCATTTTCTTTAATTGTTTTTCGACGTAAAAAATCATGTATAATTAACACTCGGAATTCTTTTTCTTCATATTTACACAACAACAAAAACAGTTTTCTTTAAATAAGTAAAAAAACAACCTATCTGTCAGATTTGTTTGAAATTTTGACGATAGACATCACAAAAATGGTGGAACTCAGCAACATAATCACCGTAACAAAAGTGCTGCCAATCTTTGAAAAGTAACTTTTCCGTTAAACTGCCTTTGTATACCGAGAAAGGAGACGTTTCACCATCAAATATTGGATTGGTTGATCGATTCTGTGTGAATTTGCAATATGAAATTTATGCACAAATACAGGAATTTTTATTTGAGGTTAGTTACAAAAAAATGCAAATATCTTGGAAGTGCGTGGTTTTCGGTAAAAAAATCTCTCATATTCGTAATCTCCGACCTCAAAACACGTTATAATGTTATTTTATCGAAATCGGAGCTACTACAATATTCTCAAATTTACACTGAATTTGCATTGCCGCTTTGATAATACGAAGATTTTAGCTTATTTTACGTAATTTACCAATATATTCTTGCAAACAAATTATTGTATACCCCTCAGCACTAACAGTGATTCGATCTTCTAAATTCTAAAGTGAAAAAATTCAGGGATTATTTTTTGAGTAGATAACTTTTGTTGGTTTAGATTCATTTTGGAACACTTAAACACCTGCTTGACGTTTAATTTCGGGTTCATAAAAATAAATCCAAGTTCTTTTACATTCGTGGACACAAAATTCCGGACACTGAAGTGTCATAATTCAAATTTCTTCTTTTAGTTTTTTTTTTTTCACAAGACATGAAATATTATCTATGAAATAAGAATTGAAAATTAAAGAAGATACAAAACATTAATTGATCAAAACAGACAAAAGAAAAACAAAAATAATGATGAACCCAAAAAATCCAACCTAACCCCTAAAAATTCTTGGTGTGCTCTTTATTCAACTTTTATCTGTTGTGTTGAAAGGTCATTTGAACTGTCACTACTGACTCTTATTGGTTGATAAAATGCAAGCAGAAAATATAGCTCGAGAAGTAGCTTTGGACGAAAATGGACGCAATATTCGATACAATGCTGCTGTCTTGAATATTCCCAGGAGTCCCGTCCAAGACGCAATACAGCGACATCGTCAAACTGGGGAATACATAAGAAGGACAGGATCAGGCAGACTTCGCACCACAAACCGGCGAGAAGACCGATTTATGGTGATATCTACACTATGAGATTTTGGTTTACCATCAACAATTGTGTCTCGGAAATTGGACGGATTGATGGCAAGGAAATCCGCTGCTTCTCCACTTTTGCTTCCAGCTCATCGTGTTCAGCGACTACGAATTGCCCATGAACGTAGATGTTGGACAATGGATCAATGGAACTCCGTATTGTTCACAGATGAGTCTCGGTTTAGTCTACGTTCACCAGATGGACGAGAACGTGCGTGGAGAAGATTGTATATCTCAAATAATGGCGCTTCGGGGGAGGCGGTATAATCGTTTGGGCTGGAATTTTACTGTACGCGAAAACTGAGCTTCTTCCTATTGAAAATGACATCATGACACGGCTATTAGGTACATCAACGCGTGTTTAGCTGATTACGTCGTACCATTTGCTACATTAGTAGGTGAGAACTTTACTCTAATAGTCATAATACGTACGACGGTCACAACGCACGGGTGGTTGAGCAATATTTGGATGCGGTTAAAATTCGCCGTTTGCAATGGCCAGCTCGAAGCACGGACTTGAATCCTATCGGAAATCTCTGGAATTCATTAGGACGACGTGTTCGGCACCGACAACCCATACCGGCAACCATTCGGGATCTTCAAATAGTTCTTCGTTAGGAAAGGGACAACATTACACAAGAAGAAGTCGCCAACTGCATTCAAAGTTTACCACGCCGTATGGCAGTAGTCATTAGAGTTCGTGGAGCGGCGGGTGTATTTTCCTCACAAAAAACCCTTTCCTAGCTGTAAAAGCAAGGGTGTACGATAATCTCACAGGTAATTTCCTCACCAAACGTTGAAGTATCGGTGTATTAGAGAAAGTTAGGTATTACCGAATTTAATATTAATGACTATGGATTCTGGGAATTAAAAGTGGTAGGTAGGTACGTAGTATGTATATATAGTTTCGAAACTGGAATTGAAGTGTCATTTTTAATTGTTGCTCGTGTTAGATTGAGTTTATCTATTAATTTAACTGTATTTTGTGAATATTATAACAAAATGACAACTTCTTTAATTAAAAGCAATCGTGGCAAAGATTTATTGGTTTTCGAAAATTTTACGTTTTATAAAACAAAAGTTTTAAAAAGTGAAGAAGTATTTTGGAGATGTATCCAAACCAAATGTAGTGCTAAGGTGTTTACTATTGGATCTGATCTTACCGTATCCAGAAGTGCTTCGTTTCATAACCATCAACCAAATGAAAAGAAACTGAATAGGAAAATTGTTTCAAACTCTTGTAAGCGGAAAGCAGTAGATGATATAAGTGAGAAACCGTCAAAAATTATACGCAGAACACTTGCGAATAATTTGCCAGCCACAATTACGTCGACTGATATTAGTTATATCAGAAAAAACATGTACAACTGTCGCCGAAAAGTGATGCCCAGTGGACTTCCTTCCAATATTCAAGATGTTCAAGAGGTAGTACAGACGTCTGCGCCCCAAACCAGCAAAAACGAATGTTTTCTGTTTATAAATTGTTTAAAAAGCAATATAATTGTATTTAGTTGTGAAACTAATATTCGCGTTTTAACCGAAATGGATATTCTGTACATGGTTTACAATGTTTTCTTATTGTTCCAAATATTTTTTACAGTTCTTTACCATACACGGGTTAACTAATGGACATTATATTCCATTATTGTATTGTTTACTGCCTAACAAAAACACTAAGACCTACATGGAACTTTTTTCTTTATTAAAATCCAACATATTTGAAGCATATAACATTGAATTTTATCCAAAAATTATTTATGTAGATTTTGAAAAAGCGATACACAACGGTATTGTGCAAATCTGGCCTAACACTGAAATAAAGGGCTGTAGATTTCACTTACACCAAGCGTGGTTTAGAAAAATTCAGTCACTTGGTTTAACCTCAGAATTTAAAACTGATTCGGAAATAGGCAAGTGGCTGAACATATATTTGGTCTTACTTATTTAAATCCAAAAGATGTAGAAGATTGTTTTGTTTTTGCATTAATGGCAGATAAGCCTCAGAATGCAATTTTAGATAAATTCGCCGATTATTTAGTTGAAACATATGTAGATAGTAATGCAATATTTCGCCCTTATTTCTGGGCGGAAGGAAAAGTTTCAATTTCTCATAGCACAAATGCATGCGAGTCTTTCCATTCACATTTCAATTCATCTTTCTACAACACACATCCTTCTATATATATCTTTGTTGAAAAAATTAAAGAATTTCAGGTTGACACTTATGTAAAAATTCAAAGTCGGCATATTGTCAAGCGTATTAAAGATAGACAAGTTCAGCTTAAATTGAAAAATCTCCAACAATTGATACTTAAATATGAATTTCATCAAATAAGCAGAATAGATTTTGTAAAATGTGTTTCACATTACAATAAAATTTAAAAATTGTACATACATATATGACAACTTACTGTATATATTAACTCTGCTTTTACTTACAATAAACAATATTTAAATGTACCCAGCGTTTTATTTTGGTCCAGTTTCCTTTTATGTTACTTTTTGTTATCAGGTTAAAATACAAATTTGTGAGGAAAATACCTTACGGATTATCTGACCCGAGCGGTTGGTGAGGAAATTACCTCCGCCCTCGTGGAGGTAGTACGCACTTTTAATCGCTTAAATTGTGTGAAAACGTAGATGTAAAACTAAGCCGATAAGACCAATGAATTTTTTAATTTTGAACAATTTACTGTTTCGTGACTTTTATTGAATTAAATGTTAACTACCTTTTTTTCATTTCTCATTCTTACTTTGTAGATAATGTTTCATGTCCTGTTAAAAAAAAGAAAAAAATAAATTTTTCTAGAACCAACAGACATTTTCTTAGGTGTCTACGATGTATTTGCGATGTTGTAAATGGAATTTGAAGCAACTCGGTTGAATATTTAAGCATTTCTTTGTCCAACTGATTGTAATCCAATGTACTTGGTTTACTAGTCGTAGTCCCTATATCTAATTACTAAAACGGTCTTGAAAAAAGCTTAAACTATATATAAATTTGGAAGCTTGATTAAGAGCACAAGCAGAAACTCAGCACATGATCAATGTTCGATATTACAAATACATGAAGATATAGTAAAATAATTACTTTGTACATTGTTTCAGTTCGTTATTTGAAACATTTTTAAAGTGCATCTTTTAATCAAATTAAACTCAATTGAAGGCGTTTCTTATAAAATATTTTTGCGTGTATTTTTAAAACATTTTGTAAACATTACTAAGGTAGTTAAAATGTAGATAGGAGGTACCTACGTATGCACTTCTACGTAATTTGCACCCTAAGTATGACAATAAAACATAAATAATAAAAACATTTAAAGCCTCGACAATGAAACCTATAAAGAAGCAGGCTCACGAGAATAATATTATTCGAAATTAATTTGGTCTTTGTGTGGTGTTTGGATCGCGTGCAAAATATCTGGATATAAATAAAAAATGACGGAAAGAATGCGTAGCACTTCGGGTTTGTTGACCTTCTCGTTGTAAATACTACGATTACTTTTAATATTTCTGCAAAATATGTTGTCTCCGATATGTTTTCCAGAAAAATACACACAATATACACTGCTCAACTTTTGAACTGGTACACTTACAAGAACATATATAAATAACAATTTACTACTTTTTGAGCAACACTTTCTTGCTTAATTGATGGTATATAGTTCTGGGAAACATTTTTAAGGCGAAGAGTTAAAAGAATAAAACTTAAATAACGAATTTCAAATGTTTTAATAGAAAAACAACAAAATCTTCATTTTAATATTACAGAAAAGTTTGCTTTGGAAAGAAAAGATAACCAAATACTTAAAGATTAATAATGTGTGGGACCTCCTCTGGCTCTTATGACAGTCTGGCAACGTCTTGGCATTCTGGAAATCAAATTCCGAATGTAATGCTGAGAAATATTTTACCATTCTTCCAAAGCGGCAGTTCGGAGCTGATGGTGATTGTTTGAATGCACTCCTCGTGATCTTATCAACCTCTTCAGGCAATCCCATACGTTCTCTATGGGATTAAGATCTGGAGAGTTCGCTGGCCAATCCAGGTGCGTAATATTGTTCTCTTTAAAAAAATGCATTGATTTGTCTTGTTCTATGAGGACGCGCGTTATCATCAACAAACACAAAACCATCGCCTATTTCATTAGTAAATGGCAACACTCCAGGTTGTAATACCTCATTAAGATACCTGACACTATTCATTGTAGGATTTTCAAGCATAACCAATTCAGTACGACGAGTCGCAGAAATACCTCCCTAAACAGTAATTAAACCACCTCCATAAGCTTGATGGTAAGTCACGTTGTTCTCAATATAGCGTTCTTCTCTGTTTCTCCAAACTCTAACTCTTCCATCTGATCTATGGAGGCACACTCTGGTATCGTCACTAAATAAACAACGACCCCAATCTTCAACATTCCAATTTTCATGTTGACGTGCCCACTCTAGCCTTTTTCTTTTGTGGGCTCTAGTCAACAATGAGCATTTTTTAAAAGATTTGGACCTTAAATTTGCCCCATGGAGCCTTCTTCTTAGTGTTTGATTGGATACTTGAGTACCTGTTGCATTCAATAACTGGATTTGGAGTGTTCTTGCAGTAGAAAATATTTTCCTTCGACACTGAACTGTAATAAAACGGTCCTCTCTGACTGTTGTACTGCGATTTCGCCATCCGCCGTGTCTATGTTTGACAGATTTAGTATCATTAAAACGCATTTGAACTCTTCTGATCACATTGTGGCTCACATTGAAATGGGCAGCAACAGTTCTTAGCGATGCACCAATCATAAGCATTCCCATAGCTTGGCTCATCTTTTCAATACTTAAACGCCTTAATGGCATGTCTAAAATGCAATCAACCACTCTGCATTAAAACTTATTCGAGAAATTAGCAAGAATTCTCTGAAAACTTGATAAAAGTATAAGCGTCCGCGAGCTCAGTAACTGCACTAATGACAGATAATAACAACAAACAACAATGGAGTCGCAAATGTCATTCGATAGACATTTGCTTGTATTCCCAAACACAGCCCTGGACATATAGGAAGTTATGCCTAACGCCTACGAAGGGTTGTTTACTTTTACTGCATGCTATATAAGTGTACCAGTTCAAAAGTTGAGCAGTGTATATATACGAGTACATCATTTATGTACGATTCAGTCAAATTTGTGATAATTTAAAGATATCTCGTTAACATTTTATTTGTCTGCAAAACAATTATGAAATAAATCTTTTGCATCATGTTGAAAGTGATAGCGTTTGAACATCTATACCGAAACGTACTTGTCCTAATAAAAAGACAATAATAGTTATTTATGTAATAAGTAGAGACCGGACGCATCAGGCCGAAAATACGATGCACCATATAAATAGTCTATAGCATTGCTAAGTACAACACGCAGTTGTTGAATAGTACTATTCATTCGGTTAACCGCACATCTGTTTCTTGTCGTTGAATTGTAACGCAATTACTTCAATATTAAAGTGAAATTCTTTTCTTCATGGGCGTAGATAGAAGCGTGAGGAGTTTTTATAATTCGTTTTACTTATTAGTTTATACTTCGTAAGATAAATAAAGTACGGTGAGTTAGTTTCTTTTTTTTCATTGTTTTAGCTGTTAGTTACATACTTCGTAATTTTTGCAATATTATTATTATTATAATCTATAAGCTTGTTTACCCCTAGGGTGTCAAGCATTTACATTTTGCTTATATGACTATTCCTGATATATAAATCTTGCCCATTCCTTTTTGTTTCTCGCTATTCTCTTCCCTTCGTACAATGTTACTCCTCTTTTCTTTAAATTTTCCACTATGACATTATCCCACGTTTTTTGTGGTCTTCCTCTTGTTTTCTTCTGCGTTGTTCTTGCTAGCCATACTCTTTTAGTTTGTCTTTCTTCTTCCATTCTTACTACATGACCGAACCACCTTAGTTGTTGTTTTGCTATTTCTTTCATTATGGGTTGTACATTTAATTCTTGTCTTATTACTTCATTTCTTATTTTGTCCCTTCTACTAACTCCTTTCACCACTCTTAGGTATTTCATTTCTACGGCTTATAGTCCACTCTTCATATGTTTATTAAGTATCCAGCTTTCGCATCCGTACGTCGTTATTGGTTTGAACAACGCGTTATATACTGTGATTTTTGTTTTCTTCGTTATTTCCTTCTTTCTTATAAATGTGTTGTTTAGTGCACAATATAGTTTTGTTGCATTTTCTATTCTGCTGTTTATTTCCATATCTTCTTTTCCGTCTTTATGTATGTTTATTCCGAGGTACTTGAATGTGTCTGTTTGTTCTATGTTTCTTCCTTCTATTTCAATTTTTACTTTTAAATCATTTCTTCCTATTGTCATCACTTTTGTTTTATCAATGTTTATTTTTAGATTCCTCTTTTTTAGTGCTATATTCCATGTGTTTAGGTTTTCTTGTAAATCTCTTTCGTTCTTTGCGTATATTATTATGTCATCAGCGATCATACTTCGTAATTTTTGCAATAGATACTGTTTAATATCGTTAAATCGAATATACTTCTCCCAATTATTTTAGTGTAAGTGTCCAGTGAATTTCCTAAAGATTCAATAATTTACGCATACATTTTTAATTTTAATTTATTTAGATCTAGAACATTGTTTAACTTACTTTTTCAGATATGGTATGGAACAACGTCGAGAATGGCATCGTGAAACAATGGCGAGTTGGATTAAACTCATTGTATGTCCATTGCCAGTGATTCCGAAATTTATTGCAAAGTCGTTAAAAAATTCCAAGGAAGCGCACGTAAAACGTCACTTAACATCGCAAACACATACACAGAAATTAGATTCGTTGGAATCTGACAATTCTAACGAAGAACTCTGTGAAACTTTAATGGCGGCAAATATTCCGTTAAATAAACTTAACAATCCAACCTTCAAAACATTTCTCCAAAAATATGTTGGTCGAAACAATCCTGATAAATCCACCTTACACAAATATTATGTTTCTAAGTGCTACACGAAAGCAGTAGAACGCATTAGAAGCCATCTCTCAAATCAGTACCTATGGATAAGTGCCGACGAAACTGTCGATATATTAGGACGCTGTGTGGTAAATGTTGTAGCTGGTGTACTAAATCCAACTATTTCATATAACGCATATGTAATAGCAACAAAAGTTTATTAATACAGTTGATGCGTAAACAGTAGCAAAAACCATTTACGACAATATGTGCCAAATGCTTCATTCGGACGACAGGTACAAAGAAAAAATACATTTATTTGTCAATGACAGTGCTGCATATATGTTAAAAACAGGCAGACTATTAAAGGAAGTATATCCTAATATGCTACATATTACTCGTGTAGCACATGCTCTCCACAGAATCTGTGAATATATCAGAAACACCTTTCCCGAAGTTGATGTACTTGTATCCGCTTTTAAAAAAGTTTTCAGAAAAGCACCATTGAGAGCAGCTTTTTATACAAAATTTCGTTACATGTTTAAATGACGATGCTCGAAGTATTTATGAGGGCAAGGAACTAATATAGATTCCAAATTAAAAAATTAGTTGTACTTTCTTCAGGAACGCTTTGGAAATTTGCCAAAACTAATCACTAATTTTGAAAATCAAAATCTCAAATTAAACGATGGATTAACCACATTAGATGTGGCTATTAATAATTTGAAAAATATTCCAAGTGACTTCGGATGTGGCTTTCGTCAAAAATTAGACGGCGTTTTTAATAGAAATCCAGATTTAATACAATCGCGGCAATTGTGCACGGGGTCAATGCCTCAAAATCTAACGGCTGAATACGCTGAAATAAAAGAATATTTCCAGTATGCACCTATAACCAGATGCGATGTAGAAAGGATGTTTTCTATCTACTAGGATGTATTTCATTCAAAGAGAACAAATTTTACAGAAGAGAACCTTGAGAAAGTATTGCTAGTATTACAAACGGCGGCTCGTGGTGGATATCTGGATGTAGATGGGCCGCGCTAACAATAATAAAATTATTTGGTAATAAAATAATTAGATGGTGCTGGCGAAGTTCCTTCAAAGGTCCAGGACGTGTGTGATTATGGTTAATTAAAATAAATATACTACAACTTACTTACTAAATAAATAAAACACATGTCCTTAAAGTTTGTATTTATATTTACATAAGAAGAAATTGAAATTGATATATTTAAAAGTAATTAAAACAAAAGTAATATGTACACGAGGAGCGGTAATTAAGTAACTGAAAATTGACACAAAAAATACTCTGAAGCGAACGTTTAATTGAGCAGTAAATTAAGGATTAATTGAATACGATTAATATAAAATAATCTCTGTATCGAACAATACAGAGTTACCTTTGATATGCGGCGATGGGCGGCCACGTGGTGCGTCATATACCTGGACAGATATGCAGAGCGATGTCTGGCCGGAGGAACAAGAAATTAATTAGTTTAATTAATATGGATTCGCTTAAAAGAATAATATATATAGAACAATACAGGATTACCTTAGAAGCGAAAGACACCGGGCGGCATCGTGGCGTGTACTTGAACAGTACCGCGCGTAAGATGTGTGTGTAACTCACGAAGGTTCTGAAGAGAAGATCGGACTGATAGTTTTGTATCGAAAGAACACTGGTTTTGAAAACGGTCTGTTTTATGACCTGTCGAAGAGACGGGCCGATAATTTGAGTAATAATTAATTAAGAAGCGGGATCTGAAGATGTGTTTTACCGATGGCATACATATTATTAAAATAACGCTTGTGACATAAGCTTTCTAATAATATGAAACACAACATATAAAGGAAGATGTATAATTAAATTAAACAATCTAAGAAAGAAATGTAAATAGAAAGAAATTCCACAGTAACGGTAGGGTTGCTGAGTCAGGTAGTAAACTAAGGGTCTCGGTCAAGAATATAACAATAGAAAAACTTTCTCTTTGTACACGAATATATACAAGAAAAATGTCTAAGTTAAATATTTTAAAACGAGATATTCAAAGAAGAAATAGGATTAAAAATAGATTAAAATATTTTATATGCTAAGCGTAACACTAGTTAATATTAATACTCCTTTACTCAACTTGAACTACAAAATAAACAAATAAAAATGTATTTCGTATTTTATAGATCGCCACCCCGTTTGTTTTCCAATTAGATAAATAAAATTAAAAACTCTTTAAAAATACAAATTTTCAACAGTACGCCCGTGGGCGATGAGTCATCGGCCTCTTGTGTCCGATCCCAGTAATAAGGATCAAAGACAATCATTACGGTACTAGCCGTGAATATTATCAGACGAGGCGTTAGCCAAGTCTGACAACACAGCGTGTACTGTAATGATTGTTTATGATCCAAATTGCATACAAAATTTTGCCTGCTGGCATCAATATAAATATATTTGTAACCTTGGTTAAATAGTAACATTATTTATAAAAACAGTGATCTGTGCTTTACTCTTTACTTGACGAAGAATCAACAAATTATTTATTTACTGTGAAATATTACTACAAGTTTTCAACTGAATTTGTGTAAAACATACTGAATCTTTAGATAATGAGTGATTCTGATGGAAATTTACCTTCCGATTCGGAAGAAATTGCAGAAAATATCGTGCACTCTCTTTTGCCTGAAAAATCACGGCTGGTATGTGAAACTGTGTTTATTTGTTATGAGGAATGGTGTACCAGTAAAAACATTGATCTAGCACACATTTTTTCTTATAAGTTATAAATGTAGTTTAATTATAATTAAATAAATAAATTAAATAAAATTGTTAAAATATTCCTTTATAAAACTCATTATGGTACTAAGAATTTTTGGATTTCATTATAGTACCAGGAGTATAATTAACTTACTTACGTCACTATAATCAAATATCATAAACATGTTATTATAACATTCAAGCAGATAATATAAAAACGATTGCTATGTTTAAGTACTTATTTAGTTTGCGGGTTCGGATCAAACTATAAATTTTCAAAATTAAACCACAGTAGGCACCTTGTCATTGGCCATAACCAAGTCTGTCCGCGAAAATACATGTCTCTCTAATATTGAGGTATTGTAAAAGATGGTCTGTGTCTTGAAAAGCACTGTATAATAATTCTGTGCAATCATAAGAGGCGTCCGCGCCTTCGTCCAAGCCTTACATTTCTTTTCACTCGTTCTTAGTTGGTTTAATGTTTTCTATTCACCATATGGGAGATCGTGTCCAGCTGCTAGATCGCCTTTTAAGTTGACAATTGGCTCGGATATATACGATTTCCATCTCCTGAGGCAATTCGATTCTAGGAAGCTTTCTAGAGTAGTCATTGTTCGAAAGATTCTATTGCGGGATGTTAGCCTTCATCTCGCAGGTTGATTGCCGTATATTTTTTTTCTTATCGCCTTCTCTCCTGGTGTATGGAGGTGAGCTCCCGAGAATAGGGTATAGGTTTACGATTGTTGTGGGCCTGAGGCATACAGAAGATATTGAATATAGGTATTGGACACATTTAACAACAAAGAAAGCTGCTAAAGCACTTAATATGACCATTTAAAAATTAATAGGGCGTTCCATTTAAATTACACTAGGTTTTTTAGCGTAAATATCTTTCAATTTATCGAACTTTCGCGAACACCCAGTATATATTAGAAGAATTTCCGTACGAAAGTATCTCATGGCACACCTTGTGCAGACGCCGTACTAAGTTATTTTATTTTACGATATGGCACTCTCGAATTATTAGTACTTAAAGACGCCATAGAACTGTTACTTTTTCTCTTTAATTAATAAATATCTAGAAAACTATTGGCTCTAGTTCCAAAATATTCCAAATGTAATGTATAATCAAAAATTAGACTAAATAAAGGCCATTCAATTTAAAAAATGTATTTTTTTGTGTCAGCGATTTACGGAACATTCTGTATAAGTCTACACATTTTTCGAATGTACAACAATAGCAACTTCAGCATATGAACTTTTTATTATATTCACCATTTATGAGTAAATATATTTTGTCAAATCGTTGATTCACCTGGTATTTATTTAGCGTATGGCATTTAAGCATATCTGTACATACCCAAAATATACACAAAAATGAAAAGTGTTCAGCACAAATAAATTATTCACAATCATCTAAGGATTTAATATAGTCTATTGTCGTCGCATTCAAGAATTCCATAAATTGTCTTCCAAATCGCCTCAGGAGATAATCCTGAACAATATAGCGTATGGTTTGACGCGTAGCTAATCACATTCTGGGTCAGCAACCTTGCACCATCTACGCAAGCTGTCTGCATACATTCAATTGTTTGATGTGATTCTATTTAAGATTGATCTTGGTTGACAATGTTTTACGACATAACTCGGTATAACAAAATAACATACAAACTAGCGTGCTTCTGGTAACAATTTGACTCCCAACGTGGGGCAAACAAATAGCTACAACTAACTAGTGTTTTTGTAACAATATAATACAAAATATTTACAACAAAGTTATTTTAAAATGTTAAATAGAAACAGAAACATTTTATTTACAATTTCTGCATCATTAGAAAGCATTTTGAAAGTACCTAGTCACAATTATTTAATATTCATTAGTCGCTACTATCGACTATTGTTAGACAGCGTTTTTCCATACTCGCAACTAGATTTAGTGCAGAATCTTTGCTAGAAGTTTAAATAAATTTGAACTGATAGGACGGCTAAAATCGACCGACGTTTTGCTTTCAGTTCCACTTTCATGTAAGTCCACACATTTTAAATTGAATTAGCATTCGAAGATTGGGGCGATCAATCTAATACTGTTATCCGGTTTTCGATCTGAGATGTTCACAGACGACTTCTAGACATCTAAAACAAAACTTCCATAATCTAGGTACGACGAGTCTAGGTCATACGAGTTAATATAGTTTGTTTTTATGTTATCCTAGAAGTTTTCAAATAACGTTTAATTTCATTGCTACAAATATGAGTTTAGTTAAAAGTACCTTATGAACTAATTTATTTAAATGTAGAGATAAATAGATTGTACAGGACTTGCCAGTAATAATTAGAGACCGGACACATCGGGCTGAAATGGACATCATTACGACGGACAATATAAATAGGCTACAACATCTGTAAGTACATCACGCAGCAGTTGTTGAATAGCACTATTCATTTGGTTAACTGCACATCTATTTTTTGTGTGCGGTTAATCGAATGAATAGTGCTATTCAATAACTGTGTGATGTACTTACTTGTAGATTATTTATATTGTCCGTCGTAATGACGTCATTTCAGCCCGATGTGTCCGATCTCTAGTAATAATTTACAAATAAACGTATCATAGAAGCAATACATTATATACCGGACGTCCTTGAAATAAAAATACAACATATGACAAATGGAAAGATGTAATTAAGAATATGAATCAAAATATCTTCCAAAATTCCCTCTCATATGCGAGAAAATAATGATGAGAGACGATATCTTAAAACTGGGCCACAATAACATAATGAATAGTTTTGTTATTGTCTACCTCGCTTTAAGTTTCGCCTAGTTGTAGATCGTTAAGTACGTTCGATAAGATTTACATTTACGTTTTCGATTAAAAATAGATTGTTACCAAATAGGACGTTACATGTTGTTTTAATACATTGTCTTTAAAAATTCACTCGAAAGTATAAATTTTTTAACAGCTGGCTTTCGTATTAGGTTATCGAATCCTTACCATACAAAACTTATACACAATGTTATCTTCTAGCGTTTTTATAAATACATATAAACATTGGAGGGTGTAAATTCAATAGCGGCATTCCATATTCCATATTAATATTTTATATTTCTTACATTTGGTAACAAAAAAAAGCATTTACGTAATACACATGAAATAATGTAAGTTCTAAAAGTGCACAAATTATTTTTAGTATGATTTTTAAAATGGGTTTGTAAATTAATCTACTACACATCTTATTTTTTAATAATTCACTTGAATGTATAAACAGCAATAATGTTACAGTTTTTATAACATCGACAGCTGTTACGTTTGCAAACATATGCTGTCGCGCATGTCTGTGTGTCTAATTTCAATAGAGATATTTATTATTTATACACATTCGGAATATATTGAATTCATAGGCGGAAAATGATACAATTTTCAGGCGATTTTTAATTTGGGAGTTCGCATCGTAATTGACAATATTATGGATTTATATACTGGAAAGAATTCAACATGATTGATGAGCATTTAAGGTTAGTGCAAAATATTTAATCTGAAATAATTTTTTTTGTGGCGTCGGATTCGTGGAGGACCAATGTTATGGTTGTATACTGTTTCTGGCAGTGATGCTTGAACGTCAGTTGCTAGAATCACGACCCCTATATTGCTTCATCGTGCACAGGTGTTAAGACTGTATACACTTTACTATTTAAATCTTCGGTGACTCTTTGCTAAATGATTAAATGTACTTTCATCTAAATATACTTATATATTTACACTATAAATATTTATTTTGGATCTATAACGACTTATACTAATATAAAACCGCTGTTCAGACTGGTGTCTCTTGTTAAAATATTGTAAACTTTGTCTTTTCAGGTTCTTAAATAAAACTAACGATAACTTTAGACACATACTATATTAATAATAAAACGAATAACAATATAAACACTAATTACTAACAATAAGCACATTTATGTATTTGTATTTATGTTCACTCCGCGAAGCTCTGGTATTGAATAATCGCCATCCCTTCCTCGACGGCTTATATATGAATGGGATTCTCGCGCGCTCTACCTGTATCGAGAAAACGCCAGAGGTATTACGCGTCATCAGATGAGTCATTACAATATGATTGTTTGATGTGAATGTTGTTTTAAGACTGTGTGTCTTGTACTGATGTTGAGTTGATACTGTGTTTTAATTCATACCGTTTGAGATGAATATTATGAAGAGAATCTTGTATTGAGACTGTGTGTCTTGTACTGATGTTGAACTGATACCGTTTTTCAGTTCATACCGATCTATTCTGTTCTATTTTACAAGTAGGTAAAATATGCCACTACCTCGAACTATTACATGTTAAAATCGTATTGGTTGAATAGTATATTATTTGACGTCATAACGCGAAATTCTTGTGTGTTAATTTCGTAGAAATTGTGCCTACGGACAACAATACCCAAGGTTTACGATAGAGTCTTGAAATTCTTACTACTAAATAAATAAAATATAATTACCAATTGAGTATTAGTAGGTGTCAAAAATTTAAGAATGTAGTTCCGGTTAATTCCTTTGTACAGTAATAGAACCCTATTTTACATATTTAGTACAATGGGTGGTCATATTAAGTATCGTCTTTGAATCCGTTCACTGATAACCCTAGGTAATAAAACAAGAGGTCCGATGTATAAAGCAATATATAAATTTGGCAAAAGATGTCGATTATTAAGAACTCTAGGTAATAAATAGATTTCAAAATGTAAAGGATATCGCTTTCTTAGAATTTAAAGAACGTTTTTATAATTTGAATGTGCTAATAAACGGATACAGCGGTTTAAATTCTAAAACGACCATTAAATATTTTGTAAAATTAAAAATGTTTATGTTTGAATTCTATCCTAGATCTACTTATATTTAACAATAAAAAATGTTTGAAATTAAAGTATTACAAAAGGATAGTAAATGTGTCCGCAACAGTTTTAAAAAGCCTTTTTTGAGACTCGATAAGTAAAAACTAAAAAAAGGTATAAAACCCCTTACCACAAATTAAGAATTGTATGCTAAATACGTATTTCGATAACTAAGTTGTCATTCTCAGTAGGTAAAACCAATAATCAATGTGTTTAACATGGGGCACAGTAATGTTAACATACAGAACCACGGTTCTTTATGTTAGCTTTACTGTGTATGTGATACATGCAAACAAAAAATTATCTTTCGGAGAACCTGTTCGAGTGAAATTATTGAAATTATTGAAAATCGACAAAGTAAACGCAGAATAATTTGAATGCCCGCAAATCAACATTAATTGCTATAAAAAATTACTGATTTTATTCAAAAGATATCAGATATTAAGCCATTTGGAAAATATGGTCAAAGATAATCATGAAATTCTTCATGTCATTTTAGATAATTATTGTGTAAGGATTAACCTAGTTTCAATTTTTATGAATAAATTCTTTGATTAAAGACGGCTTCAAATTTTAAATATTCTTGTTTCCGAATTTAATAATTTATCAATAGTTTCATATTAAGATTTGCTTGCGCTTATATAATTCATAATTACAATGCCGCAGTGTAACAATATTTTTGGTATATCTAGTACCCTAAAATCCACTTTTAATAGTCATCAATATATTTATTACTTCTTAGTATTATGTTATATTGTTCTTATTGTGTTTTTATGAACATTTTATGTCTTCTTCCACTTCCTCACGTGTCCTTATGTGCTCATATAAATACCAGCAAGTGTTATATGCCAATATTTAATTCAGCTGACCCTTACCGACCTCGCTTCGAGTATGTCGATGGAATGTGAATTCACAGTTGTACACACACAGGATCAAAAGAGAAGTCCAGTTGTAGCATAGTTAAACTTTATTACCCTAACTTCAGCTTTTTTAGGTTACAACATTTCTACATTTTGACCATATTTTTCTTTTATCTATGACTGTACACTAGTCTAGTAAAACTCCAACAAAGATATGAGGGGATTTTTCAATTTTAATATAATTTTTCATTATAGTGTTTTATTATCATACATGCATTAGTAACGACTTTGACAATTTACAAACCAATTGCAGCAGTATTAGTTCTAATATCTGTTATTTTGTGTTGTCACGTATCAAAATGCACAAACTTGAATATCGAGCAGTTACAAAATTCTTGACAAAACAAGAAAAATCTCCAAAAATTATTCGTGAAGAAATGTTGGCTGTATATCCTTCAATGTCGACTATTTTTGAATGGTCAAAATTGTTTAAACATGGCCGAGAATCACAGGATGATGATCCCCGTCCAGGTCGCCTGTTGACATGATCACCTCCGATGTTATTGAAAAAAACAAGTGTTTGGTACTGGAAGATGCAAGATTAAAGAAGCGATTAGCAGCTTCATTAGGAGTTTAAGAAAGCACAGTTTTCAGAATTCTACACGAATACCTTGGAATGACAAAAGTTAGTGTCGGATGGGTTTTTCGTGTATGCTTTCGCCATTCCAAATGCGTGTGCGGATGGAGACGTGTGAACAATTTTTGGCGCTTTGTGGAGACGAACCAGGTTTAATTATCAATCGACTTGTCACTGCAGATGTGACCTGGGTACATTATTTTGACCCTGAGTTGAAACAAGAATCAGTGCAGTGGCATATTAAGGGTTCTAGCCCCCACAAGAAGTTTAAAGTCACCCCTTCCGCAGAAAAAATAATGGCAAAGATTTTTTGGGATTGTCAGAGAATACTAGTGATTGATTATCTACGCAAGAGTAGTACGATAACAGGAGAGTATTACGCAAGATTAATACATCGCCTAAGAGATTCTATCAAAGCGAAAAGACACGGAAAACTGACGCAAGGTATCCTGTTGTTTTTTCATGCCTAGTCCGGGAATATAAAAACGACCCCTCGTATAGTTTTCATAACTTACATTCATAGAAAAAATATTTTGTTTAATACTAATTTGCACTGTAAATATTACATTATTGTGTTTTTACAATTAATTTGGCGGGAAATGAGATTCGACTATCAGTGCCATCTTTCGGAAGAATTTAGAGTTATATTCTAATTCTTCCATCTTTTGTGAAATTTAGTTAATTTCTTACATTTTATTCGAAAATTACAGCAGTTTCAAGAAAGAATCAAAATAGATAATCCTAAAATGTATAAATTTGGAATTCGTGGTACAATACAATATTTATCTTATTGAAGAACTAAACACATCTAAAATTTTGGCTGACTTCAGTCAAAATTCATATTTTGCATATTTGCATATGCAATAAACATTGAGTAACAATGCTCCTTTGAAAACCTTAATTTCTCACAGGATTGTGCAATTTAAACATGGTAAAATGAGCACTGAAGATGATGTGGGACCAGGAACCTAGCTAGTATCGTGAGAATGCGTACATCACATTTCACACTTAAAATGAACAGTCCAATCTCTTAGCATGGTGGATATTGCGAATCTTGAAAAATGTGAAATCATACGAATATTAAGAGATAATTTGAAGCTATTAGCTTAGTTTTTGGGAAAATTTGTTATGGTTTACGAAACCTTCGCCACTATGTTCCTGAATTTAAACAGTAATCTCAACAGTGGACACATCAGGGTACTCTTAATTTAAAGAAAGCCACGGGACATGTATAGGCAGGTAAAGTAATTTGGGAAGGGGATAATTTTCATAGACTATCTTGCATATGGAAGAATAGTTATCAGATCTTATTATATTCGTATTACATTTCTGAAAAATGATTTGGAATGGTCTATAAAAAAGTTCTCTTTCATCATGACAGAGCGCCTCTCTATATTATTGGATTAATTGAGATTTCGGTTGTGCCTCACCTACCCTATTTGCCAGAGCTAGTTCTAAGTGATTTCCACTTATTCCCCAAACTTAAAAAGTTTCGGCCAGATGAAGAATTTATTGAAATAAGGAAGCTATATTTTGGGAATCTGGAGAAAGATTGTTACAAAAATGGCGTAATATTACTTCGGCATCGTTGGTCCAAGTGTGTTGAAGTCGTAAGGAAATATGTCGAAAAATAATAAAAAGAAAGGATGCACATTTAAATTTTGCAGAGAAAAATACAAGAAACCTGTAAATAACCAATATTACTATAAAAAATATTCGCAAGAACATTTTAGGTGAAAAAAAACAGCATTGGCGTTGACGACTTCAATAATTTTCATTAATCTTTTTAATCCTGGGTCCGACGTACCTACTACAAGGGGTGTTTTTTATGTTATTTACCTAGCTATGAAGCAAATGAGTTCGAAAACAAAAGAAAAATATTTTTTAACGTAAGAACCATTAACACTAATACACTTATATCAACGATTATTTAACAACGCTATGCCATAAACAAAAATTCTTTTGGTAATTTCGCAAAATACGACACCACAGTGTTTTCTATGTCGTCAATCGATAAAAATCGCCCTCTCAAGTTTTTTTTGAGTTTTGGAAAGAGCTAATAGCCATAGGGGGCGAGGTCGCGACTGTAGGGTTGATGTTGTAATTCCTCAAAGCTGCGTTAATTGAATACTGTTTAAACAATTCGTTCCTTATGCACCTTGCAGTTGTCGTGCAGATGCATTGTATTCTGAGCTTAATTGTGTGGTCTTTTTTCACGTATAGCCGTGTTCCAGTTCTTAATTGTGTCTTTGGCATATACTCAATTAAGAGAATCCCCTCCGCGTACCAGAAAACTGTGGCCATTACTTTTCCAGCAGAAAATTACGTTTTTGCTATCTTTGGCGGTGGAGAGCCTTTGTGAACAAATTGCATGGACTCTTGTTTCATAGGAGGATTCCAGTGATGTACCCAAGTTTCCTTCCCAGTTACAATTCTATTTAAACATTTTCATCTTGACGTAAAACAGTCAAATTTTATACAAAAAGTTTTTAAGTATATCAATACGTTATATGCACGTATTACGCATTTGTTACAAATGAAACAGACATGCAATACACATATCTGTAATTGTACACATGGACAATACACCTCGTATTTTCAGCATTTACTTCTGCTTAAGACACGTGTTTCTGCCATCTATAGGCGTCGTCAGTCAAGGGGGGCATCATGCCCCGGGCGCTACTCTCAAACACAAAAAAGGGCGCTAAATGGTCCGCAAAACAAAAAATTGCTGGATAATTTTAATTTTTATTATAATTGATTTCTGGAAAATATATTTTGTTAAATAAGTCGTTAATAAACATATAATATTATATTCTATGAATATGAAATTAGAAAAATTATCTATTACAATTCCTTAACTTTTGGCATATACTCAATTAAGAGAATCCCCTCCGCGTACCAGAAAACTGTGGCCATTACTTTTCCAGCAGAAAATTACGTTTTTGCTATTTTTGGCGGTGGAGAGCCTTTGTGAACAAATTGCATGGACTCTTGTTTCATAGGAGGATTCCAGTGATGTACCCAAGTTTCCTTCCCAGTTACAATTCTATTTAAACATTTTCATTTTGACGTAAAACAGTCAAATTTTATACAAAAAGGTTTTAAGTATATCAATACGTTATATGCACGTATTACGCATTTGTTACAAATGAAACAGACATGCAATACACATATCTGTAATTGTACACATGGACAATACACCTCGTATTTTCAACATTTACTTCTGCTTAAGACACGTGTTTCTGCCATCTATAGGCGTCGTCAGTCAAGTGGGACATCATGCTCCGGGCGCTACTCTCAAACTCAAAAAGGGGCGCTAAATGGTCCGCAAAACAAAAAATTGCTGGATAATTTTAATTTTTATTATAATTGATTTCTGGAAAATATATTTTGTTAAATAAGTCATTAATAAACATATAATATTATATTCTATGAATATGAAATTAGAAAAATTATCTATTACAATTCCTTAACTTTAGATAAAAAAAGTCATTTGAATTTCGGTGCGAATCGAAATAGTTTCATTTGTACAACAATAAAACACATATTCTTACCCTACAATTAGACAATCTGTCAGATATGCTTCTACGTACATCATTTACACATAAATTGTATGAAAACAAATATGCACCCATTGTCCAGAAACCTGGACAATGTTTTTAATGAATAAGTTTTTTAATTAATCAATTTAATTCTAGGCATGTAATTCTATGTATTCTAAGATTTCTTTTTAATTTTGAATTTTATTACTTCATTCAGAGGGATCAGGCATTCCCCGTTATTAACGTTTACGACAGCGTTAACCCCAATATTATAACATCCATTTTAGAAATGTATTTAACACGAATTTATCAACTTAGTTCATGGTTATTATTCCGGTCTTTTACTATTTCTATTATTCCTACTTAAGGTATAGCCGCTAAGGTCACCGTATGTATAGGCACCTCAGTTAAGCCTTTTAATGCTCAAATCCAAAGTTTACCGCCTATTGTAATAAACACGCCGTTTTCCGTTAAACCAGACGTACCCTTTACAAAGTTTTATTACGGTCGCATTATTAAGGGCCTTTGGTATTAAAGAATACCATTTCGGAGACACGATGTATCTCAAGTCACGTCTGGGTAAAACCAAGCAACTAGCTTGTTTCGACCAATCGCAAGTGTATTATGATTGGCATTCACTTTTACTTGCCTAATACATTTCAGAATACAGCTAAGTTTGCTAAGATCCATCAAGGGGAATACACGCGCTATTCCAAGCAACTTCAAGCGTTACTGAAATTAGATATGTAACCGAGTTTTTGTAATTATATATTTTGCTGTCGCTTATGTAAATTTAGTTTTTGTTTATATCTTAATAATTAAAGAGTGTTGTGCCTTCAACAAGTGTCTTTTTTATTCTGCGAACTACTGAGCGAAAGAAGAACTTCTATTCAAAAGTTGAATTAACGACAATATTCAACGAAATTTAGTTATTGCGGATTTACGACCCGTGATTACGCAGAAGTGTAAAACCCAGCCACATTCGCCCAAAACACCCATAAAGATACATATATATGAAAAAAAAAAATTAAAAGAGGATAATAATAACTTCTCTGAGAATAATAATCTCGCTCTCAAATTTTTCTATCAAAGCAGTGGTGTTAAACGTGACGATTTTACGTCATTTCGACGATTTTTTTGTGCGAATTTCACAAAGTGACGATTGACGATTTTTTGAGCAGAACCCTTTGCATGTTGACGATTTCCTACCATCTTAGACAAATTCACTTTTCCATTAAAATAATTAGTGTGGCAAATCTAATTTTTTATGTTTTTATGAATATAAAATTGATGCCGGTAATAAATATCAAACAATAAAAAGACCTAAGCTCAGTTAAATAATAAAATCAAACAGTAAAGATAGAAAAAGACAAATATATGGTTTTAGAAAACGTGATAAGAAAACTGCGATTTATCGACTTTGGAAAACGTTCAATAAATTTAAACAAGTTTTGGAAAAAAGTAAAATCAATTAATTTAACAAGCAATACACCTGCTTTTGCAAATTTGTGTGAATTTGTAAAAAATCTACTGGCTCTACCAAACTCTTCAGCTAATGTTGAAAGAATATTCAGCAAGATACATTTAAATAAAACTAAAATAAGAAATTCATCTCTCTAAGGGCTTTTGCTTTCAAAAGATTACTTAATGAACAACTCTTCAGAATCTTACGATATTAGCATACCCACAAGTGTTATAAGAAAACATAATTCCAACATGCATAGTAAATAGCTCTAACTGGAAAAGAATTGAGTTATGTATGCTATCACATTCTATTATAAAATTTTATATCTGACAGAAAACGCTATGTCAACAACTATATTACTTAAAAAATAATTATAAAAAACACATAAATCGTAACACTTGCGACAGGTTGTGGAAGTCCGTAACAAATGAGGGAAATACCCGAAATATTAACGTCTAAGTTATTGTGTGCGTGTATTTTACAGTTTTACGTCCTTGTCATCGCGCTCTGCTTAGAATAAAAATGAAATGTTATTAAATAATAAATGTTATATGTTATAAGTTTAATGTGAGCATAAATTATAGTGTATATTTCACTGTGTTACTACCTTTCAAGTTCAAGGCATTTGTAAGTAATAAAACAAATAAGATTATTTACTTCATCTACTAATTTAATAGAAAGTATTTTTTATTTAGACCATGTCAACGCCAGGAAAAAAACTAAGCGGTTCCCAGAATCGGAAAAGAAAACTACAGCAAGAAAAAGAAGCTCTGAAATCCAGAGTAGTAATGGAATCATATTTAGGAAAAAAATTGCAAAAAGAAAATCCAGAAGATAAAAAGGATGAAGATGTAAAATCAGATTCAGAGTCAGAATCAGATTCAAGTTGTACACCTACTGTTGCTAAACTTTTATGTACTAATAACACAACTTAACAAATACAAGACTCTGAAAAAGGTGACCCAAGTACATCAGAAATGATAAATCCATGTTCACATCTAATAAAAAGCACAGAAAATACAACAGAAGCACTTGCTGTAATTCCGAACGTTCTGGAGTTCAAGGATGTTGCATATTTAAAATTTAGCAAAAATCTTCCAATAATATCGAGCCAACTTCGAAAAGAAATGATTATTCGTGGATCTTGCACATTTCAAAACGACGGGTCGGTAATGAAGAGGAAGGAACTGAAGTTAACCGATCTTGGTTATTATATTCACCAAAAAATAATGCAGCGTACTGTTTTTGTTGCTTACTGTTTATTACATCTAATTCCGCTACACAATCATCTTTCGTAACATCTGCTGGTATTAATAAATGGAAGAAAAAAGATAAATTGATTAGCCATGAAAGAAGTCCAAATCACCGAAAATCACTTACGGCTTGGAAAGAAACAGAACGAAGATCAATAAGTAGAACGGGCATTTATGTATCATTAGAAGCGAACATTCAGTCTGAAAAAGAACTGTGGCGAAATATATTGCAAAGAATATTAGCTTGCATGAAGTATTTAATTATACAAAATCTTTCTCTACGTGGCCATGTTGAAACACTTCAAGATGGTACAAATGTAGGAAACCTATTATCTTTACTTAGACTTGTAGCTCAGTTTGATCCGCTACTAGCAAGTCATCTTAAACATGCAACAGAAACTCCAAAAACTGTCTTATATTTGTCACCACAAATTCGAAATGAATTCATTCATCTTCTGGCATCTACAGTTCGAAATCAACTAATAAACGATATCAAAAGAAATAAATATTATGGACTTTTGTTTGATTCATCTCCTGATATCTCTCATCGAGAACAAATGTCCCAAGTCGTTAGGTATGTAGATGTTGATTTTATCAATAAAAAAGTTTCCATCAAAGAATCATTTTTGGGTTTTATTGAAATACATGCTAAAGATGCAGCCTCTATCGAAAATACAATTTTAGAGAAATTAAATTCCGATGAAATTTCATTAACAAACTGCAGATCACAATGCTACGATAATGCTGCCGTGATGGCAGGTCACACATCTGGCGTTCAACAAAGAATAATGTAAAAAAATCATAAAGCATTATTTGTAAATTGTGATAACCATTCATTGAATTTAGTAGGAGTTACTGCAGCTAAACAAGATCCGATTGTTGTGACATGTTTTGGAATAATTGAAAACTTATATCTCTTTTTCTCACGTTCAACGTTACGATGGGAATTATTAAAAAATGCTTTAGCAAAAACTGTCAAACGTGAATCTAAAACACGATGGAGCGCCAGAATACAAGCGGTTAGCGTTATCGTCGATGGACTAGAGAATATAGTAGAACTATTAGAAAAATTACTAGAGGACACTACCACTACAAGTGACACCAGAAGTGAAGCTACAATTCTGTTGCAAAATATACTAACTTTTAGTTTCATATCATTAGTTCATTTCTGGTATGAAATCTTAAGGAGGATTGATCGTGTGCAGCTCAGATTACAAGATCCTAGAATGAATTTTAGAGAAGCGTTCCATGATCTTGAATCATTAGCGACTGAACTAGCTGAAATTCGAGACAAGCTATCTGAAGAGGCAATAAAAAAGCAAAGTCTCTGTGTAAAAAATGGGATATTGATACAACAATATGTGTAAGAAGACGCCGCAAAATGCCCGGAGAATTGGCTAGAAATGTTGGTCTTTCCGCAGAAAGTGAAATTTCACGCGTTATGAAAAGCGTTCTTGATCGTCTCCAACAAGAATTATGTACACGATTTACACGATTAAGTGACCTTAATTTCAAATTTGGATTTTTACTAGACGTTGAAAATTTATTAAACAAGGATAATGTTGATAACGACCTTGAAAAAAATTGTAAAAATTTGGGTGAATTTTATAATACAGATTTCAATGGAATAGAACTCTTTATCGCAATATGTGACTGCAAAATGTTACTCCGCAATAGAAGGGAAATTGAACCTAAAACTCCATTAGAATTTTGTACTTTTATAATCTCGTATGGAGAAGATGTTTTTCCAAACCTAAGAGTGGCACTTCAAATACTCCTGACTATTTCAGTATCAATTGCTAGCTGCGAACGTTCATTCAGCAAATTAAAATTAATTTTGACATATCTACGATCAACAATTGGACAAGATTGCCTTAGTGACCTAGCATTTTTAAGTGTGGAATGAGAAAAATTTGAAATGATCAACTTTGATGATATTATTGATAAATTTGCGTCATCAAAAGCAAGGAATATTTATACATAGTAATTAGTTTTATTAATGTATTATAATCATATTATTATTAAATATATGTATCTCCTTTGAGATATACAAAATATTTACTTTTTTATTGTTTTAAAACTGCGTGTTTTTAAAATATTTCTGTATAAATATGTAAAATAAATAATAGGTATCTTTTTAACTAATTCTAGATGATCATATACATTTCAAAATCTAGTCTTGTTTTCTCAACAACATTTTTTGTCTAAAATTTAAAGCCTAGCTAGAGCCTATGACTTTATTTATTTATTAATTTGCGAGTATATTTTACATATAATATTATATGGTTTTCGAATGGGGGGATGGGGCGCTAAAAAGATATTGTGCTCCGGGCGTGTTAAGCTCGCTACGCCACTGGTAGCAGTCCTTCGCCTAAAGGCAAGCAGATCTAACTGTCCACCATTTTGCTTATGTATTTGCCACCCGTTTTGAACTGACATATTAATGCAATGCGCAATAAGGCTCCATTCGAAATTGCATCCCGAGAAAGGTATTATTACCTGAACCGAAGAAGGTCAAAACGAAATTTCATTATTACAAGATAAGGCTTAGTTGTATTTGATAGTCTGTTATGAATGAATATATAATTGAAGCAAGGTTGCCAAGTTTATTCCATAAAATTTGAATGCAAACATACTTTATTCCAGACATTAGGTGCAACATAAATAGGAATAACCAAATTTGAGTTCTCTATCATTCAAAAAGATTTTGTCATTCCCAATATTGTTTGCGCGTTATTTATGCAAATATCTTTAAAACTAATATAAGGATATCTTAATTTACCAAATTGTGATATTTTAATACGAAGTTACTTTTTTATAAATTGATTTTGTTATGTAATTCTACCCTTTCACTTTTGCAATTCGCATTATATTCGTTTTGCGCGTGACTTAATTTACTTTTTTTTTAATTTAAAGCGAAATCGAAATTTTAAGTAACTTTCTTAAGTGACAGTAAATGATAGAGTTTAGGAAATGTTCGATTAAGCAACAATTATTTGCGATAAAGAGCGTAAATATTATGAACAAAAATATTTACTTTCCATCTTTGTTTTACAATAATTCATAATGAAAATATGGTAGTAATTAAAAACGAGACTGTAAATAACAGATTCATGTTTATATTTATAAATTGTTTATGTGAATACAATTGTCTCATGATAACAATTAATAATTTATTAATATAAACAGCGAGAGAGGGAATCTTCACAGCTATAAAATAACTTTATAATATGGAATAAATTTCTCAAGTTTATTTTATTGTCGATAAATTAACTCCTATATAAAAATGTCCATTTGCGGGTGACATTTTTGTCACTTTGACAGCGATAAAAACCTACATAGCTTTTTATCACCGATAAAAATGCTTCTTCCTCCGATAAAAATGCTTCTTCCTGTTGCATATCTAGTAGCCCTGCATCACTTAATTTATTTTGGCAGCTGACAGGTAATAACTATTAAGTATCGTTGAACGTAAAATGTACGAGTCGGTTTGGGGAAATTTCAACAAATATCAAAAGATCAATACCGCAATACACAAGAAATACAAAATAGTCAATATGGAGACAATTTAAAAAGTTTTATTCATGTCGTTAATTTATCTTGCCAAAAAACACTCGAGCTTTTCTTTCAATCGGATAAATTTCTTTTTAACTCAATATTTTTCCAATCAGTAATTTCGCTCGAAAAACTTACATTAGACAAAATCGCTCGACCTTTCGGTCTCGCGATTTTTTCATGTAAGTTTTTCTCGTCAAATTACTGATTGGCAAAATAATTTCGTTACAAAGAGAAATTTATCCGATAAAAAAAAAGCTCTTGTGTTTTTACTTATGATAATTTAACTCCTATACCGGGTGCGGCAATAGTGTGTCGGCGGAGCTTAGCATGAAAACTAATAAAGTTGTAACAATGAAATTTTACGTACACATGTAGTATGCTACAGTGCATTTTCTAATTTTATTTATATATTTACAGGGTGTTCCAAATTTCCGCAACCACTTCCAATTTTTTTTTTTTAAATAGATTGCTATACTTTCTTGTTATTATGATGATAGCCACCCAAATTATCTTTGCAATGATATATGACAATGTGCACTTACAACTGTTAGTTTTGGTTTTATTGCAAATTTTGTTAAAATCTTGACAGTTGCAGCGTCTAACATTTTAAGTCTTAGCCTGAAAATGGGTGCAGTGCCTCACGTAACTTTTTTGTTACCAATTTATGGACTAACACGTTATATGTTTTGAGGGTGAACAACGTGACAACATATACAGAGTGTTAAATATGTCGTGCCAAAGTTATCGAAGTTTAAAGGCTATTTTCTCTTTTTTTTTTAAATTGAACCTATAATTTTTTTATTAGTCAGAAAATTCCTTGTAAAATTGCCGTTAAAATGGTACCAATAACACAGTACTTATTTCTAGTATTTTCGAAGTTAGCACCATTTAATGGGATATACCTATGTTTATAATATTCAATATGCGGTGCTGCATCTAATAGTTGGGTGGTTGGCCATGAAATGATATTAAGCAAAAATTGCTGTGTAACCAAACGTCAAATATCTACTTAAAATTTCCATATAAAGTGTTTTTCAATAGTTTCTCTTTACTGTAATCGCGTTTAATTGTTATAATTTAAGTTCGGCTAGTTAATTATCAATTCCCGTTTGTTCGTTATTAGTTGTTATCTTGTTGTCAGTTATATCGTTTTGTTGTCATTATTTTTTATTTACATGCCGTAATAGTTTATAGTTGTGTTTCTTTAGAATGAATTTTTCGAAGGAGGAGCTAATAGACATGGTATTTGTTCTTGGCGCTAGCAATAGAAATCCACTTTTAGCATCAAGAACATATGCTATGGGGTATCTTCACCGAAGAGCACCAGATATTAAGACGTTTGAAAATTTGTTGACAAGGTTTCTTCGGACGGGTTCAGTGAATTATGTCAAACATGAAAGAACTAAGTCTATGGTTACAGAAGATAATGAAGTGACAATCGTCCAGTCCGTTGTGGAAAATCCGCGCGTATCTACAAGGATAATTTCGAAAGAACACGGGATAGAAGTCACTGCTGTAAGAAGGATTTTAAAAAAAACATAAATACATACATAAACATAAACTTCGATAACTTTGGCACGACATATTTAACACTCTGTATATGTTGTCACGTTGTTCACCCTCAAAACATATAACGTGTTAGTCCATAAATTGGTAACAAAAAAGTTACGTGAGGCACTGCACCCATTTTCAGGCTAAGACTTAAAATGTTAGACGTTGCAACTGTCAAGATTTTAACAAAATTTGCAATAAAACCAAAACTAACAGTTGTAAGTGCACATTGTCATATATCATTGCAAAGATAATTTGGGTGGCTATCATCATAATAACAAGAAAGTATAGCAATCTATTTAAAAAAATAATTGAAAGTGGTTGCGGAAATTTGGAACACCCTTTAAATATATAAATAAAATTAGAAAATGCACTGTAGCATACTACATGTGTACGTAAAATTTCATTGTTACAACTTTATTAGTTTTCATGCTAAGCTCTGCCGACACACTATTGCCGCACCCGGTCTAAAAATGTCCATTTGCGGGCGACATTTTTGTCACTTTGACAGCGATAAAAACCTACATAGCTTTTTATCACCGATAAAAATGCTTCTTCCTCCGACAAAAATGCTTCTTCCTGTTACATATCTAGTAGCCCTGCATCACTTAATTTATTTTGGCAGCTGACAGGTAATAACTATTAAGTATCGTTGAACGTAAAATGTACGAGTCTGTGTGGGGAAATTTCAACAAATATCAAAAGATCAATACCGCAATACACAAGAAATACAAAATCGTCAATATGGAGACAATTTAAATAGTTTTATTCATGTCGTTAATTTATCTTGCCAAAAAACACTCGAGCTTTTCTTGCAATCGGATAAATTTCTTTTTAACTCAATATTTTTCCAATCAGTAATTTCGCTCGAAGAACTTACATTAGAAAAAATCGCTCGACCTTTCGGTCTCGTGATTTTTTCATGTAAGTTTTTCTCGTCAAATTACTGATTGGCAAAATAATTTCGTTACAAAGAGAAATTTATCCGATAAAAAAAAGCTCTTGTGTTTTTACTTTTGATAAAATCCTATCACCACGCGAACATTGTTCTTATAACGCTGTGCCTAGTTGTGTCTCACGACCGATGGTCCGTTCTGGAATCAACTTTATTATATATAATAATGTTAAAGAAAAGTTCTTCTGCACACCCACACACACACACACACACACACATGCGTACACATACATACACACAGACGCACTACATATTGCTATCAATAATCGTAACAATATGACTAACACGAAACTGCCTCTTAAATTTTACAAAACTCGATAGCGCTCCGGGGACAATCACTTACCTTGATGAGCGAGATGTTGTAGCCAAATACAGAACCAATGAGACAGACCTAGGCTAGCGTCAAGTGAAGACGGCCGCGCGGTTCCTTTTGAAACGTTGTCAAAAATAATTCAGCTCAAAAATGAGATAAGCCCCTGTGTATTTTATAACTTCATTGGTATGTAAGCAGTGTTTTACGCCACACGGAGATCGTCGAGAATATAATAAACCCACCAGGTGTTAATAAAAGAAAGTTGATTTGAAAAGGAAGGTACTAAATTTATTATGGTCGCTTATAAAAACAAAGATAACAAATAATTAATTATACTATAACCCGGCAAAAATTCCGGGCCCGACATTGTCGACAATTAAGTCAATTTAATAATTAAAGCACAAATGATTTTCATGAGACAGTGTTTAACAGTGTAAAATGTAATTAACAGTAACTATCTAGCATAGCAACTACAAAAAAAAAAAAAGGGAAACTGCAGAGATCTCTTTCATATCCACTTTACATCTAGATTTATCAATTACGATAGAAGCTGACTGTATATGTCTGTTTGAAAGCATTCTCTAATCTAATATAACTTTCTGTATACAAAAAAATAGCTTATACATTTGAATAATTTTATCCATGGCAACTACAAATGTATAAGTATGACATTAATATACTGTCATTTATATTTTGTATTCCTTGGAAAAGGCATCATTTGCCGAAACATGTAAGATTGTAATTATTTTGAATATATATATCTTAAGGCAAAGCTGATATATATATATGATATATGATATATATATATCTAATATATATGGTAAATGAGAAATTGTTAATATCTCTAGTTTACATTGTCTGGTGCTTACAGGGAGGGTATTTTTAATGCAGAAACGGGCATTAAGAACCATATTTAATCTTAATTACAAAAATTCATGCCAATATGTATTTAAAAGAAATTAAGAAGACAATAACTTCATTGCTTACAACACTACGGCAGCATTGTAACTTTGTTTTGTAGGAAAAATATCTATTAATTTCATAACGGACTTAGTTTCCAATTGTTTGAGTTGATTCAATATACACGCTGCGTCTTTGACACTGATGCTGTGATGACTAAACAAACAGAGGACGATAATACCACGTCCACATATGTATTTTCCATTTATAATGCCGTTTATGTCAATAGACATCTAAGACTAATAATATTAATGTAAACGCAGGTCCATAAACGAAGTACATATTTATAAATTTATCTCTATTTTATATGATTTATTTTTCATACTGCCATATACATCTCCGCAGGATGGCAGGATTAATCTTAGTATCGAATGTCAAGTTTCTTACATGACTAGTAATATAAGCATTTTCTCACGCTGCAGTTGACTAGTATAATTTTTAATAAAATCTGCTACCTTGCAGCCTGAAATAATATACTTTGTACTCACTAAAGGAATTACCAACCGGTCACTAAACACACGCACGAGCGCACTAACATACAAAACCCTACACTTACGCGGTCACACAAATACAAAATCACACACTCTGAGAGAGACGCAAGCTGCCAGCAGCAACCAACACACAGGTTCATACCCAGAAAGAGACACAAGCTTCTGGCAGCGAACAACACATATGTTCACACCTTGCTATCTATTTTTTGGAATACTAAGGCATGATTTATTATTATTATTGGAATGTATCTTTGAATAATTTAAACCATAGCAACTTAATTATTTGACATTTATATTGTCATTTATATTTTGTATTCCCTTGACAAAGGCATCATTGCCGAAACATGTAGGGTTGTTTTAAATATATATACTTTGAAGTAATGAACCAGACCTTTAATCGCCGACTTATTAAGTTCACCTTATCATACCAAGGTCACGAAGATATTATATATATACATATATATATATATATATATATATATATATATATATATATAAATTATTGGAGTTTTTCGGCTTTTTATATGAAATATTTACAAATATCAAATTAGAATGTATGTAATTGCAGAGTAAGTGGGGATGTAAACATTGCTGTCTACAAATTACAAAGCAAATCATACGAAATTTTCATTATGGTCTACGTTGGGACTCGAACACAAATCTACAGCTTGCCGGGCTGTCGCTTTTACCACTAAGCCACAATAGACCTAGGTTCAAGCTATTTAGAAATGCATTATAAAGTAACAGTGTTAATGAATCAGATGTCAGTTATTCAATGTAGATGTCAAGTTGAAAAACTCCAATAATTTATCAATTGTTATATTTAATAAACAGCTAAGAAATTATCTAAAAACTCATAGCTATGGAGTAATAATTAGCATTTTCAAACATTCAAATCTGACATCTGCTCTCAAAATACTGACATCTGCTTTCAATAACTCATATCTACTTTCAAAATAGGCATCTGCTTTCTAATCTGACGTTTGCTTTCATAACTGACACCTGCTTTCAAAACAGACATCTGCTTCAATAACTGACATTTGCTTTCACTAACTGACATCTGCTATCAAAACTGACATGAACTTTCAAAACTGACTTCTGCTTTCAACTTGACATCTACATTGAATAACTGACATCTGATTCATTACCACGTTACTTTATAATGCATTTCTAAATAGCTTGAACGTAGGTCTATTGTGGCTTAGTGGTAAAAGCGACAGCCCGGCAAGCTGTAGACATGGGTTCGAGTCCCAACGTAGGCCATATTTTTCAAATGAAAACTTCGTATGATTTGCTTTGTAATTTGTAGACAGCAATGTTTACATCCCCACTTACTCTGCAATTACATACATTCTAATTTGATATTTGTAAATATTTCATATAAAAAGCCGAAAAACTCCAATAATTTATCAATTGTTGTATTTAATAAACGGCTAAGAAATTATCTAAACACTTATATATATATTATTGTAATTATTTGTTTTTACAACAATTTTTAAATAAACTTGTGATAAATGTTAAACACATCTAGAAAAATTGTTTGGATAATGGAAACTAACCTTCCGCAATGTGATGTCACATTAATAGAGCGTATACAGCATTTTATTAATTTATTTAATCATTTGTGTATTTTCCATACATGGCTTGCTATCGGCAGATTAATTAAATTTCTATTAAGTTTGCTTTGAAAAAAAAACTTACGTATCTTTTCCTTGAGTAAATATTTACTTATTCGAAACACAATCAATATTATTTCGTTTGTTTTTCTCTACCTCCTATCCTTATCGAATGTCGGATTTTGAAATAAATATTAAGCATATCTTTTATTCACTTTCGCAATATTAAGGGGATCCAAATAACGGAAATTTTTGTAAGTGATTTGATTATTATGTTAATATGTACACACATAATAATAATGCTCTTTATTGTCCAACAGTTTATATACCAATTATAGAACATTACATTAAATTAAAGTATTTAATGTCTGTAGAAAAAAATACACAGTATAAAAATGAGATTAACACCAAACTAGTAAATGATAACATACAAAAATAACATACAAATACTAAGCTAAAGAGCTGCGCTTTAAAAAAATTAGTGGCCATAAGATATAAAGAAATTTCAGCAAAACATTGGTTCTCGCAGTTGGGATATTAAAAACGGCAAAATTTATTTGCTCGAGTAGCGAGGGGGCGTCAATCTTTTGTGTTAGAAGATTACATAGAAACCTTGCACTATATCTTCGCTACGACGGGATAGTAATACAAAATTATGCTGAGCTGATAAAAGTAGATAGTCGATACCACGGGCAATATAAATGCCGTTCATTTTATACAAGTATTTTAAAAATCTCCTCTGGATACTTTCGACGGAGATTTGCTGATGTAGATAATGCGGATACCAGACGATAGATGCATATTCCAACCTGCATCGAACAAGGGCATATTATAATACCTTAATACTGTTTATGTTAAATTGCGACACGATCTCACAAGAAAACAGAGCAGATACTAGATATGTAACGGTAAACGTAAGACCATTACCGGAGAATACTTCCAAGTATTTAAACAACACCATACTAGCAATTGTTTCAGAGACGGACCTGTAGTGAAATGTAATTGGATTAGAACACTTAGTATAAAAAACGACAGCGCATTTTTTTACATTTAAGGCAATTTGATTTACGTGCTTCTTGACACAGACATGCTCTTGTCGCAAAAAGACATGCCGGAAAATCTTAATCAAATTCTTTGTGAAGGTGTAAAAATGGTTAATTTTATTAAAAGCCGACCGGTACCGAACATGCTGTTTGCTAAACTATGCAATGAAATGAGCGAAAATAAAAAATCTCTTCTTTTCCATACAGAAATTAGATTATCGGGAGGGACAGTGTTAATTCGATTATTGGAATTGCGAGATGAATTAATAATATTTTTCCATGATAAACAAACGCCATTGTTTTTACAGAATAATGATATATAAAGGCCGAATTATATGCAAAAAGAAAACTGAAAATATGCGCATAAATATGTAAATATGTACTTCCTTATGAAAAATGTGCAGGTTAAAAAATACGAGGAATGTCAGAAAATGAATACTGTAGAAAAAAAATTTCTATTATGTTTACTACAAGTTTATTTAGAACATTTCACAACATAATTAACTATGAAAACAATTTACAATCACATATTTTTCAAAGTTTTCAATAGAAAAATTGTGACGATTGTCTGAAAACATGTACTTATATATTGAAAAGGTTCGGTCTACGTCGACGATTGTTATAGGAGCATATTTCAAATTAGAAATATCATCTATTGTCAACTCAATATTTTCTACGGAATCACCACACAAGATTTTAGCAATGTTCTTTTTAGCTTTCTAAACCCCTCATTTTTTCCTATTACACTTAAAAATGTTTCATACACGGACTGTCCCACTTCTCCTTTAACATCAAAACATGACTTTTCAAATTTGTTTATTATTTCAATGCTCTTGATTAGCGACATAAATTGTTTTTCCAACTGCAATATAGAACTGGAAATAAAACTGTAATTGGCTTTAATAAACGCCAACTATTGAGGTATTTCTTTACTTGAATACACCTTTTGGGCGTCTATCTCAGATTGTGCATCCCTATCAAGGTCCATAATAATTGTCTTTATTCCTTTATAATGATTTGCATGAAATATAGCAGCCACCAACCACGTTCCCCATCGTGTAATTACTGGTTGAGGAGGAAGCGGAACACCGGGTAGATGTTTGTGAAATTGAACTCGTAATGGGGCCTTTAAAAATACTTTCTTAACACTACTAATTAAAGTATTTACTAAGGGAAAATGGTTTCTGACTTCTTCTGCAACATGATTTAGTCCGTGCGTCAAGCAAGTTGTGTGAATTAAATTTGGGTAAAAGATTTTCAAGTTGAATGCTGCCTTCACCATGTATGGTGCAGCATCCGTCAAAAACAATAGAATTTTCTCTATTGGAATCGATTCCGGTAAGAAGAAACTTGCAAGTTCTTCCTGTATAAACCTTGTTATTGTCAAATTATTTGCCTTTTTCAACTGTGTGTATGAAATTAAGTAAGATTTTGCTAGAACCCATACGTTAAGGATACTAATCATTAGTAGTTTCATCAATAGTTTCATCTACGCGTATATAAAGATAATTGTTTGCAACTACCTTCTTAATGCTATTCAATGTTTCTGCATAGATACAGCGAATATAATTTTTTCTTACCGTGCTCTCGTCGGGAATGTTATATTTGCGGTAATGTTTGCTGACTCTTCTTCGCCAATTTCATCTTTGTTAGTTTTGCAGCATGAGATGGAGTTTTCATATGTTGGTCGGCTTGAAACTTTCTCTCACTTGTAATCTGCAAAAAAATATCACATCATCGGTTGCTTTCTTATAAAATAAATGTCAGTAAAAGATAAAGGGATAATTGAAAACTTAATTAATTAATTAATAAGAGGAAATAAACTTAAAATTTTACTCACAATCTTGCAGCATGCTACACAAAACACTTTTTCTCCATCTATACGCAATTCTGAATAAGGTGCAATCCATCCAGACGTAGTCGTTATTTTCGGAATTTTTGCTATTTTATATCACAACTCACAAGTTTACACTTTGAAAAGCCAACGTAGAATGACATTTAAAATAAAATTACTTTCGAGTATGGGAATAAATTTCTCGAATAGCAAAGAAACACATATACTCCTAATTTTCTGGTAAAATGTATTTTTGTATTTATTTAGAAGTCTTAAGGTATTAGCTTTTCCTGGAATTTTGTCTCTGCCTGGATGTATGGGAAGTGCATTAATAAATTCTTGGAGGCGCTTATCGGAAAATTAGTGACAGAAGCTTTGATAATATTAATCCATTTCGCCACCTTTTATCTCTGTGAGAAGGGTTTTACGTCTATGGTTGCGCTAAAAACTTAATACAGGAGTTGTCTCTTATCACTCGAAAACAATTTTCTTTTATGTGTTTTTAACATAGATCTACGTATGGAGAAACTTTTAAATGAAAAACAAATGCAACCATTACATTAATTTTGTTTCTTTACATGTGTACTTAGTATAAGTAAAATGCTTATAATAAATTATTTTTTCTCATAAAATAATTTTTCATTATTGATTAGGGTATTTCGCGACCTCCCTTTAATATCACCGCCCGACCCCCAGGTTGAGAAACGATGCTCTAGCTAATAAAATTGATGCTGCATTTTAAAGAGAGATAGACACACTTCCCAGATAGAAGTTAATTGTATTGGAAACTATTTAGAATAGGATAGTGTACATATTTTAATGAATAATATATTTCCTAGCATAGAGCCTCTACAAAGGTATTTCTTTAATGTAAACTGACACAGCTATTTCCACCTAAAAAGATTAGAATTTACAAATTAATTGCATTTCCGCGAAGTAATGTGAATGTAAATATTGCTTCCTACATTTTACGACGCTAAATTATTCGAATTTTTAAATTGGAAAAATTCGCCCTTAAGCAGGATTCGAACCCATGTCGATGGCTTGACGGACTACCGCTATGCCGCTTGAGCTATTAAGGATTGCGATTCCGAATACTTCCGAAAGCCCAAAATTATTGAGGAACATATTGTTATGGATTTTTCCCTAATTAATATTTAAAATTTATTTAAAATGAATGTACTATTATTTTTGAATTGTAGTGTATATTTTTGAAAATATATTTTTACCTGCGTGAGCAAAGATTTGTATTTTTGAAGGTCGGCTTTATGTGAAAGCGATTGCGGGTGATGTTGAGGGGCAGACTAAGTTATACCTATACAAAAGAACGTTGTATTTCTCAAAAAAATATATAGATATATATATATATATATATATATATACATATATATATATATATTTAATTAAATTCGGGTTTTGATTGTGTTAATTGGTTGATGTATCTTTTATTCAATTCCCGTATATTGTTCGAGAGTTGTTATTCTCGTAATTTTGTTGGTTTTTAAGATTTAACAACGTGTCTTGTGGGTCTCCTTAAAAACTGTAAGTTTTTTTTGTGTTTTATGATATCATAAAAGTTTTGATTAATATTATAAGATATTTATATTGTTTTCTATATTGTTATTAAGAGATTTATTATTACAAGAATTAAATAATAAAGAATATTTTTAAAATTTCTATGTAAAAAAATTATTACTGTGAAATTTTATTCGTTTGGAATTCTAGGATTTTTTTTTGTTACATATGAGCGCGCATGTGGTAGATTTTGATCGTGTTTTCAAGTTTATACAGTTTGGTTCTCTGGGGAGAAATTAAAAATAAACTTTATTATATTTTTAATATAAGTTTGATCGGAAGTCAGTTTGATCAGAAGTCAGGAAGTTTTAATTCACGTAGCGGTCATATTCAGTGGATTGTTTTACCTCTTTGTGAATTGTATAGTACACAATCTTTATACTCATAAAGATAGTCTTTTTTTATTTTTTTTATTTTTTTTGTATTAAATATTCATTTAAATTTTATCTTGTGCTCGCTTAATTTAATAAACCTTTTACTGCGCATTTATAAATAAATAAGTAACTTATATTGCTTAATAACTATACACATTGTCAAGACATTTTGACTGGCGCCTAAATAATATTACAGTTCCACGTTTTTCCGATTTGAACCCTGAGAAGAAAGAAGTCTCATTGTTGGATATCAACTGGCTGAGTATCCTAGTTGGGTAGATTAGGGGATGGTGGTGCAGTAAATATATAAACCACAATTCATAGCAATATGTTAATATTTTTCCTGTAGTCAATACTTGTTGCAAATTAATTGCATTTTAGCTAAATAAAGAATTAAAAATTCGAATAATTAGAGTTGTAAAATGTAGAAAGCAATATTTACATTCACATTACTTCGCGAAAATGCAATTAATTTGCAACAAGAGCCGACTGCAGGCAAAAATATTTACATCTGTTTCCTTAATGTGACTTAAGGCTTTCCACAATGTATTCTAAACTGCAGTCCGTGATAGCTTTGTGGTTAGAGCAATGGTCCGGCAAACTATGGACGTGGGTTCGAATCCAGCTTAAGGGGGATTTTTTTTCTATTAAAAAATTCTAATTAGCGTCGTAAAATGTAGAAAGCAATATTTATATTCACATTACTTCGCGAAAATGCAATTAATTTGCAATAAGTTCCGACTACAGGAAAAATATTAACATCTGTTCCTTAATGTAACTTAGGGCTTCCCGATGTATTCGGAAACCATGAACGTGGGTTCGAATCCTGATTAAGGGCCAACTTTTTCAATAAAAAAATTTGTATAATTAGGGTCGTAAAATGTAGAAAGCAATATTTACACATTAGAATTTAATTTTAAAAATCAATATAATAATATAAAAATTAGTTATATTTATAAGTTTATACTTCATAGATAATAATATTATTAATTTATACTCTGAAAAATCTGCAGGTTGTTTCATTTTTGTATTATTTAACTGGAAAATAATTTTACGTAAGTATTCATAATCTGTGCTATGAAAGGAATATCAAAGGCAGGACTTAAAAGGGACATTTCATATTTATTTGATCGATACCTCGGATTTACCTCATACTAAAAATAAATGTAAATACATTTTCAGAAACAGTTAAGTACTTAAGCCGATGTAATTCCAGACATTTTATTGCTTTTCAATATGAATTTGTCTCAGTGATTACAGAATGTTAATATAATAATTAATTTCTATTGTATATTAAAATTGTTTTTTAGAATTTCGGTAGCAATTGGGCTAAGTTATTATTTAATAAATTAAGTGATTTTTAATTATTTTCTTTAAATTAATAATAATTTAAATAAGCAGTTTTTGGATTTTAATTCTATTTATGTTTAAATATTACAACATGCTTTTCTGTAATTCTGGCAAATAGAAGGTTATATTTCTTAGATCTATTTTGGTTTTATCTCTTAGGGTGGCTTGTACAATGATGGCGTAAACATAAGTTTAGCAAAATCAGGCTTAACATTTAAGTACAAAGGTATTTTTAATAATATAAAATATTATTAAAAATCTGGTGTGATAATGGGTAATAATTAGAGACTGGATTTTATGCAAAATGAATATTTGTTGTTTTTTGGTATATTCCTTCTATACTGTGTACTTATCCATTTTCCACCCTTAGAATACGTTTTTTACCATTTTTTTTAGTGCATATAATGGATATTTGGACACTTTACCATAACTGCATATGCACGTACATATTTCATAATTATTTTGCATATTTATGCATATATTCGCCATTTTCATAAGAACCATAATAAAATCTGATATTTAAAGATATTTAATTTGTTTGTGTAAACGTGAAGGGATTAGCATTCCTTCAACTTTGCATTAATGACTAGAGTGGACCAATTCGGAGCGAAAGCAGAGGCGTATTTTGTATCGGCACCAGTGTCTCTATCCTTATGTCTTGCGCTATGCACGTGGCGTTGCAAATTTGGTTTTGTTAAATGGTTTATATGTATTTCTAAATTTCTAAGTTCTGCTTTTCTAATTTACGGTCACAATCCTGGTAATATAAGGCCTTGTAATGTTTCCCAATATTTATCTAAAGCTGGTACACGTCTTTTGTGGCTCATTAATTGCTAGCCGAGTATATAATGAAAACAGTTCAGATCTTGGTAATATAAATTATACTTGTTTTTTTTATATACATATTTTTTTAAAAAAATTCGTTTTTTCCAAAGACACATCCAATTCATTCAAGTGCAAAAATTCTTCTCTCAAATTGTTTCAATAACGCACTATGGCAACCCAACAGCTTTTTCTCTTTTTAAGCTCATTGGTCGCTTTAGTTATACATAATTTTCCAAAATATTTGACATTTATACTATAATTTTGATCCTTGATTAATATTATGAACTTATTGGTTTACCATTAAATATTCCTTCACACATAACCTTTGACATTACCAAACATTAACAATAGTATACAAAATTAACTATATTTACATAGTTCTATAATTTTGGTAAATGTAAGAAAGTCATATACTTTTGAAATTTAATTATAGATTTGACACTCTAAATTAAGAAAACAATACAAATATAATAGACTTCCACCTTCTAAGAAATCCCAATAACAGAAATGTAACAAATTAAAACTAGTGTTTTCAATAAGTTTATTAACATTTTTATTATATTTACCTTCTCTCCCTCATAAAAAATAATTTGTGGAAAGAATTGTAATAAATTATTTTTGAATTAATTGTTATAGTTAATCCTCTGCTTATTTTATTTTGTTTATTTAATTTTTTTTTAAGAAAAATAAAAGTAAATTATAAGCCTATAGAATATTTATGTAACATGTGTCATGCCTAATCATTATAATATATGTAACGGTTTAAATATTTAAATTTCCTTTATAGTGTATCATTGTAGTATATTAACATTATTTATATTATTTTGTTTAAGATGAATCTTCTATTTTGTCTTATATTATGTATCAAAGTTTAAAAACATTTGTATTATTTTGTTATCATTTGAATCAGAACTATCTAGGTAATAAGTATTATTGTAATCAATGATTTATCTTACAATGTGGTAAATGTAAAATGTTTAGTGTGCAATATACATATAAACAATTTAACAAAATCAAATTTGCAACGCCACGTGCATAGCGCAAGACATAAAGATAAAGACACTGGTGCCGATACAAAATACGCCTCTGCTTTCGCTCCGAATTGGTCCACTCTATTAATGACTCATTAAAAGTCCATCTCATTAATAATGAGATGTACTTTCCCAAAAATAGGATTTAACTGTACTGATAATCGGTTTACAGGGCAATTAGAACTTACGTAAGAAATTCTTTTCAGAAATGTAGGTATTAATGCAGGTATATTATACCGTACGACTAATATCAATATAAGAAAAAGAAATAATTTCCTTCATAGTTTGTTCATTCGTAAACGTGTTAAGGTCTGTGCTATTTGGTGAAACAAAAGTGAATTAAAAATTTTTGAAAATGCTGAAGATAGCTAAAGCGAAGTCTTCTCTAATAAAAAATTTGATAAGTGATTGCAGTGCACTAAAAATTATTCACGAAGAAAGTGTTTTGTGCACCCTCTGCGACAAAAGGGTAAGTTGAATTTTGAAATATTTTGTCAATAACAAGTTCTACAATGATGAGAATTTTTTTTTGTGTTCATAAATATAATGAAACAATTTCATAATAAATTATTATTAAATATGTTTAATTTTATGTTCTTTAAAGCTAATATATCTTTGTAATATTTCTTTGTCATAAACACCAAAATAACCAAAATCAATCAAATTTAAACAACTGGAACTGGAACTTTACAAAACCAGACAATTTATTTTTCTAGTTTTTTTAGTAATATAGTAATTAATAATAATTATTATAACTGAATGTTAAAAATATATATTTGTTACACAGATTACCTGCCAGAAGAAATTTCAAGTAGTGCCACATTTGAACACAACATTGCATCAGAACAGGGTTTCTGAAAATTTGAATAAACCGCGGCAGCAACTTTTGGAGGAAAGTTTTCTCAATAATTCTACGAATCCACAAGAAGCATTTTCCAAAGATTTGTGTAATCTTTTTGTGGGTTGTAATATTCCTTTACATAAATTGGACAATCCGATATTTCAAGAATTCCTGAAAACTTATTGCAAAGTCGATGATAAACCCATTTATGTACCCAGTTCCTCAACTCTACGCAAGAAATACATCAACGAAATTTATGAAGATGTTACCGATGGAATTAGAAAGGAGTTGAAAAACCAAAATCTTTGGGTGTCTGTTGATGAAACTACCGACACGAAGGGCCATCAGGTTGCTAATTTGATTATTGGAACCTTAAATGGTTCAACTCAATCCAAAAGACATTTAATTAATGTAGGTAATTTAGACAAAACGAATCATGTTACCAGAGCCAGGTTTATTAATGAGTCCTTAGCGAATTTCTTTTTACCCGACAAAGTACCTTTTGAAAAGTTTCTGTTAATGGTAACTGACGCCGCTTCGTATATGTTAAAATCAGCTCAAAGTCTGAAAATTTTTTTTCCCAATTTAATCCATTGTACTTGTTTGGCTCATGGTTTAATTAGGGTTGCTGAAGAAGTTAGATTAGAGTTTCCAGATGTAAATAATTTAATTAGTAATATCAAAAAAGTATTTTTAAAAGCGCCCTTACGAGTGCAATTATATAACGAAATGCTTCCCGGCAATCCATTCCCACCAGAACCTATCTTAACAAGATGGGGAATATGGCTTAAATGTGCTGTGTTTCTTGCCGATAATTACGAAGGCATCAAAAATGTTGTAACTCAATTTGATTCAGCAACCAGTCTTGCCATAGAAAAGTGTAAAGTAATTTTCAATAATTCGACAATACAAAATCAGCTATCATATATTAAATCTAATTTTGCGATAATTGAGCAGGCAATTACTAGATTGGAAGATAGAAATTTATCTTTAAATGATGGTGTTGGCATTGTAAATGATATTGAAGAGAAAATTGGAAAAGTCAACTGGATTGACTGGAAAAAGAATTAAAGAAAAATTAGCCGCAATTCTAAGCAAAAATGGAGGTTTTGTTACATTAAAATCTATAAATAATGTAATTAATGGCATTTTTAATGAAGACATTAATATAAGCCCCTCATTAATACCTAGTTTTAAGAATGCACCGATCACACCTTGCGATGTTGAAAGAACATTTTCCCAATATAAACATTTACTTACAGATCGTAGACATAATTTAACTATGGAAAATTTAAAGAAATATATGGTTATTTATTGTAATAAATAAATATATAATTTGTAAATACGACAATTTATTGTAATAAATAAATATACAATTTGTAAATACAACAAATGAATTTTAATTTCCTAAAACATAATAAATAAATGCACATCATAAGTGCATATTGCATATTGTAAGTGCATATTTAGGGATTTTTTAAGTGCATATTGCATGCATATTTGGCAAACTTTTTAGTGCATATTTTCCAGTCTCTAGTAATAATATTTTATATTATTCAAAATACCTTTGTACAGGGTGGCCCAAAATGACCGAAGGGGTTTGAGTTCATTATAACTTCTTATTTAAGACATAATTATTAATTTTTTTTTATTTTAAATACAGTATATTAATGGAGAATATAAAAAAATTATATCTCGCAATGGATCGTTGATTTGAGAAATAAAGGTCAACGATTTTGGCATGTTGTTCAATTGTGTACTGTTCCATTTTAAATTCCCCAAGTCTTCTTTACAAAATACTGAAAACAAAAAAAAAATTATAATAAAAAAGTTATAAGGAATTAAAACCCCTTCGGTCATTTTGGGCCACCTGTATTATACAAAACTGGTGGGGTTTTACCCACTCGTGTATGTTTAAATTATTCTCATTAACATTTAAGTACGGCTTAATTAGAAATGCGTTGTAGTAATATAATTTAAGCGGAATTTAACTAAAGCATACATTTCGTTTGGCAGTTTGGCAAAGCAGAAGTAGGGATTTCAGTGTAAAAATTTTGGCTGATATTTTGATAATTAGCTATTGCTATTAGACAGTTTGTCAATTAGTGGAGACCACAATAAAAATACTACTTTTAAACGACATAAATATTTTAAATATTATACTATATGGCTATATATTATATATGAATAACATATTTTATTTTGTTTTCTTTAATATAATCTTACACATTCTAACTAACCTATAAAGTTAAAAAAGTTAAGCGAATATCGAACAGAACACCAAGGTCCTCTATGTTATCAACTCTATTAAGAAATGTATCATTTATAAAAGAACGAATGAATAAAATTAATTTTTGTTGTGTAAGAAATGTAGCAGCATTTGTTGATGTTTAGTCTCAATTTACAAGTAGAGCACCATTGTGAGAGACTGTTAAAATTCCCTTGCAAATGCAGCACATTATCCTAAGTTCTGGCGGATCAATATATGTTTAGATCATCTGCATAGGCAAGTAGCGCACAAGACAAAGACGATAATAATCATTTAGAAACAAGATAAATAGGAAAGGGATAAATATGAATCTTGTGGGATTACGGATAACGGAGAGAACCCTATAAAAAACATAATGAAATCTACTACTTAAGTAAGACTGTAGAAGAAGTAATAGGAAGGACTTAACCCAAGCTGAGGCGACTTAGCAAGTAAAATTCCATGGTCGATTATATCAAAGGCACTACTAAAGCCCGTATACCGTAATCGACAAATTTTAATTTCTGGTACGAAAGTAGAAGAGGAAAAGAGCGCGACAGAGAAAAGTAAAGACATATATAGCGAGGTTGCCAATAAATGTATGCAAGTAGATTAAATGAGGTATGATAAGATTCAATCAGATTATAGCTAGTTAGTAAGTCTATTGCTTCAGAGGATTGTAGAACGCATCTTAGAAATACGTATAAAATTCGCCACGAATATTTACAGAAAAATATTTATTTCATGGTGTATTACTTTTATGAGGATGTTCAACAAAGTTTATATTTTCCGCGTATAAATAAAATGAAATGAAATATTAATTCTAAATTATGTCAAAAAAAAATAAATGTAACTCTTATGAAAAGAAAATAAATTAACTCTTCTCCGATAATAATAAAAAATAAATATTCTAAATTAAAGGTTCACGTAATCCACCACATTGTTCTTTGAATTATTTAAAATACCAACCCATACATTTAATTTTTGTGGATATCGGGTATGTACAGGTACATTGAGGTGTCTACCGGCATATACCATTTTATGATTTCTTTTCTAGAGTTGTAAAAACATGCATGTTGAAATCGACTATTAATATACGCACATAGAAAAATAAGTGTTGTACACCCGGTAAGTGTTTGTTAGGGAATAGGGCATGTTAAATGTGTATGCGTGTCCACCACTCTGCTTCTCCCTTCACTATTTGAAAGCTGACATCGTTGGATATAACAAGCATACATTATATAGGCGAACAGAAATTAAAATTTGTCGACTACGGTATATGACGTCAACTTGGCCACGAGTACCGAGTTACTCACTAATAAATTGGAAAATAGTCACTAGATTTGTCACTGTAATCTACCTCGCATAAAGTCGTGTTTAAATGGAGAAATGTAGGATTTGGTGTCATGGTACAGACAGGAACAAATTGCACTTTTAAATATTTTGGAAAAATTCGAGAATAACCAGATGGGTCTATAGTTATTAACATAAGCACTATTATCCTTTTTAAATACTGGCTTTTAAAGACGCAATTAAATTGGCTCTTTGTGAAATAAACGCTGAAACGATTGAAAATGTATTGAAAAATTGGGATGGAATGAGCTACTCCAAACTCAGCCGATGAAGTCATTTAAATGAAATAACATCCCATTCTTAATCGGAAGGTGTACTCTCGAAAATAAAGTATAAATCATGTGAAAATGTTAGTTGGATTTATATTTAATATATGCTGCCCCCTTTATATCTTATGTTGAAAACAAATTTAATTATCAGGGTTGGCCATTTAAGGTTGCGGTTTTTGAAGTTATATTAAACATACAAAACATTAATTTAAAAAAATTATTTATTTGTGCAATTAAACAAGATCTGTGGTTTAATAATCAGGTTTTCGAAGTGAGAGCCTCGAGCAACGATAACATTTCGCAGCCTCTTCTCAAATTCTCCACAAACTGTCTGAAGTGTGGCGTACGGTATCGCTTCTATTCGCTGCCGTATTGCCATTTCAAGGTCATCCAGGGTGTCTATACCATCGCGATATACCGTATCTTTTAATGATCCCCACAGGTAGAAATCGCAAGGATTGAGGTCTGGACTATATGGTGGCCATGTTATCCCTCGGCCTGTAAACTGTTGAGCTTCAAGACCAATGATTCTGTTACCGAAATGTTCTTCAAGAATGTTGAAAACTTCTTCCGTGCGATGCGGACGAACCCCGTCTTGCATAAACCATGCATTCTCCACCAAATTTAATCCATGCGCCACGGGAATAAAAGACTCATTAAGCATTTCACAATATTTTTGCGAAGTAACGGTTCCATTGACAATCACGGGACCGATAATTCCTGCCGACGAGATAGCACACCATACAGTCAACCGTCGAGGGTGAAGAGGATGAACAATTGCTAGATGTGGATTTTCTGTCCCCCAATGTCTCCAATTTTGCTTATTCACATAACCGGATACATCGAAATGTGACTCATCCGACCACCACACTCGTTCCAATGACATGCTGCCATTTTCAATGCGTTCGATGATTTCGTTCGCAAAATTGTAACGTCGCTCCATATTAAACGGTCTCAACAGCTGATCGATCTGGATTTTGTATGCTTTCATCTTTAGATCTTGCTTTAGGATCCGCCTTAGTGTTGTACGGGGTATTTCAAGTTCTTGAGATGCTCTTGAGGTCGATGTTGAAGGTTGAGCTGTAAAGTGCTCCCGTACTCGTTCTATGGTTTCCGGTACCCGGATGGTCTTTTGACGTTCTCTAACAGTTGATCTTTCGTCTGCCGCATATGCTGTTGCTTCAAATTTCACTACAATCCTAAGATATTGTCGGATTAGTAGACATGGAAACACGATAACGAATACTTTGTTACTTTTCTAAATTTATCTTTTTTTCCTTACCTTTTTATAGTGTTTTCCGTTGGTGCGTTATTTCTCCCGAATAGAGTACGCAAGTGTCTTGCCGTAGCTGCAAAAGATTCCCCATTTCTATAATAATATTTTATTAATTCCACACGCACTTCCGTTGGATACAACGCCATCTTGAAAACTGACAAGGCAAATTTTTCATATATTCATTGTAAACCGCGCTTGGCCCTCTAGTGTAAAAAATATATATTATATTAATTTCTATATATACAAGGGAATAGCGCGATTTTTAAAACCGCAACATTAAATGGCCAAACCGTTATTTACTTTAGCAAAGTTAGGCATTTTCTATATACTTTAATATTTTTAGGACGTCTAAAGAAATTACGTGTATAACGAATGTTATTGTTACAATGAGGTGCTCTACAATAAACTGTCATTTTAAATATTTTTCACGTAGGTCACATTTAACCTATAAACAGAGCAAATACGTAATTACTACACCAAAATGTCTTTTTGTTTAACCTTCCATTTTTTGAATATCTTTGTATTACAAAAGACATAAAATAACTCTTTCATACCTTAAGTACCTCAGCTTATATCAAATAAAAATATTTACATGTTTGGTATATGGTATATCTACATGCACAACCCAGTTTGTTTGCATACAGTGACTATCTGTGACGTGTTTACCAAATGAGTGTTTAGCATTTGTGGCGAGCCAATAGGTACAAGTACTTGGTGCGCATGTGTAAAAGGGCGCAACGCTGCAGTGGTTATATTTTAAAAACTATTAGGAATGAAAGCAAAACTCTGTGATTAGGCAATATGTTCCATATGGAATTATAACAGGTTTTTACCTTGTTTTGGATTAGTCCGTTTATTCAGCTCTCACCTTATCTTTCGTATCTTGCTTTAATTAGTATCTATTTATAATGATTATTACTATGATAATATATGTAAGTAATTAATTAGACCAGTCTATGCGGATACGGAGCAATTCTCTATATGCAACTACGTCCTTGATTTTAAGTCTCTATATTTTGATTGTCGTTATACAGGGTTAGTTAAAAGTATGGAGATGGCGATTTATTGTCGTTAATATTCATTTTAGGGATTTATGTTCAATATAAAAGTTTGTTGGGATATTTTGATCTACATTTGAGAATATTTGATTTTTTTTTTCTTCAATTGTTTTTTAGTTACGCCTGTCCGCGCATATTTTTTAAATGGGAACTAGTAAATTTTACTCTACCATTCGATAGAGGTTTTTTTTCTCTTTACAATAATATTTTTGCTTTTTTTAAATTAATTTTAATAACTTTTTTGCAAGAAAAATTTAACAAATTAATAACAAAGTAAATTAAAGTAAGTGTTCAAATTGTCGTCCATTAGTAATTTGACAATGACCCAATCGATTTACAAAACCCCGAACAGAGTTCTGTAAAAAATCTCGGGGAATTTCTTGTAACGTTCTGGTAATTCGGATTTGTAAATCTTCGACGTTATCGGGCTTTTCTTTGTAAACTTTGTTTTTTACGTATCCCCAAAGAAAAAAATCTAAAGGACTTAAATCTGGCGAACGGGCTGGCCATTCAATGGTTCCTCGTCTTCCAATCCATCTGTGGGGAAAAACGTTGTCCAGATATTGACGAACATTTACACCATAGTGTGGTGGGGCGCCATCTTGCTGGAACCAGATACTGTCATTGGGCAGGTGTTCATTGTTTTCATGAGGATAGAGCGTAGCACTAGCAGGTATTATTTCTTTGCAATAACTGCAAATACAGAGCCGAAGTTAAATTGCCAATGATGAAAAAGGGACCGATAATATGACCGCCTAGAATGCCAACCCAAACATTAACCTTTTGGGGGTACTGCGTATGGTGCTCCAAAAACCAAGAGGAATTTTCCGATGACCAGTATCTGCAGTTATGTCTGTTTACTTCACCGGTAAGGCAAAAAGTAGCTTCGTCTGAGAAAAGAATATTGTTGACAAAATTTTCATTATTATTGCAAATATTTAACATTTCTTCAGAAAATTGTAATCTCCTATCAAAATCATCTTCCGTTAACTCGTGTACAAGGTGTATCTTATAAGGTTTATACTTTTCACTTTTTAAAAACGACACGATCGATGACTGTGAAATATTGAAATTGGCCGCTAATTGTTTGGTTGATAAATGGGGATATTCAGATACAGACAATAAGATATCCAGTTTTTTATCATCGTTTTTTGCTGTTCGAGGTCTACCACTCCTTGGAAAATCTTTAACGCTACCCGTTTGTTCAAAGCGTCTTAAAGTTTTACCAACAACGGATTTAGAAATTGGATTTCTATTTGGATGCGTATCATTAAATAAATTACTAACGTCTTGTAAACTTCTGCATCTATCTCCATAACCCAACATCATAAGTATTTCAATTCGTTCATGTTCACTTAAACTCGCCATTGTTAATATTAACAGCAACAAATTGCACAAGTGAATTATTTCTGTCAAAGATTTGACGTACACAATAACCACTCATAAAATTATGTCGCTCAAGTTTGTTTATCGCTACGCTTCTGTCTATCTGCGATGTACCGAACATCTGTTAAACACATGAACCGGCTTTTTCTCATAAAAAAGTTTTTAAAATGAATTAAAAAAAAAAAAAATTGTAAAGAGAAAAAAAAATCTCTATCGAATGGTAGAGTAAAATTTACTAGTTCCCATTTAAAAAAAATGCGCGGATAGGCGTAACTAAAAAACAATTGAAGAAAAAAAAATCAAATATTCTCAAATGTAGATCAAAATATCCCAACAAACTTTTATATTGAACATAAATCCCTAAAATGAATATTAACGACAATAAATCGCCGTCTCCATACTTTTAACTAACCCTGTATATTATCTTTAGTTAGTACAAATATAGCGCAATTAATATTAACAGATCTATCAGTAACGAATTCATGCAGAAACATCATTAGAATATGTCGTATAATGGCAACAACGTCTATATTCCATATGTTATATCATTTACATAATAGGCGAAGCTAGATGGATTCATTATTATATACGATCAATCAAGATATTACAGTATGATATTAAAAGAAAAACAAGTTCATGCATAATTATTACTGTCATGAAACAAAACTTTACTAATTAAGTAATTTATGTCAATTATTGAGAAGTATATTATTAAAATTAATGATGTTTTTGATTTCTTCCTCATTCATTTTTATATTGTTATATATTAGCGCATTCAACTGCGCTAAGCTTTTCATCTTTGGTCGATCATATGTCGAAGCATAACAATAAAGTAAAGCGCCACGTTGAAATTTAATAATCTTATTTTTGACATTGTGATAGTTTGTTGTTACTTGTTGGAATTCCATTAAAAAAATGCACAAAACACTTGAAATAAAACATGTTAGAATTTCCAAAAATTGTATTAGTAAAAATAAGTCATGTTTCGCTCACACTGTGGATTTATCACGTATATAATACTAACCAAGAAGCATATCATATAAGAGTGTCTCATTCCACGTTAAAAATTAAACCCTTACGTCAGCGCCCCTGATGTGGATATGGTAGTACTACATTTGGATTCGGAAATCTATCATTAGAAGACCGACAAATGTAATCATGAAATTTCCTAATAATTAAACTCATAGATATATTTAACAACTGCTCTTGAACTAAAGTGATGATCGGTATACCATGGAAAATTGTGCAAAGCTACCAACATTTTTTTGTGAATAGAATTTTATTTACTAATCTTAGCACTTTCAGGTTCAATAGAAGACAAATGATTGTAGATTAGTCAAGAGTTGCCCACTATCCTCCTCACAATTGAACCCGATGGAATGAGAACACACTAAATTATTTAGATGTTACAAAGGTATTTTTAATAATATAAAATATTATTAAAAATCTGGTGTGAAGAACACAAATACAGGTTCACTATTAATATTTTTGTGAACGTGTCCAAACATATCCCTCCCCAAAGACGTAGATACGTATTTCGCCTTTCTACAGGCTCATCGGTAAGCCCCTGCTGGAGAAAGGATATCTTCAGACACATTCACAAAAAAGAACCACATCGCCACATCACAGAAATTATCCAGACCGGGCGTAGAAGTAAATTCAGCGCTGCCTATTGCCAGACAGCCGAAGTACCTCGCCCCGTCCACATAAACAATGTGAAGTAACGACGCCCTTCCAAAGGTGGTACAGCCTTCTCTCTAGAAACTGCATTTTGTTTGTGTCTTCACTCATACTGGGGAGGGATATGTTCGGACACGTTCACAAAATATTAATAGTGAACCTGTATTTGTGTTCTTCACACAAGATTTTTAATAATATTTTATATTATTAAAAATACCTTTGTATTATACAAAACTGGTGGGGTTTACCTACTCATGTATGTTTAAATTATTCTGATATATTTAGATGTTGTTCAAAATGATCGTCGCAAACATATATTTGTTTTGAGTTCGAAGAAACATCAAGTAAAAACAAGTAAATATATACCAATGCAAGTCATTAGACAGGTGGTTGAAATATTTCAATAAAAATCTTATAACTTGTTATTTAATGCTTTAAGGGGTTGTAACCGCAATAAATTTATGCATAAATATAACAAATAATATAGGGCATTGTGAAGAATGATGTGTTAAAATTACCTCAGAAGAAATATTAATATCTTAGTTTTATTTTATTAGTGAAAAAAACTTTTGCCAAATATTGTAAAAGTCACAGAAAACATATTGCTGTGTATTTCACTTTGATAAAAATTAAATGGTGTACAAAGAACATATATGGCAATGAAACGTACTTGAAACAGGATGTATTTTAAATGCACCCAGTATAATAATTGGTAGAGAACAAATCCCTGCCATTGTGTAAACAAATTTTAATTATACTCTTACTCTTATGAACTGAACGTAGAGAAATTGGCATAGAACGTAATTAAACAGATTGTGTTTTGAATGCGTATGTATATTACGTATCGAATGTTATATCAAATGATAGGTTATTGGTTATGTTACGATTTAAAAATATCTATAGCTTAAATTTAGAAAGTACGAGGGAAAGTCATTAAATAAGTCACAAACTGCTGTAGGAAAGCTGAAAACAGTAGTGAGTTGTTTCCCTATTTGTCAATAGGTGTCACCACAATTCAGCTTTATAATTCTCAAATGACAGTTGGTGTGCGCGAACACAGGCAGTGTTAAAATGGCGACCGTGCTCGAAGATTGTATTGTGGAAGAGCAATGTGCTATTGTGCGTTTTTTCTGGGCAAAAGGACTTTCTGCAAAAGATATTCATAAGGAAATGTCTCCTGTTTACGGTGAAAAGTGTTTGTCGCGTAAAGCCGTATATAACTGGGTCGAGAAATTCTCTCAAGGACGCTCAAAAGTTGTTGACGATCAGCGAAGTGGCCGCCCCGTTCAGATTTCGACAGATGCAACACTTCGACGGGTGGAAGAGATGATTCGAACTGACAGGCGGGTAACAATAGACAGTATAGCAACTGCAATAGGGTGTTCTCATGGTTTAGCCTACGAACTGATGCACGATCGTTTGAACTTCCGAAAAGTTTGCGCACTGTGGGTACCTAGACAACTGACCGAGGCACACAGAAGAATTCGAATGGACTTGTCCTTGCAACACCTCTCTCGATACACAGTGGAAGGCGAGAACATGCTTAACAGGATTGTTACTGGTGATGGCCCAAACACTTTTATGCAGCAGGCATTGGGGCATTGATAAAGCGATGGGATAAGTGTATATGTAGATGGAGACTTTGTTGAAAAATAAAACTTGTTTTTGGCTAACTATTTCTTTAATTATTTTTATAATACCTTTTTGTGACCTAATTACTGACTTTCCCTCGTACATGCTTACGTACCAAAATTAAATAAAGGCCTACTAAAATGATTTCTGATATTTCAAAGATTCATGTCCAACGTACGATTAATAAGTTTTCCTTTTAAATAAGTATCCACTGTTTAGTATAGTATTGGTAATATGATTGATATTTAAATGGTCAATTTTTATTCGAAAATAGATGAAAACAACACATATAACAACAGTTTAATATTTAACATCATATATAATGTAACCTGAAATACAATTAACAATTGTAACTATTGCAAATATTGTTTATGATTTTAATAACATTTGAATGTACTTATGTTTATAAATATCAAGCATTGTATCTAACGCTTATAAAATCAGAAAGCAGGTACAATAAGTCATCGAATATGGGTCAATAAACTTTGAAAGGACATTACAATGTTCAAATAATTCTTTTACTCACGATCGGTTAGTAAATTGAACATTTCTAACCTTCAAACTGGTTAGAAAATGCGCTATTACATGCCGAGGTAGGTAATAACACTTTACCGGCCAGCTTATGTCACTTTTCCGACTAGGTAATGTCATTTCATTATTTAGGAAACGTCAGTGCCATTTAAATAAATAAATAAAATTATAATAAAACTATTCACAAATCTTTATTAAGTAAATAACAAGACAACGTTTTAATCCAAAATTGATTTTCCTTTGGAATTAATATTAATTGCTGCATTCGAATTTCCATGACTGTTTACTGTTAGAGAAAGACCATGTTTAAAATCGTAAGATAATAATTTAGTAATCTGTCAGAAAATATCACTATTAATTGTTACGTTACCTAGTAGAAGTACCTAGCAAAAGCATCTATCAAAATGCCATGAAATTTAATACTATTATATTTATTTAATAGTTTATATAATAACTAACCGATCGTGAGTAAAATAGTATACAAACCTTGGTGGAAAGACTAATTCCCGTCTCGAGATTAAGTTCACCTTGACGCTGCGCGTCTCGATGAACTTTCTAAACAATCGAGGGTAATGAACTAGTTTCCGTTTCAGTATGTAATATACTATATTCGGTATATGATATCATAAATTAGATGTATATTTGTTGTCAACAATGTTTACCAAGATGGCAGATTTAATTGAATTTAAAGGTTAGAAAATTTAAAAATATACAGTTAGGTAAGAACAGATATGGAAGATGTACAAAACAACGCGTCAGTGTGAGAACGTCGTTGACCTACTTTGAAATGTGGAATTTATAAGTTTTTAGAATACGTTTGACGCATGAAGAAGATATTGAATTTTGTAAACGGGACAAGTAAAGGAGAAGTACGATAAAATACCTAATTTTTATTTAAAATAAACGAGGCTCAACAGCCAATGAATCATCCGTATTATAATATTTTGTTGTTAACCAAATTCAATTGGTTACAAAGTATAATAAAACATTTAAAATTGATATAAGAACGCAAGTTTTTAGAATCTAGGTGTATAGGTGAAAAAAAGAGCATTAGAGAAGATTTTTCTGCGTTGGAAAAATTCGAAGCGTTACCGAGGTTATATAAAAGCACAGAACGTTAAGGAAAGGGACTCGATCCTATTTTATTCGATTGTGGTCAACGTAACTGATCAGTCTTAAAATTTTACTTTGATCATAGAATTTGTACATAATTGTTAATTTTTGCAATATTTCCAAATTAATTATTTGTCAAAGCATATACATTTTTATTTTATGTACTTTTAAACATTAATTTTTGTTACGAATTATGAATTCATTTTATATTTTGAAATCGAATTAAATGTATCACGAAGAGTTCGATAATTTATATGAATACGAACGTTAATAAATAATTAATTTATAATATTATATTGAATTCAAGACTTATAAATATATTAAAAGTATAAACAAAAAATTAATTTTATATTATTTCTTTGAGTTTACATTGGATGCTAGGCCTAGTCACAGAGAACCCGAAAGCAAACCCTGAGAGCTATTCATATTGAAAGAGTCAAAAGAGATATATTCGTGTGTAACAATTTACATTTTAAATAATTGTAGCCCAACTTATTAGAGTCAAACTACACAGCAATATGTAACCGCTGAATTGGCACTAAAGTATGACCTCTATTTTTACAATAAGCTACTTAATATATTTTTTCTAAATCTGATCGAGCAATTATGGGATATTTTTAATAACCAGTGTAGCGGATGTGTTGAAATTCAGGTGAAAATTCTGTACACAGAAGATATAAAACTAATAAACTTGATGGATTAATAGTGACGTCGATGTATATTATAATTATCATAATATTTATGTACCTCGTAACATTAGTGCTCGCTTAACAAATATATCACATTACAAAATACAGTTATTTTAATAATGCCTGTACTTAGAGAGCGATTAAGCAATTCATTTAACGAGGAATTATTTCACGTTTTAAATAAAAATTTTCTAAACCTATGTAAGTACATATTAAAAAAACGTGAACAGAATTTAAACTATATTTTGAATTATTTTTACACTAAATTGTTAATTAAAAAAAATACTTAAACTCAATTTTATAATAATGGCTTTTACTTGATGAAGATACATAATTTAAAATAGAAATAAAACTAATAGTTTAAATCTTCACTTTATTAATATTTGTTCGTAAAATGACAATTGTTTCGCCAGCACAGTGGCCTTTTCAAGTACTTACTACAGCACATTCCAAACTAAAATCGGTATACATAAAAAATATTTAAAAAAATGTTATTTTTTCTAAGAAATGTCACTAATTATCATAATTTTCATGAATCGCCTGCAGAAAATCCTCATTTAAGAGGACGCTTGCATTTTCAACATACATTTAGCGTTAATTTGATAGCTGGTATTCTTAATGGTCGTATGATTGGACCATTTGAACTGCCACACCGTTTGAATGGAACAAATTAGGAATATTTCCTAGAAAACTCTTTACCCTTATTACTGGAAGATTGTGCCATTAAATATTAGACGTTCAATGTAGTATCAACACGATGATAAATTTTGAACATTTATTCTAAATAAAATATAAAAAATGCACAAAAAAGGGATATTTATCAATACGTTTTGCACGTATTACGCCGTTGTTATATAATGAAACGGATATGCAAAATACATATCCGTAACTGTAAACAAGGACAAACACCTCGTATTTTTAGCTTTTACTTCTGTTCAATACATATGTTTCAGCCATCTAGGCCTCATCAGTTGAACTAGTGAAGCAATGTATATACAAATTAATACAGATCTGTTAAACAACGGATCTGTATCTGTATCTACATCTAAAATCGTCCCCAAGCCATAACCAGTTTCGTTCTATCAGGCGACACCAATTTAATCAGTGACATCTGACGGAAGAAAGCGACTAGGCCAGAAAAGGCGATCTTCCGCTCGAATAGCAATGCTATTACAAATAAGCGGAAAAATACGTATATTGGGGCTTGCTATTCGAGCGGAAGATCGCCTTTTCTGGCCTAGTCGCTTTCTTCCGTCAGATGTCAGTGATTAAATTGGTGTCGCCTGATAGAACGAAACTGGTTATGGCTTGGGGACGATTTTAGCGTAAATGTAGATACAGATACAGATCCGTTGTTTAACAGATCTGTATTAATTTGTATATACATTGCTTCACTAGTTCAACCGATGAGGCCTAGATGGCTGAAACATATGTATTGAACAGAAGTAAAAGCTAAAAATACGAGGTGTTTGTCTTTGTTTACAGTTACGGATATGTATTTTGCATATCCGTTTCATTATATATAAAAAATGCATTAAAAAATGAATTTCGATCAATTTCGTAGAACCAAAATCTTAGCCACATAAATTATGAAATTAACAATAGCTCGTTAATGGTTACGTTTATTAATATTGCTGTGAAATTTACATTGAAAGAAATTAAATGAAGTATAAATTAATCAAACAGCATAAATAAGTTAAAACGAAATCAAAACAGGTTGTTTTTGAATGCACTTGGTATATAACATAATAATTTTGCATCAATTAGAGGTTATAATGAATTTCGATAATATTTATAATCTAATTAGATGTAAAACGCATGCTTACGTACCGTACTGTACTGTATTACGTACTGTATTAAAACGATACAAAATAAGTTTCTATTTATATATTAGGCCTATTATTTGTCTTAGACTTGTTGGTATTTTATGAAATATATTCATTGTTTATGATAGGAATTTTGTAATGTCAAATTCTTTTAGAATAAGAATAAATAAATATAAAAATATCAGGTATTAACAGAAGAAACAATCTAACCTGAAAAACAGTAAATGTCTATAACAAATGCGAACTATATTTAGAAATATTTGGTAATAATAATGGGAATTACTTACGTTCGAAAACGTAAACAAAAGAGCTGTCAGTAAGGAAAGACATTTGGAAGATTTAAGATGGCCCGGTAGATACACCTAACAGATAGGAAATACAAAGAAAACAAAACTTCTGGAGAATCCCCGGCAAAAGACGGTGGAATCCTTGCGTGTTAGGACATGTAGAACTAGGTCAAGGCATAAAATTCGTGGCAATTCAACAAAGGGAAAAATAATTAATCTCGAAATAAATTTTAAAAATCAGAAAATACCACGAAATAAGAAATTATGTAGACAAAACAACATCAAATAACGAAATGAAGAACAAATTTGCATATAGTAGGAGGATTGATACGAGGATTGAAATGAAAATAATGTAAGAAAATAAAGAAAAATTGGAATTAAATACAGAAAGCGTGAGAGAAAAAGAACGTTTTCCAAGAAGAAAAAAAGTGTGAAAGGGTAAAACGGCATCAGTAGAGGATTCATTTTGTCATTTATCGTTCACTCAACATCAGCATTTATTTGATTTTAACGGTTTGAATTAATATAAATTTATATTAAGCAAGTTTAAGCTACAATTTATTATATACGTATTTATCGACGTTTAGAATTAGAAGCATTTTTGAGTTATAATTAGTAATATAGTATTAAATATAGTCTTTGTACGATTATTTTAATTTATAATAATTGAAACTCTATTCAAGTAAAATTATTACGAAGAATATAAGCAAGACTTGAGTAAGTAAATAAGGCAAAATTACATTTGAAATCTATCAACAAAAATCAAACAATATCAAACATATATGGATTACTAATTTGAACAAATTAACAGTAAATGCACCACTGAGAGTTTACATTTATGCAAGATACCTAAGCAAACGAGTAGGGAGAATAGATTTCCACGAGTGAACTTATGATATCTGTGTAATTGAATTTTGCAATCAAATACTCTTTGATAGGCATATAATAAAAATTATATACAGCGTGGAGATAGATGTGTCGTTCTGTAGGAACTCGACTTACAATTATACACCCGGCGAATAATACACTTACTTAGAAACAAGATATCAGTAGAATCAAAATATACATATTCTAAAGAGTCAAAACAGACACCTTAAGTCCTAGCTTAACGTTCGGAGGATAAATACTCCCTTGGTTAAGTGAAATACTTGAGTGTGGTATTTTGAAAGATTAATTAAAATCTTAAAGAAAGGCTTCACGACAATATGTGTGTTTTTCAAAAATTCTCATAAAACTCTGATGATAACTAGGTTTTTAGTTTAAAAAATGAGATACCTTAAGTTATAAGTAAATGACTTGTGAAAATACAAATATACAATAAAAGAATTTTAACAATTTACATCTTGTTCTATTATTTCTTTACATTTACATTGGATGCTTAGTCCTACTTAAGTAGAATCCGAAGATATTGCCCTGAGATATACAAATAACATTAAGAATCTAGAAAGAAATATGCTTGAGTGATTGTCCACATAACAATCATTTACTTCACTCATACGCTAGCAAAACTCACAGTAATATGTTTATATGGAGTTTTCGACTCTAAATAAGTTCTGTAATACATCCTTGAAATATTGCCGGTACGTTTTGAGATACTCTATACAAATACCAAATAAGATTGGTGTCCGTGAAAATGAGCATTCAACACAGTTCTTGTTTGTTTGAAATATAAGGAGGGTTTATGATTTTTCTTTCATTTAACTTAAAAAGTCTGTCTTAATCTAACATACATTTTCTAATGCATCTAATTGTTAAAAATAATTTTTTTTAATTCACTACTAGTAATTTGATTTATAAATATACTAGAGAAGTTTATAATTATTTACTGCCGTTTAGGGCACCTGTTCCTGTACTATCGTATCTTTGCTAGGTAATCAAGTATTCTGAAAGGCTCATTAAAGAGACCTTTCATATAACGGGACATATTTTCAGATTGGAATAATGTGAACCATGTTTCTACATAATGTAAATGCCGCTATAATGCTACTCAAGAGCGCGATGGTATTCTAAGAATGCATTTATCTTTTCCTGGTGATTCCTTTCATGGTAATTTTGTTGATGATGTATTGTTTTAAGTGTGCTCTTTTACATCAAAGACAGCTCTATGTGTACAATATACAAAGAAAACTTTATATTTACAATAAATAAATGACAATAATTTAGATAATGTTTTAGCATTATTACTAAAATACTAATAATTAGAGAACGGACACGCTTACCACCCAGTGCAGTACTGGCGAAAGGCTGTATTTCTAAAATATTTAATTTTATTTATATAATTGGAAAACGAACGGGTGGTGATCTATAAAATTACGAAATACATATTTATTTGTTGAAAAGTTGTATTTATAAAGTCTTTAATTTTATTTATATAATTGGAAAACAAACGGCTGGTGATCTATAAAATTACGAAATACATATGTATTTGTTGAAAAGTTGTATTTTTAAAGTTTTTAATTTTATTTCTATAATTGGAACATTTTTATTTGTTCATTTTGTCGTTCAAGTTGAGTAAAGGAGTATTAATATTGACTAGTAATAGTTTCTCAAGGTATTCTTCTGTCAATTTTGTTCTCTTTGAATTAAGTACACCCTTATAAATAGAAAACGTCTTTTCTTCGTCGCAACTGGTTATATGTGCATACTGGAAATATTCTTTTATTTCTTCATCTTTAGCCGTTAGATTTTGTGGAATTGTCTCCATACATAATTGCTGCAATGTAGTTAAATCTGGATTTCTATTAAGAATTGCTTCAAACTTTTGCCGAAGGCCACATCCGAAGTCACTTGGAATACTTTTCAAATTATTAACAGCCACATCTAATGTGGTTAATCCGTCATTTAATTTGAGATTTCGATTTTCAAAATAAGTGATTAGTTTTAGCAATTTTCCAAAGTGTTCGTGAAGAAAGTACAACTGATTTTTTAAATTTGGGATTTGTGTGAGCTCCTTGCACTCACCAATACTTCTAGCATCCTCCTTTAGCAGTGTTACGAAATATTTTAGACTATCGAAACTCTCAGCATAATAACTAGTAGCTTCCAGCCATGTTCGCCACCTAGCTATTACTGCAGTGGGAGGCAGTGACAGAGATGGAAATTTTTCCCTGAAAAGAGCTACTCTCAATGGTGCTTTTCCGAAAACTTTTTTAAAAGCTGATACAAGTCTATCAACTTCCGGAAAAGTGTCTCTGATATATTCGCAGATTCTGTGGAGAGCATGTGCTACACAAGTAATATGCAGCATATTAGGATATGTTTTCTTTAATAGTCCGCCTGTTTTTAACATATACGCAGCACTATCACTGACAAATAAAAGTATTTTTTCTTTGTACGTGGCGTCCGAATGAAGCATTTTTTGCATATTCTCCTTAATGGTTTCAGCAACTGTTTCCGCATCAACTCTATTTATAACACTTGTTGCTATTACATATGAGTTATAGGGAATAGTTGGATGTAGTACACCAGCTACAACATTTACCACACAGCGTCCTAACATATCCACTGTTTCGTCGGCGCTTATCCATATGTATTGATTTAAAAGATGGCTTCTAATGCGTTCTACTGTTCTCGTATAGCATCTAGAAACATAATATTTACGTAAAGTTGATTCATCAGGAACATTTTGACCAGTATACTTTTTCAGAAATATTTTTAAAGTGGGATTGCTAAGTTTATTTAATGGAATATTAGCCGCCATAAAAGTTTTACAGAGTTCAGATGTTTGCGATCCTAAGTGACGAATTTTTGAAGATATTTTACGGATTTTGTAATAAATTTCGGAATCACTGACAATGGACATACAATCAGTATGCCCGTCAATCCAACTCGCCATTGTTTTACAATGCCGTTCTCGACATTCTTCCATATCATGTCTGAAAAAGTAACTTAAACAATGCTCTAGATCTAAATAAATGAAAACTAAAAATGTGTGCGTAAGTTATTGAAACTGAACGAAATTCAATGCACACAGAATATAAATGCATTTATATTCTGTCATTTATATTTTTTGTATCCTTGACAAAGGCATCATTGCCGAAACATGTAGGGTTTTGAATATATATGCTTTGAAGTAATAAACCAGACCTTTAATCGCCGACTTATTAAGTTTACCATATCATACCAAGGTCACGAAAATATTATATTTATTTATATATATATATATATATATATATATATATATATATATATATATATATATCGATTTGACAAACGGGATTGATTTCTAGCCAATCAAATTAATGAAGTGCAATTCTAAATTTAATTACTTGCTATTTTCTCATATAATCTCATGTAATAAGATTTTGATGATTGCTTCATCCCGTTGCTGTTTTCGACTATAAATTTTACAGACTTAAGCTTATCCCGAATTAGCAGATTATCTGTGGCAGTTTTTAACGATCTCCCAAATAGCAAATCTGAGATCGGATAGATAATTAAGTTATGATCCTTCTCTCATTTGTCTAAAGTTTATAAGTCTATACTTTATCTGTATACTATATCCACATCTTTGTTAACTAGTGTGATAAATTGAAAAGAGCTTAAATCACCACTTTTCTCTTTTCCTTATTTTATATAATTTTTTTTTTAGAATATAGACAATTAGTTCTCATTATGTCAAATATGTTGACATGTATAGTTTTAGCAATAAAAGTTATGTAAAATGAACCGTTTAATCATAAAGCGTCATATGGAATTTTCTGTAATTTGTGTAATAACGGTGTGCTTCCAACTATTTATACGTATATGATGAAACCGTATAGGGCAACAGCATACAAACACAGAAATAAGCATTTTACAAAGAGTAGAGCGCAGTTTAACGGTTTGTGCATGACGAATTGGAATGCATTTCAGCGTTCCACAGACGCGATGATGTAATACGATTCGAATTTCCGATTAATACCAAATACCGAATATACTAACCCCTTTACCCCTACTAGTAGAGCAACTTTCATATGCATCAATAACCGCAGAATGTATTCTTGTGAAAAAAAAATCGTTTCATTTATAATAACTTCTTTCCCTTAATCATTTATATCATTTTAATTAGACTGAATCTTAAGAAAATATGTTTGGTATACCAATTTAATCATCCGAAACCAGTACACTAAAATGTTGTAATTGGGATATATATGTATGTATATACATATATATAATTTAATTTAAAAGAAATTATAGACCGTGATATATTGAATAGACTAAATTAAAAGCGGGCAAGCGGTCCGTCAATTCTCATTTATTAATTATCCCTATATTTCGCAAGAACTTAGTTGCTTCTTCCGGAGATAAAAATGTAGAGTTTAAAAAAATAATAAAAGTCACGTACAAGGACAATAAAATTTATTTTGTTGCGAAATATAGGGATAATTAATAAATGAGTTTTTTATTAACAGACCCCGCTTGCCCGCTTTTAATAATTTTTTTAATTTATATTATATATATATATATATATATATATATATATATATAATAACTTCGTGACCTTGGTATGATATGGTAAATCTAATCAGTAGGCGATTAAAGGTCTGTATATTACTTCAAAACATATGTATTTAAAAAACTCTGCATGTTTCGGAGGGTACGCCTTTATCAAGAGGATACAAAATATAAATGACAGAATATAAAAAAATTTTTTATATTCTGTCATTTATATTTTGTATCCTCTTGATAAAGGCGTACCCTCCGAAACATGTAGAGTTTTTTAAATACATATATTTTGAAGTAATATACAGACCTTTAATCGCCTATTGATTAGATTTACCATATATATATATATATATATATATATGAAATGATGGTTTCTCGGGTTCTTGGCCGCGTGTGAGATGTGTCCTTAGAACGCGGCCAAGAACCCGAGAAACCATCATTTCATCATACAACCGCGAGAACATCAAAATTATCATATATATATATATATATATGTGTGTGGTAGATTCAATTAGTTGGCAATTAAGGTATATTTTACTTTAATATGTATATATTTAAAATAATCTCTTACATGTTTCGGCAATGAATGCCTTTTCTAAAGAATTTCAAATTATAAAATATAATTTTATAATAGAAACTAATTTATCTTGTATTCCACCCCAGTTACGTACTTAAATTCTTGAAATTAAATGACAGCAATAAGATATTTATTTTCGTATTCGAACAATGTAAGCGTATTGAAATGAAGCTCATTTCGATACTATTTTGGGTTTCATAATGAGTTCATTGCGAATGCTCTGTTTTATAATGTTTTGTTATACAAAACATTATAAAACAGAGACTTAATAAAATATATAACAAAACTAACTGCCAAAATATAAATAAAACAACCAATGAATAAACATATATCCCCACATCCTATATAACTGGATTATCCGAAAAATTAAACAATATAGTTAAACCATTTAATTTTAAAATAGCACATCAAAGCGGAAAAAATCTAAAATTCCTACACACAAAACTAAAAGACTCAACACCAACACTTAAACAATCACATCCAATATATAACATACCCTGCAAAGACTGTGACCAAGTATACATAAGCCAAACAAAACAGTTACTACAGGAAAGATTAAAAGGACATAAATACGCAAAAAATCAGACAGCTTTAAAAAAACACCACATAACATTAAAACACAATTTTGATTTTAAAATACAAAAATAATAACCAAGTAAAAAAATACAAAGGCTAGGGAGGTATTAGAAATGATTCACATTTTCAAGAATAACAAAACAATCAACGACCGTAACGAGATTGATGGACTTTCAAAACTGTATTATTCACTCATTAAACAATAGAAGGCAACCCCACCCACACAAAGAAACAAAAAAAAATTTTTCCCATTGTAAACATACTGTATTTTCCCAAACACAAGGCTTGACCAAACAAACGAAATAATATATATAATATAAAAAAAAAATTTCATTTCTATAACAAAGACATTTTAGTTACACTTAAGATTCGGAGATACACGGTCGGACCCTGTAATGAATGGGTCGACATTGGTTCCGATCATGCATATTGCATTGTGGCATGTGTTTTAACATCGAAATAAATTTGGTGAGTTTTTTGTATTCTTTAAATTTTTAAATTTTAAATTTTATTTTTTCTTTGCTCTAATCATTTTTTTAATTTTAACTCTTTCATATAATGTAAATATAATTCTTACCTTTCGTTTTGTAATTTTTTTAGTTCTAAATCACTTGAAAAAGACTTGATTATACACAAAAAAGTCGAAACGTCGATATTTAAATAAATTGAATTTTCAATAAAGGTCGGTAAACCAAAAAAAGCTTATTATTTTAATATATATATATATATTTAAGGTATACCTAATCGCCTACTGATTAGGTTTACCATATATATATATATATATATACATATATATATATATGAAAAATTTTGTGCGGAATGTGCATATATCGATATTTCACTGTTTTTAACAGATCATCAGTGCACCTTACCGAAGACAGACATGTTATTCACTTCTATACTACGTGTATATATACGAACTGTAATGAACTTCATGTGTATGAGAATCAATAATTATTAAATCTCATTTTACATGCGATTGTCGCTATAATTTGTTGCATTTAATTCTACAATTCGTCAAATCACTTTTGCCCTAGATTGTAGACGCAACAAGCCGCGACATCAACTGTACAAGTTGTCAGTACAAATGAAAAATTTTGTGAAAAACTTATCTGCGCGGAATGTGCATATATCGATATTTCACTGTTTTTTACAGATCATCAGTGCACCTTACCGAAGACAGACATGTTATTCACTTCTATACTACGTGTATATATACGAACTGTAATGAACTTCATGTGTATGAGAATCAATAATTATTAAATCTCATTTTACATGCGATTGTCGCTATAATACGTCGTATATATACACGTAGTATAGAAGTGAATAACATGTCTGTCTTCGGTAAGGTGCACTGATGATCTGTAAAAAACAGTGAAATATCGATATATGCACATTCCGCGCAGATAAGTTTTTCACAAAATTTTTCATTTGTACTGACAACTTGTACAGTTGATGTCGCGGCTTGTTGCGTCTACAATCTAGGGCAAAAGTGATTTGCCGAATTGTAGAATTAAATGCAACAAATTATAGCGACAATCGCATGTAAAATGAGATTTAATAATTATTGATTCTCATACACATGAAGTTCATTACAGTTCGTATATATACACGTAGTATAGAAGTGAATAACATGTCTGTCTTCGGTAAGGTGCACTGATGATCTGTAAAAAACAGTGAAATATCGATATATGCACATTCCGCGCAGATAAGTTTTTCACAAAATTTTTCATTTGTACTGACAACTTGTACAGTTGATGTCGCGGCTTGTTGCGTCTACAATCTAGGGCAAAAGTGATTTGCCGAATTGTAGAATTAAATGCAACAAATTATAGCGACAATCGCATGTAAAATGAGATTTAATAATTATTGATTCTCATACACATGAAGTTCATTACAGTTCGTATATATACACGTAGTATAGAAGTGAATAACATGTCTGTCTTCGGTAAGGTGCACTGATGATCTGTAAAAAACAGTGAAATATCGATATATGCACATTCCGCGCAGATAAGTTTTTCACAAAATTTTTCATTTGTACTGACAACTTGTACAGTTGATGTCGCGGCTTGTTGCGTCTACAATCTAGGGCAAAAGTGATTTGCCGAATTGTAGAATTAAATGCAACAAATTATAGCGACAATCGCATGTAAAATGAGATTTAATAATTATTGATTCTCATACACATGAAGTTCATATATATATATATATATAATATATATATATATATATAGATATATGTACATATATACAAACTTCATATTCCTTGAAAAAGGCATCATTTGCCGAAACATGTAGGATTGTTTTAAATATATACATTTTGTAGTAAAACCAGACCTTAAATCGCCTACAAATTGAATTTACTATATATATAAATAAATCAAAAAGATTTCATTTATTCTCTAAAAATTCACAAACTACATAATCGATTTTGATAAAATTTGTTGTAAATTTTATATGTGCGTGGAAGGATGTTCTCATATTTTTTTCCCATAATTTTATAGACAAATACTATAGCTATTAATATAACGAGAACATTAAGCGATTTATAATACTCGAGGACGTTGCCAGGTGACGAGGCGCTAGCCGAGTCACCTCGTAACGTCCGAGAGGGTTTAAATCGCTGATGTTCGAGTTTATATTCAAAGCTTTATCGTATCATCAACGATATCAAGATTAAAACAAAATCAACAATTTGTCTGTCATACAAAATACTTACGTCAAAGCTGCACGTTTTTGAAATAAATTAATAAATCATGGAAGAATTTGATGTTCCCGCAAATATTGTAGAGGCTGCAAATATTGCAAAATTAGATTTTTTGCCAGCGAAGTCAAAACTGCATTACGAAAACGAATATCGTCTGTTTTGTAAATGGCGAGATGAAGAACATGTTCAAGTTGCTGGGGAAAGAGACTTGCTAGCTTATTTCGTGAGACTGTCAAAATTGAGAACTGTCAAAATATTGAAATTCATGTTCACAAATAATGTACTATTTGACGTATTATGGTTTTGTATCTAACGTGTTATTAGTTCGTTACTAACGTATTATGAGATTTATGAGTAACTAAAGTATTATTAAGATATTGTAATATTATGTTCCTAATAATTATCAATAAATGTTTCACATAAAGATGGCATAATAGTTGATGATGCGATAAAAGAATTAACATTATATGAAACATGAATTTCTATAAGAAAAATCCTAATGTAATTTTAAATTATTACATAAAAACCATGACAACGTGAAATATAAAACATGAACAAAATATAATACGACTATACTGTCACTTCTATAATTATATGTAATTGAAAGTTTGTATTAAAAAAAGCTTATTGAAAAATGCCATAATTGCTGAAATATGTATTTAAAAGTTAAAGAATCTAAAATAAATAAATATTCAAATAAAGAAAATCTCATGTGCATATATGTACGGTTGAGGCACTTGAATACTCAAACACTTGATTCTGACGTGAATGTTAAAAATTTATAATTTTGTAATCTGTGTAAATCGAATTTTCATCAGTCATTTTAATGACAATGTCACATTTGATAAATCCATAGTCAGTTTATTTTTTGAAATGCCGCAATTATCAGAATTACAAAAGTCTATTATCAAAACTAAATACTAATTTTGAAGTAAAATGTTGTATTCTGATATTCGAAATTATATTTCTTCAATTTAAGTAAAGCAGGACACTATCTGCAGTTTTGTTAATCATTTTTTAAATTTACTATTTTTGCAATACTTTTGCATTCTGCGCCAATAATTGGTTTGAGTAGTGTTTAAAAAGAAGTTTACACCGCTTACAATGTTTTTATATTTAAGTAAGTGTCTGGGTTTTCAAGGGCCACAACTGCACATATGTGTACTGTTTTTAAATTGTCTCTGAGCAATTGTCTCGACAAAATGGCTACTATCTTAACATTACGGTGAGCAATGCATTTTTGTCTGCTAGCTCATTGTGATTACAATAGCTGGAAATTATCAATTATGTGCATATGTAGCATGTTCGCAAATTGGAAAACCATCTGCTCTGTTTGTTCATGCACAAGATGGAATAACGAAGAATATTGTGTATTCAAAAGCATTGGAGTGATAGATTGATCATAATAAAATATCATTGATTTGTTTTTTTAACTAGAGAATAGACAAAAATTTTATATTGGCTAATCGCAGTTAACACAAAGGAAGTTTTAATTCATCTATAGAATGTGACCGAGCAACGCCGCACTACGGGCAGCTTGTAAGTAGATATAAAATATTTTAGATAAGCATTACAAGAAAACCCGTAGCTGTTTTTGACGATAGTTCAAAATTTATCTGTGTACGTAGTGACTTTTTTATTATATGATTTTATCACATGTATTTCCTGTCGCTGTTTCTGTCGACACCGGTTATTTTTGCTTAAAGATAATGCAGATTAATGTAGATTAAAACAGTGGTTTTAAAGTTTAAAATATTTTTAATGTATAATACAAAGGTATTTTTAATAATATAAAATATTATTAAAAATCTGGTGTGAGAACACAAATACAGGTTCACTATTAATATTTTTGTGAACGTGTCCGAACATATCCCTCCCCAGAGACGTTGATACGTATTTCGCGTTTCTACAGGCTCATCGGTACGCCTCTGCTGGAGAAAGGATATCTTCAGACACATTCACAAAAAAGAACCACATCGCCACATCACACAAATTATCCAGACCGAGCGTAGAAGTAAATTCAGCGCTGCCTGTTGTCAGACAGCCGAAGTACCTCGCCCCGTCCACATAACCAATGTGAAGTAACGACGCCCTTCAAAAGGTGGCGCAGCCATCTCTCTAGATTTTTAATAATATTTTATATTATTAAAAATACCTTTGTATTATACAAAACTGGTGGGGTTTACCTACTCATGTATGTTTCAATTATTCTGATTTTTAGTGTACTTCAATTATTTTACCAAACTTCTTCATTAGGTGATTTATAGGTAATGAGGTCAATATTTGGTGAAATAATAGTAGTATATCCAAAACAATGAAAATATTAAAATCTGTGTTTTGATCTGCATTTAAATTGTCTTTCAAGACGTAGCTTTTTCATAAATCAAATTCACCTAACTTTAATTAATATTTTTGATTTACCTTGTAATAAACATAGTTTTTGTTGTTTAGTATTTATTAATTTTTCGTGTACCTTTCCTTTTTGTTTTTATAGCTAGCAAAAGTGTTTATAGAAAATAGTGGCTTATACTTCTTCACTTCTACGTTTTATATTTTAAATCTTTTAGAAATGCAAATAAAAACCAATAGTTAAATCTGCACTTTAATTATATACATAAATGCAAAAACGCTAATATTATAATTACTTTATGGTGTCATTAAAATGAGAGAAATTACACACATTTTATAGTAAATGTGTGACCCAGATGATCAGCTTTTACTGTTATACTATTAAGAAACATGCTTACTAATAGAAATTTAATAATTACTATATGTGAATTTTTATTACTGTGTAAACAGTCGTTTTAAATGAACGAATTGAACAAAGGTGAGTTATATAAATCTGACGATCATTACAGTAAAATTTTTATTTTAATTTAATTTAAATATTTAATTTATTTAATTTATTACGAGGGATGTCTTTTATGTTTTGCATACTAGGACATAGAGGGCGCCACTAATCAAATGTCAGTAATAAAAAATAACCTCCATCTTTAGTGAGCCAATCGAAATTTTCAGTGCGATACTTGTAGTGTTGTACCTACAACGAACTGTCAAAGTTGACAAGTTAGTCAAAAAATGTAATCAAACCGTGAAAATTTTCGCGTAACAATTTTCGAAAACAATTATCTCAAGAAGAATGTCTCGTCGTTGGTTTCTGTTTTCGGTAATGAAGCACCACATCAATCAACAATTTCTCATTGGTATGGAGAATTCAAACGTGGACGGATTAGTCTTAGCGACGATCAAAGAGCAGGTGCACCAAAAACGATAGTCACTCAGGAAAACGTTCATGCTGTGTGTCAGCTCGTCAACGAAGATCGCCATGTGACATATCGCAAAATTGAGGTATCATTGGGGATTTCAATTTTGCATGAAGAATTGTGTGTAAAAAAATAGTTTCCCGTTGAATGCCGCAACTATTGATAGAGGAACAGAAAACGGCTTCAGAGAATTGGTGTCAAGGAAATTGTACACCGCTTGAACGCAGGAAACTCTAAAAACGTGTACGATAATCTTGAAAGCAGGTCATGTAGCAACAATTTCTCTACAAGAGCAAAGAACAGTTACTGCCGATTGGTATACAACCATTTGTTTGTCGCGAGTCATCGCCGAGCACCGAAAACTAACCCGCAACGACGAATCATCCCCCATCAAGGCAATGCAAGTTTGCATACAGCTCACAAGACAATTTAACGCAATAAAACGTCAAATTGTTAGACCATCATCCGTACAGTACGACCTAAGTCCCAACGATTTCTTAACCTTTCCGAAAACCAGGGGCGGACTGTGTGGTCAAAGGTTACAGTCATCAGAAGGAGCAGTCGATGCCTTCAAAAACGCAATTATGACTGTCCCAGCAAACCACGATATACAAATATAGGTATAACCAGGTGCAGATTATGATGACGCGTATTGGGAAAATTTGAACCGCCAAATATAAAATTTACCAGGGTTGGCTTAGCAAATTTTAAAATTTGAGGTCAAATTTAATTGGAGTTTAAAAACAGTTCCTTAAAACTATTCATAAATGAATGTATTTATAAAGTATTAAAAGGAGGGGGAAAGATTAAACAGGTAATTAAAAGCGGATTAAAGATTCTTAATTGATAAGATCTCTTAATTGTTGTCAAATGCTTTTACCTATCTAAACTAATATTATAAAGAGGAAACATTTTTGTTTTTGTATGTATGTTTGTAATGTTTTCACACAAAAACTACTGGACCGATTTCAAAAATTCTTTCACCATTAGAAAGCTGCATTTTCACTGAGTGACATAGGCTATATTACATTTTCAAAAAAAAAGGGATCCCCAATAAAAATGCATTAATGTAACCCAAGGTGTGAAAAAATTAGTCACAAAAAATCTGCCATCGCGTACGCTGCGGAAACTATTGTTGATAGAACAAAAAAATGTTCTACAGTATTATAGAACGTATTAATATCTACAAAAAAGTCCGCGAAACCATATGTCCAACTACTGTAGTTATGCCACTATAACTACTTTTTTACATTTTAAAAGTTAATAAAAGTGCCGACAATAATCAAACCATATTATCCATGCCTCTGTATTATTCCTTATCCTATTAAATGATATTTTATTAAAGACCATTTCAATACCAGTAAAATACTTTTTAAATTATTAAAATCGGACATTCCATTCAAAAGATATAACGAATTTAAAAATGTCAATCTAAAGAAAATAATGTTATAATATAATGTAGTAGTATAGCGATGGTCATATTCATTTTGTTTGTAATAAATTGACAATCGAAAAATTATAACTGGAATAAGAATAGTATTGGCAGAAGTAATTTAATAACAAGTTCAATGAGAATGAAAAGTAATAGGAAACAGGCACAGAGAAGCTGTTATAGAAAGAAGTTAAACATAAAGTGATATAAAATCCAAAAATTAAGGATCACAAGAAAGGAAGATTAAATATTTAAGAGAATACACTCACTATTGTATTTATTCAAGGTAGAATCGAAGAAAAGAGAACATATACGATACAAATTTTATTAAAAGAATTTAAATAACACTGAGATATTTGAAAGGTGACGTTTTTGAAGAAATTTCGACAATGTGTCAAAAGCCAAGTGACAGGAACATTATTAAAATAGCGGGTTACATTGTTTATAAGTTATGTTAAATAACTAAATGGACTAAACAAAAAATGTTATCAATTCATCAGCTTTACAATTAAAAAAATAATTTTTTTGTCAAAAACATTCTTTTTCCTTTAACTTCACATAGCCACAGCAACGCAATTGGATGATTTGTTTTGCCAGTGAATTTATATTTACTATAATACATTTATCTCTTTTCTCATTCATTTCATTTCAGACTGAGTCACAGCGAAGCGTGGTCGGGATTAGGTAGTGGTCTATATAATTTTTTATTATTTTATTATACTTTAATATCACCACAGCATTCTCAGAAATGCAAATGATTTTATAGTATATGAATGGTATTTAGAAATTTTAATTAATTTAGGTAATTGATTTTATTTTACAATAGTAATTTAATGACTTTAATAAATTGTAAACCTACCTATTTCATTCCTTTAATGAAAATTATGTATAAATTTGTGAGATTGTAACATTTTTAAAAAATATTCGGATTGTATAATGTACGCGAATTATAAAAATTTTAAAATCTCTTGTTATTATTATATAAAAATATATTTTGTTATATAAAATTTCATTAAAAAAACACGGATTAAGTAATTTTTTTAATTAATAACAATACGAATTGTATGGCACAACATGCAATTTCACAATACGTAATTAAAATTTCATGTGCTACTTTGCTAAAAAATACTTGTTTGATATTCTCCGATGGCAATAACTTATTACGAAAAATAACAAAATATTTAAGGTTTATAGAAATATAAGAAAATATTATAAATAAATAAAAAAAAATTGAGGTAAATTTAAATCTTTTTCAGGTTTTTTGTTTACTTCTTTGCACAGAGTTAATAATTTTGTTGTTAAGCTCTCTTAAACGAATATATGTTCTTGTTCTGATTAAACATAGAATCACTTCTTCAGGTACATCTCTCGGACTTAGTAGTTTTGCCAACTTATTAAATTTAAATGGATTTTTCGAAAGTGTTCATCCATGAAATGTAGCAAAGTTTTCCTCTAACTCCAATGCTACTTCGACATGGTTTTGCTTCAGATAATGTAACTTTCCTTTAGATACATAATTTATCCAGTCTATCGATGACGATTCTAACTCATTATTCTCGAAAATTGTATATTCATTTCGGTATTTATACTCAACGTAGCCACATATTGCTATAGATTTTTCCTTGGACAAGAAAGGAAAAATGATTGAACAATATTGAACTCTGTTATGTAGTACATTTATAAAAAAATTATCTATTTCAATTGTATGTTTATTTATTTCAGACGGGGATCGTTATATATATATTTTATTTTATAAGTGAAAATTTTTATAATGTTTGAAATTATGATTAACCCTCGTATATTTAGGTTGACCAGAGGATTGAACTTGCCGCTTTTCCGGATATTGTATTTATTAAAATGTGTTGTCTGTATATATTTTTGATTTTATAGTGGGTAGGGATATCCAGGCGGATGTTAAAGATTTCATTTTTGTTAGAGATATCTTGACGGTTGAAGTGATCGGATTATTAAAGAATAAAGTACTCAATTTTATTCTTTGTTTTATAAAATCGGGTTGAATATTGTTTATGCATTTGTGTGAAGTGCATGTAAATCTTAATTCGATTTTTGCGAGTGTTTTGATGTTTATAAAATGTTCTTATGAATAAGATATCTCTCACGCATTTGGTTAATGGTGCATAGATCTATTAAAACTTGGACCCGATCCGCGAGGAACGATTCATGAGATGGGAGTTCGTGGATTCTACTAGACTGAATAGCCGGCAATATAAGCTGTAGTGTGAATAAAAATTAATAAGCAATTTCAAAGCAAATTCCACTGCAATATGTATTTTAGGCCATCGCTCTGAAGGTCCTCTTTTTCTAATATATTTAAAAGCTCAATACACTCTGTACTTACTTGATCGATTTAGAAAACTGAAGTACAAAATATCGGTCCCTTTTGTCTTATTACTATAATTTGTGCAAGTAAGAATGGCACAATTAGGCATAGTAATGCTACAGCAGTAATTCATACCTATGTACATACATCTGTACATTGAAACAGGTTAAATTATAATAAAGGAATATTTATCTTGCATAAGCAAACTTCTAGTATTAAATATAATAGACATTGAAAAGTCCAAAACAATAACAAAATAACAAAGAATTTTACAAAAAATATAAAGAAAAACAGAATAACAGAAAATAACTGAACAGAAAATAGTATTGAAATCACAACGAACTGTGATTATAATTATTAACGTCAGAAAAGTAATATAAAATATTACGATAGGAACATGTTCTTATGCCGGCCCTAACAACCACGTGTTACTCGCCTTAATTTTATTGGTCGTTTAAGATGCGACGCGTATCGTTGATTTTCGATTTTGGAACGTTTCGTGGCTATACCTGTATCTGTATATCGTGCCAACAAACGAGTGGAATAACTGTTTCCCGAGTTGGTTCGAGCGCATGCAAAAGTGCATAACTCTTCGTGGATAATACTTCGAAAAACAATAAAGTCTTTAAAAGCTATCTACTGTTTTATTCGAATTCTATATGCAAAATATAAAAGACAACCCTCGTAATTTCTAAGCTTACCAGTAAATCTAATTTTATGCTTTTATTCTCTAATTGTAGATTTTGAAAATCATTATTGAATACATGGTTTTCTTCTAGTAAATGATTGGCAAAAGTGGAATCTTGCTTTTTATTTTTGAAGGAAGAACAATGTTCAGAATACGTTTTTCAAATGATCTTCCTGCTTAACCAACATACATCTTGCCGCATCCACATGTTAACTTATAGACTCCAGATTTCTTGTTTTTATATTTATTGTTTTTAATGTATTTGGATACATTCTTATTTGTTTTGTAAATTGTGTTGATATTAAATATTCTTAAATATTTTGAAATATATTCATAAGTAGAGCAGACCAATTTCCGTGCGCGCCATGCGCGCCGATGTGAGGATGATTGTATTGCATCAGAACTAATAAAAAGCATTCAGTATGTGTTTGGTACCTGCTTAGCCTGCATGTAAGTGTAAGCATACGTAATAAAATGTTATCGACACATAAATCGAGAAAACGACCGTTGTCAGACGAAGTGAATAAGTTTATTATGGATTTCCCGGACTTAATATACGATGGCTCAAAAATTAAATGTTTAGTGTGCAAAACATATCTAATGTGTTGGTCAAAAACACAATGTAAAGAACACGTAAGCAGTTCGAAGCACAATAATAACAAAATTAATCCACAACAGTTTATACATGAACTATGTGTAACTATGTGTAACATTACCGAGCACGACAACGTTACCAAGGAATTTATCATCGGTGCGTAAACAGGTTGAAAATAAAATCAAAGCCGAACTGAAAAATAAAAAACTGTGGTTATGTGTGGACGAAACAACTGAAAACAAAAAACAATCTGCAGTTAATGTGATGGCGCGTAATATGGAACCACATCAACCAACGTCTTCAATTTTATTAGCATCCAGACCACTAGAACAATGTAATGCCGAAAAAATTTCAGAGGTGCTATTAGATACTTTGGAAAAATTTAAACTTTCGAAAGACCAAGTATTAATGTTTATCACCGATGGTGCCGCAACTATGTGTTCTGTAGGCCGGTCTCTTAGAAAATATTGTCCTAACATGTTACATATTACTTGTAAACTCCATGCTCTACACCTTGTGGCAGAACAGGTTCGTAGATGTTATCCAGAGGTAGATGCTTTAATATCGAGTACAAAGGCAGTATTCCTGAAATCTCCAAAACGTATTCGGAAATATCACGAATTGTGTCCCCATACCTCTGAGCCACCACAGCCGATTCTGACACATTGGGGTACATGGTTACGGGCGGGGTTTTACTATCATGAACACTTTGAAAAAATTAAGGACGTGGTTTTATTATTCGATCAGAAAGAAACTGCAGTTATCAATACAAGCCAGAAAAAAATTCAAGATGCCCAGATTAAAATGGATTTACAAAGTATTCGTGAGAATTACTGAGGACTAGAAGAAGCAATAACAAAATTAGAAAATTCGTCGCTGTCGTTAGAGGAATCACTGCAAATCGTTAAAGATGTTCACGCACAACTGTGTGCTGTAAAAGACGCAAAAAGTGAAAGTGTTCTAATTAAATTTGAAAGTGTTTTAGACAGAAATGCAGATTTTGACACCTTAACACGTATTTGTGAGGGCACGTCTACAGATGCGTTAAGTTGCTTAAAAAAGTATTTTGATTATGCGAATATAACATCACTATATGTAGAACGCTCGTCTTCCGAATATAAACAAATTTTTTCCTCATGACGGACATGTTTTTCAGAAATAACCTTAGATACGCACCTGATGTTGAAAATATACAATCGAGTTTCTCTAGTTTGTCAATCCTTGGAAGACGCTTGAAACGGTAAGTGGTTTTTAAATCCTCTGTCGTGCACACAATCACTGATTTCATACATTTACCATTTTATTTATAGATACATACAACGCTGCTATATATATGTACTATTCTTATTTTTCGTGTGTTTATGCATATTACTTGAATAGCAGAAAACCAAATGTATATTTAATTATTTCTGATAGAATAAATGTCTCTACTTCTATATTTATATCGGTAACAATCTCATGTTGCGTCCCTGTTCTATCGCATATTCTAATATATTACAAATTACACTCCCATACCGGCGCGCACGGAAATTGGTCTGCTCTATTCATAAGGTTTGCCAGTCCATGTTTGTATTCTAAATTTTAAATTTCGTTTGTTCTTTATTACAGGATAAACCTTAAAGATTTTTTTTAAATACCTTTTTGTCAACATACTTTCAATTAGAGTAACGTGTAGTCGTTATTGATAGCTATTTGTTTGATTAGATTAAATTCTCTTCCTAATTTTCTTTGGACTGTATCTATATTGCTCAATACCAATTGCACATCTTAATTTAGCTGGCGGTTGTATAACACTTCTAAATTATTATAAACGATATTAATATTTAGTAATATCGTTTATAATAAATTAAGTGTTACAACAAGACGAGCAAAATATTATACTTCAACGAAGACGGAGATCTTCAATGTAATATTAAATTTTAATATTTCTAAAAGGCCAGAAATCGACATACAACAAAGTATGTGAACCTACAACATCCGAGTCAAGTCAAATTAGTACAAATTAGAATGATTGGAACGGAATATTTACATGCATAGAATATTAGTCTGTAGATTATTCGAAATCGAAATGATTTCTAATTTTTCAAAAATATTAAAATTTTCTTGTATATATTACTAAATAATAAGTAATATTTATTGATATAGTTTTGATTTTAAGATGTATTGTCTACTTCCAACACAAAATAACGCCAGTTAAATACACTATATTAAAACTTACAGGATAAAAGCAACTATTATGTCATTGTGTACCCACAATTAGAGTGAAAATGATACTGTTTTGCAAGCATATACGAGGGGATATTGATATATTCTTAGCCTATTATTGAAGCACTTTAAATATTTTTTCAATAAACATAGTCCTCTTAAATTAATACACTCAATACAGCGAACCTGCGACGCCTACAACCCTTCTAAAAAAAAGTTTTTTCTTGGTCTGAAAACCGGCCCTCCACAACTTCTATTACCTCTTCATTGCACAAAAATTGATGTACTTTTAAACATTTTTTCCATCGAGGGAACATATAATAATTTGTCTGCAGGGGCATTGTCTTGCAAAAACAACACATCTTTCGCTAACATGCCAGGTCTTGTTTCCTTAATTTTCTCTTTCAGGGCGGTCAAAAATTTAGAACAAGAATCTTCAGTGGTGGTCTGACCCCTTTTTTAGGTAATTGATCATAATTATTCCACGGATATCCTAAAAAACTGAATCAAGAACTTTTCCAGCGAATTTTTGAATTCGAAACATCTTAGGCCTTGTAGAACCATGATGCTTCCACTCCGTCGATTTTTGTTTTGTTTCTGGGTCGTAAAAATGAACCCATGTTTCATCAATAGTCACAAGATGGTTCAAAAAATCTGGATCTCCTCGTAGAATTAAAAAATGAAAGTGACGTATATGGACATATTAAAATTGATTAAATTTAAATCTAAAACATTAAGGTAACTATAGATACATATTCTTACATCAACTTTTAAAAAACAAGTACATATATGTAAAAGTTCAAATATAAAAAATATAAAAATTAAAGAAACATATAACATAAAACTAAAGTCATAAGAATATCAAAAACAATCCACTATCAATTTAACAATACGAGGATCAATAAACACATTTTTTTTTTAAGATTGTCCTTTTTAAATGACTTAAAAGACAATCTTAAAGAACTTGATGATGATTGCCCTACTGAGGACGTTCCTGTGGACAGTGTGATTTACCTGAAAATCCCATGCGTTGGTGGTCTTATTCATGTAATTGTATCACACTTCAAACAATTTAATAACATTAAAATAGCTAAATACAACACCTATACTTTGAAGATGTTGTATAGTAAGACCAAGGACATAATACATTTCTTTTTAAATAGTCGTGTTGTTTACAGGATACCATGTTCGGATTGTCGTGGCGTTTATATAGGTCAGACATCGCAATGACTGAAATAGCGTATCACACAGCATAAAAGTGATGTCCGTATTGGAAAGGGATCTTGTGCACTGGTGGACCATGCACTAGATCTTGACCATACATTTAATTTTATCGACGTTAAAATTTCAGACGTTGAAAATAACCATACAAAAAGAACTTTTTAGATGTGGCCCACATTAACAGACACATTTATCATTCATTATAGGTCTGATACTAACGGACGAAGTATAATTTATTTCAATATACTCGGTTTGGCGGTTAGTTGTATCGAAAAATTTTTGATAATTGGTCCTCGTATTGTTAAATTTATAGTGTATTGTTTTTGGTTTTTATATTCTTGTAACCTTTTTTTGCTATATGTTTTTTCTTTTTTTTATTTTTTATATTTTAACTTTTACATATACATGTTTTTTAAAGGTTGCTGTGAAACCATGTATCTATATTTACCTAAATGTTTTAAATTTAAATATAATCAATTTTAATATGTCTTTGATTGCTTCGACCTTTGCTTGATGTAAATCCATATCACAACTAAATAAAACACACATAAGATGCTTTAGATTTACACTTTATTAATAATATAATGACAGCTGTTTCGCTAACACAGTAGCTTCTTCAAATTCAACTTAAGACTAAAGATACATACAATATACAGCGTTAAATCAGGTAGTTGATCCAAGTTAAAATTCTAGGAACTATTACATTTATATTTTGCTTTTTGAAAACTATACCATGTCCTACTTGTGTGAGGTTTAAGTTTAATTATATAACATAAGCAACTAAGAAAACTGTTCACCCATTGAAATATTGTTTCTTAGTTGCTTATGTTATATAATTAAACTTAAACCTCACACAAGTAGGACATGGTATAGTTTTCAAAAAGCAAAATATAAATGTAATAGTTCCTAGAATTTTAACTTGGGTCAACTACCTGATTTAACGCTTTATATTGTATGTATATTTAGTCTCATGGGGGTTTATCTAATATAGCCGGCCCATAGATAAAACTTTAGTTCTCTCACATATGGCAGATGTCGCATCTAGAAATTTACACTAATAATAAGGATAGCTTCTTAACCAACTAATCCTACATCGAATCGTTTCGTAGTCGTTTGTTTGTTTGTTGATATCGCAATTGTGACTCTTTAGTTAATTTTCTATTACTTTTGATACTTTAGTTTATATAGTGATAGTGACTGACAAAGTGCAATAATAATAAAGTGTTAACTTATATTCACAATAGACATTTTCAATTTGTGAAATACGTAAGGTGTGTTTAAAAATGAGTGTGTCTTTATCTATATATATATATCTTTTTAGTATATTATAATATTATATAGAACATTCCCTTGCAGCTCTTAGAACATATAGTACTGGAACTTTAATCTATTGCAGCAAAACAATTTTTTCAAGCTTGATGTATTTATATAATATACTCAATAAACTATTGCCAAAATTGGGCTACAAAAATAAAGTTGAAGATATAATTGTTAATATTGTATCAAACAAAGTGAAATTCAATTTTTCTTATGAATGCAGTCTTCATAATAATGACACAGTATCTATAAAAAATTCTGTCGACTACTAATTTATAATTATTTTAAAAGCTTAAATAATATTTTAAATGGTAAAGACACTCGCAGTGTTACATGTGATGAAATTGCTCGATCTTGTCATGGAAAATTTTTGAAAAAAAGAATTTTGAAATGTTAACTTTTTTTGTAATTATATAGTACGGTTAAGTATTATGAAAATTTAGTGAGTTAGAAATTATTTCTGTTATCTTTTTTAAATCATGTTTTTGGATCAGTTTATGGAAATTATTTTTTTTAAAAGCTTTTTTCAGATTTAGTAGTATATTATTATATTAATTAGAAAATGGTATATCTTCAAAATTTAATGTAATATCTATATTTCATCTAAAGTTGTATTTTATTTATTTTTATATTTATAGCGAATATATATCTATAGTTGAATCACTTTCTTTAGAGATGAGAATAAGGTATGTCAATTATATAATTTTCTGATCTATATTGTATTTGTAAGTAATAAACAATGTTTTTCTGTGTGCTCAAATGTTATATAATGGTTGTATTATTAATTTGAGAATATCGTCTAGAAGTGCCGACAGTTATAGATCTCAAATACTTTTGTATGTAAAAACTTCACTAGAAAACCATTTTTTGAGGAATACAACTTTAGCATTGTCAACGCACACATGGTGTTTTGTAAATACTAATGACAGTTCATACAAGATGTTATGTTTATTATTGCATTACTTTAATAAATTGTTACGAAAGTCTATGTTTTTTATTTCCTAATTTATATTACTACTACTTATAAGCAATAATTAACAGATTATTTAGAATAGACGCTTTTACATATTTAATGTATATAATTGTAAATATCGCACAAAACTAATTCTAACAATCAATAATTTTAGATCAAGTTTTGATTAAAATATTTACGTGTGTATATATTAAATACACAAAAAAATAATTTTAAAAATAATCAATTTTAAATAAATATACGAGTTTTTTTTCTAAATTAGTTCCCTCACATATTGTAGGTGTCGCAAAACTCAGTTTTCTTTTGGTATTAAAAGTTGCCTATCTCCTTTAGTATATTATCTCTGTTTAGTCTTAAGTTGAATTTGAAGAAGCTACTGTGTTAGCGAAACAGCTGTCATTATTTTATTAATAAAGTGTAAATCTAAAACATCTTATGTGTGTTTTATTTATTTGTTTAATATGTCTATCTACGTCACTTCCATTTTGTAACTCTACATTCTGTAAGTATTTTGATATTACTGTATACATAAATTTATTGAATGTCTTGTTCACTGATGTTTTAGCATCTCCTGAAGAAGCAATATACTCGTTGCAAAATATAGAAATCGAAAATAAATGAGTTTTAATTGACAGACCACTTGCACGGTTTTAGTTTAAGTGTTATGTATAAGTTTTCAATGCGTCGATCAATAAAACAGATAAAAATTATTAAATTATATAAAACAAACAAACAATTAAATAAATAAAATGTGATAAATACGAACCAAAGAACTATTACAATGATATTATTGTTTTACTAGAAATTATAATCATAAAATTCTTGCATTGTCTAGAATGAATATAAGGCACGTGTTTTATGTTGTTTTCGTTTCAAATATTTTAATGATTTTTCATTTCCAGTTGTAAGTGATTGTAAACCTTGACTATTTGCGCTATTGCACTTTTATTCGTTATACTTCTAGTCGATTGATAGAATTGGAACAAGATAGTTTTCTTTCACTCCTCTGGTGGCGTACAAGTAATGCAACGGTTGACCTTTGAAGAGGTCAAAGTTTTTCACCACAAACACTACACACGATAATATATAAGGTCCTGTTAAGGTAAGTTATATTAGCACATTTAAACATTTATACCGGATAGCGAAAAGTCTGGTAATAAGGTATTTTTTTTGAAACGAATACACTTAAAATTATAAAATTGTGGGGAATAGAATTGTATTCTACATTTTTTTACAGAAAAGATTATTTCCTTCTCTTTTCAAAAATACTAATAATGTACCACATTACTAAGGAAATAACATATAAAATTGAAGTTGTATTAATCTATTCTTATTTTGCATTATTCACCCCCGGTAGATGGTTAACTTAAAACAAAAAACAGTAGTAGGCAATGAAGAAATACCAAAAGCATAGTGTACAAAGTGTCAGAGTTGGTTTAGCCTTAATAGTATTTGACAGCTACTGTTTAAAAGTAAATTAAGAATAATGGCAAACTTATCGGAAAAAGAACGAATTCAGAAAATAATGTTAATTGGATATGGTGATAAAAAACGTTCCTATGAAGGAGTTAGTCATCTTTTTAACGATTTAAATCCTCAACACCCTCCTATAAGTATATCTACAGTTTCGAGAATAATAAATACATTTAATGAAACTGGTAGTGTACAGGATCGCCTAAGGTCTGGCAGACCAAAAACACCATCTAATGAAGATAAGACTTTAGATGCCCTACTAGATATACAAAAAAGGTTTAAGTATATCAATACGTTAAGCACGTATTACGCATTTGTTACAAATGAAGCAGACATGCAATATACATATCTGTAACTGTACACATGGACAATATACCTCGTATTTTCTGCATTCACTTCTGCTTAAGACATGTGTTTCTGCCATCTATAGGCGTCATTAGTCAAGCTAGTGAAGCAATGTAATACAAAATAATACGAATATATTTAAAAAACAGATTTGTATCTCTATATACATTTAAGCTTAAATCGCCCACAAGACGTAGCAAATTCCGTCCTATCAGATAGCTCTATATAATAAGTGACATCGGACGTACGAAAGAGACTATGCCGAAAAAGGCAACCATTCCATTGAACGGCCAAGCCGGTACATACAAGATGAAAATACGTGTATAGGTGTAGTCCATTAATACGAGCCAGATGGCAGTATATACAAAAATGGTTTAAGTATATCAATACGTAAAGCACGTATTACGCATTTGTTACAAATGAAACAGACATGCAATATACGTATCTGTAACTGTACACATGGACAATACACCTCGTATTTTCAGCATTTACTTCTGCTTAAGACACGTGTTTCTGCCATCTATAGGCGTCATCAGTTAAGCTAGTGAAGCAATGTAATACATAATAATACGAATCTATTTAAAAAACAGATTTGTATCTGTATATACATTTAAGCTTAAATCGCCCATAAGATGTAGCAAATTTCGTCCTATCAGGCAGCACTATATAATAAGTGACATCTGACGTACGAAAGAGACTATGCCGAAAAAGGCAACCCTTCCCTTGACCGGCCAAGCCGGTACATATGAGAAGAAAATACGTGTATAGGGGTAGTCCATTAACACGAGCCAGATGGCGTAGTAATTGGAAGAAATAAGCTTTTCTTTGTTATATCACTCAACTTATGTTACTATTTAAAAAACTAAAGATGGTGACGGTATGCTAAACGCTGACGTCACATAAATTTGATATGTCCTCTATAAAATGCAGAATACAATTCCATTCATTATCCCATAATCTCATAATTACAAGTTCGTTCGTTAAGAAAAATAACTTCTTCGCCCGGTATATATATATATATATATATATATATATATATAAGTAAAAATTTCATTAACGGGTGTGCGGTCTGTCAAGTAAAAATAAAACTCCTTTATTCCACTCTATATTTCATAACGCATTGGTTACTTCATCAGGAGTGTCTACATGTTTAACAAAACCACAATATATTAAACAATATAACAATAACTAAATACTTACAATTCAGAGTTAAAATTTAGCAAATAACGGCACTAAACATGTTAAAATTCGTCAAATTTAAAACATCAATAAATGTTAAAATATAAAACTAAACTTACAAAACACACCAAAAAATTAATGTCATAAAAAAATTTGAAACCAACAACAACTACAAATCAAATGATACAAGGACTGGTTAATAAAACTTGGCACGTAAAATTAACCGCCAACACCGAGTATATTGCAGTAGATTATACTTATTCCATTAGTATCCGACTTATAATTTACGCTATTAGTGTCTCCGTTGATATGTACCATTTCCAAAAAGCATCTTTTTTTTTGTAATTATTTTCAGCCTCCACAATTCTGACATCTACGAAATTAAATGTATGGCCGAGATCAAGTGCATGATCCACCAGAGCACAAGATCTCTTACCAATACGGACATCACTTCTGTGTTGTGTGATACTCTGCTTTAGCCATTGTGACGTTTGGCCTATGTACACGCTACGACAATCCGAACAAGGTATCCTGTAGATGACATTACTATTTAAAAGCAAAGGTGTTACATCTTTTGTCTTACTATACAATTTTTTCACAGTAAATGTGTTGTATTTAGATATTTTAACGTTCCTAAATTGTTTGAAGTGTGATATACCTAATTAAGTGAGTAAGACCACCAATATACGGAATTTTTTTTTTTTTTTTCTAGATCACACTATCCGCAGGGACGTCTTCAGTAGGGCCGTCGTAAAAGTTGGAGCTGTATATCAATTTATTTAGTATATGCCTAGGATAACCATTGTTAACGAAGATGCTAAAAATCTCTCTAAGATTATCTTTTAAGAAGGTAGTGTGACTTATGTGTGATACTCTATTTTTCATAGCTATGACGGTGTTATATTTTTGATTGAGAGGATGATGGGAATAGTAATTGATGAAACGACCAGACGAAGACGTCTTTCTGTACCAATTCAAAATGATCGAGTTGTTATCATCCCGAATCACTGAAACTTTTACGACGGCCCTACTGAAGACGTCCCTGCGGATAGTGTGATCTACAAAAAAAAAAATTCCGTATATTGGTGGTCTTACTCACTTAATTATATCACACTTCAAACAATTTAGGAACATTAAAATAGCTAAATACAACACATTTACTGTGAAAAAATTGTATAGTAAGACCAAAGATGTAACACCTTTGCTTTTAAATAGTAATGTCATCTACAGGATACCTTGTTCGGATTGTCGTGGCGTGTACATAGGCCAAACGTCACAATGGCTAAAACAGCGTGTCACACAACACAGAAGTGATGTCCGTATTGGTAAGAGATCTTGTGCTCTGGTAGATCATGCACTTAATCTCGCCCATACATTTAATTTCGGAGATGTCAGAATTGTGGAGGCTGAAAATAATTACAAAAAAAGATGCTTTTTGGAAATGGTACATATCAACGGAGACACTAATAGCGTAAATTATAAGTCGGATACTAATGGACTAAGTATAATCTACTGCAATATACTCGGTGTTGGCGGTTAATTTTACGTGCCAAGTTTTATTAACCAGTCCTTGTATCATTTGATTTGTAGTTGTTGTTGGTTTTAAATTTTTTGATGACATCAGTTTTTTGGTGTGTTTTGTAAGTTTAGTTTTATATTTTAACATTTATTAATATTTGTTTTTAAGAGGTTGACGACAAACTAACAACATATTGATTTGATGTTTTAAATTTGACGAATTTTAACATGTTTAGTGCCGTTATTTGCTAAATTTTAACTCTGAATTGTAAGTATTTAGTTACTGTTATATTGTTTAATATATTGTGGTTTTGTTAAACATGTAGACACTGCTGATGAAGTAACCAATGCGTTATGAAATATAGAGTGGAATAAAGGAGTTTTATTTTTACTTGACAGACCGCACACCCGTTAATGAAATTTTTACTTATACAGTACGGTCGATAATACTTAATAGTCTATATATATATAACAAAATAATTTGAAACATACATGAGTGGGTAAAAACCACACCAATTTGTATAATACAAAAGTATTTTTAATAATATAAAATATTATTAAAAATGGGGTGTGAAGAACACAATACAAGTTATATATTTGTGAATGTATCTCCTCTCCAGAGACGCAGATACGTATTTCACCTTTCTACAGGATCGTCGGTACGCCCCTGCTGGAGAAGAGATACATTCAACCAAACATAACTACCTTGCTATCAACCTGAAATTATTAAGACAGAGCGTGAAAGAATATTCAGCGCATTCACATTCACAAATATATAACTTGTATTGTGTTCTTCACACCTCATTTTTAATAATATTTTATATTAGTAAAAATACTTTTGTATTATACAAATTGGTGTGGTTTTTACCCACTCATGTATGTTTCAAATTATTTTGTTATATACACATTCGGTTCGCCCGAACAAGTAGTGAAGACACGATAATACAGTTTTTTATAGATATGGTTGTTACCGTCTATAGAAACACGTTGCTTAGTTCGGCAGTTATTATGTAGATGGCGCTGAATATTCTTTCACGCTCTGTCTTAATAATTTCAGGTTGATAGCAAGGTAGTTATGTTTGGTTGAATGTATCTCTTCTCCAGCAGGGGCGTACCGACGATCCTGTAGAAAGGTGAAATACGTATCTGCGTCTCTGGAGAGGAGATACATTCACAAATATATAACTTGTATTGTGTTCTTCACACCCCATTTTTAATAATATTTTATATTATTAAAAATACTTTTGTACTATATATATATATATATATATATATATATAATAAAGGAGTTTTTTAATTGACCGCTTACCCGAATTTGAATTAATTTTTGATATATATATATATATATATATATATATATATATATATATATGTATATATATATATCAACTGATAAATTCTTGTTTTGTTTTGAGTTTTCCGGCTTTTATACGAAATATTTACAAATATCAAATTAGTATGTAATTGCAAAGCAGGTGAGGATGTAAACATTGCTGTCTACAAATTACAAAGCAAATCATACGAACTTTTTTTTATTGAAAAATATTGTCTACGTTGGGACTTGAACCCAAGTCTACGGCTTGCTGGATCGTTGCTAAATATCTTGAACCAAGGTCTACCGTAGCTTAAATGGGTCGGTTTGAAGACCAGAATTGGCTGGTAACATCACGTGTTACACTTTTTTGTTTGGGGGTATTTGAAGAGTCAGTTCTACAAGGACAACCGTCAAACAATTCCAGACCTAACGAAATAAATTCTACACCACATCACTGAAATAGGGCCAATCTTATGTGCAAATCTATTGAAAAACTTTGCTAAAAGAGTGAATACCTGCCAGCGCAGTTGTGGAGGCCATTTATCAGATATTTTCTTTCACAGGTATTGGCAGACTTGGTCAATAAAAACGTTCGAACCAATTTACTAAATAGAGCGTTTATATCTTAAATCAAAAATGTTATTGCAACATTCTTTAGTAGTCGCTCAGTTGATACTTTTCTTCTGATGAGAGCCAAATCTAATATCTAAAAAAGTTCACATCTTCACGTAATGACTAATGCGAATAAACTTTATATAAATTAATTTTTCCAAAATTAATTAAAATTTTAATATGTATTATACGTGCCTTCAAAAACTTTCCTTATTAGAGACGGCAATGGTTATTCAAAATTGTACGTTTGTGACAGATTACGTGCACTGTCACCAACCATTACCAAAAAGCATGGCCTCTAATAAGGAAAGTTTTTGAAGGCACGTTATATGAAATTTTTTTAATCCGATATAAATTTTTTATTTTAAATAATGTTGTGAATTAGTTGTAATTTACATATATATATATATATATATATATATATATATATATATATATACAGGGTGTGTATAAATTGGCGGACCCACTACACGCGGCGATGTTCTTCGTTAAATTCGGAGTCCAAAATCCTAATACAAAAATGTTGTACCATGCTCCATATCTTTGCACGAGGTTCCTAAAGTTCGGACTATCAGTCTTGAAATAAGCATTATTACTCGATATTTGTTGACAGAAAGAGCTACAATTTAGAAGAAAGAAGAATTGTTGTTATTAGCCTTTCGTTAAAGTTTTCTTTTTGATTTTAAAGTTTGTTTTTAATATTTGTTTATTAACTTATTTTGACGAAAAACACACGTGACAACGTTGTAAAACAATAAGTAGGCAGCCTAATGTTGTTCTAGTCAAATACATTACTACTGTCAAATTCATTCTGAAGACAAAGGAAGCCTGATACATCGTTTTAGGATAAGGACTTTTAACTCAAAATTTGACCAAGAATGTCGCCACGTGTAGTGGCGACCTATAATATATATAGATCTATATATATATAGATCATTATTTCGCGACTTTTGTATGTTATGGTTCAATTTGTGGGCGATTTAAGGTCTGGGTTTACTTCAAAATATATATATTTAAAACAATCCTACATGTTTCGGCAAGTGATGCCTTTTTCAAGGAATATAAAATATAAATGACAGTATATTGATGTCATACATTTGCAGTTGCTATGGATAAAATTATTCAAAGATACATTCCAATTGAATAATAATAAATCATGCCTTAGTATTCTAAAATAGATAGGCAACAAAAACAGGGAAACGCAAGACATGAGTTATTATAATGTATGCGACCCCACGGTCGCATACATAAAGCGTCTTAAGATGTGAAGCAGTCGGAATTCGCCCTAAACGAGAAGGAAAACCACGAAAACCTACTCGGACAGCAAGACAGGAATCAAAACACGGAACTGTCAGCATGATAAGCAAATGTATAGATACTTAAATAACTTAAGATATACAATTATATAACAGCAACATATATTATGATGGTAAATTGCAGATCGTTACATAATTAAGTTATAGTATATACTGCTTAAATTTTTTATACCGCTTCTGTTGTTAATTGAATTTTTTCCTGTTTAATACTAATCATTTCTTTAATTTCCCTTTTCATTGTGTGTTGTTCTTTATCAATTATCTGTTGTGTTTTCAAAATCGAAATGGTGATCTCGTTGTAGTTGGTGTGTAGATAAAGCAGCTTTGTCTGTTTTAGAGTATTTGTGGGCTTGTATTCTTTTGTATAAATATTGTTTAGTTTTTGCCTATGTAGTAACTATCGCAACTTGCACCATTAGATTTATTAGGGATTTGGTCTTCAACCGCTGTTCCTAAGGAATCTGCTGAGTCAGATGAGGAAGTCTCTGATTCCGATTCCTCAACAGATGATATTGTTCCTTCTAGGTCTACTGGAACACCACAACGAGTTGGCGAATTTCCTTAATTAGCTTCAGTTAATAATGCCATCCCTAGTGTGTCTGCTCCTGCAGTGATGCCTCTTCACTCTACAGCATTGAAAGTCATACCTGTGTCAAAGTGGAATGTATCTTTGAATAATTTTATCCATAGCAACTGCAAATGTATGACATTAATATACTGTCATTTATATTTTATATTCCTTGAAAAAGGCATCACTTGCCGAAACATGTAGGATTGTTTTAAAGTTATATATTTTGAAGTAAAACCAGACCTTAAAGCGCCAACAAATTGAATTTACCATATATATATATATATATATATATATATATAAGTATCAGAATAATTGAAACATACATGAGTAGGTAAACTCCACCAGTTTTGTATAATATAAAGGTATTTTTAATAATATAAAATATTATTAAAAATCTGGTGTGAAGAACACAAATACTATTAATATTTTTTGTGAACGTGTTCGAACATATCCCTCCCCAGAGACGTAGATACGTATTTCGCCTTTCTACAGGCTCATCGGTACCCCCTGCTGGAGAAAGTATATCTTCAGGCACATTCACAAAAAATATTAATAGCGAACCTGTATTTGTGTTCTTCACACCAGATTTTTAATAATATTTTATATTATTAAAAATACCTTTGTATTATATCGGGCGTTCAAAAAAAACCTGCCTCTAGTGAGCCATGATTTCCAAGTAACATCAAAAAGAATATCGTAACTTTACTAATATGATTTCTTAAATCACAGTTACATCTAAATGACAGAGGGCTTTAGAAAATTGCAAAGTTAATTGCTAGGTTATAATCTTCCTGTCATTAACAAATAAAATTCCCTGTTATCGTTTTTATTAGATGATACTAATGAGTCTAATGACATTAACATTTAATAATTCAGAACTGTACGATTAAGTTACGACATACCTAAAAATTTCAAGGCTAACTCTGAGGCTGTTTTTATTTGAACGCACGATATATATAAGTGTTTAGATAATTTCTTAGCCGTTTATTAAATATAACAATTGATAAATTATTGGAGTTTTTGCTTTCAATAACTGACATCTGCTATCAAAACTGACACCAGCTTCAAAACTGACTTCTGCTTTCAACTTGACATCTACATTCAATAACTGACATCTGATTCATTAACACTGTTACTTTATAATGCATTTCTAAATTGCTTGAACCAAGGTTTATCGTGGCTTAAGTGGTAAAAGCGACAGTCCGGCAAACTGTAGACTTGGGTTCAAGTCCCAACGTAGACAATATTTTTCAATTAAAAATTTCGTATTTACATCCCCACTTACTTTGCAATTACATACATACTAATTTGATATTTGTAAATATTTCATATAAAAGCCGAAAAACTCCAATAATTTATCAATTGTTATATATATATATATATATATATATATATATATATATATGTGTGTGTGTGTTTGTGTGTCTAGACTGTACGCTTGTAAGATTGGATTAAGTGAAATTGTCTATAAGATTATGGCTTATTGCTCCTACTATTACTACTACAACAATTAGTAGGCCATGAAAGATATCAACTCTCTATATGAATGTAACTGTCAGTTTGCAGCGAGCGTTCATTTGAAACGTACATGTACTTAAGCAGGTCCGTGGACTTAACACGTTTTTAACAGTAATTGATCAACACGTGATCTTTGGTTTGTCGTTGTTAAAAGTGAACTTAGCCATGTGTTTACGTTTTTGAGTGGACAGAGATACCGCTTGCGCCGCATACATTGAATAATCGAAAGGTTAGTATTCTATGCATGTTGGTATTCGGTTCAACTCATTCAAAATTCGTCCTAAAAGTTTGTTGACTTGCATGTTGTAGATACACATACACCGTTGTATTTCTTCTGGCGCGCGTAAAAGAGAAAACTCCAGGGCTGCATTTTATATACCGGTTTTTCAAATTGTGTTACGAATGAATGATTTGGTATTGTTAAGTTGCTCTGATTATAATTTGGTTTGAACTATTTTCGCTTTCAAGTTTATTCATACATAATATGCAATAATGCACATTATTAATTAAAGCATGTTTTTCTATTTAATGATAACCTTGATATCTAAAGAATGAAACAATCTGTTTTTTATATTTTTATATATGCACACACATTTTGTTTTGGTAGAAATAAAGTTCGATAACTTTTATTGTCACCGGGTTTAAGACATGTTTCTTAAAATGTAGTTGGGATCAAAATCTTATTATGCAACCTATTATCGAAATTCTTTTTAGAAAATATGTTTTCGAATTACTTTTATAAAGAAAAAAAAATAGGTTTTAAAAAAGTTAATTTGGTGCAAAAGTTGAATTTGGTGTAAAAGCAGGGATCTATTAGAAAAGATTGGTGATTATTAGGGACCGGATACGAGAAGCCACTGATTCATCGCCCACGGGCGTACTATTGAAAATTAGTATTTTGAAAGTTTTTTATTTTATTTATATAATGGGAAAACAAACGGGTGGGTGGTGATCTACAAGGTACAAAATACATTTTCATTTGTTCATTTTGTAGTTCAAGTTGAGTAAAGGAGTATTAATATTAACTAGCAATACTTTCTCAAGGTTCTCTTCTGTAAAATTTGTTCTCTTTGAATGAAATACATCCTTGCATATAGAAAAGGTCTTTTATGCATCACAACTGGTTATAGGTGCATACTGGAAATATTCTTTTATTTCAGCATATTTAGCAGTTATATTTTGAGGCATTGTCCCCATACACAATTGCCGCAATGTTATTAAATTCGGATTTCTATTAAAAACTGAGTCTAACTCTTGCCGAACGCCACATTCGAAGTCACTATATAGGAATATTTATCAGATTATTTAATTATTATTATTTAATTTGAGATTTTGATTTTCAAAATAAGTGATTAGTTTTGGCAAATTTTCAAAGTGTTCCTAAGGAAAGTACAACTGATTTTTTAAATTTGGAATTTGTAGTAGTTCCTTGCACACAGAATTACTTCGAGCATCGTCATTTAACCCATTTACGGCCAAGGTGTATATTATACGAAAACTTTACAAAAAAGTATTGTTTATTACTAAAAACATATTTAAAAAAACGATTTGATACATATCAGCTCGAAAAAAAAATTGCGTATATGAACAAAAAGATGGTGCGTGTACACATGTTCGAACATGGCACATGGCACATGGCCGAACACATGTTCATATTTTCTTGTGGTATTCTTCAAAACATTTTAAATGTAGATGTGTTTTGCACTTTACACAAATGTAAATTGTGTGACTTTTGCATAGTTTGCAACGACGTCTAGCTTTATCGGCATGCATCGAGATTACATGAGCAATGTTATCAAGACGAACTTCATCAGGAATGGAGCTTCCAACTGCTTGATTAATTTTCCTGTTTCGATTGTCATCTTCTGCCTTCATCAAGCGTACTGCAATGTAAGATTTGAATTCCAGTTACGTCATTTGGGTTTCATTCGCTATGTTGTATATTTTCCAGGCGTTAACAATAGTGCTGTCTAGCAAATTTATAAATAACGGCCACCACCACTTTTTGCCACGCACATTTATTCTATAGTTAGAAACGCCATTGTCGTGCAAATCCACGCCGCCCATATATTTATTATATTGTGCGATCATATTTGGCTGAGAAATCATCACTTCCTTTCGCTCTTTTCGGTCGTATCTTTTAACAGTGCATAAAGGTCGTAGTGTAAAAGTATTACTAATAATAGTCACCAGTGAATTATCGTTCCACCTGTTCAAAGATATGTTGGTTTCTTCGTCAAATACAGAATCAAAACTTCCTCGTTGTTTCTTGGAAATGCTTTTTATGTTTTCTAATGGACAATTAGCCGTTCGGTTGTCTCTTATGGTGCCTGTAGCATAAAAGCCTTTCCGACTCAAAAACTTCAATAACTTATACGACGAGAAAAAGTTATCAAAGTAAAGGCAATGCTTTTGTGGACTTTTCACAATTGTGAGCAAGTCAACAATAACCTGGCCTCCTAAACCAAGTTCTGATTTACTATTTGATGCATTCGCGCCTCCATATGGAATGAATTGAAATAAATATCCATCGGCAGAAGTTAGGCACTAAATCTTAAAGCCAAATCGCACGGGCTTTCCTTTTATGAACATTTTACAGGAATGTTTCCCAAAATAGGGCACCATTTGTTCGTCGATAGATAGATCGTGAGCAAATACGCCAAACTGCATGTACCTTTTGTTCATTATGTTGAAAATCGGGCGAAGTTTTGAGAATTTGTCATTTTTGTCTAACTGAGCATTATCAGATAAATGCAAATTACGTTTTATACTTCGAAATCTATTGCGAGGCATACATTTTCGAACTATGACCAAACCTTTATCTTCGTCGGTAGACCAGTACATATCAGTCTGAGGCAGTGTATGGTAACCGGAAAGCAGCAATATTCCTAGGAACCGTTTTAGGTCTGTTATACCAAATTGAAAATCATGACGATTATTGTCATAAGAATATTTGACAGAATAGCTCACTATTCTCGATAAAACTTCTTCGTCAAAAAAGAGATAAAATAATTCCAACGGAGATTTGCCACATAAATTATTTTTTATATCTTCTCTTCCAGTATTGTCAAAAACAGGTAAGTTTGCGTAAGTTGTCTCGCCTTTTTTCCAAACAGGCGCCGATACTTTTTGTCTTAAAAGTTTTTGTCTTTTTACATCTAACGTCTCATCGTCAGAATCAATAGGACCTTCATTAGTGGTATCATTATGATTTTGTATCTCAAATAAACCAGAAATTTCTTGCTCATTTGGACGAACCTGTTCAATTACCACATTATCATCAATATCTTCCTCATCGGTCAATTCATCAACTTCCGGCGGAATATACACTACATCAATATTATCTAAAAATATTCACCTTTACTATGTTATGGGGTACACTACCTACAAATTTTACGTACCATTTCTATTTTCTAACTCATTTACTATTTCGTCTAAGGCGGCCTCCAATTCCCGTTGAGTTAGGTAAACTGGCATTTTTTTTGTTTACCGTAAGTCTATTTGCGTCTATATAATGCAAAGGAACGTTAAAGACTGAATGCATCTGGTTATGAATCTAAAACATAAACAAGTCTAAACTTGTATTTTCTTGAAAAATGCATGCGCAATGCGCATTCAGCCAATGGTGCGTTTACGCACCAAGTAATCTACTGTCATTTTTTCTAAACAAACTAATAACAAACATTTAAACTAATGTTTTAGTATTATAGTATTGACATTTAGAATTTAGAATGTTTACTCTAAAAACTTAAAATAAAAACTAACAACAATTTATAGAAATTTACTTCGGGGATTGGTGAAAACTGAAAATTGTCTATTTTTAATAATTGCTATCTCAATAAGTTATAGTCTTAGATAAAAATAGATTGATGCTAAATTTAACTCAATATATTAGTTTAGTTATCATACAAAATTAAAAATCTGCATCTAAACAATTAGCGAAAAAAGAAAATTGTAATCAGTGGTGCGTAAACGCACCACTGGCCGTAAATGGGTTAAACATGTAACGAAATTTTGTAAACTATCTAAATTCTTTGCGTAAAGACTAGTAGCTTCCAACCATGTTCCCCATCTAGTTATTACTAGTGACAAGGATGGAAGTTTTTCCCTGTAAAGAGCTATTTTCAATGGTGTTTTTCTAAAACTTTTTTAAAAGCGAATACAAATCTATCAACTTCCGGAAAGGTGTCTCTGATATATTCACAGATTTTGTGGAGAACATGTGCTACACAAGTAATATGCAACATATTAGGATATGTCCCCTCAGAGACACCTTTCTGGAAGTTGGTAGACTTGTATCCGCTTTTAAAACAGTTTTCGGAAAAGCAGCATTGAGAGTAGCTCTTTACAGGGAAACACTTCCATATTTGTCATTGTCTCCCTCACTAGATGGGGAATATGGTTGGAAGCTACTAGTTTTTATGCAGAGAATTTCGATAGTTTACAGAATTTCATTACATGTTTAAATGATAATGCTCGAAATATTTCTGAATGCAAGAAATTAATACAAATTCCAAATTTAAAAAATCAGTTCTACTATCTTTAGAAACACTTTGGCAATTTGCCAAAACTGATCACTTATTTTGAAAATAAAAATTTTCAATTAAATGATGGATATATTACAAGTGACTTTGGATGTGGTCTTCGGCAAAAGTTAGACGCAGTGTTTAATAGAAATGCAGGTATAATAACATTGCGGTAATTGTGTATGGGGACAATGCCTCAAAATCTAACTGCTAAATATGCTGTAATAAAAGAATATCTCCAGATGTAGAAAGGACGTTCTTTATCTACAAGGATGTATTTCATTCAAAGAGAACAAATTATACAGAAGAGAACCTTGAGAAAGTATTGCTGGTTAATATTAAGACTCCTTTACTCAACTTTTACAAAATAAACAAATTAAAATGTGTTTCGTATTTTATAGATCACAACTCGTTTGTTTTCCAATTATATAAATAAAATTAAAAACTCTTTAAAAATACAAATTTTCAATAGTACGCTCTTGGGCGATGAGTCATCGGCCTCTCGTGCCCCGTCCCTATTTATTACAATAAAATCGTATATTTAAATATTAATAAAATATGAAATTTAAAAAAAAAGTACTTACGAAGATTGTTTAGAAACAAAGTAAAACGGTAATTTAAAAGAAGCTATAAATTCGAAAATTTAATTGATACGCAATACCTGAGTGAAGACGTACAACAGAGGAGTAAACAATGGATTCAAAGCAATGATATTATAGTTATTAATATTTGTATTTATATATTGTAACACTTGACTACACATTTAATCTTTTATGTTCACCTTTAATTCTCTTTCTGAAAGTAGAATAATTGCTAGTAAATTGAGTATGAAGTGAAACCGCTCAACGATCTACGTTTGATAACATTAAAATCAAGAGATATCAAGGCAGGAAATTAATTTTATTAGTTTCTCTTGTAACTTGTTTAGGTCATCATTATTAATGTATATTCATGATTTTATTATTGGCAATTTAATAATTTCATCTCTTCCTATCTAATAAATACATAATAATAATATATAATTTTTATGTTTTGAAGGTTTTATTGCATTTCCATTTAACACTGAAAATGCAGGTTCATTAATATATCTGGCTATAGCATTTTCTAAATTATTATCCTATATATCACAGACATTCCTTTATTAACTTTAATTGAATTGATTCGGCATTTACTTGATGAAGATCCATAATTAAGAATAGAAATAAAACTACGGTTTTAATCTTCACTTTTAATAATTACTCGTAAAGCGACAATTGTTTCGCCAACACAGTGGCTTCCTCTGTTTGTAACGTACCGTTTACATGTAAACACCTGAGGAAGCCACTGTGTTGGCGAAACAATTGTCGTTTTACGAGTAATTATTAAAGGTGAAGATTAAAACCGTAGTTTTATTTCTATTCTTTATTAACTTTATATGTGACATTATTATCTAAAATTTTCTGTTATATATTGAGATATTATTAATATTTCTTCGATTTTAATTTATAATTAAGTGATTTTTATCATTTGGAGATATTTAAAAGACACGATACTGAACCCGCATTTTATATATTTTTATTTCATGAATTTTTATGGAATACATATATGACATCAGCAAAGACAAATGGAGAAAACATTGATGATGAAGAAGTTACAAATAGTAGTGATTAGAAATTAGCAACATCATGGACTATATCGTCCTTCTGTTATTACACTTGGTTAAATTCAGAAAACACTTCAGGTGCATTTATACCAAGCTTCGGCTAGTTGAATTATTTGGAGATCCATCAATAAGTTTGAACGTGTTAAGGCTGTGTGCTCAACAATGCAAGCATTGGTTTCGAAGTGGGGGGTGGCACTGTAATCTGGTAATTTTCTAAGGAAGACTAACCGCAACAATATTATAATAATGAGAAAGCCAATAGTAAAGAGTGATATAAATTATCGGCGACCGTTCTATATTCATACACATATAAGGAACGGTCGCAAGTTGAAGGAACTTGTGAATGAAAAAATAATAATATACTTTAAAGACCGTATTGACAGATCGATGTAAAAGTTCGGTTCTAAACATTTCGTATTAGTAAGTCCAAAGAAATATTAATCTGTTTTTAGGAAAAGAACCTCTAACTTATACAATGAAGTTCTAACGAAATGTATACAGGCATTTCGTCATTATGACTGTTTTTAATTATTATTTTTTCAGTGAGACAAAGTTGCTCGTCCGTTTTTGTGTTAAATAAAATATTGCTACGATAAATAAAGTAATGAAACTGGTAGCTATGTTCAATATGGAAACACTGTTGACTTTCCTTTTGGCAGGAAGTAGACCAACATTTGATTATAGGTTGATGGTCAGAATGATTGGACGAGGGTTAGATTTGACTTACGTCACCATTCTTCAGATTTTCATCAATGAATAGGAGATGAAGAAAATCTGTGCGAAAATGGTTTAAAAAATCTTTCTAAGGATTAAAAGTATAACAGAAGGCAACATATATGATTGTTTCGGCCTTTACTTGATGAAATTCCATTATAACTATTAAGATAAAATAAAACAAATTTTATGAATTTCACTTTTTAATTATCACTGTAACGAGTCGTTTCACACCAACCTGGGCTTCGTCAGACATATAACTGAGTGATAATTAAAAAGTGAAATTCATAAAATTTGTTTTATTTTATCTTAATAGAAGGCAACATGTTTCGACTTTTTGAAGCACATGGAAAATGATCCTCATTTTCCGGAACCCTTTTGATGACGAGTGCTTTTCTGATAGCCAGGTGATATTTAATAAGAAATTTGTGCTTCAAGGCAAAAATGCAACTCAGCGTTTTTATTGGGGAATTCTTGAAAGACTTTGTCTTTCGAGTGAAACCGAACATAAAGTACACCCGACAACCCAACCCAACTCAATTATACAGCGATTTCAATTAACGAGTTTTTCTCAAGTCTAATCATGCCTTTGCCCCCCCCCAGACTGAGGCCTTGTGACTTTCTCCTTTTCTCATCCCAAGATTTTCAAGGTTCATCTCAAAGGGCATTGTTTTAGGGCATTGGAGAACACTGGAAACGCCGTAATCGATCAGTTTTGGACTATTCAAGTATCTGAATTCCAGCACTGTTTTGGAGACTTGACAAAGCGGCTCCAGGGCTGTGTGGCTTTTTAAGGCAACTGTTAAAGGAGACAATGTCGAATTTAATTTCAATTATAAAAAGAATATATATATATATATATATATATATATAAAGCAATCTCATTATTTTGTTTACGTATCTTGTAAATAAATAGAAGTTCATGGACTTTTATTTATTAGAGAAGCGCTTGTACGAAGGTTGATTTCTGTTCTTTACATATGGGGAAAAATGTGGATTTTATTTAATCTTTTAGGAACTTGAACTGTAGCCATTACAGCACAAGACTGGAGGTGCGCTTTGACAGGACAGCATACTTTATAATTTACGACTCACAGATTGGTAATTAGATATTTATAATAGTTCTAATGAAAGTAACTCATTTTGGAAACTAATAATTTCTAAGATATATTAAAAAAAATAATAGACTTTCCTTCTTGGCTGACAGTAATTTAAACTGTAAATATAGGGATATTTTTCAAATAAGGTCCGTTTGTGAATGAGAGCGAGAAGGACGTGCGATTGCTCTAGTGCGCATGCGCGCCTGCTTTCAACATGCTTTGCGCACGCTTAGACGCCATTTACCGCGGTATCGTCTGGTTGTGCGGATCTGTAGCAAGGATAATAAACTAGAGACGATGGCCAGATTACGCAAATTTGTTCCACCACTGTGACGTCAGCACGAGACCTCTTTCAGCAAATATTCATTTAAAATACACAGCGTAGAGTACATTTTATTATAAAATTACAGACTTGTTCACAATTTATTAAAGTAATTAAAATATAGAATATCTAAGAAACTTTTTTTACACAATTACTGAGATATAAATATAATAAATCTGTATATAAATCCTTATGTCATAGAAAAAATCTCAACAAAAGCACAATTATCAACCGTTGTAACCAAATTAGAAATATGTTATAATTTAGAATAAAAAGAAATACCTCATAACTTAAACCACATTTATTAACTTAATAATATATTAGAAAATAGACAGAAAAACATAATCTAGTTCAGTTTTCACGTGGAACTCTATTTTGTAAATGTAAGTTGTGTGGAAATTAATTAATTAAAATATTTGCTCCAGTTATGTGATATCCTTACTCTACCTAGTTATTCATTCGTAATCGTTTCAACAAATTGAAGTGCATAGATTCTACTCGTATCTGCATTAAATTTATCATATCTTCTACATCTGTTTAGCCATTCGGCTATTATGGTTTGTGACACTAGATCTTTGCATTTTGGAAATACATGAAAAACTATATCTTGTCCTGTAACCTTTTTTGTCGAATAGGTATTGGTACAACCAAATACACCTTGTCCCTGGCATTTTAATCAGATTTACTTAAACAAAAAGTTATATAGGTATGTAATTTAACTAAGAATTTGTTTATTTTACCTTCGACAATGTACACAGCTTATAAAATTAACCTACACAGGGAACTCAATGTTGGAAAAGCTGTGGCTGTAGGTTTCTTGGTGTATACAAATACACTGTACTAGTTTTTAGTTTGTATCAATTTTTATGGCCTAGAATAGGGACATAGATATAGTAATTCTGCAAGTAGCGAATAGGTATTACGAATATCAACACCATAAAAAAGTAAAGGTCTTCTGCCGCCGAATAAATTGGAGGGAATAATGTAAACATACGTAAAAACGAATAAATTTTGTTAATCAATATTTAAAAAAATTCTTTCAATGGAGCCTGTGGTTAAATAATAATTTAAAAAAGGTATATAACCCCTTACCACAATTATTAGTCGTATCCTAAATACGTATTTCGACAACTAAGTTGTCATCATCAATAGGTAAAAACTACTAATTAAAGTCACACGGGGCACAATAAAGTAAGATAAACGCTTCCGCACAACTACTATACACTGCAACCCTGTAAAGACTAAATTTACCATGCACATCTCAAACTACGAGACAAAACACTTGTCTCTTAGAAAAGGTTTTTAAACATGTGTTAAAATATCGAACAAAGGGACGGCAAAAATTCTTCTCTAAAGAAGGCGCCTACTAAAAACGATTTTAAAGCTACGGTGACCTACTAATAAACTAAATGAAACACCTTATATTTCCACAAAACACTAGTATATTTAACTGTATGAGCATTTCATGTGCAATGTACAAATTAATAGTGATTATTTAAACGTGTTATTTCGAGTACGCAGGTAGTGACAAAATCTATATTGGGTAGGAGTGTAAAAAAATTTTCCATTAACAAATGGTTAAAAAGTCGTATATATATAGTAAAGGCCGAACTCTCATAGCAAATTCTGAGAAAGACAAAATTAAGAAGGGGCGTTATATGTGAAAAACCAGACATCCGGCTTGTTGTATTATATTAAATGAGAATCAATCCTCGTGAAAAGGGTCAATGAATAATTAGATATTGTAGGTGTATAATTTAAAAGTTAATTATAAATAGGTGACAATGTGTTATAATGAGAAACCATTCACGTGAAAAGGGGGTCTATGAATAATTAGATATTGTAGGTATATAAATTTAAAAGTTAATTATAAATAGGTGACAATGTCCTAGTTAAGGAGTTAAGCAATTTAATATAATGTATAGAATTCACGGTAGGCTCTGGGTGTGTAGGAGGTAATTTTTTGCATATTAAATGAGAATTCAATTCACGTGAAAAGGGTCTTGAATAATTGGATATTGTAGGTATATAATTTAAAAGTTAATTATAAAAAGGTGACATGTCCTAGCTAAGGAGTTGCGCTATTTAATATAATGTATAGAATTCACGGTAGTCTCTGGGTGTGTTAAGGAGGTAATTTTGCATATTAAATGAGAATCACTTCACGTGAAAAGGGGGTCTATGAATAATTGGATATTGTAGGTATTTAATTTAAAAGTTAATTATAAATAGGTGGCATATCCTAGTTAAGGAGTTAAGCAATATAAAATAATGTATAGAATTCACGGTAGGCTCTGGGTGAAACATGATAAATAATTTAATAAACAAAACTAAACGACCTATAATAACACGTTTTAAAGAACACATAGCACATATCAAATACAATAGACCGGATAAATCAAATGTCGCAAATCACGCTTTGAGCACACTACACAATGTACCGATTACAGGTTTGAAATTGATAAAAGGAATTAATAAATCCCATGAACTGCTTATCCCATGATGCTTACGAAAGTATATTTATCGCGAAAAATAAACATACCTCCTTGAATAGCGATAAATCACATTTTTATAAGTGGGTGGGGGATGTAACATCAGAAATATAGACATGTGGGAATCCATATACGTGAAATAATGCAATTACCTCCTAAACAATGGTTGTTGAATGAAGCACTCGGTGTGTTTGTTTCACGAAATGTAAAATGTTTCACGTTTTGTGGAACAGATGTACCGGGTGTTTTGTTTATTAAATTATTTATCATGTTTCACCCAGAGCCTACCGTGAATTCTATACATTATTTTATATTGCTTAACTCCTTAACTAGGACATGCCACCTATTTATAATTAACTTTTAAAGTAAATACCTACAATATCCAATTATTCATAGACCCCCTTTTCACGTGAAGTGATTCTCATTTAATATGCAAAATTACCTCCTTAACACACCCAGAGACTACCGTGAATTCTATACATTATATTAAAAAGCGCAACTCCTTAGCTAGGACATGTCACCTTTTTATAATTAACTTTTAAATTATATACCTACAATATCCAATTATTCAAGACCCTTTTCACGTGAATTGAATTCTCATTTAATATGCAAAAAATTACCTCCTACACACCCAGAGCCTACCGTGAATTCTATACATTATATTAAATTGCTTAACTCCTTAACTAGGACATTGTCACCTATTTATAATTAACTTTTAAATTTATATACCTACAATATCTAATTATTCATAGACCCCCTTTTCACGTGAATGGTTTCTCATTATAACACATTGTCACCTATTTATAATTAACTTTTAAATTATACACCTACAATATCTAATTATTCATTGACCCTTTTCACGAGGATTGATTCTCATTTAATATAATACAACAAGCCGGATGTCTGGTTTTTCACATATAACGCCCCTTCTTAATTTTGTCTTTCTCAGAATTTGCTATGAGAGTTCGGCCTTTACTATATATATACGACTTTTTAACCATTTATTAATGGAAAATTTTTTTACACTCCTACCCAATATAGATTTTGTCACTACCTGCGTACTCGAAATAACACGTTTAAATAATCACTATTAATTTGTACATTGCACATGAAATGCTCATACAGTTAAATATACTAGTGTTTTGTGGAAATATAAGGTGTTTCATTTAGTTTATTAGTAGGTCACCGTAGCTTTAAAATCGTTTTTAGTAGGCGCCTTCTTTAGAGAAGAATTTTTGCCGTCTCTTTGTTCGATATTTTAACACATGTTTAAAAACCTTTTCTAAGAGACAAGTGTTTTGTCTCGTAGTTTGAGATGTGCATGGTAAATTTAGTCTTTACAGGGTTGCAGTGTATAGTAGTTGTGCGGAAGCGTTTATCTTACTTTATTGTGCCCCGTGTGACTTTAATTAGTAGTTTTTACCTATTGATGATGACAACTTCGTTGTCGAAATACGTATTTAGGATACGACTAATAATTGTGGTAAGGGGTTATATACCTTTTTTAAAATATTTTAAAATTTACAGCAAATTCTAGGAAATGAAATAAAATATCAGCATTAGGAGACTCAAAACTAATATCCACTAGAACCTGTATATCAATTTGTAATGAGAATAAATACTGAAATAATAAAAAAATATGCAAATGTATTGTTTTCATAGAAACGTTTCCATAGAAACCATTCATGTGCACGCGATTTCTTACTACTTCACTACTTCACTACTCATTTTCATCATAAATTTATACACAGGTATTAGTCTTGAGTCTACTAATTCTGGTATTATATTTAGTTTCACTGAATTTATTGTAAATTTTAAAATATTGAGGAAATAAATTCACCCATAATATATTATGGACATGTATTCCCGCCAATTTAGGTCTAGGTTGTGATGTCACAGCGCTAGTGACAATTGACGAACTTTGCAAGATAGGGATCTGGCCATCCTCTTTAGTTTACTATCCTTGCATTTGTAGAAGTTTATAATGTTTAAGAAAATTGAGTCGGCCGCCGACTGTGAGATACGATCTGTAATTCGATTCTTGAGTGCACGAAATTTGACAGCAGCGAAAATTCACCGTCAGATTTGTGAAGTTTACGGTGATAATGCTATCAGCGACAGTAATGTTCGGAAGCGGGGGAGAATGTTCAAGGACGGACGGGTTAATGTGTATGATGCGCCATACCCTGGCCGACTTTCTTTGATTTCCGAAGATTTGCTTCGTGAAGTGGACCACAAAATTCAAGAGCACCGACCTTTCGCGATTTCATTTGATTTTCCATAGGTTTCAAGGTCAGTTTTCTACACCATTGCTTCGGAGAAATTGAAATATCGAAAATTGTGTTGTCGGTGGTTTCCAAGACTGCTTTCTGACGATCACAATACAAAAAGATTGAAGTGTGCTTTATCGTTTTTGACTCGATACGAGAAGGAAGGAGATGCATTTCTGGACCACATCGTTACAGGAGATAAGATTTGGGAGCAACAGTTAATGGAATGCAGCACACAGCTGTCGACACTTTTAGCACGAAGGATAATGGCGACTGTGTATTGGAACAGGAAAGGGATTTTATTAGTGGATTTTATGCCAAGAGGTACAGCAATCGATTCTAATGCGTATTGTGAGACGTCGAGAAAATTCCGGCGTGCCGTACAGAACAAGCGGGGTGGGCTTCAGTTTTCCGGTGTGATCTTGCCCCACGACAATACATGTTTCTGCACAAACATAAGGTCTTTTGATTGAAAACAATTGGAACATCCACCTTACAGTTTAGATTTTTATTTGCTTCGGTACTTAAAGAAGTTCTAGTTCGACGACGACGAAGAAATGCAGTCATGGATTGGTCTTCTTCACAGGCAAATTCCTTTGACATCGTAACTCAAACACTTGGTGAACGGTATGACAAGTGGTTAAACAAAAATTAAATTATGTAGAAAAGTGGATTCAAGTATGTAGTATGTAGAAATAAATATATTTTAATGATACCTACAGTATTTTTCTTCTTATTCAAAAACGGACTTTAGTTAAAAAATATCTCTCGTATAAAATCATACATTTACATTAAAATAAATATATTCATTTTGTTTACTCAATTGGTTCAATATAAGAGATTAAGTCGTATTTTTATTTATTTTAAAATTCTTTAATATCTTTATTTGCGACTCCTATATAACAGTAGACCTTAGAAAAAGAGAATCTAAAATTTTAATGCCAACAATTAAAGTTCAGTCGAATATTATTACGTTATTACTGTTTATGATATATTCAAGTTATAAACAAACAATGAAAACTATTATAACGGTTAAAAAAATCAAATGCTAAGTAGATAGATACGCCTTCCTTGGCACCGAAAGAAATTAATGTTAGCGTGTCATTTGCTTCAGAGGAAAAAATATTAACAACATAATTTGAAACATACTTGAGTGGGTACAACCCAACAATTTTGTATAATACAAAAGTATTTTTAATAATATAAAAAATATTATTAAAAATGGGGTGTGAAGAACACAATACAAGTTCTTTTATGTATTTTTGAATGTATCTTCTCCAAAGACGTAGATACGTATTTCACATTTCTACTTGATTGTCAATACGCCCCTGTTGGAGAAGACACATCCAAACAAACATAACTACGTTACTATCTAGCTGAAATTATTCAGACAGAGCGTGAAGGAATATTCACCGCTGTCTGCATAACAAGAGCCGAAGCAAACGTGTTTTCTATAGTCGGTAACAACCTTATCTATAGAAAACTGTATTCTCGTGTCTTCACTACTTGTTCGGCGTGAACCGAATGTATATAACAACATAATTTGAAACATACTTGAGTGGGTACAACCCAACAATTTTGTATAATACAAAAGTATTTTTAATAATATAAAAAATATTATTAAAAATGGGGTGTGAAGAACACAATACAAGTTCTTTTATGTATTTTTGAATGTATCTTCTCCAAAGACGTAGATACGTATTTCACATTTCTACATGATTGTCAATACGCCCCTGTTGGAGAAGACACATCCAAACAAACATAACTACGTTACTATCTAGCTGAAATTATTCAGACAGAGCGTGAAGGAATATTCACCGCTGTCTGCATAACAAGAGCCGAAGCAAACGTGTTTTCTATAGTCGGTAACAACCTTATCTATAGAAAACTGTATTCTCGTGTCTTCACTACTTGTTCGGCGTGAACCGAATGTATATAACAACATAATTTGAAACATACTTGAGTGGGTACAACCCAACAATTTTGTATAATACAAAAGTATTTTTAATAATATAAAAAATATTATTAAAAATGGGGTGTGAAGAACACAATACAAGTTCTTTTATGTATTTTTGAATGTATCTTCTCCAAAGACGTAGATACGTATTTCACATTTCTACATGATTGTCAATACGCCCCTGTTGGAGAAGACACATCCAAACAAACATAACTACGTTACTACGTATCTACGTATCTACGTCTTTGGAGAAGATACATTCAAAAATACATAAAAGAACTTGTATTGTGTTCTTCACACCCCATTTTTAATAATATTTTTTATATTATTAAAAATACTTTTGTATTATACAAAATTGTTGGGTTGTACCCACTCAAGTATGTTTCAAATTATGTTGTTATATACATTCGGTTCACGCCGAACAAGTAGTGAAGACACGAGAATACAGTTTTCTATAGATAAGGTTGTTACCGACTATAGAAAACACGTTTGCTTCGGCTCTTGTTATGCAGACAGCGGTGAATATTCCTTCACGCTCTGTCTGAATAATTTCAGCTAGATAGTAACGTAGTTATGTTTGTTTGGATGTGTCTTCTCCAACAGGGGCGTATTGACAATCATGTAGAAATGTGAAATACGTATCTACGTCTTTGGAGAAGATACATTCAAAAATACATAAAAGAACTTGTATTGTGTTCTTCACACCCCATTTTTAATAATATTTTTTATATTATTAAAAATACTTTTGTATTATACAAAATTGTTGGGTTGTACCCACTCAAGTATGTTTCAAATTATGTTGTTATATACATTCGGTTCACGCCGAACAAGTAGTGAAGACACGAGAATACAGTTTTCTATAGATAAGGTTGTTACCGACTATAGAAAACACGTTTGCTTCGGCTCTTGTTATGCAGACAGCGGTGAATATTCCTTCACGCTCTGTCTGAATAATTTCAGCTAGATAGTAACGTAGTTATGTTTGTTTGGATGTGTCTTCTCCAACAGGGGCGTATTGACAATCATGTAGAAATGTGAAATACGTATCTACGTCTTTGGAGAAGATACATTCAAAAATACATAAAAGAACTTGTATTGTGTTCTTCACACCCCATTTTTAATAATATTTTTTATATTATTAAAAATACTTTTGTATTATAAAAAATATTAACCCATTAGGTAATGGAACGCGACATTTTGAACAACTTTGTAATACTTAAGCTGCTTGACAGGTTACTTCTCATTCGTCGTACAGATTATCTGTTATGGACATATGTTTGTTACCTTTATATGCATGTATAATTAGTCATATTGCTTAACTTATGTGAGAGTAAAATTTTTGCGAAAGTACTAAGTGCAAAAATTTAAATGAATGGTAATATTGTTAATTAAATATTGTTTTTAAACACATAATAACAGAAAGAACAAAATCTGCGATGCCTTTGATGTTTTAGGGTTTATTTTTCATGATCTTGACGCTATTGTTCACGCTGTCGCCATTTTGAGATTATGTCAAGATATATAAGCGGTTTATTTCAAAATAACATAATTGTAAATAAAAATGCTATAAACTATATCAGCTACTATAGTATTATGTTTTCTTTATTTATACATGAAATAAAATTGAGCCAAGTATGATTTATTTGTAAAAAATTCTAGGATCTGCACATTAATCTACAAAATGTACTAGAATATGAAAAACATCATCCGTATAAAGCACATTTAGTGCAACAATTATTGGACGGGGATTATGATCGTAGAATTGAATTTTGCGAAAGAGTCATAGAGATTTGCAAAAGTGGCCAATATTTTAGATACAAATTGATGTCTTCCAACTAGGCTACGTTTTCTGTGAATGGTACACCCTTAATCGCCATAATTGTCGATATTAGTCATCTTCATTGGACGCTAGAAACGCAGACACGACATCCGTAGAAATTAAACGTTTGGGCTAGTATTTTCAGGAACTTTATTTTTGGTCCTTTTTTATTCATGGTACAATAACTGGACAGAGGTATTTAGATCATTTACGTTGATCAGGTTGTTCTTAATATTGAGGACAACTATGTGTTTGCATGAATTTATGATTTTTTAAAACTAGTGACATTTCTTCGTCAGAGTCCAAAGTATTCCCAAAAAAGTTGTGGCCTAGTTTATTCCAAAATGTCCCAATGGGACAGAAAAAAGGTAAATATATTTCATGTATTTGAGTCATTAAGCAAATAAGAGTGGTGGACAAGAAGGTATCAAGCTGATAAAAGTAGTGGATTCCAGACCTCAAAAAAGGTCAAAAATCTTATAAATGATGCCAAAAAGTATATTTTATCTTTTCTACCGAATTGAGTTGCACTTAGTGGAACAGCACTGGTGTAACGGAAAATATAATGATAATAATAGCAACACAGAACTTTGTAACTTTCAACAGATTAAAGCAAATTGCAGAGGGCATCGACAGGTTCATTTTATCACATCCGTTGTCGGTCAATAAAATTTTCATAAGTAAAAACACAAGAACTTTTTTTTATTGGATAAATTTCTCTTTGTAACGAAATTATTTTGCCAGTCAGTAATTTGACTAGAAAAACTAACAAAAGCTATGTAGCTTTTTGTCGCTGTCAAAGTGACAAAAATATCACCGTCAAATGTAGCTTTTTATATAGGAGTTACTTAACATAAGTATAAACACAAGTGCTTTTTTTTATAGGATAAATTTCTCCTTGTAACGAAATTATTTTGCCAATCAGTAATTTGACGAAAAACGAGAAAAACGAGAAAAACTTACATGAATGATTTTTTTTAATGTAAGTTTTTCGAGCAAATTTACTGATTGGAAAAATTTTGAGTTAAAAAGAAATTTATCCGTGAAAGAAAAGCTCGAGTGCTTTTTGGCAAGATAAATTAACGACATGAATAAAACTCTTTAGATTGTCTCCATATTGACGATCTTGTATTTCTTGTGGATTGCGGTATTGATCTTTTGATATTTGTCGAAATTTTCCCAAACCGACTCATACATTTTACGTTCAACGATACTTAATAGTTATTAACTGCCAGCTGCCAAAATAAATTAAGTGATGCAGGGCTACTAGATATGTAATCCAATTATGAGGAAGAAGCATTTTTACCGGTGATAAAAAGCTATGTAGCTTTTTATCGCTGTCAAATGGACATTTTTATATAGAAGTTAATTTATCATGATAAAATATTGAGTTGTACTGTAGTAGGCTCATTATCAACCTCTTAATACTGTAATATAGATATAACGTATGGTCTCAAAGTTTTATATGATTTGCTGTTGTCTAACTGAGGCTTGGTTAAGTTGTCGCTGGAAGTCATATTAATTTGTTTTAATTACGACAATTTAGTTTTTGTGATCTGGTTCAGCAAAATGTTTTATGAGCTAGATATTCGTAAAGCAATTTACAATCTAGTTGGGCGAATGCCCGAGCGTGATATTGTTTCCATTTATCGGTGAACAGGACATTTTTTTTGGCAACAATTTATCAAACCATAAAGAAATGTGAAGAGGGAATACACTGCGCGTTGATTTGCCCAAAAGTGGTCGACCAAGAATTTTGAACCAAGTGAGGAAATAAACAATGCTTGAAGCCACTAAGGACAGAGTTGCAGTTTAACAGCGAAAAATATGTCAAAGATTCAGCGTTTCAAAGACTATTGTTCTTCGAACAATTTCCAAAAATAGCGTGGACAACGTGGTGTTTCGAAAACGAAGGAAAGGACCAAAATATACCGCGGCCCAGTTCGAAAGAATATCCAGGTATTATTGTGTGCAAGGTGCACCTATTTTGTCAATAAACTGATTACAATGGATGATGAGAAATATTTCACCTTGTCCGATTCAGAAAGGAAATGGTTTTAATACCGACGGCATAGAAAACACACCAGACAATGTCAAATTCGAAGGTAAATCCAAACTTGAAGACAAAATTTTAGTGTGGTGTGCCATTTCTGAGGCCGGATTTATCTCGCAGCCGTACATTGGTCGTGTTCGAGGGGAAGCCTTAACTGCGCAACTTTATATTCAAAGATGCCTTTCTAAACTGCTTCAGTTTTGAAATACACATTACAGCAATTATGATATCATGCTTTGGCCTGATCTAGTTTCATGCCATTATGCTAGAGTTACTAGGGACTGGTATAGCGCAAATAACATAAATTTTGTTCCTAAATTAGACAATCCTCACAGGCTCGGCCAATAGAGGAATTTTGGTCAATATTGACCAGAGAAGTGTATGAAAATGAATGGGATGCTGCAAATCAAGACCAATTACGACGTCGAATTTTTCAAGAAATGCCAGAAATTGATCCTGCTGTTGTCCAAAGGATCAATAATTTGTAGATGAAGTATTTATTGTTGTATTTACTGTTAATTGTTGTAATATATAGTTTATAAAGTAAAACAGTTTTTGGAAAATTATCAACATCTAAAATTTTTCCGGAAACTTTGGGATCATACGTTATATTAACCATATCTAAGTGCATTAAATGTTATAACTGTATTAACTAATGTTACTTCTGCCAACAATTATAAGCATGAGAACGGTTTCTCTTTTTAATGCAATTATCATTGTTTATATATTAAGACTTGCTTGTCCCTTCTTGAAATTACTACACCTCTTAATTCACAAGATGACAATAGCAAGGCGTTTTCCCGTAAAATATTGGTAACACAGTATCTCCGTTATTTTTAGTCCGATTATGTAACTGTCATCACTTTACGAAATGCCTCGGGTAGAAATTGTTTGTCAGCTAAATTAGTTTAAAGAAATAAATACATTCTCATTTTTAATTTCAGGAAGTAACTGTTTTGGAGTTCAATTTTACTTTTGCGAAACGCCTGACACAATGTTTTACGACAAGTGCAAAGCAATCCTCTTTGTGTTTTATTAGCTTCAACGTGATTATTGTGTAGATATGTTGAATATGGAAGTAATTAACATAATTTAGCAGTTAAAAGCCAATATAAAATAATATGAGTGACCCGGAATGTCTTAGAGTAATATATTTTGCAATTCATGATGTGAATTTTGATGAATATAAATTCCAAGAGGTTTATTAACAAATATGTGATATGTTAACATATTGTTTTAAGTATCATTAATTAAATGTGTAATTATTTTAATTTTGATAAGAAAATACTAACCTGAAATTTTATAACAAATGCATTTTTTTAAAATCTCAAAACATAAAAGATCTAAATTAAAAATCGAACAATCGATAATTGTACAGGTAACGAATTTCAAGTACCTCGGAATTGAGACCACAAGTTATCGATATTTGATTCGGCAAATCGAAGTGCAAAACACAAAAGCACTACAAGCAGTCGATTGCTTAAGAGATACGGTATGGAGAAACAAATATTGATTGAGTGAGCCACAAAAAAGTTTTCAGAGTATGCCATGGATTAAATCAGTTTTGTCTTAGATTGAGTAAGTTATTTAAAGTACATGTCGTACTACTAGTAATAGGTTAAATCGTTAAACAAGAGTTGCCAAGTGACATTCATTAAGCTAACCTAATATTTAAGTCACCGGTAGTATACAAAACAAGCAAGTTTGACATTGAAGCAATCATTAAGTTTTTCTTTTAACACAAATGTGTTGTTCTGAAAAGAAACGTTTTTTTATTGGAGAAATTAATCCTCGTCATCTGTGTAGTCATCCATTTTAGTTTGTCGTGTGGGGTTTTGATGATCCGTTTACCCTATTGTTTAAATGAACAAAAGAAGAACAAAACACAATCTATTACTTAACAATATTCATTAAATTAAAAAAGTGTGTAATATGGCCACCATCTTCATCTCTACAACGAAAAGTTCTTCGCTTAATAGTGTTCTTCGCTTAACATCCTTAACATTTTCTAGGATCCAAGGTGAATTATTAATTTCTACGATCTTATTTGTGATCCTTTGCTGCAGGTTATTAAGAACAAAAACAGGTTTTACAAAAATTGAATTTTTTAAGTACGGCCATAAAAAGAAATCGTACAGTGTTAAATCGTTGGAACGAGGTGGCCAAATTGTATTTTTATTTAAACTAATCATTCGATCTCAAAAAATTCTCTCAGAAAAACAAGGTTTTCATTGGTGGTATGTACACGAGGTCCATCTTGTTGGGTAGCCTTCCTGCAATTCATTATCCTGTAACATATTTACAAATGGTAACAAGATTTCCAGTCTATAACGCGCAGCGTTTAATATTCCTAAACGGTGTAAGCATTTTTGGACTACTGTTTCAAATTTTAAATTTTTAATCGACCTACCTTCAAAAAAATATAGGTTCAATAATCTTTCTTTGACAAACAGCATCCCTAACTCCAATTTTCCGTGAATTCAATGGTGCTTCCACAAAAAAGTGAGGATTATTTTCGCCCCACATCCTCATGTTTTGAGAATTTACGTAGCCAAAGAGATGAAACCAAGAATCATCAGTAAACATAACGTTTGCAATGCCTCCATCATTAACAACAAAATGGTAATAAATTTTTGACAAAATTCCTGTCGTTTCGGTCTGTCCACAGGAAGTATTTCATGAGTCGCTTGCAAGCGGATAGGGGTGTAAATATAGATCATGCTTAATGGTACGTCTGCAAGTGCTATAAGAAAGATCCAATTCTTGGTGTAAATGTCGCACAGAAAGCTGAGGATGTTCTTCTGCCAATTGCCTTACGGCTTCAACAATTTCTCATTTCTAACCGTTGGCCTACCACTGCGCCTTTGGCGATCCACGTTTCCTGTTTCCCTGAATAATTGCACAAAACGGCGAATGCATTTGGAAAACTGATCATATGGGATAGCAATGTCTAAAAATTTTTCTAAAAAATCCTGATATGCATCCCTAATAAAATAAACCAATTTACCATTAATTTTAAAATAAATTTCAACCATGTGCTGTTTCTGTTGTCCGCTAAATACCAAAGTCATTATTAAATAGCTAATAAATTGCAAAGATTTCTTCCAAATTGTAAATTTGACTTATGATTATTTATAAATGACACTTCGTCAATTCTCTAAGCTCAGACGTAACTTATACCGTATGTGTTAAATATCATTAGGCATAGAGAATCAACGTATGAGTACATACAATGTATACGTACATGAGAAAGCCAGTCCAATGCCAGCGAAGACCGCGACGACTGACGATTGCCTCCGATACCGATTGACTGGAAATTTTGCATTCAGTCTAGCTGCGGGCGTTACAGTTTGAAAGTCTGCAATGGAGTGCATGAATTTGTTTGCGCTGACTTTTGTAGACCCTTCTGCACCTTGCAGACAAACAATTTATAATATTATAAATAAATTTGAAACTTGTTTCTATCTCAATAACTGTACGAAATGCAAACCAAGAGAGGTATCACCACAAAAAATTGAGGAACGAGAACGGCGGGATGTATTAATTTGTAGTATTGTGGAAATTGACAACATGAGATCTACTAGAAGTGCTGCCGAGGAATTGGGTACAAGTAACACAACTATTTCACGTATTTGGAAACGTAATGGTTTAAAATGTTTCAAATATTCAAAAACTCAAGAAATATATCCCGAGGACAATTTTCGGAGAATGGAGTTTTGTCAAGACGTTATGGAAAAGATACATCGAGATGAAACTTTCGTTAAAAATATTCTCTTCACCGATGAATCAACTTTTCCATTACACGGAAAGCACAATCCCTCTGTTCTTCGATATTGGGCTTCGGAAAATCAACACCGGCATTTTGCAAATCGCACTCAGTATCCTCAAAAACTAAACGTTTGGGCAGGTATTTTAGGTGACCATTCTATAGGCCCCTATTTTATTGATGGTATATTAAATGCCGACAAGTATCTCGAATTACTGAAAAATCAAATACTTCCCGCCATTCAAAACATTGGAATAAATCAGGAAATCGTTTGGTTTCAACATGATGGCTGTCCAGCACATAATGCAGTGAGGGTAAAGGAATTTCTAGGAAATACTTTTCCTGACCGTCTTATTACTGGAACAGGAAACATTAAATGGCCCCCGCGATCTCCTGATCTATCTCCAAATGATTTCTTTTTGTGGGGATATCTAAAAAATATTGTTTATACTCATGAAGCTGTTAGAGCAGAAAATATAGTTGCCTTGAGAGAAAAAATAACTGAGGCTACGAATTCATTAACTGCCGACATGTTAGCAAATGTAAGAGCTAATTTCTACGACCGCCTAGGACAATGTCTTGCTGTGCAAGGAGGAATTTTGTGTCTCGCTTGATATATGTATAAGGACAGAGCGAAAGATTAGAGTCTATAAGGCAATGGTGAGACACATACTAACATACGCTACCGAAATCAGGGTAGAAACGAAGCAAGCAAAACAAAAAACAAGAGCGACAGAAATGAGTGTTGAGATCAATGGGTCGACAGACAAACGAGCAAATCCATACGAGATAGATGTTACATCGAAGAGGTGGTTAAATGGTCGAAAACAAGAAAAAGGAAGGGGAAAGAACACGTGGAAAGGATGAAGAAAGGAAGATTAGCCAACATATTGCTATGGTATTTTACTTTAAATAAAATAATAAAAGAAAAAAAAATAATAGAAACAATCCTGTATCCTGTAATGCCTGAATAAACAAATACTTAAATAAATATCTTCAATGTAATTTATAGTGATATTTTACAAATAAATGTGTCATTGGAAACAATGCGTTGGATAGACCGGAAATTAGAAAAAATTATCCTAGACGACAGCATTGTTGGATATACCTACATCAGAATATTTTCTGATGTAGGTATATCCAATAATGCTGTCGTCTAGGATAATTTTTTCTAATTTCCGGTCCATCCAACGCATTGTTTCTTAGCCACTTTTCCACCAGTGCATTTTTCACCTTTTAATGCAGTGCTTTATCGTGTAATGCCCTAAAAAACAATCCAGTCTCATCCGCATTATAAATATCTCGTGAATCATATCCTTGAATCAAAGATGGCACTTTTTCAGTAAAACTTTTAACATCATCTTGGTTTACACTAGCGGCTTCTCCAGAAATGGCACGGAAGGTTATGTTATGCCGTTTTTTGAACCTTTCCATCCAGCCAGATAATGCACTAAAATCTGCGTAATTCAATTTATCTGCAATTTCTTTAGCCTTGCTCCTGATAAGTGTGTCCGAGAGAGGAATACATTTATTTCGAGCCTTCACAAACCATTCGTAGCACAATTTATCAATGTTAACGCCTTTGACGTTCAGCATACTCTTTTTTCTATCCGGATCAGTGTCCCACAATCTTAAAATTTGGTCTATGTTTTTGATGATACAAGCAGCTTGAGTTTTACTGATCTTACATTTCTTTGCTAACTAGCGTACACTAAGTTTCTCATTTTTTTAAATTTCAATGACATTAACTTTGTCTTTAATAGTCAACACTGCTTTAGGCATAGCGATTCAAGTATGTATACAATAAGAATCTATAAATGTGCTATGTATTTACGTACTACATTCAAAACAACAAGCTGTGCGTATTTGGGGAATTCGCCTTTGTACATACACGTATTATTCAATAAGCAACATCTGTACGAATATGAAGAAGACTAAACGGAAAAACAGTGTTACAGTGTTGTAAGCTGTCCGGTTATGGGGAACTAAAATCACTCTAAAATCACTTTGGTGTGGGAAAAAAGTGTCCGCGTCCGGTTATGGGAGGGTTGTCCGCTCAAGAGAGAAAAATTTTAAAAATCCCTAAGTAATCTTTTGGTACTGCAAAAAGTGTCCGTTTATGGGAGGTGTCCGCTTAAGAGAGGTGTCCGTAAGGAGAGAGTACACTGTATACATTTGGGACATACAGTTATTTCCAGTTCCATTTCCATTCTCCTTTTTTATTTTTCAACTTTTTCAATTGTGTGGACTTTTGTGATTAAGTGTATAACGAACATACGTCTGTACTTATATGTACATAAGTGGATTTCATTGTATGTTGTGTAAACGTAGTCTTTGGAGATCGACTTTCTTAATATGCCACCTCAAGAAGTTAACCGTAATGGTTAGTCATGTACTCCATACTTTCTAGTCGGAATAGACACAGGATGCATTACAATTAATGTAGCAAAGTGAATTGCTCAACTGACATATTCACAGACAATATTACCTTATGCCTTGAATACTTTTCCATCTGAATAGTCTCTGAAAATGTGTTGCTTTCTTCATAAGCATATTAAAAAAATGTATATGCGATATATGTAAAGATATTTATTCATATGTATTAGATATAGTTTCAGAAGAACCAGTTTAAAGTAAATATTTGTAGATCAATACACTTCTGTAATTCTCTTCAACTAGTTAATAAATTGTTGAGTGAAGGAGGACAAACAAAAATAAGATATAATAAAGAAATACGTTTTTCAAATCGAGTTATTACTAAAGAAATATTGTCATTTGTGAGTAATTTTATAACGTGTAGTAGATTTTGTTGTATCATGTTGGAATCAGAAATCTCATAATCATTTAATCGATTTAAAAAAAAGTTAATAAACATGTTATGATTACGAACGCGTTCACTGTCATATTGCAATTAAACTTTCAAAAGTTCTAGCCAATGAAGATTTCAGCCAAAATTTCACACTAAATAGATTTTGGAAAGAAGTTTCCTTGTAAAAATCTCTCGTGGATCTTCCAACTTTCAATGGCGGCAGTCTTGCTAATTTTTGCAACTATCAAGGTGAAAATGATTTTATAATAAAGTTTGTTTCTTCGATTAATGTTTTTTCTTCTTTCCTTATTTTTTGTTTTACGGTAGATTGCTTATTTTACTGAATTATACATTATCGTTAATTTTTTTTCACATATGTATTATATTTATTATTTGTTCATATTGTCTGTATTGGATTTAATAGATATTATTATTACTAAGTGAGAGCTCCTTTCGGGAGAAAGGGAGAAAAATATACGACCGCGAGGCAAACATATTAACATCTATCCTGCTTGATATGGAAGGACACATTGTTAGAAATAAGAATGTTGTTATTTTGGTTACTTTTTTATAAGGTTCGTACATATACAGGGTGGGGCACAGAAACCGGATGTTTTTAGAATGCATAATATTCGACCATTAGAAAAGGAAAGGGCATTTGACAGGTGGGGATACCTTCCCTGACTCAAAGCATTTTACTGTCAGTTACTGTCATGGAGCCGTGGACGCTAGAACAGCGCAAATTTGCATATGATTCTTTCGTTAGAAGTGGTGAATCAGTGACTACGGTTCAACGGGAATTTCGTCGGGGATTCAATATTAATCGAAATGACTCTGTCCCCACGCGTAACACAATCCTACGTTGGGTTCATAATTTTCGAACACGAGGCTCAATACTCAAAATAAAACCGCTCGGATCCCAACGTACAGTGCGCACTCCAGAGAACGTTGAAAGGGTTAGACAAGCGATACTGCGAAGCCCACGCCGCTCTGCTCGGGCTCATTCGGCCGGACTGCGAATCAGTAATCGTACTGTAAGAAGGATTTTACATGGTGAATTACATTTGCATCCATACAAAATAGCGGTTGTGCAGGAATTGAATAAAGGGATTACCAGCAACGAGTGAATTTTGCTCAACAAATGCTTACACTTTATGAGCAGAACGAAAACATATTGGTGGTAATGAGTCATGAAGCCCATTTCCACCTTAATGGGGCTGTCAATAGACAAAATTGTCGGTATAGGACTGCCGAAAATCCTCAAGAGTTTCATCAAAAACCGCTGCACAGTCCTAAGGTTACAGTTTGGTGCGCAGTGGGGAGGTTTGACGTTATCGGTCCCTATTTTTTTGAACAAAACGATGTTACCGTTACTGTAACATCGGCGCGTTACATTAATATGGTGAACACCTATTTTATCCCTGAATTGCAAAGAAGAGGTTTGGATCCTCTACAATTATGGTTTCAGCAAGATGGAGCCAAGGCACACACCGCCAGAGCGTGTATTGCTGTTCTTCGCACTCTGTTTCCTAATCATCTCATTTCGAGATTTGGTGATGTTTTATGGCCTCCTCGGTCTCCCGACTTGTCCACATGTGATTTCTTTCTATGTGGGTTCCTCAAGTCTCGTGTTTACGAGGGTAGACCTCGTACGTTACAAGAACTGAAGGAAGCGATACGTCAACAAGTTAATCTAATTCCTAGAAACCTGCTGGAAAGAGTGGAAGTCAATTTTCGTGAACCACTAATACAACATTGCGTAAACGAAAACGCCTTCACATGCCTGAAGTAATTTTCCGCACATTATGAAATGCTAAATTCTTGCGTATGTAATCCTACCAATAAATTTCTTTTAAAGCAAAAACTGACGATTTTATTGTTATTTCAAAAACATCCGATTGCCGTGCCCCACCCTGTATATCTCTTGGGTCTACAATAACGTTGTTACTTTGTTTTTTTTTTAATACGGATCGTACATATATATCTCTTGGATCGACGATAACGTTGTTGTTTTGTCTTTTTTTTTCTTTCTTTTTTTTCTCATTGGTCTACACACACCGTAGGAGTCGTTTAGTTCGTGTTTTCGTATGGAAATATAGTTTGTGCTATGTATGTGTGATGTGCTGTTCCTGGTTTTTATTAAGTGTTCTGGCTCAGTACCTATCGCACAATGCTAATTGACTCTGGTCTGACTATCTTTTGTACAATCAGAGCGAAATTGATTGAGAGCATTTGGCATACCTGACTTAGATACGTTTTAGTTGTAATAACCTCACCAGCGTTGCCATTTTTAATATTACCACCATTTGTAACATATCCCGTGCTTTGCCATTGATAACGTTGGCCTCGATTATAATTTTAATCGAATCTGGCTATACTGCGGGTCGTTAATGTTTGTATTGTAACGCTTGAACCATTGACTGGTTAAAGTAATTAAGTTTTTGCTTTCGCTGCGACCAGCAATCAGAGGCCTGATTGCAACGACCGCTGTATAGCTAAATAAAATTAATCTTAGCTTCTAGTAGCGACCTCTTCGAAAGCGTCGTGGGTCGGAGAGTAAGGAGATAGCCAAATGAAACCCAATTAAAAACGCGTAAGAAATTTTACTTAAATCTAAATGAACAATTCTATTTACACTGGGTTGGTTCTACTTAATACATAAATCTGTATGCAATTCCTATCAAAAAGGCGAGGGCTGTTGCAAATAAAGTCCAAACTAAAAACCTAATGACTCACCGGACTTGCAGGTTTGTGTCCGTTCCTTTTCCTTTGAACAGAACCTTGTTTGACACACGACGATAATTTCTCAAATAATTTTAAGATAAAATTAAATTCTCAAGTTATATAAACACCACAATAAAATTAAATAATAGTTAAGTTAAAACTCTACTTCTAATTTAGCGTTAACGAAGAAAATTGTGTGTATCCGAAGGTATATATTTATTTGTTTGCCGAGAAAACTCCCTCGAACAGCACTCTTGGCCGCTCTCGTAGTACCGACGAATCTACTACTTCTGAGTGACTTCTGTTTGACTAGGAGCGACTTGACTCCTTCTGTGTTCCAAGACTTTTTATCAACTTCAATCTGACAGAACACGCCTTTCCAGTTATAAAACACAGTACACTGATTGGTTCCTTTCATTTTCTTCATGTACGCACTGTACTACCCCCTTCAGGACTTCAAACCCATATTTCTTTCGCAAACGTGTCTATGATCCGTAACTAAGCGATGGAATTTGGAAGTAGTCACGAACACACAAAGACAATGAAATTAAGAAATAATCTACTATTGTGAAAAAACGTCTATAACATGTACTGTATGTCAACTCTTCGGTGATGGATACGTATGATTTTATTGCAAACAAAAGGTTTCTACTGACCTGTGTGTATGACCTTTACACATTATGTCAATTCTCGAGATATTTAAGTTATTTCTTTACAGACACTCGAGCTATATTTTGTTCTGGTTTACACAATAGACCCTGTGCGACGATCGACTTCCTGCCGATTCTCAGTACTTGCATTTTTTGGGTAACAAGATTGCAATTTATTAGCTTTCTACATGTTCGAAGTTAATTACTGATATTCGGTTTGTCACACTAAATTTTTCGACAATAGTTCTTTGTTGTTTAGTGCGCCTCTTTTATTGGTTTATTCTGAAAAAAGGGCTTTGCATTTGTGTTTAACTCCCACTCGCCAATAGAAACTACATATTTTCCAAAGTTATACTTACATAAAAGAGAAAAAAGCAGGATCTAACTAAATTTTGAATGAAATTAAAATAAAAGAAAAACAGATGCTGTAAAATAAAATTCTTAATAAAACGAAAATTAAATACGGACTTTCTAAATAGATTTCCGTTTTATTACATAGTTGCTAACTTCAAACTTGCTATATATGAAGTTAGATGTTTCGCGACATGTTTAGGAATATCTGGGGTTATATATAAACCAGAGCTGCCAAATGCCTTCAATCAATTTCGCTCTCATTGTACTTGTTTGTATGTCATAGGGTGTATGTTGAGAGTCTTTAAAGCCTCATGTATTTCTCCGGTAGCACCGATGATGATTGGTACTACAATTACTTTGTCTTTAATTATTATTATTATTATTATTCACGATTTTGTTATACCGGGTGCGGCAATAGTGTGTCGGCGGAGCTTAGCATGAAAACTAATAAAGTTGTAACAATGAAATTTTACGTAAACATGTAGTATGCTACAGTGCATTTTCTAATTTTATTTATATATTTACAGGGTGTTCCAAATTTCCGCAACCACTTTCAATTTTTTTTTTTTAAATAGATTGCTATACTTTCTTGTTATTATGATGAAAGCCACCCAAATTATCTTTGCAATGATATATGATAATGTGCACTTACAACTGTTAGTTTTGGTTTTATTGCAAATTTTGTTAAAATCTTGACAGTTGCAGCGTCTAACATTTTAAGTCTTAGCCAGAAAATGGGTGCAGTGCCTCACGTAACTTTTTTGTTACCAATTTATGGACTAACACGTTATATGTTTTAAGGGTGAACAACTTGACAACATATACAGAGTGTTAAATATGTCGTGCCAAAGTTATCGAAGTTTAAAGGCTATGTTCTCTTTTTTTTTAAATTGAACCTATAATTTTTTTATTAGTCAGCAAATTCCTTGTAAAAATGCCGTTAAAATGGTATAAATAACATATTACTTATTTCTAGTATTTTCGAAGTTATAACTAGAGCTGAGGATGTTTGCGGTATAACCATGGTTATATCATGTAACCATAGTAATTTACTATGGTTACATGATATAACCATGGTTATACCGCAAACATCCTCAGCTCTAGTTATAACCCTTTAATGGGATATACCTATGTTTATAATATTCAATATGCGGTGCTGCATCTAATAGTTGGGTGGTTGGCCATGAAATGATATTAAGCAAAAATTGCTGTGTAACCAAACGTCAAATATCTACTTAAAATTTCTATGTAAAGTGTTTTTCAATAGTTTCTCTTTACTGTAATCGCGTTTAATTGTTATAATTTAAGTTCGGCTAGTTAATTATCAATTTCCGTTTGTTCGTTATTAGTTGTTATCTTGTTGTCAGTTATATCGTTTTGTTGTCATTATTTTTTATTTCCATGCCGTAATAGTTTATAGTTGTGTTTCTTTAGAATGAATTTTTCGAAAGAGGAGCTAATAGACATGGTATTTGTTCTTGGCGCTAGCAATAGAAAACCACTTTTAGCATCAAGAACATATGCTATGGAGTATCCTCACCGAAGAGCACCAGATATTAAGACTTTTGAAAATTTGTTGACAAGGTTTCTTCGGACGGGTTCAGTGAATTATGTCAAACATGAAAGAACTAAGTCTATGGTTACAGAAGATAATGAAGTGACAGTCGTCCAGTCCGTTGTGGAAAATCCGCGCGTATCTACAAGGATAATTTCGAAAGAACACGGGATAGAAGTCACTGCTGTAAGAAGGATTTTAAAAAACATAAATTTCACCCTTACAAAATTCAAAATCACCAAGGCTTATTACAAACGGATTTTGAAAGGAGACTTGTTTACTGTGAATGGCTACTTTTCCACTTACGACAAGATCTAAATTTTCTAGATCATGTGCTTTTCACAGATGAAGCAACATTTGCTAATTGTGGAATAACAAACAGAAAAAATTCTCATTATTATGACACTAGAAACCCTCATTTTGTGCAACCCATTTTATACCAACAAAAATGGAGTGTTAACACCTGGGGAGGCATCATAGGAAACACTATTGTAGGTCCATTCTTTTTTAATAATACTTTAAATTGTGAAATCTACACAAATTTCCTACAAAATAATTTACCATTGCTGTTAGAAGACCTACCAGATAACGTCATAAGGTGATTGTGGTACCAACATGATGGTGCACCTGCACATTACGGTGCTGCTGCAAGAACACATTTAGATAGGGTATTCACCAATAGGTGGATTGCGAGAGGAAGCTTTATAAGCTGGCCACCGCGGTCACCAGATCTAACCCCTTGTGATTTTTTTCTGTGGCCTACTGTAAAAAATATAGTTTACGAAACACCTCCTACAACGGCAGAGAACATGCAGCAACGAATCAGAAACGCTTTTCTTCAATTAAGTGAAAACAACATGGCTCAAAATGTAAGTCTGTCGATGCAGAGGCGATTAAGAGCATGTGTAGAGCAGAATGGAAATATATTTGAACACATTTTAAATTAATTTTGTTTTATTATTGAAAAATTACAAAATGTAATTCTAAAACTAATAATAAAGAATTAAGAAACAGGTATTTGTAAAAGTTACTTTGTTTGATATCATTTCATGGCCAACCAACTATTAGATGCACCGCATATTGAATAATATAAACATAGGTATATCCCATTAAAGGGTTATACTTATAACTTCGAAAATAATAGAAATAAGTACTATGTTATTGGTATCATTTTAACGGCAATTTTACAAGGAATTTGCTGACTAATAAAAAAATTATAGGTTCACTATAAAAAAAAAGAGAAAATAGCCTTTAAACTTCGATAATTTTGGCACGACTATTTAACACTCTGTATATGTTGTCACGTTGTTCACCCTCAAAACATATAACGTGTTAGTCCATAAATTGGTAACAAAAAAGTTACGTGAGGAACTGCACCCATTTTCAGGCTAAGACTTAAAATGTTAGACGCTGCAACTGTCAAGATTTTAACAAAATTTGCAATAAAACCAAAACTAACAGTTGTAAGTGCACATTGTCATATATCATTGCAAAGATAATTTGGGTGGTTATCATCATAATAACAAGAAAGTATAGCAATCTATTAAAAAAAAAAATTGAAAGTGGTTGCGGAAATTTGGAACACCCTGTAAATATATAAATAAAATTAGAAAATGCACTGTAGCATACTACATACGTACGTAAAATTTCATTGTTACAACTTTATTAGTTTTCATGCTAAGCTCCGCCGACACACTATTGCCGCACCCGATATATATATATATTATTATGAAGGTATTATTCTACTATATAAGCTATATGCGTTTTATATAGTAAAAAAAAATATTTTTCTAAATTCATTTTACAGAAACAATAAATATTATAGCAAATGTATTTGATAAATAATGATATGTGGACGGAATCCTTTTTCAGTTTTCTCCATCAGCTAGCTCTTTCTGGCGTGGCGCATGAATTGGTATTACTTATCTCAGATACTTTTAAAGTTTAAAAGTTTTATTTTTAATCTGTATTTTAAAATCAGATTCGTGGATTCTTGAGAAACCAGAACAAAGAACAACTAATGTGACAAATTCTATTAACACTTTCTAATTGAATTTCTTATTTTTGAATTCAGTTTTAATATTTATAATTTGACATTTATGTTTTTAAATTGGCATTTATCTGATCTTATGTTATTGGACGATAGTGGCTCTTTCTTTTCTGGAAATCTTTCTTTCTGATTCTCGTATTTATATTTAAGCAGTACTTAACTTTCTTGATTATCTTTATCTTTTTTTTGTATCACTTAATTGACACTATTTATGTGTTAGCCTATTTTTTTTAGGTTCGAACCAAAATGATTTTGACAATGCGAAGTACGTGTTTACTATTCACGTGTCAAAGCAATGAATTCCCTTATTTTTTCGGTTTCTGGCATTTATACCATTTTCAATTTAAATAAAAGCTACACGTTTTTTGAATACTTCTTCTTCTAATTCTCAAATACCTTTTTGGAATTTGATGAAATTAACATTGACAATTCCTCTATTTTTCTTATAACAGACCAGGTAATTATTTTAATTAATATTTTTATAATACAAAAGTATTTTTAATAATATAAAATATTATTAAAAATGGGGTGTGAAGAACACAATACAAGTTATATATTTGTGAATGTAACTCCTCTCCAGAGACGCAGATACGTATTTCACCTTTCTACAGGATCGTCGGTACGCCCCTGCTGGAGAAGAGATACATTCAACCAAATATAACTACCTTGCCATCAACCAGAAATTATTAAGACAGAGCGTGAAAGAATATTCAGCGCTGTCTAGATAACAACTGTCGAACTAAGCAACGTGTTTTTCTAGACGGTAACATACCATATCTATAGAAAACTGTATTATCGTGTTTTACCCACTCATGTATGTTTCAAATTATTTTGTTATATACGCATTCGGTTCGCCCGACAAGTAGTGAAGACACGATAATACAGTTTTCTATAGATATGGTATGTTACCGTCTAGAGAAACACGTTGCTTAGTTCGGCAGTTGTGATCTAGACAGCGCTGAATATTCTTTCACGCTCTGTCTTAATAATTTCTGGTTGATAGCAAGGTAGTTATATTTGGTTGAATGTATCTCTTCTCCAGCAGGGGCGTACCGACGATCCTGTAGAAAGGTGAAATACGTATCTGCGTCTCTGGAGAGGAGATACATTCACAAATATATAACTTGTATTGTGTTCTTCACACCCCATTTTTAATAATATTTTATATTATTAAAAATACTTTTGTATTATACAAATTGGTGTGGTTTTTACCCACTCATGTATGTTTCAAATTATTTTGTTTTGTAATACTTTTATATTAAACATTTTAATTAATATGTCAAAATTTTTATATTTTTCCAAAATTTCATTTAATTGTTCAATTATTGTTGTTTTTTATGTTAAAATAAAATATTGTTATTTATGATTTATGCCCTTTCAGTAAAAGTTATCTTAATATAATTTACTTTATTTCTCGAATTTCAAAAGCTTTGTCATTTTTTCCAAAATTTCAAATAAATTCTTATTATATTTAGTTATTCCTCTTGTTTTTGTAAATTGAGCCCCTCTTGAGTAAGTTTATTGTTTTATCTTATTTGTTTTTTAGGTGAAAATCTTCCTTCAGTAGGTGTAGAAAACCCAATGTTATGAATTCTGTTCGGATATTAATTTTTTTAGTTGGTTAATGTGTATGTCGGTTCCTTATTTGACTTCTAACTGTTTGTTCTTCTTTCAGTAGTAGATATAGACATTATTTTGTTTAATGGAGTAGGAATTATTACATTACGAGGTTTTTTCAATAAAAATGTATTTTATTTCTACGGTTTATACTTTTTAATAGTTGTTTTTGTAGTTTTGATAGTAAGCAAAGAGGATTTTGCTAATTAAAATCCCCCACCTTAAGGTAACCCCTGTCCAATTTTTCTTTCATGGTGAAGAATTTTCTCTCGGTTTTGCCGTTTCTGGGTTTAAACTTTTTATAATAAACTTGTATATATATCCATAAAATGTCAATATACATATGAAAAAAAATAAATTTTGGTTCAGCGCGCCAAAATAAGAGAAAAACTTCCTATGAAGCTGTATCCGAAAACGCTTCATTAAATAGTTACAGTCCTTCAAAGATAAAGGTCTAAATCAAGGTTTTATAATTTTTCTCTAATTTTGAAATAGATACAAAACTCATATTTGGTAAATATTTAGAATGATACAAACAACGTGTTATTCAATTTGATATAAAGATTTGTGTGACACTAGCTTACTACGCATTTTTATTATAACGGCACATTACAGATTATGCAGCGTAACCTATTAACATTTTTTTTTTGCAGTAAAATCAAACATTTTCTGAAAAAATAAAAGATACAAAAAAGTTTGTAAATGAATCTCGCTTATCCATTTTAAATTTTATTTCACAAAATTCCACACGAAAAAAACTTTCAATGCAAAATACAGTAGGGGTGACTGACTTTACTACTTCGTAATAATAGGGAATGATGGACAAATTACTTGTAAGAAGTTATTTCCTTAGCTGGTCATAATTACCAAATATGAGTTTTTTATCTGTTTCCAAATTTGAGAAAAAATATAAAAACTGGATTTAGACCCTTATCTTGGAAGGACTGTAGCTATTTAAAGAAGCATTTTCGGATACAGTTTTATAGGAAGTTTTTCTTTTAATTTGGTGCCCTGAACCCAAATTTTGATTTTTTTCATATAATCCTGAAAATATGGCTAAATGTTTGCATTGGAACAGTAGCAGTTTATTTTCCAGAGATCCTTGAATCCCTTTCATTATGGTGGCTTACTTTAATTGAGCCCTCCTTGAGTTTGAGATATGGTTGGTCTTCTTCCCCAGTCTCCTCCATTCCTGTCTATTCTTCAATTTCTGCTGTCATCCTTTAATTATCTGCTCTCAATTCTTCTTCGGGGTCTATTCTGAACCAGTCTTCATTCAGTAATCTTTCTAGTCATGTCTGCTATTGACTTTATATATAAATGGCCATACCATCTTATTCTCTACGCCTTGCTAAATTGAATTAAATCTTCGCTTTCGTTTTATTCTTCTATAGTTCATCGTCTTTCTGAATCCTTCTTGTTCACATTCAATTGATTCATAAACTTTCCTCATAATCATCCTATTAAATCTCTCCTCCTCCTTATTTGTAGTGGCCATTGTTTCGGCTGCGTAAGTAACGACCGGTATTATTGTGCTGATTTATATTTTTATCTTTGTTTTGAAACTGATTTTCTCACTATAGATAATAATAATAATAATAATAGCTTTATTGTCCAACGGCCATCAACCAATTACAGGACAAACCAAAGATTGCACATACATATTGTTATGGATTTTTCCTTAAATTATATTTAAAATTAATTAAAAATGAATGTACATTATTTGTGGATATCTGTGTGTATCCGATGTGTTTTAAATCTCACATGTGAGATAAAAAACGAGTGTTTTTTGGTTATCGATCTCATGTTTGAGGGGCCTAGAGTAAAATTCTGGGAGATTAACATCTGAATTTATACGGGAACGTTGTATTGATTGATATATTTCATATTTAATTAGTACGGGTTGTTTTTTTGAGTGTGACCATAGTGATGGTAGTTCATATTTATTCCCGATAATTATAGGAGATTGGTGTTCTCGCAATTTTGTTTTTGTTTTTGACTAAACAACGTTCTCGAGTAAATGTGTCTCCAATAAGTTTTTATGTAAGTAGATTTACATTCTTAAGACGTCTTAATTAGAAAAACTTTGAAAAGTGTATTTCAATTGTGTAAAAGTAACTAGTTAAGAGTCTTAATTAGTTGTTACAAATAATAAAGAATATTTTTAAAATTTCTATGTAATAAAAAAATTATAACTGTGAAAATTTATTGGACGAGGAGTCAAGGGTATTTTTTGTTACATGTGATCGCGCATGTGGTAGATTTTTGATCGTGTTTCATTATATTTGTTTATACAGTGTGGTTCTCTGGGGAGAAATTAAAAATAAACTTTGTTATTTTTGATAAGTTTGTTCGGAAGTAATTAAGAGGAAGTTTTAATTCACGTAGCTGTCATATTCAGTGAATTGTTTTACCTCGTTGTATATTGTAAAATACACAATCTTTATACTCTATAAAGATAGTTTTTTTTTCTTTGTTTGATTTTTTGTATTAAATATTCATTTAAAATTTATCTTGTGCTCATTTTATTTCTTATACCTTTACTATTGTTTGATTATTAAAATAAGTAACTTATAAAATAAATAACCATAATATTTGTCAAGAACGATTGACTGGCACCTAAATAATATTGCAGTTCCACGTTTTTCCGATTGGAACCCTGAGAAGAAAGAAGTCTCATTGTTGGAAATCAACTGGCTGAGTATCCTAGTTGGATAGATTAGTTGTGGATGGTGGCCCAATAAAGCAACAAACCACTATTCATAGCAATATGTATAAAAAAAACATAAAATAAAAAGATAATTATATCTAAAAATAAACATAAAGAAATACGTATACATATTGCTATGGAGTTTTCCCTAAATTATATGTGAAATTTATTTAAAAATAAATTTACATTGTTTTTGGATATCTGTGTATATCCGTTATATTTAGATAAAATATGTGTAAGCAAAAACTAGATTTTTGAAGGTCTTTATGTGAAAGCGAACGTAGTGACGATATTGAGGGAGAGACGAAGTTATACCTTTAGACAAAAACGTTCTTTTTCTTTAAAAAAATATATGTATTTTTAATTAAATTCGGGTTGAATTTATTGAGTTAATTAGTTGTTGGTGTTTGATTTTCAATTCCCGTATATTCGACGAAATTGTATTGTCGTAATTTTGATAGTATTTGATTAAACAACGTTTTTCTAGTCAACGTGTCTTCTATATAATTTTTTATGTAAGTAAAGATATATATTTATAAGACGTCTTATTAATTCAAAGAGTTTTTTGAGATTGTATATCAATTGTATTAATATTATTAGTTAAGAGTCTTAATTAGTTGAGATAAATGATAAAGAATATTTTTAAAATTTCTTCGTAAAAAAAAAATAAACTACTCAAAAATGAATAAGGAATTTTTACTTTTTTGTATTTTTTAGATAGTATGGGTAAATATTTGTAGTGTATTATATTAGATACATAATTGTACACAACAATTTAAAATTTTCAAGTATATTTATTCAGAAAAATCGTTAGATTACTAAGAAATTATCAAAAATGAAATAAGCAACATTTTTAACAATAGCTAAAATAAACATTTTTCTGTAACAATTAATTCTAAAATTGTGTATAATGGCCACGGACATCTCTCACAGCTGTACATCTTCGGGGCATACTTAAAATGCAATTATTAATGTGTTCTTGTGACACTCTTCTCCAACACAGCGGTAAAATTTTCCGCAAGTGTTGCACGTTAACTGGGGGTGGATTATGTTCGTTGAGCTGTTCTTGAAGTCTGTCCCAAATGTGCTCAATTGGATTCAAGTCGGGAGACGTTGGTGGTAAAGGTAGATGGTTAATATGGAGGTCATTTATTGCTTGCATTACAATTTGTGCACGATGAGGTCTTGCATTATCATCAATAAAAAACATGTTTTCATCCACAGCCTCACGAGAGTCGGCTACATATTGCTGAATAATGTCATCTCTGCATATGTGTCCATTGACATTGTTTTCAAAGAGATGGAGGTTCGTACGTCCATTCAAACTAATGCCCGCCCACACCATGATACCACCGCCGCCAAAAGGCACCACAGCTTTTGTAAACTCGCGTCTATAACGGTCTCCTCGAGTTCTCCAGACCCTTACTCTACGATTGTCACTAAATAAGCAGAATCTGGATTCATCGGTGTATAAACCATGCTCCCATTGAAAATTTTCTGCTAGTCGTTGGTTAACCCAAGTTCTTCTTGCCATTCTATTGGCATTAGTTAATTTTGGGCGCCTCACAGGCCTGCAGCTATGAAGATCCATTTCCTACAGACGGTTTCTGATGGTTTGATCCGAAACTCTAACTCCAGTGGCGGCACGTAACTATGTTTGCAGCCATACAGCACTTCTAAACGGATTCATCCTTGTCTGAATTCGTATGTAGCGGTCTTGTCTCTGATTTGTTTTCCTCTCAGATCCACTACCGGGTCTTCTCCTTGCAGATCCTATCTGTTGGAATCTTGTTAGAGCCCTACTAACAACATTTGGAGACACATTAAAAATTGCGACAATTTCTGCTCCAGATTGCCCTCGCTGATGCAATAACGCAATTAAATCAAAAGTTTCTTTATTTAAATTACGTCTTGGCATCATGAAAATGTGAAATGACGTTTAAAATGAATAATACTTGTCAAAAAATGCGATTTTTATAATTTTGTATTCTAAATTAATTTAAGGTTAGAATACAAGATTCAATATTTTATCATACAGAAAAGACATTTACCAAATAAAATGTCCACCAACGACTGTGGGCCTTCTAATTTATCTATAGTTTGAGAAAATACGTTAAATTTAATCGAATTAATTAGATCTGTTAAAAAAAGATCTAATTCCCTATTCATTTTTGAGTAGTTTATTTGAAAAATTTTATTCGTTTGGAATTCAATGGAAATTTTTTGTTACATGTGAGCGCGCATGTAGTAGATTTTTGATCGTGTTTTCAAGTTTGTTTATATTATGTTGTTCTCTGGGGAGAAATTAAAAATAAACTTTGTTATTTTAATTAAGTTGATCGGAAGTCATTAGAGGAAGTTTTAATTCACTTAGCGGTCATATTCAGTGAATTGTTTTACCTCAGAAGTTGTATATTGTTAAATACACAATCTTTATACTTTATAAAGATAGATTTTTTTCTTTTTTTGATTTTTTTGTATTTAATATTCATTTAAATTTTATAATTGTGCTCGTTAAATTTAATAAACCTTTTACTGCGTATTTATTATTAAAAGAAGTAAATTATTAAAAAGATAACTATCATATTTGTCAAGTACGTTTGATTGGCGCCTAAATAATATTACAGTTCCACGTTTTTCCGATTGGAACCCTGAGAAGAAAGAAGTGTCATTGTTGGATATCAACTGGCTGAGTATCCTAGTTGGGTAGATTAGTTGTGAATGGTGGTGCAGTAAATATTTAAACCACAATTCATAGCAATATGTAACACAAAAAAAATTAAAAAATTATTTAATCTTAGTCTTTTTGTTCTCTATGCTATGCCATTGAAAAAATGTCTTCATAAAACACCTCAGCAATTCGGCACATGGTAACGAGCGGAGAGCCCTGCAACAATTTGGTCCTAGAAAAAGGTAAAGCAAAGTTAGGAGAGGAACGAGAGGATATACGAGGAACGTGAAAGTCTTCCACACAAATCTCGCTTCCAGAGTATCTCGTCGATGGGTTAACGATTGTAAACCATGTCTTCCAAGTAGCAAATTATAGTCCGTATTTCGCTCGGGATAGATGCCATCAATTTTAAATGATAAATACTTAAAAAAACGACGTTGTATCTTTTGAATGGATAACTGAAGATAAATATAATGAGGCGACCAAACAGGAGAAACATACTCTAACTTACTGAGGACAAAACTATAGTACACAGTTCTGAATAAAGACATAGAAGAGAAGAGCTTGCAGATACGCAGAACAAAACTTAATGTCTTCGAAACAGCGACGCACATGTTATTGATATGTGGCACAAAAGTTAAACGAGACGAAGTATGAGAAGTAGATGAAGTATTTGTACTCAAAAAGGCCCTACATCCAGCTCGTATCCGTTGGGAAAGCTACTGTTTGGCGAAATCATTATTATGAATAATAAAAAAATAACTGAAAACTTCAAGAATTTATGTGAAATTAATTTTCAAATCGAAAATATATTTTGTGCAAAGAAAGGTTTAAGTATATCAATACGTTAAGCATGTATTACGCATTTGTTACAAATGAAACATACATGCAATATACACGTCTGTAACTGTACACATGGGCAATACACCTCGTATTTTCCAGCAGTTACTTCTGCTTAAGACACGTGTTTCTGCCATCTACTATTAGGCGTCATCAGTTAAGCTTGTGAAGTAAGTAAAGCTTAAATCGCCTCATAAGGTATAGCAAATTTTGTCCTATCAGATGGCACCATATAATCTAGTGACATCTGACGGACGAAGGAGACTATACCGAAAGTGGAAACCCTTCTCGTGACCGTATTTTCTTCTCTTCTGTACCGGCATAGCCGGTCAAGTGAAGGGCTGCCACTTTCGGCATTGTCTCTTTCGTCCGTCAGATGTCACTAGATTATATGGTGCCATCTGATTTGCAATACATTATGAGACGATTTAAGCTTTACTTACTTCACTAGCTTAACTGAGGACGCCTAATAGTAGATGGCAGAAACACGTGTCTTAAGTAGAAGTAAATTCTGGAAAAGACGAGGTGTATTATCCATGTGTACAGTTACAGACGTGTATATTGCATGTCTGTTTCATATTTTGTGCGTTTACTTTTAAATCATTTTTGGAATCATGATAACAGTAAATAGTTTATAATATTTACAAAATCTCAATTTGAAATTTTTGTTTTTATTGTTTAGCAATTTCTTTGTTTATATTATTTAGGGAATTTCTTTGTTTTGTGTACTTAAATATACATAGGAGCTACATGTTCTTAAAGGAGTTATTTTCATTGTTTAACGAATATCAAATGTTGTTTTCTTATATGTACACTTGAATATTCATACTAATGGAGAGTTGTCGATGGGAATTATGTCAAGAGTGTGTCTATAAATTTCTATGTTTCTAGCACATGTATTTCGAAGCATTAAGATAAGATTGGGAATGTGCTTTTTGTATAGTTTAATAGTATGGGTTTAGTTTAATAGTAGTGTATTTACATTTTAAATTTTCTGAATAAATACTTAGATACGTTGTAATATGTATGTATAAATTTGCATATAATGTTTTTTTAAACTAATTATGCATGAAACTCTAATACACTTCCTATTTTTAACGTTTTATTTTTATTAATATTCAAAGTAAATTACATTTTTACATTTTTAAACTAATGTCCAATGATATACCGTGTGTCCCAATTTCGATGCTCACCATTGGTATCTCGGTTATTAGAAGATATAGAACAACGGTTAAATGGGGAATGTTTTGCAGAATTCAATACTCGCAGCAAATCTCATTTCAAATTTGATCTAACTTTTTAAATTTTTAGAATATTTTGAAAAATCTAAAATTTGCCGATTTCGTTATTCCTCAATAACTCGATAACGCTTAGTCTGACCTCTTTAAAAGTTTTACATTGTTCAGACACTTTTTTAAAACAAATTATTTGATACAAACAGAAACCCCTGATTGTCATTTGTTTTTAAGTTATTACCACTATCTTTTGTTTTTCATATGGCGGCCATGTTGGATTTTGGGTTTGTTAGGTAGTCCTCAAAATGTGCTTTTCAACGATGTATAACATGCCTGAAAAATTTTTATATATAAGGAAAATATTAATAAAAACGTAAATTAATCTTTAATATGAAATTAGTAGGTTGAAAAATTAAACACCAATGTCAAATGAAAGTGAAAAGATATTCTAAGTATAGCAAACGCCAATTAAGTTGGCGCGAGGAGAGGTAAGTTTGGTTTTACATCAAATGTCAGATAATTCTAACCTCTGAGCGTGTATCATTAGCAAAGACATTATGTTCCGTCAAACGTCAATGACAAATGTATTCTGACAATGAAACAAAACGATAACCTGTCAAAGTACAATTAGTGCTGCAGAGATAAGTTAATTAAAACTACTTGTAGTTAGTGATAAGTAATTATTGTCAATTATTAAGATTTATAAGTATTGATAATGGCACATACATATTCAAACGAAGAAAAAGTTGATATGTTGGAAGTGTATTTCAAAGCAAATAGAAACACTAAAAATGCGTGCACGAGTTATGCAGAGCGTTTTCCAGAAAGACAACAGCCACACAGGACAATTTTTAGAAGACTAGTTAGCAAATTAAAAAACTTTGGAAGCTTCGAACAAAAACGAGCTAACTACGAAGTTAATGATGCTGATACACGTCGAAATAATATTTTGCAGAACGTTAGGAACAATCCCAGCACATCAGTTCGTCGTGTGACACGAGAAACAGGGATTTCAAAATCTACTGTTCACAGAACCTTGACGAAAAACAAGTATCACCCTTACAAACCAACAATTGTACAAGGTTTAAGTGATAATGGCAATCTCCGACGATTACAGTTTAGCAGGTGGTACCTTCAAAAATGTGAATATGACGCTAATTTTCCTAGGAAAATACTATGGACAGATGAAACACGATTTACCAATTGTGGAGTGTTCAATAGGAATAACTATCATCATTGGTCTACTGAAAATCCACATTTGGAAAATCAAAGAAGATTTCAAGTTCGATTTGGTTTTAATGTCTGGTGCGGTTTAATTGGTATGACATTTTGTTTACATTTTTTTTTTGTTTTTTAAACTCTTTTTTTCGTTTTAGATAATCAGTTAATAGGTCCTTTCATCTTTGATTACAATTTAACTGGTAACAGATATTTGGAGCTACTAACAAACGAGATAATGCCTGCTTTGAGACAAATTATTAATCCCGAGAACATGCAAAACATCTGGTTCCAGCAAGATGGTTGCCCGGCCCATAACACTCGTAACGTGCAACATTTTTTGAGAGAAAACTTTAATGAGAGAGTGATTTCAAATAATGGACCCGTGCAATGGCCTGCGAGATCACCCGACCTTATCCCGCTTGACTTGTAACTCTACTCGAACAAGGTGTCAAGATTGTGTGGAACAGAATGGTCGTCATATTGAACAATTTCTTTAAGTGAATGTGAACTTTAAGTTTCTGTATCTTTACTTTTTATTTCTATAATTTTTTTATCGTTTCGTTTGTTTACAGTATTACTTAGAATATCTTTTCACTTTCATTTGACATTGGTGTTTAATTTTTCAGCCTACTAATTTCTTATTAAAGATTAATTTACGTTTTTATTAATATTTTCCTTATAAATAAAAATTTTTCAGGCATGTTATACATCGTTGAAAAGCACATTTTGAGGACTACCTAACAAACCCAAAATCCAATATGGCCGCCATATGAAAAACAAAAGATAGTGGTAATAACTTAAAAACAAATGACAATCGGGGGTTTCTGTTTGTATCAAATAATTTGTTTTAAAAAAGTGTCTGAACAATGTAAAACTTTAAAAGAGGTCAGACTAAGCGTTATCGAGTTATTGAGGAATAACGAAATCGGCAAATTTTTGATTTTTCAAAATATTCTAAAAATTTAAAAAGTTAGATCAAATTTGAAATGAGATTTGCCGCGAGTATTGAATTCTGCAAAACATTCCCCATTTAACCGTTGTTCTATATCTTCTAATAACCGAGATACCAATGGTGAGCATCGAAATTGGGACACACATATACTAAAGAAACTATTGCACTCTGTCTTAAATATTCAGACTAACATATTTAACAAAAGTTTCGAGACAACAACTAAAATACTACTATTTCTTCAAATTTTTAACTTTAATTAAATTATGTGAAAAATTAATTGTTAACATTATTTCTAAACAATAAGAATATATAGCGGCCCATAGTCTTCAAGCCTTCGCAGTCTTGTTCTTAAGTGTTTCATAAGTGATTTGATGGTGGCAACATCGATTTCCCGAATCTTTTGGTAAATTCTTCTTCTTAGTTGTTCTTTGTTATTGACCTCCCATCTACTATCGTAAACTTTTCTGCTTAATAAAGCCCAAAATTTTTAGATGGATCGTGCTTGGGGAACATTAGGCGGATTTCCTTCTCTGGGTACAAATGAGACGTTATTGACCTGCAACCATTGCCTAGTTTCGCTGGCATAATGGGTCAGACCAGAACATGATTTCATCATTATTAAAACGATAGGTAAATCGCAACAGTTTAGGCAAACATCTTTATATATAAAGAGCTGCAGTAACGGCTTCTCCTCCAACATGTTCTTCATATGGTTGCGATGCACATGCCGGAGAAATGCGCATCACACCAGAACTTTATCTTCAAATTTAGCTTTTCTTTTATATTTCACATTGACGGGACCTGCATTGAAATCTTTTGTATAGAATCCATAATTATATTCTTTAGGTACCTCAGAGTTAGATAACATAAAATATTGTTTAACGTCCAAAACGATGAATCCTCAGGGGCCGACAACACCGTGAAATTCGTTGCAAAACTGCGCAGCGGTATATATTGGGAATTTTCTTCTTTTTCCAAATGTCATTCCACTTTTCCTAATTTCCCGATGTGCAGTCATGTTTGATACTCTATAGGGAAAAAAATTATCGATGAGGGCGCTGAAGTCGCGGACAATATGGCGATTTACATAGGGAGACATAGAGATACTTTTCTTTGAATCATGTGTGTTTACGTATGTAGTTGATAATTTTTTCGTAAACGTTTGAAATTCTTACAATAAGATCAATTTTTTTAAATATCGAATACATTTTGAAGGGTAACTAAATACGTTGCTTGTTGTTTATGTTTAATCATGCATTTTATACTAATGTAAATTGCAGAATTTTGGATATCAAATACCAATATGAATAAAAGAGGCAGCAACATTAATTGCTGTGTTTATGCATGTCACACTAGAAAGGGAAACATAAACATCTTAGTTTTCATCAGTTTATTGTAATATGCATGAAATTTTTAGTATTGTATGTGCTATTGTGAACTTATCATAACCTATTCTAAGTGATGACAAGTTTCTAATGTAAATGTTTAAATGTCAACAATTTAAAAAATAAAAAGCACAATCTGTAAAAGTTATTCCATCTATAACCACAATTATAAATATAATTATCAGAAAAATGCTTAAAATACTCACGAATTATCGCACACAGAAAATCTATATATTGAAAAAAACTGTTTTTTATAAATACTATATTTAAACGCGAAAAATTAATAAAAATACAAGAAAACCACCCAAAACATTAATAAACATACATAAGGTAATGAAATTTGTCCCTAGTCAATGGTACTAACATGTTTCTGAAGGTGGCGCTTCAGTTAATTTGAATTCCCTAAATCTTCGGGTAAATACAGCAATTCTTTCTTTTGCACTTACTCTCAGTCTACTTGCTCTGACATCAGTCGACCACCGAGGCCTTTTGCTTTTGGTATTTTAAGACAAGGTATTCTTTCCTCAGATTCCCTTACTGTTCGGTAAATTGTTGCACGGGAGATATTAGGTTCTTGAAATATATATAAATATCCACTTTTCACATTAGGCCAACTAAATTAGAGGTACTTCTTCAGATTTTGATTTTGTACAACATGACACCAAAGTTTATTTACGAGAACTGTCAATATTTATGTTGATAAAGTCTGCTTGAATAACCTCCCAGCAATGGTAACTGAATTGAACTGTTTTTAAGTTATGAAAATTAGTAATGAAATTTGTCTCGAAACTTTTGTTACATACGTTATTACGGAAAAAATCACGAGATACAGTATCATATAGAGAAACAGAGTCATTTTTCATCTAAATAATCTTTGATCAACTTTTTAATGAAGCAAGAATCCCTAAACTGAAGAGGTGCACATTTTCAGAACCGTCGGCCAGATTCTCTTAACCTCTATATTTTATATTTTCCGAAAATAACTACTACGTATACGTCATATATTGGTAAATAAATGTATGAAATAGCGGTATATTCAATGGGACAAGTCTCTACAATAATAATACAGGGTAGCCCAAAATGACCGAAGGGGTTTGAGATCATTATAACTTCTTATTTAAGACATAATTATTAAATTTTTTAAATTTTAAATACAGTATATTAATGGAGAATATTTTTAATTTATTATGAAAAATTATATCTCGCAATTGGTGGCCATTTTCTGCTTCGCATATTCGTGCTCTTTCCAAAACATTTTCCAGAACCTTTCGCAAAACTTCAGGTGTTATGTTGTTGATTTCGTCGCGTATATTATTTTTTAATTGCTGTATGGTTCGAGGCTTATTAATATAGACTTTTCCTTTCAAATAACCCCAAAGGAAACAGTCTGAAGCGGTTAAATCCGGTGAATGCGGAGGCCAATTAAAATCGCTTGTACGGGAAATAATTCGTTCACCAAAGATATCGCATAAAAGAGCCATTGTGTCCCTCGCAGTGTGCGCTGTGGCTCCATCCTGTTGGAACCATACTTGCGGATGATTTTCCACGGCTGGCCTTAAAAAATTTTCCAACATTGTCCGATATCTAACACCAGTGATGGAAACGGCGAGACCGTGTTCATTTTCAAAAAAATATGGGCTAATTATCCTTTCCGACGAAACACCGCACCAAACGGTATACTTAAGTGGATGTAATTCTCGCTTTTGAACTACTCTTGGATTTTCCGTAGCCCATATCCTGCAGTTTTGCCTATTAACGAACCATTTAATTGGAAATGGGCTTCGTCGCTCATAATTAAATTATGAATAAAATCATGATTTTCTTCTGCTTTTTGACGAAAATAAATTGCATAATCAAGTCGTTGCTGGTAATCTGTCGGTTTCAATTGTTGGACAAGCTGAATTTTATATGAAAACATTCTTATTGTATACAAAATTCTCTGCAGCGACCCTCTTGAGAGGCCAAGTTGTGTCGAACGTCTTCTGGTTGATGTTTCTCCATCTTCCCAATACTCTCCTGTACCCGTTCAATATTGTCATCCGTGTGCACCGTTCGTCGTCTGCCGGCACCAGGAAGGTTCCTTACTGCCCCTTGTTCTCGAAAATTTGCAACCAGACGGTTTATTGTTGACTCTGAGAGTCCAACCCGCACATTAAAATAACGACGATATGCACGCTGAGTCAACAAAAAAGGATCGTTGATTTGAGAAATAATGTTCAACAATTTTGGCACGTTGTTCAATTGTGTACTGTTCCATTTTAAATTCCCCAAGTCTTCTTGACAAAATACTGAAAACAAAAAAAAAAATATAATAAAAAAGTTATAAGGAATTAAAACCCCTTCGGTCATTTTGGGCCACCCTGTAATAATGCTATATTGGTACGTGACAATTTACAATTATACGTATTAGGAAAAAAGTATAAATATATAAACGTATATTGAAATATAAAAATACGGACAAATATATGTATATATTAGGAGTTCACAATCAACACAATTTCTTATAAAATGTTATTGTTTGAATTTTAGTTATATATTTCACAAACTCATATATGTATAAGGATTTTATTTTAAATATGACTTGATTACATTTTTTACCATCTAATTTTTGCCATTTAGCTGGTAGCATATTATATAGTTTTACCGATAAATATCTAAATGAGTTCATATTTTAAGTAAGTCTAAAATGTGGCTGTACCAAGTGCTTATGTTTGGTACCAAGCATTGAGTGGCTGTGGAAAGAAGTTAAATAACATCTGCAGTAGATCAAACATTCGAAAATTAACTGAGTAATGCATGTTAAGACCACACGAGTCATTGTATTTTTAATCAGTAATAATTCTAATTACTCTTTTTATAAGACTCAACTTTTTTTCTGGTGTGCTGAATTACTCTATAGCAAAACAGAGAAAAAGAGGTAATTAACACTGCCTAAATATTTACTCTAGTTCATAATTTCTTTAATACATAGGTTGCTGTAGATAAATACATCGCAAGAACACTACCATGTGCCTCTCATGTGAACCTACCGTCTAGTTTCAGACCAAGGTAGTTCAGTGGATTGTTATTTTGAAGTTCTATGATGAATAAACACAGCCACTTTACTGAAGTGTCATAGGTACTTTACTGAAATAAAAGTACCTGCTGATAGGTTTGTTTTGGTTCTCAAAAGAAGAGCATCCTGGGACGCACGACTCATGCGCAGCTCTTTAGCGTTCTTGTTTTGATGAGTACAACTTCGGACGAAATGAATTTGTCTTCTGGTTTCACTTGAAAATAATCCTGGATTATTAAAAATCGTTCGTTAGTGTCCCTACTTCGACGCTGGAACTTTCTTGGACTACTACGAACAGTTTTGCACACGCTTGTGTTTTAGTTACCAGGGTCTGTTTTGTTTATTTTATAAATTCTTAACTTAACCTAGCAGAGACTGAATACTTCTGAATACTTCAAAGTTAAAATTGAATTGTATATTGTTCGATATGGATAAATTAAATTTATATATGTATATTAAAAATATATGAAGCTGAGTTTTTAATGCATCACCCTAAAAACTTGATATTGTATTATCATTGTATAGTATTACCACATTAGTAAACCAAAGTATCAAGATGTAGTAAACAAATACCATAAGAGTATAACTAAGGGTATTGTTCTTCTCTTAAATGATTTTAAATATTGTACAAAAGATGGCGGTAAAATGAGTTTTTTGTGTTCTGGTTAATTTATAAATCCTAAATTGTTTTGGATAATAAAGGATTTTCTATGTTCGCGCATCTATGTAGTTCTAAAACATTTTTATTTTTAGGAACCAAAACAAACCTGTTTAGAAAAATGCTTTCCGTTCGAATTACACCTGCGCGTATTAACTTTACACTATCATTCATAGCTGTTCATGTACTACACACAGGGTTGGGCAAAAGTAACGCATCAGTCGAATAATTTCGTAAATATAAACTTTAGAACAAAATGTTGTTAACAAAAGCTTTTTGACAAGTTATTTTGTATTGGCTTCAATCATTTGTTTTTTTTTTCATGGTGATTACATATGACAGCCAAAAAATTTTTTTTTTTTGAATGGAAATAATATTATTTTTTAGACAATTCGGAATCCTTATTAAGTTCTGAATATGAATGCGTACTATTTTCATGGGGTTAGATAATAAAAATATTGAGAAAAAAATAAAATTTAATAAAAGTAAACAAACTACAAAATTAAATTAAATGCTCAAAGTGACGTCCTTCTACTACCTGACAGTGTCCTAAACGTTCCCAAAAATGACGAATTGTATTTTGTAAACTATTAGGTGGTATGGATTGTATCTCACGAGCAATTTTTGCTCTCAAATCCTCTAGGTTTCTATGTTTCTCCTTGTATACTTGCGACTTTAAGTGTCCCCAAAGAAAGAAATCCAATGGATTTAAATCGGGAGACCTAGCGGGCCAATCAATAAAACCCCGACGTCCAATCCAACGACCGGGAAAACTTGTGTCTAAATATTGTCGAACATTATTAGCATAATGTGGTGGTGCTCCATCTTGTTGAAACCATAGATTACGGTTTGGCATGCTTGGTTGATTGTCGTTAGGAAATAAAATCAACAGATCTGGTACAATATGGTGACGCAATAAATATAAGTAACCATCACCATTTAGGTTGTGTTCCAAGAAGTACGGACCTATGATTCGTTGCCCAACAATGCCAGCCCACACATTAAGTTTGTGGCGATGCTGTGTATGATTTTCTCGCATCCAATGTGGATTTTCAGTCACCCAAGAACGGCAGTTATGCCTATTTACAAATCCATTTAGACAAAATGTAGCTTCGTCAGAAAATACGATGTTGTTTAAAAAATTTGGATCGTTATTGGACAATTCCATTATTGTTTCACAAAACTGTAATCTTCTGCCCGGGTCATCTCCGTTAAGTTCGTGCAGTAAGCGTATCTTATAGGGCTTGTATTTGTTCGCTTTTAATATTCGTCTAATATCTCATATCATTTTCTAATCCTAGTTGAGTGGTTGACGTAGTGGGATTTTCCGTTACAGCAAGTAAAACATGAAGAGATCGGTCTTCATTAGTGATTTCTTTTGGTCGACCAGCTTTAGGTATATCTCTAACATCGCCCGTTTCTCTAAATTTAGTAACCAATCTCGAAACTGTTGATTGAGCTATAGGATCTCGATCCAAATAAACATTATTGAATAAAGTGCAAACTTCGTGATGTGAACGTTACCTGTCACCATATCCGACCATCATAACAATTTCTATTCTTTCTTTAGTAGTTAATTTGACCATTTTAACACAAAACACGTATTAAAAAAGCAAGTTTTACGATGGAAACTATTTTATTGTGAAACATCAATAATTCAATGACAGTCAAAAAATCTAGAATTTCCAAAGCAATCTACAAAACACTGCACTAGTCCAAATGTACATTTATTAAATTTTATTTTTTTCTCAATATTTTTATTATCTAACTCTATGAAAAAAGGACATATTCATATTCAGAAATTAATAAAGATTCCGAATTTTCTAAAAGAAAATATTATTTCCATTTAAAAAAAAATTCTTTTTTGCTGTCATATGTAATCATCATGAAAAAAAAACGCAAATGATTTAAGCCAATACAAAATAACTTGTCAAAAAACTTTGACAACATTTTGTTTTAAAGTTTATATTTACGGAATTATTAGACTGATGCGTTACTTCTGCCCAACCCCGTATATATAGCAGGCGAAGCGCCGCTAAGTTTCCTGAACCTCTCGCTTGTCCACGCCTCTGTGAGTCTACCAGGAATGGCGGTGTTTAGTGATGAATTAAAGTAAATATTAATTTTTGGTTTTGCCTTTGTTTAGATATAGATTTTTACTACTGAAATATACCTCAGCCTGTACAAGAGAGTCTTGCTTCATTTCGCTTAAATTTTCTAATTTTTTATTGCTTAATAAAATTGTGGTATCGTCAGTGTATTCAATACTTTTAAATTTAATATAATGCTTGGTGTCATTTAGGTAAACGATGAAAAGTACCGATAGATTCGAGAACTAGGAAATTTAAAGCGAGGCCAGTGCCAAGAGGGATTATACCCCCGCCAATGCTTCAGTAGACGTTTAGCGTGACATTGACTGTCATCGCTGAACGTCTAATGTCAGACAATCGCATATCAGCTGTGCTTGAGAATGCGAACGAAGAACGCACACGTGTTTCTTTTATTTGTTTGTAATATGTTGCGATGTCTAAATCAAAAAGTAATTTGTAATATTCTTAATAAACTTGTTTACTGCCAAAATAAAAATGAGAGATAAATTCTTTAAAACAATATAAAATTCATTTTCCCACTCCCCTTATAGTAAGCATACCATTAATAGATTGTTTCTATAGACGTAAGTTGGTTTTACTGAAATGACTGTGATTGTTATGACAACGGGGCGTAAGTAATTTACTTACGTCCTTTAGGGAAAAAAAGTGCATCAAAACACGTGTTCTATTAATTTATATTTATGGTAATATTACAGGTTGTACAATAAGTAACATTATTAACAAAATTGGGATATTTATTTATATTTCTTGATAATTCAATGTTATTATCACCTACTTTATCAGCAACACTTAATTCCGTGGTTTCATTTGACACTATCATCGCCGAAGATGCTTCAGTATAATTTGTACCCTGATTATCATATAAAACCTTATTAGCAATCGCTTTTTTGTTAGCAATAGAATCGGCTACGTAGGTTTCCGCAATACTACTAGACTTCCAACCCTCGTGCCTCTTTAGTGTGAGAACTTCTACTCCAGTACTCGCTAATAATGTTGTTGACGTTCTTCTGAACGAATGACCTGTATAGAGTTTGGGGTTGTCTAAATTCAGATATTTTGCTATCTTACAAGGTATTTCCGCGATTGTATTTTTACCGACAGGTTGATTATAACATCTCCCTCCATGATAACGCAGAAAAAACGTACATTTGCAATTTTGGATCTAATATTGATATATTTTTTGACAATTTGCAAATAGCAATAGTTATTTCCTTTAGAGGCTGTAATTGTAAATGTACGCGGCATTCCATTTTTCGAATCTGGTATTGTAACAATAATTATTTCATTTATTTCTTTCACCAATCATCTTCCATCACCTTTCATCAATTTCATTTCGCATAACTCCTGGCCGCGATATGCTCCAGCAATTCCCATTAACATCACTACCTGAAATGTTCAATTTAGAATAGATTACAATTAAAAGTTTAGCATACCTTCATAAGTAAGTACATATCATCCGGGGCGCTTTCAAGAAATAAATTTATCTCTTCCCTTGTGGATACTTTTGGGATACTTTGATATGTCAATATTTTAATTTATAAATAATGTACTCTTGAGCATCGAGTATTCACACCACAAACTGGATGGAGCCTTGAATTTTTTAGATTTCTCCAGAAAATACGCTAACAGCAGGGACTCCGAAACGATGGTGGTATCCTTAACTTGATACCATTTCTTGAACAATTTGTATGTTAACTCGTAGCGTTTCATCGACTTCTCCCGAAGCAAATCCAAATAAGCCTCTTTCGCTTCGTCTTCTACATTGGGAACACTCATTTTTAAACCACAATTAAAACAAGTGAATTGTCAAATTTCGTTTTATTTGTGTTTATAAACAATTATATGTAGGAACTGCCTAGTAACGTTTCAGATGTGTCTAATTTATTAAATTCCGAGGTTGTTCACCGTTACTGTTTATCATGATTACATTTAATTTTTGAGGATTTTATTGTCTGGGGAGTGGGAAAAATGTTATAAGCAATTCGGGAGGTAACATTTACCAGTCTCGAACTCCATTGCAAGTCCTTGGGCAAGCCCTCGGACGCAAACTAGTCCTCGACTAGTAAATGTTACTTACCTCCCTTATTACTTAAATAACTATTTAGACATTATTTTTTTAATAAAATTAAATTCTCAATTAAATTAAATGTTCAAAGGTTTGTCCTCCTTGCAACAAACAAAATCCCATTCTATCGTAAAAAGCTCTTCTAACGTGAAATAATAAACAAGTTATTGTTGCGGCTCTGGTAAAGTTGTTGGTCCGTTATTGTTATAAATTTGACTTTTAATATATCTAAGGAAGAAATTATGATCTGACAAATTTGACAGTCACTGTCACGCTAAACGTCTATTGCAGCTTTGGTAGGGGTATAACTCTCTTTACCCCGTCAAACGATTAAATTTCCTACTTCTTGAATCTGTCGGTACCTATATTTTGTATTAATAATTTTAAGTTCCTTGGTTTAGATTTACATAAGATCCTGCTTTTGCTTTGGACTGATTGTATATTTATATGATACCAATAAAATGAGAGTATGTTAGTAGCAGTAATATTTAAATAAATAAACACACGAGATATGGAGATGTCGTAAAGGTGAAAGTAGTTGGCAGGGTAACGGTTGATGACATCATTACTGAAAATTTCGATTATATTTTTAAATGTGACAGCGAATTTAGTTTTATTGTTCCAATCATTTATTAAAGATAAATTGCCATGTTAAGGAATACTATTTTTTGCAATGGAATCTATTAATAAATTAAAAATAAGTATTTATATGTACGAGTTGCTTTCCCCTTCTATCTCATATAGAACGAAAATTACTATGTACTAGTTTTTAAAGTTCACAGTAGTTATTTATGAAATACTGAATCGAGAGGTGTTTTACATTTCAATTGTTTGTTTGTTGACATTTGCTAAGCATATAGTTATGTTCACGTAAACAATCGAACGAAGAAAATTGCCAGGTTATAGACGAACAAATAATGTGCATTAATAAAGCAAGCTTTAACCCCTTAATGCACCAATTAAAATAAAAAAACGACCCGTTCTTCACCAATTATTTTATTAGTACATTTTGTTCTACATATGAAAATACAAAAAAAATACTATGTAAACATCCAAAATTTTTAATATTTTGACATAAGAAAATATAACTAAACTAACTTCATTTCGCTAAACCGAGTTAACTCGGGCAAAAAAAAAATATTTTTTTAGTCCAAATTTGCAACAGTGTGATAAATTTTGAAACACGGTATGACGCAAAGAGGCACATCACAGTCAAGACACATATATCTCGTTTCTTTACGGATTCTTTTATTTTCTTCATTTCTTTTTAGTGCGCATATAAAACACTGACGTGTTGGGTTTGTCTTCTTTTCTGTCGGTGGTATGAAATCTGGGAAATGCCGTGCTGACAATCTTAGCGGTGTTGGAACTGAAGATGGACGTCCGCTTCTGGATATATTTGTAGTTTTATACTTTTCAATAATTAGTTCTATGACCTTGAGACGGAAATCAAGTGAGTCCATCCGGCCGCCACATTTTTGATATAACAAAAAAGCGTTCCACATTGCCAGATTTAGGATGTGAAAAAATATTTTTTTGTAATATTTTTTTCCTTTTTTCCTTGGTACTACATAGGAAGATAGATGTTGATCTACCCGATCAACACCCCCCATTGTATTGTTGTAATCTAGTACAGCTTGCTGTTTATTTAGTAGGCCTTTACGCGTCTCTATTTGTACCATCGAGCTGTTATGAATGGTAGAAATAAGAGACACATCCTTTTTGTCCTTCCACTTCATTACACATACTTTTCCTCTCTGAAAAGCAATTATTTCTCCCTTTTTCAACTTTTTATTTATAACTTCTCGAGGCACTTCTTTCCTTGCAAGTCGCAACGTTCCATATACATCAGCAACATCAGTCTTATTTTGAAGTAGACGATCTGCTAGTTGGGGAGAATTATAGAAATTGTCCATCGTGAGACAGTAACCCTTGTTCAATAATGGTTTCATTAGCGTCATGACTATTTGGGAGGATACGGGGAGATCTTCATATTCTCGATCTAAGACAGTACCTTTTCCTGTATAAATTATAAAACTATATACATAGCCACTTTTGGATTCGCATAACAAATATGTTTTTATCCCAAATCTGGCTCTCTTTAGAGGTATGTACTGCACCCATCCCAAACGGCCTTTATAAAGTAGAAGACTCTCATCAATTGTCACTAATTTCTCCGGCGTAATTAGGTTTTTAAATTTATTGTTTATATTTTCATAAACATCCCAGATTTTGTTTAGTTTTGGGCAAGGATGGTTATCTGGATCAAAGTCGTTATTATTTGAAAAATGTAAGTATTGTTTTATATTTTCAAATCGTTTTCCAGTCATACAATTTAGAAAAAAAGGCGTATGCAGTAGACGATTTTTTGTCCAATAATGCCGGTATTCGGGTTTTCTTACAATACTTTGCAAAAGAGTGACAGCTAAGAACACTCTAACCTCATTCGGATTTGTTTCATGCCACAAAATATTTGCTCTTCCCTTGTTGGCCGCATATCTGTTAGTCTCACTTGCTATATGTTGAACCAAAAAGTCATCAAAGAACAACTCAAAGAAATCCAAACAATTGCCATTTTGATCAATATTTGCAGCTATACCAGGAGTTTCCGTAAATGGAAATTGAGGAGGTGGTTGAGAATTTACAGGAAGCGGAAACCATTGTCGTGCAGCTGCAAGACCATTATCGTCACTAGTTTCGTCATCTGATATACTTTCAAGTTCGGAATCGCTCTCACTGATTTCTAAGCTTTCTTTCTCGGACTGTGCATCGCTTGAATCGTTATCCATCGTCGCTTCGTAGAAAGGAACTATACCAAAATATAACACTTGTTGAATAACGTCAAAATAAAACGTACGTAAACGAAAGAGCAACTTACTTGCCTAAACGTTGTGGCCAGACTAGACCACGATTTTTTCATGAGTCCTTGAATTTTGAATCGTGGTCGAAGATTGCCTCCATTTCCACTCCGTTGTTATGTATCTCCCAGGGTTGTGATGTGTTTGTGTCTGATTAATATCGTGCGTTGTTGTGTTTGTTTTTGTGCGGTTATGTGTTTTGTGTGTGCAGTCTGTGCGTCAGTCGCGTTTTTGCGTTTAAGTCGTGTGTGTTTGTTTGTTGGTCATCATCACATTTTTTTTTTTTGCGTTTCAGTTGTGTGTGTTTAATGTGTTTTGTTGTATAGAGTTATTATTGTCTGTGTCTGTGTAACGAAGTGTCGTATTTGTTCGTTTGTTGCGTTAGTCGAGTGTAGTGTTATTAGCATATTGCCTAAGGCAAGTGCTAATTCGTCAACTGTGTTAAGTTTTGTCTTGTTTTGTCTTTGTGTCCATGGATTACTTGTTGGGGGTGGTGCTGGTCCGTATTTAGGTTGAGGTGTGGTTTTATTTGTAGGATTGTTTGGGTTATTGGGACAGTTTATGAAAGTGGATAGATGAGGACCACCGCAGTTTGCACACTTTGGTGGGGTTGTTTTTGTCTTAGTACATAGATGTGTCGAGTGTCCGTCTCCGCATTTCATACATTTGAAGTTTATGTTGCAATTCCGTTGGTGATGTCCGAAAGTCTGGCACTTGTGGTCTGGCACTGTGTGTCTATTGGTGTATTTTCGTGCTCGGTTTTTTGTTTTTTTGACGTTTTCTTCGGATTTTTGAAACTGTTTAAGATTGAGATGGTGAATTTGTCAAACTCTTCCATGTTGATGTTGGGCGGGTTTACCGGGCTTGCTTCTTTGGGCGATTCTGTTATTTCAATTAGTACCGTCGGCTCATCGGGATCAATGATAAATATTTGCGGTTGTTTTTCTAGGATATTTTTTATATCCTCTTCCTCCGTGGTTTCGTTTATAATTGCTAACGCGTCCTCGCGTTGCTGCGGAGTACATCTTCTTTTGAAGTTCGGATTCAACGCTAGGTTGGTAATCGTTTTGGTAATATGTCGTCCGGCCATTGCTTCCGGGTTCGTATGACGTTGTATCGTCGTAGATGCACTGCCAATACTCGTCAATGAACTCCGACCACGATTTTTACCGTGTGGTGCCTATACCAAAGTAGCCAATAACAAAACAGTGGTGGGAAACCAATTGCAGCGACGCTCGGTAGATCGAGAATGCGTCACGGTCCTGTATCATGTATATTAGGGTGAGATCTTTTTGCATAAGAAAAATATAAACATGCCCGATATATACTCGGGCTCGCGGAAGAAAGCCAGACAAGCCATTCTGAGTTAACTCGGCTGAGTGCATTAAGAGGTTAATAAGTGTTCTCTTAGATTAAGTGAAAACTGTACTTTTGCTAAAATAAGCAATGATATAAATTTTATATGCAACTTAAAAACAATCAAATAATAATGTCAACAAAAAACGAATTAGAAATAATCGAAGAATGTTCAAATAATTTAAACAGAATAAAAGTTAAAAATAACGTTGCCATAACTTCAGAGAACAACTGTAAGGTTATTATAGAAAGTCAAACCTACGATAATACTTTCAGTAACATTACGTTTCAAATTCAGCCAGTTTTGTATAATTATAAAGCTAGTAAAACACTAGATTTAAATTTACACAATTTGCATGATACCAACAGCTTAAGAAAAGAAGCCCGAGACTTGGTATCACACATTACTTTGCATTTTGAACTTAATTATATTTATTGCTAACACTTTAGAATGTTTTTCAAACCGCTTCGGGGATTTATCACTTCAGTCTGTCACAATGTTACTCACAGTGAGAACTCCCACGTTATTAAGATATAATCGATTGACCAAACGATATGTGTTGAAACTCTATATAAATGCAGTATAAATAACTAGTTATAAAGAGTGAATAATTTTATTTTATCGTACTACAATTGTTTTACCAAGCATTGGCTTATCAAATGGTTGACAAACGCACATTGGAGACTATACCTAATTTATGTACTACCTAGGGAGAAAAGGGATGGCTTAAAAGTTACAATAATGAATTAAAACGAGGGATCTTGTTCAAGTCTAATAGATTGTTTAATACAGAGGCTAATTTTTTATATGTGTAAAATTTTGAACTTGGTATTGAATTTGATATTTGATTTCAATTTCCCGTTTAAGATATGGCATCATATTTTGGGGAATATCAGTTTAGAGGCATACAAGATTTTTGTCGTACAGAAATCGTGTTTGTATAGTATCTTTCGTCTAAAAAGAAGAGAGGCGTACAGGGGGCATTTTAAAAGAAAAAAGTTACTTACCTTAACTAACTTATATGTATTAGAATACGCTATGTGCGAAAAAATGAAGATTTCTTTAAAGAGTACTTTTTTCTACATACACGAGGGATCACACGCGCCAACATAGTGCCTATACAAACCACCAAAAGAATGGTCGAAAAAAGCTGTGTAGTGCAAATTGTTAAACTGGTTTTTCATACTTTTAACAATATATCAATTATATTACATAAGTAAGGTAACTCTACCATTAATATCGTGCAGAGGTAAATCTCATGGCTCTTATTAATCTCAATTAAAACGGTTACATACATTGCCGGTTGTATATAAGGAATCGATGGTATATTAATGTGCTGAGTCTCTCTACCTGCTTCATTGCCGTAATTGAAATAACAAATTGTACGTTTCTGGGAACTTTACCAACAATAATTATATAGGTGCTTGCATTAGATGACTAACTACAGTTAACTATAGTTCTAGCAAATGTTGTATAGTCTCTGATGACTTTGAATACGCTCTTTGCAACAACTTTTATAGTTAGCTTATTATATTATGTTAACGTTAATGTCTTAAGAATTAAAAATTTGTGGTGGCAAGCAATTATTATTGAGAAAGCCTTAATTGGCGGTTAGAACAACTTCAAGAAAATCTGCTGATAGGCGTGTTACAAGAAAATAAAATCAGAGACGAGCTTTTATAAATTCTAACATAAAGAGATTTAACTAGTTCTTGAACTTGTTTTCTTTCTTTTTTGATCGGTTGTTTAATAAATTGTTATTCAACTTGTCTTTCAATTTCGATTTCTTCAGGCGTTCCGGTCTTAATAATAATATAATTTTTTAAAAAATATTCATTAAAATAAAATTAAAATAAAGATGGTTATACTTTACAATGTTTTGTAGTAAATTTTCTAACGCGTTCAAATTGTTGAATTGTTTTATGAAACTCAGCGTTCTGTGAAAAATGTTTTTAAAAAATTACGTGAATTTTATGGTTTACATGATCGTTCATCTGAAAGAACTATTGGTCGAATTATTAAAAAAATTCAAGAGACTGATTAGGTGGAAGATTAAAAAAGAGAAAGATACAGTCGTAGCGCTCGTTCACAAGAGCATATTGATTTGATTCGTGAAAGTGTTGCTGAAGCAGCTGAAATGTCCATTAGTCGATGTTCACAACAAGTTGGACACAGTGAATCAACAACATGGAGTTTTAGGAAAGGATTCAGCTTTAAAGTCATATAAGGTTCAAATAACACAGGAACTAAAACCATTGGACCATCCAAAACGTCGTGCATTCGTCAGTTGGATTAAAGAACAACCAGATGATTTTTACAAAAATCATCTTTCTGATGAAGCACATATTGAAATTGGTGGTTTTGTTAACAAACAAAATTGTAGAATTTGGGGCGAGGAAAATCCACTAATGATTCATTAAAGACCTTTACTTCCTCAACGAGTCCCTGTTTGGTGTGCATTATGGTGGCGTAATTGGACCATATTTCTTTCAAATTGCTGCTGGCGATGCTGTAACAGTGAATGGTGTTCCATATCGTGAGATGTTAACTGAATTTTTGTGGCCTGAACTGAATGATATTGATCTAGAGTATTCTAGAGGTTAGATGGTTTCAACAGGACGGTGCTACACCTCATTTTGCTAATGCAACAATTACTTTATAAAGGCAAAAATTTCCTGGAAGAAATATTTCAAGAAATAGTAATGTTAATTGGCCACCAAGATCATGTGATCTAACACCGTTGGACAATTTTCGTTGGGGTTACGTAAAAAAACAGGTCTATAAGAACAAACTACAAGCGACTCCTGAACAAAAGGATGAAATTATTCGTGTCATTGGTGAAATAGAGTCTCAATTATGTCGTAAGGTAATAGAAAATTTTAGCAAAAGAGTGAACAGCTATGATGCAGCAAGAGGTGGTCACTTCTCAGATATTATTTTTCGTGTATAAATGTGACAACTGATACTACAATTGCCAATAAAAGTTTTTGAAAATCAATGCAGATTATGGGCTTTATTTTCTTTGAAAATGGCGCTTGATTTATCCATTTATATTGCGTAAGGTTGGGTAAACGAAAAATTAGTAATTACTTTCTATTTGTCTATCTATCTGTTTCTATTATCCTCAAAAATATTCAATTAGTACCCACAAATTTTCTGTGTGCCGAAATGGGACATTAACATTTAGCGCGTCTGAGCTTTGTATCTCGATTTCGGTTGTTTTTATTTCGGGTTCTTGCTTCATGTGCCGATTTGGGAATCACAGTTTAATGCAGCTAGCTACAGTTAGATCATTTTGCTCATGATATTTTAGTATTTTATGCTTGTAATTGATATATTATAGACGTATTGTATATTCATATGAGATGTCCTAATTAATAAATCATTATGCATACTTTATATCCAAATCGTATTATTTCTAAATATATTCTCCCTATTTAATATTAGACCTTATAATCGAGAACCAAGTCCCTGGGAGAAGGCTTCAAAAATTAAAAGTCTTAAAAAGATACTTGTAAAGAATTGCTCTGGAGTTTTCACTTCTTTTTTGTTGAATAATCAGAAACGTACGTTAACTATACGTAACTACTAAATACGTAAACGTTAACTATAATTCTTTCTGAGTACTGAACTGTTCCAGAATTTAAAATTCGCATCGTACTGCGCATGTCCGCAAGTTCAGGATGTTGCAAATTCTGATTTTGTTAAAGGGGTTTGAACGTTCAAATTTAGAGGAATTCTGATAACATTCAAAACAAAAAAGAACTAAACTAGCGTTATTATGTTGGCCAGAAAGTAAAAACGGAACGCTACCTTCTCAATTGTGAAACCTTTGTTCGTATGGACACATGATTGTCACGTATGGTATGCATGTTAGTATAGCAAACGCCAATTAAGTTGGCGCGAGGAGGGGTAAGTTCGCGCAGGATTAAAAGTAGTGGGGAGATTTGTATTAGGTTTTATATCAAATGTCAGATAATTCTAACCTCTGAGCGTGTATCACTTTATGATCCCCTAGCAAAGACATTATGTTCCGTCAAACGTCAATGACAAATGTATTCTGACAATTACTTGAGTAGTGGGGGTGGACGTTTTTAAAAACGGATTCTGCGCACCCCCTCCTCGCGCCAACTTAATTGGCGTTTGCTATACCTCCGTATTTAATGCCAAACATGTCTATTTTAACAAACTGCAATAATTCATTTGTTCTATTGACTAGATAAATAATAATTTAAAATACAATGAACACTGCCCGACATATAAAACCCGTACACTAACATATTGTCAATGTAAGCCAGGCTTATAAAATTTGACATGTCTTATTTGACTTAAGTTAAAGGTATTAGAAATGTGTGTATAACCTATGAAGTATATAAGTGACAGTATGAATATATTTGTCCCTTTTACGTAACTGAAAACCTCTTATTTTATGCCCATAAGTGTTGTACGGCTTTTATATGTCGCACAGTGTACCTTTTAGAACAAAGAATCAATTCGCAGTTAAATTCGCAATTAAATGTTTTAAAATAAAGGAAATTAATAACATACAAAATGATTTAAATTGATTATATGATAAAAGTAAATGAACAAAAACAAAAAAAAACAGCAGCAAAATATCACCAAAATTTTGCAAAAATAGCACAGACTATAGTAATAATAGTCTGTGATAATAGTTTAACCTAAGAGTCAAATGTGGTTAAAATAGCGCGTACAAATTCACGCATGCTCAAGACAGTCTAGAATTTCAAATACTTGGTGTCTGCCGAGAACTGTTCGGAGCGCGGTTCGGAACGGTTCCAGAATTTTAAAACCTTGGGGGTCCGAACTGAATACTACTAGTTCGCGCAATTTGTAATTCAAGAATTACCTGGTTCGAACGCTTAAAAGTACAGTTGCCATGCGCATTGCTTCTAGAGCTACTAGAACTGCAGGTTCGAACAAACGTATAATTTTGATTTGTATTAGTGTCTGAACTCTTGCTCGTTGATTTGTTGTAGTTTGAATGGATGTTTCACACTTGTTGTTAGGATGAGAGCTTTTTTCTTACCATAAGCAGGCAAAGTGTGCCAGTACCTCCACAAACTATTATATAAGTGATAATGCGAACCGTATCGATTGTACAGCCAAATGATAACATAATTCGAGGGAATTTTGAAGGTTTTGGTGGATAGTACCTGCTAGTAATAATACCCTGCAATATACATTTAAACTATGCTAATTAAGTCCTAATCTTAAACCTAAGTACAAAGTTTAGATTCGATCTTATTAATCTTAATAAAATTTATTGCACTTCGTTTAATAAACGTGAAATTATCAATAGATTGTGAGATTAAAAACAGGGTATTAAATGCGTTCTATAATTGAATCATAAGTAAAGGTGGAAATAGTCTAATAAAAAGGTAATAAATTGTCAATACAGCGAATATCGATGCATAGAATAGAGGTCAAATTTTACAATTTGAATAAGATAATTAAACTTTCGATATACAGGAAGTCAATTTGAAGCCAACATTATTTATGCTAAAAGCACACAAAAATTATTGTTCTCGCGCTTAACACTTATGTCAAAAATTTAAAATAAAAAAAAATCATAAGCCCTACTTAATTTAACACTCAGCAATATGTATTTGACTTTCGAATTGATTGCTGTCGCCCCGATAAAGTTAATAATGAAAAAAAGTGAATGAATAATCCGATGCTATTCATATTTCCTTTATAAATCCCTTTTAATTTAAATACTACGATGGAGGAAGCATGGAATTGTTTTTGCTATTTGTTTATGGTGATATAAGTGGATTCAAACGAGAATTTTAATTCAGCTTGTAAAGTTTACATTTAATTGTTCGGATTTATCTTGCAAAAGCCCCTTTATATTCTCTGTTGGAATACGGGAGAGGACTATTCATTTAGTAGGATTGACCAACAGTACAGAAATTCACTCTTGTTTATTTTAAGTTTAACCAACAGGAATAAACATTAGAGAATAAACACAGTTGTGTCTAATACGAAATTTAAAGCAAATATTAACTAATTAATTATTCTTCGGTAAACAAATGATGAAACATATAGATAGATACTCAAAAGTGATTGAATACATAGTTTTATATTGCGCAAGAATAATCTGCGTTTTTATGCTATCACAATTAGCTTTTTAGAACGGATACTGAAAGTCATTGTGATGGACAAATAAGGATCTTCAATTTTGAAATGCGTCTTTGTTAAAGTAAGGTGAAAGTTGATTTTCAATTTACATTTGCAATTAATGCAATTGCAAGTTTAATTATTCACTGCTTTAAGATAAACACAGGTGTTTTAAATAAATAGTAATACTATTATTTAAACATAGGTAGAACATGAAAATTAAAATAAATATAGGTACGTACTACATTAGCAGTTATACTATTTCCACAGGCGGGCTTCATATGTAATTGAATTTTTGTAATGTTATATGATGGAAATATTTGTTTTATAAAAACGTTTTTACAATTATTGTAATGAATATTAATAATTTTATAAGATTTTAAAATGCAGTAGTAGTTAAAAGTAAATCTCTATGGTTTATTATTCATTTACTCAATTCTCAAATTGATAGGCAACATGATAAAAAACAGCTGAGGGTGGATTTTTTATTTTTATTTTATTTATTTATTTATTTACCTAACAGAATTATAATTCCATATACAGGATAAAATTAAAATAAAACAGTAAATCATATACATATATAACAAAAACTACTAGTAAGAAAAAAGTATTATTATAAATACTAACTTCCTCTAAATAACGAGCCATCGAAAAATTCATAATTGGAGTAGACTGTGAAATTGGGTTGATACTTTAGCCACTTCCACAAAATGACATTTATTATTTGACATTGAAACTATAAGTTTGTGTCAAATTTTTCAAAACTCTTATTAAGAAAATTGTTTGTGTTTAGATGTAAATGGACAACATTTTCAACAACTTCTCTAGGTATATGTAAATTTTGATTTTGATTTCGATATTAAATAAATTATTTGTTTTCTTTTTTGTTGTAGTATCATTTCAATGCTATAGCCTTTTTTTACAATGAAACCAAATGAAACTGTCAAGCATCAAGTAATGTGTCATTATGTGGAAGTGGTTAAAGTACCAACCCAATTTCACAGTCTACTCCAATTATGAATTTTTTCGATGGCTCGTTATAAAAAAATATAAAAAAGCATAAAACAAGAAACAAGACTGAGACTAATAAGATATATGAATATAAACAATAGTCTGTACATGTAAACAAAAGCAATAGAAACAAAAACAAGAACATCCAGCAATTAATTAAATCAAGATAAATACTAGAAAGAATATTTATCGCAGGTGTCCTAGAGAAGCCGTTTGAAGGTCAACAAAACAAGGGAAATGTATATCTATATCCGAAGAAATCTGCTGATAACGCAGACAGGAGACCTTACCAACACATTTGTTCGAGGAAAATGAAGATAGAAAGTACAGGAAGGACGTGTGAAGAATGGTGGGACAAAAAAATTAAAGAAAGATAATAGCAATGGGCAGTCAAGCTCGTTGTGAAGAAGTCTATGAAAGAAGTTGAGGCTGACTACAAAATGTCTAAGGGGGAGAGAAGGCATGTGGAAGCGAGAAGAGTTGAGTGTGACCAAAGCCCTGTGGGATAGACACCGTTCACCTTAAACCACATGTATTTAAAAAATCGTCGCTGAACTTGCTCAGGTAGACGTTTTTGTGCTAAATAAAATGGATACCATATCAAGCTGACATATTCCAAACGTGATCTCACCGATGAGTTAAATAAGGAAGTCAATGCGCTCACGTTAGAAAATTCACCACAGTTACGGGTAATAAATCCAAGAGTTTGTGTAGCCTGCTTAGACACATTGACACACTGATATGCTCATTGAAGGTCAGTATCATATCGAGGGTCACGCCCAAGTCTTTAATTGATTCGACACTTGATATAATCATATCCCCGAGTTGGCAATTAAAGTATATAATATTAAGCCTTTTGGTAAAAGATAAAATCTTGCATTTAACGTTTTCAAAGGTAAATTATTATTTTTGCTCCAAGTCCTGTATATTATCCAGATCGGCCTGTAGGGAGACTCCAGAAAATATCTTCAAGTAATCGGCAAAGAAAAGGTTATTAGACTGCAATTTCAAAAATTTTAGTGAAGTTCGATTTAATGGCAATAGGACGATAATTGGTAATGTCTCAAGTATCACCAGCTTTTAAAACGGGAAAAATTTTAATACTTTAATACAAATAGGATTATGTATAAGGTCTTCAACTCTATAAAAATAATAAGAAATGACGTAATAATGAAAGCAGTTTCAAAATTAAGTAAAAATATTGATCTACCAACGTACAGACTTATTCACTATAAATTACCAACGCTTTATTATCGTTACTATTCCGTCTAGAAAAAAATGTTTCGAATAGAAGTTGTGTTGCTGTCACTGAATTTTCTTCACATGCCATTAAAAATACAGTGGCGTGCAGATTCAACGAGATACAAAAAGTTTTTTAAATGGAATAACCTGTATATTATTAAATTTTTATAATGACCTTTTTTTTTCTGATTTCAAAAATATACTATATAATACCCGTATCTTAAACCGTTTTCGAGTTATTAAATGTCGAATATCGTAGTTACTGTAATTATGGAAAAGTTAACATGATTAAAGTAAGCTATGAAAACGACAACTTTGATGTTTGATAAGTGACATTTTCTTAATAAAATAGTCAAAACGGTTTACAGTAAAGACGAAAAAGTGCAAATATTTACCTGTTTCATACAAAATAACAAAGATTAACAAAGGTTGTGTCTGAACCCAGTTCGCTTAATGGGAACATGCTCCAATATCAATGGGCTAACTCGGTTTAATAGCAATATTTCCGGAAGCTTATAACATGAACTTAAAGCTATCGGACTAAAGCTTTCAAGAAGGTTCTTGAGTTTGTTGGGTTTCAAGATTGCAATTATTTTTGATTCCTTGAGCTCTGTTGGGATATATTCTGTCAATAGGATGTCTGAATAGAATTTACTCATCCACATCTTTGTGTGTTTCCCACGGTTCTTGAGGAATTTGGGATGGATTCGGTCGAATCTAGGTGCTTTACTAGATTTAGTATCATTCAGTGCTTTATCTGCCTCCTCTATCGTGAATGGCCTAGAGTATTCAGGATAGACTGTTGTTGCTTGGCGGCGGAGTGTCAGTTGACTCTTAATATTTGCGTTCCGTTGTTTTGTATTTGGGACCTTAGAGAGTGTTAAAATTCGTGCAGCGATTTGGTCAGCTGATACTTCCCGTGGCCCACGAGTAGGCGGGTTGGAGTTTCCTAGTGTCTTCAGGAGGCTCCAAACTTTCTTACTAGATCTTTTGAAGTCCACCCTACCTGTCGTTTCTTCCATTTTTACGGCGTTCCGTGTCTATACGATTAAGGAGTACATCCGCTATCTCAGAGATTCCGCTGTTCAGAAACTCATGATAAATCTGCTCCGTCTCTACTTACCTTTTTGCTGTTGCTATTATAGCTTTGGCGAATCTATTATAATTATAGATTTTTGGAAGGATAGATCTGACGACTTTGTTTAACTGCACTGCCAATTTATCCCATTGGGCCGTCCCAAGATTTCACCTAGGCCTAGGTGTAGAATGGATTATCGGGGTTTTACTTCCAGTTTCGAGACCTACCGGACGATGTTGGAAAAGTGTGGAAAGTCATATAGAATTTTCCTTGAGATTGGAATAACGATCAAGTTGTTGAACTAAAAATCTGACGCTCAGTAATTGCAAATTTTTTAAGCAATGAGGACGATCAGTAAAGTTACTTCAGAATGCGTGAATTACTATATTAAAATCATTGATACTCTTTATACGTCGATAATTATTGCATTGACCCGCAAATTTTATTTTCATGGTCTATCTTAGTATAAATAATAGGCACGCGATATTAAAATGCGTGATAAATGTATATGACATGGTATTGTAATTAGTTATTATTATTTTAATCAAACGTTTTGACTCTAAAACTAAAGGCAATTGATTGTAAGTGGATTGTGTGGTACAGTTTAAGTGAAATGTAGTCACACAATGCAGCACTTTCTATTCTGCGTGTCGCATCACTAGAAATTTCTCATTTATCAATAAAATATATAACAACATAATTTGAAACATACTTGAGTGGGTACAACCCACCAATTTTGTATAATACAAAAGTATTTTTAATAATATAAAAAATATTATTAAAAATGGCAACAGGGGCGTATTGACAATCATGTAGAAATGTGAAATACGTATCTACGTCTTTGGAGAAGATACATTCAAAAATACATAAAAGAACTTGTATTGTATTCTTCACACCCCATTTTTAATAATATTTTTTATATTATTAAAAATACTTTTGTATTATACAAAATTGGTGGGTTGTACCCACTCAAGTATGTTTCAAATTATGTTGTTATATACATTCGGTTCACGCCGAACAAGTAGTGAAGACACGAGAATACAGTTTTCTATAGATACGGTTGTTACCGACTATAGAAAACACGTCTGCTTCGGCTCTTGTTATGCAGACAGCGGTGAATATTCCTTCACGCTCTGTCTGAATAATTTCAGCTAGATAGTAACGTAGTTATGTTTGTTTGAATGTGTCTTCTCCAACAGGGGCGTATTGACAATCATGTAGAAATGTGAAATACGTATCTACGTCTTTGGAGAAGATACATTCAAAAATACATAAAAGAACTTGTATTGTATTCTTCACACCCCATTTTTAATAATATTTTTTATATTATTAAAAATACTTTTGTATTATACAAAATTGGTGGGTTGTACCCACTCAAGTATGTTTCAAATTATGTTGTTATATACATTCGGTTCACGCCGAACAAGTAGTGAAGACACGAGAATACAGTTTTCTATAGATACGGTTGTTACCGACTATAGAAAACACGTCTGCTTCGGCTCTTGTTATGCAGACAGCGGTGAATATTCCTTCACGCTCTGTCTGAATAATTTCAGCTAGATAGTAACGTAGTTATGTTTGTTTGAATGTGTCTTCTCCAACAGGGGCGTATTGACAATCATGTAGAAATGTGAAATACGTATCTACGTCTTTGGAGAAGATACATTCAAAAATACATAAAAGAACTTGTATTGTATTCTTCACACCCCATTTTTAATAATATTTTTTATATTATTAAAAATACTTTTGTATTAATAAAATATATGTTTGCTTCTTTTATACAGTAATCGACAAATTTTAATTTCTGGTACGAAAGTAGAAGAGGAAAAGAGCGCGACGGAGAAAAGTAAAGAAAGACATATAGCGAGAATGCCAATGAATGTATGCATAAGTACGATAAGGTTCAGTCAGATTATAGCTAGTCAGTAACTCTATTGCTTCAGAGGGTTGTAGAACGCATCTCAGAAATACGTATAAAATTCGCCACGAATATTTACAGAAAAAATATTTATTTCATGGTGTATTACTTTTATGAGGATGTACAACAAAGCTTATATTTTCCGCGTATAAATAAAATGAAATGAAATATTAATTCTAAATTATGTAAAAAAAGTAAATGTAACTCTTATGAAAAGAAAATAAATTAACTCTTCTTCGATAATAATAAAAAATAAATATTCTAAATTAAAGGTTCAAATAATCCACCACATTGTTCTTGGCAGTATGCCATAAAATTCTTGGCGCCTATAGAAAGAACCGACAATTGAATTATTTAAAATACCAGCCCATACATTTAATTTTTGTGGATATCGGGTATGTACAGGTACATTGAGATGTCTATTGGCATAATACCATTTTATGATTTGTGTCGTTTCTTGTGTTGTAAAAACATGTATGTTGAAATCGACTATTAATATACGCACGTAGAGAAATAAGTGTTGTACACCCGTTAAGTGTTTGTTAGGGAATAGGGCATGTTAAATGTGTATGTGTGTCCACCACTCTGCTTCTCCCTCCACTGTTTGAAAGCTGACATCGTTGGATATAACAGGCATACACTATACAGACTGTCCCGTAAAAAACGCCAACATTCATAATTCCGTTATTTATTGTCCGGTTTTATTTAAACAAAAAGTAAATTTAATAGCATCAAAAACACTATAAGATAGCAGTGTTTTATTTGTTTTCAATTGTTTTCATTAATGTCAAACGACAGTCAAGTTTTTTATTTTAAATGGCAACATATATATTTTTGGCTATATTCGGATTGTATTTATTTTTCTGAATTCAACGATGTATAACATGTTAATTTTTGATAAACGTTTATTGCAAAAAAAAACTTTATAAATTTCATCTTTGTCTTCCTTTATTTATAAATATTCGAATGTGTCATGAAATATTTGAAATGTAAGTATTATAAATATTATTATAAGAAACAAAACACTTTACAATAAATGTTGAAATTGCCCGCCACCTTGTTTAACACATATCGCACATCTCCTAATAATAAAAAATAAAAAAAAAACTTTATAAATTTCATCTTTCATTATAGTAGACTTGGCCCAGTCCACTAGCATTATGTCAATGTTCCTTAAGTGTCAGCTTGACTTTATTAAGTTTTCTGTATTATCCTGTTTGAACGTTTTGCCGCAACAAAAAGCGTATTTTCGTTAAAAATGAATAACAATGAATTAACGGACATGTTACAAGTGTTCTTTGAATGTAATAAAAATCGCCTTCAAACAGTTCGTCGGTACAGTGCTCGTTTTCCGGAGAGAGAAGTTCCAGGTTCGAAAATATTTCAGAGAATTGAAAAGAATTTAAGAAATTATGGATCATTTACCAAACCAAAAACACAAAAACGGAAATTCTCCGAAGATAAGGAATTAGATGTTCTTCTTGCAGTACAGCAAAATTCACGAACTTCGATTGGCGAAATTGCACATAATATTGGGGTATCAAAAACTACAGTTCATGGTATTTTAAGAAAACACAAACTTAAACCGTACATAGCTCGAAAAGTTCATGCATTAGAACAAAATGATCCTGGCCGAAGAATCCAGTTTTGTCGTTTTTATTTAAATGCATTAGAACAAGACCCGAATTTTTACAGAAGGATAATTTGGTCTGATGAATGCACTTTTAGCAACAACGGTATTTTTAATAGAAACATACATCGACAGTGGAGTGCAGACAATCCGAGATTTGTAATTGAAAATAATTTTCAAAGACGTTTCAACGTAAATGTTTGGTGTGGCATTTTAGGTGATCAATTAATTGGGCCATTTTTCATAGATGGTTGCTTAAATCAAGAAAAATACTACACTTTATTACACGAAAATCTCCAAAAATTTTTTAGATGAATTACCTTTGGCAAATTTAAATAGAATATTTTTTCAACAAGATGGGGCTCCCGCGCACAACGCCAGAGTAAATACTGATTTATTGAACACCCAATTTGGAAATAGGTGGATAGGAACATCCGGTCCTATCGAGTGGCCTGCGCGTTCACCGGATCTTACGCCCCTCGATTTTTGGTTGTGGGCTTATCTACAAGATCGAGTTTATTTAACAACTCCAGAAAATGTTGACATTTTAAGACAAAGAATTATTAACACTTGTCAAGAAGTACCTGCCGCTTGTCTTTTAAATGCGACCTTTGGAATAATTAGGAGATGTGCGATATGTGTTGAACAAGGTGGCGGGCAATTTCAACATTTATTGTAAAGTGTTTTGTTTCTTATAATTATATTTATAATACTTACATTTCCAATGTTTCATGACACATTCGAATATTTATAAATAATGGAAGACAAAGATTAAATTTATAAAGTTTTTTTTTTGCAATAAACGTTTATCAAAAATAAACATGTTATACATCGTTGAATTCAGAAAAAAAACCAATCCGAATATAGCCAAAAATATATATGTTGCCATTTAAAATAAAAAACTTGACTGTCGTTTGACATTAATGAAAACAATTGAAAACAAATAAAACACTGCTATCGTATAGTGTTTTTGATGCTTTTAAATTTACTTTTTGTTTAAATAAAACCGGACAATAAATAACGTAATTATGAATGTTGGCGTTTTTTACGGGACAGCCTGAACAGCCTGGACAGCCAAACAGAAATTAAAATTTGTCGACTACGGTATATGCACTTTTGACAGGAAATCTATTATTTAACTTTCAATATTTTTTTATGGTAACTGTTAAATCTAACAATTACCACAATAGAAACAGAGATTAATAACAAAACAAATTTCCTAGATATGACCTTAATAAAAAAAAAAATAAAATCTACACTACCTGGTATGCTAAACCTACATCATCGGAAGAATATATGAATTATTATACAACCCAACTATTTTCAATTAAAAAAAAGCGTTATTACAAATCTTGCAGATTGAGGCATGAAATTAAACAACCCTCAATACATAAAAGACATATTAAATGAAATAAAAACCGTTTTATCAGACAATAATTATCCGTCCACACTATATAATAGAATAATGAAACAAAGAGTGAACAAAATGTATAATTACCAACATATATAGAGTTAATAAACCAGTAAACACAACGAAAAAATATCTATTAATACCGTATCTATCTGAAAAATTAAACAAATTTTTTTATAAAAAAGTATAATATCCACATTGCTCACAAAAATTACAATAATTTAAGTTTCACTAAAACAAAATTAAAAGCAGCCATTCCACAGGAAAAGAAATCACCTGCAATTTATAGCATACCAATGTAATGATTGTAATCTTGTTTATATAGGTCAAACAGAACAACATAAACAACTTAAAAGAAAGAATCCACGGTCACAAATATTCAAAAAAGATAACAGCTTAAAAAAAACAGGAAATTAAAAATAGATCCACTTTCAATTACAAAGAAGTTAAAATACTACAAACCGAAATAAATTGCAAAGCAAGATCAGTATTAGAGTTAATTCATATTAAAAAAATATGAAGAAAATGCCATTAACGACCGTCATGAAATTACAAGTCTGTCGAAAAACAAGTGTTCATTTGAAAAGTCAATCTAGTAGCATGTGATTTACTGAGAACATTTTGAAGTATGTTTTATTATTATTATTTTTATTTAATTATTTAATTAAAATTTACTACTTAACCTACGAAGTCGTATATTTTGACAGTTTCATACATACAAATAAATAACAAATAATAGGTATTTATAGAAAACTATAACAAATGTTGAAAATGTTGTCCTTCAAGATCAATGAACTTTAAAATCCTATACGTATCTTTTTTCAATAACTTGTGAGTTGTACCAACAGAAAGGCTTACTTGTTGACTCAAATGTCGAACAGATGTTTGTGGTTCATTTTACATTATTTCTTCAACACGATTGACAACTTGAGGTGTACGTTTCTTAACTGCTCCGCTGCCTGATTTTCTTAAGAGACTACCAGTTTCAGAAAAAAGTTTTAAAGTTCTATTCAAAGTATTCTTAAATTGTATATAATCTATTACAAAATGTGGAAACTCAACTTGAAATTCTACCATGCAATCTTGAACTGAATAAACCCATAAACCATCAATTTTATTACTACTTCGAAAATAAGCCTGGACTAAAAAAATTTTATGATCTAAAGTGAAAGCCATTTTAAAACTGAGAAGCAATTTATTTAAACCAGAATCGACGCACGATTATTTTATGCACTAACTGATATTTGTGATTGACATTATCAAATGTCATTTGGATTTACGTTTACGGAACAACAAGCACATACTAATATATTTGCGTCTTATTCTATCAAAATTTCAAAGTAACCTAGATTGACTTTTCAAATGAACGCTTGTTATACCTCCCATTAATCAAAACATCCGTAATACAAATAACGTATAAATTCAAATCCAATAATACTTAAATATTTTAAACTCACCCACACCAAGACCAAAACACAAAAATTAAAAATATATACATATTATACATACTTACTAAAATTCAGTCTACTTCCATATGTTGAAAGTACAATATGCCAATTTTATATTTTAAGTAAAATATTTCAAATTGTTAAAAAAAATGTAAAAAAAAGAATACCAATTTTAAGTACCATTAATATATATAAATTTACATTTTACCAAAAACATTAGTTATTATACTATTGTTAGTTTAAATTTACCTTTGCAGGAACACATCTAGTAATTGTAATCAAATTTGTCTGATGAAGACAAAATAAAAGTCGAAACGTTAAAATGCGGGTTTTTATTTAATGAATAGTTATCAAGCCGAATTCCAAGAAATAATTAACCATTTATAATTAAGAGAACGGCTAAGAAAAATAGAAAAAGAAATTATATATATATATACGTATATATGTATATATATATATATATATATATATATATATATATATATATATATATAAGTTGATAGTTCTCTGAAAAACGAACTGTATATCAAAAGGTTAATAAATTCAAATAATACACCTCTAAAGAAATTTTAGATATTAACTTGCATCAGACTCTAATTACAAATTATGTACATAATAACAATTAGATAGATACCATGAAACTACTTTTACCGTGTTTACCATATGAAAGTGAGAATCTAAAAATATACGATACAATACGATTAGCGTAGTTTACTTTTACAATAGCATCTATGTAAGTTTATATTTTGTGAATCTGCTTTTAGTAAGAAAGAACATAATAAATAATTCAATTCTGTTAATGTGAAAGTGAGATCGGATTTTGACCCTTTCGAAAGTTATACATTTTACAGAAGTACATATGATCTTATATAGACCGTGCTGGTCTAGTGGGTAGGTCACTGGACTAGGTAGACTAGATCACCAGAACCGGGTTGATCGATTGATTATCTATTGTAAATTGTAATCTTTAAATTTTTTTGACTAAATTGTAACACTATTCTAACATAAAATAATATTAAAATAATAATGTTATAGAATATATCTGTTACATTTAACTAACACAAAACCAAAATATATGATAAGTAAATAAAGTAGTACATGTTCAAATTTGATGATTGAATTGATTCGGCTTTTATTTGATAAAGATCCATAATTTAGTATGTAATAATAATAATAATTTATTTCCTGATAATTATATGGAATGTTACAATGAAAAAGAAAACTATACATATATTATTGAATATAGCTTAAATACTATTGTTTATATTAAATGGTTTTTACATATTACAAGTAAAGAAATCGTCTATTGTAAAACGACAATTTTTGTACCAGAGTAGTGGCTGAAAGTACCTGATGAAGCCATTGTGCTGGCAAAACAATTGTCGTTTTACGATTACGTATTAGAAAATGTGAAGATTTTAACTATTAGTGTTAGTTAGAAATTAAAATCGAAAAGTTTTTTACGGAATAGGAAGCATTTTCCATTAGTCACTTCCTTAAACGCTTTTTAGATGTGGTACCTCTATTTGCAAATATTGCTTTCTACATTTTACTACGCTAATTATTCCAATTTTTAATTGAAAAAAAATTCGCCCTGAAGCGGGATTCGTACCCACGTCTATGGTTTGTTGGAACACCGCTCTACCACTTGAGCTATCAAGAACTATGAATCCAAATATACTGGGACGCCTAAAATCTCATTAAGGAAGCAGATGTGAATATTTGCCAGTAGTCGGCAGTTATTACAAATTAATTGCATTTTCGCGTAGTAATGTGAATGTAAATATGGCTTTCTACATTTTACGAACCCACGTCATTATATTACAATAGTGCAGGATTGTGTGGGTGTCCCAAACGAGCCCAGGGCACGAAGGCCGTAGGTGTAATAAAAAGGTAGATGAATTGGCTTCACAGATCTCGTCTATAGCCTTCTTTTGGCCGGAGTCTTCCCCTTTGGCATTGCAGAAAGAATTATTAAAACTTCCATAAAAAAGTAGCCTGAAAATAAATGTAGCGAAAGGTGGAAGAACTTCCCAGTTCAGGCAAATGCAGGCGCAACAGTTTCTTAGGGAACATTTACTCAAGTTTACAACGGACCTAATTGGTTATTCCGACTTATTCCTCTTCGGTTCATATTTATCCAGACCTTCTCTCTCAGTACTTTGTTCAAGGTATTCTCCATATCATCAAAAGCTATTTACACTTTCTTTTTCTCTTGTATGGCTGTCCGAGTTACTTGTTTCAGCGTGTTTACGTGGTCCTGTACACTTCCCCCATGTCTAAATTCTCTTAGAGATTAATCTAGTGTGCTTTCTGTTCTTGGTCCTATTAAGTAGTTCAGAATACATTAGAAAATTTTGATTGCTATGCTACGAAGTGTCTCCAAATGTCTCCAGAATCACATGTCATGTAAACTTAATATACAGATATACGCATACTGGCAGAAAAATAAAAAAATATTGTATAAGATTTCGAAAGCGTTCATACAATGTCTTGAATTGAATCAGTTTGTTGTTGATTTAATTAATAAATTTCTAGACCAACTAATGCCCCTACATATTGCAAATTCAATTGCAAACCTTTTTTAAAAGCCAGATGTGCCTTTTCTTGATCGTTCAATTTCACAAGACAATGACGAAAATACATAGTTTTACATATCGTTGTTACGGTTTGGGAAAAAAACAGTCCATCTGCCATTCCGGTACATTCTACTTAATTAATTCGTTCTTTCGTTCCCGGTGGTTCTGCAACCAGTTTTGCTTGCGTAAAATCGTGCAGATCGTTACCAATTCGACAATAGATGTCGCCCTTAGTTTTTACAACTATTTTTATATTCCACGTTAATTAGACGCGAGTCCTTGTAATCTATCCAGCTGTTTATAACTATTTTCTAAATTAATTTAGGATGTCGAATTCATGTAGCTTCGCGGATTGAGGTAGTCCTTGTCGTGGTTTTAAAATTGATCGATGTGTGGCGCTGTCTGACTTGCGTCTATATGCCATTCGTTCGTTGATCGTTGTCTACGCAAGTTGTACTTTTAGTTAAGTACGAGAAAGGCGTTACGGTAAGAAATATCTTGATCCTTTGTACTTTATCTAATGGTTGTCCTTTTATCCTTTGTAGGATATATTTTTATCGTATACCTGTTAGGGTATTTTCCTTCGCCTACGTTTACGATTCATGTAGAACTTCGCTAGTACCAGGGGTATACGAGATTGTTCCCATTTGACAAGGTAATTCAATCCATCCCCGGATGATTAAAGTAGTGTTAAATTTTGGATGAAAACCATGTGAAAACGGCGTCAATTTTACACCCGTTTGTGGAATTTTCCCGAGACTTGGTTTGTAGAAAAAAAGGCTTCTAGAACATTTATTGACGTCAGCAAGATGGCGGAATACCATTGAGATGTATGGCCGGAAGTGTTTTGGCGGAAATTTGTTAAGAATAAGTCAATAGTTTTTTCTTGGATCCCTTTGAGGGTATTCCCATAAAGGTTGTAGTTTAAGCAGTAGCGAAGACAATTTAAAGTAGGTGTCATAATTTCTTTTTATTCTTAAACATAAGGGCAATTCATAACCTCTTGTGCTTATTTATGTGTGTTGACATTTCATTTGCATAAGGCTCGAGAGAAAGCCGGTTACTAGATATTTTGTGCATTCGATGCAGTTTGAACCTTTCATAAAGGCTAGCATCGTAATATTCTGTCAGATTATTACATATCATTTAGTATAGAGCTCGGTTATGGTGATGAGCATTTTAATTGTGTTAATTCATAAGTAATTTATGGCCAATTCATTACTGTACAGCGAATAGTTTATTCGCTCAGCTTTTCTTATTAATTTCATGTAACTTAGTTGGCCGTTCAAGGCAATAATCAATGTTTAATTAGTAGATAGGTTGTTACACACCAAGTTACGTTCTATTTCCTTGTAGTATTATTTATACTGGTTGGCTAACTTCTTTAGCAGCCAGGTGAAACTTGTATTGTTATTCTATACGAGACATTTGTCCTTCAGATGAGCCTTCGTACTGGTTAAGTATTATTTTGGGGTACGTTGCTGTTTGAATTATGGAAAATATATTTTTTTCTATTTTGCGTTCGTAATAAACTCATTATGAAACCCAAAATAATTTCGTTTTGATATACTTTTTTTTTTCATTTTTCAATATTGGCTTTTTTCGAACAAAGAAATAAATTTCTTATTGCTGTCATTTGATATTAGGAATTTAAGTACGCAACTGGGGTGGAGTACAAGATATATTAGTTTCTATGTTACCTATGTTTACATTTTTAAATAAAGTATCAAGTAAAGTCTTTTGTCGCACTCGTTCTTTAGAAAACTCGCGATTTTTCTGCAGTGGATTTTGAATGCAGATGTCTCCCGGTTCATCGCAGCCGACATTCAGTACCGGTGAAGTAATCTTACATCGCGTTCATAAGACTGCAGCTCCGTAACATGTAGGAAAAACATATTATTAAGAGAAAAGAGAAAATGGATCAAGAAAAATTAAATCACGTGATGTGACCTGTTTTTCTTTGTTTAGGAAAATATCAAAGCTGGAATGTTGAAGCTCTATATGGAATAATGTAATGTGGGAGGAATCGTGCGTACCGAATGAGATCGGAAAACAAAACAAACACGTATATTATCTGTGCCTTTGATACTTCATCAAAAATAGAATTAATAATTGTAAAATGGAACGATTATAGACAGAAGTGCGTGTAATTATATCTATTTGTTCGCAAAACTCTTTAATGATTGATAGGCATAATGTAGTAAGAGTAAATATACCTACAATTGTAGTAATACTGATTAAATCGTCTTTTTATTATAAAAATGATATAGTTCTAGTCAGTGAAATTATTGATGTGTAACATTAAAAAGAAATAGTGTATTTTCTCAATGAGTAGAAGGGAATATTACGGATCAGTTTTTGTAGTAATATCAAATATACTTATACATTAATCAAAATTAGATATATTGTGTATAAACCTGAATTTCAAAGAAATTACTGGATGGATATTATTACAAACCGGCGGCTTTGCAGGTTTCTGGTTTAAGGGTGCCGTGCTAATAATAATGAAATTATTCTATAATAAAATAATTAGTGGTGCTGGTGAAGTTTCATCAAAGGTCCAGGACGTGTGTGATAATGGTTAATTAAATAAATATACTATAACTTACTTACTAAATAAAACACAGGAGCGTTGTCCTTAAAGTTTGTATTTATATCTACACAAGAAGAAATTGAACTTGGTATATTTAAATGTAATTAAACAAATGTAATATATACACGAGGAGCGGTAAATAAGTAATTGAAAATTAACACAAAATACACTGAAAACTAACGTTAAATTGAGCAGTAAATTAAATGTTAATTAATTACGATTAATATAAAATAATCTCTGTATCGAACAATACAGAGTTACCTTTGAGTGGCGAAGATGGTCAGCCACGTGGTCTGCGAAGATATACTTGGTCAAGTATATGTAGAGCGATGTTTGGCCGGAGGAACAAGAAATCAATTAATTAAGTTAATGTGAATTAATATGAATTCGTTTAAAAGAATAATATATATCGAATAATACAAAATTAACTTCTAATTGCAGAGATGTAAGGGGCACGTGTATCGTGCCAGTACTTGACTAGTACGGCGGGGAAGATGTGTCTCTTACGAGGATTCTAACGATAAGAAGCCTCATAGTTTGTGTCGATAGAACACTGGTTTAGGAGAAAGGTCTGTTTTATGACCTAAGTCGAAGGGAGGGTCGATATCTTGAATAATAATTAATAAGAAGCACGATCTGAAGAGTTCTATCGCTGGCATAAATATTATTAAAATATCCCTTGTGAAATAAGCTTTCTAATGATATGAAACACCATAGAAAATGTACGTAATTAAATTAAAGCAATTTAATGAAATTTATATAGAAATTCCCTGTGAACGTTAGAGTTGTTGGCGGGTCAGGTAGTAGACAAAGGGTCTCTCGTTTAGGAATATAACAAAAGAAATGCTTTCTCTTTGCAAACGAATATGTACAGAAAAATGTCTTAAGTTAAATATATTTTAATACGAGATATTTAAAGAAGAAGATATAATTTAAAAATAAATTAAAAATATTCTTATATGCGAAGCGTAACAATATGTTCGATGTTAAGAACGATAATAAAATACATAGATCTGTGGTGGTAAATTAAAAAATTTAAGGTCACGGAAAAATAATAACAAGGAATAAAACTTCAAAATAAAATATTTTATTCTAAAAGAATATAATAACATAATAGAAGTACTATGATTCTAAATTAATAATGATATAATTAATAAAACGGGATAATATAGATAGCTTGCATAAGCGGCGAGCGAAGCTGGTACGGATGTCACCACCAGTCTACACCGTATATCAGATGTTCGATGTCAAAAACGCATATATCGTCAGACATACGAAAGAGTGATGTATAGGGTTATTCATTATGAATTACCCATCATTACCATCGTTATTATTGCATACAAATAAATATGATAGGCCAGCTCATAACTAGCCAGAATAACTAAAAATTGTGTTAGTTTTCGAGATAATGGCCCTTTATGAATTTCGAGAAAATCGAAAAAAAAATTGATATTCTAAGATTCTAATTTTCAAATGCAACTGCTACTATCCCCCTGAGGAGAAATTTGAGTACGATCGTAGGATCCAATAGAACTCTTCCGAAATGTTTCTGTCTGAGACCCTTCAGTTCCTCACAAGTGCATATTATATGAAAGCCAGTTTTCTTATGTTTTTCCTATCTCCTACGCTAGGGCTCGCTAACCAACGCCATGCAGTACATATGCCTCCTTATAGCACAATGTTCAGTAATCAAACCGATAATATTTTTATTTCATTTTTATTACTACGAATTAGGTTGGCTGAAAGCCTAGCGTTCAGCTCCTGTAGTAGTGTCTCAGTATGGAGTTGACCTTCCGTTAGCCTACATTTCTTCTTATGTTCTTTTTCAAATCATAACCAGATCTCCCTTCTAGAGGAATCCTTAACGATTCCACACAGAAGTTCTGGTCGTGAACTCGTGCGATAAAATGGTGCCTTATGAAATTTGTGCTTCAATATATTAGTTTACCTAATCTGACAGCAGCTGGATGGTTTGGGATAGTACGCAATACTTTTTATAGAAGGCAAAGGCATCATGAAAATCTTTTTTATTATAATAACAATCTTTATTCATTTCATAATGCATACAGCTTGAAATTCGTAACAAGAAAACAACAATTCGATTCATATACAGGGTTAGGCAAATGTATGGATCCATTCTAATACCTTTGATACGGTTACTTATATTTTAATAAAATTTTCCACATTTAAGTAAATGCAAATAAGGACTTCGAAGAGCATATCAGATTTCCGGTTTAGCCGGAAACGATGTTAAATTTTTATTTTAAATGAAACACCCTGTATATTTTTACGAATTTTAATAGAGCTCTACTCTTGGAGTTCAACAATAATAAGGTTTGTCACCCATTTGTTTAACAATGACAGAATATGTAATTAAATCTAATAATGCAAATTTTATTGAGAATAAGAAAAATAAACACAAAAAATATAAACAAAATCAATATCATTGAAGAAAGTTTTCGAAATGATGACCGTTCACTTGTTTACAATATTCAATTCTATGAACAAATTCTTGAATGACATTTTCCAAAGCTTCCTCACGAATTAATTGCACATCAATTATTTTCTGCCGTAACTCGTCCAGATTATGCTGTCATCAAGTATAAACTACAGATTTTATAGGATCCCAATGGAAAAAATCTAGGGGATTTAAATCTGGAGACCGCCATTCAATCAATCCTCTACAAATAATCCACCGATTTGAGAATGTTTCGTTTAAAAAATTTCTAACCTTAAGGACATCTCCATCTGGTTAGAATCAAACACTTACAAGTAATTCCCCCACTTCCTAAATATTAGGAACAACTTGATCACGTAAAAGATCTAAATATCTGTGTCTAGTTAGTGTACCATAAATGAAAAAAGGACATAATATTATTCCCGAAAATACCAGCCAAAACCTTTAATATCTGCGCATGTCGTGCTTGCGTTTCTAGCATCTAATGAGGGTTATCTATTGTCCAATATCGATAATTACGGCGATTAACGGTACCATTCAAACAAAACGTAGCCTCGTCGGAAAACAGCAAATTGTATGTAAACTATTGGTAATTTTTGCTAATCTCCATCACTCTTCCGCAAAATTCAATTCTACGATCATAATCCCCATCTAATAATTCTTGCACTAAGTGTGACTAATACGGACGATATTTTTCGTGCTTCAATATTCTGGCTACTGATCGGCAACCTATATCATAGTTTGGTGCGAGGGATGTAGTAGAAGTTTGAGGTAATTCTTCTAATGCTACATGAATATCTTGAGCAATAACTTCATTAGTTGCGACTTTTGGTCGTCTGCTTTTGGGTAAGTTATACCTTCTCGAAGTTTTACCAATGGCAGTTCGTGATATTGGATGTCGATTTTAAAGTAAATCGCATACTTCTTCATGAGTTCTGACGTAGTCACCAAAACCAATCATCATCAGAATTTTAATACGTTCTTTTTCAGTTAATTGAACCATTATTAATATTTGAACGTCTACAAAGTTCATTCTCACATTTAAGTCAAGTATTGAATACATAGACATGATTTTAAAATATTAGTTTTAATTAAATATCTTTGTCGTTGTTGAAAGGGTGCCAAATCTTATTATTACAGAATTTTCCAAGCAGAGCTCTATTGAAATTCGTAAAAAATATGCATGGTATTTCATTTAAAATAAAAAGTTAACATCGTTTCTGGCAAAACCTGAAATCTGATTCGGATATAAATATATTTATCGAATCTCTGATTTGAATTTAATTAATGGCGGAAAATCTAGCTCGTCATATCAAAGATAACCCTGTATATAAAACATTAGACAATCTTAAAATTACACAAACATGCTAAATAACCACTCTTTCTGTGGAGAAATCGTTGATATTATAAAACATTTTCTTTCATAAATACTTATAGTATATTTAAGTTTATTTGGCAGCAAATCTTTTATTTCTAAGGGCAAGTGATTACACAAGCCAACAAAATTAATTTATTTTCTTGGTGCCGAGAAACTGACAACTGATTTTGGATATATTTAATGTACTGATTCCAAATATACCTGACTTTTTTTCGTAGCAGCTCTAGTGTTTGAGATCCATTCCGTTTTAGTAACAGGCAAAAATAATGAAGTAATAGTATTTTTACACAAAATATCCTTGCTTTTTGTTTTCGGGACAACAGAACTAAAGATCAGCACTGGGTTAGCAAAAATTGACCCTTATGCAACGTCATGGTTCCAGGAAAAGGAAACATAATCAACGAACCTTTCGTTGCGAGAGAGAAAATCATATTTCCACCTTTGCATATCAAGTTGGAACTTATAAAGCAATTCGTGTAGACCCTAAATCGATATGGACTTTGCTTTGGGTACTTAATACGTAAATTTCCTGAGCCTAGCATGGAAAAATTGAATAAAGATGGCCCTCGGATAAGACAGCTTAGAAAAAATCATTTACCACAGCAATGAACGAGATTGAATCTATGGCTTGATATTCATTTGTTCAAGTAGTACAAAATTTTCTTGGCAATCATAAAGCAGCGAATCACACAGAATCAGTGCAATATGTTTTGTAAATTTAATATTCTTGATTGTAACATGAGCATAAAGCTTCACTACCTCCACAACCACTTAGATCAATTCCCACAAAACCTAGGTGATTACAGTGAAAAACAAAGTGAAAGTTTTCAATAGGACCTTCAGATGATGGAAGAACGATATCAAAGAAGATGTGATACCCACATCATGGCCGATTACTGTTGGAGTCGGCAGCGAGACTGTCCTACTGAACTCCATGCTAGAAAATCGTATACAAGATTCTTTTTAGTAATAAGTCATAAATACATAAGTTAAATTTCGAGAGCGTTGAAATTTAACAAAAAAATTTATTTGTTTTGCGGTTTTGACAATAAGTTACAATATAGATTTAAACTAGATTACACTGAGGTTACTAGCGATCTGTGTCGCGTACAGTTACACTAATAACTCTATCAACTAATGCTTTGCCCATCTTTATATATTAAATATTATCTTATCTTACTCCACGTGTATCCGGCTGAATGAATGAAATTGCTGAGTGTACGTCTGGTAGTAATGAGTGGATTGTATTATATATGGACTTGTAGCTCCTTCCGCCTTACATGCGAGATTATCCTTAAAAAGGTAAATCTTGCATTCTTTTCTTATCGGCATCTGTTTGTTTTTTAACCTTTTGTTTAGTCCTTATCTTTTTATATAATTTAAACAAAAGAATTGGAAGTATTAATAGTATTAATATGAATGTAATTATATAAACTAAAGAACTACTTGCTTAATTTTGCTTAACATTTCCTTTTGATTATTAATTCTATCTGAAAGATTTAAAATACTTACTTCAGTGAAATTTATTATTTTAATTTGATTATGATTTTCACTGTATTCCATTAAATTTAGTTTCATATTAATTGTTGATTTATAATTTTTTATAATTTGGTTTTTAATATGAAATTCACAATTATTAAAGTTATTAATCAAATAAATTCCTTTTATTAATTTAATATCAATTTGTTCATTGCATTTTTGAATTAATTTATTTTCTGTAGGACTAAGAATTAATTTCATATTATTTTCAATATCTCTTACTTCAAAATCTTGAATAGTGAAAGATTGATAAATACAATTTTTATAATTATTATCCATTTGTAAAATATGGACTTCACATAATGAATTATTTGAAATATAAAATTCTGAATCATGATTACATAAGAATGTTTGTTTTGATATTTGAGGACAAATTTGATTTGATATGATATACTTATTGTCTTTTATGCCAACGTATTTAATTTTAGTATTTGTGTGTGAGTAATTTGTTTAAAAGTATTATTTCCTTCGTAAATAGGCAGAGCATTTTACATAAAATATTGAAATGCTTCATTACTTACAATAGGTATTAACAATATAAATGTAAAATAAGTATTAGTTTGATATACTCTAAATTTGAATTAAACTTTCTATTTGGTACAGGTTATTTATTAGTAGCTCAAACGGAAATTTCTTATTTACATTTAAATGGATATTTTTAATACTACTGTTAATCCTATTCCGATAAGGATTCTGGAACATTCGCTAATTTTAATGAATTTATATGATAACGTAAAATTTTATTCTTTTTTGTTTTAACTTCAACTGTTCCATTTTCATTGATTTTCGTAACTGTGTATGGCCCTTGATATCTTTCTTTTCGTTTTCTGTGAATAGTATTTATGGGGTTTTACATATACTGCCTGACCTATTTTTATTTCTTCGTTTTCTCTATTTTTATTTATTTTAATGATTTTCTTTTCTTTATCTTCTTGCATTTTATTTGCAATTTTATTATAGAGATATTTCGTGCGTTCTTTATGTTTTTGAATATAATCTTGATAATACGTTTCATCGTAATATAGGTCCATTGGTTCTTTTGTATTAGTGTGTCCATACAAGAGTTCAAAAGGTTAGGTTCCTGTTGCTGAATGATTAGTCGAGTTGTATGCTAACAGTGATAATTTCATTATCTGTTTTATATCTTGAGTTAGTTTTTGATTTTTTATTAATCTGATATGTTCTAAAAGTGTTGAATGTAATCGTTCAATTGGTGCATTCGAATTTGGATTTAAAGGCGTTGTATAGTGAACATTGATTCTATATAATTTTAATAATTCTTTTAATGTTGCATTATTAAATTCTAAACCGTTATCCATTACAATTTCTTTTGGTGAACCGTGTATACTAAAACTTTCTATTAATTTATCAACTACTTCGACTGCTGTTTTTCCTTGAATTGGATATACTTGTGCATATTTTGTGAATGTATCTATTATAGATAGAAAATTTTGTGAATTTATTGATATCGTATCAACGTGAATTTTATCAAATGGTTTCTCTATTAATTTCGTTAATTGAAAAGGTAATTTCGGTGAGGCTCTATCATATTTGTTTCTTTGACATATTTCGCATCTCTTAATATAATTTGTTATATCATCCTTCATTTGACTCCAGTAATAATTCTTCTTTATCTGTTTTAAAGTTTCATTGATTCCTCTGTGATTAGCTTTTCCTTCATGGTTTTGCATTATGATTTCAATCTTTTCCTCTGGTGTTTCGATTATTCTTACCCTTCGAAGACATCTGTAAATTTTTGGTCCGTTGTTATTGAAGTGTTCGATATAAACTTGACACATTTCTTTATAAATTTCATCTGTTGTGTATATGTAGTAATTTCCTTGAGGCATTATGTCCTTTATTAAATCTATCAATTCTTGTTTCAGATTTTTCTTCTCCAATTTTGCGTGGTATATTACTTTAGCATTTTTCGTATCAAATGTCACTGTTGTCGGAAATATATGTGTTTCTATGAATTCTTGTATCTTCTGTATATCTATTGCCATATCGGTTATTGGTATTGATGTTTCTGGTTCTACATTTACATTGCTATGCAGTGAGTCATCGTCTTCTTGTTGTTTATTAGGATTATGTTCTATTCTTCCTAGTTCTTGTAGAATGTTATCTATTTCTTCCTGATTTCTTGATTTTTGTATTATTTCTTCCATTGTTAATTCTCGTGGTTCTAGATTTCGTAGTAAGTCATCTAGTTCTTCATTATCAACTTGTGGTATTATAGATGATGTATCTTCTTGTAATAATTCATCTACATTATCTTCTTGGTTATGTAATTCGATTCTCGATAATGCATCCGCATTTTTATTAATTTTTCCCTTTTTATATATAATTTCATAATCGTACTCACTTAATTTTATCTTTCATCGTTGTAATTTCGAGTTTGGTTCTTTCAAATTATGTAACCACACTAATGGTTTATGATCTGTGATTATCGTCAATTTTCTTCCAAATATATAAGGTCGAAATTGTTTACACGCCCAAATAATTGCTAACAGTTCTTTTTCTACTGTTGAATATTTTTGTTCTGTTTCCGATAATGTTCTTGATGAATAAAATATTGGTCTGTCTTGTCCTATCGTTCCTTGTGATAATACTGCTCCTATTGCTACATTGCTTGCATTCGTTGTTACTAAAAATTGTTTGTTAAAATCTGGATATTGTAATACTGGTTCATTACAAAGTATCTTTTTACAAAGTTCAAATGTTGTTGTATATTCTTCTGTGAATTCAATTTTACTTCCCTTTTTTAAATATTTGGTTAATGATTTTGTAATTTTAGCAAAGTCTTTTATAAATTTTCTGTAATATCCTAATAATCCTAAAAAATGTTTTGATTTCTTTTTGTGTTTTTGGTATTGGATATCCCTTTATTGCTTCAATCTTATCTGGATTTGGTTTTACTCCATCTTTCGTTATTATATGTCCTAAATAAGCAATTTCTTTTCTTAAAAATTCACATTTATCCATTGATAATTTCAAATTAGCTTCTCTTAAGCGTTTAAATACTTTCTTTAATTTTTGTTGATGTTCTTCTAGTGATGCTGCATATATTATTATATCATCTAGGTATACGTGACATGTGTCTACTGTTAGACCTCTTAAAATATGATTCATTACTCTTTGAAATGTTGCTGGGCTGTTTTTAAGACCAAATGGCATTCTTAAAAATTCATAGTGATTATCTTCTGTGCTAAATGCTGTTTTCTCTCTATCCTTTTCTTCCATCTCGACTTGATGATAGCCAGACGCTAAATCTAATGTCGTGAAATATTTAGCTCTTCCTAATTTATCTAATATATCGTGTATATTAGGAATTGGGAATTTATCGTCGATGGTTTCCTCATTTAATTTTCTATAATCTATTACCATTCTATATTTCTTGATTCCTGATGCATCCATTTTTTTTGGTACTATCGCTACTGGTGCTGACCATGGGCTTATACTGGGTTGTATAATGTTTTGTTCTAACATGCTCTTTATTTGTTTATTTATTTCTTCTCTTTGTATTGGTGATTTCCTATAAGGCTTTTGATATATTGGAGTTTCATCTTTTAATCGTATCTGATGTTTAATTTCTGATGTGAATGTTAAAGGTAATTCTTCACTGTGACATAAATCTTGATATTCTATACATAATTTTCTTATCATTTCTTTTTCTTCTTTATTCAGATGATCTAATCGTAGCTTTGCCTCTAATGTTCTTCTATGAATTTCTTTAATCCTTTTCATTGATAATTTTCCTTTTATTGTGTTTTCTTCAACATAATTGTCTTCTTCAGTTAAAATTGGTTTTTCTAATTTTATTTCCACTGGGTAGTTATTGAAGTTTACGATTTCAGTAATTGCGTAGTAATCTTCTGTGGTCGTGATGTTTTCAGGTATTTCTACTACTGGTGCTATTCTTTGATGATTTATATGTACTTCTTTTAGATTTCGATCTACAGGTATTTTAATTATTTTTCTTTCTCTTGGTCCTATTTTAATTTTTGGGTTGTCAAAATATAATTGTATTTCCGCGAAACTTGTGCGAAGTTTTTTAGTTTTAAAATCTATTATGGAATTCATTTTTTCCAATAATCTTAAACCTATTATTCCATCATATTTTTTAGAAAAATCTACTATATTAAATTCGTGTATTTGTCCGTACGCGTTAAATGTGTGTAAAGAAGGTATTCTAAGAACGTAATTATGATATGTGGTACCGTGCATTGTTGTTACTGAAAATGGTGAATATTTAATATAATTTGGAAAATGATTTAGAGCTAATTCAGTTGAAATTGAGGATGCTGATGCACCTGTATCAATTAGAAATTTTGCATTAATTTCTGGTATATAAATATAAGGTAATCGTACACAATGTTGTTGATTAAATTCTAAATGATTTCTTAACTTTATACCGGATGTTGGACATTCGGTGGTGTCTTTTTATAACGTTGATGGGTACCTCGACGAGATTTTGATCGTTTTGGCGTTCGTCCCAGTTCAAACGTTGCACCTTTTGGAAATTTTGATACTCCAGGCCTTGTGTAACCGTCGTTGAATCAAATTGCTCGTACTGTCGCTTTTTGTTCTTTCTCTGGGCCAATTATGGTCAATATGTGTAAGTATTCAGAGAGAATAGACGTAATTGAAATTCACACTCACTATTTTCGACGTTTGTAATTCTCCAACAGTGATTGCCAAGATCCGTCCTGACTGCGCCAGTTAAATTTCGAGAGCGTTGAAATTTAACAAAAAAATTTATTTGTTTTGCGGTTTTGACAATACGTTACAATATAGATTTAAACTAGATTACACTGAGGTTACTAGCGATCTGTGTCGCGTACAGTTACACTAATAACTCTATCAACTAATGCTTTGCCCATCTTTATATATTAAATATTATCTTATCTTAATCCACGTGTATCCGGCTGAATGAATGAAATTGCTGAGTGTACGTCTGGTAGTAATGAATGGATTGTATTATATATGGACTCGTAACTCATATTTATATCTACTTTGTGAATTAAATACTTCACTTTTTATTATTTGTTTTTTATGAGATTTTGTCGAAGATACTGGTACTTATAACTTGAAATGTACATGAATTAAAAAGAAGATGATTTTTTTTCTAAAAGAGGTCAATGTAGCATTCCTCAAAAACTAGATCTCGAAGGACTAAATTTTGAGAGTTGTTTTGGATCCTACACCTAAAAATTACCTAGAAAACGTTAAAAAAGGGCAGGCACCAAAATGTGTGTTGGGCTGTGTTATAGATCTGTAAGCATCTAAACAAACAAGATTTTTATTCTTCTAAATCTCCTTCTAGCTGCCAGAAGGTATATATATGCCATACAAGCCTTTGCTAATAATGATAGAATAATATTTAGCCTTCGATTTAGAACAAAATTAAATTAAGCATCAGCTTGTTCCATTTTATCACTTCCAAGCAAGCAAAAATATGCACGACCCAAATAAATTTTATATGAACAAAAAATAATAGGCTTATAGTCTCACGCTTGAACAGGTATTGAAAGTTTATGTATAATATACTTATTTTTAACAGACCTTGTACGGGATTTTGTTCTACACCTATAATTATAAAACTTCTTAATCAAATATTCGCTTTAGTTAAAGTCATTCTCATCAAATGAATTATGAACGGCTGCTATACCAACCATGTGTTAATAATTTATTATACATACTATCCTTGTAATTATGTTTTTCATAGGCGGCGAGTTTAGGTAATAAAAGTGTAAGCACGGCGTACCTCTTGCATAAAACTTTAATAAGCGAGAAAACGAGTTTGTTTAGATTATCGAGTTGATGATATATTACTTCATATGTTGAACATTTAGCACTATTGTAGATTTAGGTAAATTAACAATAAAATTCGGGAAACATAGCGAATTTTGTTTAGCATTGTTTAAATAAATATAAACGACAATTTTATTGTTTATATTATGGTCAATAGCTGTAAGTATTCAGAGAGAATAGACGTAATTTCAAGGTGTTAATTAGTAGAAAGTCTTGAGGAACGAAGAAATAATTAACCTACTTAAAGAATGGTAATACAAAGTATACAAAAGTGAATAAAAAGAGAATAAATATAAAGAAAAAGTACAATGAAATCCAAGCTTGCTTTGCCATACTATAGAACGTAGAAATTGTATAAAATAAAAACAACTATAATAAAATCAAAAATATTATTAAAAAATGGGCATGGAGAATACAGTATACACATACGAGGGATAAGCTGAATAAGAAAATCTAGTAGACTGCGAAAAAGATCCTATAGTGTTTATTTAGAGCAACTGTTTATCAGGCATTTGACGTTTTGTTGTTGAAGTTACATTCGTTATAACTCAGCTACTTATTTTTTAAAAGTAAAAGAAAATGAAATAATAATTTATATAATTTATTATGATTTTAAGAGGCTTAAGCGCTTATGAGTGCAAGGAGAGTTTTGTTTCAGTTTCTAGTGAATAAGCACCTTCCTTGACTACAATTTACAGATGGTATAAAATAAATTTGAACGCATCAAAAAGGAGTACGGCTTCTTCTACGGTTGTTACCGAAGTTACCGTTACAGCCGACTACGGGCGTATATACATCTCTTTCCTTAATGTGACTTAAGGCCTTCCTACAATTATCGAAATCATAGTCTTTAATAGCTTAGTGGTTAAAGCAATGGTCCGGCCAACCATGGACGTAGGTTCGAATCCTGCTTAAGGGCGATTTTTTTTCTATTAAAAAAATCGAATAATTAGCGTCGTAAAATGTAGAAAGCATATTTACATTTACATTACTTCGCGAAAATAAAATAAATTTACAACATCCGACTACGGACGTATATACATCTGTTTCCTTGATGTGATTTAAGGCCTTCCTACAATGATTCAAAATCAGAGTCCTTAATAGCTTAGTGGTTAAAGCAATGGTCCGGCAAGCCAGAGAAGTGGGTTGGAATCCTACTTAAAGGCGAATTTTTTGTTCTATTAAAAATTCGAATAATTAGCGTCGTAAAATGTAGAAAGAATATTTACACTACATTGTAATATTGATGAAAATTGACAAAATAAAAAAATTATAGCTAAATTCACAGAACTTTGGAAACATCCCTCGTAACAGAAATATAAAGGTTAAAAGTTTGGAAATTCAATTTTCGTTAAAAAACTTACATATCTGAGAGCTGATATTATATTTTCGATTTTATTAGGTGTTATTTTTCTAAAGCCAAATTCACAACTCCATTTTATATTATTTTAGACGCATTCAACGTGTGGCAAAGAAAACTATTTGCGTTCTCACTTATTACAGAGTATTTTTAACTATTCAAAGTGGTGTTATTATTTATTACATCATTTTTATATTACTATATTTGTATATGTTTAAGTGAACTGAAATTCGAATGTTTTCTTGATTAACATAGTAGAGTGTGATAAAATTTCATATGGTGTTGCAAGTGCAAGTATTACTTGAGGCGTTAAAACCACAATTATTCGTTCCGCTATTACCGCAACAATAAAAATGATATATAAAATCAGAATACCATCGCTGGTGTCTTTTACTTTCATTTTACCTTGTTCGCCTAATTTATAATAAAAGTATTAAACGCAGATTTGCGTGAGCGATGAATGTCGCTATGTTGGGACCGGCTTAACTAATGACTTTACAATCACTTACTTTTACCTCAATATTAATCAATTGCACCATCGCATTTGAATTTACTTTACATTGCAATCCAATATGGACGGTTTAATTAACAAAATGCAACTCTACAGGAAAGTTGTGTAGGATCATTTTTGTACGTAACCTGTTAGGGTTTCCACTTTCATTTCGTATCTGCTCTCTCTTCTCTGAACCGGATATTCTGATAAAAATAATGTGGAAAAATGTATTATTGCTGTTCTCTCTATTCCACAATGACATCGGTTTTATTTAAATTTTATGATGCTGATGAGGAAGTGGAAATTTCTACAGAGACACTTACTTTTATGGCGTGAATTTTAAATTAGATATCAATGTAAATTAAGACCACAACCTAAATAATAGGTTCGCATGGGTTGATTTAGTTTTATTTTTAGTACCAGAATCTTGTACTCATTAACTGTTACAAATTCAAGAAGAAAACTAATAAAGTTTACATGATAGTGAATCATTTTGAAGGATTAATTATAAGAAATAACTTGCGTGACCAGAAAAGTATATATGTATGTATACCGATAGGTCCAACTCGCAACGGGCCATAGGCAACAATATACGTATGGAACGTAATGCGATGTGGCAACGTGTGTACGATGCCTATATTGAGTGACTTTCTTAAAATTTAAATTTATTTTGCAGAATTATTGATTTTTTTACTTTTATCTTTTAGAAAACGTTATTGTTTTTTTATTACTTAAAATTACTTTATATGAAAAATAGTATACCATAAAAGTGTAAACAAAGACAGTATACATTGAAACGAATATTCATTCAATTGTATTGTCATGAAATTGAATTTGTCAATCGTTGGTAAATTTGTTAGAATGAATAGATATTTATATTTATCGGAAAATACTAATACTTAAAGCAAACAAATAAGGTGTAGTGTTTTGTAATAGGAATGTATAATATCCATTTCTTCCTGCATATTGATTATGCAGCTGATGCTTTCGTAATATGCTCATATTTGTATTATTTCAACTTATACTTCGGTCGATACATACCGACTTCCTTCAAACCAGGAGGAAGCTACAGTTGTAATTAAACTATACTTCCTTTTTTTTTATTACCTACGGATATTTACAATTCCAAAATACGTTACAATGTTGCTTATTTGAGATTGTAATTAGCTGAATGCTGTCGCAAAACTGATCTCTGCATTTTTAAAAATGCCAGAATAAAATTAACCCCTGCCCTTATTATAATTTTACAAAGGAACAGACACGTACTTCAATTTCTACGAAAAACTAAGCCTACAGTTCATGTATAATACAGTGATAATGAAGACTGGAGCGTTTGTCGACCTACGAAGTTGTACTTTACTTGTTTATTGTTAATAAAAGGCTGATGGAAATATTACGTGAGATTTTGGTATCTGTATTATAATAACATCACGATAACAGTAGAAATACAAATATGAGCATATTACGAAAGCATCAGCTGCATAATCAATATGCAGGAAGAAATGGATATTATACATTCCTATAACAAAACACTACACCTTATTTGTTTGCTTTAAGTATTAGTATTTTCCGATAAATATAAATATCTATTCATTCTAACAAATTTAACAACGATTGACAAATTCAATTTCATGACAATACAACATACATGAATGAATAGTCGTTTCATTGTATACTGTCTTTGTTTACACTTTTATGGTATACTATTTTTCATATAAAGTAATTTTAAGTAATAAAAAAACAATAACGTTTTCTAAAAGATAAAAGTAAAAAAATCAATAATTCTGCAAAATAAATTTAAATTTTAAGAAAGTCACTCAATATAGGCATCGTACACACGTTGCCACATCGCATTACGTTCCATACGTATATTGTTGCCTATGGCCCGTTGCGAGTTGGACCTATCGGTATAGTACTCTTTGTATGATATAACAGTGCATTCGTAAAGTAACGGATAAATTAAATTAAAGATAAAAGGGAAGTTTTTCAAAAAAACCCTGGGACCCATCGATTTTTATTTTTAGTTTAGAGTTTTCTTACGTGAAACTGAAATATACAGAATATCTCCAACGTCATAATTTTGTTTTAAATATAAACACCCATTTTTCATTACAGAATTAGAAAGAGCAATTTTTTACAAAGAACAAAGTAATTTTGGATGATGTTTACATAAGGAAATTTTGAAGTAATATCGTAAACATTAAAACTGAGAAATGAGAAATTTTAAATTTCTGCCCATTCTAATAACTTTGTACCCGAATTTCGAAGAACTCGATCTGCACCAGTATGACCTCAATCTTCAACAAGATGGAGCGCTGCCACACTATGATTTACCTCTTCGCGCTTATGTGGATAAAGTTTTTCCAAATCATTGGATAGGTAGGAGACGGATAACAGCGTGGCCACCCAGATTTATCTCTTCGTGATTATTTCTTGTGGAGATACTTAGTAAGTAAAGTATACGACCAGCGAATTTAGAAGATTTAAAAGTACGAATACGCTGTTACCCTTCGCATATATAGAATATTTTAATTTATTTTTAAATAATATTTCTTTAAATATATCTCGCATTAAAATATAAATTCACTTAGAGATTTTCCTCTATATTCATTTGCAAGGAGAAAGTCTTTCTTTTATGCTCGCTCAAGCCGGTAGACCCTTGGTCTTCTACCTGCTTAGAACCATAACGGTCACTTTGGGATGTCTTTAACATATTTCATTTTAATTATTGTTTTAATTGATTACGTGCATAATGATAATATAACTTTATTTAGCAACTGCTATGTACATGCACAATAAATTTTGAAAATATAAATCATGAAAGTTAGAACAATAACAGAAGACTTAAACTAAAAGTTTTCCCTAACAAATTCAATTGCAAGGATCTAAAATCTATTCAAACTACCACTGGATTTCATGTGCGTAGGTAAACTATTAAACAGTTTCAGTCCGTTCACAAACACATTCTTGGTTATTTGCATCCTATTATAGTTTTCAATATAATAATCGTTGGTATTTCTGGTTCCGTAGTTGTGAATTTTATCGACCGTTGTCAATTTGCTACTTATGTAAGGAGGCATTATTCCAATTTTAATTTTATAGATGAAAACGATTGTCTTATATAACTTGAACTTTATTTCTATACTATGTATTGTTTTACACTTAATAAACTTAAAGTTTCTAGCATTAGATTAATTGATTAATTAATTAATTAATCTCCTATTATATGTTGTGTCAAATCTCATTTTAAAGCTGGGCTCACAAGGGATATTTTAATGATATCTGCGACCCTCTCCCTACTTAGGTCAACAAAAACTTTTTTCGACAAACTAGTGTTCGCTTCGACAGGTACTTGGTCTTCTGCTAAGAGCCTACGTAAGTTAAACATCTTACTCGCCGTACTGTTCAAGTACTGGCCATGGTGCACGTGCCCTTGCATTTCCGCAACTAGAAGGTAATCTGTATTGTTCAATATATATTAATCTTTTAATCTAATTCACATTAATTTAACTAATTAATTTCTTATTCCCCCGGCCAAACATCACTCTACATATCTGTCCAAGTATACAACGCACCACGTGGCCGACCATCTTCGCAACTGAAAGGGTAACTCTGTATTGTTAGATACACAGGTTATTTTATATTAATCATAATTAATTCACATTTAATTTACTGCCAAATTTAACGTTCTTTTCAGTTTATTTTTGTGTTAATTGTTTTTAATTACTTATTGTTCTTATTACTTATCTAATTACTTATAAATATATCAACCTTCAATTTCTTTCTTATGTAAATAATAAATATAAACTTTAAGGACAACGCTGGTGATACTTCACCAGCACCACAATTATTTATATTAAATAATTAATTATTATTAGCAACCGCAGCCGGCCAACCAGAACGCTTGTTAGTAATAAATGTCGCCCAGACGTACATCTTGTTAATAATAAGTGGCACCAAGACGTGAGGCTCTTGTTAATATCGCCGAGAAATTAGAAACATTATCGTAGATGTCATCGACAACGTTCAAAAAGAATTTATTAATCGCCTTGGCTATTGTCTGATTGTTAACGGTTATCAATTCGAACATTTAATTTAGATGATTATGTTTTTATTTTTAATGTTTACGACCATTTTACTTCAAGATTTCCATGTGTAAACATGATCTAAAATTACCTTGTCGTATGTAGAAAAATCTGCCCTTTCTAATTCTGTAATAAAAAATGAGTGTTTTTATTTAAACAAAGACGTCATATCCATTTTTGGAGATACCCTGTATATTTCACTTTCACGTAAGAAAACTCTAAACCAGGAGTGCCCAGACATTTAGGGATAGCGATCTACCACAAAATATTTAGGTAACAAGCGATCGACATGTACGACTACCGACTATTAGGAGTAGCTTAGTTAAAATAAAAAAAAAACAGATTTATGAAAATGATTTACTGTAATTATTTATAATAAATAAATACAAAGTATATTATATTTGTATAAGTTAAACATCTAAAATTGCAACGTTAGAAATTTTCTTTAGTCACTGCTTTCATATTGAATTTAGGTGTTGATGCATGACACTTCATATCATCCACAAACTTACCAAAGGACGGTTCGTAATTACTGAGTGCCAACCGCAGGCATGCTGAGAGATGTTAGTCAGTTAGTCGATTACGATATTTCGTTTTAATAATTTTCATTTCTGAAAATGCAGACTCGCACAAGTAGGTTGATCCGAAGAATCCTGTTAACTGGAGAGCTATTTGTTTTAAACAAGGATATTTGTTTTCGGATATGAAAGACCAAAACTTGGCATCAGTTGCTCTGGCTTTAAGATGTATATCTAAAATTATTTACAATTCTTCATTTTGTACTGACGAGATCTCCATATTGAAAGTGTTTGATATTTCAGTAGCAATTTTTCAACGTCTTCGCCAGAAAATGGATAAGCCATGAAAGTTACAATATCCGTCAGTTGCTTAAAATCAGAGAAGCATCTTTGAAATACTCTGAATGTTTCATAGTTGTGGCTCGTAATTTGAGTGAGATCTTGCCCTTCTCTTCAAAGCTGGAAAATTTGTATAGTCCTTTTTGTTTAGCTGATAAATCAGCTGCTTCAATTTATTTATAAAAGCGTTTGTTGCACGAACCGTATTGACAATGTTTTATTTTGTCCCTGTAGTTCTAAATTAATGATATTCAAATGATTTATCACATCTGATAGGAAAGCTAAATCACGGAGCCATTTTTCATTTTTAAGTATGTCAGTGTCATCACCTCGTTCGTGAAGAAAAGAAATGATTTCAGGTAATAGTTCTTGAAATCCCTCTAAAAAGTTTCCGCTGCTCAATCATCTTATGTCTGTATAAAGAAGTAAATTAGTGTGCTCGGCAGAGTGGCTTCCAATTGCACTTTCAGCAGGCATCTTTTTGGCAATATCCACATCATTCATATTTAGTATGTTTGAACATAGAACTTGCTGATGAATGATGCAATGGAATGCGAAAAATGATGGGAAGTCTTCGTTAGTTCGACTCAATGCAACAAACTTAATTTGATTGCCTGTCATTGATGGTGCTCCATTAGTTGTAAAGGAGTTCGTAAATCGGTAGCTCGTATTCTATTACAAAATTAAGGAAAACTTTGTAAATATCTTCTTCGCGAGTTCTTTCTTTCAGAGGCAGCAACATGAACAATTCTTCTTTAACCGACATATCAGAAAATACTATCCCAATGAAAATACATAATTGAGCAGTATCAGTCATGTCGGTGGACTCATCAAACTGTCAAAATCATCATTTTTGCCAAATTGGGATTCCAAATCTGTGTTCATGATTTCGATACTTCTAGTAACAGTTTGGCGAGATAATTGAACATCCTTGATAGCAGATATAATCTCAGTTTTATTTTTGAAGTCGATTCAACAAATGATACTTTTACTACCCCTCTATCTTCGGAAGGTTTCTGGTGTTGCGCCAGTATGTAGGAAATTTTAAAAGACGCAATTGTTGTAGCTACTGATTGTTTCGCTGGCCTAGTAAACATGGATTCCTTTTCCTTTAAACTACTTTTCAAATCTTCCACCTTTCGTTTTTTTAACGCACTTTTTTTGCGGAATAGTACATTGTTTATCTAGTAGTAAAAGCGATACATTTCCGGACCACAATGTAAATTGTTGGCCGAGGCGTTAAGCCGAGGCCAACAAGCATTGGAGTTCGGGAATGTGCTTTTACTACGAGGTAAACATACTTTTTTTTCTGAAATCACAATCAACATTATTATAAATTAAAGAATCTCTATAAATGCATAACATATTTTTATTACCATCTAATTGCCTATGAAATCGTTTCCGTGACGGTGACGTTTCAGTGACAGTTGTTGCGGAAAAGGTCAGATTCATTACTTATTATTTCGCTTTAATACTTACTTACCTACTTAAAAATTTTAAGTGGGCAGTTCTGATGATGTCCTGATGTGCAGGACACCACCGGAGTTAGTAAAAGCTGCTGAAAATGTTGACTGTTATAGTTTTTATATAGTTGTATAATGCCTTTCTAAGTTCCCGCGTTTGGGCAATGCCACGGACGGTCAACAAACGGGACAAATACACATATCTTTGACCATAATAAACAACAATTCTTCCTCCCAATCGTTATTAAAACGGTACGTTTTACTTTTTACGCCGCAGTCATTTTGCTCTTCAAATATTAGGTATCCTTAAGATACTCAATTATGGCTGGAATAATGTCGCCTCGTCGCGGATTTTTATATGAATTCGACTAATTCGAGAAGAATCGGGAAGGATCGCCGAACGTTGCGTAGTTGCATTGCCTCGAGAGTCCTGAAAATTCCAATGAGAGACAGAGACGGCCTAGAGTTGACGTTCGAGAAAACCCGAATTTGTGGAGTGATTATTTTTTATTTTTCGGGATCGACTCATAAAGCTCTCGCGATCAGCAGGTTGATCGCGTACTTACGAAAGATAATATTGCGAGTTCCTTAACCTCAAACGTTCACATGGTGACAGTCATCTCATAACCTTATTTCCTACATTTGATAACAATACGAATATATGCCCATGTTTATGTATTTATTCTTAATATAAAACCTGAAAGATGTTTATAAATCTATTGCAGTTGACTAAATTTATTTAAAACATAACTCGACCATATTTTTGAATTTATTTCAATCTATTTACCATATTCTTTATATATATATATATATATATATATATATATATATATATATATATACAACGTGTCCACTTAAGTATGAGACAAATGGAAAATATTTTTATTTTTGATTTCACAGAAAACTTTATAGAAAAGAAAAGTTCGTGCATCCTAAGAAACTTGATATTTTGTATTCAGGGTTGCGTTGTAATACTTGGTTAGAGGAAAAATTAAAAAACATTGAAGTTGCCGTAAGAGTACGCTACACTTATTTTTAAAGATATCAAAAATATTCATTTAAAAATGTTGCTTCAAATTTCAAAATATGCTCAAATACGAATTGTTATTTAAAATTTCGAAAAAATAAAAATTAAATTATCGAGCAATAATAATAGCAAATACGCAATAGTTTTTAACATCCATCTATGTGACAGTAGTTCTGTGGTTATTGATATCGAATGTAAATGATTTCACGTGCAATTACATAAAATTTATTATTAAAGTAACAATAAAAATGACAACCATAGAACTACTGTCACATAGATGGATGTTAAAAACTATATATATGCTTTTATTTACATGGTATTATGTTTAAAATTACTAATATAATATAATAATTTGAAGCTTACCTGTATTTTGATTTCTATCTGAACTACCATCCGTTTGAAACGAACTGAAATACAAACAACTAATAGTACCTGAAGTATATTAAGAATATGGTACTGTAGTATTCGAAACCGCAGTCCTTTATAGCTTAGTGGTTAGCGCAATGGTCCTGCAAACTACGAGCGTGGGTTCGTATCCTGCTTATGGGCGAATTTCTTCTATTAAAACCTTCGAATAATTAGCGAAAGCAAGTTTTACATTCATATTACTTCGCGAAAATACAATTAATTTGTAACCAAAGCCGACTACGGACAAAAATATTTACATTTGCTTCCTTAATGTGATCTAAGACTTCCCACAATGTATTCGAAACCGCAATCCTTGATAGCTTGGTGGTTAAAGCAATTGTCCGGCAAACTATGGACGTGGGTTCGAATCAAGCTTAAGGTCGATTTTTTTCTATTAAAAAATTCTAATAATTAGCTTCGTAAAATGTAGAAAGCAATATTTACATTCATATTACTTCGCGAAAATGCAATTAATTTGGAACAAGAGTCGATTACGGCCAAAAATATTTACATCTGTTTCCTTAATGTGACTTAAGGCTTCCCACAATGTATTCCAAACCACGGTCCTTGATAGCTTAGAGGTTAGAGCAATGATCCGGCAAGCCATGTACGCGGGTTCGAATCCTGCTTAAGGGCGAATTTTTTCTATTAAAAAATTAGAATAATTAGCGTCGCAAAATGTAGAAAGCAATATTTCCTTCGGACATAATTGTTGTTTATTTTATTGATAAATAATGATAATAATGATTCATGCCTTAGCATTACCCAGCGGCTTATTGTCAATTACAGGAGACATTAGTAGGTCATGACTTATTATTATGTCTGCGCTAGTGGAGCGACTTAAAATATTTGGCTGTCGGCAGTCAACCTTAAACGAGAAGGAAAATCGTGAAAACTTTATCAGACCGCAAGTTGCGGATTCAATACCGGAATCTCCGACACGATGTTTTTACTGAAACGGAAATCATTTATTACTCAACCTGATGCATAAATGAGTAGAAATGTATTTAAATGAATGCATGTCATTTCCGTTTGTTACGACGGAGTAAATCCAGATTTTATTTAATAATAATTTAATAATTGATATTATTGCTTTATATTTGTGTAATTGTTCTGTTTATACGTAATACTTTCACAGTAAAGGTGTATTCAAGAGTTTTGTTCTGTCTATCTATACTCTGATCTGTTCTGTCCATATTAATATCATACCATAATGTATTCGTCTGCATGTATGTAGGTAATAAGGATTATCTCCAAACATAGCTAACCTAAAATTCTCAATAAGCATTTGTGCACGTAAGAAATTGCCATATTGCATCCAATAAATATTACCGACTTACTTAACACGAAGAATGGAAATTAGAAGTCGCAGAGAAAATCAGAAAGTACACACAATTAATTTTATCTACGCACACATTTCATTGTGGTCAATTAGCATCGAACAATTTATTTAGTCTTGAAAATATAAACAATGTTCTAAAGGTTATTTTGAGCTTAATGTTAGTGACAGTAGGTAATTTTCATATTCATTTGTTTTAACGTAATGTGTACGCATAATTACAATATGTTTTAGAAAGTCAATATGATATAGCTACACACACAGTGAATGTAATATATTCCTAACCTTGTGTAATTAGAATGCGAAAGTCAATTGTTAGGTATTTGATATATGTTTTCTGTGTTTACGCATGTATTTAAAACGTTCCGGAATAATGTTTTAATCCAGTTTTATTAGCATTCTTATTCTAGAAAATAATCAACAACTTGAATATTTCTGATTAAATAATGCCGAAAGTTTTCATCGTTTCAAAATATGTTAAATTAACAAATTTTAGTTAACAGTTAGATCGTTGATTTACGAAGAAGATACTTGTTGAAGCTTCATTATAACTATAAGAAATAAGTACTGAACTTCTAGTTTACAATTTTATTGTAAAACCACTGCAATATTGTTTCGACATACAACTGGATGAAAAATTGAATATTTAAAAATACAAGTTTGAATATTTACGTACAAAATTACTGTGAAAAAGATGGTGGTGAAAAAATTTTTACAATCTTATATTTAGTAACGAGGGAGTTGTATAAATCTAATTGGTCATTTAAAGCTAATTCTAGATTATTATATCTATTAATTTCTAACTTTTCTAACAAGTTTTTGCTTTTATCTTGAATATGTAAAATTTTGAAATCTTTATTAAATCTATTATTAGTTTCTAAACAATGATTTGCGAAAGTTGAATCTATTTTCTTTATGACTTCTCTCGTGTTCTTTCATCCTAATTTTGAACGTCCTCCCCGTTTGTCCTATGTATACCTTATTGCAATCTTCACATGTTAACGTACGGACACCAGAGTTTGATTCTTTTATTTTATCTTTGTTGTTTTTGAAAAGAATCAAACTCTGGTATCTATAAGTTAACATGTGAAGATTGTAATAAGGTATACACAGGACAAACTGGGAAGACGTTTAAAATTAGGATGAAAGAACACGAGAGAACTCATAAAGAAAAGAAAACAGATTCAATTTAACAAGTAAATAAACAAACCCCCAACAAAGATTTAAGCAAGATAGGTCGGTTTCGGTGATGTTGCCAAATCGTGGGACGACGATATGGGCACCTTTTTATAATTTTTTTTTTCGTGAAAATGGTTAATTATACAGCAAATTGTTATTAGAGTTTTTTTTTTGTATTATGTTTCCGCAGTCACTGAATAAAACTCAGTCAAAAATATGCTTTACTATGAGAGAGAATGTACCTTAAAAAACGAAACTTTTTTTAACGTGGACACTACTGATTTTTGTGATACGTTGAATTAAGAAGCTTTATAAATTGTTTTTGTATATTCTACCTAGTTCCAAAAGGATGTAAATCATTCTTCTTACATATTGTACAAATTACAGAATCATTATCTGGTATATATCTATATATATACTCATTGTAATTTTACCATACTTAAATTTTGTTAGAACGTAACTAAATTATAATTTGACCTAACGATAATAACAAATCTTGTATTTATTAAGTGGAAGATACAAGTATATTTGCTTGAAGGTATAGTAACGTAAAATACGAAATCGAGTATTTCCGATACGAAAAACATCACAAAACCTTTAAGCCCACGGTTTGAGTAGAAAGTTTTAATGACTATACTTAATAATATAGAATTTTACTGTATCATTACTTATATTATACGCATTATAGTGCTACTAATCAGATATTTGCCTGAAAATAACACACTTAATAAGAAATGTTTATAATTTGATTTCTACATTTCGAAATGCGTAAAATTAAATTATAAAGTCGGTGTCTTAATTAATAATTTTTAATTTCTAAGGTAAAAATTAAAATACTTTAATATAAGCACACAATAAATAATTTTGTTTTCGAAGATTATCAAAGTTTTCTTTTGTAAAATTAAATTATTTTCAATTTTCACAGAAATATTAACTTGTATTGTCTTCCGTACACCCGACTTTTAACAATGTTTCGATATTATTAAAAATAGTAAGGTTTTAGCCACTCAAGTATGTTTCAAATTGTTTTTGTTTTGTATGCTGTCGATGGAGTTCGACTGATAGCGGAGACATGTTAATACAGTTTCCCTCGGTTACAGCTGCGACAACCAGTTGGAAGCCATTTTTTCTTGGTACGAGAAGTAAGAAATATAAAATATAATATCGATTCAGAATGCCGCTATTGTGTTTAAAGGCGGCAATGTTTATGTTTATAAAAACGAAGACATTCTATCTAAGTTTTGTTATGATAAGTGTTCGATAACCTGGTATGAAATTTGGCGTGAATTTTTTAATATAATATATTAAAAGAATATGTAAGATGTGTGCTTTACGGCCGCTTAACGTACTATTTATAACAGTATACCATATTTAATCGAAAAGTTGTATCGAACGTACGAAATTTTTTGTTATTGTTGGCCAACTTTAAGATTTAGTCTTTTAACTGCTAGTGAGGATAACAACGGACTTAGGATGCAGCTCTGTTCAAGTCTAGACCCTTTTTAAATCTTTTATAATAACTTATGACGTATTCGTATTAATTAAATACGAGATTATTACATGAGACAGCATCTTCTTTTGTGCCTTGCTGAAAATTGTCTTTCTGAAGTTAATTCTGATTAGCATCATTACCTTTTCTTACGAAATATGTAGTAGTGAGAATGTAAAAAACCAGATATTTGGGATACACAGCAAGGATATCAGACTACAAAAGAAGAACTGGGTGATCCAGATAAAGCGGCTGGAGCAAGTGAAGAAGAGATCTCAAGGAGGCAGAAGTCACAAAATGGAAATAAGACGCAAAATACAGAAGGAAGTGGCATAGAAGATTGGCAGAACTTAAAGTCAAGTTTTGCAATTTTTTAAATATAAATAAGTGTTATTAATATTAACAAATAGAAACGTCATGGGTAATAATTTTGCATATAGGTGAATATTAGATAATACTTTCTATGGGCAATGCCTCCCAGCGTTTTTTTTAAAGCAAATTAAAAACATGTTTTTTTATGATAGGTATGTATTTTACTTTCGTAATGTTAGTCAATTATGAGTTAACCTCTAATTTATTAATTTTTTTCCGAAATTAACGTTGCTCTGGGACAGTTCGTTATATAAACAAACGCTTGAATATAATTTTATGAAGCGGATAGGATCAATTAAACTGATAATTTAATAAATTCGCACACATTAAACAAGTTTATTTGATAGTAATGGTTTTATTGGTGAAATCGAGGTAGAACATGCAAATTAGTAATTCAAACTAGACACTAGAACATATTTTTCAGAAACATTCGAAGTCAAAGTAGTACTTAAAAATATGAAGTCATGTCTGATATAGATTGATACATTCACTTAATACAATTTTATAGGTTATCATACACGCATATGTCAGTTTATGTCGAAATATATTACTTTAATATATGCCATATTAATTAATATAAACTAGTCAAATAATGATTTTAGAAGGTAACAGTAATTAATTTGCAAATTTCAAATTAAGTATTTTGATATTTTAGAGAATTCTTGCTGAACAATAGCACCTCTTCATGCAATAACTGGAAAAAATTACATAATCCAATTAATATGCTGTTCATTCTTGTGTTATAAAGCTCATCTAATCTGTAGTAGCATGTAAAAAGACAATGCAGAATTAAGAGGAAATAACTTTATAAGTAAAGGTTTTATTCATCTTATAGTGACAATAGTATCTAGTTATCGTACTAGTTTAATATATTAACATTCAATAAATTATTGTAAGAAATGGCATAAAATAAATTTGAAACAAGTAAATTGTTTGCAGAGTCCTTAGATTACAACCTTATAATAAATATCATAAATTGTAGTTGTATAAATTACCAACAATAATGACCATAATTATAAAAGATGTTGAAAATGTCCACCACCTTCTTCCAAGCATTTTACGCACCTCCTCCGAATGCTACTAAATACATTTTGCAGTATGGGACTATTTCTAATTTCACTAATTTTATTTATAATTCTGTCTTGGAGATCTATATAATCTTGCACTGGTACTTGATAAATTGAATTTTTTAAAAAAGGCCATAAATAGTCATCACACGGTGTAAGATCACAAGATCTTGGAGGAAATTCATGATCGCTGTTCAAACTAATTAAACGATTTCCAAACACTTGTTGTAACATATTCATTGTTTCCCCCGCTGTGTGAGCTCTAGCACCATCTTCTTGAAAGTATCCCAAAGCTAGTTCATCATCGCGAAGTTGATTAAAGAAAGGCAATAGTATTTCCTGTCGATATCTTTCTGCAGTCAAGGTACCATTAAAAAAAATTGGACCAATAATCCTTCTACTTATAGCGCACCAAACACCAACTTTCTGAGGATGTAAAGGAGCTTCAACATAAAAATTATTGGGCTTTGTATCACTCCACATTCTCATGTTTTGCGAGTTAACATATCCACTAACATGAAACCATGCTTCGTCTGAAAAGAAAGTTTTGTCTAGGACATCGTCATTAAAATTATTTGTAAACCATTTGCAAAATACTACTCGTCGCGGATAACCAATATCGAGGATTTCTTGCAAACAAGTTATACGATATGGGAATAACTGTAAATCTTCTTTTAAAACTTTATGGCAAGAACCAACTGACAACCGGTTTTGTCGAGCAAGAGTTCTTACTGAAGTTTTAGGGGCATCAGTCATTATTTCTCTAACATTCCCAATCACTTCTTCTTCCGGACTTTTGGTCGCCCACCACTCTCTTGGTGTCCCACACTACCAGTTTGTCGAAAAACTGGAACAATTCTGATTAGTGTACACTGAAAAGTATTATAATCAAAAGCAAGGTTGAGAAATTTATCTCGAAATTCTTCCAAACAAGCTTGAATTGAATACTTCTACTGGTCATCGATCTTTTGACCATTTCGAAAATATGTTTCAACCATGAATGCTTTGTGTACGTTAGTAAATACCATTTTCAAAATTAAAAAATATAAATTAGTATCTTCGATATTAGATTCTGACAATTTTTGACAGACAACAGTTAACATTTAATAATTATTACAAATCAGATACTTAAGTAGAGATATACGATTTTTTGTTCAGAGCCCACTTGACTTCGAATGTTTCTGAACATCCGTTACTAAAAATGTATTGGAAACTGTAGACGTCACGAAATGATATATAAAGATGACAGCTACATTCTGTCTTTGGTTATATTTTATTATGAACCGGTATTCACCGTCAACAGGTTGGTCTATTTATAATTTCGTGTAGTGCCTACGCAAGGTAATCCACCTGTTCTATCTTATCTAAAACGTTGGAAACGCTCTGGGCAAAGCAGTTTGAATTGATGATCCTAGAGCGCTTGTGCACAAATTTTTTGGTTTCGAGATGAAATAATGGTTATCTAGTTGTAAATATTGGTATACAACATGGAATCAAACACCTTCGAAAAATGACACATGATGATTGGTTGGTAATTCTCTATATAATGACTGCCTTATGTAAAAAGAAAAATACGAAGGATGTCTTTTATGTTTTGCATGCTGGAACACTGGCGCCACTAATCAAATGTCAGTACTAAAAATTAACCTGCATCTTTAGTTAGACTTAAATCCAAAGCTTCAGTGCGATATGTCTAGCGTTGTAGCTACAACCAACTGTCAAAATTGATAATTTAGTCTAAAAGTAGAATTAAAGCGTGGAAATTTTTGCGCAATAATTTTTTATAATTTTCGAAGACAATTATCTTAACAAGAATGCCCCGCTGAATTGATTTCTGTTTTCGGCAATGAAGCACCACAATTTCTCGTTGGTATGGGGAATTCAAACGTGGACGGATTAGTCTTAGCGACGATCTAAATGTAGGTGCACCAAAAACGGCACCAGGAAAATGTCGATGTTGTGCGCAAACGCATCACCTGACCTTGTTCCATTGGACTTCCATTTGTTTTATGAAGTCAAAAAAGTATTGAGAGGTCGAAAAGTTGAGTCTAATTTGGAACTCAACAACGTGGTGAAGGATATATATATATATATATATATATATATATATATATATATATATATATATATATATATATATATATATATATATATATTATCAATACCTTATTTACCGTTAGGTGTTAAGGTTAAAAAAAATCAAACAATTCCTTAAAGTTACAGTACATTAAATCAGTAAGTGCAGCCTATCAGAATCTATAATTATTATTTTATTCTAATTTGAAGGATATACGATACTAAATACTCTCAAAAAGTGGTTTCTCAGATGTTTATGATAAGTGGACAAAACGATGGGACAAGTATATTGCAGAGAATGGAGAGTACTTTGAAGGATAATTTTTGAAGTTTTCTAAATAAATGTTTTATTTTTATACTACAGCACCAGTCTTGTTATTTTCTGGTATTTTCTCGTACGATATAAAATTTTAAGACGAATTGAAAGCGGTGTTAAATGCCTGGGACAGATAAATTCTGGAAAGGCTGTCGTTTTTGACCAGTGTGGGTATACACAGGAAGGCTTTCTCTTGAAAATACGAATAATTCCACAAAGTGTCTTTCGATTTTTTTAAATTTTTAAATTTGATTTATTTCTGAATAATATAATTTAAAACGAAATTAAAAAAAATCTTGATATTATGGTGTCAAAATTCACAAGTTCACATTTTAGTTTTGCCAATACTAATTAAAATAAATAATTTGCAGCAAGAAGATTGATGCAGTACTGCTATAATGGAGTAAAATGAATACAAAAATGAAAATAATATAATGATAATAATATATTGAAGCCATTTGTCAGTTGTCATAACTTTTAGTGAAAAATAAACGTAGGTACGTTCTACCACCTCATAACAATATTTGCAATCAATATTTTTTCTTCAAATTGAAGGCTGTCTATATTACGTAATACTTTTTCTATAAGGAAAATATTTGATGTATGACATGTGACAATTAAATAACTAGAATTTCTTCCTGTAGACTCTATTAAGTAAAATTACATGGCTTTAAGCATTCATCCCTTCACAATAGTTCCCTTGTGTGTATTATTATCTGAAGTTAACCTCTTTAAAGCCTCCGTCGTGTGCCTTTGTAGGAGGATGAGGAGGGGGGTGGTCAATCTTATCCGAGCAACTGTGGCACACAAACGCTGTAGGACATCAAGGTAGAAGGCACTGTTAACAGTCCTACCCTGTGGTATAAACTCTTTATGGATCACTCCCTTAATGTCAAAAAACAAAACACCATTGTCTTGATTCGCGACCGTGACATTCTACATTTTCTCGCATATTTGTCGGACTCTCCGAATTTTTGGGGTCATCCTATAATAGCCAACTTTTGTCTCCCGTGACAATGGTTTCCATCAAATCTCACTTTGGATAGAAATAAACCTTTATTCCAACGTTTAACGAAATCCTGGCACATTTTGCCGGCGGGTAGTCAACTTTGAAACTGTCTACAATATGTACAGGCGTCCTAGGACGTTGCATTGTTGCAGGCATGCGCAGCAACTGTGGAATTTAAGTACTCAGTCATAACGAAGTCGTCAGCGTTTGCCCATGGCGTTCTTCGCAAGAATTTTCGTTATTTAATGCCACAGCTCGTAATGAAATTATTCAAAAACTTCTTCAAGGAACATCTGAGAATTAGCAAAATGACAAGTAGGATGGGTTAATTTGGTTGGTTGAGTTTTTGAATGTTTTCGTAACTGAGTGCGTATTATATTTGGATGCGCGGATTAAAAAAAAATTATAGTTTGAAATTATTAATATTAATACTTGAAAGAATAATATTACAAATTAGAAATATAATTCCGATAAAATCTATACTTTATTGTTTTATTTGTTTCAGGTTCTCAAAAAGATAGATACATTCATTTATTGACTCGCAACTGTATTATCAAGATTTCCAACGTTTTCCGTTCTTCCATAGAATTTTCCCCCAAACTGTTTCGTGTTCGGTGGACTGATTCTAATTGCCAGTGTCAATCTATCATGTTCGATTAAAACGAGGCTAAAGTTGGTGGAATGATAACGATGCAGTGAAACCCGTAACTATATTTTTCCTTTAATGGGAGACAAATGCTCGTGCCCGGTTTAGTCCCATGAATAATGTTGCCTTCGGTATACATTACAATATGTATATATGTATTGGCGGAGTATGCGATAGCACGTGAGTATTATTTGTTTTTTTATTTAATAAATATTGATTTCGTTTTTGAGAGAAATTCTAGAATGCTTTAGAAAGACAGTTCGTAATAATCATGATTCTACTTCTTTATTTTTTGTTGTTCGGGAACTCCATGATTTTACTTGGAACGTAAATATCTCAACGAAATTTTTAATGATGAGATAAAATTTGACTTTACTTGGGCATCTTAAATTTAATCAGCAATGTATTTTGACGATTTAATTAGAATTACGAGGAGTGATCAAGAAATACGGTGAATGAACTTTTATAGTAGCAATTGCTGTTGCTACATTTATTTTAAATAATAAATCAGATAGTTTGATTCGTTGAGACAGTTAGTGCCACGTTAGAACAAGTAGTGACTTGTAGAACCGAAAGGGTGAGATCGTGTTTGTTGCGCATCATGTATTTTGAACAACGCATTAACATTAAGTATTGTTTAGACCAGCAGCGGCGCACTTTTGTAATCCAGCAACATGGAGGTCGGATGCAGTGGTAAGGTAATGTCAGGGCAGACGTGGATTAGCGAGATCGATGATTTAATTTAAGTGGTGTGATGACTACAACAAGAGCCTAAGGGTTTATTTGGTTTTCTGGTAATAATCGGCGTATTACTAAATTGTAAAAGGTGCCAAAGAAGCCCATGAAATGTTAAAATCTATGCATGACGATAATGTGGTGACTCTGAAGACTATTTGCAACTGGTATAAGCGATTTAAAAGCGGAAATAAATCGGTTGGAGACGAGAAATGGTCGGGACGTCCTTCGACCTCAAAAATAGACGAAAACGTACAATAAGTGGCAAAAATAGTAGAGCTTTCCAAAGAACTGAACATCTCGTAAGGGTCCGTCCAAAGCATTTTAACCGATAATTTGCAAATGAGAGCAGCCAGTGCAAAATTTGTTCCCCGACTTTTGACTGACGAACAGGAGGGATATCGTGTATCGATTTGCATGCAATCGAAAGATCGTCTTGATGCAAATTCGGACTTTATGGCAAAAATTATAATTGGAGATGAAAGTTGGGTGCATGGTTATGACTAAAGCTGGGATTATATGAAAATGCATATTTATATTTATGATATGTTTACCAAATTTCTTGCGGATCACGTAAAAAGAAAGCATTTGCGACTAATTTTGTTTTGCATATCTTGCATATAAATACTGCTATGAACATATTTCGTATAAAATCGAATATTTGTTGATATTCTATAATTTATATATATAAAAATATATAAAACCATTTATTCATAATATATCAAAATTACACTAACAGTCCATGAGCTTCTCCGTACAGCGAGAATTACCAGATTTGTGTTTATCAAGTTGGGGAGGTTCCAGTGAATCTACCAGCAATGAGGTTGGCCTATGGGTCAGTTATATCGGCAGTTGTGTTTAGTTAGTTCTCGAAAGTATATGTATACGTAATCTTACCTTGTTATTTTTGATATGTCGAAATCATATTCACATCTATCGATCTGGATAAAAGATTATCCTGAATTTTGTGTAGATAATGGCAGAGCGTTTTATAAGTATTGCAGTAAAATTGTAAGTTTATATCTGTTTACGTTTAATTTCATATTTAAATACCTGCAATTAATTATTGTAGATTCGATGCCACAAAAAATTTCAATTAGTGCAGCGTGTAGGAACTGATTTGCATAAAGATTTAAAAATGCACCACAAGCTAGTCTAAGTCAATCGTTTACTTCAACAAGTAAAAATATAGAACAGAATAGTTTATTTTATATATGACTTGTGTAACGCCTTCTTAAGTTCAAACATTCCACTTTAAAAGTTGGATAATTCAACGTTTAAAAATTTTTTAGAGAAATATACGAAACTACAAGCAAAAAGTATTTTAATCTATTGTTTGAGGAAACTATGATGAAAATTAAGGAAACAATAGGTGAAAATTATATTTATTTCGTAGTCGATGAGACAACAGACAGTTGTGGACGCCATATTGCCAATTTATGGATGGGCATTTCAAATGAAAATTGCGCCGGCCAATACTTTTTAATTGGTATAGAAGATTTGGAGAAAATAAATAACTTAACTATAACAAGATTTATAAGCGATGTTTTAACGAAGTTCTATCTGCCGAATGCCGTGACAATGTATTACTGACGTTATTGGATGCTGCGACATATGGTGAAGTCAGCACAGAATTTGAAGATTTTTTACCCGAATCTGGTGCACGTAACATGTTTGGCCCATGCTGTTAACGGAGGAGCAGAAGAAATATGTTACACATTTCCAGATATTAATTCATTGATCAATTTGACAAAAAAGTACTTATTAAAGCACCGCTGATGGTTCAAGCATACATAGATAAGTTACCTGGTCTGGCACTGCCACCATAATAACAAGATGCGGCACGTGGCTTGATGCCGCTGTATTTTATGCAGACACTTTTGAACAGATCAGAGAATTCATTCTATCTTTTTCAAACGACTCAATAGCAATTGCAGAGTGCAACGATATACTAAATAAACCCTGAATGCCCCAAGAGTTAGGTTTTATCAAAGCAAACTATGGTTTTATTAATGAGAAAAACGAGGGCTTTAATTAGCTTAGTAGAATATCCAGTGCGTTGAAGGGAAACTACGATGAAACTATTGAGATGAGTTCAACAATTGTCTGAAAATATAAGTATACGCCAATTACATCAATTGATATTGAGCGAAGCTTTTCAGCATACAATCTATTATTGACGGATCGCAGAAGATCATTTTTAGTTGAGAATTTAGAAAAGCATTTAATTGTAAATATTTACAATACTATATAAAGGCAAATATAAATAAAAAGAGTTACATTGTTTAACTTACTTATTCTTATTATTATATATGTATTTTGTAAACTTTCGAATAAAATATTGATATAGTACATATTTGTGGTATCATTAAATTTATTTTGAGATTATTTAATATTTTTACGAGAATTTAGTTGTGTGATTATCATTTAAACTTTACATATTTCTGCATATTTTAATAAAAGTTCTGCATATTTTCATCGAATTTTGGAAACATATATTCGCATATAATACAGTTACCGTGTGCATATAATTCACAGCTTTAGCTATAACCCTGAGACAACAATTCTGAGGTCCTAATAGAAAACGAGTGGCTCTCCTCGCCTTAAGAAGGTATGCCTGTCAAAGTCGAACTTCGAAACTCCAAGGTCATGCACATTTTCTTTTTGTTAATGAGGCCACCTTGCGATCAGATTTCGTTCCAAAGGAAACAACTGTAAACTCCGAATATTATAAAGGCGTACTGCAACGTTTGCTAAACGATGTACGGGAAAATAGACACAATAATTGGACAATGGCTTTCTTCTTCAGCACGACAACGTACCATGCCATAACTCGCTTCTAATCCACAAGTTTTTGGTCGAAGCAAGGGTTGCTGTCTGTCCAGATCGGTCTTACTCTCTAGATTTAGCATCATGCGACTCCTGCCTTCTCCAAAAAATAAAAACAGTGTTAAAAGGAAAACGTTTCGACACCATTTTTGACATTGAGGGGGGGACGACAGAGCTGCTAAGAGCCTTTCGAAAGAAGCATTCCAGAAATTCTTTTAATCACGGAATCAACGTTTGAAGGAGAGTACTTTGAGGGATATTGATTCAAAGTTGATGTACGCTTATTACTTTATTCTTAATAATACTATGCACCGCATTGTTTGATCACACCTCGTATGCAAAGTTCCTCTTGATATGACTGGAAAACTGCGTCAGGTGTACTAGTTGACAAATATGTCAGACTGTCGATACCAGGATAACGACGGCTGTGTGGCTTTGCCACGCTTTAATGCACGAATAATAAATCGGGCAGTGTTAGGAATTTTAAGTTATTTATTGTTAGATATGTTGCGGATTATCGCTGACGTATTTGAACAATCTTCGTGAACGGAGATAATTTCTCATTATTATTATGAATGATGTGCACTTTTTTATATACAGATGTATACTTTTTAAAGTAAGATATTATGAATGTATATACAGATGTATAGATTTGAAAGTAAGACATTATAATCACCTAACAGAATCACATCAACAAAAAAGTGTATTGTCTAGTTCATTTAGAGAAAAGCGATTTGGACACTCGTTCAGAATAGAAGAAGGAAAACTATTACAATTATTTTGTTTAATACGACTGGGTACGCAGTTGATATATGATATATTCTACTTGTACATTAACATAAACATTAATTACAAAGGCCTGCGTTTTTTAACTTTATAAAAATTGTTTTAAATTTGATAGCTGATTCTTATGTGTTTTCGGGCGCTGAATCCAAATATGAACTCTATTTTTCTCCATCACGTAAGGATTTTTCACAAAAAGGCTTCAAATTATATTTTTTAAAAATTAAAAATAATTTTTAGTTACATTTTGAATTTATTTACAAAGGATATAAAAAACAAAATTACTTACAAATATCATTAAATCTAATGAAAAGAAACAGTAAAATACTATTTATGTCTTTACAAGTCCTTATAATATCTTTTTTTTTGTCTTTCTATACTCCTTTTTGTGCTTTTTCTTCTGTAATCTCGTAGTGGACCATCCCTTTTTAACATCCAACAATAATCAGCTATCATGCTTATATTCCATCTTCCTTGGTATCTTCTCTCCATCTCTTTTAGGTCTTGGTGGAACCTTTCCCCCTGCTCCTCACTTACTGCACCAAGATTTTCAGGGAAGTAGTCGAGTTGCGAATCTAGAAAATGCACCTTCAAACTCATGTTACAGCCTAAGGTTTTAAATTTTTCTTAACATATTTTACACAATATTTTTATAATCTTCATGTTTTTTGTTGCCAAGAAAATTTGTAACCACATTTTTGAAGGCTATTCATGCTTGTTTGTCTGCTTCCTCCATTTTAGATTCAAAATTTTCATCTTTCATAAGCTTTATTATATCCGGTCCAACAAAAACACCCTCCTTTATCTTTGCTTCTGACAAGCGAGGAAACTGGCTTCAAAGATACTTGAAGCACTTTCCATCTTTTTTTAATGTCTTCACAAATTGTTTCATTAACCCTAGTTTTATATGTAATGGAGGAAGCAAAACTTTGCTCGGGTCTACTAAACTTTTTCTTTCAATGTTTTTCATTTCAGGTTGTAAGGTTTGTCTTGGTGGCCACATCTTTTTACAATAGTGCTGCTTTCTATCACGACTATCCCACTCACACAAAAAAACAAGGATATTTAGTATAACCGCTTTGTTGTCCAAGTAACAAACAAAGAACTTTCAAATCACCACAAATTGTCCAGCCTTGATCCTTGTAACGAATTTTAATTAAAAGTAGCTCAAGATTTTCATAACACTCTTTTAAATGAACTGAATGTCCCACTGGTACAGAAGCATGTTTACTTCCATTGCGTAGAAGAACGGCCTTAGGGCTCCTTTTTGAAGAGTCAATAAAGAGTCTCCATTCAGAAACAATATATTCTACGTGGAATTGTTCCATGAGCCCGGGTACATCATTACAGAAAACTAGTGCATCTTCTTCGGAATAATATCGAGCAAACTCTTTTTCTCTGTTCCTAAACCAGTAAAATGTTGTGCTAGGTGCTAACAAATTTTTTTCTTTCAACCTTGATCCTAAAAGCTCAGCTGAGTCCTTAGGAAGGTTTAAGTCCCTCACCAAATCATTTAATTCAGATTGGTCAAACAGTTTTGGCTCATCACTTCCAGTATCATAGTAATCACTTCCCTCATCTACTTGCGCATGTACGTGAAACCATTTCGTCATCAGATACATCATCTAATGTATCTGGTAGTGAAGGAACAGGTACTTCTGGTCCATGAGGTATAGGACGTGTTGCGGATCGAAGGCTTGGGTAAACGATGTCCTTTTTGTTTTTTAAATTGAATCCGTGTACTACACACGAACAAAAATAACAATCATCGCTATGATTGATCGGTTCTCTCCAAACCATAGGCACTCCAAAGCGAAAAGACTGTTTCTTTCCTTGTGACCACTGGCGAAGCTCTTCAACACACACTTAACAAACCTTATGAGGAGCCCAAGGTTTGTCTTGGTCTCCTAATTTCACACCAAAGTATGCAGAATATAGTTTTTTTACAAAATCTGTAATGTTTCTTTGTTGTTTTTTTACTGTAAACTTTCCACAAATATAGCAGAAGGAGTTGGGTACATTGACACAGCCTCTTGATGCCATTGGAATTTAATTTTAAAAAACTTGTAAAATAAAAATTAAATTAACTCAGCAACTAATCACAAATGTCAACGAATTACACAAATTCACACCACAGTTGTAAAGAAGATATTGAATGAACTAACTGTTTTGTCTAGAATAGGAATATGTTTGTAGTGGAGGTGGGGAGGTAGACATGCAGTAACAGGAAGATGATGAGTCATGTCTTGCGACATGCTCAATTATTTCTATTTGTAACTTCTTTATCATAAATCTAGTGTATGTTTATTCAGAATATCAACTTCTTGCATCATCATAAGTAAAAAAATTATAATAGTTTATTTAAACAACGGTTTAACAAAATTGTCCTTTTCAAAAAGACTAATACATGCAGATAGGTCAAAAAACCCCAGATTGTAAAAAAACCTTACGTGATGGAATTTTTTAAATAATTTTCCCATTTTCAGCACCAAAAAATCTATTGAAATCACTGTATAAAATCCAGACAATTTTACCATCGCAGGCCTGTGTTATCAGAGAGCGGAATCGAGCGATTGATGATTAATAGCTCATAGGCGTCTGCCTTGTATTAGCAATAGGGCGTGCTGTATGTGCATGTGTACAGATACAGATTTGCTTTATGCAGATTTGTATTATTTATAACTAAAATTTGTTCAAGGTGTTCCTGTGTTAAATTAGTTCTTTTAGATGTTAAAACGTCTTTAAAAATATAAAATGTCCATTCCACATCACAACTGGTGATGGGTGCGTGATTAAAATGTTGCAAAAGGGCATTATACCACATAGATTTTTCAAATGGCTCTGTGCAGAATTGATATAATATATTCAAATCTGGATTTATGCTAAATATGGCATCAACTTTTTGTCTCAGCTTGTTTCCAAATTCAGAAGGCATACTTTTCATTCGATCGTCAACTGTTTGCTTGCTCGATTGCATTCGTCGAGCATGGTGGTGTTATTTCCGTCTTTGTGTCTATTCATTCATAAATTCTAATTTACAGTAGCGTGTAAGACGAAATATACATTTAAATATTATTTCGTTAGACTTGGTTCAAATAATAGCTTAAAAAATTATATCCGCTATTTTCCAAAGTGTATTCTCGTGCTTACATGTTATACATCCATATACATATATGTATTTATTGTTCTTGAGATATTATATTCTCTATTCTCTTCTATAAGGGATTGTTTCTAGTTTCGTTTCTTTCAGTCTTATATGGTTACAACTTTTAGTATTTTAAAAAATCCTTTTATATTGTTATATTCTATATTATTCCTATATTTTTTTATAAATATTAAGTTTAGTTTACTACCTTATTTTTGGAGTACTTTTCGTTTCTTCTTTTTAGTAAATTTCTTTTTATTCTTATCATTTGTTATACATAATTTTGAGTTTTATTCTTTCTAAATTATTTTTATTCAAAATTCGATACGCAATTCGCTTGTTAGCATTGTCTTTGTTTCAGCAGTAGTTGCTGCCGGTTACCAAACCGTTTATTACATTCGCTTTGTTGTGCATTGATAGATACATATTAACTGCATATGTGGGTATGTGCCATTTATGCAGCAGGCTACACGTATAAAATTGTTCGAAACTCACGGATCGCTTACAGAAACAAACCTAATACAAGGCAGACACCTATGGGCTATGAATCATCATTCGCTCAAGACCGCTCTCTGGTTATAACTAGAGCTGAGAATGTTTGCGGTACGGCAGGACCGTATGTAGTGCATCCCCACCAGCGTATAAACACGATGCAGCGAAACACTTTAGTTAGTCGTGAACTGGCAACGTGATCGTGTGTTGTCTTGAGCTCTATTTATTAAGTATGACGGACGTGCCCAAGCCAAGAAAGCGCCCATTGTATAACGACATGAAGAAATTTATCCGAGACTTTCCCGATTTGTATTATAATGGAGCAAAAGTGGTTTGTAAATTATGCGATAAACAGTTACTTTGCTGGGACAAATACGACTGTAAAAGACATGTTAAAAGTGTATACCACAAAGACAAAAAAAATAATGTGCTGTCTAAAACGCAATTCATTTTCGATTTATTGACAATGCTACTCGTCTGCGATGTGCCAGTTCACCTGCTAGATAAAAAAGCCTTTCACGACTTTTGGAATAAATACAATTCCAACATAAAGCTACCGGCACGGAGAACGTTACTCACCTATTTACCAATTGTGCGTGAGGACATTGAAAACAGAATAAAAGCAGTAGTAAATGATAAACAGTTATGGGTATGTGTCGACGAAACGACAGATCGAAAAAAACATTCTATTGTGAATATTATAGTGCGTGTACTAGATCCTGTCAAATCAACATTTCCCATTTTATTAGCCAGCAAAAGATTGGAAAAGTGCACTAGCGAAGTAATTACGAAGGTAGTGCTCGATACGCTACAAAAATTTCAAGTTTCAACTAATCAACTCCTGATGTTTATGAGCGATGGTGCTGCGACAATGCGTTCTGTAGGCCGTTCTCTTAAAGCAGATTGTGAGAGACTTTTGCATGTGACATGTAAAGTTCATGCTTTACACCTTGTGGCACAAACTATTCGGCAATGTTATCCAGAGGTGGATGCATTAATAGCAACAACAAAAAAAGTGTTTCTAAAATCTCCCAAACGAATTCGAGAGTTTCACAGTCGGTGCCCTGGTATTCCCGAACCACCAGAGCCAATCCTTACACGTTGGGGAAGTTGGTTAAAGGCGGCATTTTATTATGCCAAGTATTTCCAACAAATAAAATCTGTGGTTCTACAATTCAATCCTGCCGAAGCTGTAGCCATTAAGGAAAGCCAGAGACTCTTTCAAAACCCTTCCCTTGATGCAGATTTACAAACTATTTATAACAATCATATAGGATTGTTTAACGCAATCAAGAAATTTCAAAATTATCGTTAGCGGAGTCACTGCAAATACTGGACGATGTACACGCCCAGCTATGCGCAGTAAATGACAACAAAAATGTTAATGTATTAGAAAAGTTCGAGAGTGTGATAAACAATGATTTTGATTTTACCAGATTAAAACAAATTAGTAATTTTGAAAGTGTAGATTCGGTTTCTATCTATAAAGATTATTTTAATTGTGCGTGTGTTACATCCGTAGATGTCGAGCGGTCTTTCTCAAAATATAAAAAAATTTAGTCATCACGGCGTACATCGCTCACCGCTACAAATATGGAAACGTATCTAATGCTACAAACTTACTGCAAGTCTTATCCACTTGGCGCTATGCTATAATAATCGTAAATAAGGTAAGTGTGTTATTTATAGAGCTGAGGATGTTTGCGGTATAACCATGGTTATATCATGTAACCATAGTAAATTACTATGGTTACATGATATAACCATGGTTATAACGCAAACATTCTCATCTCTAGTTATTTATATACAGTACACATAACTGACATACCTAAGTGATATAAATAGCGAATGCATGTAAAGCAATAAAATCACGCATGCATCACCGATCGAAACAAGGTCATTATATTCATGCGTTTAACTGAATACTATCCTGGCACACCGCAAACATCCCCAGCTCTAGTTATAACATGCATATAATACCTGAGACCGTCACAATGTTTTATCGGGGCAATTCATCATTCAATAGCTTCAGTCCGCTCTATGTTAGTTATTTATTTATCCAACATAGCGGTTTATCTAGGGCTTACTAGTTACGTTACATTTAGTTTAATTGTAGATATTTTTGTCTTTCCTGATTTATACTTACATAATTTATTAAAACATAAAAGTATAAATCTGGTTTATATACAAGGTGTGATCAAAAAATACAGTGAATTTTTATAGCAGCAACTGTTGACGCTACATTTATTTGAAATAAATAATAAATTCGATAGAGACAGTTAGTGCCATGTTAGAACAAGTTGTGATTTGTCAGTCGGCCTTCGGAGCCGGAAGCATGAGGTTGTGTTTACCGTCTCTGTTGCTTCTCATGCTTTTAGAACAACGTGTTAACATTAAGTTTTGTTTTAAGCTGCAAAGAAGTGCCAAAGGAGCCCATAAAATGCTAAAATCAGTGTTTGACCCGTCAAATATTGATTTGTTTGTTCCAGTGGGTGAGAGCTTGAATTGTTATTGTAAGAATGATCCTGCGTCACTGGTGGTTTTTTCTTATTTCTTCAAAGAATTCTGGCAACCAAATGGTTGAGTATCAATCAAAATTGACCGATTTTTGAACCTCTAGTATCACCGTAGCTATATTTCCATTTTTCTCCCGCAAAAAAACAGGCGATTATTTGTTTCTTGCAACAACATTTTTTGACTTTTGCTGGGCTCATCTTGGCACACCCACACCGTCGACTTTTATTTTCTTTCGAGTTTATACGCGTAGATCCGAGATTTGTTGCCTGTGTAGATGTTACACACGGCTCATGACAATAAATTAGTTCTTTGGAAATCTTGTATGTGCAGTTAGGGTACTCAAAAGCTTTTGTGAATTTTTGTTTGTGATGGAACTGATAGAATCAAAACGTGGAAAACCAGTCATCTTGTATTCTGGATACAAGTTCAACTTAAAAGCATAAACAGGAACTGCTCAGGAGTGATTGCTACTGATGAAGTAAAATTAAAAGTTATAAGTAAGAAAAGCCATAGCTCTGTTCCAGATATTGCAAAAAATGAAGTCGATAAGTGTTTACATAATGCCAAAAAGAAAGCAAGAGAAGAAATGACAACAGTATCGCAAATATATCGACAAGAGATGATTGCTAAGGACGGAGGTTTGGATTTCGTTACAAATATTCCACAGTTTACATCGGTGAAACATGCATTGTATTATGAGCGACATAAATCGCTAGGTATTAGCTTGCTTCTGAAAAAACGAGAAGATATAGAGGTCCCTGAGTTTATGAAAGAGTATGTCATAATTGACGATGGTATGGAAGGCAGGATTCTTGTATTTGCAATGGACAGAGGCAATTTATTAGCAAGAGGTTCTTGCTTCCTATTCGGTGGGACTTTTAAAAGCTGTAGTTCACTGTTTTGCCAATTATATACAATTTACGTGGATATTGGTAATACAGAAGAAAGAATAAACATAATTCCTGCCGTATATGCTACCTGACAAAAAAGAGGCGACGTATAAACAATTTTTCTTCTTATTAAAAAATAAAATCAAGAATTTTTTACCAAAAAAATGTATTTTTGATTTAGAGGAAGTTTTTCCGGCTACAGTTATCAAAGGATGTAACTTTCATTTTAATCTAGCTCTTTGGCGTAAAGCACAAGATTTAGGTCTAACAAGCTTGTATAAAGAAAACGAGGAAGTAAGAAACCACATAAGGAAATACGCTGCATTCGCTCATCTGCCAGAAGATAAAGTTATAGACTGTTGGCTCTGTATAATAGAAAATTCTCCTACCGATGAAGCCATTGTTAAATTTAACGATTATTTTGTTGATCAATTGATTCATAATTCTCGCCGAATATGGACTTGCGAAGGAGAACTTGGTAGGACTACAAACTCTGTATAAGGATGACACAACAGACTTAACAGACGGATCGGAAAAGCCTATCCCAATATATTTGAATTAATGAAATTTCTTCAGGAAGAAATGCACTATTATAATAGTGTTTTCTTGCAAAATTGTTTGTGCATAAGTACCCCTAAAAGGACAAAAAAATACTGTGGATAGACGGTTAAAAATAGTTGTGACCTAATTCAAAATAGGCAAACTAAAATATATTGTAAAATTATAGATATATTTACTTTTAATTTTAATTAAGTATTGTAAAATATAGAGATTAGATAAGCGTTACTCCACATAGAGTTAAAGGTACTTTTATTTTATATTTTTTAATACATGTACTATGTTCTGATAATATATATATATGCAATATTGTGCATGTGTCTTCAAATTTCTTCTAATTTGAAATTAAACTGCTGAACCAGCAAAACTCGTTAATTTGTTTTTATTTTTCCCTATTTCCTGTAAAATATAAAATTGCCGCACGAAACGGGAATTCAAAAGCACAATCACTTCCCATTTATAAACTGAACGCCCGAAAGGAGAAAATTTTGCGAAACGCACGAAAAGTGTACGCCCCAAACGGCCACAAATCGCAAAATGTATACATTATTTCACTCTTAACTAATTACTGTAAATATTATACATTCGTTAGAATAGGTAACAAGAAAATTATAAATAATCAATTTAAAACTGAAAGTTTCTAGAAGTTATTGTTAAAATACCTTATATTACGGGTCTATGTATAATTGTTACTTGACATATTCATAAAACCATGAACAATAAGTGATGTAACTGTGCAGAATAATTAGTTATGCTAGCATATGCATTTCTTTTGTAATATTACACACTAGGTAACTTATTGCCAAAATAAGTACAGAGTTGTTATGACAATAATAATGGGGAAAGTTTTCTTATTAATTTCTCTTTGGTAACGCTAAGATGTTTTAATAAAGCCGTTATCCTTACGATATCTCTATTGTATTTTAGTTTTCGCTTGATGAAATCTTTTCGGAAACTGTACTTCTAGAAAATTGGATTTCTTTATTGTATCTATATATATTTTATTTGTAGCTAGGAACAGTGTGGTTTTACTAATTATATTTAATTAAAATATATAAAAGGTGTGGCTGTTCTATTGCTTTCTATTTGCTTTTATTTATTAAATAAGAAACGTAGTTAAATTATTAAACAACGGAAATGTTTGGTGACGCTTACACATTAATTTAATTAATTTCATGTGCCACTTATGGTAGTGTTTACATTCTGTTGTTATTGTTGCTGTGTAAGAGTGTTGTTAAAAAACACATTATTTTTGTTACTATTACTATTATTATTACTAGAGCTGAGGATGTTTGCGGTACGGCAGGACCGTATGTAGTGCATCCCCACATTTAACTATTTATCTAAATATTCTCTGAAATGATTTGCCGGATCTCATAAATTAATAGAGTGATATTTTAGTATGCACTGGATATTGTTATTATACAAAATCATAATAGCCATTTGTATTTATGGATCATAAATAATAATACGCATGTATTTGTATTTGGTTGTGAATTCAATTTAAACTTAAAACGAATCGTAATACTTTAACGACAAGCCGTCCTTACAATACATGCATTCGAGACAAAGTGTGCAACTCTACGAATAACTTCCATAATTGATCGAAAATGGACATTTTGGAGCTGAAGTAAAGCCCCTATTCTTAGAAAATTTTATTACTGTCGTTAAGAACTATTATTATAAATAAAGACGGCAGACTATGTGCCCGAACACTAAGTAAACTAACTGCCTCGGTATATGTATTTATATGATCGTCTCTTTGTTCTTTTCTGCGTTTTTTTTTATATTTAACAATCAATAAAAACATCCATACATATATGTGTGTTTATTTAGGTTGTCTAACGTAAACGAATTTCAAACGCATGATGTTATTGTTATATATATGTATGCATTAATAAATGCTTTATATTTTCAAAATATTGTATTTATAAAATTGTATTTATTAAAATGTTTTGAATTTTTTATTGGCGTTGGTAAAATAAAAAAAACGCAGAAAAGAACAAAGAGACGATCATATAAATACGTATACCGAGGCAGTTAGTTTACTTAGTGTTCGGGCACATAGTCTGCCGTCTTTAATTATAAACAACAAAGGCCTTTTATTAGTGTTGAAGTTTTAGTTTCATTGAATTTCCATGTTGTGAGTAGTCAATTGTAAAGTGTTCATTCACAATATTCTAAAACAAGGTGTAAATTTAACTAAAATCCAGAAAAACCCATTCTGATAATATATTACTAGATTAGAAGCTGTATTTATTATTATTTATTATATTATTTTTATAACCAAATGCAATAAAAGCTACGAAAACAAAAGAAACCTCGATTTATTAAAATCTTGTCACACAGCCTTTCAAAGCCTGGCAGCACATATTTTGCATATATTTTATATATACTACCTACTTGAACTAGGTGAATGAAGTTAGAAGTTATAAGTTATAACTTCTAACTTCATTCACCTAGTTCAAGTAGGTAGTATATATAAAATATATGCAAAATATGTGCTGCCAGGCTTTGAAAGGCTGTGTGACAAGATTTCAATAAATCGAGGTTTCTTTTGTTTTCGTAGCTTTTATTGCATTTGGTTATAAAAATAATATAATAAATAGTAATAAACACAGCTTCTAATCTAGTAATATATTATCAGAATGTGTTTTTCTGGATTTTAGTTAAATTTACACCTTGTTTTAGAATATTGTGAATGAACACTTTACAATTGACTACTTACAACATGGAAATTCAATGAAACTAAAACTTCAACACTAATAAAAGGCCTTTGTTGTTTATAATAATAGTTCTTAACGACAGTAATAAAATTTTCTAAGAATAGGGGCTTTACTTCAGCTCCAAAATGTCATTTTCGATCAATTATGGAAGTTATTCGTAGAGTTGCACACTTTGTCTCGAATGCATGTATTGTAAGGACGGCTTGTCGTTAAAATATTACGATTCGTTTTAAGTTTAAATTGAATTCACAACCAAATACAAATACATGCGTATTATTATTTATGATCCATAAATACAAATGGCTATTATGATTTTGTATAATAACAATATCCAGTGCATACTAAAATATCACTCTATTAATTTATGAGATCCGGCAAATCATTTCAGAGAATATTTAGATAAATAGTTAAATGTGGGGATGCACTACATACGGTCCTGCCGTACCGCAAAGATCCTCAGCTCTAATTATTACGTACTATCATCCTTAAATATAATTTCATGAAATTACCATGGCTTTTTTTTAAGATAGTATGTTTAATCTATTTATTTACTTTATCTTCAATTTCAAAAGATAGACATTCTTGGTATATATGTATGCTAACATTGTTAAGTTGGTATCCAATTGTTTTTATTTCAACAGGGCTTTATGGACCGTAAGCATAGGTACTACAACTTAGAAATTTGTCATACTTTACCTAAGTAGACACCATTTATACGGATATATCAAAAGCGTATTGGTTGTGCAATTCTTCGTCGAAAATTCGACCTTTTCGGATTTAGCCATCAACAGAACACAATATGTGTGCTATATTGGATATAAATCATTTACGTACCAGGCGAAATCAGGTGTGCCAGGAGGTTGAAATTTGGGGCATTACTCTTTAACTTATTCATAGATGATGTTCTGAATTTGATTGATTGCAGTTAATCAATTAGCTTTTGCTGATAATTTAAAGATTTTTCGAATATAAGTTCTATTGACGATTGTAACTTTTTGCAACTGCAGATCAACAAAATAGCATGGTGATGTGTGAAAAATAGTTTATCAGGTGTCGAAATGAAAGCTAGTAAGCTTTCTAAACAGAATGCACTTAGCTACAATTATGTGTTCAATAGATACTTGCGCGTTCTTATTCAGTAGAGGACTTGGGCGATTAGTTTGATCGTAATCTTACCTTTGTGGAAAAAATACGTAACGAATCAAGATCTGTTTATCTGGAGAAACGAATATTTTCGAGACAAAATAAGGAAAATTTCGACTATTTTCTAATCAACGAAGATTGGGCCAACGTATATAATGCAATCAGTGTGAACGATAAGTTCTCGGCCTTTCGTAATATTCTAGGATTCCACTATTAAAACGCATTTCCCTGTCGTATCTTGGAGGTCACTGGACATAGGGCTGCACCCTGGATGGATCAAAATATCAGGACGTCTAGCACATTACTGCATGATTTATTTATTCTGCAAAGATCTTTTCCGCAACTTAAAAACAGGTTTACCGAGGCTAAATTGCGACATAAGCAATTGGTTAACAGCTCCAGAATTAATTATAACAGTGATTGTATTAATAATTCCAGCAACAGGGCTAAAGCAATGTGGAATATAATCAACCATGCTACAAAGTCCACAAAACCTCACGAAAATATCAAGTTACTGGTAAACGACACAGTACTTCAGAATCCTCAAATGATTGCGGAAACCTTTAACAACTTCTTTCAGTCATCACCATCATTATTGATGTCTCGAATTCCGGACAGAGACATATCCAACAAAATACCGACCAATCCACATACAATGTTCCTTTTTGCTTTTACATCAGATGAAGTGTCTGCCATTGTTGGAAAACTAAAGAACAAGAATTCAAAGGGTCCTGATGATATTTTAGCTGGTGTTATTAAAGAATTCAAAGTACATCTCCTACACATTTTAACATACTTGGTTAACGTCTCGTTGAAAGAGGGGATATTTCCTGATGTGTTTAAGACTGCCTCTGTTATTCCTATACACAAGGGGGGTGATGTCTCTGATATGTCTAATTATAGGCCGGTGGCTTTAACATCTGTTATTTCAAAAATTCTTGAATATTGCATGCTAGATCGACGCAACTCTTTCTTAAACAAGCATGGAATCGTCACAAAGTATCAGCACGGTTTTAGAGCTGGCAAATCTACATCCACAGCATTAGTAGAGTTTTATGGTCATGTGCTCGAGCATATAGAGCGTCGGCAATCACCAGTCGGCATTTTTTGCGATCTACAGAAGGCTTTCGACTGTGTTCACCACTAAAAACTAATGAGCAAGTTGCAGTCTTATGGTATCAGGGGTGTTGCTGCACACTGGTTTTCGTCGTATCTGCGCGGCAGATTACAATTTGTGACTATACGATTCAGGAACTCTAATGGTCAGATCCAGCCAGTGAGGTCTCATTGCGTGCCTGTGAGCGGCGGCGTGCCTCAGGGCTCCGTGCAGGGTCCTGTGTTATTCAGCATTTTTATTAACGACATCGTGCTATTTCTGTCGGATGTTTGTGTGACACTGTATGCTGATGACATATCGTTGCTCATCGCACCGAGCACTAGCAGCGATGTTGGATTTCTGTCAAATAATATATTGAGAATCCTCTGTCAGTGGTTCGAGGGAAATAAGCTCACATTAAGCCTTGAAAAGACCAAATACATGTTATTTCACACTCGCCAAAGAAACGTTGGTTTGCTGGACCTGCATATCAACGACCACAATTTAACGGAAAGCCATGCCATTAGATTTCTTGGAGTTACTCTTCAAGATACGCTGCTGTGGACGGATCACTGCGATGGCCTTTCTAACAAAATTTCCAGCAAATCTTATGCTTTCCGCTGTTAAGATCGCAAGTTTCGACGTCGACTTTTATGTCACTGTATTACTCGGAGATCCAGTCGCGACTTCAATACGGTGTTCTATTGTGGGGTCTATCGTCGGGTGCGCGCCGAGTGTTCTTGTCTCAGAGGGCAGTCGTGACAAACATCGTTGGAGCCCGTTATACCGATTCATGTAGGCCTATTTTCCGGACGCTTAACATATTGCCTTTGCCTTGCTTGTATATCTTGGAAGCTGGTTGTCATCATTACAGGAATGTCGAGTCGTTTCAACGAAACTCAGAAATTAATGACTACGATACCCGAACAAAAAATCAGATGCATTATCCCAAATGTACGCTACATGTAACCAGCCTAGGTGTCAATAACATTGGCATTAAAATTTACAATCGTATTCCCAAACATATTAAAGAGATTAGGAGATACAACTCCTTTAGAGCTAAGTTTAAAGCGTTTCTGCTTCAGCAAATGTACTATTCAGTCGACGAGTTCTTGTTGTAATTTGTTTCTGTCTATACTGTTTGGGAGCGCTGTGCCTGCCACAATTTATTACGTAGAGACGAAAATCTTTTTATTTCAAAAATCTTTTTATACTGATTATGCTTTTTTTTCTGTTGTTCGGTTGCTACTATAGTTGCTTTATGCAGCTGTGATTTATCATCAATTATTAGTTTTGATTTTTAGTGTATTGTTATGTATTTTGATGAATCTTTTTCATTATGAATTTGCTTGTATCTGTTTCTTTTCTTTTTAAGTGGAGTTGTACCCTAGTATTATACTAACATGTTATATAATTAACTTTTAATTTTTCTTATGTGACGAGTTGTATACACATGTAAGTGTCTTAGCAACAATAAACGTATTATTATTATTATTATTATTATTATTATTATTATTATTAAGGAATCATCTCTGTAGCTCTGAAGACATTGGATTTTATAACCAGGAACTGTTCATATTCGTAGGTATGTAAGTACTAGGTTCGAGTGTGCAACTTTGATATGGAATCTTTTCCACGAATTACACAAATTAGGCATGGAGAACGTTCAAAGAAGGTTACTTAAATTATCTTGTTTTAGAACTAAGGTAGTTTATCGTCCGAGTTGAGTACTTATCTCTATAAGTAAAGCAGGGAATTATATGCACACAGAAACTGTATTATATGCGCATACATGTTTCCAAAATTCGATGAAAATATGCAGAACTTTTATTAAAATATGCAAGAATATGTAAAGTTTAAGTTATAGTTACACAATTAAATTATTGTCAAAATATTTAATTATGTCAATATAAATTTAGAGATACCACAAATACGTACTATATCAATATTTTATTCAAGATTTTACAAAATACATGTATAATAATAATGAGAATAAGTAAGCTAAACAATGTAACTCTTTGTATTTATATTTGCCTTTGTATAGTATTGTAAACATTTACAATTAAATGCTTTTCTAAATTCTCAACTAAAAGTGATCTTCTTCGATCCGTCAATAAGTTTGTATGCTAAAAAGCTTCTTTCAACGTCGACTGGTGAAACTTTGAATCAATTCTATCGATTCACTGAGTTCAACACCTTGAGTTTCAAGTTTTCGTACTGTTTCACTAATATAACTAATAAAGTGTGTTTTTTTATAGAGGTATAGTACTTTGAAATGGAATAAAACAAAGATGAATTTTTTAAATTGACATGAAATTTACTTTATTCGAAAGATAATCTTCTGGCATTATAATTTAAATATGACTTCTGGCATATGACCGCTACGGCTGGCTCGGACGTAGCCTAATCTTGAGGTCCAATTTTCGATAACTTTTTCCAACATTTGTGGCCGTATATCGGCAATAACGCGGCGAATGTTGTCCTCCAAGTGGTCAATCGTTTCGGGCTTATCGGCGTAGATAGAAAATAGTCTAGCGGCGTTAAATCGCACGATCTTGGAGGCCAATTCACGGGACCGAAACGCGAAACTATGCGGTTACCAAACGTTTCCTTCAATAAATCAATTGTGGCACGAGCTGTGTAACATGTTGCGCCGTCTTGTTGAAACCACAGCCCTGTACATCATGGTTGTTCAATTGAAGAACGAAAAAGTCAGTAATCATGGCTCTATAGCGGTCACCATTGACTGTAACGTTCTGACCAGCATCGTTTTTAAAGAAGTACGGACCAATGATTCCACCAGCCCATAAAGCACACCAAACAGTCAGTTTTTCTGGATGTAACGGTTTCTCAACATACACTTGAGGATTACCATAACTCCAAATACGGCAGTTTTGTTTATTGACGTATCCATTCAAACAAAAGTGAGCTTCATCGCTAAACAAAATTCGCTTATGAAAATCGGGATCAACGGCAATCTTGTTTTGGGCCCATTCACCGAATCTACGCCTTGCTAGGTGATCGCGTGGCTTCAATTCTTGCACGAGTTGGATTTTGTAAGCACGCAAACCAAGATCTTTCCGCAAAATCTTCCATAACGTGGATGGACACATATCCAATTCCTGTGCACGATGGCGGATAGACTGATTCGGGTCTTCCTCTACGCTACGCTTTACAGCGGCTATGACTTTTTTTGTACGCACTGTACGACGTCTCTGTGGATGCGTATTATCATTTAGAGTAAACGTGGTGCGAAAACGTTCCATAGTTAATCGAATTAATTGCTCTGATGGACGATTATGTTGACCGTAAAATGGACGTAGTGTGCGATACGTATTTCGAACACAACTATGATTTTCAAAATAAATTTGCACAATTTGGAAGCGTTGTTCAGGCGTCAGTCTGTTCATGTTGAAATGCCAAACCAAACTAAACATAAATCACTTGACGGCTGACAAAATGGCCGCCAGTTAAAAAAGTATTGCCACGTTAAAATTTTATACTTCTATAAAAAACACCCGTTGTAACATTCGCCTAGTCGTGGAGAAGTTTCGGGTTACAGGATCTGTATTAAAAGGCGAAAGTTCTGGTAGGCCACGCACACAGTAAAATATTATTGAACACGTAGAAAACCTTGTTGGAGAAAACCAACATACATCAGTTCGTCGTTTTGCTACGGTGCCAAATACCTTAACGAAAAATAAGGAAAAAAAAAGAAAAGGAAAAAAAACGAAAAAGTTTCGGGCGACGTGGATTACCCCATCTACCCGCTACTGCTAACGTCTAGCGGCCCACCTGGCTACCAAGACAGCTTCAGCCCAGTGGTGGGAGACCCAGAGGTACTAAAAAGCGAAAAAAAGAAGCGAAAATTTTTTGTATCGCTAGACGACGCAAATTCGGAATTGACGATCACACAAAAATGGCAAGCTACGCAGCGGCTGAAGGGCGCAACCAAGCCGTCCGAAACTATATCAAAAGAAAAGAGACGTTTCGACTTAACTAAGACAAAACGCTTTATTAACTGGTTGTGAGCGACCAAAGACACAAGGAAAAAGAAAACAGAAACAAATAACCAACGAAATATCTAATAGTTATATCTAAATATAAGCACACGAAATATTTATAATAGAAACTGGGTTGTTCGGTCTGTACGTAATAATAAACAAAAAAAAATGTATATGGAATGGTCAATATACGTATTTCTCTGGTTCACATTGGTAAATACAAAATCGTAAGCCAGATCTATTGTACCGACCTGGTATATGTATGGAGGTTCTTGTTATATACATATATTAAAAATAAACTAAGTGAAAATTTACAAAGTCGAATATTGGAAATAAATTAAATTAATGTTGGCGGTTTTATAATATTACGAAAAAAAGGAATAGAATGATTATAAGTAATTAAATTGACAAATAATTGAGAACAGGTAAATCTTAAATTTTAAATCACAAATTAAAAAACTAGAAAACCAAATCGTATTTCTAACTACAAGAAACACCATATCCCATACACAATTTCTACTTTGCGCAAAAACAACAAAGAAGAACTCAACGGATAGATCTTTATATTTTTTTGTTAAAGAGTGTATAATTACGTTGTAGCCTTGAAATAAATTTTAATCGTTTAAAGTATAGCAAACCAAATAAAAAACTAAAAATTGATGTTATTAAATTAATTAAATAAAATTGATATGATGCTTAGAATTACGTAGCTACAAAAAAATAAAGAAAAATTGAATTTATTTAGAGAAAACTAAATCTTAATATTTTAACACGTAGAACTAAATTGAATATTATTTACTAGCTAAATTATGATTTTGATCATGTAAATTACGTAAAAAAAGAACTTAAATTAAGTGGCGGTAATAAAGTTAAATAAGGGAATGCTGAATCAAGTCAAAAAACAATAAAAATCTTACTTTGTGTGTCCGTCACTGTAGGGAAGAATTAGCTTGGATTGCTCTATCATATTGTCCTTGGTAGCAGGTCACGGTAAAACCTCCTGCGGTAGGTTGGGAAAAGCAACGTGGATATTACAACGACCTGGAGCACGACGGTCGCACAGGCCAAAAAAAAACCATCTGTTATAGAGATGCAGAGAAAAAAACAAACGAGCAAAATTGAAGGAAATAAATTTATTTCAAAACTACGTACCAGATTAGTTCGGATGGTTGTTTATAACAGAACTATATCTTGTTAGTGAGAAACGATTAGCTTCTCGTTGAAAAAAGATCCTCTACGGATAATTGATGCTTTCAATTAAAATAACGTGGTGCTAAAAAAATCCCTGAAGGCAGGAGGCTACGAGCGATACTCTACATAAAGAGAATAATTAAGCCCTATTAATTAGCCAGCATGTGTTAAACGAGAGCGAGATGACGACTTCTCGATAACAGTGCGGTCTTACAACAACTCGGTTCGATCGAATTTTCGCGATCGGCAGATAGAGCTGGGAAAAGCAGCAACGAAAAAACAGATACATAATAATTTCTGCAGATATTGGAACGTAAGCGGATGAATATACAGGTAGATTCACAATAAATGGAGCAGAATAAAATAAAGTAACACGCTAATTGGCGAAGAAAAAAATACGTATCAGTTTATCAGTTCAAATGAACATATCTTTTAGTACCTTTCATTGAATTTTGTTTTAATTTTTAAGCATCATTTAATGACCGTAGCGTATAATTAAACTTCCTTAGTGACAACCGAGCAAAATTAGATCTAATAAATTGCAAAGAAGTATTTTAATTTCTCCCACAATGAACAAAGTAGACAACCAGATATGACAGCCCGAAACAAACCTCTAAACGCATGTGCAAACCACATGAAAAAATGCCCTTGAATCCAAGCGAACAAAATTTATCGTTACAGAAATTTTTTATATAGAAATTTTAAAAAACGTTCTTTGTCATTTAATTCATACAACTAAGCATAAAATATAAATCAATACATACAAGATAATTATATAAATGATAATAAGAATAATATACTTTACTTACGTAGTATAAAAAAATATATATATTTTTTTAGATTTATTTTAGAGTTAGAAAGCCTCTAAAAATTTAAACAATAACGAGTTCTACACACTCGTCAATAAATCGGTATGAAATCAAGCACCAAAACTAATTTAAAACAAGATCACGAAGCTAATTAACTAAGATAAAGAATTTATCTTCTTAACACGACCTTCTAACAGTAGTAGTATATGTTGAGCACTTGTGAAATTATTACACTATTAAACTTAAATAATACACCTTATATTTTCACAAAACAATAGTATATTTAACTATATGTACATTTCATGTGCACTGCACACATCATCAGTAGTTACTATTTAAACGTATTATTTTCGAGTACATGTATAGAAAAAATATCTATTTTTGGTAGGGGTGTAAAAAATTTTTCAATTACAAATGGTTAAAAAACATGCAAATAATCGGAAAGTATGGTCGTATATTGTAAAAACTAAACTCTATTGAAATTCTAAGAAGGACAAATTTGGGAAGGACCGTTACATATGAAAAAACAAGACATCTGACTGTGTTGAGTTATATTAAATAACAATATAGTAACGTGAAAAGGATCTATTAATTATTAGATACTGTTGGTATACAATTTTAAAGTTTATTATTAATAGGTGACATGTCATTGTTAAGGGATCCTAACTTCAGAATACACTAGTGTCTGCGGAAATATCAAAGTAACCGGCGTACTACAACTACGCAAGTCAAAAATATTAAAAATCAGTTCAGAATAAAAATACATTCACATATAATAAATCTCAAAAATTATACACTGGCATCGAAAATAAATGTACATACATAAAATAATATAACTTTTCAAAATGTTTGCGGGGAAAAGTCCATAGCAATATGCATCTATACAAAGTATCGACTGTTCAACAGATCTTATCTAGAGATCACACTAGTAGGGTTAATTATTGCAAGTTCTTTCAAGAAAATTTAAATTGTGACGAAATTATTGATCTAGCTTTTTTACCGATGAAGTATGGTTTCATTTAAGCGGGTTTGTGAATAAACAAAATTACATAACATGGTCTATAAAGAATCCACACAATCATATTGAAGTTCCTTTACATCCTGTTAAAGTTATGGAGTATGGTTAGCCGTATCTCGTCGTAGAAAAATAGGACTAATATTTTTTCACAATAACATTAAAAGCCAATGATACCGAGAACAGTTATTAATACCATTTTTAACTCTAGTACAACGAGACGAATTCAATGGGGGTTACTTCCAGCAAGATGGGGCTATTATACGTACAACTAGTGAAAATTTAACGCTTTTAGATTATTACTTCCTTAATGACATTCAAGGTCACCAGATCTTACTATGTTAGACTTTTCTATTTTCGGATTGTTAAAAAATGAAGTATATAAAACAAAATTAATAAGTTAAATGACTTGATGAAATACGATTACAATTAAATGTAATGAAATAACACCAAATGTATTGCAGAATATTTTTGACAACATGAAACGCCGTATTGCATTATGCATTCAACAGAATGGTGACCATTTTGAACACTTGTTATAAATTATAATGATTAAAATTACTAGAAATTAGTTTTTTACCTTAGTTGTTTGATTAATATCCCATCTTTAAAGCTTTCTTATTAAATAAATTGATAATCTAATTGTACTTGTTATTAATTCCATCACCACATCTTGCGATCATAAATTTTGACAGGTAGATAACTTTCATACCATTTAAACTATATTCGCACTTCAAGAATGCAGAACATCATAATTTATAGAAAAGATTCATGGACAACTAGATGTAATTCTTTTTGAAACACGTTGCATATTCGAAAAGATCCAAATATTTCCTTAAATCCGTATAATTTCATTTAGACATCTCGAACCATTGTCGAGATATTTGACCATTTCTATACATAATAGGGGCCCTGCTTATACACGCAGTATTGAAATGAAAGTCATGTCTCTCTCCGAATATTCTAATGAGAATAAAATGTGCACGTTTCGGTATAGACACGCATTTTTTCATGGTAATACTTGTATAAAGATATTCTCGAAGGCTTCAATTTTAAATATTCTATTTATGCAAATTATTATTTAGTATAAAAGTTAGTTATATGGCTTGGTTTGACTATTTACACTTTTATAACAGATGCAAATACGATTATCGCAGCTCGTATTTTCCTCATTTATTTTTCTTTATTGCATTTAATTTTGTATGCGTTGTATTGCAGCATGTACACTAAGTATATGTCTTTTGACCGTGTAATTTCCCCTAATTTAACAGTGAAATTGTTATTTTTACATGTCAGACAATAATTTTGCATTCAAGGAGTGTGGGAAATTTATATTTAAACGCTTGAGGGTCAAGCAAAAAGGCAAAAGTAATTACGATTAATTTATCAAATTGTTAGGGATTTGATGTTGGTAATTTACTTGGAATTTATAAAAAAAAACAGCATTCAAATATTAGTAAATATTAAATCACAATTGATTAGAATATGTCAGAATAAATCGTTTAAATTAAATATATTTTGTTAAGAGTTTGTGAACCTTTAACAAATATGTTAATTCAATATATGTGAACTAGGCGTTCTATTTTAATAAATCTGAAACGGTACATGTCAATTACTTCTAACAATTTCGTAATGATTATTAGAATGTTGAATAGCTGAACGCTGTGCCATGGTCAACAACATTGTTTGGTTCTGAAAAAGGTGATTTAGAGAGTAGGTACACACAATTACCTTAGTTGAAAGACGAGATAATTATCCACTTGACTATTTTTCTCATCAATTAAAAGCTTGCGAAATACAATTTTTCAAGGTTAATTAATTGTACAATTTCTACTTCTCTTGAGTCCACCTTAATATCTCCGGATGCTATTTATCGTCATAACGGTGACATTTTTAACACATTCTAACGAATATGATGAGTCAATGAGATTATTTTATTAGCGAACTGTGAAAGTTTTGACGCATGTGTATACTTATTTTTTAACCAAGATTGTGTCTTTTAATTGCTGAATGAGTAAATGTCGTTTGGCTTTTGTAGGTCATCTTTGAAAAACTGTGTCGATATATTTATAAATGGATATTTTTATATTATTTACTTTATTTATCCGTTATTAAATACAGACACCGGATTACCTATAAGACAAAGATTTAATTTATTTATATGATGGTATAACATTGATATATTTAATACATGGGTAATAGTAGTATGTTACAGCATTTAATTGCAATATCTTAAAATGAAAATTATAAACATTACAAACATTCTTACAAGAAGAAAAAATTTCAGATAACACAATTTATTATATCGTTATACAGTTATCAATAACGCGTATTTCCTCCTTATGCCCTAATTATAGCTTCCATTCTTCGATCTATACTTTGAATATGAGCCTGAATATCTGTTTCAGGAATATTTCTTCATTCTTCCTGAAGAGCAATATGAAGGTCATTTACATTCTACGAGGCGGCTGCACAACTTCTTACACGTTTCTTAAGGTGTCTCAAACGTGTTCTAGTGGATTTAGGTCAGGGTTAGGCACTAGTCAAATCATTCGATTAATTTGCATTTGTTGCAAATATTTTGAAACGTTATGCACCGCATGCGGTCGGGCACTATCGTCCATTAACACAATCCCATCGCCAATAAACAGAGCGCAGTGCATGTTGATCTCTTTTATGCACCTGTGAGTCGTCAAAGAACCACATTCGATGAAAACGAGTTTCGTACGGGCTTGGTACGAAATTCCAGCTCATTATAGAGTCTTTGTAAAACGGTGTTCTTGGAGAAAATGTACGGTCAAAATAACGTTCCCGTGGTCTTCTCCATACTTATTCTCGACCATTTGGAGACCGCAAGGCAACTTTGGATATCTGATAATAATATATTGTTCCATTACTGCTCTGTCCAAACTAAGCGTTGCCATGCGAACTGTAAGCGAATCAGTCGATATTGTGCTAGCCTGTCGCTGGTTTGAAAGACCCTAACACAGCCTCTTTGAAGCGTCTTCTTAGCGTTCTCTTATTTACATTCTTCCACACACCTCTACCACCTGATTTAGCGCCATAACAGCTGTAGAATGATGATCCCGTAAAACAATACTTACTAAAAATCATCACGGACCATTGTTGTTCTTGGTCGCCTGTCTTCTCGTGTAAATGTGAGTTTCTTGACATCTAATGTCGGCTCGATGAATAGTTGTATATATATATATATAACGTGTGTATAAATTGTCGCAAAAGCACCACGCAGCGACATTCTTCGTTCGGTTCTGAATAAAAAATCTTAATGTTAAAATGTCGTATCATGCTTCGTTTGTTTTCACGGGGTTCTTGAAGTTCAGACTTTTAGTGCGTAACTAACCTTTACTCTTCGATATCTGTTAATAGAGATAGATGCAATTTAGTTTAAAGAAACAATTTTTACTAGTATTATTTCGTAAACGTTTTCTTTTTGATTAAAAAGCTTGTTTTTAACATTTATTCATTAACGTACTTCCACGAAAAACACATTTGGCAACGTTGTAGAACAATAAGTTTGTATTTCAAAGTGAGTTCAATCAAAATCATTACTGTCAAATTTTGACATTTACGAATTTACGAAGCATGATACGATATTTTAACATTAAGATTATTTATTCAGAATCGAAAGAAAGAATGTCGCTACGTGTAGCTTTTGCGACAATTTATACACACCTTGTATATATATATATATATATATATATATATATATGTATATACAGCGTTAGTAAACAGTCCCGGAACGGTCGAATAACTTTGTTATTTGAAAATTATGATTTCTGAAATTTGGTATGGGGGTATAGTTAATATAAATGCATTTTATGCAATACACTTAATATTTTTTTCACTTCCGGTTTAATCGGCAATACGTCCATCTTTTTTTTTTAATGGAACGGCCAGTTTTTTTTAACACTATTGAATGCGAAATAAAAAACAACGTTCAGGAAGTTTTAAAATGTTTATTTTTATTCACAAGAAAACAGTTAAAAAATTAAAAAAGTGTCCTAATACAGAAAAATCAAGGTACCTGTCTATTCAGGTTGCGATTGCAATAATTGTTCAAAATGCTCTCCATTTACAATTTGACAAAAATGTAAACGATCAGTAAAATTTCTTATTGAATTTTGTATTTGTTCTGGAGTGATGCGATTGGCTTCTTGAACTATTCTCTCTTCCAATTGTTCAAGATTATGGGGACAATTTTTGTACACTTGACATTTCAAGTGACCCCAAAAGAAAAAATCTAATGGCGAGAGATCTGGCGAACGTGCTGGCCATTCGAATGCTCGTCTACGTCCGATCCAACGTCCCGGAAAAATGTCATTCAAATAATCGCGGACATTATGGGCAAAATGGGGGGAGCTCCATCTAGTTGAAACCAAAAATGTGCATTAGGGTGATCACCTATGTTTGCATTTGGGAAGAGGGCCGCAAGTGCTGGAACAATCTCATTTCGCAATAAATTTAAGTAGACGTTGCCAGTTAAATTTCCTCTTATAAAAAATGGTCCTATGATGTTGTTTCCAACAAGACCAGCCCAGACATTCACCTTTTGAGGACGCTGTGTATGGACTTCTTCAATCCAATGCGGATTTTTAATTGACCAGTAGCGACAATTATGTCTGTTCACAGTGTCGTTGAGACAAAACGTTGCCTCATCTGAAAAAATGATGTTATCTAAAACATTAGGCTGCTGCTCGATCAATTTCGTCATTGTTTCGCAAAATTGTAGTCTACGATCTGGATCATCTTCAGTTAACTCATGGACGGGATACATTTTATAGGCTTTCATTTTTGCTGATTTAAGAATTTTATGAGCAGATTTTTGAGAGATCTCATGAATTTGACCTAATTCTGTTGTGGACACGTGATGATTTTCTTCCACTGTAAGTAACACATTCAAACTAGTTTCTTCATCTGTTGCTGTTAATGGACGTCCCCTTCTAGGTAAATCCTTCACCTGACGAAATACTTCAAACTTTTGAATTGTTCGGCATACCGTACTTTTACTAATGTGCCGATCCGGATAAACAGTATTAAACAAAATACGAACCTCTTCAAAAGAACGTTGACGATCACCGTACCCACGCATCATTAATATCTCAATTTGTTCTGATTCAGTAAGTTTTACTGCCATTTTCAAATGTGTTAATGTCTAAAATAAGTAAATTTATAGCGATGCAAAAGTTAAAACGCTTTTAAAATTGTCAAATGTGACAGCAAAGAGAATGAAAACACTAAACAACAACTATTTTCAAAGGTATCTTGATTTTTCTGTATTACGACACTTTTTTAATTTTTTAACTGTTTTCTTGTGAATAAAAATAAACATCTTAATACTTCCTGAACGTAGTTTTTTATTTTGCATTCAAAAGTGTTAAAAAAATCTGGCCGTTCCATTTAAAAAAAAAAAGTTGGACGTATTGCCGATTAAACCTGAAGTGAAAAAAATATTAAGTGTATTGCATAAAATGCATTTATATTAACTATACCCCCATACCAAATTTCAGAAATCATAAATTTCAAATAACAAAGTTATTCGACCGTTCCGGGACTTTTTACTAACGCTGTATATATATATATATATATATATATATATATATATATATATTGTTGTGATGCAAGTTATCCATATAGAGCTGCATCTAAAATAGGAAGAATAAGACATACAAAGTGAAAAAGGGTTATAATATAATGGTTATATAAATAATATTATTAAGTCTTAGTAGTATCGAAGTGCATATGTATTTTTATAACGATCATTTCATTCTTTAAATTTCTATATTTATTTTCCTTTCATTATTTAATTTTATTATATCATATTCAAATTTTCAAATATTAGCGCGAAAAACATATTCAAATCCATATGCATCTTTGTATTATATCGACACTAGTAAGACACGCCTACAAATTGACATCTCGCTATGCTTACATTTATCATGCGCAGTATGCGATTTGTATCATTCAAATCTATCTTAACCTAACTTGGTAATTTATTATATAATTTTTAAAATCAATTAGATAATCAAAATTAATCAAATTCTTTTTATATAAAATTGTTAAAAGGGTAAATCATCGAGACTTTTGATATCAATAGATAGCGTGTTTGGTAATATTCAGACAAGTGCTGTCGAGATATTCGATCCTTGAATTTAAAAAATAAATAGACGCATCTTTTTAGACCAACACTTAGAAATCTCTTAAAAAACATAAATCTAAATTATAAATTCATCTAAATGTTATTAAAAGTATCCTGAATATTAATTAACTCGATCGACAAGAGAATTACTACAAGAATTTTCGGTAATAACGAACTTTCAAACAACATAGCGTCACAGACGTAGTTCCACCGAAAACGATAGAAAATCAAAAGAAAAATATTCAAGAATCCATCGCCGAACATCAACAAAATAGTCTAACGTACATCTACAACGATACCTGAAATCCTACAGCCAGAAACGAGCGCAGGGAATAATTAGGCACCGAAGACGAAGTCCGAGGAAAATCTTCGATAGCGTCGGCGTAAGCAGCCACCTACACCGCCATCGTTTTGTACTGCACCCGAACATTTTCGGATCACCGAGAATCTTCCCAATTCACACATACGATCTACAAACATACATCCGGAACATTATTATAACAGGTTTTCAGATAATATTTATCTATTTTCCCAAAAAATTAAATTCTTTAAACTTTTATTTAACTATATTCTCGAATTATTTACCTAATCTATCACGTCCTGTCATGATTTTTATATTTAATTAAACAATCTATTTATAACTTAGAGATAGCAATAAAAGGGTACTCACCATTATTGTAATAAGAGTATTCACATTTATATTCATATTATTTATTAGTTTAACACACATAACCTCTTTTCACATTAGTAACACCTTGTTGTTTATGCGTATATGCAGTTTCGTTAATATCTCATTTGTAATACGTTATATTTTTACAGTTTCCTTTAATTTAATAAACATCATATTTTTAATTTTACATGAATCTTTTATTTGTTCATATTTGTTTGTAGGAGTTATTATATTAAGCGTCAACATTAATATTATTCTCTTTTTTGGAAGCAACAACCTAAAATTCACGACGAACCTGAGATCACCCACATTTAGTAAAGTTTTTTTTTTTTAAAAAATAGTTTCTTGCTTTCCGACTAGTTGGCTATTCGAGATAAAGATAGCGCAGTCTGAGGTGAAATTTTATAAATTAAGGCGCCCAACTAATCTTTTCAAATACATAATTATCTTACACTTTTATTTCATTAACATTTCATTATCTCACCAGGGCTTAAAGGGCTTATCAATTGGCTAGCCCAACGTAGAGGCCTATCTTAGCGCAATTTATCAATTGTCGCCGACAACGTGTGGCCTGTTGCTTCTTGTTGATAACTCATCTACAAAGTTAAATATTGCAAATAATTGATACTTTTCAAATTGTTTCATATATTATATAGACAAAAAGGTGTAGATTATTATTGTCGTTGTGTGTACATGTTTTTCCTATTACACAGCAGATTGTTACCTTTATTTCACTACATAGCAGACTTTGGAGGATTCTAGGACATATTAAAGGTTAGTGAAAGGGAAAATATCACCTTGTGCATACGTTATTTTATTTAACTTTTGATTCACTAATAAAATTACGGTGTCTCGAGTATTATTATTCATATTTTAAACATAACTCTGTATTTTTTAACTATTTATTATTATCATACTTTAAAAATAAAGGATACATCTTTATATAAATTCATTAAACTTTATAAATTTAATAAATATCAAAATGGATACTCGACATAGAACCAAAGCAGTTAAGGACAGTACTGAAGAAGATAGGGTTGAACAGGGAGACATTCCCGTGGCACAAGCGTCTACAACTGAAGGGGTAAGTCCACCAGACAATGGCCAGGTAATGAACATGTTACAGGTACTAATGACACAAATGACTAATTTGAAACAAGATTTAAAACTAGAAATGAATGACTTAAAACAAGAACTAACTAATAGTAATAATAAATTAGATCATACTAATAATAAAATAGATACAAATAACGATAACCTAAAACAAGACTTAACAAACAAATTAGACACTAACAATGAAAACTTAAAACAAGAACTAACTAATATGAAAACAGACATAAGCAACATGAATAGTGATCTAACAACTAAATTAGAGATAAACATGAACAATATTAATCAGAAATTTGAAATAAATAATGCAAACATCGATAACAAATTAAGTGCTTTCAAAGTTGATTTAGAGGGTAAGATAGCAGAAATTTCTACAGCTCAGAAAAACATGGAAGAAAACGAACTCAAGTACTTAATTAAACTTGATGAAACCGTTAATCTACAGAATTTACATTGGGCTAAGAAGTTAGAGACCGCAACTACTGAAATTCAAAATAATACTGAACAGAGACTTAAAACTACAACACAAGACATACAACAAAACATAGACAAAATGATTTCTGAAAATAATAATCTGTTTAATACAAAATTGACCAATTTTAACAAATTAAATAATGATAACACAGAACAATTAAAATCATCGTTAAACCAATACAACGATCATAATAAACAAGAAATCAATATTGTCAGACAAAATTTAGATACTATAACTATAACTAATAATGAAAATTATACGACTACACAGACTAACATTAAACGATTGGAAAATAAAATAAAAGGCTATTTTACATCAACTAATTATATTAATACTAATAATAGCTCTATAAAGATAGAAAATTTACATCATTTCGACGGGGATATCACACGTGTACATCCTATGACGTATCTTAGTTGTCTTTTACGCTACTTAGAGGATATACCTGAGGAGAAGCAGAGGATGGAGGTCATACGAGTAACTTTACGTTACAGTGCACAAGAGTGGTTTCAAAGAATTGAGGACCATTGCAATTCTCTTGACCAATTTGTTACACTCTTTAAGAAGAATTATTGGGACGAAACGCAACAAAACAGAGCTAGAATACGGTTGTTGACAGGCAAATATCGATTGGGACAAGTATCACGCGAGACATACGCTTCCCGTATCTATAACCAGTGTAAACACCTGAATGACATGGAAGAATCAATGATTGCCAGGCAGCTCCTAAATCATTTCATCTACACCGATACACAGGCTATCATATGTCAAAGAGTTACGGATATGGACTCTCTCATAGACATAATGAGACGTCTAGATGATTATTCGGAGAATAACCATCAGCCACAACACATATATCGCAATCCCAACTCTCGCAATCATCCGTCGCAAAATTCAAATAATCCGAACAATAACCCAAATAACTCACCACCGCAACGATATAATAATTTCAACAACAATAATAGAAATCAAAATTTTACAAGAGCATATAATAATAATAACAATTCTAACAATAATATGTACAATGATCGGGATAATAATAATTCAAACAATCCATCAAATAGACCTAATTACAACTACCAGCCATCCAGATACAACAGTAATAATTATTTCAATAATTACAATCGCACTACGGATCGACAAACAAACAATAACAATACAAACCATAATACTAATCAACAAGGAAGAGGATTTAATCATATCCGTAATCGTGGACGTGGTCACGTAAATAATATTAACAGACGTCATCGATCTGTATCGCCGATACAAACAAATATGGAAGAGGTATTAAAAAAAACGCCAATTTTAACAGAGGACCTCTACACCAACCCAACACAAGGCCCATCATCAGCACAAAATTAAAAACCCATGACGACTGTAACATACCTTTTAAATTTGAAAATATTACTTTCTATCAACATCCGGAAGAATTCATTACTGTAGAAGATGCAGGCAACCAAACTACCCAAATATATACTTTACCTATTGTAAAATTAAAATTCGAAAATATCTTTTTATATTGCTTAATCGATACAGGAGCGGAAATAACTTTATTAAAGGCAGAGAAAGCTACGAATATACGGGGATACGAGAAGAACATTGTAAAAACGAAAGGGACAGATATCATTGCAGCGAACGGAAAACGCATGGGGACGGTAACAAAACGATTATCAACAGAAATATTAGTCGACAAATCAAAATACATCATACATTGCTATATTATAGACAAACTACAATACGACTGTATTATAGGTATTGACAGTATAAAAAAACTCAAAATGATCTTAGATTTCGAAAATGGTATACTAAATATAGATGTGAATAAAGTTATATTTGAAAAACAATTATCAGAGGAAGAGTTAAAAGGTTATAACCTATATAAGAAGGAAGTGCTTACGAGTGAAATAAATAATATTATATTAAATAATGAACCGTGCAATAGAAGAGATTACGAGGGGAATAATGAAACAGATGGAGAAATAATAGAATTTAATAATACAAATATTGGAATAGAGAGAATGGTAGTTAGGCAAGGAACGAAGGATTGTCACGAGCGAGGAGATGTTATGGAAGTTAGAATGGATAATCAAGTAGCGAAAACAATAAATAATTATGATGATATAAAGAATTTTATAGAGAACTCTAAGATACCAGATACAACTGTCATACCCGACTTAATAGCAATTTTATACAATAATATTACTCTTATTAACAATGATGTAGTGTTTGCAAAAGGATATCAGCATCCGATTAAAATAGATAACGAAGACCCACTAATTAGTAAAAATTACCCCATTCCGTATCATTATCAGCAGAAAGTAAGTCAGGAACTGGAACGATTAGAACAGACTGGCATTATAGAGAAGTCAAATACCTACTTTATAAATCCGATAGTTATAGTTCAAAAGAAAGACTTATCTCTACGCATATGTTTAGATGCAAGAGCATTGAACCGAAGAATTAAACCCGAATTCGAAATGCCGCAAAATATCGATGTATTATTAACAAAATGTGGTAATAAGCCCATATACAGCAAGTTAGATCTTAAGAACGCATTTTGGCTTATCAACATAGAACCAGAATCACAATTTTTACTGGTCAGCCACCGCAGAGACCTTGGACAGATCCAGAAGCCATCAACTTCAACGAACGACTTATAGAAGTAAGAGAGAAATTATTGACAAAGAAAATTAAATGGGAAAGAAAGAGGAATACCGTTGATAAGAAATATAAGACATATAATCTTAATGATAGGGTAATAGTGAAAAGATTGAGAGTAACTGATCTTAAAAATAAAATAATGGGAAAACTGCTAAAACCATATCAAGGACCTTATATTATTAATAGAATCTTAGGCAACAATACTTATGAATTAATGGAAGAAGAAACCGGGTACATAAAGGGTAGATACCATATTTCGATGTTGCAGGATTATTTAACGGAACAGTAATATACAATTGAATAAATACAGTCAGTAAAATTATTATTTACATTGAAAGGTATGTTATAGCTCGCAAAATACATCAATTAAATGAATACTATAACTAAACTATTTTTATATAATTACAAATAAATATACTTAAACAAGAAACATTAATTTAGATTAGATAATTTGAATTTGGACAGCTTGAATAAATAAAGAGAAGTTACAAAGAAACAATAGAATCATATTTGATAATAAAAAAAAAAAAAGAAGAAAAGACTTTGGTATACTAATATAATGTTTAGGAAGTTCATGACACAAACAAACACTTCGTCTTTACAATTTATAAAGTTTTTATATTAAGGTGTTAACTTATTTTTCTTTCTAATTGTTTTATTCGAACGACACGTAATAAGTTTAGAAAAACAAGGTTGTTATCTTTCATTTCCTATATCATCTTCAGCGAAAAGAATATCCTCATTTGTACATTCCGACATCTTTTCGACGGGGACATTGTTGTGATGCAAGTTATCCATATAGAGCTGCATCTAAAATAGGAAGAATAAGACATACAAAGTGAAAAAGGGTTATAATATAATGGTTATATAAATAATATTATTAAGTCTTAGTAGTATCGAAGTGCATATGTATTTTTATAACGATCATTTCATTCTTTAAATTTCTATATTTATTTTCCTTTCATTATTTAATTTTATTATATCATATTCAAATTTTCAAATATTAGCGCGAAAAACATATTCAAATCCATATGCATCTTTGTATTATATCGACACTAGTAAGACACGCCTACAAATTGACATCTCGCTATGCTTACATTTATCATGCGCAGTATGCGATTTGTATCATTCAAATCTATCTTAACCTAACTTGGTAATTTATTATATAATTTTTAAAATCAATTAGATAATCAAAATTAATCAAATTCTTTTTATATAAAATTGTTAAAAGGGTAAATCATCGAGACTTTTGATATCAATAGATAGCGTGTTTGGTAATATTCAGACAAGTGCTGTCGAGATATTCGATCCTTGAATTTAAAAAATAAATAGACGCATCTTTTTAGACCAACACTTAGAAATCTCTTAAAAAACATAAATCTAAATTATAAATTCATCTAAATGTTATTAAAAGTATCCTGAATATTAATTAACTCGATCGACAAGAGAATTACTACAAGAATTTTCGGTAATAACGAACTTTCAAACAACATAGCGTCACAGACGTAGTTCCACCGAAAACGATAGAAAATCAAAAGAAAAATATTCAAGAATCCATCGCCGAACATCAACAAAATAGTCTAACGTACATCTACAACGATACCTGAAATCCTACAGCCAGAAACGAGCGCAGGGAATAATTAGGCACCGAAGACGAAGTCCGAGGAAAATCTTCGATAGCGTCGGCGTAAGCAGCCACCTACACCGCCATCGTTTTGTACTGCACCCGAACATTTTCGGATCACCGAGAATCTTCCCAATTCACACATACGATCTACAAACATACATCCGGAACATTATTATAACAGGTTTTCAGATAATATTTATCTATTTTCCCAAAAAATTAAATTCTTTAAACTTTTATTTAACTATATTCTCGAATTATTTACCTAATCTATCACGTCCTGTCATGATTTTTATATTTAATTAAACAATCTATTTATAACTTAGAGATAGCAATAAAAGGGTACTCACCATTATTGTAATAAGAGTATTCACATTTATATTCATATTATTTATTAGTTTAACACACATAACCTCTTTTCACATTAGTAACACCTTGTTGTTTATGCGTATATGCAGTTTCGTTAATATCTCATTTGTAATACGTTATATTTTTACAGTTTCCTTTAATTTAATAAACATCATATTTTTAATTTTACATGAATCTTTTATTTGTTCATATTTGTTTGTAGGAGTTATTATATTAAGCGTCAACATTAATATTATTCTCTTTTTTGGAAGCAACAACCTAAAATTCACGACGAACCTGAGATCACCCACATTTAGTAAAGTTTTTTTTTTTAAAAAATAGTTTCTTGCTTTCCGACTAGTTGGCTATTCGAGATAAAGATAGCGCAGTCTGAGGTGAAATTTTATAAATTAAGGCGCCCAACTAATCTTTTCAAATACATAATTATCTTACACTTTTATTTCATTAACATTTCATTATCTCACCAGGGCTTAAAGGGCTTATCAATATATATATATATGTATAAGAGACAGTAAGAATAAGAATTATTAATATTAACTTTAATTAATTTAATAATATTATTTTTAATTAACTTTCTTGGATATAGGACACTCCATGGACTATCATGCATGGCTTATCCACTATCCTCTATTTTATAAGAAGGAATTATCCCAGCGTAAGTCACATGCTTAAACGATTTAGCGTGAGAGATCTCACTTTCAAAGACCAGAAGAAGGGCGATGACGTACAAATCCAAGAGATGAACGTTTTCGAATACAATCCGCTCTAAGAACCAGGAGTCACTAGCAATATGCTAGAAAATGAGATTGCAACTGCTAAAAATCTTACAATATCAAAATAACAAACGGTCAGAAGATTTTTGAAAGAAGAAGGATTAAGCAGCAGAATATTTGCTAAAAACCTATTAGTTAGCATACAATCTCCTAATGGATGTAAACGTGTCTGGTGAACAACAGGAGAGCGATTTGCAAGTTGTAATATCTCTCCAAGGGTTCCGTTTCGTGGTAGCTCTGTAGCATTTTAGGGAGGACTCTGTTTTAACGAACGCACGAGTTGGTCCATATGCATTCGAGGTTTATGAATGCGAATTATTATTTGGAGAGTATCGTTGTTGAACATGTAATGTCATTTGCTCCTTTTGTGGAACCCAATTTTTTATTAATCCAAGATAATACACGTTCTCATGTAGCTAAGAAAGTTATCTACTATGAATTCTGATGATATTGTATTTATGAAATGGCCATCAAAGAGTCCCGATTTAAATCCCATTGCATATATGGTACGCTGTAAGAAAAAGGTGCGAGGTCATATACCCTAACCTGCCAACCACAATTAAGTGGTAGATGCATTAATTGCAGAATAGGAAAATTCAAGAAATTATTGAAGGTTTAAGCTCTAATAATAATAATAATAATGATAATAATAATAATAATAATAATAATAATCTTTATTGCCCAACAGATAATTTCATTTACAGGACAAATACATTAAAAAAACGAAAAAAGTATAGAAGAAAGAAACAGATGTGCGCTAAACTATATAAAAATATAAATACAAAATATAAATGTATGAAATAAAATAAACAAGTACACTAATAAACTAAAACAAAAACTTATTCTAAACACCTCCAGTAAAAATGTCACCATAAACATTATCCGCACATTGATACATAAAATTAATTGGAGCTCTTAGTGGCGCGTTAGTTCTAGCTCTTGGTGGGTGAAAAGTCGAATTATATATATCTCGACTTCATTCGAGGCATATGAAAAGCTATACTGTTTAATATTTCAGGCGAGTCAATTCGACCATCAATCAACCTACACATAAATAGCGCAACCTCACGACGATATTTTAAAGATTTGAAGTTATGTCTGTCTAGAAGGTGGTTGTAGTCAGTATTTCTTTCGAGATATCTACCATCACATCTGAAGGAAAGGTATTTGAAAAATCTCCTTTGAACCCGTTCAAGTGAGGAGTCATGTGTCAAGTAGTGAGGAGACCATATTATCGAAGCATACTCCAATCTTCTCAAAACAAAAGCCTGGTACAGCGACTTCAGAACAGTTAAATCCTGAAACTGACTGGTAGATCTCATAACGAAGCCCAACATTCTAGAAGCAGGCGAGATGGTATCCGAAAGGTGCAAGTTGAAGGACATATCCGAGTCGACTTTGACGTCAAGATCACAGATGGAGTTCCTTTTCACTAACTTTTGGCCGCCAATACTTTATTACACTAATATACACTTTATTAATTTTATGCGCATAAGATACAACACAGCATTTGTTCGGATTAAAATTTATCCTGTTTTTACTACACCAATCCGCAAACACATTAATATTATCTTGCAAAAACATCAACATCATTCTGTGATTCGACTGATAAGTATAATTTAGTGTCATCAGCGTAGGCCAGCACAGAACAATTGAAAGATGAGAGGAGATCATCAATGAAAAGCAGAAAAAGAAGAGGTCCAAGATTAGAGCCCTGAGGCACACCAGATGTTGAAATGAATTGGTAAGAGTAAAACCCGTTGTAAAATACAATAATTAACTCTATTCACAACGTCAAAATCTGATGGTCAATAGTATCGAAGGCTCGAGAAAGATCAGTGTATACAACGTCTAGATGACCATTATTATCCAATACTTCACAAATATTTTGAGTCACTATCGTTAGATTAGTAACTGTAGACCCCATCGGTAAAAATCCATGTTGGTTGCTGGATATGTATGGACGAGTGTTTAAAGAATAGTGTTGTATAAAATCTGTTCAAAAATTTCACCGAAATTTGGCAAAACTGCTATGGGTCTATAATTTTCCAAGCACGATACATCACCCTTCTTGTGAACCGGTGTAATTCTAGCTTTCTTCCATTGATTAAGCACACGTTTTCAGAGCCAAATTAATAAGAGTCTGTAACGGCCTTGCTAACACTTTACTGGTATTACGAATAAAGCAACTAGGTATCAAATCATCACCCATTGTTCTCTTACCTGGAAAAGCAGACATAATTTCTTCAATTTCAGTTAGAGGTACAGGGAGAAATCCAAAGGACGATATATTCGTGGCAGTATCTGGAACAGTTGTTATGGATTCAGGAAGAAAAACGCCAAAAAAAAACGTCAGCAAAACTATCCCCTGAGGATCACTAAATTCACGTTCATGATAATAAAGTCTCCCGGGGATTATAGTTCTTCCTTTTTTGTGTTTAATATACTTTCAGAATTCCGCGAAATTTGCCTGAATGGAATTCTCTATATTAGCCAGAAATTTAAGATAGGCAGACTTGATCTGTTCCTTAACCAAAGACCTCATTCTTTTAAACTCCTAATCTCTAGTACGCGAAGGCATACAAATGCGTTAATTAAGAGTAGAGGAGGTCATACACGGTACTAATATCGCGTTAAATTAATTCTAACTATAGTTCTTCTACAAAAAAGGGGATATTTATCAATACGTTTTTGCCGTATTACGCAGTTGTTCAGTTCTTCAATAAAAAAGTTTTTAAGACGGAAGTAAATTAAAATCGGGTCAAGTTTCCCTAAGATCGTTTGTTATTTATAGTTTTATAAATTCCTAAAATAATTTATTAACCTAATTCCAATCACAATTTCCATCTTATACAAGGTGTGTATAAATTGTCGCAAAAGCTACACGTAGCGACATTTTTCGTTCGGTTCTGAATAAAAAATCTTAATGTTAAAATGTCGTATCATGCTTCGTAATTTCGTAAATGTCAAAATTTGACAGTAATGATTTAGATTTAACTCACTTTGAAATACAAACTTATTGTTCTACAACGTTGCCAAATGTGTTTTTCGTGGAAGTACGTTAATGAATAAATGTTTAAAACAAGCTTTTAAATAAAAAAGAAAACGTTTACGAAATAATACTAGGAAAAATTTTTTCTTTAAACTAAATTGCATCTATCTCTATTAACAGATATCGAAGAGCAAAGGTTAGTTACGCACTAAAAGTCTGAACTTCAAGAATCCCGTGTAAACATACGAAGCATGATACGACATTTGAACATTAAGATTTTTTATTCAGAACCAAACGAAGAACGTCGCTGCGTGCAGCTTTTGCGACAATTTATACACACGTTATATATATTTTAAAAACCTATTTTTATAACTAATTCCAGTAATTTAAAATAATGTATGTTATATTTATGAAATGACTGTACCGCACTTGTAGTGAAATTATATGAATGGGTTAGCTCAATTTCGGAAGGAATTAAAATTCGAATATAAAAAGCATAAATTCAATCAGCAAATTTAGTAATTTTAAAACGATCGGAATATAGAACTTCAATAAATATAATGCATTAGAGTTATAAGTATAAATAATCTCAATTTAGGTAAGTGGATGCAAGGCCTTGGAATAATAAAAACAACTAAGGGTTGGCGTCCATTTGCAGAAAAGCGTTATCACGTATTATTTTGTGCTCCGATTTTAAAAATTCATAAAACGAGAAATTTAAGTGTTACCAACCTGAATTCAGTAATAAAACGTGTTAATAAAAATTAAGCAGTTTTTAAAATAAATACGAGCCGCAAAATCCGAATCTAAAAGAAATACCAAATTCCATATCCTAGATCCTACGAAGCATTCTTGGCTTGTAAACCTGATTTTTCAATGCGAAACGTTGGTGAGACAAATCCACCGATAACATCTGTTGCAACCACCCATAATTCATCTGTCCAAAGAAGGTATTTTAGACACTTGTAAAATAAATAACCAAAAGGCCATTTCACAGAAAACTAAGTTGTAAATTCAACCAATCACGCTCTTACCTGAATATAAGCCCTCAGCAACACCTAAATAAATTTGTTTATTATTTACTAGAACTTCATTAATTATCGTATATGTGTGTATACGATAACTCTATTCTCTAATCAGCAAAAAAGTTCATGAATGCCGGCAATAGTAATGATGGTGGTTAATTATCTAAGAAATTGAAAAAAATTATTCTATATATAATGCGCGTGAAAATATACACTACTGTAGCAATACATACATTATTTATTACTAATACATTTTTATTTCTGTAGTATACATGTTTAAAATGTGCGCCATTGCGCTGTAGACTCTGTTCATAACGCTCGCGCTGAATGTACGCAGATTGTACCAGATTCCTGAAATACGAGACGATCTTCTCACGTAATGCATTCACAGTTCCGGGTGACTCTGTACCGCTGAACACTTTCTACTTTAACATTCCTCCATTGGTAGGCGTACAGTGGTGTAAGACCAGGAGAATACGATAGGTAGTTGAAGTCAGTCCCGCGGGATATGATTCGTGCTTGAAAAGTTTCCTGCAGCACTGCTATAGACTAATGAGCGATGTGGCTAGTCGCCTCGTCCTGTTGAAGTCACTGTCTTTCCATCCGGAGATTCCTGCCGCGACAAAACCTTATGATATCTTGAATAAATAGCCTAAGCACCATATTCCTATAACGTTCCTGGGTATCAGTAAGAGGTATACCATTGTCATCTTCAACGAAATACGGAGCAAGCACACCGTGTGCTGACAGTGCTCATCATATCGTCACACGCTCTCTATGTAGGGGTTTCTGGACGATAACGTCTGGCCTCTTAAACCCAACGAAGCGAGTTGTTTGCTTATTAATGTAACTTTCCAAGTGAATGTGACTTTCGTCAGAGAATTACACATTACGCAAAAAAACTGGTTCCTCGTACAGCATAGCCAAAATTCGTTCAAAATACACATCCCTGGTATACACGCATATCTTGGTTTGTCAATCGTTGTCCAACCTGAATTCGGTTAGAAAATCCACCCCCGTCTTTAAATAATCGCCGAAGTGACGTATTGCTGATATTCAATTTCAAGGATGTTCGTCGACTTCGCTCACGTGGCTCCAAAACCTGATTGACGACACGTCCATGATTCTCATTTGTTCTCGCAGTTACTGGTCTACCAGATAATCCTTCCGTTGGCACAATACATTGCCAGTATCACGAAATTTCTTAACAATAGAAAGCATACTTGCATTGCTTGGTGCCGTTTTATGAAATTGTTTGTGATATTGCCCCGTGACTAACTTTAAATTCGGCCCACCCTGATACACGTATCTGCACGAGCGAAAACAATGCTCGACAATAAACAGCTTTTCTCTGTCGTGAGACCTATTTTCAACTATAACCTCCCAACACAATGTTCTTTGCACTTCTACGAACACATAATGTTGATACAATAATACGCCGATAAGCAGACATGCGCATAAGAACGGCGCGAAATCCAGTACTGTATATTTTGGCGCATACCGTATTTTGCTTCTCTTCGCGTTCGGTTCAGTCTATGGCACGGAATATGCAATAAAGACTTATCCCTGGTATGATAATTATCTAAGTCAGATTGCATTTGAAATGTATCAAAATTCTCCTTCTCTCCCGCGAATTGTTTAATGTTGTTTTTAGAAGTTTCGTAAAGAGGATGAGACACTTAAAAACGTCTCGAGAACTTTGATTATTCTAGAAAACGAATTGAATAGATTAAATGCATATTCTTCGTATTTAATAGAAAACGATTGTGAATATTTTTTCAAATCGATTAGTGATAAATGAGTACTATACAACAATCCTAGAACAGTTCAACGGTTGAGTGAATACGAGACTTAAAGACAAAGCTTTCAGTTTGGTGAAGTACACACGCAATAATTAATTATAAGCAACAGTGAAAACATAGCAAATGCCAACATAATTCAATAAATACACGGTAAATTGAAAACATACCGTTCTTCTCTCGTAAACATGAAGACAGCTATTGCGTACGTGATAATGCAAGATTTCAATACATTACAGTTATTCTCTTAATAAGGCGATACTATCAATATTTTGATAGTGTCAAAGACCTTGGAAATACTTTCGATTCTGCACTGAATTTTAATCTCAGTGTGTTAAATATTATAAAATAAATCGTTCGAACTGCTGTGTTTTCTACTACGTAACAGGGATTTCCATGGAAGTGACACTTTCATTACTTTCCACAACTTTTTCATTAGGTCCAATTTAGAATATTGCGAATTTATTTGGAATCTATCGTATAATAAATATACTGACCTCATTGAGAGTGTACAACGTAAATTTCTTAAAATACTTTACTACGGAAATACGAAAATTATTTTGGCCATGGATGTTCTTATAATTATGTGTGTACGGAATTCAATTTTATGTCATTAAAATCGAGAAGAAATATCTCTGGAATAATCTTTCTACAGAAACTAATAATTGACGGTATTACGGGCACTAACTTACTGGAGTTCCTGTGTTTCAATGTGTCTTAAACTGGGACCAGAAATATCTCAACTTTCTTCGTTCCATCATGCAATACACATAATTGTTAATGTGTAGAAGTGTTAATGAGATGTGCACTGATATTGACTTCTTTAATATTTCTTTTAACAATTTAAACGTTTCTTAATAGTAAATTGAATGTAAGTGTTATTTTATATAACACAATTTATGGCACGTTTAATTTAGTGTTCAGTATTAGAGTTACATAAGGAGAGTTACATACAGAAAAAGTTTTCAGAGTATGCTATATTAAATCAGTTCTCATCAGTCTTAGGTTGATTGAGTGATCTAGCTACAATTCGTACTATTAGTAATAGATTAAATCGTAACTTGTCAATTTGACTTATGATTATTTACGAATGACACTTCGTCAATTCTCTAAGCCCAGACGTGACTTATATGTCTATCTCAGTCGTTAGGATACAAATTTTGTGTCTCGCTTAATATTTACTTTTATATTGTATTTTTCTGAAATTTTTTAATTTCAATTTTCATTGTATCTATTTCCTTCACTTAGTTGCTACAAATGAAACAGACATGCAATATACACGTCTGTAACTGTACACATGGACAATACACCTCGTATTTTCCAGAATTTTCTGGAAAATACGAGGTGTATTGTCCATGTGTACAGTTACAGACGTGTATATTGCATGTCTGTTTCATTTGTAACAAATGCGTAATACGTGCTTAACGTATTGATATACTTAAACCTTTTTTGTATACTTAGTTGCTAGTTTATTAACCCATCGGCTCATATAAATAGTATGGTTGGCATTATTATCATCCTATTATATTTTTATTTATCACGTTATAGATATTACTATAGTTATGCGAACATACTTATCAATAAGAACGCAGCCGTGTACATATATTTGTCAGTTTAACAGGCGGCGAATTATTGCAGCCGTGTCTAAAAAAAACATTTTACTGCATTTTAAGTAAGAAGTTGTTGATTAAGATCCAAAATATTTATTGATTTGTGTAGTTTATGTAAAATTTCCTCCGTTGCATTAATTACTTAAAAATAATAGGAACCCTTATGACCTTGTCCATCTTCCGTCTTCAAAAAATCTCTCATAATGTTGTACGAGTCCTCATATGCACAGATGAGTCTATAAGATAGGAGGATTCAAACCTCGGCGTATTTGCGTCCCATCTATGATCATCACCAGGGTTTCTTATATAGATCCTACGTTTCCTTCAGTCATAGTAACCGAGTCATCTTTATGAACTATAGCAGCCCTAATGTTTTTCAGCGTTGCTGTAACTAGATATTGCTTGGTGGGCTTAGATACTTTATCTTCAGGGGCGCCCTTGACAGACACCATTCTCTTAACTCACATGTATTCCCTGAGGGAATTCCTTTGAGGGAAGAGAAGCCATATTTTACTTGTATTTACCCAAGTTCTCTCATTCTCTTCAATTTCTTTCTTTGTGTCCATGAGAAAACTCTTCTTGGTTGCACCGTCTGTTTTCAAAACATCCCCAGTTGTGTTCCAATTCTTGTTTCTGGCGCCTCATTAGTCTCCATGACCAATGGAGTCTCAATAGATTCGGCGGTTTTTGAATTCTCTTCAGACTCCATCTTTTTTGTTTTGATTGATACGCACAAGGCGTAAATACAAGCGGGTATCGTTTGGTGCACCCAGGCGAACGTTCAAGCCCTACACCGTAGCGTAGGGAGCTCGTCTGTGGTGACGGCTTTCGCTAAAAATTTGAAGGTTTTTAGGCCATTCCATGCCGCTTATGACTGCGACTCTTAGGTCTCCCAAGAGAGACCTAACCCGTCCTTTTATCCGCCACCTAGGGACGCTGGGTAACTCAACCCCAGCGGAATAAGTCCATGAACTAGAAGCTGTTTTAGTTTTCTGTTGATGTGGTAGTCTTCTATTGCTATAATATATGCCTTATTCCATGCAATTCTATGATTGTTGCCCTAGGCGTGTTTGGCAAATCGCAATTTGTCTGCTTCTTCCAGTGGAGTCAATTTTTAGTGTTTTTTAATTGTGACTTTCATAGGTCTAGCTATTTCTTTAATGTATATTCGCCCATATGATTCTTGGTATATACAGTTGTTCCGTTGGTTAAAGGATTGCATAAAATCGTCGTACTATGGCAATAGTAACTTCAACCCTAATTTAAAGTCATGTAAAGTACGTATTTAATGTTTTTTTTAATAAATTGTCAAGTTTGAAAAAGCGAGAAAGTTTATTTCATCTTAAGAAGACATATAAGCCCATCAGTACGTCATATTGTTTCTCGCCTGACTGAGATAGCTACTTGACTATCTGGAAAATAGGATTTGTTCGGATTAAAACAAAAAAGTATTGCACAATAGCTTATAATGCGACTATAGCGAATATGATTTTCGTAAATATCTTGTTCTGCTGCCACGATTAATTTAGATAAACTTTCTAATTTAGTTCTTTATCTAAATTTTTATAATACATTTATTTTAATATGTAAATTAGTTTTATTATATTGCATATTGTAAAGCTAAGGGTGTCTATTTGTGAGTTATTATATGTCACATCAAACAATTCAACAAATCTAAATGTATGCATGTATATTCAAAGACCCTTAATGCACTGTCATTTCCTTGACAATTCAGAACAGAATTGTAAATTAAGTGGAGAAGACAATTACAGTACATAGTATCAAGTGATTATATAACTGTGTCTGAGAGTTCAATATTAATTAAGGGAAAACGCAAGTGGAATTATTGATAAGAAGATTTGGAAATTCGATGGGGAACTCCTCTAACTTTAAGATACGTACAAGGTATCCATAATATTTGTCAATGTATTCAATTTCTAAAACAATAGGGTTAATGGTATATTTAAACGATTCTTTTGTATAGCTCTTATCCTAAATCAACTGGTGTTGGATTTAAGGTAGAATTCAGTTCGTATAAACAATAAAAATTACATATACAATATGCTAGTAAGAGTACACAGTTACAGGTACACAGTTCAGCAAGTCGAAAGCAATTTTACATTATTAAATAGTAAAAATAGAAATGATCAACCAAATAAATAACTAATACGTTGATAATGATTAAGAAACAGACATATTGCCATGAAATTTCATAGGGTAAGAAAGGGGAAACATTGTATGCTAAGTAGTAGTTAGAGAAAAATATAAATCAACAGAAACTGAGAGGTGATGGTCAGTTTTGACTTCCTACCCTGTCCAGATTTCAAAGGAAAAACAAGACCGGCTTTCAACATCATGCTGAGGAAAGTGTCCCTGGAGGTGGCAGGGATATCCACTAAAACAGAAGGAGCAAACGACAGGAAGATCAGTGTAATGTTGAAAGATGGGACAGTAATTAAGACCACGCTGTACTCGGCAGCGAATCTGGGCTTAATAAAAATTTGGACGAAGTAGATCAATATACAAAATGGGGGCACTAAGAAGCCAGTTAATTTCTTTATAAAGAATTCAAAATTATTTTTTTATAGAAATATTAATTAATTTCATAGATTCTTTTGTTATACATAAATCTTGTGTCATCCATGTAGAAGATGTTAAGAGAAAATATAATATTCATAAGGAAACAACAGTCCAAACTCATTATATAAACACACTGCACATCCATATGTCCGAAGAAACAAAGAAATGGATACAACACAAGGAAATGGAACCCTTTCCGACACAAAAATTGGACAGAAACATCTAAGTCATCGTTCACATTTTCACGACAGGTGGAAGATTAAAAACGCAGAACAAAACGAGAAGAATCACAATGAGAAATACGAAAAGAAGGAGAGTACGGGAACAACACATGACAAAATTATGGGAAGAGAACAGCAAAGAAACATGCCAAACAAGTAAAACATGCCAAGCTTGCATGGATCTTATGTATGTAAATAATTTTACGATATGTAGGTAAGTTTAAGATTATCTTAAATATTAAGCATATTAAGAATCTAATTAAATAAGAAAGCATGCTGTACGTACCGAAAATGTAGCAAATGGATACAGAATAATCTTTTCTTTATGTATTAGTAATGTTAGTAATAACTAGAGACCGGACGCACCAGGCCGAAATTATAAATAGTCTATAAGATCGCTAAGTATAATAGGCAGCAATAGCACTATTCATTCGGTTAACCGCACATCTGTTTTTTGTCGTTAAATTGTGACGCAATTACTTCAATATTAAAGTTAAATTCCTTTCTTCATGGGCGTAGACAGAAGCGTGATTAGTTTATGTTTCGTTAGATAAATAAAGTACATTGAGTTAGTTTCTTTTTCTTTGTTTTAACTGTTACTGTTACTGTTTACTGTTAATTACATACTTCGTAATTTTTGTAATAGATCCTGTTTAATATCGTTTCATCGAATCTACTTCTCCCAATTATTTTGTCGTAAGTCTCCAGAAAATAAGTTTCAATAAGTTACCTATACATTTTAATTTTCATTTATTTAGATGTAGAACATTGTTTAAGTTACTTTTTCACATATGATATGGAACAACGTCGAGAATGGCATCGTGAAACAATGGCGAGTTGGATTAAGGGTCACAAACTGATTGTATGTCCATTGCCAGTGATTCCGAAACTTATTGAAAAGTCTGTAAAATATCGTTAAAAAATTCCAAGAAATCGCACGTAAAACGTCACCTAGCATCGCAAACACATACACAGAAATTATATCCGTTGGAATCGGACAATTTTAAAGAAGAACTCTGTGAAATTTTAATGGCGGCAAATATTCAACTAAGTAAACTTAACAATCCCATCTTCAAAACATTTCTCCAAAAATATACTGGTCGAAATGTCCCTGATGAATTCACCTTACGCACATATTATGTTTCTAAGTGCTACACGAAAGCAGTAGAACGCATTAGAAGCCATCTTTCAAATCAGTATCTATGGATAAGTGCCGATGAAACTGTCGATATATTAGGACGCTGTGTGGTAAATGTTGTAGCTGGTGCACTACATCTAACTATTCCCTATAACGCATTTTTAATAGCAACAAAAGTTATAAATACAGTTGATGCGGAAACAGCAGCTAAAATCATTTACGAGAATATGCACCAAATGCTTCATTCGGACGACAGGTATAAAGAAAAAATACTTTTACTTGTCAGTGACAGTGTTCTATATATGTTAAAAATACGCAGACTACTAAAAGAAACATATCATAATAAGCTGCATATTACTTGTGTAGCACATGCTCTCCACAGAATATGTGAATATATCAGAGACACCTTTCCGGAAGTTGATAGAAGAAGGAAGTTGTATCTGCTTTTAAAAGAGTTTTCAGAAAAGCACTATTGAAAGTAGATCTTTACAGGGAAAAACTTCCATCTTTGTCACTGCCTCCCTATGCAGTAATAACTAGATGTGGAATATAGTTGGGAGCTACTAGTTTTTATGCAGAAAATTTAGATAGTTTACAAAATTTCGTTACATGATTAAATGACGATGCTCGACGTATTTCTGACTGCAAGGAACTAATACAAATTCTAAATTTAAAAAATCAGTTGTACTTTCTTCAGAAACACTTTCGAAATTTGCCAAAACTAATCACTCATTTTGAAAATCAAAATCTCAAACTAAATGATGCTATTATTAGCACATTAAATATCCTAATATGCTGTATATTACTTGTGTAGCACATGCTCTCCACAGAATCTGTGAATATATCCGACACCTTTTCGGATGTTGATAGACCAGTATCCGCTTTTAAAAAAGTTTTCAGAAAAGTACCATTAAGAGTAGCTCTTTACATGGAAAAACTTCTACCTTTGTCACTGCCTGCCTCTCCAGTAATAACTAGATGGGGATCATGGTTGGAAGCTACTATTTTTTATGCAAAGAATTTCGATAGTTTACAAAATTTCGTTGCATGTTTAAATGACGATGCTCGAAGTATTTCTGAGCGCAAGGAACTAATACAAATTCTAAATTTAAAAAATCAGTTGTTGGTACTTTCTTCAGAAACACTTTGGAAATTTGCCAAAACTAATCACTTATTTTGAAAATAAAAATCTCAAATTAAATGATGCTATTATTAGCACATTAAATGTGGCTATTAATAATTTGAAAAATATTCCAAGTGACTACCGATGAGGCCTTCGGCAAAAGTTTGACGCAGTTTTTAATAGAAATCAAGATTTAATAACATTGCGGAAATTGTGTGTGAGGACAATACCTCAAAATCTAACTACTAAATACGCTGAAATAAAGGAATATTTCTAGTATGCACCTATAACCAGTTGCGATATAGAAAGGACATTTTCTATCTACAAGGACGTATTTCATTCAAAGAGAACAAATTTTTAGCAGACACTTCTTGGTGAAACATTTTGTAATTAACAAATTATTATAAAAACACACTTGGCTATTTCACAATTTTTTATTAGATCTATGTCTAATATATGTTTCGGCTGTTATGCCATTGTCAAAGAGTATCTTAACCCTTTCGCGGGCAAATAATAAGCTGATGCATTTTGAAATTGTTTTTGGCAGAAATACTTTTCTTCAGTACTGATTAATAAAATTTCGGCATAACTAAGTCTTATTTTTCTTTTTTGTTTAAATAAATAGAGGTGGGAAACATATTTCCCACCGCCCGTTTAATTTACCATGTTTTAATGAGAAATAATAAATAAATAAAGTTTACAATAAAAATCAATTATGAATTTTCTGTTTAAATTTAATTTCTAACTATATAAACTTAAATAAATGAGTATGTTTACAACTTATTGTTATTTTCCATGTAATTTTTTAAAACAAATTGGCACACAAACGGGAACTTTACATTGCGTGCATATATATGGTGTTCGCTTCTCATTCACTTTAGTGCTGCAGATTCTACACCTTCTATATGATCCTTTTTCAGGTAAGTGGGATCCGACATCTGACAGCCTAACTTCGTCAGGGACTCTTTTTTTATTGGCCAAAAATAGAGCAGGTTTACCTCTTCTTTTTCCACTGCTGTATCCAGATATAAGCTGACGAATAAAAGCGATTCGGTATGCCAACTGATCTATGTTGGTTCGTCGAAATTTTTGGTATATATTGAAACTGTTGACAATCGCTACGTCAACCAGAAAGTAAAATATTCTATGCCACCACTTCACTGACCTTCTTCCGATGGCGTATGCTTCCTTTTTTTGGTCGAATCGATCAACACCTCCCATGATTCTGTTGTAGACCTCTACAACTTTAAGACAGTATACAGTACTTTTAGAGCCATCTTTATTGGTTCTTTTCACAGTGGTCACTTCTCTTGGGGACACAGCAGTGGTAAGTAGAGTGACGGGCTTATTATCTTTCCACTTCACCGCAGAAACCACCCCTCGGCATTTGAACTGAAATTCACCGCGACTCATCTTATCTTTTTTCTTCATCATTTCGGGCAAATCTTTCCGACTACTTCTTACTGTGCCAACAGAATAAATTCCTTTATTATGAAGCCTTCTCAACAAAGTAACAGAAGTGAAAAAATTGTCGAAAGCTACTAAACAATTTCTATTGGTCAAATTCTCAGTCAGTTTGAGCACCACTCGTTCTCCCAGCCCAACATCTTTCTCAGTTTCTGGGACGGCACTTTTGCCCGTGTAAATATCAAATTTCGAAACAAAACCGGTCTGAGAATCTGCAAGACACCAAACTTTATACCCCCGTTTCATCGGCTTCATCGGCATATATTGCTTAAAGCTAGAACGTCTTTTGAAGGGGATCATTGACTCATCGACAGACAATTCTGCAGAGCAATCATAAACAGAACGACATTTATTATTTAGATAGTCAATCAGCGGTCTAAGTTTATAAAGTTTATCATATTCTGGGGACTCTCGAGGGGGACAGGTCTCATTATCATTACAGTGGAGCCTTTCGGTAATTTTTTTGAACCGTTTTGAACTCATAACATTAGAAACACCACTAACGTTCAACAATGGATCGCTGCTCCAATAATTCTCAAGTCTAGGTAACTGGTGTATCCCCATCAGAATTAGACATCCAATATATGCCTTCAATTCAGGAACGCTCAAAGGACTGCAATTTTTTACTGATTTTTGTAATGCATACAAATTAGTTTGTTCGACAATCAGAGAAAACAGGTAATCATCGAAAAATTCCATAAAGTATGACAGTTCTTTGGAAATCCCTATAGATGTATGAGGCGTAGGTGGTTGATCGAATATGACCGACAGATTTGCAAAATATTCAGAATCTTCTGTCCACTCTGAATGATCAAATTCATCTTCTTCTACTTCTGCTGATATTGGGGCAATATTATCAGATTCTTCTGCCAGACTAACTAGTTTCAAAAAAATTAAAAATGAAACATAAATAAGCTGCAGTTAGAAAATTTTCGTCATACCTGTCTCCTCCGGTTCATTGTCTACCTGATGTATATTTGGCGAAAGCTGTACGTTTGTAGAAACATCTAATTGCGGACTTGTTTCCGATATTTCATTTGGATCGTAATCTGCTGTCACAGGTGAATTTGAGTAAATGCTGTTACTACCACTTGACACTGAGGGTACAGGCGAACTTGTATAAATGTTGTTATTTCTGGTTGATTCCTTATCCAAAGCATTCAATTGCTCCTCGGCATCGTAGTCAGCTTCGTTTTCAGAATTCTATTCGTCTTCCGGCAAACTGTAAAAATATTCCAAAGCTTTTTCGGCCTGTCGAGGGTCTTCAAGATTCCAAACATATTGCTTGGACATTTTTTGTTGGTGAACTACAAAGATGTACAAACTTTCAATGATTGTGGTAAATTTGGCGGTGGGAAAAATATATCCCTCCAATTCAAAGTTCATTTTGAGTATGTCCATAAACAAAATTTATGGTTATTTTTGTATGTTTGCGACCACTACATAATAGAAAAACTAAATATCGAAAGAAAAAGCTTATGTACTTACTTTTCCAAAAATCACACAAGTAAAATTCAAAAAACCACCAACTGCCGACTAAAAACTGCAGAAAGTGCGCCCGCTGCGACGTACAAATGAACTTCGTGGTTGTTGACAAGGAAGAATTAAGTAGATTCCTACGATTTTGTGTTTTTAAACTGTACCACTAGATGACGCCACCAAAAAAAAATGGTTAATTTAGAATTCTGAAGTTTGCAAGGACATTTAAAATTGGTGGGAAACATATCTCCCACCGCCCGAAAGGGTTAAAACTAGTTTTAAGATACTCTTTGACAATGGCATAACAGCCGAAACATATGTTAGACATAGATCTAATAAAAAATTGTGAAATAGCCAAGTGTGTTTTTATAATAATTTGCCAATTAGATAAATAAAATTGAAAACTACGCCCGTGAACAATGAATTCTCTCGTATCCGGTCCCTGGTTATAACGTTTAACTTAAATTTATTGTATTGCTCCTCACTTCCGCCGGTCTATACTTTGAGTGTTTAACGGTTTTGTATACAGTCCCGTTCTATGCTTTGTGATTTTTGCGTGAAATTTTTGAATTTGAAATTTGAATCGCTCTAAAATCCTTTCTGTGAATGTATACAACATATCGACGGTGCTGCTTTATGGGTCATATTTGCTTGGTTAGACTACAACCAAAATGTGTCTTGAGAAAATATTCTAGTAAAATGCGACCGATATTAGAATCTCATCTAGTTAAAGTATTGAAAGGACAAGTATCGTTACAGTGTCGGCAAATATATGAATGGTCGATATTTTTATGACATGTTTGTTTTCATATCTAATTACGATAAATTAAATTATTATATAATTGAAAGTGTTACATTCCATTTGCATAGAATCTACGAGTAAGGAATTCTTTAATTTACTGCAATTACATATCTACGTCTTAGAGAATGTCCTTCTTTACTTCCGTTCTTACATGATTGACATTAGTTGACTCACCATATTATGCATTAAATTACATGACATTTAGATTTGCTCAATTTTGCTTCATTTATTTTACGAAGAGTTTATTTTTAAATGCTATTCATTACAGGAACAAGGAATTACTAGAAAAGACACCGGACATTGTACTGTGTACATATTACACAAATGGATTTCGATATTTGCACTTTCTCTCAAGAATATTAATACAAATACGCTGGTATTAAGATTGCCAAAATTTGTTTACAAAGAAGTTGCGTGCGCTAGCACTTAAGGTATAAGATAATGCAAAGAATTTCACTTGTGTGTCAAGACGCGTAAATGTACGAGATTATATCCAAGAAGCGAAACGCAACTTCTTTTCTCTTTATGAATCAACTTACGAACTTTCACACAGCAGCTGCGATTTTTACTTTAAAGTGATGAAAATACGGTGGTACTTACCAGATATGGTGGGCTCCGGATACAGGTCCGTAATGTTTTTATTCATATTTTTCAGGGAATACAATTTGAAATTTCCTAGTGGATTTTAGCGCGTATTGTTCAACAAAAACTTCATTCAACTTCGAACGTATCTTGTTTTTACATATTTCGTTTACGCATCCTTTCCGACATGCGGAGAATAACAAAATAATCTGAAACATACTTGAATAGCAAAAATTGTATACAAAATTTTTTGAATAATATAAAATACTAGGTAATCCCAACCACGCTTCGCTGTGACTCAATCTGAAATGAAATTAATGAGAAAAGAGATAAATGTATTATAGTAAATATAAATTCACTGGGAAAACAAATCATCCAATTGCGTTGCTGTGGCTATGTGAAGTTAAAGGGAAAAACATGTTTTTGACAAAAAAATTATTTTTTTAATTGTAAAGCTGATGAATTGATTACATTTTTTGTTTAGTCCATTTAGTTATTTAACATAACTTATAAACAATGTAACCCGCTATTTTAATAATGTTCCTGTCACTTGGCTTTTGACACATTGTCGAAATTACTTCAAAAACGTCACCTTTCAAATATCTCAGTGTTATTTAAATTCTTTTAATAAAATTTGTATCGTATATGTTCTCTTTTCTTCGATCCTACCTTGAATAAATACAATAGTGAGTGTATTCTCTTAAATATTTAATCTTCCTTTCTTGTGATCCTTAATTTTTGGATTTTATATCACTTTATGTTTAACTTCTTTCTATAACAGCTTCTCTGTGCCTGTTTCCTATTACTTTTCATTCTCATTGAACTTATTAAATTCCTTCTGCCAATACTATTCTTATTCCAGTTATAATTTTTCGATTTTCAATTTATTACAAACAAAATGAATATCGCCATCGCTATACTACTACATTATATTATAACATTATTTTCTTTAGATTGACATTTTTAAATTCGTTATTTCTTTTGAATGGAATGTCCGATTTTAATAATTTAAAATGTATTTTACTGGTATTGAAATGGTCTTTAATAAAATATCATTTAATAGGATAAGGAATGATACGGAGGTATGGATAATATGGTTTGATTATTGTCGGCACTTTTATTAACTTTTAAAATGTAAAAAAGTAGTTATAGTGGCATAACTACAGTAGTTGGACATATGGTTTCGCGGACTTTTTTGTAGATATTAATACGTTCTATAATACTGTAGAACATTTTTTGTTCTATCAACAATAGTTTCCGCAGCGTACGCGATGGCAGATTTTTTGTGACTAATTTTTTCACACCTTGGGTTACATTAATGCATTTTTATTGGGGATATCTTTTTTTCTTGAAAATGTAATATAGACTATGTCACTCAGTGAAAATGCAGCTTTCTAATGGTGAAAGAATTCTTGAAATCGGTCCAGTAGTTTTTGTGTGAAAACATTACAAACATAAATACAAAAACACAAATGTTTCCTCTTTATAATATTAGTTTAGATTATTAAAAATCGGGTGTATAGAACACAATACAAGTTCATATATTTGTGAAAGTACTTGTACTGTATTCTTCACACCCGACTTTTCACAGTATTTTATATTATTAAAATGTTTTTGTTTTATACAAAATTAGGTAGGATTTTACCTACTCAACTATGTTTGAAATTACTTCGTTATATACGCATTCGGTTTGTTCGATAAAGAGCGAGGACATGTTAATACAGCTTTTGCGGATGCGGTTATACCGTCAGATGGATGCATCTGGCATTCTGCATTTGTTAATAACAAATGTACTGTGTTAATAAGACAGTACTAGTTATTTCGGCGTTCGTCAATGAGCAGCGCTGAATGCTCTGTCTTAATAACTTCTATGAGATAGCGGGGTTGTTGTTTTGTAAACGTATCTCTCCAGCAGGGGCGCACCGATGAAACTGTAGAAAGATGAGACACAGGAAAATCTGAGACGAGAAATTTGAGTACTCACTCAAATCTCTACCACGCGGCTTAAAAGAGACATTAAATCGTGATGTTTCGCTTGAAAACTCTAATGTAATAGAAATTCTGAATTTATTAAAACAAAAATTAGCTACACATGAGAAAATATTGAAACGATATAAAATATGTGATACCCAAACGCAGCAAAATAAATTATTTACTAGGAATTAAAAATAATTTTATCATAGCTCGAGTGAATCAAATCATGAACAACAGATTCAGTTCCAAACAAAAAAGCGCCTGAACCAGATAAAATACCAAATTTAAGGCTAAAAGTATTTGCCTGAACGCAGCTACAACCTGCAAACTGCTTCCAATAATTGCTAGAACATTCAAATGAATTGCTAGAACTTACGACGGTGAGAACCACCTTCTTAATCCATAAATCGAACGCAACTACAGAAGATACATTAACAGACCAACTTGCCTTCCTACAGTATATAAGATGTTTAACTCAACACTTTAGAATTCCTTAAGGACGATCACCCGGGTATTAGCAAAGCATATCATGACACTGTAGAAAGATGATGATTAGCAAAGCATATCAGGATGCTTTTGATCTTTTCGTTACTCGTTCGGTCTTTCTTTGGCTTTGGTGAGGTTGGAGTGTACTATTCCTAGTTCTGGCGCTTCGTTCACGAATAGTATTCAGAAATTAAGTACTCGTTACTAGTAATAACACGTTCCAGAAAATTATCGTTATTTTGACGCCTCCCTAAAAGGGCAAGACATGTTTCTTTCCTGTTGCCCTTCTGATCCTGGAAATTTTTCGGAAAGATACTTGCGCAGATTTTCTTCATTGGTCAAAATCTGATGAACGTTTTCGTGAGTCAAATTCAACTCTTCCTCAATAATTCTGACCACCAACCGATGATAAGGACGCGATTCTGTGGCTCTCTTGGTCACTTCTTGCAGTTGAAGACCCTCCACTGCGAGGTTCATCTTCAATCGGGATTTGGTCTCCGAGAAAGTCTTAAACTACTTCAAAGTCCGGGGCCTTGACAAAACATTGTCTTCATATAAAATACATGTATGAAGTTGAATAACATGAATGGTATGAAGATGAATAATATGCGATTAAAAACTGCAATTCCGAAAATAATGAAACTATTCACCATATTACAGCTGGGTAGATCCTCGCAGCAACTGCAGTTGATATGAGAGACTTCTTGTCCAACACTGACTACGTGTTGGACTGGATTAACGGCCTTGATTTCAAAATTCAACTATGTTCTATGTAATTTTCAATCTATGTAAGCCATATACTAAATATATAAATAATAGATATTGTTACATTTATTTTGCACGCCCTTGTAGATGAAAATATATATCAAATTTAGTTCATTATATTCGTTCTATTGCTTCATTTAGAATGGATTGTGTGCACTGATTCAACACCGCTGCGGGCGATGCTATTTTACGGCATTATTCAGTTAGACGTGCGAGTGTGTAGAGGGTTGTTGTTTGGTACGCCTCGTAAAGCGACAGAAAAGGCCACGCTATACTTTAATTATTATGGTAATTTTCGCTGTCAAACGGTTTCAAAAAGGTTGTGTGTGGTAGCTACTAGGAAGTCTGCTACCGTTAGTGAATTTGGACGACTTACTGCGAAGCAATTAGACGAATTTAGGCTTAGACTTTCTTTGTCTGACATACGGGATATATATATATATATATATATATATATATATATATCTCGCAACTAGGAAAACAGTCGACCAAGCAAACAACAGAGACAGAGAATCAAGCCACCATCGTCTTGATTGAACATCTGGTCATAAGAAACGTATCAGCTATGGGTCCAGGGTCCATCCTCTCAGTCGCACATATACAGCCGAACGAGGTACTTCTACAAGACTCATCTTTTTTGGTGAAATTAATCTTGTCGAACTTTCTATTCCTTTTTCTTATATTTGCTTTTATAATGATTTACATTATTGATGCCAATTAAAACAGCATATAGTCTTAGTTATATTCGTATATATGTATATTTGTAACTAAATTATCACGTAATTCATGTATTTATTAAAATTATTATTATACAATTATAAAATTGATTATTGTACTTTTTATTTTTAATATGATTTTGTATTTAAATGAATGGCTAATTGGTTGATTTCACGCAATTTAGTAATTTTAACGACAACTTCGTGGAACATTCTCGAAATATATTGCATTGATTTGTCACCACGCAAACCGTAGGCGTGTTAGAAGATTTAAATATATTGTAATTTCTGTAAAATTTATTACTTTTCTTGACACCATTTTACTAATGCTTAAGTAATATACTGTGTGTAATTCCATTGTAAGGTTCGGCTACAGATCTGAGGTAGAACTAGATTTTTGATTCTAGGTATAAGTTAATTTGAAATCAGTTGAATTACTGTCATATTTTTGGTGCATTTTGCAGTTTAATTTAATTTATTATATTTTTGGAGCATTCTGTTATAACAACGTAAATTCATTCGTGGCTTGAAAGCCACTTTGTTAATACTTGTTTTTTTTGTCAATATACGAATTAATTATTTTCAATTCCTTATTTTGAATTTAGATACCCCTCCTTTACTTTAGTTCGTCGTTTTATTTCAGTTTCGGTAGTCTGTAATCGCATTTGCCTACGAACACGCAATGCTTTTCTTAGTTTTTAGTGGTGGTATCTATCATCCGTTTAGTCAATCCACGACCGCCTCCACTGACTAAGGGCATACACAATTAATAGAGGCCATCTTTTAAATTGTTCGTTACGACTACCGATCTCGATATTTCCCGACATTTTCATTACGCCAAGACAGCGCCTGCGCGCGCAAGGTAGCAATATAAAAATCAAAAACTACGTAACTCATTTTTAGAACGTTAGGGAGAAAAGCAACTTTTTATTCTTCAAAAGTGAAGTGAGTCAATATAGAGAAGTGATAGTAAAACGAACTTTCTCTGAATAATAATTATTTAAGGCCGGATTACATGCAAAAAAAAGGTACTGAAAATATGCGCACAAATATCCAGATGTTTTAGACTAAATATGCACTTCCTTATGAAAAATATGTAGGTAATAAATACGAAGAATGTAAGAAAGTGGAATACTATAGAAAAAAAATATACTATTATGTTTACTACATGTTTATTTAGAAAATTTTGCAACATAATTAACTATGAAAACAATTTACAATCACATATTTCTCCAAGTTTTCAACAGAAAAATTGTGACGCTTGTCTAGAAACATGTATTTATATATTAAAAAGGTTCGTTCTACGTCGCTCTTGTTGTAGGAGCATATTTAAAATTAGAAATATCATCTATTGTCAACTCAAAATTTTTCTACTGAATCACGACACAAGATTATAGCAATGTCCTTTAGCTTTTTAAAACCCTCATTTTTTCCTATTACACTTAAAAATTTTTCATAAACGGAATGTCCCACTCCTCCCTTAACATCAAAACATGACTTTTCAAATTTGTTTATTATTTCAACGCTCTCGATTAGCGACATAAATTGTTTTTCCAACTGCAATATAGAAGTGGAAATAAAACTGTAATTGGCTTTAATAAACGCCAACTGTTGAGGTATTTCTTTACTCGAATACACCTTTTGGGCATCTATCACAGATTGTGTATCCTTACCTTACCTTAATGATTTGCATGAAAAAAAGCAGCCTCCAACCGCGTTTCCCATCGTGTGGTTGCTAGTTGAGGAGGAAGCGGAACACCCGGTAGATGTTGTTTGTAAAACTGAATGGGGCCTTTAAAAATACTTTCTTAACACTACTACTTAAAGTATTATTTACTAAGGGAAAATGGTTTCTGACTTCTTTTGCAACACGATTTAGTCCATGCGCCAAGCAAGTTGTGGAATTAAATTTGAGTAAAAGATTTTCAAGTTGAAAGCTGCCTTCACCATGTATGGTGCAGCATCCGTCAAAAGCAATAGAATTTTCTCTGTTACCGCAAACATTGCGGTAATATTTGCTGACTTTTCTGCCCCAATTTCATCTTTGTTAGTTTTGCAGCATGAGATGGAGTTTTCGTATGTTGGTCGACTTGAAACTTTCCCTCACTTGTAATCTGCAAAAAAATATCACTTCATCGGTTGTTTTCTTATGAAATAAATGTTAGTAAAAGATAAAGGAATTGTTAAAAACTTAATTAATTAATTAATAAGAGGAAATAAACTTAAAATTTTACTCACAATCTTGCCGCATGCTACGCAAAATTATTTTTCTCCATCCATACGTAATGCTGAATAAGATGCCATTCATCCAGGCATAGTCGCTATTTTCGGAATTTTTGCTATTATATATCACAACTCACAAGTTTACACTTAAGCCCCAACGTAAAATGACGTTTAAAATAACATTACTCTCGAATATGGGAATAAATTTCTCCGAAAAGCGAAGAGATACATATACTACTAATTTTCTGGTAAAATGTATTTTTGTATTTATTTAGAAGTTTTAAGGTATTAGCTTTTCCTGGAATTTTGTCTCGGCCTGGATGTATGGGAAGAGCATTAATAAATTCTTGGAGATGCTTATCGGACAAGTAACGGGAAGAGGCTTAATAATATTCTATTAATGCATATAATCCGGCCTTTAATAATGATAATAGGAAAATTTAAATTCTTTTCAAAATTTACACTGTTTTGACAACACAATACTTACTTTGGTAATACCTTCCATTACATTATTTTCCATGGGTAGTCAAGTGTAGATCGGTTCATTTCTTACGACGAAATTTCGACACTAAAAATCTCTCGATACTTGATCGCGTTAGTTGTTAGCAATGTCAAAATAACGGATAATTCAAAAAGAAACTAGCCAATGGACCACTCTTTAGATTGTTATCAAAGTCGAATTTTTTTTATTTTACGTTTTTTTAAATTCCTGGCGTTACTAAAGTATTTTAAAACCCATATTGACACACATTCGATTTGAATTTAAAATTTCGTGTCCTTTATATTTTGTATAGATTTGTATATATTAGATTCTTTAATTTAAACATAAATGGCAAAGAAATCATTTAAGAAGAGAAGTAAATGATAAATTTGTAACACTTTCAGATAGAATTAAATTTTGCTTTCTAAACACATTTGATGAATGCTATTCGTCGCCAACTGGCAACTTTACTCTGCTAGTAAAACTATCACATTTGGTAAAATTATTTTCTTTCACTGCCGTCAATTAATACAATGCCACGATGTACAATTAAATAAGTTAATTAAGATAAGACATTATAACATATTTATTACCATTTCTATTTACAGTTATATTTAGTAACATATTTTTTTTTAAATTAATTATATTCGTATGACTTGCAATTTTACTTTGAAAACTTGAAAATATAATATATATAATATAATACAATATTTTATTGATAAAGAACTATGTAAAATACTTGCTTTCTAGAATAAAATGGAGACACATCACAAGAGATATACATTCTACTTTTCATGTTGGATTATAAACGTTTATATTTAAATCATAATAGAATATACAAAAACATAAATGTTGTATTTAATAGAGTATTATTTGCATACCAGTTGTGTATATGGTTGACACTTATTCATTAATAGTCAAAACATGGACATTAAAGCCATCATAAAATATTTTAAATATTTAAAATACTGTTCGTGATTCTTTTTATAGTATTTGCTGTGTAACAGTAAATTTCTGTCATTCATAAACATAACGTTTCATTCTAGCGTTGGTGCCGAATTGTATTTATATTACACATAAATAAATACTTTGGCAAATTATTGGAATTAAAATATTGGATTTGGTGAACTATACTTCAGATTATTAGCCAAATACATAAAATATGTTTTAGAGCATACGCCCTAAAATTAATTTGCCCTAACAGTTATTATTTAATACAAAAAATAAATGTGAGTCGGGAGAAACGGACCAAACTTTAGGAACTCCTATTGTACACCTGAACACAATGTAACAAAAACTCGAATGTTATTATTAGAGTTCGGATTTTATGTAAAAAACATATTTTTCATTACCCCAATATTGTGGATATATTCATTCTACTCTGAAATAATGCGATTAACGGCATAAAAAAATTACATATTTTGCATAAAATGAAGCTTTAGTTCATATTTTTAGTTTGTGTACATAAAGCGAATATTTTTTACATTTTCAACATAAAATCGCATATTTTTGATCTATTCATTAGTTTCGAACGTAAAAAAAAATATTTAAGAAAGCAGCTCTAAATTTTATAGTGTTAGAACAAAGAATGGTGGTTTTCAAAAGTTAACAGAAATAGTAAAGATTTTATCATTATCATTAAGTTCGACTGTTAAAGATAATAATTTACATTTACCTCCGAACATCTGGCGTTATTAAAATATGCACCTATCACTTCAATTGAATTCGAAAGAACGTTTTCGACGTATAAAAATATTTTAAGCAATAGAAGATAAAATTTTAGTGTCGAAAAGCTAGAAAATAATTATTAATTAGTAAAAATAATAAGTTAAGTAGATATCATTGCGAAAGTGAAAAAAAATCACATGTAGTTTATACCATGTAATGACTGTAGTCGTGTTTATATAGGTTAAACGGAACAACATTAAAAAAAAGAATCAACGGTCACAAATATTAAAAAAACATTACAGCTTTAAAAAAAAACATGAAACTAAAAATAACTACACTTTCAATTACAAAGAAGTTAAAATACTACAAACCGAAACGAATTACAAAGCAAGATCAGTATTAGAGTTAATTCATATTTAAAAAAACATGAAGAAAACACCTTTAATGACCGTCATGAAGTCATGATATTACAAGTCTGTCGAAATTATACTTCCCATTAATCAAACCATTCGCAATATAAATAACGTACAAATTCAAATTCAATAACACTTAAATCTTTTAAAACTCACCCACACCAAGCCGAAAGTATTAAATTACAGGCAAGGACAAAACACAAAAAATTCAAATATGTATATACAGTGAAAGCTCTCATAAGCGGGCAGCCACGGTTCCAGGATTTTTTCCCGCTTATGGGAGGTGCCCGCTTAAAAGAAAACTCTGAGAAATTAAACAGAACTCGTATAATGTAACATGTAACTACTATATAGGTACATATATGTATGTACATAATATGTAATGACATAGACACAAACAAGTTATTTAGGAACAGCTGGAGAATATCTTAAAATGGATGACTGCTTCATTTTCCTTTGCTGTTCTTCCATACGGCACTTCTGAAAATGACATTCCAGATTTTTGATATGTTCAAAAGCCACATAGTCATCTGTAGAAAACTTTTTCAGTTCCCTGATGCAATTTAAAGCTTCATCAAAGCACTTTATTTTATTTTCTTCTTCTTCTTTTTGTTCTTGAACGTCTTCTATTTCGTCATCGGTCTCGTTCGCTTCACTAACTTGACTGGATGTAGTAGTCTGGTTTTCAAAATCATCATCTTCTGTTGGTGTCTTATCATCAATTTTTATAAATTCGTCTAGGTTCTGGTCACTGGTAATATTTAAATCTTCTGCAGCTCTCCTCATCATCTCCATTGTCGCAAAAACAGACAACGGTAAGTCATCCTCAGAGTCAAACTGAGGAACCGTCGCATCCGTTTTTCTGAACCCAGCCTTACTGAAACAATTTTGTATTGTTGATGGAGTGACCTTTTCCCATGCCGTTTTGATAAAATATAATGCCTCTAAAATATTAATTTTTTTTGATAATTCAGATGATTTAGAAGAATCTATGTTTGATAAAATATGTTGTATAATCTGGTTGCTGTAATAAAGCTTGAAATTCTGAATGATGCCTTGGTCTAGTGGCTGGCAAACAGAGGTTGTATTGGGAGGCAAAAAAATTAATTTCTCGTTTTTGAGGTGTAATTCTCGAGGATGTGAAGCAGCGTTATCTAAAAACAGTAAAATTTTTCTCTATTCAATTCCCATTTTTCGATCAAGCTCGATTCCGGTTTCCGGTTTGACATCCACTTGACAGGTAAATCCTTAATGCTTATGTTTTTCAATGCTCTAGGACGAGCCGATTTTCCAATCACTAGTAGTTTTTCTTTCTGCCCTGTCATGCTTGCACAAAACAACACTGTAAGTCTTTCTTTAGCCAATTTCCCACCTACACACTTTTCAGATTTTAAGGAAAGGGTCTTATTGGGAAGCGCGCGAAAAAAAAGGCCACTTTCGCCGGCGTTGTAAATGTCTTCGCATTGGTATCCGAGTAATAGTGAAGGAAGTTTTTCTATGAATGCATCAACTGTCTCTTGGTTTACATCAGCTGCTTCACCAGAAATGCATTTAAAGCTTACATTATGTCTTTTACGCCACTTTTGTAGCCATCCATCAGATGCACTGAAACTGGTGTAGCCGAATTTTTCTGCAATTTGTTTTGCTTTTTCTTTTAGAAGCCCTCCAGAAATGGGTATCTTCCGATTTCTAGCATTCACGAACTACTGATAACATTCTTTATCGATGTTGGAACCTTCAGTTCTGAAAATACTTTTTTTTATGCACATTTACACCAGACTGCCGTAAACGTCTAATGCCCTCTTTATTTTTTGCTATCATAGTAGCTTGCGTCTTTCCTATCGAAAATCGCGCTGCTATATAGCCCGAGTAGATAGTTTTTCTTTATCAATTATATTCACTATTTCCATTTTTTCTTTTAGTGTTAACATTCTTTTTTGTGGAGGCATTGTTAAAAATGCACACACCCGATTCTCTATCACAACTAAAGCACAAAGAACCAACGACCAGCTGTTTCTTCAACGGTAAATCCCCTAAGGGAATCACCGAGTCTAGAAATGTGTAATGCTTGTTAAAATCTTAATTCGCCCGGTTGTTGGAGCTTCGTGGTCGCTTATGGGAGATATTTTTTGGCTTTGGCTAAAAAAAATGTTGCCCGCGCCTGTTTATAGGAGCGCTCGCTTATGGGAAGGTATCTTATGTATTAAAAGATAGGGCGAAAATCGGTTCCGAATAATTTGGTCGTTTAAGGGAGATGGTCGCTTATTAGAGCTGCCCGTTATGGGAGCTTTAACTGTACATACTTTAGGCTTTGTAAAATTCAGTCTACTTCCATCTGTTGAAAGTACAATGTACCAATTTTATATTTTAAGTAAAATATTCCAAATTGTTAAAAAAATGTAAAAAAGAAGAATACCAATGGTAAGTACCATAAATATATATAAATTTACATTTTACGAAAAACATTAGTTATTATATTATTATTAGTTCAAATTTACCTTTGCAGGAAAACATGGAAAACAAATGGTTAATTATTACTTGGAATATATACCGTATGTGTTAAATATCATTAAGCATAGAGAATCAACGTATGTGTACATACAATGTATACGTACATGAGAAAGCCAGTCCAATGCCAGCGAAGACCGCGACGACTGACGATTGCCTCCGATACCGATTGACTGAAAATTTTGCATTCAGTCTAGCTGCGGCCGTTACAGTTTGAAAGCGTACAATAAAATTAATGTATAATGGCTCTTTATACACCCACTGAAAAGCTTCAGTTAGTAAAATGGTTTTAAGCCGGCAAGTATGCAATGGAGTGCATGAATTTGTTTGCGCTGACTTTTGCAGACCGTTCTGTACCTTGCAGACAAACAATTTATAATATTATAGATAAATTTGAAACTTGTTTCTGTCTCAATAACTACGAAATGCAAACCAAGAGAGGTATCACCACAAAAAATTGAGGAAAGAGAACGGCGGCATGTATTAATTTGTAGTATTCTTGAAATTGATAACACGAGTTCTACTAGAAGTGCTGCCGAGGAATTGGGTACAAGTAACACAACTATTTCACGTATTTGGAAACATAATGGTTTAAAATGTTTCAAATATTCGAAAACTCTAGAAATATTTCCCGAGGACAATTTCCGGAGAATGGAGTTTTGTCAAGACGTTATGGAAAAGATACATCGAGATGAAAATTTCGATAAAAATATTCTCTTCACCGATGAATCAACTTTTCCATTACACGGAAAGCACAATCCGTCTGTTCTTCGATATTGGGCTTCGAAAAATCAACACCGGCATTTTGCAAATCGCACTCAGTATCCTCAAAAACTAACCGTTTGGGCAGGTATTTTAGGTGACCATTCTATAGGCCCCTATTTTATTGATGGTATATTAAATGCCGACAAGTATCTCGAATTACTGAAAAATCAAATACTTCCCGCCATTCAAAACATTGGAATAAATCAGGAAATCGTTTGGTTTCAACATGATGCCTGTCCAGCACATAATGCAGTGAGGGTAAAAGAATTTCTAGGAAATACTTTTCCTGACCGTCTTATTAATGGAACAGGAAACATTAAATGGCCCCGCAATCTCCTGATATATCTCCAAATGATTTCTTTTTGTGGGGATATCTAAAAAATATTGTTTATATTCATGTAACTGGTAGAGCAGAAAATCTAGTTGCCTTGAGAGAAAAAAATAACTGAGGCTGCGAATTCATTAACTGTCGACATGTTAGCAAATGTAAGAGCCAATTTCTACGACCGCCTAGGACAATGTCTTGCTGTGCAAGGAGGAATTTTTGAATCTCTTGTATAATTTATTATAATTTTTAGAATCCTATTTTATTTATTTTATTAGGATTATTCTTTAATTTTATTGGAATTACGCTTTTGTTTATGCGACGCACTGCAGCTTAAAAATTTCCTGCATCTACTGAAAGAAATAAGAAAAACAAATCCCTTGCAATTCGTAAATGTTATTTTAGAACGCATTACAAGTACCATTGACGACAAAAAAAATGGGTACACTTAAGTTGCTCTATTGTAAAAAGTCATTTTTTTTTAAATCGGAAATTAATTTAATAATTGTCATTGATTGTCATTTTGACATCTGTATTTAATTCCGTGTGTCTATTCGATTTGAAAATATCTCAACATTTAAGCACAGTTAATAAAGCTAGAGTGGTGACTATGTTGGAAAACGGGTGGTCAATACGACGAGTTGCCCAAGATTTCAATGTGGGTAAAAATACTATCTTGCGAATTAAGCAGAGATGGGTTAATGAAGCAAGATTAACAAGAAATGTTGGATCAGGAAGAACAAAGATTACTACTGTGGATAACGATGCAGCACTTATTAACTACCTCCGGGATAATCCCTTTTCTACCACTGTACCAGCAAAAGAACAAACTGCATTTTCTGCATCGCATAGAATAGCTCTTCGTCGAATTAAAAACTCTAATTTAAGAAACTATTCTGCTGCTAGAAAAGGGTTTTTAACTCAAGCGCATCAACAACGACGTCTGGAGTTTGCAGAAGAATATGTAAATATGGATAATAATTTTTGGGAAAATGTCATCTTTTCTGATGAAAAGATTTTTCAATCCTGTCATAACGGTCGAGTAAGATTATATAGACCACGCAATAGTAACAGGTATTCACAGGAATACGTTCAACAAGTAAAAAGAAGTGGACGTTTCTCTGTAAACGTTTGGGCTTGGATCAGCGTTCAAGGAACAGTGATTTGTTGGAGAATAGACGAACGATTTATAGGAAATATTTACAGAACTATATTAGACAATGTAATGCTACCTTCTGTAACACAAATATTTGATGCAAATTTTATTTTTCAACAAGACAACAGCTCCATTCATACTTCGCATGTTGCTACGGAATGGTTTGAAGAGAACAGAGTGCTTCTATTACCTTGGCCGGCAAACAGTGCCGACATGAATCCTATTGAGAATGTCTGGGCTAGTATGGTTAAAAAAATTTATAATACCAATTTTAGACTTCACAATTCAGAAGAGTTGTGGCAAGCAATCGAAAACTGTTGGGAAGAAATTACACCAGAATACACACAGAATTTAATTTATTCAATGCCACGACGTCTTCAGAGCGTCATTGATCAAAACGATAGTTTTACAAAATATTAGTTTTATTTATTTTATTTTTTATTAATTTATTTTATGAATCATGTTAAAAACGTAATATAAATAAATTTGTTTAGAATATGAAGAAATTATTTCACTTGTTACAATAGAAACAAATACATGAATATATTGAAAGTCCCATTCACAATAGTTAAATAATGCTAAATTCACTATTACAACTTGTCCCCATTTTTTATGTCGCCCATGGTACCTATGTCGATGGTCAAATGATTACTGCTAACTTGTATTTGCGAAACAATCGGAGACAATTGTTGCCGGCCGTCGCAGTCTTCGCCGGTATTTGATCGGCTTTTCCATATACATATACATCGTATGTACTCATACGTATTCCCTATGCCGAATGATATTTGACACATGCGGTATATATATATATATATATATATATATATATATATATATATATAAGTAAATAGTAGTGGGGATCGCAGTCAAAAGGCGAAAGTAAACTAAACTTTTTTTATTATTCCAAGCTTTCGGTTTATTTGTCATCTTCATCAGGGCTACGTTTATAATCAAGAAAAACATAAATTGGTTATTACAATTTCTTCATTTTATCAGAAATACTCACAAAGAAAGTCAAGTTGAATAAAAACAGCATCAATATAAACAGAATGTGTTCGCAAAACAGACCGAGGTCATGGACGGTTGGAGCAAGGAGCAAATTTAACATGGATAATGTCTTGTGTCTCAGCACTCAAACACTGCACACTTTTTCAATTATTTCAAAAAACAAAGTGAACGAAGTAAAGCGGTTTTATTCAACTTGACTTTTTTGTGAATATTTCTGATAAAAGGACGAAATTGTTATAACTAATTTATGTTTTTATTAATTATAAACGTAGCCCTGATGAATTAACCGATAGCTTGGAATAAATAAAAAGTTTACTTTACTTCCGCCTTTTGACTGCGATTCCCACTACCGTTTACTAATACAGAACTACAGTCACAAAAACCACAGAATATATATATATATATATATATATATATATATATATATATATAAAAATAATAGACTTTTTATTGGTTTAGCGACCTTTTATTGAATTATGATGTTTTATTCTACGACGTTTCGACTTACAAGACTTACAATACTCCAACCAGTGCGATCGGTTCGTTACAAAAAAAGGTCTCGGGTACCCGACACACATGTTACACAGAATGCGTGATTTTGAAAACCAAAAGAAACGATACTTGAAAAAGACTGAAAATAATAAAAGTCGAAACGTCGTAGAATAAAACATCATAATTCAATAAAAGGTCGCTAAACCAATAAAAAGTCTATTATTTTTAATATTAAGACACGGCCAATAAAATAAATAAGAAAAATAAAATTCTTATAAACACTAAATATATATATATATATATATATATATATATATATATATATATAATAAACATTGATATCTAATACTACACTAAGAAGAGTACAAATGAAAATATATAAGGAAAAAAATATTAAAAACCTATGCAATAACATAGAGTTTCACACCAACCTTAACTACATTACAACTAATATTATACATCACAGTCATGAACAAACTCCTGGACTGAATAATAGACTTTCGAGATTAATAGGTCCATAATACTGTATTCAAACATATCTAGTGGTAGCTGTCTATACTTTAAGTGGTAACCTATTGTACAAACTAATTGCCTGGTATTTAGGATTTTTTTCAGTAAATGCGAATTTATGTTTGGGAATTTCCAATACCTGACTATTACGTGTATGATAATGGTGGTTCTCATTTAATTTTGTGAAAATATTAAAATTTTGCTTGACATAAATTCATAATTTTTAAATATATACACATGGCAATGTCATAATGTTCATTTCCTTGAATAAGTTTTTACAACTTACTCTTACACTGACTTTGTGCATTAATCTAATCGCTCTCTTTTGAAGTCTAAAAATTCTTAGTACTTCTATTGAACCGCCCCAAGCAAGTATTCCATATGTGAGTAGGAAATGGAAATTAGCAAAATAGTAAAATCTTACGACACACGTATCTACCCTGTTACGCAATTGACTTGTTGCGTAACATACAATAGTCAATATCTTTGCCAAGCAATCAATGTGCTCATTAAAAGAGAAGTTCTCGTCTATATATATATATATATATATATATATATATATATATATATATATATATATATATATAACATTTGATAAATTATTGGAGTTTTTCGGCTTTTTTGTATGAAATATTTACAAATATTAAATATACATCACAGTCATGAACAAACTCCTGGACTGAATAATAGACTTTCGAGATTAATAGGTCCCTAATACTGTATTCAAACATATCTAGTGGTAGCTGTCTATACTTTAAGTGGTAACCTATTGTACAAACTAATTGCCTGGTATTTAGGATTTTTTTCAGTAAATGCTAATTTATGTTTGGGAATTTCCAATACCTGACTTAATATTTGTAAATATTTCATATAAAAAAGCCGAAAAACTCCAATAATTTATCAAATGTTATATTTAATGAACCGCTAAGAAATTATCTAAACATTTATATATATATATATATATATATATATATATATATATTGAAGAAAACCTTAAGGGTATTTATGTTTTACGATAATATATAGAAAAGCTGAATTATAAGTTTCATAAATGAATTGTAACTGTTAAGGAAAAAATTAATAAATGTACGACAAATATCTATTTCAAATATGATAATATGTGTTACATATAGATGGGGTTCTTTACCATTAATTCTATTGCATGCGTACAAATCTAAAATGCATAAACGTTATACTCTAAGTGCACATGAACTTAAACAGCTGTTTATGTATACAGCTTCTCAGTATGATTATTATTTGTGTGTGTGTATGTTACAATTTATAATATTGGGTGTCCGGCTAATTAAAAGAACAAGAGAGCTCTTGGGTGGTACATGTCCAATGCACCTTCTTGTGAGATCAGTGACTAAATAGGATATACACCAAATTTGTTGATGGTTATACAATAAATAATAGTAATTACGTTATCAAACTACCAAAAATAAAACAAGCAAGATAAGGATAAATGTTCAAGACTTTAATGATATAAAATCAAAGCAGGTAAGTGATCGAAATTATTCAAATTATAAAAATATCGAAAATGTAACATGTCACGTGTTAAATTAAATGTGATCAAATTTCTAGGTTAGCAAAGCAATTTAAATACATGTTACCTATGTAAATTCCAATATCTAAATAAATCTAGAATCTACTTGATCATAATAACAAGGCAAACTGGATTCTTTTAACTTAATTTATATTCGTAAACATCAAATGTATTCTAGGTTATAAATTTTTAATACTAAATTGATTATGATTTTAATTAAATGAAATGAATTAATTTAGCATTTTCTATAGTTTGTTGGAGATTAAAGAATACTTATGTGAATGTGTTTAGGACTTGTTGGTTCTGGATATAGACTGGAAAATCATTTAATGCAGGATACGAATTTCACTGGGCAATTGTGCGTCGTTTGGCTGGGATTTTTCATGTAGCGGCGGGCTTCCTCGGTAAACAGCAATTTCCGATTTCTGAGGTACAGGTAATCGTCTGGGCACGTAAAATGCTTCAAACAGGTACTGGATATACAGGTAAGGTATTGCAAGTGTTTTTATGTAAGTTTCTAATTTAATTTTTGTATTTTTCTTTTAGTTTTCGGAGATGCACTTAAATACGTCGAGGCATTTTTATTGAATTTTTTCTAGTGACCCAACTGTGTTTTGTTTTCAAAATTGGCTTCTTATTCGTTGATTCGTATGTATTACTATAATCTCGTAACTTATTTAAAAAGAAAATGATAATTTAACCATTAAAAATATACATAAGCTTAATATAAATTCTAAAGTTTATTTTAATATATAAATAATTAATGTGTAAATGTTGATAAGTTTACATAATGCTATTCTATAGTGGTGAACTTTCCCGCTGTATTTATTTTAAATAAGTACAGTTTCACCTAAATTATTATTATCTATTTTTTTGAATTAATTAAGTTGACATATCTTGATAAATACAAGATTTCGAAATAAAATAACTAAAGCAACTGAAAGGATAAAAGTAAATAAATATGAGAATTAATTTTATGCATAAAAATAAACGCGAAATCAACTTTATTGATATACCATGAGAAGAATTCAGTTTTCGAAATTTCTTATAATTCTAATGAGTACATAGGCTTTTAAAAATTCTGTTACTTGTTCTCCTAGGCATCCTTATGTTCAGGCTTGACCTATATCTATATATATATATATATATATATATATATACGCAAAAATTTTGTCGAGTCTACCTGAGCAACAGTACTATATACAGTACTTACAACAGTAATATATATATATATATATATGGTAAACCTAATCAGTAGGCGATTAAAGGTCTGTATATTACTTCAAAATATATGTATTTAAAAAACTCTACATGTTTCGGCTATATACGCCTTTTTCAAGAGAATACAAAATATGAATGATTCATATTTTGTATTCTCTTGAAAAAGGCGTATATAGCCGAAACATGTAGAGTTTTTTAAATACATATATTTTGAAGTAATATACAGACCTTTAATCGCCTACTGATTAGGTTTACCATATCATACCAAGGTCACGAAGTTATTATATATATATATATATATATATATGCTCATCGCCAACCGAGGGAACACTCTTAGTGGCTACCTCAGTCGACGACGGTCACACGTTGTGCCATCTTAACGATTTCCGCAGAAGCGGGGGCAATGCACACACGTCGAACATGTGTGTGCTGTTAACAGCAGCCTAGCCAGGTTGCCACCAGGGCCGGTCCTCGTGGTGTGTGCATTGCGCGGCGCCGTGATTTGCGCTGCGTAGCTTGGTTCCTCACTCCTGCTGGAAAGGCGGAATGGCACCTGACTGCCCATCGGGCAGACCCCCCTAGAGTTTAGTAGCGCATATGCTAGGCTACAACCCAGTAGATGACCACATCATACAGAAAACCATCATATATATATATATAAGCAAAAATTTTGTCGAGTCTACCTGAGCAACAGTACCACCATTTACTCCCATTAACTCTGAACAATTCCTCTCGCGTTTTTTGCACTAAATTCGACTATTTTTGTTTTTGTGTTATTTAAGTTCAAGATATTCAGTGAGGATTCCACTGCATTACTTACATTTTCATATTTATTACACGTTACAAGCAATGACGTGTCATCCGCGTACATCACAATTTTACTGCTTGGTGCATCATTTACATAAATTATGTAAAGAAGCGGTCCCAATATGCTTCCCTCTCCTTATTTCACTTAAATTCGATTTAATTCCCTTTACTTCCACATAACTTGAACGGTCCTCCAAATAACTCTGAAACAAGTCCAAGGCCACGCATCTGATGCCATATCGAGCTAATTTTTCTAATAAAATTTTGTGATTTACTAAATCAAATGCTTGCTTAAGTCTATAAATACACCCACACATGTCCGTCCTGTCTCTAAATTGTTGTACACATCATCCAAGAATGCTGTTACTGCGGATATAGTTGAACGTTCTTTGCGGAAACCAAACTGTCTTTCATTCAAAATATTATTTTGCTCTAGGAATTTTGTCAATCTATTAGCTAATATTTTTTCTATAATTTTGGAAAATACGCTCAATAAAGAAATAGGTCTATAGTTACTTGCAAGGTGTGTGGATCCCGATTGGAAAACCGGAATTAGTCTCCCAACTTTTAAGTCACTAATAAATAAACCCTTACTTAAGTATCATTTATCATTATTTATTATAACCGCTAGTGGAATAATAATTCCATCTAAACACCTCTTTATGAGAACCGTGTTAATATCATCCGGTCCCGATGAATCTGTATTATTAAGTCCAGCCACAACCTTTCGAATCTCATCTTTATCAGTTTGAAACAAGAAAAATGTTTCATCATTTTGTTTAATATGAGATAAGTCTATCGTTATTCTATTCTCATCAATTAAATTAGTTGTAATCTAATGGCAAATGCTTTTATAATGTATAATTCTTTAAGTCGTTTTTATGAAATTCTAATTCCATTAGTTATCCACTGATAATTTCCTATCTTGATATTTGTTAATTCTTTACGATTTGTTGCAAACGCCTTTTCAAAATTATAATTTTTCTTACTGATTAAATTTGTATATTGATCCTTTAAATTATTTAAATTGAATACATCTGACCAGCAATTACCGCAAAGCAATTGTTTAAAGTACAAAATATTTTTTTCATTATTTATGGGTCTACCGTATGTCCCCGGATTGAGTTTACAAGAGGAAAAAAAGTTTTATTTTTGATTTTACCAAAAAGTGCTAAAGGAATAAAATTTTTTGCTTAATTTCAAATGACCAAATCTGTAATTAGAATTTCAGTACCACTTATCTATGTTCTAAAATTTTTTTTTTTTTTATTTTTTTCATCGCAGTACATCTATTATTTTTTAATGGTAGAAGCCTTTGACTTGAAAATGTCATACACTAATTTATTTGTCAAAAATAACTTCAAACTGTAATTCTGTAAGTTTTGGTGAAAATGTTAACGTTATCACAAAAAATATATTTAATAAAATGTTACGGTATTGGGGAAAAGAGCTATCGTCGTATTGCTGAAGAATTTAATACAAAATTTCCCGAAGTAACTGTTTCCCGTATGGGTATAAGGAAGTTGGTGAAAAAATTTTTGGAAACTGGTTCTGTTCTGAATTTAAAGAAAAAGAAAATAGTACGTGATGAAGATGATGCTACTACAGTTTTAATTTTGGATTCGGTGCAAGATAATCCTAAACTTTCATTGCGGAGACGGGCGCTTCAACGGAATATGAGCAAATCCCCATATTCAAAGAGTTTTGAAGGAACGTAAATTATACCCCTATAAACCGATTTTTAATCATACGTTAGAACCGGGAGATGATGAGAAGCGTCTTTATTTTTGCATGTGGATGGGAGATGAAATAATGGAGAACCAAAATTTTCACAAAAGCATTGTATTTTCCGATGAAGCAACTTTTTCTAGCAATGGTACCGTTTCGTCACAACATGTTCGTTATTGGAGTGATACTAATCCTCACTTTAGAATTGCATCAAAACGTCAATACTTTGTTAAGGTAAACGTGTGGTGTGCTGTTTCTTATCATGGAATAATAGGGCCATATTTTTTTGATGCTAATGTAAATCAGCATAATTATTTGGGAATGTTGAGCAATTTTTTCTGGGATGGTTTAAGTGAACTCCCACTTGCTTATCGGCAGAGGATGTATTTTCAACAGGATGGTTGTCCGGCCCACCGTTCGAGCATCGTAGCTGCCTGGCTCAATCAAAAATTCGAAAATAATTGGATTGGCTGGAATGGTCCTGTTTTGTGGCCTCCAAGAAGCCCTGACTTAACTATTTTAGATTTTTATTTGTGGGGACGATTAAGGCAACTAGTCTACATGGACAACTTGCCTAACAATGTGGATGTATTAAAAAATCGCATTAGAGATGCTGTTGCATCCTTGACGCTTGAAGAAATTCGCAACAGTTACAAGGAACTGCGGCTTAGAGTCGAATTGTGTGCTGAAAGGGGTGGCGAATTAATAGAATAGTTTTAAACATTATTGTTTCTAGCCTAATTATTTTTTTATTGTTGTGATTGAAAATAAAAAATAAAAATTTGTAATTCTAAATAGGGGTTTGATAGTTTCGTAATTCTAATTACAGATTTGGTCATTTGAAATTAAGAAAAAAATTTTATTCCTTTAGCACTTTTTTGTAAAATCAAAAATAAAAATTTTTTTCCTCTTGTAAACTCAATTCGGGGACATACGGTATATGTAATATAAGATTTATTTAGTTCAGTAGATTCAAAGAAACATACCAACCCTTGAGCAGAGTGATCTGATAAACCATGATGTAAAACTTCACTATGAAAGTTAGACATTGTCCGGTCGATGCATATATTATCCAAGCAGTTGTTTTTTCTAGTAGGCTCGTTTATAATGCTACAAAAGTTATAGGAACCTATCAAATCCTTAAAAATATTTAATTCTTTTGACTCATTTAGAAAGTTTATATTAAAATCTCCACAAATCACTATCTTAAATGTATCATCAAATAAAACGATTTATTGCTATGTAACGTTTCGAAACTATATTTGCTTCTTCATCAGACACTATAAATAATTACAAATTAGCCATACACAGTACAATATGCAAATGTACTTACACTAGCAAATAAAAAATTTCTGAGCGATATTATAATAAAAGGAAAGAGGATATCCTTTATATATATATATATATATATATATATATATATATATATATATATATATATATATTAAATACTATTTCAAGTTACACCACGTTAGTAGTCAAAAATAATATAAAGCCCACTATAAAATGGTTGGAAATACGCCTGACGTTGACTGCGTAAAAAATAATATGATATGATGAAGAATTTAAAATTAAATTATTTATTTGCCCACGTTGATAGCCAAAAATATTATGATATAAAATTGCAAATATAATATAAATGTTAGGGTTTATGAGTACTTAAAAAAAATTGAATTTCCAAACAACTACTCTTTATATATCAACCTTAATTGTTTTCTTTTTAAAATTAATTAATATAATTCAAAATTAAAATCTAGAATAAAAAAATATTTGTAAAGACGTTATAAAATTTAATGTGTATGTAATATAAATATTCTCGCATAAATCTCTACAAAATTTTTAAGTTTACTTTAAATAAACTTAAATATTTACTAAACTATTATCAACATCTAAATCTTAAATATTATTTAAAAACCTGTTCAATCTTTTCAACAAAATTGTTTTTCTAAATTAATGGGTTGTTTCTACCTTGACAAACTCTTAATATTTATTAACTATCTTGGAACGTAGCTATTTCAATACAAAATCGTTTGTATTAGGTTTTGTCTCTTTTAGTTAATTAATTTCTTTTTTTGCTATTCAATTTTAATGGTACTTTGAAATACAATTAATAGTTATGCTCCTACTATACGTTTAAATAAATATATAAATTCACAATTCCATTTAATGTTAAGTCACTCTGCATTTCATAAAACTTCTTATGATTTATACTTTTTCATTTAGTTTTAATTAACAGGAACTCTGTAGTTAGTATTTCATTTATATTTCATTCAATTCTTTTATTTGATCAAATAATTAGTTTTATTATCACCACTTAGATTTTTTTAACATATTATTTTTTTTTTACTTTTCTTATATGTACTCTATTTGATTCTACGCCATCCGTAAAATCCCCAGAGATAAAGGTTAATAATTTAGAGTCATAAAATATATATAATCTTGTGTCAACAATTTTAAATAGAATTTTTCATTTGCCCAACCTAACTCAATACACAGTAATATGTAGAAAAAAAATTGTCCTTGCTCTTTGTCCTTTCCTTCATGTCTACGTAGATTACATAAAAATCTCCCCGCGTGATAATTTAAAAGTATTAATACTTTTTAAACGTAAGCTTTAATCTAGCAATTTTTCATTGTGGATTAATGAAGAGGAGGTAGAATTTATATTTACTGTGAGATATTTGCATGTTAGTGTATTTCAAACATAAAGCATATTGCTGTGTGTATAAAGTAGATTTGCCGAGAATTTCAAATAAGTATAATGAATTCTCAAAAATAAAAACACGCAGTTAGATATAACTCTGAATTATTTTAATTAAATTATTTAATTGTACACTGCGGCCGCATGATTTATTACTGTACAGTAATGAAACACGAGAATTTTGCTCGCTGTAATGGTTCCAGAGGTGGCGTAATATTACCTATTAATGATGAATAATGTTTGTCGAATTTGTTCTGAGGGTGGACTTTAAAGATTATAACTATTTGTTCGAAAGAACATCAAATTTCCGCTACCTTCTTTACATGTATTTCAATAATTGTAACATTTACATTATTATATTTTGTGGTTTCACATAAGTTTAAATTTAGTAATGAGATAAGTATATATTTCTTTTATTTGTTTATTAGTGTCTTTAATTTCTGTTGCAATTTCCATTTTTATTAAAAGACGAGATAATCATATACTTAATTAAAATAAGCTGCATAGCAAATATTTGGATAGAATAGAATTGAAAGTTTTTAATGTGAATTGTGAGTGTTATAGTAATTGCATTAATGAAGGATATAATATAAATGTAGGTGTAGGTTTCCGCGGTCGTTCCCTAGATGTAGATCACGGTTTCCGGGTTGAAACCGCGTCGAGTTAGGCGTAATTGCCAACGTTTCGTCCACTGTTTCAAGGGACATCTTCAGGGCTGTTCGTAGATGTTCGTCGTTTCGCAGTAGCTTGAAGAATGCTATGACAGAGACCGGCACAACTTATATAGGGGAGACCGGGTCAGATGGTGGCCTGCTATTGGCTGGGGACAATGAGCCAATGGCATGCGTCGTATGGGCGTGGTAATTTGTAGTAGAGTTCAGTAGAGTTTGCCACGTTGGATGTAACGTATAGCCATTGTATCTATTGAGATTGCGGGGATGTTTGTAAATTTCAATAGATTCACGGATTTTCCTTGGGAAATAATGCGATTCACGGGACAGAAGCTTGACATCTTTGAATAGGATTTGATGACCGGAGTTGAGTTTGTGTTCTGCCAGAGCTGAACCGGCTATATGTAACAGTCTAGTACAACGTTCATGTTCGGACACACGCCCACCGACTGACCGCTTAGTTTCACCAATGTACACACTGCCACACGAACGCGGAATGCGATACACTCCTTGTGTTTGGAGCGGAGATATTTTGTCTTTAACCGAGGTAAGAGGTTTGAAATTTTAGAATGGAGTCTGAAGAAAGTTTTGATTTTATTTCAATGTAGAACCTTTCCTATATGATCGGTGATACCTTGAATATACGGTAAGAAGGCGGTGCTGATGTTAGGATCGGGTTCACTCCGAGGTTTGGGGTTACGATGTCTCACTATAGTACGGTGTATGTCGTGGGCGTTATAATTATTGGGATTTTCTGATGACCACCTGTGCAGGTTTCTCAGATTTGAAACACCACTTCTCGTAAACGTAGATTCATCTGTCCAGAGGACTGTTCTGCAGAAATTAAAATGAAGCCGTGACTGTCTTAATATCCAGGTAGAATAAACTAGACGAGCATAGTGGTCTGCCTCAAGCAAGCCGTGTCCCCTGCGGTAGTGATATGGATATAAGTCCTCACGTTTTAAAATTCGCCAAACTGTCGTTCGTGGCACTCCTAGTTGTCTAGCGATTCTACGTACACTGAGAGTTGGATCCCTTGTAACAATAGCTACTGCTTCTTCCTCTAAGTCTGCAGGCAAATTTACTCCTCGGTCGCAAAGATAATCACGCAATCCGCATTCCCGAAATTGTCTATGTACTTCCAGAAACGTTCTGTAATGAGGAATACGATGTCGGTATTCAATAACTGTTTGACGTGCACTGCCGTTATAGTAGGCATACACAAAATGCATGTCCGCATACTCTTGAGAAGAAAATCGGTAAGGCATTTTGAATAAAGAAAACGTGTCCTCCACTCACTAATAAGCTGTTGTATGAACTGAAACGTAATGTAATCCTTTATTAAAAAATGTAACGTTAACAGTTATCTGAACATTTGTTTATTGTATGATATTCATGGTTCAGCACTTACGAAATAAGTAAGAACCTTCTTTATCATAAATAAATTTCCAGTACTCTTTTTTGTAGATCTCCAGGAAATTACTGTATGCACTACGACACGTGTTTATTTATTTTAGGATAACATTTTATTATGCGACGTTAACAATCACAGGCCTGTTACTGAGTAGTATAACTTTTTTTAAATAAAATCAGTTTTTATTGACTTTAGGATTACATTTTTTTTCGTGATCTGACAATCACATTCATAGATCTGTAACTTTGAATCAAATAAAAATGGAATACAAGTTTTGCGTTTTTGTTACTTGAAATGAAGTCTACTTTACACTCCTAAAATTAGAACATAACGATACGGGACACTTATATACTACATAATATCAAATTTAATAAGCTACATAATCACCTAAAAATTTTAAGATAAGAAATGCTAACAAGTTTTGATGCATTTTAGTGGTTAAACTTTATTATTGTTTCTAATTTTCAACATCTTATAATCTAAATTCTATTACGTGATTTTGACATCTGCAGTACTTAGTATAGTTTCCAGAACAATATTTTAATCTAAAAACTCATCTTTTTCTTTTCTTCACAATTCATGCGATAATAGTATATTACATACCAAGGCGGAAAGTGGTTCATTACCGTCGAGAGATTAGAATAATTAATTATTATATAAACTATTAAATCACTAAATTTAAAAAATGTAATAGTATTAAATTTCAGGGCATTTTAATAAATGCTTTTGATAAGTACTGTTGCTAGGTAACGTAACAAATACCTAATAGGGATATTTTCTGACAGATTACTAAATGATTATCCTACGATTTTAAACATGGTCTTTCTCTAACAGTAAACAGTCATGAAAATTCTAATGTAACAATTAATATTAATTCCCAAAGCAAATAAATTTTGTATTAAAACGTTGTCTAATAAAGATTTGTGAATAGTTTTATTATGATTTGATTTAATTATTTAAATGACAATGACTTTTCATAAATACTATAATTAGATTACCTAACCGGAAAAGTGACATAAGCTAGCCGGTAAAGTGATATAAGGCAGCCGGTAAAGTGCTATTACCTACCGCGGTATATAATAGCGCATTTTCTAACCCGTTTGGAGGTTAGATATGTTCAGTTTACCAACCGATTGTGAGTAACATAATTACTATTAAACACATACGTTTCTTCTAGTCTTAAAATTTAATCTATCAGTTTGACATTTGTAACATACATGAATATAATCTGCAGCATATACAAATTCAAATTAAGGCGACCTACCATTGACAACATTGCAAAAAATTGCGTCATACATTAGGTATGACGTGCATTAACTGACTCCCTGGTTTCAGTATATAATAAAGTTGTTATAATCTAGGATCCGTAATGAATATAAAACAACTTAATTTTAATAAATACAAAAAAAAGAGAAATTAATATATATTTTTCATTGTTGTTAAGACTAATAATAACTTATCATAGAAGTGGACATATTAATATGCATATTATATTAAGAAATAATTTGTTAAAAATCTTTCTTTGGAGACTGTGGTTAAGTAAAAACTCAACAAATTTATAAAATCCCTTACCACAATTAATAATCGTAACCTAAATACGTATTTCGACAACTAAGTTGTCATCATCAGTAGGTGAAACCGCAATCATCGTTTCAGGTATCAATTCACCTACGTAATTGATTTCCAAATGGTTAGTCAATGAATTTAAAAATTTACCCGTGAAACCAGAACGTTTGTCAGTTAGTAATTCCTTAGAATTTGTTAAATTAATTAAAGATTGTGAATTGGGAAATTTTAGTTTCATTGATGCGACGTCATTGTTTTCTTCAGTACCTATTCCAGAAACTTTGCAATATTTAGAGGATTCGCTTTATAAGAATAACATTGAACCTACAAAGGTAAAGCAATACATGAGATTGACAACTCTTTGCATGGCGCAAAATTGTTTCGAAGTTGGAGAAAAATTTTATGAACAGAAACGAGGCACGGTTAATTGCCTATCTCCTTTCATATCTAATTAATTTATGAGTCAATTTGAAGTAGAATTTAAAAATAACGCTAAATATTTTCCAAGAGTCTAGATCAGGTATGTAGATGAAATTTTCGCGATTCTTGATACACGGAAATGTGAGTTGGACATGTTTGTTAAACAACTAAACTTGAAATTTTCGACTATTAAATTCACGGCCGAAAACGAAAACAATGATAGGATACCATTTTAGATACATTAATAACACAGGTCTACAAAATTAAACTTTTTGACAGATGTTTTTATTTTGAAAACTGAAAATATATAATTTTGGTAGGCTGATTTCAAAAATTCTATGCATTTATTTGTATCACGTAAGGTTTTTTTGCAAATATTAAATGAAAAAAAAAGATATTTCTACAAAAATTTATTTGTTTATTGAGTAAAAAGGTGGAATACAAGTTAAAAAAGTGGAAAAAAATACTTTACTCAGTCTTTTTTAAGTGAAATCTTTGTGTTTTTGCCAGAAAGCTGCGTTGTCCGGACATTCGGTTGTATGATTTTAAGGGCATATCCCGTTTTAACATCCAGCAGTAGTTCGCCATCATCGTTATGCTCCATCTGCCTTGGTATCGCCGTTCCATTTCCTTAATGTCTTGGTGAAACCTCTCTCCCTGTTCTTCGCTAACTGCTCCAAGATTTTCAGGAAAATAGTTCAAGTGTGAAAACAGGAAATGCACTTTCAAACTCATATTACAACCTAGACGATGAAAGTGTTGTAACATATTTTGAACAATATTTTCGTAGTTTTCGTCCTTAGAGTTCCCAAGACACTTATCAATTACTTCTTTAAATGAACCCAGGCGTTTTTCTCGCGTTTCAGGCGTTTGCAATACACTAGCGTTCCATCTTGAGTAAAATATTGACATAACTCTTTTTCGCGATCCCGGTAAAAGCTTGATGTGACGCCAGGTGCCAGTAAATGTTTCTCACGAAGTCGGAAGGCTAACAATTCGGATCCATCCTTTAGAAGGTGCAAATCTCTAATTAAATCATTTAGTTCGTTCTGGTTAAACACTTCGGGCTCTCTGAAATCTGGTGTGAAATCTGAGTCATCTGGGTCGCAATTAGATTCCTCTGATTCTGACGATATGACGTTTTCTAGTGCTTTTGGGGCGGTAGGTATCGGTACATCTGGTCCGTGAGGAACTGGTCGAATAGCAGAGTCAAGATTGGGATACACAATTTGTTTATTATTTTTTCTGTTTAATCCTGGAACATTAGACGAACAAAAATAACAATCATCATTGTGATTTCTAGGCTCTCGCCATACCATAGGAACACCAAAGCTTAAACATTTCTTCCTACCTTTTTGCCAGTTTCTTAATGCTTCAACGCAAACGGAACAAACAGTATGAGGAGCCCAGGACTTGTCTTGTTCGCCAATTTTTACACCAAAATAAGCGTGGTATACATTTTTCACAAACGAAGTTATAGTTTGCCTCTGCTTTATTACGACATAACTACCACAGATATAACAAAAGTTATTCGGATTGTTCACACAATGTCTTCTTTCCATATTTATACGTTCTAGAACACTTAAAATACGCAACAACGAAGACAACAAGCGCGAGGACACAGTAGCACGACGACTAACACAACCAAACTGCACATAAGCAGGTTTCAACGTTGTATTGACGCTTCTGCGCCGACTCTGTTGCTTTGCTGAGAAATCTAATATTAACCAGTGTTGCCAAATCACATTTAATTTCATAAAAATCAATTCATTTAAAAATCATGCCTAACATGGAACAAACATATTCTTGTCATAGGTATGTATATTAATAAATGAACATTTTTAAGATATAGAGCGCTATAAAAAAAATTTACGTGATAGACCAAAAATATGGCGTTTTTTGGAATAAGGCCCCCCAAACATATACAAATTAGCAAACAGCTTTCAAACATCAAAATCACTGAAGACCTGTGTAAATAAGCATAAAATAGAAATCGATATTCTCCGGAAAGAAATCAAAGTCAATAGATTCATCACCGCGGATTCAAATCAGCTTCTTTTAATTTCTTAATCATTCGGTTACTAAACTTTCCGTTAAAAAAAAAGAGATACGAAATAGAACTAGATTTCAGAAAAACATCACCAGGTACAATGGTTTTTGTCATGGAAATAATTAATAAATTAATTATAAAAACGAATTTAAAAAAGACAATCCGCGAATCCACAAGTTTGATATCTCAACGTAACCAGGAAAAGAAGCACATGTGTTTGCTATACCATCTAATCACGAAAAGCATTAATAGAGTTGTTAAAGAATAAGGTCTCCAAGTTGCTTTTCGGTTCGAAAACACCATAAAATGTCTCATAGGCAATACCAAAGATAAAGTTAATTTGACTTTTAAATCAGGTATATACGAAATTAATTGCGGCAATTGTAATTTGAAATAAATAGTTCAAACGAAACGTTCAATAATAATCCGTTTTAAAGAACACATATCACATATTAACATGTACTGAACACAGATCACAGCGTGACGATTAAAGGGTTAAAACTTGTAAAAAATATTAACAACTCCAGAGATCTCGACGCATACGAAAGCATGTCGTTAAAAACAAAATTAATACGTTTAACTTGGACAACAGTCCTATCCCATACAGTTATCTTTATCGTTCTCAGAAAAGTAGGTAGAAAAAGTCGAGGACGTAAGAATAAACTCATGGTGTTGCCGTTTTCTTAAGAAGGATAAGTTGTACATAATTTTAGTTTTGTATTTATTTTAAAGTCAGTGTATACGTGGCCGTCGTTGTAAATTTGTGCGCGTTTCTATGTGCTAGCTTTACTTTACCCCACGTTCGACACCTTGACTAGTGGTTTTACCTACTGATGATGACAACTTAGTTATCGAAATGCATATTTAGGTACGATCATTAATTGTGGTAAGGGGCTTTATACATTTTTGTGTAAATAATTTATTGTTAATTGTAATATTCACAATTTTATTTAATCTGTAGATATATACAGTTTCAACCATTTAAACATTTGAATAATTTATGTTATAATAAGTAGCATAATTTAAGTCATGTTATACATATTTTCCCATTTTTCAGGCATTGTTTTCTCCTTCCACATTGTCTTTATTGGTTGGCACATTCTGTAGTATAATTTATTGCCCTCCTCATGCCTTTATCAGCTTCATGTTCAAGTCGTCTTCTCCAGATGTTTTTCCATTCCTAATTTTTTTTAATTCCCTTTACTTTGTTGATTCACTTATAAGATCAGATCTTCTTCAATTATTTCTATTTTATTTCGCTCTTGTTCTTCGTTTCTTTCGATGTGTCCAAATCATTTACGCTATTGTTTTTTATACCGCTTATTCTACTCTTGTACTATTATATTATTATAAAAATAATATACATTTGTACAGCTTACGATACCTGTATGGTAACACAGGCCTGTATAAAATTTATGATGACGTGATTTTTGTTTGTTAAGCTCAGTTTTTATATAGCAATAACTAATTAAAATACAGTTGGTCTCTACCACCCACAGATTTTTTTTGCACAAAAGAAAAAAAATATATAAAAAAAATCTTATAATAGGCGTTTTAATACATTTTAAATTGAATGTACTACTTCAAATTCTAGGTATTAACCCAAAAATGATTTTCTGTTGTGGTTTTAAAGAAATTTGTTAAACAGGCTCTGATTACCTAATGTAAATCTTTTATTACATATATTAATTTTGGACAAGATTTCCGGGAATTTTTACCTGCTAAATCCTATTTATTATGCTTTCACTTTATTAGTACTACGAAGAAGGATTTCAAGTTTATCACTCCAAACAAAATGTATATTTTAATGTCATTTACTTCATTATAGCTCTGAGTGTCGATCAGTAAACAAGTAAAATTAATTTGTCTTTAGTGTTGTGCGTGGTATTTGATAAATAAACATTGCTTAAAAATATGTCTAGCCGGTGTTGCAAAAACAAACCAGATGATTTCTGTTATATTTGTGGATATTTCGTCTTGAAAAAGTTTAAGAGACCAATTGGTGAATTTGTGAAAAATGCATATTATGCTTATTTCAAAATCAAATTAGGAGATCAAGATAAAGATTGGGCACCGCACGTTGTTTGTAAGGTATGTGAAGAAGGTTTAAGACATTGGACCAAAGGAAATAGAAAAAGCCTTCCTTTTGGAATACCGATGGTTTGGAGAGAACCGCAAAATCATCATGAAGATTGCTACTTTTGTCTTTGTGATATTAAGGAGCATAATAGAAAAACCTTGAAACATATTTTGTACCCAAACAATATTAAATCAGCTATCAGACCAGTTCCTCACAGTGATCATGTACCTATATCTATACCCCCAAAAGTACTACAAGAAGATATTGAAACCTCTTCAACTTCCGGCTCCGAACAGATGGATAGTGATTTTGAACCATCAACCTCAGGTCAAAACCAACCTCAGCTATTTTCACAAGCCGAATTGAATGATTTAGTAAGAGATTTGGGACTTTCAAAAGATCTTTCTGAAGTACTGGGGTCTAGGTTGAAACAAAAAAATTTGCTTGCCCCAGAAACTACCTTCAGATCCTCCTTTAGCTGAATATGACAGAAAAATAACCAAACGAAGCTTTTCTTAAAAACGAAAACGTTTTTTTAAGAAGCATAAAGAATAAATAACTATTTCTAATAGTTTCTATGTGTATATTTTTGTATTTTTTTAAATATAATATAAAACTAGCTTATAAATTAAATAAATCGTGTTTTTTCTATATTTTTTGATTTTACTGGTTTGAAAAATAACCTTACGTGATACAAAAAAAAAATAAAAGCAGATTTGAAATCAGCGCTACCCAATTACTAGAAAACAGTTAAAATTTTTAAATCAACATTCAAAGAGTTGAAAAATGTAATCTGTAAATATACGTATAGAAAAGAACTCTTTATATTGCTAAATTACGAACTCATACAGTTTCGATTTCCATGCGCTTTATATTTTTTGCACTTATTATCTTTTCTTTAGATAACACTTGGAACAAATACAGCAATCGGGAAAGCAAATGCATTCCCATCTATTAAATGCAGTTTTAAAATCTGCGCTTCTGGCTAGCGTCTAAAGTAAAGAATTTGGTCGCTGTCAATTTTCGATTAATCTCCTTTGCAGTTAGTACTTGCGGAGAAATCGCATCTGGATCACTTATAGTAAAAACAAAATCGATTTCAGTCTCATTTAAATTTAAAGTTAAACGTGTAAAAAGAGAGAAGGGAATAGATGTCTCTTTAATTTGACATCTTCTTCGTTTTACTATGATTTTCCATTAGTGGATAATTCTTTGTGTGTTAATGAATAATTTTGTATGAGTAATCCTAGTATATAACTACAGGTACCCGTTTAACAATTATATTTTGTTGGAAATGATGCCAAGTTATCGAAAGATATTTTTTATTCTCTCCACAATAAATTACAGTAATCTTCCTTATAATAGTGGGAATTTACTGCTATGCAGGTGTTTGGTATAAAATTATATAAATAATAAATGTGGAAAAGTATTTTTTCTATTTTGCGTTCGAAGTGAACTCATTATGAAACCAAAAACAGTATCGAATGAGCTCTATTTCGATACACTTTTTTTCATTTTTCAATGTTGGCGTTGTTCGAATACAGAAATAAATATCATTGCTGTCATATGATTTTAAGAATTTATGTACATTTGACAGATATGATATATGTTCGTATTTTACACAAACAACGTATGTTGTATACAATTGACAACAACATATATATGTTTCTATGTCACTCATGTTTATATTTTTAAATGAAATATCAAGTAATGTTAACGAAAATTAATAAATAATATGTAATATAATATACTTCGCGGCTAGCAAGATTTAAATTTGAAAATGTCAAGTATCAATGTGACCAACTGCATGCTTTATATAAAAATTAAACTCTGAACTTTCAAATTAAATAATTCCAATTTAAGCAATTTATTAATGTAAAAAACGCAAAATAGAAAAAATAGTATAAAAAACTCGTTTCATAAGGCCTTTTGCCGCACTCGCTCTTTAGAAAACTCGCCGCAAGCGGCTCGTTTTCTAAACTGATCTCGTGCGGCAAAATGGTGCCTTATGAAACTCGTTTTTTAATATACATTTTCTATTTTGCGTTCGAATTGAACTCATTATGAAACCCAAAACAGTATCGAAATGAGCTTCATTTCGATACACTTTTCTTCATTTTTCAATGTTGGCGTTGTTCGAATACAGAAATAAATATCATTGCTGTCATTTGATTTTAAGAATTTATGTACATTTGACAGATATGATATATGTCCGTATTTTACACAAACAACGTATGTTGTATACAATTGACAACAACATATATATGGTTCTATGTCACTCATGTTTATATTTTTAAATGAAATATCAAGTAATGTTAACGAAAATTAATAAATAATATGTAATATAATATACTTCGCGGCTAGCAAGATTTAAATTTGAAAATGTCAAGTATCAATGTGACCAACTGCATGCTTTATATAAAAATTAAACTCTGAACTTTCAAATTAAATAATTCCAACTTAAGCAATTTATTAATGTAAAAAACGCAAAATAGAAAAAATAGTATAAAAAACTCGTTTCATAAGGCCTCTTGCCGCACTCGCTCTTTAGAAAACTCGCCGCTATCGCGGCTCGTTTTCTAAACTGAACTCGTGCGGCAAAATGGTGCCTTATGAAACTTGTTTTTTAATATACTATTTAACATGCATTTGATGGTTGATTTATTTTTCAGATTTTGTGAATTCAGTAGGTACATAAGTTTGTGAAATTTTAAACTGAATACCCGAAACATGATAAAAAGAATAAGAATGTTGTGTATAAAGCATGTAAAGCAGTTGTGGATGGTCATGTGGGACTCATGGAATAAAGCAGACAGAGTTTTGATCAATAAAAGGATGCGCTAAAAAAAAGGACTTGCAATATAATTAAAAAATATCTCCACATACAAACCCACATAATTAAAAGTCTAACATAATAATTGAAATAATTATGTAAAAGTCACCAATGTTCACAAATGCATTATTATACCGAGTAACTATAAAAGATTGAAGCAAACATTTAATTTGGCAACTCTGAGAAATTTGCTTGTCTGATCATTCCGTTTCTAGACAACTTTTATTAGAAAAATTTTTTACTATTTTATTTGTTATATTTTTTAGAATATATCCCCAAAAAAAACAAAATGAAACTTCAGCCAGCCTGTATGTATATATATATATATATATATATATATATATATATATATATATATATATATATAAGGTAAACTTAATTAGTCGGCGATTAAAGGTCTGGTTATTACTTCAAAGTGTATATATTTAAAATAATCCTACATGTTTCGGCAATGATGCCTTTGTCAAGGATATAAAAAATATAAAAAAAAAATTTTTATAATAAAAAATAAAAATTTTTTATATTATCATACCAAGGTCACGAAAATACTATATTTATATATATATATATATATATATATATATATATATATATATATATATATATAGATAATTATTTCGTGACCTTTGTACGTTATGGTAGATTTAATTAGTTGGCGATGTAAGGTCTGGTTTTACTTAAAAATGCATATATTTAAAACAATCTTACATGTTTCGGCAAATGATGCCTTTCTCAAAGAATTTAAAATATAAATGACAGCATATTAATGTCGTACATATACATTTGTAGTTGTCATGGATAAAATTATTCAAAGATACAGCCAGTTTAATAATAATAAATCATGCCTTAGTATTCAAAAAATAGTTAGACAACAAAAACGGGGAATGGCAAGGCATGAGTTATTATTATGTATGCGCCCGTGGAGCGGCTTAAGATGTTAAGCTGTCGACATTCGCCTTAAACGAGAAGGAAAACCACGAAAACCTACTCGGACAGCCAGTTAGGGATCTAAACACGGAACTGTCAGCATGATAAGCAAAAGTACAGATATTTAAATAAAACATAAGTTATATATTTATATAACAGCAACATATATTATGATGGTAAATTGCAGATCGTTACATAATTAAGTTGCAGTATATACTGTTTAAATTTTTTATATCACTTCTGTTAATTGAATTTTTTTCCTGTTTAATACTAATCATTTCTTTAATTTCCCTTTTCATTGTGTGTTGTTCTTTATCAATTATCTGTGTGTTTTCAAAATCGAAATGGTAATCGCGCTTTAGAGTATTTGTGGGCTTGTATTCTTTTGCATAAATATTATTTAGTTTGACCTATGTAGTAACTATCGCAATCGCGACATGGTATTTTATAGATGATATGTGATTCTCGATTTTTTTCTATTTTAGGTTTTAGTTTTGAAAATAGATGTTTATTAGTATTACTAGGTTTATATGTTCTAGCTATATCATATTTAATTTTTTCTGATAATTGTGGAACATATGGAATCGCGATATATGTTGTTTCATTGTTTAAATTGTTATTTGTGTCTGCAGTGTTGTATATTTGGTGGATTCTTTTTTTAATTGTTTGGTCTATAAGTTGTGTTGGATAGTTGTTATCTGTTAAGATCATTTTAATTTTCTTGATGTTATCTTTTCTGTATTGAATATGTGATAGTTTTACTGCTCTATCAGTCGGATTATTTATAATCAATAAAATGATTACATGGAACGTACGTAACGATCGACAACTGAACTAAACTTAAAGCGCGATGGACAATAACAAGACTATTCTTTTTGTTATTGTGAGTCACCTTTAAGATACCGTCTCCGATAATATTTATTATATATTCAGTTGCACAGTAATGTAACACTTGAAGGACACACACACACATACACACACACATATATGTTTATATATATATATATATATATATATATATATATATGTAAATATATAATTAGATCAGGAGTCTTTGCCGTTAGAACATGTATGGAAGGGAAATTGTTTTTGGGAAAGCAAGCAAAATTAAACTCTATTATTAAAGTCAGTTCTTTATTTTTTCTCCCAATATATATCAAGATTGTATGCTTGCTCAGGGGGTCAATTTAAGAGCAGATGGAAACAAATTAACTACTTAGTAACTAAATAAAGTTGTTAATACTTACAAATGTGAACTATTTTTGCTATGGAGAATTTAGCCGCCTCACTATTCATAACGTTTACAATATTTCAAAGTAGTCTGACTAATAACAATTAGCGTACACATAGTTTATTTTGAAATTACAGTTTAAAATCCACGACAAACACATTTAAAAGAAAGGAAACACGTGTAATTGTGACGAGCAAAAGCAATCCTCGCACAACCACATGTTATCTGCCACAAAGTTATACATATAATGTTAGAGGATGACAGTGTAAAAGATCCGGTAATGTTTTTATTGAATTCCAGGTGTGTAACATCGAATTGTAAAAGTCACCATTTATGATCAAGTTCACTAGTTTTATACATTGGTGTGTGAAAGTCAAATATCCATTTCTTAAAATGTGCTGTCTTACAACAATTTTACATTTAGAAAAGAAAAACGTGTTATACTATTAATAGATGAAACAAAAGATTGAGAGGGACCAATGTGTTAAATGACAATAGATAAGTTGGTATTTTGTGTGGTTTGTTGTTTAGAATTTATGTTCATTGAAATGGTTAGCAAGTAAGCATATAGTGCACTTAGGTTGTTCGTATTAGATCTGAAATTCATCGAATTAGCGTTGTTATTGATCTCCACCATTTCCAAACACTCTCTACACTTTAAGTTGTTTACTGTCTGAAGGACTTTAACATTATTAAAATTAGGTATGTGATCATTGTTGATCATATGTGAAGACAAGGCGCATCTGTTCTTACCAGTCCGAATGTCACTCTTGTGCGTGGCGAGTCTAGTTTTTAGCCAAGTGGTCATACTTCCATTTGGCCAAAAACTAGACTTAAATAATAGAGTTTCATTTTGCTGGATCCCCCAAAAATAATTTCCCTTCTGTATATATATATATATATTATCAAATCCCCAATTACCATGTGGTGTAGGGTGTACGTTAACATTTCATTGTATTTTCAAAATGTTTTTAGGATCTAAGATTGTTTATATACAAATTTGACCCACTTCTTTTTATCCCTCGCCAGTGTTCTTGCTTTAACCTATGTCATTCTCTTCCTCTGTATTATTTCTCCGAGAACTCCATCCTATGTTTGTCTTGGTCTTCCTCTTTTCTTCCTGTGTTGCACTTTGGATTCCCACACTTGTTGAACTGGTCTCGAGTCATTCATTCCTTGTAAGTGTCAGTTCTTGCCAGTCCGAATGTCACTCTTGGGCGTGGTGAGTCTAGTGCTGGATTCCCCAAAAACAATTTCCCTTCCCTATATATATATATATATATAGTCAAATCTAGCAATAGAAAAGCATTACCTGGTTCAGCTAGTATTCAGTAACAAAAATTTAAGCGCAAGTAAAAAAGTACGTTCGCCAAAAATCTCTAGAGATATGCGATATATCCGTTATACAATTAAGTAGGTATTGCACTAGTAGTGCATCATGCAATTTGCAAAAAGGTAAGGTGCATCGTTCCACTTGATACGCCCTCTTAACCTCTCTTGTAAATCAAAGCAATAGTATATGGGACTAATTCCATACATGATTTATATAATGTCCAGTAATGCATACTCCGGTATAATATTTCCTTTTGCGAAAAATATTATTTCACTTTAAATAATTACGTAATTGCATGTCTTTTTAGAAAATCTGTTATGTAATCTTACAACTGTTGTACGTATCATTCGTTGTGTTAGTTACGTTAAGAGAATAGCTTTACGCAACATGTCTCATGAAAACACAAATACCGTCGCTATTGTTGACGAAGCTTGTTTCATCAAGTACTAGATCAATATTTCTGACAATAATTACATTTTCGACTGTTAATTGTTTCAGTGAGTGCCAGCTTCTCGGTAGACCCGGCCCTAGAAGCATTAGACGAAGTCAACGACGCTGAAATTTACAAGGCCGTCGTGAACTCGATCAGGGAATGGGAGCTCAACAAGGAACGGAAAAAGGGCAATTCAAGGTGAGTGGCTTCTGACAGATTAGAATACATACAGATTATCTGGGTGAATTCCCGAATTACAGTTCGATATTTTTCGATAAAATATGAAGTCAAACAGTTGGCGACAATATTGTTTTTATCAAATTGAAAAGTTTGGTATTATTGTGGCAGTAAAGGCATATTCCATATATTCTTAAACGTTCGAAATTACATTAGGGAAACTAGTAATGCTATTTAGAATGTTTAAAGAGATTCAGAGTATGTAGTTCTCGCAGTTTTAATTTAGATTATGACTCCGAACCTCACACGGAATATTTTTGGAATAATTAACTATTAATAGTAGAATGATAAATATTCATTATTGCATATGACACCGAAAACTATACTTTGCATAGATTTTCGTTCGTTTCAATTATTAAGTTCCATGCAATGTCACACTAATGTCATCAACAAATACTATTAGAAAGATTCTTCATATATAAACAAAATTTATAGAATGTAATAGAGAATATAAGTGTTAACGAAGTGCTGATTTCACTGAACAATAAACTCAACGCATTTAGATAGTCGACTGACATGGCAAAAGCACATTCTTACAAAACGCACACAAGTTGGACACAAGCTACAAAATATGTATTGGTTTATCAATAAAAATCGAAACTATCGTTAGAAAACAAGATTCAATTACCTATATAAAGCTATTTTTTAGTTAATTTGGACCGATGGAATTCAACTATGCTGTGACCCATAGTTGAATTCCATCAACCAATACATATATTATTGGAATTACTGACTGTGCCGTCAGTAATTCCAACATAGCCCCTGCAAAGATTTCAGAATAAGATGCTTTGTACCATTGTCGACGCATCCTACTATACCGAGTGTTCCACAAAAATTTTTAAAGGCCTTTATTTATTATCTGATTTTAATGATCTATACACCAAATTAAACGTTTTCGGAAAGACTACATACAGCAATGCAAATAATAATTTTGTCACATATAATTTACAAGAAGCGTGAGTCAATTTTTTCCACTCAAATTGAAGTAAGGAAAATTTTATTCAGATTCCAGTAACGCAATGAAACACATACTTGGATAAAAAAAATATAAGAAAATCAGAGTTTTTTGCAAATTTTTGTCACTTACAGTGGCCCACGAGTTGGTGTAGGCAGTTGACCACTGACAACGTCTAGGTATTAATCATTTACTGTCACTGTCAGTTTGCATGACTCATAGCATTATTCAAAAACACTATTAATGGTAATAATAAATAACTAATTGCGTGCAAGTTTTCTTTATTTTTCTTATTATTAATACCTATAAACCCGTTTAATTTGATGTACATATCATTAAAATCAGATAATAAATAAAGAAGTTATAGCCTCTGGAAATTTTTCTGGAATACCCGATAGATTCAACTAGATCATGCACCATAACATCCCGCAAGCCTCAGTCAAAAAAGGTATTCATGAAATCAAAATATGGCAAAAAACTTTCAACCCATTCAAATGTGTTGGTTAATCAGTATAGTTAACAGGATAGTGGGAAGGTTAAAACGCCACCAACCAGCTGATATTGTGCTAGTGTCTAGATAAATAAGATGGAACAATGTATTTGTAAAAGCTTGCTTATATTATATATATGCACAACAAACATTAAATTATTATTAGTATAATGTGTTCCAAAAATAATTACATCTAGTTGTCCATTAATTTCTCCTATAAATTATGATGTTCTGTTACAAATGAAACAGACATGCAATATACATATCTGTAACTGTACACATGTACAATACACCTCGTATTTTCAGCATTTACTTCTGCTTAAGACACGTGTTTCTGCCATCTATAGCCGTCATCAGTCAAGCTAGTGAAGCAATGTAATACAAATGATACAAATCTTTTTAAGAACAGATTTGTATCTGTATATACATTTACGCTGAAATCGCCTACAAGATATAGCAAATTTCGTCCTATAAGGTGGCACTATTTAATAAGTGACATCTGACGGACGAAAGAGACTATGCCGGAAAAGGCGACCTTTCGCTTGACCAGCTATGCTGGTACATAAACGAAAAAATACGTATAGGTGTAGTCCATTAACACGAGCCAGATGGCGGTAAATATACAAAAAGGTTTAAGTATATCAATACGTTATGCACGTATTACGCATTTGTTTCATTTACATTTGTTATATTTACCGCCATCTGGCTCGTGTTAATGGACTACCCCTATACGTATTTTTTCGTTTAGGTATGTATTGTCCATGTGTACAGTTACAGATATGTATATTGCATGTCTGTTTCATTTGTAATAAATGCGTAATACGTGCATAACGTATTGATATACTTAAACCTTTTTGTATATGATGTTCTGCACTCTTGAAATATAGATTAAATTCAATGCACTGCACTTTTCTGAATTTCTCACAATGTTAATTCAATATTTACACAATGATGGTGTAAAAGGGGCTCCTATTGTTATGACAATTTAAGATTTCATAGGAATGAGGAAGTTTTGGCTCCCATCAGACAATGGCCATTTTCCAGTGCTCCTTCCTGCTTACAGTTCTTTTATAAATCCAATAGAGGCAGTACAAAATGCATCTGAACGTATAAGTTTACAAAATTGCTGGAATTATGTTCAACACATGGAGTCATATTTACACGGCTGTTAACAAAGAAAATGAAATCTTGAATTATGTTATATTTATTTTACATAAATGTTACATGACAAGGAGGAGGACTAAGCCCATTAGTTTTCACAGTGTTTATCGACGAAATAATTAAAAAATGTACAGTTAAAACGAAAAAAAATTGCAGGTGGGTTCCAGGCACCTAAGAAGAATAGATATCTCGGAAGGCGTCTTCGCAGATAACGTAGTGATTATGGCGGAGAATGAGAATAATTTACAAAGAAATCTGAAAGTATGGAACAAAACCTCGCAGGAATATGAAATTAAGGTAAACAAAAGCAAAACTAAAGTCATGGTTATCGGGGAGACAGGGAAAACGGTGAACATATAAATCGACCGTAAATCGAACTAAACAGTTATAGGTATCTTGGCGTGGAAATAGATGAACAGGGAGAACAAGATATTGAAATAAATAATAGAATACAAAAAACACTTAAAATCTGTTACTCAATGAATACGGCATTTATAAATAAAAAATAGATATCCAAGAAGACACAAATAAACGTGTTTAAAACCATATACCGACCAATCCTGACTTTTGGATGTGAATCATGGAAAATGAACAGAAGACAGAAGAGCAAAATACAGGCGGTAGAAATGAAATACCTTAGATGAGTGAAAGGTGTCACAAAGAGAGATAAACTGCGAAACACAAAAATAAGAGAAGATCTAGAAATAGAATCAACACTGGAGTTTATAGAGAAATGACAATTGAGCTGGTGGTGACACTTACAAAGAATGAATGATTCGAGACCAGTTAAACAAGTGTGGGAATCCAAAGTGCAACACAGAAAGAAAAGAGGAAGACCAAGACAAACATAGGATGGAGTTCTCGGAGAAATAATACAGAGGAAGGGAATGACATAGGTGGAAGCAAGAACACTGGCGAGGGATAAAAAGAAGTGGGTCCAATTTGTATATAAACAATATTAGATCCTAAGAACATATTGAAAATGCAATGTAATGTTAACGTACACCCTACACCATATGATAATTGCGAATTTGATAATATATACAGTCACAATTACACGTGTTTCATTTCTTTTAAATGTGATTGTCCTGGATTTTAAACTGTAATTTCAAAATAAACTATGTGTAGGCTAATTTTTATTATTCAGACTACTTTGAAATATTGTAAACGTTATGAATAGTGAGGCGGGTAATTTCTCCATAGTAAAAATAGTTCACATTTGTAAGTATTAACGACTTTATTTAGTTACTAAGTAGTTATTTTGTTTCCATCTGCTCTTAAAGTGACCCCCTGAGGAAACATACAATCTTGATGCAAAATATTTGGAGAAAAAATAAAGAACTGACTTAAATAATAGAGTTTAATTATGCTGAATCCCCCAAAAACAATGTCCCTTCCATACAAGTTCTTCCTGGTCTAAATATATATATTTATATATATATAACATTTGATAAATTATTGGAGGTACATATATATATATATATATATATATATATATATATATATATATATATATAAATAATATGGTGGTTCTCAAGGTCAGCAAGAAACTGGAACTGGAAGAAATAAAAAATAAATTACTTAGTAATAAGCTGTTTAAACAAGTAAAAGGAACCGGACCATGCACAGGCAATGTAAATTATTAGATAAGGTAATACCGCGTTTTTAATTAGAAAACTTATTTGTAATAAATTTATTATTTTTATGTAAGTCATTTCACCTTCAAAATTCATTAATTTATTTGTAAAACCGAAGTTAATTAACTTGTTTGATAAGAGTTAATGACATATGGAAACCTATTTTACCGACCCGAATTTAGTTTGAATTTGAATTAGTTTTACCGCGAAAGTCATTTATTATGTACTACAACCATATGACATTAATAAACATTTAAAAACATAACTTAGGATATTCATAATTAATAATGTAATTTTTTTATACTATATAGCGTAATTTCGGATATAAAAACAATCTATTTATATAAATAAGATGAGAGAAGACGAGATTAATAAAAATATCCGAACAGAGAAAAGAGAATCCTTGGAAGAAAAAAACCAACGACGATATAAAAAGCACGCTTAAAAATTCTCCGAAAAATAATATTTAAATTTAAATGGTATATTCGATACTGACTCACCTGAAAATAAGATAGTTATTTGCAGAAAGTGTTTATTTCATCAGCATATAAAAGTCCGTAATCTAGAAGATTTATCGGAAGAAAAACCGAGAGATTCCTGATCTATTCCTATCCAATACGAATCCCAGAGCACCGTTGAACATCTCGTACCATACCATAGGAAGACAAGTAAATACCTAACGAAAATTTATATTTTATATCCAAAAATACGAACATAACCCAACATTACATTTTGTACAATTTAATTTATATTTAGCTTAGAAAGATCAATTTTATAACCTTACCTTGTTATTGAATGGTTGTTTCTATAATTTAGCACTAAAACCAAGCGCATAATTATCACAATTTGCTCGATTTATTGTAAAACACATTTATATGTAAATTTTACGTATGTTTAATATTACATAACGTTTATGTATGTGTTCTACGCATAGTAAGAACAGCTGTTTCAGTTTGCTGCAAGATAATAATAATACTGTTTATGTTTAATTTTAAGCCTGTTAGACACTCATTTTTAATCCAAACTTTTATTTATGCTTTACTTGAGATTAATATCTTGTTTGGTATTGTTAATTTTGAATCTTTTAATTAAACAGTCATACTTTTGAATTAACATCGTTTCTGTTACAAAATAAGCATTAATATACACATTTAAAACACAAATGATTATACAGAAGAACCGCCTCTCTGAAATAAAATCTCTAGCTCGCGGATAGTCGCAGGTAATTAACTAAATTGATTATAGCGCCTTTGGTCTATAATACGATTAAGTAAAATCAATTTATTGTAAATCGAATCGCTCGAGCACTATTTAGAGTAACATCTAACTTTTATGGAAATAAAATAAGCATAACCGAAGATAGGTAGAATTCTATCTTATATAGATTATCATCGTATATTTTATTACAATATTATTTTTAACATCGTTACAATCTTTATGCTTAAAAGAAACCTAAAACACTTTTTATAATAACATTTGACACGCCACGTGAGCTTAAACCCCAATATCATATCATTTGTCGTACCAACGTGAGGCTATAATACCCCTCATATATATCACATCATTTAGACGCCCGAACGTGGATATAAAAAGGATATATCACATCATTTAGACGCCCGAATGTGGAGGTAATATATCATATCAATATATATATATATATATATATATATATATATATATATATATATATATATAGATAATTATTTCATGACCTTTGTATGTTATGGTAAATTCAATTTGTTGGCGATTTAAGTTCTGGTTTTACTTCAAAATGTATATATTTAAAACAATCCTACATGTTTCGACAAATGATGCCTTTTTCAAGGAATATGAAATATAAATGACAGTATGTTAATGTCATTTATATTATATCGAAAGCGACAGAACAACCGACGGACCAATCACGAGGAGTCAGACACGCGTCCCCATTACGACGGAACTATATAATACGAGCGGCACAGGAAATCGACGCACTCTTGAAGTTACCATCGCAACGAGAAGATCCTCTAGAAAAAGGTGAAAGTGATGTCACCGAAACGTCAGGAAGAAAGTTGTCCTTCTCAAGACGAAATCATCCAAACGCGGCGAAATATCCCGAAGAACAACGCTTCATATATATATATATATATATATATATATATATATATATATATATATATAAATATAATACTTTCGTGACCTTGGTATGATATGGTAAATTCAATCAGTTGGCGATTTAAGGTCTGGCTTTACGTTAAAGTATATATATTTAAAACAACCCTACATGTTTCGGCAATGATGCCTTTATCAAGGATATAAAATATAAATTTATATTTTATATTCTTGATAAAGACATCATTGCCGAAACATGGTTGTTTTAAATATATATACTTTAAAGTAAAGCCAGACCTTAAATTGCCAACTGATTGAATTTACTGTATATATATATATATATATATATATAAATATAATATTTTCGTGACCTTGGGATGATATGGTAAACGTAAACTCAATCAGTCGGCGATTAAAGGTCTGGTTTATTACTTCAAAGTATATTTATTTAAAATAACCCTACATGTTTCGGCAATGATGCCTTTATTTTTTATATCCTTGATAAAGGCATCATTGCCGAAACATGTAGGGTTATTTTAAATATATATACTTTGAAGTAATAAACCAGACCTTTAATCGCCGACTGATTGAGTTTACTATATATATATATATTGTAGTGAGGCATACCCATGAACGTGAGGGGCCTAGAACAAAAATACAGAATTTAGATTTATAATGATAATTTTAGAAAATAAGATACTGTTGGAACTGCATTTTTCACGTGCCATATCAATAAAGTTAATTCCGCGTTTTTAATTGCTCAAATTTGAATCATATATTTATTTATTTTCTTGTAATCATTTACTTAAGTCATTTTCATTTACATTATATTTGTACCGAAGATATTTAACTTAATTGATTGGAAATATTGGTGACAGATATTATGATCATAGATGCACCTAATTTGAATTATATAAGGCGGGAAATATCCCAATTGTAAACAGGTATTTAGCGAAATATTGAACATTTATACACGTTTGTCTATTATAACATTAAAACAATAATTTATGTGAAATATCTAAACGATTAGTAATAGTAATTTATTTCATTTTTATAAATTTATTAACGAGATTAAATAAATACAAACAACTATTAGAAATAAGACGCCTGGATATTGAAGAAAAACAAGAGAGAGTTGGCTGGGGTAATTAAGAATTTTTTCAACCCGTCGAGTTTTTAAAAAGTTTGTTCCTGAAATTAAATGATAAAATAGAAAATAAATTAGTTAAATCTTACCATATCCTACGAATCTCCTACCTACCAGGCATCGTTTTACGAAGTTTACACAACCCTAGACCTGCCTGATCGTTTATAAACGAAATTCCATTTTCCCAAGGACGCCAACCCCGCTTAGAACGATACAAGCAGATTTCCTCAACCAGAACATGTTATCCTGTGTATCGAGATCCTAACATCCTTCGAACATCCAGAATTCGCAGCAATATCAAATTGAGTACATATTTATTTATATCTCCTAAAATATAAAAATTTTATATTTAAATTATGAAATAATCGTTGATATTCTTATATGAATACCTAAAATGTTAGTATTTAATCTATATACCTTTTAAACGGAAGAATACAGTTCCCTTAGGTTAGAATCATAGTTACGTAGATCTAATTTTTAAGCATTTATCTTTTTTAAACAATTAACCTAACATTTATATCAGATCTAATCACGTGACTATACACATGTTAATGTATCAATATCTTGTATAGAACTTACCTTATTTGAATTGATTTTCTTATTAAACCAGTGATTTTTACATTTCATTCTCTTGTTTTATTCATAAATAATACATCTGAAAGCTTTACACATTAAATAACTTGTTTTAAAACTCATGCCGATATTCTATCAAACACCGAACTCGCATACACGTTAATGTTATCACCATAATAACCAGCTAGCTGGTATTTAAATTAAGATACACATAAAGTATTTAACAATAAGTTATGCACTTGAAGGAGGCCTATATAAGTTAAGTATTAATTGTTTATATTATCTTATTTATGTTCTAAATTTTACACTTGTGTCAACCGTAAATATAAAACTTAACGCCATCTATAGGTCATATTTATAACTACACTTGTGCATATTCGAATTATTTTTATTATTCTGGGCAAATTAATTCTTTATATTTTATGTTTTGGTTTTGTATTTATTATACGACCTTCAGATATATATTAATATATATATATATATATATATATATATATATATATATATATATATATATATATATAGATGTTACACCGTGTTTGTATCTAAATAAGACAAAATAAATTTCTACTTTAACGTGTAAATTGCTTTGTTTTTTATAAATTGTAATAAGTATACATACATATAAACAAGAAAACGAATTAATATAAAGGGAAAATAATTTTGACAAAAAGGGAATTCCACTTGACAAACGCAGCTGACGTTTAAAAAAATGGAAATTCATTTGGCAAATAGTGAAACGCAATTGACAAATGCGGAAAAGCAAAAGAAAATGACTGTTTAATGCACCATAATCATCTAATAGAAGCTCCTGGTAAAAAAACTTGTTGTTCAGTGTAATCAGCATCTTGATAACACTTACTTATTCTCTACTACATTCTTTAAATTTGACTGATATAAGAAAAAACCTTCTACTAGTATTTATTGAAGACATTAATTATTTTAATAGACATTGCATGGACCTTAATAATCTGTTAATAATCTTTTCAGTCTTCACGCGAAATATGTTTTATGTTCCAGTAATTGTAGCGTGCAGTTGAATACTGCGTGGGGATATTTTCTTATGCAATGTTCATTTATTTACATTTAATATATTTATTATATCACTAATTAATTAAATACTAATACATATATAGTTATTTAACGAACAAGTGTATTAATGAAGGCGATTAATAATCGAGATATTCTAACGCGCGAGCGTCTGAGGAACGCGTTAATTATCGAGAGTATTAATCGCATTGTAATATACGAGTTAGTTACAATATTTTTCCGTCGACCGTATTTTTAATGAAATAGATAGCATCGGTTTTTTAAATTTTTATTTAACGAATAAACTAAATATAATTTCAACTATCTGTTCATTAACTACAATTAGTATCATTTTCTTTGTTTACATATATTTATATTTATATTAGAAGTGGTACAGTTATTAAAATTGAAATAGGGCACAGTAGAATTATCTGATGTATGATTTCTTGAGTTTAAATATAAGTATCGAAGCAGAAAATGCCGAAAACAATGTCCTGTGTAGAGCTACGGGTGCTCTAATTTCAAAAAAGTTGCTATCATGGATGGCAACTTAGAAAATGTATTTATATACGCCGTTCACGAGTCGAAGACGTATATGTAATCAGCAGAATTTTAGGAATCACCAACACAAAAACAATGATCGAAAAATAATATTTAAATCACTGCGAATGTGTATTTATGTTGGTGCGAATGTTCAGTATTGACATATATCAGGGGCTATTCTGTAGCGTTAAAATTAACTCTTCGTTAAAAATTTTAACGGTCAGTAAATTGAAAACAGTATTCTATAAAGACACTTTCGTTAATTTTAACGTCCGTTAAAAATTACGTCTAAAATTCAAATCCTATATTCTCTTCTGGTGGTTAATTTTTACGGACAACCGTTGACTGAAGCCGTTAAAAGGTTAATTTTAAAGGTACCTTCTGAATAGCCGTTAATTTTCGTTCCTCAGTGCACAGGAGGTTCTATCTCATATATATATAGAGGTAAATTACTTAGAGAGAGCAAAAATGGCTTTTGATGGTGTCATCTATTTAGCTATTCAACGGAATAATAGAAATCGTAGACTTATGTAAGTAACTAAATTGACATTTTAAAACATTTTTTAATTGCGATTTCTTTTATATAGTCAACAAAATAGAATAATTAAAATGACTCTTCGTGATGTTAGTGATCCTTTCCAATTGCCCGAACATACATTTTTGAAATTATTTCGATTAAATAAACATTGTTGCCAGCAATTAATAAACGATCTATCGGGTCATCTTGGTAGGTCACTCCGTAGAAGCAGAGTTCCAATATTATTGAGAGTGTTGACCGCATTAAATTTCTTTGATCAAGGAAGTTATCAACTGAGCATTGGACATGGCTACAATTTCTCTGTAAGACAACCAGTAGTTAGCAGAATAATTCGTGAAATTTCGGACGCATTAGTGAATCATCTTTTGAATGATTGACTATTTGATGATTTGAATGATTGAATGATTGGGTCAAATTTGCGATGCAAGAGGATGAAAAAGAACAGAAAAGAAGAGGTTTTAGGACTATGGATTATTGATTTCAAAATATTATAGGTATAATTGATGGAACGTATATAAGAATTGTTGCTCTATCAGCTGAACATCCCGTTCACCCAGGACAGCCATAATATTGCAGAAAAAATTATTATGCAATTAAAACACAAATAATTTGTGATAGCGATAAGAGAATTATTAATATCAACGCTAGGTATCCAGAATCAGTCCATGACGCGGCAATATGGATGATGTCTGGAGTGAGCAGGGAGATGTCCAATAAATACATTGCAACTCGGTCTTCTGATTGCTTACTTGCAGATAGTAGATAGCCACTAGAACCTTGGTTGCTAGTACCTTTTTTAAACCCAGAAGAGCATTTACCTCAAACAAGATACAATACCGCGTTATCAAAGCTAAGAATGACAATTGAACATGTGAATGGTTTACTTAAAAGCAGATTTCGCTGTTTACTAGGATATAGAGCTCTTCATTATGATCCCATAAGAGCTGCTAAAATAATATACAGTTGTGCGATATTACACAATATTTGCATTAATTATAATGTACCTCTGCCAGAAAACTAAATGGTACATTTACCTAGAAGGCCAGTCATGGCAAATGCAAATCAATATCAGCCTATTCATGAAGCTACCAGGCGCCGTGATTTATTAGTAAATACATACTTTGGAAATTGATTTACTTTTTGTTGCTATTGAATTAAATCAGATTTTAATATACTCCTTTTTTTGTTTATTTAAAGAAAGAAATAAATATTGCAACAAACTTAAATTCTCTCGTAATAATAAAATAAATATACAGAATAAACAAAAAACTAGTAGGTAAAAGAAAAAACTGAACTTTTTAGAACAAGTCGTATTCGAACACGTCAACATGTGATACCGCCAATATTATAAAACAAAAATAACCTAGAATTTAGTACAAATGTATACTTAATATATATCACTTCCGCCAATATTTCCGAATACAACCGAATAGTTTAACGTATGCGTTAAAAATAACCAATTTAACGCCCACGTTATTTTACCAATAACAGAACATAAATTTCCGTTAAAAATTAGAGTTTTAACGCCCCGCTATTTTTAACCGATACAGTTACAGAATAGCCCCTATTGTCTGTTATATTTTGCGTCTGTTTGTTTACTCTTGGTTTGCAATTTCGAAAGTGTTTTGCAGCCAAAGTAGGTGACTTGTTGTATCCGCGATTGATAAGCTGTGTGATTTGTATTTTGCTATAATTTCATAATACATATAAACGTTTACTACCCTAATCTAAAATGTAAACAAATCAATTTTGCCAATGAATTTTGCAAATGGTTTCGCAACATTGTTTTGGCATCATTGATGACGTGCACGTCTTCGAATCGTGAACGGCGTATACCAACTGGCTGTGTAGAACACCTATTATTTTTATAAAAAATTTAAAAAAACGTTTGTGTGGGGTGTGTGCCGGTCTCAATGAAATATAGCATTTAATTAAATTAAGAATGGTATTTTGTTGGTTATCTACTATGGTAAATATTCTGTTGGTGTGTGTTTTAGATGCCTTAATCGACATTTTGATCCTAAGTCTTCAATATCGTCCGTTTGTAATTTCAACAATTAATTTTTTCTCAATACACCAGCTACTCCGAAAATCAATGCAACCTACGAAATGAAGTGGTATTTACTGCTATAATTTTGTTTTGTTCACCATTGTTATTAATAATACGTTGTTAGGAGCATCAGAAATATGTTTTTCTATTTTGCGTTCGAAATGAACTCATTATGAAACCCAAAACAGTATCGAAATGAGCTTCATTTCGATACGCTTTTTTTCATTTTTCAATGTTGGCGTTGTTCGAATACAGAAATAAATATCATTGCTGTCATTTGATTTTAAGAATTTATGTACATTTGACAGATATGATATATGTGATATATGTCCTCATTTTATACAAACAACGTATGTTGTATACAATTGACAACAACAAATATATGTTTCTATGTCACTCATGTTTATATTTTTAAATAAAATATCAAGTAATGTTAACGAAAATTAATAAATAATATTTAATATAATATACTTCGCGAATAGCAAGATTTAAATTTGAAAATGTCAAGTATCAATGTGACCAACTGCATGCTTTATATAAAAATTAAACTCTGAACTTTCAAATTAAATAATTCCAATTTAAGCAATTTATTAATGTAAAAAACGCAAAATAGAAAAAATAGTATAAAAAACTCGTTTCATAAGGCCTTTTGCCGCACTCGCTCTTTAGAAAACTCACCGCTATCGCGGCTCGTTTTCTAAACTGATCTCGTGCGGCAAAATGGTGCCTTATAAAACTTGTTTTTTAATATACTATTTTGTTCATGTTCTTTTTCAAGTACTTTGGACTTCTTTGGTGGATATCCTTCCTTTTCTCTCTTGATAAACATTATTGATTTATTAAATTTGCTTATATCGATGTTTTCTTTCATATTTAATGATGATTCAAGCATTGAATAATTTGGCCATAAACTTGCGATTAAGCCTTTTCTTTTGTAATATTCGCGAAATATGCCAACAAAACCGATTCTGAATACAGCATTATTTGCTTTTAATTGCACCATGATGTAAATTCGGCGGAAGATATTTCATACAGGCTTCTACTACAACGTGTTTCAAAAAGTATTACATCTAGTTGTCCATGAATTTCTCCAATAAATTATGAAATTCTGCATTCATGAAATGCAGATATACATTAAATGGTATGAAGATTATCTATGTGTCACTGTCAAAATTTATCGACGAGAGATATGGTGATGAAATTAATAACAAGTACAATTAGACTACCAATTTATTTAATAACAAAACTTTAAAGATGGGATGTTAATCAAACAACCAAGAGAAATAACTAATTTGTAGAAATTTTAATTATTATGATTTATAACAAGTGTTCGAAATGGTCACCATTCTGTTGAATGCATAATGCAATACGACGTTTCATGTTGTAAAAAATTTCTGCAATACATTTGATGATATTTTATTACATTTAATTGTAATTGTATTCATCAAGTCATTTAAGTTATTCACTCTTGTCTTATACCGTGTGTCCCAATTTCGATGTTCACCATTGGTATCTCGGTTATTAGAAGATATAGAACAACGGTTAAATAGGGAATGTTTTGCATAATTCAATACTCGGGGCAAATCCCATTTCAAATTAGACCTAACTTTTTAATTTTTTAAAATATTTTGAAAAATCAAAAATTTGCCGATTTCGTTATTCCTCAATAACTCGATAACGCTTAGTCTGACCTCTTTTAAAGTTTTACATTGTTCAGACACTTTTTTAAAACAAATTATTTGATACAAACAGAAACCCCCGATTGTCATTTGTTTTTAAGTTATTACCACTTTTGTTTTTCATATGGCGGCCATATTTGATTTTAGGTTTGTTAGGTAGTCCTCAAAATTTGCTTTTCAACGATGTATAACATGCCTGAAAAATTTTTATTTATAAGGAAAATATTAATAAAAACGTAAATTAATCTTTAATATGAAATTAGTAGGCTGAAAAATTAAACACCAATGTCAAATGAAAGTGAAAAGATATTCTAAGTATAGCAAACGCCAATTAAGTTGGCGCGAGGAGGGGTAAGTTCGCGCAGGATAAAAAGTAGTGGGGAGATTTGTATTTGGTTTTACATCAAATGTCAGATAATTCTAACCTCTGAGCGTGTATCACTAGCAAAGACATTATGTTCCGTCAAACGTCAATGACAAATGTAGTCTGACAATGAAACAAAACGATAACCTGTCAAAGTACAATTAGTGCTGCAGAGATAAGTTAATTAAAACTACTTGTAGTTAGTGATAAGTAATTATTGTCAAGTATTAAGATTTATAAGTATTGATAATGGCACATACATATTCAAACGAAGAAAAAGTTGATATGTTGGAAGTGTATTTCAAAGCAAATAGAAACACTGAAAATGCGTGCACGAGTTATGCAGAGCGTTTTCCAGAAAGACAACAGCCACACAGGACAATTTTTAGAAGACTAGTTAGCAAATTAAAAAACTTTGGAAGCTTCGAACAAAAACGAGCTAACTATGAAGTTAATGATGCTGATACACGTCGAAATAATATTTTGCAGAACGTTAGGGACAATCCCAGCACATCAGTTCGTCGTGTGACACGAGAAACAGGGATTTCAAAATCTACTGTTCACAGAACCTTGACGAAAAACAAGTATCACCCTTTCAAACCAACAATTTTACAAGGTTTAAGTGATAATGTCAATCACCGACGATTACAGTTTAGCAGGTGGTACCTTCAAAAATGTGAATATGACGCTAATTTTCCTAGGAAAATACTATGGACAGATGAAACACGATTTACCAATTGTGGAGTGTTCAATAGGAATAACTATCATCATTGGTCTACTGAAAATCCACATTTGGTAAATCAAAGAAGATTTCAAGTTCGATTTGGTTTTATTGTCTGGTGCGGTTTAATTGGTATGGCATTTTGTTTACTTGTATTTGGTTTTTTAAACTCTTTTTTCGTTTTAGATAATCAGTTAATAGGTCCTTTCATCTTTGATTACAATTTAACTGGTAACAGATATTTGGAGCTACTAACAAACGAGATAATGCCTGCTTTGAGGCAAATTATTAATCCCGAGAACATGCAAAACATCTGGTTCCAGTAAGATGGTTGCCCGGCCCATAACACTCGTAACGTGCAACATTTTTTGAGAGAAAACTTTAATGAGAGAGTGATTTTAAATAATGGACCCGTGCAATTGCCTGCGAGATCACCCGCTTGACTATTATTTATGGGGTACCACTAAAAACGAAGTATTTGATTTTGAACCGCCAGAAACTCGGGAAATTTTAGAACAAAGAGTACTAGATGTGCTACGATCAGTAAACGGAAACACGCTACGTAGAGTTTGTAACTCTACTCGAACAAGGTGTCAAAATTGTGTGGAACAGAATGGTCGTCATATTGAACAATTTCTTTAAGTGAATGTGAACTTTAAGTTCTGTATCTTTACTTTTTATTTCTATATTTTTTTTATCGTTTCGTTTGTTTACAGTATTACTTAGAATATCTTTTAACTTTCATTTGACATTGGTGTTTAATTTTTCAGCCTACTAATTTCATATTAAAGATTAATTTACATTTTTATTAATATTTTCCTTATAAATAAAAATTTTTCAGGCATGTTATACATCGTTGAAAAGCACATTTTGGGGACTACCTAACAAACCCAAAATCCAATATGGCCGCCATATGAAAAACAAAAGATAGTGGTAATAACTTAAAAACAAATGACAATCGGGGGTTTCTGTTTGTATCAAATAATTTGTTTTAAAAAAGTGTCTCAACAATGTAAAACTTTAAAAGAGGTCAGACTAAGCGTTATCGAGTTATTGAGGAATAACGAAATCGGCAAATTTTTGATTTTTCATAATATTTTAAAAAATTAAAAAGTTAGGTCTAATTTGAAATGGGATTTGCCCCGAGTATTGTATTCTGCAAAACATTCCCCATTTAACCGTTGTTCTATATCTTCTAATAACCGAGATACCAATGGTGAGCATCGAAATTGGGACACACGGTATACTTCATTTTTTAGCAATCCGAAAATAGAAACATTTAACGGAGTAAAATCTGGTGACCGCGCTGGCCAGACACCTCTGCTTATAACTCGATGAGGAAAGTAATATTCTAAAAGCGGTAAATTTTCACTAGTTGTATGTGCAGTAGCCTCATCTTGCTGGAAGTAACCCCCTTTGAATTCGTCCCGTTGCACTTGAGTTAAAAATGGTGTTAATAAGTGTTCTTAGTATCGTTGGCTATTAATGTTATTGTGAAAAAATATTGATGCTATTTTTCTACGACTAGATGCAGCTAACCATATTCCAACTTGAACAGGATGTAAAGGAAGTTCGATGTGATTGTTTGGATTGTTTATAAATCATGTTGTGTAATTTTTCTTATATACAAACCCGTTTAAATGAAACCATCTTTCGTCAGTAAGAATTTCGTCATTATTGAAATTTTCTTGAACAAAGTTGCAATAATTAAGTCTACTAGCGTTATCTTTAGGTATGATCTGTTGAACAATCGATATTTTGTATGGATGCAAATGTAAACAACGCTTCAAAATTCTATGAACTACTATTATGTACTAGAAGATACGTTCGTTTGAACTGATAAACGACGAACTTTCTCCAACAAGGTTTTCTACGGTTTCAGCAATATTTTTCTATGTGCGTGGTCTACCAGAACTTTTGCCTTTTAACACAGGTCCTGTAGCCTGAAACTTCTCCACGACTAGACGAATGTGATAATGTAAAGCAATATTATTCACAACTCTATTAGGAAACTGCAACTGAAACTGTCGCTTACATTCCGCGTAGGAATATTGCCATTCACCGTTAAGAAATTGTGCACTTCAGAAATATGCTTCGACAATAAAAATATTTTCTTGCAATGTGTACATTATTTAGTAGTATTATTTTTGAAGTAAAAAAAAACGAATCGTAGACGAGTCTTTGGCGGCTTACGAGGCCAGTAAAACCACTTTCCGGACGTGGTGCGATTTTTTTTTGCAATCGTAAATTGTTCACTTTTATTATCATAAATTTTCCACTTTTACTAAACAGATGATCGATTTAAAAACTACGGCAGTTTTTACAGTAATGTGTATTACCTTAGCAACCAGTCAACAAACGACAGTTAATTTGTAAAAATAACATTCGTGTTTACAATTTTTCGTGAATTTTGAATTGAAAATGAGTGATGAAAGTGATTTAGACTGTGAACATAGCATTAAGGAGGCCGCTAAAGCCTATTGTGACATTTTGGCTATCTACTGTACCACGGGAAAGATATGAAAAAGTTTTCCGAGAATTTGAAGCAAGGCTTAACAGGAAAAAGTGACAGAAATAACTGAAGAAGTAGTGCTAGTGTAGATTGGAGAAAAAAGTAATATTTGTAAACCATCAACCTTGTGGAACTACCATTCAATGCTGAAAGCCACACTTAAGTTGAAAAGAGACAGATATTTCCAAATAAAATAAAGTAAACTCGTTCATGAAGAGAAACAACACATGATATAAATAAAAAAAGTCTAGAGTTTTTACTAAGAAAGATGTATTCTTGATGGAAGCTTCTGATGAGGATATTTTACATATGAAGGTATAGCAAACGCCAATTAAGTTGGCGCGAGGAGGGGTAAGTTCGCGCAGGATTAAAAGTACTGGGGAGATTTGTATTTGGTTTTACATCAAATGTCAGATAATTCTAACCTCTCAGCGTGTATCACTTTACGATCCCCTAGCAAAGACGTTATATTATGTTCCGTCAAATGTCAATGACAAATGTATTCTGACAATTACTCGAGTAGTGGGGGTGGACGTTTTTAAAAACGGCTTCTGCGCACCCCCTCCTCGCGCCAACTTAATTGGCGCTTGCTATACGTATCATTAGTGTTTTCTTTAGAAACTAATATATGTAAATTGTCAAAAGGTGGTGCTGATAATGGGAATCGCAGGAGCATGCAGACATGAGGAAATAGTAAAAATGACGCTTGATCACAAAAGGGACCAGGATTCAATGCTAGTTGCGAACATGGGTGGCACAAAAAATTATGTGGACAGAACATTTGTCGTTAGTGGAGGTAAAGAAAATGTTCATTTACACCTTTATCGAAAATACGTAGCCATACGACCAGCACATACTCCCCACAATCGCTTCTTAATTTTTTACAATGAGAGGTATTGTAAAATCCAACCAATTAGAATTCACATTTTTGCTAAAATGCCAAGCAAAATAGCGGAATGGTTGAAATGACAAAATCGGAAAGAATACACTGGCCATTGCTTTCGGCGTAGTTCCACAACATTTTTAACAGACGCTAGTGCAAATTTATCTAACATAAAAAAACCCGGAGGGTCGAAGTCTACATCAGTGACGGAGGGATATACAGTGCTTCTCAAAAGTCCCCCCCCCTCTTATCTTTGGAACGATTATACATTCACAAGTGAAATTTGGAAACTGAATATTATAGGTTATAAACTTCCCTACTAGTGATGATAGATGACGAAATCGTCATAGATGACGTCACAAGGCCATTGTGGCCAATAATTTTAAATGGAACGCTACGGCAAGCGACACCTCTTTTAAAAGGTATCGGAAAAACCTATTCAATGATACTAATTTTGTTTGTGTTTGAGGCAGTTTTAATGGCTCATTAGTAAACATGAAAATTTAAATTCCATTCAGTATGATATTAAATACAGATTTAAGAAATAGTATGTATTTAAAGAAATTGCTCGAAGTGACCTCCATTTACTTCCTGACAGTAAAATATCCTATTTTTAAACTCTTCTCCTACTTCTACAAATGTGTCTGCGGAAACAGCCTCACATTCTGCAACAATACGTTGTTTTAAAAGATCAATATTGTCAAGTTAATACTAGAATTCCAAATTCAAGCTCCGCCTCTGGATAGTTGTCAAATAATCTGACGTTTTTGTTAGTCTCCGAAATTCGACGTTTTTGTAATTGTCCAAGTTTTTGTACATTTAATAATTTGTGTATTGTTGATCGAACGTCTCACTGTTATAACAGCTTTTGGTACTTTTAATATTTTTGTACATTTTAATAATTTGTTAAACTGTTAAACTGTGAGCCGAAAGTTTAAGTGCTTCAAGAAGCGAAATGGTACGTGCTTTAGGTGATAAAGTAGCAGCGGTCCTAATTCTTGGTGAAACTAGACAAAATATTCATGCAGCAGAACGCATTTTTAATGAGAGGTTTCCGATCGCCCCATTTCGAGGACTTATTTAAGGGAGCTTCTTCGTAAGTTTGAAACAACGGGTAGTATTAATGATGCGAAACGATCTGGCAGACCACAAATTTCTGATGAGAAAAAAATTGATATACTGGCAGAAGTAAGAGTTAATCCTACTTCTTCAACAACTCAAGTTGCATCTACCTGTGAAGTCAGTCGAAGTACAGTACACAGGGTGTTGAAAAAATACAAATTTCATCCATACAAATTAAAAATGGTTCATCAACTCTCAGACGACGACCCAGACGGAAGACTAGAATTTTGTGAAAATATGGAAACAAAAATTAGCCTACAGCCAGACTACGTCAAAACAATTTGTTTTAGTGACGAAAGTACTTTCTATCTAAATGGAAATGTAAATACACAGAATGTGAGGTATTGGAGTGACGCAAATCCTCACCTGTTTCGTGAAACACATACCCAATTTCCCCAGAAGGTGAATGTTTGGGTAGGTATCCTGGGAAACCACATCGTTGGGCCTATTTTTTTAAATACTAATTTAACTGGTGAGGTTTATCTGGAGATGTTGCAAAACGCAATAGAACCGTTAATCCTTGAAATTTTGGAAGATAATCCAGATGAATTCGGCAATTTGGAAATAACATTCCAACAGGATGGTTCTCCTACACACTATTACGGTGCAGTAAGACGGTATTTGCATGAGGAGTATCCTGGTAGATGGATTGGACGACGAGGTTCAACGGAATGGCCACCTCGATCACCGGACCTCACACCTTTGGATTTTTTTCTGTGGGGGTACCTTAAATCGCCACTGAACTTGACAATATTGACGTTTTAAAACAACGTATTGTTGCAGAATGTGAGGCTGTTTCCGCAGACACATTTGTAGAAGTACGAGAAGAGTTTAAAAATAGGATATTTTACTGTCAGGAAGTAAATGGAGGTCACTTCGAGCAATTTCTTTAAGTACATACTATTTCTTAAATCTGTATTTAATATCATACTGAATTGAATTTAAATTTTCATGTTTACTAATGAGCCATTAAAACTGCCTCAAACACAAACAAAATTAGTATCATTGAATAGGTTTTTCCGATACCTTTTAAAAGAGGTGTCGCTTGCCGTAGCGTTCCATTTAAAATTATTGGTCACAATGGCCTTGTGACGTCATCTATGACGATTTCGTCATCTATCATCACTAGTAGGGAAGTTTATAACCTATAATATTCAGGTTCCAAATTTCACTTGTAAATGTATAATCGTTCCAATGATAAGAGGGGGGGAGGGGATTTTTGAGAAGCACTGTATAGAAAATTCCATTCAGAATAAAATTAACATCGCGAAGAAAATACAGGACCGGGAAGAGAATACTATTATGTCCGGAAATGGCAAACTCGTTCACCTAGAAGAAGCGTCTAATATAATGAATGTTAAAAATTCTGCAATACCTAATTGTTCATTTATAACAGCGCATAATTATACGCTTAATGCATATTACAAATAAATCTAAAAGTCCAAATTTAATTTTTGTTTTTACAAGACTAATTCGGTATAAAAACATTCAGCGGACCAGTCCGGTAAAATGAGACTTTCTAGATTGAAAATTATTTAAGTAAAGTGTCATTGTAGTACGATTGCAAAAAAAATGCATTAATATCATATTTAAAGAATTCTGTTCTTGTGAGCTTTATTTACCTGCATAAGGTAACTAGTTCTTCGTACAAAGACCTTCATTTCGCCAGAACAGTATTTTAGTATCGCTAATAATTACGAAATAACATCTAGATTTTTGAGACATGGTCGCTTAACAAGGACTTTTAATTTTGTTCGTTTTTCCGTAAATAGCATTAATTCGTTAAGTAATTGCAAAAATTGGAATGTATAATCAAGTTCCCACAACAATTTTTGCAATATTTTATACCAATTTAACTAATTGGATTAAAAGAGACTGTTCTAATAAGAAATTAATTCCTATAAATGGTGAAGGATGAAATTTTAATTTTCTCGCTCATTTTTTAACGCATTTCTGGTTCACAGAAAATCCGAAATTTGTAATAAAACAAACTGAAATAACAAAAAATATATTGAATTATTCTATTTAAATACACTACTCAAAAAAATTAAGGAGTCACTATTTTAATAATTTATAACTTTCTATGATTAAGATATTCATACGACATATACTACAACATGTTTCAAAAAGAATTACATGAATTTCTCCTATAAATTATGAAGTTCTGTATTCTTGAAATGCGGATATAGATTAAATGATAAGGTTATCTACCCGTCAGTGTAAAAATATATCATCGAGAGATATGGTGGTGAAATTAATAACAAGTACAATTAGATTATTAATTTATTTAATCAAAAAACTTTAAAGATGGGATATTAATCAAACAACCACTAATTTGTAGTAACTTTAATTATTATAATTTATAACAAGTGTTCAAAATGGTCAACATTCTGTTGAATGCATAATGCAATACGTTTCATGTTGTCAAGAATATTCTGCAATACATTTGTTGTTATTGCATTAGATTTAATTGTAATTGTATTAATCAAGGCATTTAAGTTATTCATTCTTGTCATATATACTTAATTCTTTTGCAATCCAAAAATAGAAAAATCTAACGGAGTAAGATCTGGTAACTGCGCTGGCCAAACACTTCCGCTTATAACTCGATGAGGGAAGTAATATTCTGAAAGCGCTAAATTTTCACGAGTTGTATGTGTAGCTTCACCTTGCTGAAAGTAACCCCCATTGAATTCGTCTTGTTCTCTCTGAGCATCCGCCTCAACTCAACTACAGGCACCTGATTGAGATTTGTCTTTTCTCTACTAGAATTGATGACACTGTATTGTAGTTTTAATTTGTTAAGCGCTCTCTCAGTCTCTCCATACAAGAATGCTTCCCTTTCCTTGTCTTCATGTGCCCTAACTATCTTCAGAAGTGGATCTTGTGTGGTGGATGCAACACGTGCAGTACTGATAACAGCAGTATAAAATCTCGATGTTCACTAGTCCTCTTGCTCCTGCTTTTCTGGACATGTAAATTCTTCCTTGTACTGACGCTCGTTGATAGTGACTTCTATAGTTTGTAATAATTTTTAGGATGTTCCTATCCAGCTGAAAAATAGTTTTAATATTCCATTTGATTGTACCAAAAGTGTGCGAAACTACTGGCACTGCCGAAATGTTGTTAGCCATTACTTTATTCCTTGCCGACAGTTTTGGACCCAAAATTTTGTGTAACACCGTATCATATTTCTTGGTTAACTGATTAATTACTTCAGCGGATTTATGCATTTATCTTTGCTTTATGACCAAGAATGTGTAGGATTGTCCCCTAACAAGAATAGAAGAAACATCCACCAAATTCACATCTCCACCGTTCTCGTTCGACTTTCCCCGTCTAATATGATGTACAGCATACTTGGTCATTCCCACATGCCCATATCTGAGGCATATTTATGGACCATATGAGTCATAGTTTTTAGTTCCATCCCATTCTAGGCGTAAATCTTAAGGTCATCCATATATAATAGGTGCGGAATTTATATTTCCTGAGATTAGGTTTCCTTGACATGTATCTTGATGTCTTCCTAAGAGCCAAGGACAGAGGCAGCTTCGTTATGCAAAACAGGATTGGACTTAATGAGTCACCTTGACAGATACCTCTCTTAAATTGTATGGGTTCTGTTACTACTTTTTTTGCCCTTTTCGAAAAACTACCTTGGTTTTCCAGAGTGACATCATTTGCTGCATTACTTTAAATATTTCAAGTTGAACTTTCATAGTTCTCAGTATGTGTATGATAAGTACATGCGATGTGGTGTCACAAGTCTTCTGGTAATCTGCCCAACCCATTGAAATATTTCTTTTGTATTGAATTGCCTCTTGGCATATTGAATGATCAATTAATAAATTTTCTTTTACATCAGCTATTCCTTTTTTCACCCTCCGCTGTTCATAAACCTCAGTCCAGGCCGGGTCTATAGTCTCCAGAAGCAATTCTTTAAGAATGGAAATAAATACTTTGTATATAGTGTTTAAGCATGTAGTTGGTCGGGAGTTCTTTGGGTCTTTAGAATCTCCCCTCGAATATTAGAATTGTTCTGCCTTCGCATAACCAGCTAGGTATATCGATTGTTCTCTACGCGAAATTGTTAAATATCCGTACTAAATGATGATGGCAGTAAATTTTTTCCCGCAGTAATTATTTATAGCATCTGGTACTGGGGCGGAAAAATTCGGCTTAGCGTTTTATTATATTTATATTATTAGTATTAGCATTTTATTATTATTTATATTATTATTATTGTTACTATTATTAATAAAAAAGTGATAATAATTTCTAGACAATGGAAAGTTTCCTAGAAGACGTAATGCTCTGTCTATCTTCGCCTTAACATTATTGATATTATTATCGCCGAGTTCCATCCCAACTTTCATGCGGTTGACAGAACTCGGAAGCTATTAAAATGTAGGTGCCTCGAATTTAATGTCAATCGTCGAATAATTATGACCTCAATAAAATTAATTAATAGTCGAACATACGGTAATGGATTATATGTAAATGCTATTAATATGAAACTTATACTAAATTTACGACTTTTGTATATAATGTGTATTAAACAATTAAATTGATGTTAAATGCTATATTTGACTATGTATAAGCATTTATGTAGGCTTTCTGTTATTTATTCAATAATATCAAATGATATCGTTACTTTTGTACGTGATATAATAGGACAATACTTACAACATAATCGAACTTTTATTTTATACATTGAAAGACAGTTATATTGTATTGATAATGTTGAAGGATTATTGTTTGTTAACTAATGTATTTTATCTAGAAATAAATGATGGAAAATTTATTATTAAGTAAACCGGATAATAAACTACAATTTTTGTCATTACAACGACCTATGGTAATTTTGATAAACAATCTATAAATATTATTAGATGGAGGCTTAATGGAATTCTAGAATTTTTTAAAATTTTTATGAACAAAATTTGTGTTTTTACTAATGTTAAGATTATAGAATAGAAGAAATGGTATTAATAATAATAATATTTATTAGTACGTTAACACTAAGTAATAAACAGAAAGCGGACTGAAGCGATTGAATGACCAATTGCCCCGATAAAACATTGTGGCGGGCTCAGGTATTGTATGCATGTTATAACAGCCCCACTATTTGCTTGCTCGATTGCATTCCTCGAGCAAGTGTTTTTATTTCCGTCGTTATGAATAGTATATTGTGTGTATTCCTTCATCAATTAAATTAAACAGTGGCGTGAAAGACCTAAGATACATTTATATATTATTTCGTTAGACTTATTGAAATAATCGCTTAAAAAATTATATACGCTAATTTCCAAAGTGTATCCTCGTGTTTACATGTTGTTATACATGCATATACATATATGTATTTATTATTCTTGAGATAGTATATTTTCTATTCTCTTCTTTAAGGGATTGTTTCTGGTTTCGTTTCTTTCAGTGTTATTTGGTTACAACTTTTAGTATTTTAAAAAATCCGTTTTATATTGTTATGTTGTATAATTTTCATTATCCTATAATTTTTTTATTAATATTAATTTTAATTTATTAACTTATTTTTGGAGTAGCTTTCGATTCTTCTTTTTAGTCAATTTCTTTCTATTCTTAGTATTTCTCTTTATTTTCATTAACTATGGAGAATTCTCGTAGGGCAACCATGGTAGAATGGATTAGAGGCCATACAGATTCATTAAGTTTAAGGCGTCCACAATAGTGTAATGTGCAGAGACATGTTTGTTCGAAAACTGATCAAGATAACATATGACCATCTGCACTTGACACTTTTAACGAAGAACTCTGTAAAGTTTTCATGGCGGCCTATATCCCATTCAGAAAGCTTAACAATCCAGTCCTCAAGAGGTTTCTTACAAAATATACTGATCGTTATATACCAGATGAATCTACTTTACGTAAATACCACTTACCAAAATGTTATTTGAGAACCATTTAAAAAATACGAACCAAACCTATTTGGTCATTATCTTTGGACAAGTGCAGACGAAGCAACGGATGTAATGGGACGATATGTGTTAAATGTAGTTGTTGGTATTCTTTATCCGACAACTTCATACCAACCATACTTAATTGCAACTAAAATATTGCCAGTCGTAAATGGTGAAACAGTTGCAGAAGTAATTGATCACAATGTATTCATAATATTCTGTCATCGGATAACAACTATAAAGACAAGATGCTATTGTTTTTGAATGATGCGGCAGCTTATATGTTAAAAACAGGGAAGTTATTAAAGCAATTTTATCCCAATATGCTACACGTTATCTGTGCAGTACATGCACTACACAGAGTATGTGAATACATCAGCGGTCATTTCCCAAATGTTGATAAGCTAGTTCCATCATTTAAAAATATATTTCTCAAAGCACCTTCACGATTGGCATTATATAGAGAAATACTTCCAAATTTGCCCTTACCCAAAATTCCTGTATTAACTAGGTGGGGAGCATGGCTAGAAGCAGCATTTTTCTATTTACAACATTTGAATTAATTAAAAAACTTTGTTTTTCGTCTTCAAGATGATAATACGTAAAGCATATCTAATTGTAAACACCTGATTGAAAATTTACAAAACCAGCTAAACTTTATTAAAGCTAATTTCCAGTGTCTTACAGATAGGATTACTTACATGCAAAATCAAAATATTAACCTAAGAGAGGCGATAATAATTAAATTAAAAACCGTATTCGATCGAATGAAAAGTATGCCTTCTGAATTTGGAAACAAACTGAGACAAAAAGTTGATGCCATTTTGAGCAGAAATCCAGATTTGAATATATTATATCAATTCTGCACAGAGCCGATTGAAAAATCTATACATTCGAAGTATGGTGCACTTTTGCAACATCACCAGTTGTGATGTGGAACGGACGTTTTCTATTTTTAAAGACGTTTAAACATCTAAAAGAACTAATTTAACAAAGGAACATCTTCAACAAATTTTAGTTACAAATAATACAAATCTGCATACAGCAAATCTGTATCTCTACACATTCATATACAACACATATTTACTAGTTGTATGCTGTATGTCCATATGTACGGATACAGATTTGTTTTATGCGATTTGTATTATTTGTAACGACGCTTGATGCGAGCTCTAGCATCGATATGCTAATTTGTTTTTGGCAAAGTTTATTGTTGTTGTTCATGGTAATGTTTTACACTTTCAATCTTTCACAGAAAATACATAGTTTTGAGTTTTGTCTTTTGTAAATTATTTTTATTTGAAATTCGTTACGCAATTCGCTTGTCAGCATTACCTTTGTTTCACCAGTAGTTGCTGCCGGTTACCAAACCGGTTATTACATTCGCTCTGTTGTGCATTGATAGATACATATTAATTGCATATTGCTATGAATTGTGATGTTTATTGCTTAATTTAATTGAGTTCACAATCCACGGTAGCTTTGCCGGACTCACTCAGTTGGGTCGCCTTCCTTGAGCTCTCTATCTTCAGGGCTTATCCTCACAGATATGTGGTATGGAAGTAAAATAACAGGTATAAGACAAGGAAATAAAACTAGCATTAACGCCACATACATATAATATTAAAAAAAAAAAAAAAGAAAAATTCTACTCTATCAAGTATAAGGCAGGATTGTGACTTTATTGCGCCGCAAACTTAGAGGAAAACTTGTGTAAAATATGACTGATATACTAGACTAAAACCCTCTTAAATGAATCCCGAGCAAAGATTTAAATATAAATATAAACAAAATTTATCAGCTGTCATCAATTACATTACCCCCTCAAATCCAACGTCAAATAGAACTTTCTCTATTTTTCGCACGCATCCAAAATTGATCACGCGCAAAAATCAAGCATGTAACAAACAAGTTTTCCCGCTTTCTAACACATTACAATAATTTATATGAACAAAAACTATACTCAAAAAAAACAGACTGATAAGTTTTCTTAATATCTTCTCTGATTACAAAATATTATAAACTAGAATTATCAAATTTACTGCGCTCATTATTGTAACACACTTATTTCTAAATACGTAAATATAATATTAAAATATACATACATTCTTTTTTTTGTATACGTCACGTCACAGAAACTATTATAAGAGAGACTCCAGATAGGTCATTTAATTCAAATTTCAAGTTTAAAATACTCGTAAAGACACGTAAATGAATTTTAATTACATCAAAACACTATCCAAAAACACACACCGTAATTATCCAAACTTTTAAATTGAATAAAATTAAGTTTTATCCAATTTCAAATAACACAACCTATCTGCATAAAAACCACTCAATCTCTCAGGCATGATGAAGCAGGAAACAGCAAGCTACCTAACACAAAATATAAATCAAAATAACAACAATATATATATATATATATATATATATATATATATATATATATATATATATCTATATTATTACAACTTCCAGCTTGGCGCGAACTCAGAACATCACACAGGCCCCTACATCCTACAGTCGTGGACAAAAATACACATTATAATAAATTTTTATATAAATCTCAACTTTTTATAAATATCTTTCTGAAATAAAGTGTACATAAATATAATGTTTTTTATGGTTTCTTTTATTACTTTCTTCGGGGAAAAATCCATGGCATCTCAATGTATGTATATTTTAATATTATATTTACGTATTTAGAAATAAGTGTGTTACAATAAGGAGCGCAGTAAATTTGATAATTCTAGTTTATAATATTCTGTAATCAGAGAAGATATTAAGAAAACTTATCAGTCTTTTTTTTTTTGAGTATAGTTTTTGTTCATATAAATTATTGTAATGTGTTAGAAAGCGGGAAAACTTATTTATTACATGCTTGATTTTTGCGCATGATCAATTTTGGATGCGTGCGAAAAATAGAGAAAGTTCTATTTGACGTTGGATTTGAGGGGGTAATGTAATTGATGACAGCTGATAAATTTTGTTTTTATATTTAAATATTTGTTCGGGATTCATTTAAGAGGTTTTTAGTCTAGTGTATCAGTCATATTTTACACAAGTTGTCCTCTAAGTTTGCGGCGCAATAAAGTCACAATCCTGCCTTATACTTGATAGGGTAGAATTTTTCTTTTTTTTTTTTTGAATATTATATGTATGTGGCGTTAATGCTAGTTTTATTTCTTTATCTAATGCCTGTTGTTTTAATATATCTGGTGCCACACACCCTACGAGGGTAGCCCTGCAGAATTGAGAGCTCAAGGAAGGTGCCCCAACTGAGTGAGTCCGGCAAAGCTACCGTGGATTGTGAACTCAATTAAATTAAGCAATAAACATCACAATTCATAGCACATATGTAGGTATGAGCCACTTATGCAGTTCTTAGGCAGACTCCTATGGGCTATGAATCATCAATCGCTCGAGTCCGTTCTCTGGTAATAAAACAGGCGACCAAGAAAAGATAAATTATTAACAACAAAGTTACTGTATACAAAATATACGAGTACAAAAGAATTAGTGTTTAATTTGGTTAATTTGGTGATGAAGGCAATCTTTCGCAATGACTACCACAAAATAAGATCTTTTGAACTTAAGCCTTATCGTCCCCAACTTGGGTTATCATTCACAGCTAAATGGCTATGATAACAATTTAACTGATAAAGGGAAAGATTTCAATGGAATATCGAATGACATAAAATTGTCTTCAGTGACAAGTCTGTGCTCTGTTTAGTGATGCATGACTGTTGATAGATTTTTAGGCGGGGGCGCTAAGAAAGGCGCCATCTTCAGTTTCCTGTTGAGCGGTCTGTTCACTAAACTATTACAGTTATGTATATACATAGTATACAGGCAAAGGTCCATTAATCATCCATCGTTAGTTAAAATAAATTTTTGAATATTATCTTCTTTCTTCATTTCAGTACCTGCAGGATTGAATCTTTAACAATACAATACGCTTTTTATATGAAGTTTGTTTGAAACTTTCAAATATCTTGAAAAATAAGCAGTTCTCGAAAATATGTTCAGATTTAAAATTTAACCATTCAATGGAGGAAATATATTAGCGCTAGAATTAGTCCCTTTCTCACCCTCCATGACCGGGTGGAGCGGGGGTAACTTCGAAATCTTAAATAGGAACCTGTATATTTTATTACTGATTCGAATTCTACTGGAAAAAGTACGTAGGATTTTTCTGAAACATTTTCTTCAACTCATGATAGATGGCACTGTAATCGATGAAATTCAATCGATTTTGCAAGACGTATGCGATAAAGAATACGTTTTCTTTGTAAATAATTAAAATTAGTTTTAGACAAATTTTATTTATTTCACAAATTTTGAATAACTGGGAAAATGTCACCTGTAGAAATGTGAATTGCTGGTAGATTACTTTTATCGTAACCCAACAACAACGACGTGTACAAAGTACAACCTTGGGTTGCTTGATTAACCTGAGTCGCTTCATTTCTGTAAGTTCCTTCGTCTCTCATTTATCAGATTGCTAGATTTCCCCTCACCCTATCATCTGTCAATTAAAGCAAGTTCTCAAAATGATGGCCTTCGACTTAAATGCAATTGTTGATCCACATTTCAAATGAGTGCAGACAACTGAGAAGTGTATCTTTTTGAATTTCGGGACAAGCATTTCTGATTCGTTCAGTTATATTTTCATGTGTTGTTGGTACTTGATTGGTACTTTGTATTTGAGGTGATCTGGCAGGCTAATTTACTAAACCAGCTCTACCGATCCAGCCATCATTGAAATAACGATAAAATAGTTCACGTGCTACCACCGAATCGTGTGCTGGACAACCATCATGTTGAAACCACATGTTCTGTCTCACTTCCAAGCTAACATCTTCAAGTAGTGCTAGCAGTTCATTTATCAAAATCTCGCGGTACATTTCACCATTCAAGTGGCCTTCAATAATGTGGAGGCCGATGAGTTTGTTCCCAATTATTCCTCACCACACGTTGACAGCCCAAGGACGCTAAAATAAAGCACGTGACTGAATCCTATCCGGAAAACGCTGAGCGTAGAGATTGCCAGCGCTATCAAGATTTCTTCCAGCTTCTCCATACACCAGAACCATTTCAATTTTCTCTTGTACAGTTAAATGCTCCATTCTGTAGTAGGTACTGTTAATAGCGTAACAGAAACATGTCTTAAATATTCGAAATATTCTTCGAACTGGATAAAATAAGTTACTCAGTTCGAAGTTATTTCTTTCTTTGGTTTATTTTGTGTTTTTTGAATTAGAAAAAATGCGAATGGAAGAAATAACACAAACGTTAAATACATACAATGTACATACAAAAAAATTTTTATAAAAATTATTTTCAACACAAAAAAAAATGGTATTAAAAGAAAAATACAATTTTTTGTTATTTGAAAGCATTCCAATGCGAAGGAAATCGCGTTGACCAAGTATATGAAGAAGGACATCCGTTCCTGGGTTATGATAATAGTATTTTCTTGATAAGTCATATTTCGTGGTGTTCTTTTTCTTAAAATCGAATTGCAGAATCATATGCACAGGTTCTCGGTACGAGAAATTGAAAAAAATTAATTTCTTCGATTACAGCGCCATCTATCATGACTTGAAAAAATGTTTCAGACAAATATTACGTACTTTTTCCAGTAGAATTCGAAACTAATAAAATACACGCACTAATTCTAGCATCCATTGAAATATTAAATTTTAAATTTGGACATTTTCTCGTTGAGATAATTGTTTTATATATAGTCTCTAGATTGCCTCTTAATCGAAATTGTTTTTCTTTATCGTAGTATTCCTTGTACGTTCACCGCTTTTAGTTTGTTTGTTCACATAGCAAATGTCACGAACTCGAAAGATATTTTTGTTTATGTAACGAAAATATTATACGCGATTCAGTTTATAACAGCCCGTTGGGAAAATGTCTTGTCTAGACTGAGAGATTTTTAAAACGCTTTTATGTTGACACTGATCTTAGTAGGCTATAAAAGACAGTAATCTTTGGTTTTTTACATTGAATTTATGATTTTAAATTTAACTTTAGTTATTTCTTATAGCAAATATTAGAACTGTAAAGAGATAATGAAGAAGTTTGGTGCTGCCTTTTTCGTTGAGGTGATAAATGATCTTACGCTGTCGTGTTAAATGGAAATTTTGATAAGTTATTAAATTAAAGAATATTATTTTCCTTTAAACGATGTTCGTGGTATTAGTTTCGAACGTTCAAGTGTAACGAAAATAAATTAGTTTTTCAAATAATATTAAAGGTTAGTTACACAAATTTATTTAACGCCGTTAAAGATAATAACGTTTATTACAAAAGCTATAAAATCTCTTGCTGCATTAATATTCATATCCTAAATACGTGTTTTGACAACTAAGTTGTCATTCTTAGCAGGTAAGAATAATAATCATAGTGTTGAACATGTGGCACAGTAAAGCAACCACGAAAATCGCGAAATACTTAAGTTTTAAGGAACTTAAATTTGCGTTCCTTATCCTTCTTCAGAAATGACAGAGATGTGTTAGTTCTTATGGCCTCTTCTTATATTTACTCTAAGAAGTCATACAAGCAGGTATAGGGAATTAGATCCCCGCAAATGCCTTAGGTGTTATTTATTTCTTAATTATACAAATGCTTTCATATATGTCAAATCCCCTCAGATTGTTTACATTTTTAATTTTTTTTTTAATTTTAGACAATTTACCATAATGTTATGATTTGTTTCTAACGCATGACAGACAAAACTCGATTTTTCAGGTCTACTGAATTATACTGGGTATATTTTTTATCTAGAAATTTTTCTTGAAAATTTTATTATATAACCCCCCACAAATTCCATATCATTACTTTTACGAAAAAAGTATCTTTTAAATATGTTGAAAAAAATACATGACGCTATTTAAGACAAAAAAATTAGTTGGCCTCGCATTAAAAGAGTGAACTAAAAAATTGTTTTGTGTGTTTTAACGGAAAAATAAAAATGTCTTAATATAAAAAATTAGTACAAAGGTATTTTTAATAATATAAAATATTATTAAAAATCTGGTGTGAAGAACACAAATACAGGTTTACTATTAATATTTTTTGTGAACGTGTCCGAACATATCCCTCCCCAGAGACGCAGATACGTATTTCGCCTTTCTACAGGCTCATCGGTACGCCCCTGCTGGAGAAAGGATAATAATAATAATAATAATAATATAATAATATATTTACTCATTTTAGACACAAACTTAGTGTATATGAGTCGTCACAATAAAAGAAAATACAATACTAAAGGACCAAACTGCCATTAGTCATACAAAAAATTACTTAATACTTAAAGAAATATATCACGTATATCACAAAAAAACAATGAAGTCTGTAAACCATTTGCTTACTATTCCTCCAGGAAATCTTTAACTGAGTAGTAACACTTACGTAGGAGATAATGCTTCACAGTTGATTTAAACTTTCCCATGTCACGCACATCTTTTATTTCCGATGGAAGTTTATTATATACAATCTGACCCGCATATGCCGGTGATTTCTCAACGCTCGCCGTTCTATGACGATCAGTTCGCAACAAGTGCCCATAACTTGTCGATAATTATGTGCCCCACAATTCTGGCTGTCTAAATTGCCCCTTATGTATTCAATACACTTGTATATGTATATACATGGCAACGTTAATATTCGGCCTCTCCCAAAAATCGGTCTACAAGATTCGTCACTACGTAAATTAAAAATTAACCGCAAAATACGTTTCTGATGTACAAAAACACGTTTGCAATTTACAGAATTACCCCACAGAACAGTATTATATGAGAGAACCGAATACACCAAAGCATAGTACACATCTATCAAATAATTTTTATGAAGACTGTATTTCAATTCAAGTATTGCGTAGTAGGCACTATTAAGTCTACCACACATATAGTCCACGTGCTCGCACCAGGTCAAATGCTCGTCGATGAATACAACCAAGAACTTTATGTTCTCAAGAACACTCAGTTTATCACCATTAGGGAAAGCAAAACTATCACTTATTATACCTTTTCGTTTGTAAAATTTAACACATGCACATTTACTAGTGTTTAACAAAAGACAGTTTGTGAAGCACCACTCACTAAAAGCTGTCAAGATTTGCTGCACCTTTGATAACAGATCCCCTTCATTATCAGAAATCACGAGCATTGAAGTGTCATCAGCAAACATTACCAGTCCATCTGGATTAACATGTCTAGGTAAGCAGTTTATAAACATTATAAACAATATCGGCCCAAGCACTGATCCTTGCTGAACTCCAAGCTCAAATTCTCTTGATGTTACATTATCCAGCCTAACAGGCATTGTTCTATTGGTGAGATATGAATTCATCCATGCAAGAACCCCACCCCTTATACCCAACGCGTAAAGTTTTTCTATAAGGAAGTCGTGACGAACAGTATCGAATGCAGCCGTTAAGTCAAAAAATAATCCTAATCCATACATTCCCTTATCAATCGCCTTATAAATTTTGTCAGCAAAGTTGTATGTTGCAGTAGCAGTGGAAAAGCCCATGCGAAATCCATGCTGCGCATCACTCAACGCACTGTTCATAGTTAGGAAATTAGTAATCCTGTCAGACACAATTCTCTCCAGTATCTTAGAAAATCCATTCAAAACAGACACAGGCCTGAAATCCTCAATAGACAGCGAAGATTTCCGCTTATGAACTGGCACTACCAAAGACTTCTTAAACACAACCCGAAACGTACAAGTATCCAGAGAGAGATTAAATAAATATTGCAATGGCCGCACTAGAAACTCCAGGGAACACTTAATCAGTGTTGTTGGAATACCACCATTGCCAGAGTGATTTTTTAGCCTGAGGATAGCTCTTGATATTTCCTCATGGCCAATCTCATCAAAGAAAAGAGAGCCAGACCCGGACCCATCCGATGTACAGGCCAGAGGTAATCCCATCGAGTAACGCTGTATCATTTTATTTCTAGCGTCACCACTAAAGTACTCCCCAAAAACTTCACTTCCACATCCAGGAGCCATTACATCCCCGTCCTCGTCTCTCAGAAGCGGTTGCCCGTATTTATATATCTTCAGACATATTCACAAAAAAGAACCACATCGCCATATCACAGAAATTATCCAGACCGAGCGTAGAAGTAAAGTCAGCGCTGCCTGTTGTCAGACAGCCGAAGTACCTCGGCCTGTCCACATAACCAATGCGAACCAACGACGCCCACAAAAAATATTAATGTATGTTTCAATTATTCTGATAAAAAATTAGTATTTATTTTTTGTATTTAAGGGCTTTTTCGGGATCATTGTCTATAAGCCCACTGTATATATTTTTTAAAAGTTGATTTTTAGTGCATGTTTAAGTGCGTATTCTGAATGTTTTTGGTGCATATCTGCATGTATATTTTCAAGTTTGTTAGTGCATAATTATCTTAAGCCTAGTCATTACATATACCGGGTGTATTTTTTAACTTGAAACTTTCAAATATCTCGAAAAATAAGCAATTTGCGAAAAAATGTCTAGATTTAAAATTTAATAATTCAATGGAGGAAATTAGTGCTAGAATTAGTCTCTGTCTCTCCATCCATGTAGGTGGAGCCGGGTAACTTTAAAATCTTTTAAAAACGAGAACTCGTGTATTTTATTACAGATTCGAATTCCACTGGAAAAAGTACATAGCATTTGTCTGAAACATTTTTTTAATTCATGATAGATGGCGTTGTAATTAATGAAATTCAATTTCTCGCACTGAGAACCTATGCATACGATTCTGCAATACGTTTGCAATAAAAAATACGTTTTCTTTGTAAATAATCGAAATTAATCTTAGCAAAACTTTATTCATTTTACAAGTTTCGAATAACTAGGAAAATGTCACCTGTAGAAATGTAAATTGCTGGTGAATAAATTACTTTTGGCGAGCAGAATTAAAAAAAAAAGTATTTCATCCATTACAGCGCCATCTATCATGAATTAGGAAAAATGTTTCAGACAAATCCTACGTACTTTTCCTAGTAAAATTCGAATTTATTATTATAAAATAAACGGGTTTCTATTTAAGATTTCATAGTTACTCCCGCCCCACCTACATGGAGGGAGAGAGGGACTAATTCTAGCACTAATGTATTTCTTCCATTGAATTATTAAATTTTAAATCTGAACATTTTTCCGTGAACTGCTTATTTTTCGAGATATTTTAAAGTTAAACACCTGGTATATGCGATATGTTCTTTATAACAGGCTATTATCGAGCGTTTTGTTTGGCCCATATGTTTCAATTTACAACCGCGGGAATTAATTAAATATACTCGATTTATGATTCATATATAATTTATCATTTGTATTTCCCAGAAAAGATTTGATAGAGTTTCCGGTAAACAAAAAGATCATGTGTTTGTCATATCATCATATTACGAGAAACCTAAATAGGGTTCTTGAAGAACAGGGTCTTCAAGTTGCTTTTAGGTCCGGAAACTCAGTCAAATCTCTTCTGAGAAACACAAAAGATAAATTAGATATGAATGAGAAATCAGGTATATATAAAATTAATTGCCGCGATTGTAAATTGAAATATATTGGTCAAACGAATCGCTCAATAATAACCCATTATAAACAACATATTGCTATGAAATTAGCTTTGAGTGAAAATTAAAAATAGAATGAATAATGTATAAATTAATTAAATATAACTGGAGAAGCAAAAATAAATTAAAAAGAAATCAAATGAGGTTGTGTATTTTAAATGCACCTCGTATATAATATTTTAATGTAGTATTAAAATTTTAGATGTATTTTTCCAAGAATTAATAGGTAAACAAGTAACGTTACAAGTATTAACAAGTATTAAAATTTTAGATGTATTTTTCGAAGAATTAATTGGTAAACAAGTAACGTTATCGCAAAAAATAGATTGCATGTCGATGCGAAATTCACATCAAGCTTTGATACAAAATAATACAAATCTGTATAAAAACAAATTTGTATCTGTATATGCATGGACACACAGTACGTATTTACCAGCTTTTGCTTCAACTACCAGACGCATGCGTTTCTGTGTAACCACTTTGTCAATGATAGATTTACGAAGCAAAAGACTGTAGTACACTTGCGGTCAAGTAGTAAGTTTTGTCCTATCCGAAGACAACAGATAACCTCTTGCCATCTGACATGCAATCTATTTTTTGCTATACTACGCCACCTGGCGACGAGTTAATGGACTCACAGTAATATGCGTATTTTTCTTCTTTATCAGAAATAGCTTCGCTATTCGAGAAGAACACTTTGCACCGGCGTGGTCGGTTTTGTCCGTCAGATGGCAAGAGGTTATCTGTTGTCTTCGGATAGGACAAAACTTACTACTTGACCGCAAGTGAACTACAGTCTTTTGCTTCGTAAATCTATCATTGACAAAGTGGTTACACAGAAACGCATGCGTCTGGTAGTTGAAGCAAAAGCTGGTAAATACGTACTGTGTGTCCATGCATATACAGATACAAATTTGTTTTTATACAGATTTGTATTATTTTGTAAGTAACGTTATGTCAATAAATTTTGGGATAATTTGATTATTAAATGCTTAGAATGTAAGTAAATTAATAAAACATGCTATACACACCAGAAATATCATAAAAGGATATTAAATCATCTTTTCTGTATACAGTAATAACGCTAGTAAGCATATTAATTTCCAATTCATTATATTGTTATAAATAACTTTGTCAAAATGGATGCATTAACGAAAGACGTCCAATGCTACTTTAAAAAATAAGAGAAATTAATTATATAAGCCTTACAAGCGGAAGATCTGGATGAGTAACATCTAACAACAAGAATATCAGTAACAAGAAGTAAACAAACAGCATAAAATATAAATAAAAATAATTAATGCAGTATTACTATGTAAACAAAACAACAAAATCAGAGACGCATGCTCAATGACGATAACGTGAATGTATGACAGGCATACGAGTAAAAGCAAAGGACAAGACGACACCACATGCACAAACAAGGGAAGAAACAGAAAGAAAATACTACGGGAAAAGAGTACTACCTAGAAAATTTTCCAAGTAAAGCTAGCAAGACTGAACTAGAAATCGACGCTGTTCTTAAAAGTTCAATATTCCACAATAAAAATTTACAAATTTCTAAATTGCAACAAAAAGGAAAAATATATAGACAGGGAGACAACGCAGAGAGATGGAAAAATAAAAATTACCGATAATAAATAAAAATTCTGCGTTGAAAATATTAAATAACTGTGAAAATGAGAGAAAACAGAAATAAATTATTTGGAGAGGTAATCGAATTCTTAGAGGAAAGGAACGCTGAGTATAAAAGCGAAAAAGCACCGCAAAATATAAGATTCACCGATATATTTTCGAATTAATCAGTTTAATTTTGACGGTTATTGATTTCAAAAATCTCGATTAGAATATAGTATATAATCTAAAAATTTAAGCCTATTGGCATTAAATTTAAGTAAGAATAAATAAAAGCTTAATTTCATTTTAATAATTAATATTGTTATCCTCATTATTTTTATCATTATTATAAAAGTTAAATAATATACCAGGAGGAGTTCAAAAATTTGGTCTGCACAATTTAACTTTGGGTAAGTAAAATTTTATACACGATAAAAACTGGAGCATATAGAGTTAGTTAAATTAGAAAGTGCATGTGGACCATTATTTTAAATATTAAATTAGTCACAGATACACGATTAAAGTGTATCTTAGGCCAGATATCCGAGTTTGATGAAGAGGAAGTAGTTTTCTCTGAATATTCTCGAAATATCTGTTCTGTTTTAAAATCTTAAATTCAAAACGTTCAGCGATAGGGGCGAAAATAAGAAAATACTTATACAGTGTAGATAAGCATCCTATTCTGCAGGGACTCGTTTTCCACTTAAATAGGCGCTGAATAGTACACTCGCTTTGTATAAAGTTATCAGTAGAGACCAGAGAGATCAACATTTCGGTTAGAGATAGAATTTGAGTACTAATCTTAGCATTTGGAGGTCAAATACCCCCTTTTGTGAGTCTTAAGAGTCTTTATTTGCGATTCATTTTGAATCAGAATTAAAACTCCAATACTATCCGTGTATGACTCACTAAAGAATATTTGTATATTAAAATTGAATTGATAGGTTAAGATATAGGTTAAGAATGAAATATTTTATGTTACAACAAAAATGAGATGTGAAAATACGAGCGAACAATAAAATATTTTTAAACAATAACCTCTTGTTGTATTATTTCTCTGCATTTACTTTAGACGCTAGGCCTAGTTGTGCAGAACCAAAAAGATATCCCTGAGATACCCAAAGAATAGTAACTGCTCACACAAACATTCATTTAAATAATAAAAATTCAGAAGCAAAGTTCACAGCAATATATCCCATATTAAATCCAATACATTGGAAAAAGCGAGTGTTACGCGTCATGCGCTAGAAACTAATCACGACATTGCGGCACATGCTTAAAACTAATTCAAAATATAAACAATCCGATGAAATTGGACGTATATGAAAGCATTTGTATAATTATAAACGAAAGTAAGACCTGCAATATCGACAAGGATCCAATTCCCTATACCTACTTGTACAATTCTTAGAATAGATATAAGAAGAAGCCGTAAGAACGAACACGTTTAGTATACGAATATTAATGTGATAAGGGGTTTTATACTTTTATAAAGTTTTTACTCAGCCGTAGTCTCCAAAGAAAGTCTTTTCAATAACGATTATATTTTAAATAGGAATTGTAACTTGTTATTATAACTATGTGGTTCGTTCGTATAAAAAATTTATTTATACTTATGTTTTATTATTTTAGAATTAAGAGACAAGATACTTCAGTATGCTATCCAGACTTAGGTTGTTTCGAGTCTTCTGGCCCTTTTGGTTACTTGGATATGTTGCCAAGCACCCCAGAGGAAATAAGCACGAAATTTCTTCTTTATCCACTTAGCAGTAATAGACGAAGAAGTGGATCGCAGCCCACTGAAGTGCCATTTGGTAATATTTCCGAAGCGTTCGCTTGGTCGAAAAAAGGATTCAACAGTAGTCTGCCGACAAAAGTTATGATCCACGGCTTCGGAAGTGATTGCTCTCATATTTGGGTTTACGAAATGAGAAGTGCTTTATTAACTGTGGTAAGTTCATTTCGAGGATATAAAGTAGAAACGTTTTGTACTAAAAAGTTGTTTCAGGAAGATGTGAACGTTATATGCGTTGATTGGGCTAATGGTGCCATTTTGCCAAACTATGTGAAAGCAAGCGCAAACACACGATTAGTTGGGAAACAATTGGCGATATTTCTGAAAGGCCTTATCGATAATATTGGTCTTCAATTAAGAAAAATGCATTTAATTGGATTTAGTTTGGGTGCACACGTAGCTGGTTTTACTGGGGCGGAATTGGGCAATTTGAGCAGAATCACAGGTATGGCAGTAAAGATTTTGAGATATTAGTTTTTATGAAATTATCTTGGTTTTGGATAGGTTTAGATCCTGCTGGTCCATTGTTTGAATCCCAGGATCCACGCGCCAGGTTAGATCAAAGCGATGCGGATTTTGTAGACGTAATACACAGTAATGGTGAAAATTTAATTCTTGGTGGGCTTGGTTCCTGGCAACCAATGGGCCATGTCGACTTTTATCCGAATGGTGGGAGAATGCAAAAGGGCTGCTCACATCTATTTGTAGGAGCTGTAACGGACATAATATGGTGTAAGTAATTTTTTCCGATACAAAGCATAAAATATATCTTGCAAGTTTTTCCATATCTAAGATGATTTAATGGTTGAATTTTTTTGGTATTCTTTTGTTATTTTAGAAAAGGTAGTAATTTTTGAAATTTTTCTTGAGTGAAAAATTTACTGAAACAAATCTGGAGGAGTGGGACTTCATAAGATACTGTATTACAAAGATGTATATTTACACTTGAATAGTCGCCTGAAATGAAGACTTTTAGAGTTGTAGACGCAGACACCAAACACCTTTTATATCAAAACTAAAATATAATACATATAATGTAATGGTTTCTCAGGAGGATGCAGTTTTGTAAATCAATGAAAGAAAAATTTCAGAATGATTTCAGACTTTTTAAGAACGTATTACTTACGTCGTCGTTTCACAATTCTTTCACAGTTAGATATTGGGGAAAGCAAAATTAACACCGAAGTTTATCATCACTTTTTTATTGATGGTATTTTAACAGGAAATAAATATCTTAAATTACTCAGGTCTTAAATTCCACCAGTGGCTTAAAGTTTTATCGATATTGATATGCAGGCAATACAGCTTCAACAATATGGATACTCTGCTCATAATAAATTGCTTGTACAAAATTAGCTAAACGAACAGCTTTCTAATCAATTGATATGTATCCACTCTAATCGAATTTGTTGGTCACCCCAGTCATCTGATTTGTCTCCGTTGGGTTTAGTTTGCTGGAGTCACTTAAAACAAACAATTTGCTGTCCCAAACGGGCGAAACTTTGGATAAACTGGATTATAAAATTATATACATTGCGAATAGTATAACTGCTTAAACTTTGGTTAATGTCAAAATCATTTTTATGATCGCTGATAGTATTTTAAAATAATAAGATAAAACAGATATCAATAATAAATCAGGAGTGTATAAATTATATTGTAATGATTGTAAAAGTGTATATATAGGTCAGACTGGTCGAAGTTTTATTATACGGGTAAAAGAACACATGAGGTCATATAAACTAAAGAAGACAGATTCAACATTCGCAAACCATCTTATTACAGAAAGGCATACATTTGGTTATCGTAAAATATTGCATTTGGCCGAGAAAAGTCGTAAATTAAATCTTTTAGAGGCCCTAGAAATTTTTAAAAGCCGAAACAACACAATAGATATCGTTTTAAACGACCAGTTGGATCTTATATATACACCTCTTTTCCAATGTTGTATATAATAGTTAAGTATATAGTAGTAATTTTAAATAACATCATAAACCACCCCCATATATTTTTGTGTCATTTATAAGTTCTATGTAGGCCTGTATCTTTTGCAGCTTGATAATGACATTGTATGTCGAAACCGCGGTCACGATTATATGTGAATAAAGTGGTACCTATAACAAAGTTATTGGTTTATTTTATCTTATTATTTTCAAAATTAATTACCACAAAGTTACGGCTACCAGTATTAATTTTCTTAAAGAAAGTATTTTATTTATTTTTCGAATTCGTTTACTTTTTTCATATAGCATTCTATTCTTTTTAGTTATTTTATTATATTTATTCAAATAAATTTACCTGTAATATATTATTAGTCAGTTTTCCATCTTCTACCGTTGCACATAAGAAAATGTTTATATTTATGTAATCATAAAATTTATTTTTATCATTCTTTATAATTCTGGCATTTCAATGAATTAAATTTAAATACTTCACAGACCTACTCTTGTCGCAAAAAAACATGCCGGAAAACTTCAATCAAATTCTTTGCTTAAATAGTTAATTTTATTAAAAGCCGACCTTTACAGAACAGACTACTTACTAAACTTTGCTATGAAATGGGCGAACATACAAATCTCTTTTTTACATACAGGAATTAGATGGTTATCGCGAGGGAAAGTGTTAACCCGGGTATTGGAATTGCGAGATGAATTAATAATATTTTTCCAGGATAAACAAACGCTGTTTTTATTGTGTTTACAGAATAATGAATGTATGTTGTTGGCTTACTTAGCTGATGTATTTTCGCATTTAAACGACCTGAGTGTTAATTTACAAGGACGTGATAAAAACATTTTATCAATAACAAACGAAGTTGCTTTTCATTAAGAAGCTTGATATCCAAATTACTCGCCTTCAAAGCAACAATTTGGATATGTTTCCACTCACTTCGGATTATATTGACAAAAACTTGAATGAACGAGACGCTATTATTCACCACAGTTTGGATTGCATGAAGATGCATTTGCCTCAGTTGACGGAGTATTTCCCGGAAGATAAAAATGATTTCTCGAAGAGATGGGTACTAAATCCGTTTAGTAAAAACGTTGTTGACGTTGTTAGGTTACAAGTTACGATTTACGACCAGCTCATCAAAATGTCTGCCGACAAAACGCTACAACTGCAATTTACATCTGAAGATAAGTACGATTTGGCTTGTTCATCAAAATGAATATGAAAATTTAGTCACAAAAACACTGAAAATATTAATCCTTTTCGTCTTATTTCAGTGAAAAGGGTTTTTCGTCTATGGTTGCGCTAAAAACTAAATACAGGAATCGCCTCTTATCATTTGAAAACAATTTGCTTTTGTGAGATCCACATATGGAGAAACTTTTGAATGAAAAATAAATGCAACCATCACAATAATTTCTTTTCTTTACATGTGTAGTTATTGTAAGTAAAATGTTTACAATAAATGATTTTTTCTCATAAAATGATTTTTCATTATTGTTTAGTCTACTTCACGACCCCTTTTTAATATAACCGCGATTCCTAGGTTGAGAAACTTTGCGCTGAGATATCATCTTCGCACATAATTATTTCATAATTTTCTTCTTTTCCATCGATTGCCATTATCTTAGTATTCTTTGTATCTTCTCCATTTTTACTAATTTTATGGTTTTCCTCCATTTATTACTTGATTTTAGTATATTTTCTTTTCCTTCTATTATTTGTACTATGCATGAAACATTGGATCTGCATTGGCATTAGATTTTTAGAGCCCATTGTTACCTTATGGGTTTTGTCTTTGCACTGTTTTAATATTTTATTCATATAACGGATGTTCAGACAAGTCCGTCATCAAGTTGGTTTTGGACAAAAAAAATCGTATGTCTAACTTAAGTCTCTTGATTTATATTAAATTTTGAATGTCAAATGTCTGTCAAAAATTGTCAGAATCTGATATCAAAAATATCATTGCGAGTTTTTGCATTTCAAAATGGTATTTGATAATGTATGCAAAGTATTCATACTTGAATCGCATTTTGGAAAGGTTCGATGGAAGAATTTCTCAGCTTCCTATTGGATTATAATACTTTTCAGAAGACATTTAAATCGTTTAATTAGTTTGAACAGCAGACATTAATTTCCTTCAAGATCTTGTGATCTTACGCCGTGTGATTTCTTTCTATGGCCTTTATTAAAAAATTACATTTATCAAGTACCAGTGCAAAATTATATAGATCTGCAAGATAAAATTATACAGAAAATTAATGATATTAGATATAGTCCCATACTACAAAACATATTTGACAGCATTAACAGGAGATCCCAGAATGTCTGGAGGAACGTAATGGACAATTTGAACATATTCTGTAATTTATTACGCTAAATTTTATTGTAAATTAATTATTCTTGTAATCCAAGATCATTACTTGACTAATTTCGGTCAATTAATATGGCATTTTAATGAAATTTCAAGTGATGTATTAATTACTGGCAGACGGAAATATTTGACATTAACATACATTTCCGAATACAATAACCTACAAAACTGTGTTAAGTAAATGCAAATGGATATATCGTTCCATCGTACTCGATATCAGACATGGTTTCAAATATCCACAGATAACCTTGACGCCGAATTTTTCTGAATACCCGATATATTACGAAAAGTATTGGGCTAAACTATCGCTTTGCTTCAGTCCTTTTCCCATTTTGGACTTATTGGAAGTCCTTTCTTTTATTTAACCTATTTACGCCCAACTTTTAAAAATTAAAAATAAAAAGTTTTTTTTTAATGAAACGTTTTTAATTGAAGCAAAATAATGCGAAAATACAAAAATTTATTCATTTTTTATGAAAATAACGTAAATATAGCTTGTCCTAAATATAGGACACTGGCACTTACACATATCAACCGTACTATAGGTGAAATCAAGACGCAGATTATTTTTTGTGGTAAGGAATGAAGCATTCCTTGCAGAGTGTCACATCACATTTGACGCAAAATGAAAGAGGTTTGGATGAACAGTTTTTTCTTTGACATCTTCGCTGTTTCTCTCTTTTTTCCATAAAATTATCTTGATTGCCATATCTTACATCTTCGAAAACTTTTGCTGCAGACGTTCTCGGCCTACCGACAAACGGTTTTTGAATAATTTTCATGTATGGTAGGGCAACAGATCGTCTGTAGTCTAGCAAACTCAAATCAATATCGTTAACTAGCTTGTAAACGAGCCATGAGTTTACCATGACCATATCAATACACCTAATAAATAGAGGCCAGTACCATTTCTTGGCTCTAATATTTGTTGCATACTTGCCCACCAACCAGTCATGTTGATCCACTCCACCCATGTAAGAGTTGTAATTCTTCAACAAAAGCGGTTGTGGTATGCTTCGCTTTTCTTTAGCCTTTCGATCCCACCTGCCTGCTTTATGGAGAGGTTCTACTGAATCGAAATTGGTGGCAATTGTAACGCACTTGTTATCATTCCATTTCACAATAAGTATTTCTGCATTTGTATCGAATCTGTAATCATACGAGCCTCGTTCTTCTTTTCCAAGAGATTTGGAATCTTTTAAAGGGCATGAAGATAATCTATTCTCCCTTAAAGTTCCAGTCGCACGGAATCCTAGCTGTTGTAGATGAATGAGTAAGTCTCTACTTGTAAACAAGTTGTCAAAATATATCTGATGACTTGCGGGTTCTGATACACAATCTAACATATCAAGTACTACCCTGGATCCTAAGGCCAAATCTTCACGATCATTTTTTGCAATTGATTTTCCAGTATACAGGTCAAAGTTATAGCAATATCCACTAACGCCACAAAGAGCCCACAATTTATAGCCAAATCTAATAGGCTTTCCACGTATAAATTGCTTTAGGCCATGATGTCCATAATATTTGACAATCATTTCGTCGATTGCTAATTCTTTCTCAAATACGTGAAATTTTTTAAAGTTTTCGTTTATCATTTTTAGCAAAGGTCTAACTTTGAATCCTCTATCATCCTTGTCTATTACCAAGTTATCGGCAAAATGTATATATTTTTTTATTTTTAAATATTCATTTCTGGAGATACAGGCCTTGACAATATTTATACCAAGATCCTCTTCCTCGCTCCAATAATTTCTCTCAGATGGCAATTGATGATATCCGCTGAACAATAAAATACCTACAAACGATTTTAGTTTGTCTATTGTGACGGTGAAATCTTGATCATTTTTTCTTCTAGCATATTTCAGTGTTTCGTTAACAAGTAATCAAAAACGGTGTCAGGAAAATATTCTTCAAATATTTGAACTGGCGATTTTCCCGCTAGACGATTTTTAAGATTATCTCTATTTGTAGTGGCTGTTTGGAGTGTATCTGGCAATTTTGTGTAAACGGGTTTCACCTTTTTCCAGGAAAATGTTTGTTGAGTAAGGCAACGTCTTTTCTTAGGTCTCTTTGCGTTGACATGAGTATTTTCAGCAGATGAACAACCAGGTAAACTTACTTCTTCTTGCTCATATGTTTCTGGAGCCTCAGAACTAAGAGGTAATTTATATTGCAGTACAAGTTCTCCTGGTACATCACAGACTTCCACATTTCCTAAGTTGTTATCATCAACGTCATCTTCATCAGTTAGTTCATCTGGTTCTGGTGGAAGAATGACTATATCGAGATCTTCAGATGTCATAAATGTAGGATCATTTACAATATCCTCGACTTCACGTAACGACAATGCTCTTCTGTACATCTTTTGAGTAAATATATGTATATGTATAAAAATTTCTAAACTAATAGAATAACATATCAATATAACACCACGCAATAAAAAATTTTCACATAATATATTTAGTTGACATACAATGTAGAAATGAATTGTGCGAAGCAAGAGACAAACTCAAAATACTAAAATAACGCAACTGTAAATTTTTTTATAATGCCAACATACAATACACAATACAGAAAATACTGAACAGTGCGTGGCAACAGACAAACTCGAAATATGAAATAAAAGAAGATTGTAAATTTGATAACGCGAAGTACCAGTGTCATATAAATAGGACAGCCATAGTAGACCATCTATATTGTGAAGTTTCTAAATATATTTTTTTTAAATATCTGTGGCAACAGCTTTGGTGAACTCTGAACGGTGAATCGAGTGAATAGTATAGTAAATGTTCGTTATACCTTTTTTTAATATGATTTACAAACATATATATAACGTTATAAAAACGTCGTTTTGGGATTAAACGTAAGGATTAAAAAAATCTTTTTAATGGTACAAACTATATATGGTCAAACACGTCTTAAAAGGCTTAATGGGATTCCACCTAACGAAAAAAAAAACTATTTTGAAAATACAAGTTATATACAGACCAAGAAAACACCTGTTTTTATACTGTCCTATAAATAGGACGCTGGGGTATAATGGGTTAAACCTCTCCAATAACTGTTGTGTATATATTTTTGTTTACTTTCAAGTTTTTTATTAATCTTAACTTCTTCCAAAACTTCCCTCATTTTCTATTTTGGGACTGTGTCGAGTGCTGCTTTTAAGTCGACAAATAAACATAAATAACAAAAAACATGTAAAAATCAAATATGCTGCATCTGTAATTTATTAATAATGTCATAAATATTATATTAAAATTGTATTATGCGAGGGCGATTTGTAAAGTAAGTTCCGCTTGATTAGTAAAAAAAAAATACATGAACGAGTTTTTATTATATACAACTTAAAGATATTACTTTCAGCTATTTTTCTACATAGTTGCCATTAATATTGAGATACTCATATTTGTTATAGCGATAAGCCAATTTTTTAATGCCCTCTTCATAGAACTCTGCCGCCTGTGAATTAAGCCATGCTGTAACACTGTCTTTCAGTGTTTATTGTGGTCCACCGTTCTGTAAAATCTACAAGAAGGAGTTAAGGCGACCCCACTGCATTGACTACCTCTTCGTTTCAACGACGACATAGGCGACCCAAGTCTTATCACCTGTTAGGATATGTCTGAGAAAATTTTCACTTTAAACATCGTAAAGTTAGTGCCGATCCCATTCTCGTGTTTTTTGGTCTTCGGTAAGAAGTTTTGGCACCCATTTTGGCACCCAGTGAACAAAATTTGTGTTAACCTAGATGTTTAGTAACAACCTCGTACAAAACTGTACTTGAAATCTAAAGGAAAAAGGTACTCAGTTCTGTGTTTGTGAATCTTTAATTTTCACGAACTTTTCTTCGACATTACCACAAGTTCGCTCATCACAACAGTTGTTCTCCACTCCGTTCTCCATCATGGACATTAGTTCGTAATTCTCGAAAGATACGGCACCACCTTCTAACTATACTCACTCATGACATTTTCACCATAAACACAACAAAGTTCACGAAGAATCTGAGCCTTCATGTTCTTTGGACACAGAAATCGAATAACAGCGAGATTTTCAATTAAAGCAGTCATTTCAAACGGCCAAAATAGCACGAAAGAATGTTCGAACGATTCTCTCACTAGGACTGCTAGACTCACACTGAACCAGACTACACCGTAGCGCTGCGATCGCGCCGATGTCCCCACCCTTCCGGTCAAAAGGCGGAAACGGAACTTATTTTACGAATCACCCTTGTAGATTATCATTCTAATCGCTTTTGGTGAGTGAAAAGGAACACTTAATCAACTACTTCGATCATTACTTAGTAATGTAATCAAATGTAATACGTTCCTTTATTCGTATTTGGCACCCTACTGAATATTTTTAGAATCGAGTATTTATTTAGTATGAGAATGCGAACAATTTGAATTATAAATACATTGTCCTAAATTCTAATTGTGTTGGAGAAGAGATAAATTCGACAGAACTCGAATTTACGAGGTTGTATTTGTAATTTAAATTATTCACACCCTGATAAATAGCAAATATTTTATGCTTGAAAAATTTTGGTGATTAAGCAAGAATAAATTTTAGATAACCTTTTTTTCGTAATCACAATAAATCGCTTATTGACAGTAGTAACGACATAATTAACGAAAACAAATATATGAGACGGAGTAAAAATGCAGAGTACCAGAATGTAGCCATGGGATTATTTAAACTTTTAGCAATTTTTAAAACATTTTTATGATTTCTACCTTGTTACATTATTACGTAATTTGCGAGTAACATAAAACGAAAGTTCTTTAACATTTCGAATACTTGTACTTTCGGATATAAAACTGTACGTATTTTTTGTGATGTTTTCATTCTTTGGTTTAGATAATTATATATACGAGGGTAAGTCAATAAGTCACAAATGATAAGAAAAAAATAATTTACCATGATAATCACTTGGCAACTATTTTATTTTTCAATAAAATTTCCACCAATGTTGATGCACTTATCCCATCGTTTTAACAGCCCCCAATTCCAGCTGCACAAAATACTATTGGTTGCTGTCTCATCCACAGAAGGACTTCGTGTTGAACGTCTCATTATCTGCCAAGCATTTGCCTTCAAGATGTTGTTTTAGTTGACCAAACAGATAAAAATCGTTTGGGGCTAGGTCTGGGCTGTATGGTGGATACTGTAGTACTGACAGGTCTCGCGTTATAATGATGAAACAGTACACCTCTGCGCAATAGGCCTGGATGTTTTCTATGAATGGTAGTTCGAAGCTTGAAAAGAACATCAGAGTATAACAGAGCATTCACAGTTTTCCCTTTTTTTTGTACGGGTATCACTCCTTTGCAACCCTAAAACAGTGTAAGCATGACCTTACCAGCCATGGGTGTAACTTTGAATTTTTTTCTGGTGGGTGAAGAAGGATGTTTCCAATGCATTGACTCACGATTTGATTCAGGTTGGTAGTGATGCATCTAAGATCCATCACCATTGATTATTCTGTCAAGCATATCAGTAGCATACTGCAAAAGATATTGCAAGGACAGGCTCATTCGATTTTTTTTTACATTCCTCGGTCAGTTGTCGGAGGAACCAACGTGCCCACACTTTCCGGAAATTCAAACGATCATACATTATGCTGCATGCTATACTTTGTATTACGCCATACGCGTTTGTGACTTAATTATTGACTTTTCTTCATATATTAACATGAAATAACGTAAAATTAGTTTCGAATACGCCTCACGTTGAATGACAATAAGGTTCAGAAATATAAGAATGGAAAAAGATTTGTTTGCTTCACATAATAATATGAAATAACGTCACGCGTTGTTGGAGCCAAAACTAATTCGTAATTAAATCGTAAACTTAATACAGATCTCACTTTTATAAACTTATAATAATGAGTACTTTTAAAAGGAAATTGAATTTCCATCCAACTTAGGTTTATATTCACACATTTTCTATTTTTCTTTTGTTCTTTTTTGTTTGTAATATAAATATTGTCACACAAAACCCTGACTTTATTTTAAGTTTACTTTAAACAAACTGTAATTATACTATTTAAACTATTGTGAAATTCTAAATCTTAAGTATTATTTAAAAACCTGCACAAATCTTTTCGACAATCTTATCCTGTTTCGATTGAATAAATTGTCTGCGACATGTCAAACTACTAAATGTTTCCTTATTTCAAATATAAGGTCTTCAATTCACGGTCGTTTGTACGAGGGTCAACTTTTATATTTTATCAAAATCTGGGAAGAAAACAGAATTTTTGGGAACAAAATATTTTATTGTTTTTCAAAATATTCGCCTTTATGGTCTATACATTTTTGCATGCGCACGAACCAGTTCTGAAAATATTTTTTCTACTCTGAAGGTTGTATCTCAGAAATATGGGTTTCAAAGGCTTCGACTGCTTCTTGAGGTGTTGAAAATCGCTGTCTGCGCATTTTTTGTTTCACAGTTGGGAACAAAAAGAAATCATTCGGCGACAAGTCAGGTGAAAATTGACAATGAGGCAATATTTCAACACTTTTCTCCTTCAAATAGTCAACTGTTAAACGTGCTATATAGGAACTCGCATTGTCGTGATGAATAATAATGCGACGTTTTCGGTTGTTCTTCCTGATTTCATCTATAACTTTTGGCAAACAAATTACTGTATACCATTCAGCGTTAACAGTTTTTCGATCTTCTAAAGGAATTGTTGCGATGTGTCATGTACAGCCGAAGAAACAAGCGATAATTTTCTTGGAAGTGCTCCTTTCACGAACAACTTTTTCGTACGGTTCGTCTTGGAACACCCGTACAGTAGATGCTTGGTTTCCGGCTCATACGCATATATCCATGTGTCGTCACCTGTGACGATGTTGCATACGGATTTTGCGGTTCCTACGTCGAATTTTTTGCGCATCTCTTTACACCAATTGGCACGAGTTGCTTTCTGTTCTTCGGTCAAGTTATGTGGAATCCATCTGAAACATATTTTTTTTTACAAATAAATGTTGATGTAAAATCGAATGAACTGCAGTCTGCGATACGCCAAGAGATGCCTCTACCTCACTTTAAGTCACCTGTCGATCGTGTTCTATCATTTTCCGTACAGGATCGATGTTTTTTAGAATCGCAACAGTTTTTGGTCGACCTTTACGTGATTCATCACTCACTGAGGCACGACCATGAGGACATTCTGCAAACTAATTGTAAACTGTCTTCTCTGATGGTTCTTCATTACTAAAAGTTGACCGAAGCAATATAATGCTTTTTTATAATCGTAAAAAATCATCCTACGAAAATCTTCACGAGTAATCTCCATTATTTTACAAACTGACTGTCTTAAAACTGTCAGTGTCAACAAACTAATGACTCAATTTCTAAGCTATCGCGGATTTCTCATTGACAAATATCAAACTTTAAGAATATAGTGATTACATATGTCAAAAGCACCATCTAGTGGTCGATTGTAAAAATATATAAGGTGTCCCTCGTATTAATTTTTGTCTTCTTTAGTTTCTTCCCTTTTTTAGCTATACAGTTTTAATGGTTCTTTTTCCTTCAGTGAGATGGTTCTTTATAATTGCATGAACTTTTATGATTCTTCGACAATTTCCTTTAGTACATATAAAAATTCACAATTCCATTTATATTTAATAACACTAAGAAATAAGTAATTAAACTTCTAGTTTCAAAAAATTCTTTTATTGTAAACACTACAATATTGTTTCGCCATACAATGGCTTCATCAGGTGGATGACTGAATGACTGAATATGTACAATGCAAGTTAGAATATTTATGTGAAAAATTATTGGGGAATGGTGGTGGAAAAACTTTTTACAATCTTAAATTTAGTAGAGGGGAGTTCTTTAAATCTAGTTGGTCATTTAAAGCTAATCCTGAAATATTGTATCTATTAATTTCTAAGTTTTCTAACAGGTTAAGTTTTTTACTTTTTCGTTGAACGTGTACAATTTTGAAATCTATATTAAATCTATGATTAATTTCTAAACAATGATTTGCGAAAGTTGAATCTGTTTTCTTTTCTTTATGGCTTCTCTCGTGTTCTTTCATCCTAATTTTGAATGTCCTCCCCGTTTGTCCTATGTATACCTTATTGCAATCTTCGCATGTTAACTTATACACACCAGAGTTTGATTCTTTGTCTATTTTATCTTTGTTAGTTTTAATAAAGTTCTGTATAGTATTGTCTGTTTTAAATGATATATGTTCGTTATTAACTTTTTTAATGAAAGTACCAATTTTTTCTGAAATTTTTCCTAAGTAAGTGATTGAATTGTAGGAATTAATTATCTTGTGTTTTATTTTTGGGTAAACTAAGGAAAGGGTTTTAGATTTTTGTTGGCTATTCAAGATGTTATTGATAATATTTATAGAGTAACCATGGTTTAAAGCTATTGTATATATATATATATATATATATATATATATATATATATATATATATATATATATATATATTTCTTAGTGTTATAATGCAGTTTCAACAAGTATCTCCTTCGTTAATTAACTATATTTAATAACTTTGGATTCTATTATCAAACTTTTTAAAATTTGTATTTTTACGTTAGTTTTATTAAAAAAACCCCATCTGTAACAAGTATTTCATCTATGATTCCTTTTACTTTATTAAATAATCAACTTTTATTATTACCGCATAAATTTTTATTGACTTATTATGTCGCTCTTTTATGTTGCTATTAATATTTTCATTCATGTATTTTTTTTTGTACCAGACTGCTTATTTTATATCTAGTTAAGATATGACTTTTTAATTTTACCTTTTTACATTCTACATATTGTCACATATATTTGACATATTTTTTTACATTGCATACTTTATATCTACAGTTTACTTAAAATAACTTACTTTTGAATGTAATTAAGTTTTTGTCATTATCAATACTTTTTTTTACAAGTTTATATACAACGTGTCCTTGAAATACAGACTATGTAAAATAAAAATATGTAATTATATAGAATATAAATCCAATTACGAAGCGAACCTCAAAATTAAAAACCGGCTGAAAGTAAAATAATGTGCCAGTTATGGATCAGAATGTCTATTCGCAATACTTTTACTGAATTTACACGCAAACATAGGTTACAATATTTATGTTTATAAAAACCCTAAAAGATAAGATTGTCGAGACAGCTGTTTTTTATAAAAACTTTACAATAGAGCAGCTTTGTTTACTTAGGGTTACTAAGGGAATATATAAGCTTTGAATAATTTATAAATTCTTTCTTCATTACATGTGTATTACTTGAATGTTTTTTTCTTATACTCGTTTGCCAATTTTTTAAAGAAGATATATTTAAAGAAGATATAAGACGTGTGCTCTACGGGCATTTTACGTCCAATTTGGTAACAAAGTACATTTAATCAGAGACTTAAATGTAAATAATATCGAAAGTACGCATGTACACATGTAACGATCGACAACTGACTGATACCAAAAGTACGACCGACAATAACAAAAGTGCTCCTTTTGCTATTGGGTCAGCTTTAAGATATCATTTCCGATACTCTTTATGATATAGTCGGTCACACAGTGGCGCGACGAAAATTTGTGTCTTTGTTACTTTTCTTCTCGCTTATGAGAGGAAATTTTTGGAAAATATTTTGGATTTATATTCTATACAATTACATCTTCCCATTTTTCATACGTTGTCTCTTTATTTCAAGGACACCCTATATATGCATTTCATAACATTATGTTTCACCATCTCCTTGATTTGAAATCGCTTTCTTCCATTACATTTCTTAGTTATACACCCATACCTCGCTATAAGGCCGCTCTTTATACGGCATTTCGCTATAATGGCCTTTTTTAATTATGACACTTTTTCGATTTACGGCCTAAAATGTTTCATTATACGGCGAATTTGCTTTATTTTTGTATGTATGTACATATTATTCGTAACTGAGCAAAACGTAGCGTACGCGACGAAAGAGACTCAACGTACACGTTTATAAAACGGGGAACCCCAAAATAACGTTTTGATAAAAAAATCAAAAGCACAGAAGGACGCACGTATTTGATGGAAATTGCTCATGGTAGTGAGCAGCATAGTTATTAATTGCTTAATTAAAAACACAGTTGGTACGTTTCGTAATAAATTCATTAATTCTTTAAATATAATCGGTCCTTTTTTAGTAAAAATGCCATCGAAACGTTCATTCAATTCGGAGATTAATGCTGCTAATAATAAAAATAGAAGCCGAAAATCTGTCACGCTGGAGACCAAATTAGAAGTTTTACGTCGTAGTGAAGCTGATGAGAAAATTGTCCAAATTTGTAATGCAATGGGACTGGCAAAGTCTCTTTTTTTCTATCACGAATAGCTTGAACACTATTCGTGATAGAAAAAAAGAAATTGAAATAAATTCGCTATCCATCACCTTCAAGTACTTCAAAATTAACTCGCCAAAGAAGCAGTGCTATGGAAAAAATGGAGAAATTATTAGTTATGTGGATTGAATACAATAATGAACGAAGGATGCCAATGAGCCAGATGACTATTCAAGAAAAGGCCAAAAGTATTTTTGAAAATTTAAAGAGAGAGGATAATGATGAATTTGCGAAAGATGAAAAATTCGAAGCAAGCCGAGGTTGGTTTGAAAAATTCAAAAATCGCCACAATTTGCATAATTTAAAAATGAAAAGCGAAAAATCTAGTGCCGATGATAATGCAGGCAAAGAATATCCCAACACTTTGAATAAAGTTATAGAAAAAGGTGCATACCAACCAGAACAAGTTTTTAATGTAGACTAAACATGACTCTATTGGAAGCGAATGCCTGAAAGAACTTTAATTTCGAAATCTGAAAAGTCTTCATCTGGATAGAAGGTCTCTAAAGAACGAGTAACTTTGCTTCTTGATGCAAATGCTGTAGAGGATTTTAAGCTAAAACCACTGTTAGTATATCATTCAGAAAATCCAAGGTGCTTTAATGGGTTGAACAAGAAACAATTGCCTGTCATTTGAAAATCCAATAAGAAAGGTTGGATGACTAAGATTCTTTTCAAGGACGGGTTTAAAAATAACTTTTGGCCATAAGTAAAAAAAAATATTTAAGGGAAAAGAACTTGAGCAACAAGGCATTGCTCATTTGGGATGCTGCTCCAGGGCACCCGGCTAATTTACCAGAATTATTAGAAGATGTGGAGATTGAGTACCTTCCCAAAAATTCAACAGCTCTGATCCAACCAATGGATCAGGGTGTTATAGCAACTTTTAAGGCTTATTATTTACGCAGAAATTTTCGTAAACTTATTCAGCAAACCGATGGTGAATCTTCGATAAAACAATTTTGGAAAAACTACAACATCAAAGATGCTGTGTACAACATTATCGAATCATGGAAAGTCAATATGACAGATGTCAAAATGACATTAGATAAATAGGTTATAAATAAAAGGCAAATGGCTTATAATAATTTGTAAGTACTAGTTACTCAGCGCCTACTGAGATGAAGTTCGTTTTGAAAAACGTTGTATAATTTTACCGACAGTGCTGCCATCTCTGTCAATTATGCGGTATGCAAAAAGTCACGATGAACTAATGAACTAACGATGAAGAGCACTGAAAAATACATGCGAATTATTAGATTTTAGGCCGTTTTTGCATAGAATGTTAGATTTCTGTATTTAAAAGTTGAAACGCGCATTACCGCGATTTACGTAAAATATTTATTTCATCCCTTTTTACATGTCACCATTCAAATATGTTTTTATTTTACAACATTGGGAATGTAAATAGATATACGAGAACTGAATTGCTTATTCAAATTCTTCAGATGGAAAAATCATCTTATTACGATACCACGCGTGTTTACATCCAATCCGCTTGATATGCAAATCGTAACTCTCTACGTGCCTACTCTGTATATCCTGAAAAGAATCTTAAATTTCGAAATAAACGTATTAGAACCTTGAGAGACAACAAATGTTTCAGGTGGGTAGTAATTCTATATTTTGACAGTAAAAAATAGCATGCCATTGAATCAGAAACTACGTTCAGATTTTCCTCGAAAATTCAAATTTTCTTTATTAAAAAAGTCTGTAAAATTTTGATGGATTCTAATGTATAAATAACTATAGGAAGATGTTCATATATTATTTGACTTCGCCTTGACATCGCATATTCTTTTTTATTGAACTAACGTAGGTGAATATATAGATATATGTATATACATTTGCGGTAACGTATTTCGTACCCTTGGGGAAACATTTACTTTAAAAAAATACGATAAACATAAATATTTCTCTTTGACATAAATTCATCTATTTCCTTTTGTGAATACATGAAACATCTTTACAAAATTTATGACATGTTCTAAAATATCTACAGTTGTATTCAATATCGTTACAAAATCCCAAGAATTTATGGACAACCTGTTTTTTATATAAAATAAATAAAAATAAGAAGATATTGTCTTTGTAATAACAGAATTAAATTTAATCTACACTTTAATTTTCCACTTTATATAGTCCATTATACACCATCAAGTGATTAAGATAGTATGCCGTTGTGTGTGGGGTATTGTAAAACGTTCGTTTCCCGATTAAATTCATGTTCCATATCATTAATTCCTTTGTATCACCCAAGATGAATAAGCCTTAATCTCGTTAATTAATTAAAAAACTAATTGGTGGAAAAGAGAAAGCTGACGAGTATTGAATCGTAATAGCAATTTTAATGATCTTTTTTAGCAATTTTGACTTTTAATTAATCTAATTTACGATTTAAAAATTCTAATACTTATTATTGCGTATTGAATTAAGTAGGACAAAAATGTAATATTGTGAGTTGTTGACCCAAGATTATCTATCTTTTAGATTCTTTATTTAGAGTTTATATCAGGGATTTCGGTTCTTGATTATAAGATCTAACATCAAATGTGGAATATATGATTACGAGCTGAGACAGAGTTATTTACATCCGGCGGGCGTAATTTCGGCCGGTAATCCCGGCGCCTACCTGCATAAAGCAAGGGGTCCCATTTATGACAGATGTAATTTCGGCCACAGACTATTAGAAAACTAAATAGCAGAATCTCATTTTCCACCAAATATATGCGTATTAAGATGATACGTTTCTTATTGATAATATATTAACTAATATATATTTAAAATTAATATAAGTAATTTTTTAATAATGAGATTTAATTTTCTTTCTCATTTAATACTTTCAAATTATATAAGTAATAATTTTTTTATGCTCTTTATACAATTATATTTTTCCAATTATATATTATTTCGTTGTTAATAAAAAAAAATCGGTAATAATCATGTTTTTTTTTCGATTTTTTAAAAATGTAAATCTAAATAATTTCACTTTGACATTTGACAATCTTCTGTCATACTTTTTTAAACATTTTCTTGACATTTACATTTAACATATACACATTACTTACACTTTTCATGTAAGACAATACATTCAATATTAAATCATACTTATTTTCCTTTTATAATTAATATTTCATAACAAGATATTTATAGAAATAATATAAGTCTATACAATAATATATACAGTGTGGTTATAAAGTTTGAAACCAAGCTTATAACCGCATTATTTTACATTTTTAGGAAAAACGCTCGGACAGGTAAATTTTCTTTTTTAAAACGCCATCTTTTGACATACAATTTTTTTCTATGACGTCATTGGTTTTCGAGTGATGATGTTATCAACACTTTCTTTAATTGGCAACCATATTATTTTCTTCTCGTTTTTTGTAGATATTTATATCCACCAAATAGTGATATAAAACAATTGGTATGTTGCATCACAATTTTTTTGAAAAAATGATATACATTTAGAAAAAAATACGAAAATTTTATTTTTGTACAAAATTAAAATTAAATTTAAAAAAATACATCTGAACTTAAATTTATTGTAACAATTAATGTAAATTTTCAAAATGGACCCCACCAATCAACTGACACTGTCCCAGCCGAGTGTAAATGCTTTGCGATTAGTAATCTGCGTTATTCGCTCCAGGTCAAAAGAAATTCGTCTTCCCAATCGGACAATTACTTATTAAAAAATCTTATTTAACATTAAATAGTTTCACAAAAAAGGGCCAAAGAAGTTTAATTTATTTAAAAAATTGACATGATGTGACAGACCATTTCTTAATTAAAATTATCGCCCAAAAATTGAAGATTTCAAAAACTAATTAAGCTTACCAAATTTACTTCTGTCTTGTGTGAGGACTTAAATATTCTTCTTGAACAAACCGGATCGTCAAAAGCACATGTACTCATGTTACTATGCAAAAAATTTACAAAAACAAAAATTTTAGTTTGAAATTGTTTCTATGGCGACAACATTGTTGAATTATTTACTTCTATTTTTGACGTTAAATTTTTGAGATATTGCGTAAAAATTGTTCATTTTCGCTAATATAAAAAATGGCACATTTATCTGAGCGAGAAAGAATCGAAATTTTAATTATGGTTGGGTATGGGGACAGACAAAGAACGCATGCAGAAGCATGCGAATTCTTTAACAATGAACACCCTGATAGACCTCTAATTACCAGGTCTACGGTGACAAAACTAGTTGGAAAGTTTACCGAAACTGGATCCGTAAAAGATCGACCACGGTAAGGTAGACCTCAAGTAGGAGAAGATGTGAAATTAAATGTGCTTCTAGAAGCAGAAGAAATGCATCATGTTTCCACCAGACAACTTGCGTTAGTCAATCAGGTGGTTCTCATTTCTCGTCAACTTATTTAAAAAAGAACACTATCGTCCTTACACTTGTACAGGAATTACATGAGAATGACGAAGATCGTCGACTGCAGTTCTGTGAAGACGTAATGTTACGTTGTGACCAAAATCCAAATTTCTTGGAAAACATCGTCTCCTCAGATGAAGCTACGTTCTGCCTAAATGGATCTGTTCACCGCCATAATAGTAGATATTGGTCGCAGAACAATCCGCATTGGACTCAAGCGTGTCATACTCAGTGCAGAGGAAAAGTTAACGTATGGGTTGGAATGATTGGACGACGCATTTTAGGACCATAGTTTTTTGAAGGAAATTTAACTGCTGTGCAAAATTTAGAATTTTTAAGATTTGAACTGGTTCCAGCGCTCGCTGTTATTTCCCCAAATCACGAAGATGGTGATGTACCCCATCCAAATATTTGGTTTCAACAAGATGGGGCGCCTACCCATTATGGTGTAGAGGTTCGCCACTATCTTGACGAAGTATTTTCCAATAAATGGATTGGACGGAGAGGCGCCATAGAATGGCCACTTCGTTCTCCTGACCTGACTCCGTTAGCCTTTTTTTGTGGGGTTATTTGAAATCGAAAGTGTATTTTAACAAACCGAACAATTTAGAAGATTTAAAAGAACGAATTCGCGTAGAACTTACACAAATATCCCCAGACATAATTGAGGCGAGTATACGAAATATTTACACTCGGCTGGGACAGTGTCAGTTGGTTGGCGGGGTCCATTTTGAAAATTTACGTTAACTGTTACAATAAATTTAAGTTCAGATGTATCTTTTTTAATTTATTTTAATTTTGTACAAAAATAAAATTTTCGTATTTTTTTCTAAATTTATTTAATTTTTTCAAAAAAATTGTGATGCAACAAACCAATTGTTTTATATCACTATTTGATGGATATAAAGATCTACCAAAAACTAGAAAAAAATAATATGGTTGTCATTTAAAGAAAGCGTTGATAACGTCATCACTCGAAAACCAATGACGTCATAGAAAAAAATTGTATGTCAAAAGATGGCGTTTTAAAAAAGAAAATTTATCTGTCCGACCGTTTCTCCTAAAAATGCGGTTATAAGCTTGGTTCCAAACTTTATGACCACACTGTATATATATAATGATTTATTGAGTAAATTTCGCATGTAAATATTATTATATGTACAATAAATATGGTTAACAAATATGAAACAATAGTATTTACAAGTAATAAAGTATTCACAAATATGTTCTAAATAATATGTCTGTAAATCAATTGCATTTTCGCGAAGCGATGTGAATGAAATAAATGCATATACGACGCTAATTAATCGAATTTTATAATATCTGTTCTTAATGCAATTTAAGGCATTTCCCGTGATTCGAACTTCAGTCGCTTAATAGCTCAAATGTTAAGACCGTGGTCCGGCAAACCAGAGGACGCAGGTTGGAATCCTGCATAAGGGCGATTTTTTTTTCAACAAAAAATTCGATTAATTAGCGTCGTATAAGTAGAAACAATTTATTTCATTCACATCACTTCGCGAAAATGCAATTGGTTTGCACAAATTTGCCAACTGCGGGCACAATATAATATCTGTTCTTAATGCAGTTTAAGGCATTTCCCGTGATTCCAACGTCAGTCCCTTAATAGCGCAAGGGTTAAGAGCGTGGTCGGGCAAACCACAGAACGCGGGTTCGAATCTTGCAACATGACATGACAAACATGACATGACATGACAAATTTTTTTTCAGTAAAAAATTCGATTAATTAGCTTCGTATATGTAGAAAGCATTTATTTTAATATATCTATAAATTTAGGATATGAGTCTTATCCACGAGCCTTGGTATATTATTGACCAATTCTTAATTATCTAAAAATGCCTCCATTTTGTTCAACTTCTAAACTTCTAAAATTCCTAATGTATAATTCGGCTTCGAATTGTATTCAAATTATGAATAGAGGACACCAGGATTGACTGTATCCCCGAGTGCGCTTTGAATGATTCAATGCAGGTATACTACTTGAATAACTAAATAGTATATTAAAAAACAAGTTTCATAAGGCACCATTTTGCCGCACGAGATCAGTGTAAAAAACGAACCGCGATAGCGGCGAGTTTTCTAAAGAGCGAGTGCGGCAAAAGGCCTTATGAAACGAGTTTTTTATATATTTTTTTTCTATTTTACATTTTTTACATTAATAAATTTAAATTATTTAATTTGAAAGTTCAGAGTTTTATTTTTATATAAAGCATGCAGTTGGTCACATGGATACTTGTCATTTTCAAATTTAAATCTTGCTATCCGCGAAGTATATTATATTACAATATTATTTATTAATTTTCGTTAACATTACTTGATATTTCATTTAAAAATGAGTGACATAGACACATATATATATATATATATATATATATATATATATATATATATATATGTTGTTGTCAATTGTATACAGTATACGTTGTTTGTGTAGAATACGGACATATATCATATCTGTCAAACGTACATAAATTCTTAAGATCAAATGACAGCAATGATATTTATTTCTGTGTTCGAACAACGCCAATATTGAAAAATGAAAAAAAGCGTATCGAAATTAAGGTCATTTCGATACTGTTTTTGGTTTCATAATGAGTTCATTTCGAACGCAAAATAGAAAAAGTATATTTTTACATGTAGCTGGATTCTAATATTTCCTGATATAAAACAGATATACGCGGTTGCAAGTATTGGGATTTATTGTACTCTCCGAACACGAACAAGTTATTTTCCTTTGATAATATACATTGAGTAAATTCAAATGTAGCCTATAATTGACTAATCAATACAAGTAAGTTAATTTACATTATTCACTCGTCATCTAATGGGATCTACTACGAGTATATCCTCCTCCAATAAAAAAAACGGAATGTTTGTAGGCTGACAAATCAACTCAGATGGATATGGATATCGCCAGAAAACCATATATTCAAGAAACATTCGATTATCGTAAACCATTGCTAATATCGAAGGACAATACACAATCTTCAGAAACTTGTTTGCAATATTCCTCCAAACTTAGAACCAGTTCTGTGAATGACAACCATTGATGCAATTTTTCTGAGATGAGGCTTTTTTCTGTCGCAGATTAGAATTGATCCAATCGATTAAATTAATTTTTTCTTTTATCGCTCCAAAAAAGATTCATATAATGTTGGCGTTTGATAGTGTGTTCTCGTAGTAAATAAACAACAAAAAGAATCCCTTTAAAATACAAAAGACAAGTCTCCATGTTCTTGTCGGAGGAAGAAAATTTCAAGGAGACGATAAACTCTTGTGCGCCGTTCTATATCTTATATTTATCGAGTTGATGAACACGAGTTGCCTTCTTGATTACAAATCTTATTAATTAATTTTCTGTTAATATTATAGGCAGTTAATGAGCTGAATGTTTTAAGATCCAACTCAAGGTGCAAAAATTTTTGAGCAAAGTGTACTGGAAAGCTCTATGCTTATGGCAAGAATTTTATCTATAATCCTTCGATAATTGAATTATATTACGAAACAAATCAACATTTCTTTGCTAACGATTGTTTTCGATTTCCTGTACCTACTGAATGTTCTCTCTTCGAATTAAAAAGTCAGAAACCAGTGTCTATTTACTTAATATCTGCCATAGAACCACTTACTATACATGGGCCATGTGATTTTCTTGAGGCAAGAAAACCTTTTTGTAGAGATACTTTATGACAGCTTTTACTTCAATATTAACTATTTAAATAAAGGCAGAAATCAGTACAGATTGACGTTAAATAAAAGGTGATCTAAACTTGTAGTTTTGAATGTATAAATGGTAATGAAGTAATGGATGATAAATCTACAGAAACATTTTCTCATTTGTCAGTCAAAGATAACTATGTTATGAACAAGAATTCGTAAACTTTCCTCTTATGAATTAATACAAAAGATATTTAAGCTACAACGTAGAATAGAAAATACTTAAATTAAGATTTATTAATTTATAAGGATTATTAAAACTCATTACTAAAAAACAAGCAACGATTGAGGGCAACAGATCATTGTAAAATTAACTAATTAATATAGAAAACTACTGTTTTAGAAGAATAAATAAAACTTGAAAATCAATAAATATACGAGAAAACTAACTATAAAATGCACATACTTCCCAGTGGTATCTAAATGTCTGCCGACAATGATTCACTGAACATATCTGGTGAAATATTAAATGCAATTCGTTTTAGAGTTAGATTGATGATGTAGCAGATTTGGAAATTCCAAATATTTGTATATGTACCAGTATGCGAGAGCAATATATTTTCTTGCCTTTAGTTAGCATGCACAGGAATACCAAATATCCGCTGATTTATTTTTAATACATCCTATTTGTATAAGAAACCTTTCACAATATTACGTTCATTTCTGCTGTCGTCTTCAGGTCGGTTAATTTTGTTATTCGGATCTAAAAAAATAAAAATAATTTGTTTTTCTTTTAAAATGTGTACATCACGGAATTATTAGCACTTCAACATTTTCTTTATATATATGCTGTATTGGATTTTCAGTTGGCTCATCTTGTGAATAGATCTTCTTGGTCGACGTTTTGATAGAATCTCACTCCTCATCTTCTAGGTCTTACTTTTGTCTCCATAGTAAATTTGATACTTTGCTTCGCGATTCGTCCTTTTATATACATGACGCCTGTCTGCTTATTAGCTAAGGCGAGACGTATATTGAGGGACAAATGCGATTTTTTCTACAATGGATATTGTTTATGAAATATTGGACTAAAAAGTTCAGAACTTTAATTTATCTATAACACAAACTTAATAAATAATACCAGTTACTACATAAAAAGGTGTGACAAAATTGTCCTTCATAATGAAATTCTATTTGTAAATATTGAAAATGAAATTATTTTATGGATTTGTACTAACAGTGTTGCCTTTTGTGGCACTAATTGAATCTAAGTTTTTGACTGTCGATAAAGCTGCTGCTATTGTTGTCGATATATTTGATGGTATGTTGTCGAAGTCTAATGATTTGTCATCAAAGTTAACTGCAGTTTCGAGCATATTTGTAGTTCTTGATGTATTGAGTGATTGGAATATTTCTAGTTCTCGCTTTATTTTATTATTTCCCGAATCTTCAATGTTTTGTTTTGCAACAGTGCTTGATTTCCATCCTCCATCCTGTTTTATATCTGTAAGATGACCTCCAGTATCCGACAAAATAGTGTTAGACCACCTTCTTAATGAGTGGTCTGTATACAGAGATATAAGATTCCCCTGAATTTCGTTTAGCTTTTCTAGCATTTAGAAGCTATAGATCAGGATTTCTTTTCACATTTTTACTCTTAAAAGCCTAGCGCATTATAAACTTCATCCTCTTTACAAGTCGGATCGACATCCGTATCATCGCTACTCCAATGTCGGTTTGGTTATTTATTGTTTTGCTCTCACTACACTAGACACAGCACTACGAATAAACCTAACATCACAAAACAGTAAATTATTATGTCTTTCTTAGGCTTAGGGCATGAGCTCTAACACTTCTGACAACCAAAAATTTAGAATCACAAATCACATATATATGATTACTAGGGACTGCACACGAGAGGCCGATGACTCATCGCCTACGGGCGTACTATTGAAAATTTGTATTTTTAAAGTTTTTAATTTTATTTATATAATTGAAAACAAACGGGTGGTGATCTGTAAAATACGAAATACATTTTGATTTGTTCATTTTATAGTTCAAATTGACTAAAGGAGTATTAATATTAACTAGCAATACTTTCTCAAGGTTCACTTCTGTAATATTTGTTCTCTTTGAATGTAATACATCCTCGTAGATAGAAAACGTCCTTTCTACATCACAATTGTTATAGGTGCATACTGGAAATATTCTTTTATTTCAGGGTATTTCGCAGTTAGATCTTGAGGCATTGTCCCACACAATTGCCGCAATGTTATTAAATCTGGATTTATATTAAAAACTGCATGTAACTCTTGCCGAAGGTCACATCCGAAGTCACTTGGAATATTTTTTAAATTATTAATAGCCACATTTAATGTGGTTAATCCATAATTTAATTTGAGATTTTGATTTTCGAAATAAGTGATAAGTGATTCGCAGTGTTCCTGAAAGTACAACTGATTTTTTAAGTTTGGAATTTGTATTAGTTCCTTGTACTCAGAAATACTTCGAGCATCGTCATTTAAACATGTAACGAAATTTTGTAAACTATCGAAATTCTCTGCATAAAAACTAGTAGCTTTCAACAACGTTCCCCATATAGTTTTATTGAAGAGGGAGGCAGTGACAAACATGAAAGTTTTTCGAAGTAAGGAGCTACTCTCAATGGTGCTTTTCTGAAAAGTATTTTAAAAGAGGATACAAGTCTATCAACTTCTGGAAAGGTACCTCTGATATTCACAGATTCTGTGGAGAGCATGTGCTACACAAATATTATGCAGCAAATTAGGATATGTTTCTTCTAATAGTCTGCCTGTTTTTTAACGGCACTGTCACTGACGAATAAAAGTATTTTTTCTTTGTACATGTCGTCCGAATAAAGCATTTGGTGCATATTCTCGTAAATGGTTTTAGCTACTGCTTCCGCATCAGATGTATTTATAACTTTTGTTGCTATCACATATACGTTATATGGAATAGTTGGATGTAGTACACCAGCTACAAAATTTACCACACAGCGTCCTAATATATCGACAGTTTCGTTGGCACTTATCCATAGGTACTGATTTGAAAGATGGCTTCTAATGCGTTCTACTGCTTTCGTGTAGCACCTAGAAACATAATATTTGCGTAAGGTGGATCCATCAGGAATATTTCGACCAGTATATTTTTAGAGAAATGTTTTTAAGATGGGATTGTTAAGTTTATTTAATGGAATATTTCCCGTCATTAAAGTTTCACAGAGTTCTTCGTTAAGATGGTCTGATTCCAACGGGTCTTACGTGCGATTTCTTGGAATTTTTTAACGATATTTTACAGACTTTGCAATGACAATGGACATACAATCATTAGAACCCTTAATACAACTCACTATTGTTTCACGATGCCATTCTCGACATTGTTCCATATCATATCTGAAAAAGTAACTTAAACAATGTTCTAGATCTAAATAAATGAAAATTAAAAATGTATGCGTAAGTTATTGAAACTTAACGAAATTCGCTGAACATTTACATCAAAAGAATTGGGAGAAGTGGATTCGATGAAACGATATTAAACAGGATCTATTACAAAAATTTCGAAGTATGTAATTAACAGTTAAAACAATGAATAAAAGGAACTAACTCACCGTACTTTATTTATCTTGCGAAATATAAACTAATAGATAAAATAAATTATAAAAACTCCTCACGCTTCTATCTACGCCCATGAAGAAAGGAATTTAACTGTAATTTTGAAGTAATTGCGTCACAACTCAATTTGACAATTCACTTAGAATGACAACTGTACTACATATCCGGATTTAGCCACTTGTCACTCTCACTTGTTACTTGTGTAGGGTTTGGATTTAACATATAGCTCGATGCGGCTCTCTTTGGTATGTGGACACTGGTCAAAACTTAAAATCGGCAAAAGTGTTTTTATCCAATTTTGATTCTCATGCCTTCAATTGTTGTAGGAAAAAATATTATTATTTCTGTGTTTATTTTAATTATACAAGCTGTTCCGTACCGTTATGTTCGTTATGTGAGTGTAAAGTAGACTTCATTTCAAGTAACAAAAACGCAAAACTTGTATATCCATTTTTATTTGTTTCAAAGTTACAGATCTATGAATGTGATTGTCAGATCATGAAAAAAATGTAATCCTAAAGTCAATAAAAACTGATTTTATTTAAAAAAAAGTTATACTATTCAGTAACAGGCCTGTGATTGTTAACATCGCATAATAAAATGTTATCCTAAAATAAATAAACACGTGTCGTAGTGCATACAGTAATTTCCTGGAGATCTACAAAAAAGAGTACTGGAAATTGATTTATGATAAAGAAGGTTCTTACTTATTTCGTAAGTGTTGAACCATGAATATCATACAATAAAAAAATGTTCAGATAACTGTTAACGTTACATTTTTTAATAAAGGATTACATTACGTTTCAGTTCATACAACAGCTTATTAGTGAGTGGACACGTTTTCTTTATTCAAAATGCCTTACCGATTTTATTCTCAAGAGTATGCGGACATGCATTTTGTGTATGGCTACTGTAACGGCAGTGCACGTCAAACAGTTATTGAATACCGACATCGGTTTCCCGATAGGCGCATTCCTCATTACAGAACGTTTCTGGAAATATACAGACAATTTCGGGAATGCGTAAATTTGCCAGCAGACTTAGAGGAAGAAGCAGTAGCTATTGTTACAAGGAATCCAACTCTCAGTGTACGTCGAATCGCTAGACAGCTAGGAGTGCCACGAACGACAGTTTGGCGAATATCGATATCACTATCGCAGGGGACACGGTTTGCTTGAGGTAGACCACTCTAGTTTATTCTACCTGGATATTAAGACAGTAGCGGCTTCATTTTAATTTCTGCAGAACGGTCCTCTGGACAGATGAATCTACGTTCACGAGAAGTGGTGTTAGAAATCTGAGAAACCTGCACAGGTGGTCATCAGAAAATCTATACGCCCAAAGCTATACGCCCAGCTAAATTTCAACATGAATTTTCCCATAACGTTTGGACGGCCCTAATCGATGACTTGTTGATTGGTCCTGTCGTTCTACCTGGGAGGTTAAATTCGGACAATTACCTTCAGTTTCTTATTAACGAACTTCCAGGTATTTTAGAGGATGTCCCACTGAATGTTCGATGAGACATGTGGTTTCACATGGATGGGCCACCACCACATTTCGGAATTGCTGTCCGAAATTGGGTTAACGTCAATTATCCAAGATGGATTGGTCGAGGTAGTCCTGTTGCATGGCCACCCAGATCACCCGATCTTAATCCCCTTGACTTTTATTTATGGGGTACATGAAAAATTTAGTCTACGCGCAAGTTTCGAACACAAGAGAAGAGTTGATGGATCGTATTCATCTAGCTGCCGAGCAAATCCGACAAAACAAGTATGAAATTTGGATAAGTACTTCTTCTGTTGGCTTACGGGCACAAGCCTGCATTCAACAAGGAGGTGGACATTTCGAAAATATAATTAATTGAACTTTTTTGAATAAAATCAGTATTTATTGACTTTGGGATTACATTTTTTTCATGATCATCTGAAAATCACATTCATAGATCTGTAATTTTGAAACAAATAAAAAAGGATATACAAGTTTTGCGCATTTGTTACTTGAAATGAAGGCTACTTTGCACTCCTAAAATTTGAACATAACGATACGTGACACTTGTATACTGCCTGTTAACTGTATTTTAAAAGTTGTTCGTTAGTTTCCGCTTTTTGAAATAATTAAAATATTACGATATTTTAATATTTATATTATTAAATTAAAAGACGTTTTAATTATTCATTACTATGGTTATGTTAATTCGAAATTATAATATATCTTTTTTTAATGTTACTATGTACTCAATGTTTTTTCTTTAGAGAAAGTGTTACTTAAATTCTGTAATTTTATTTTTAGCAACTGCTGTGGAGGGTCGGTCTCTATGTAATCATCGTAGAGCATACAAGTTTTTCACGGATTCTATTCATCCCCGGTGCCATTTCCCAGCATTCCCATGTGATTCGTACGACGATTTTCTAGCAGGACATTGTTTTCCGTGCACAGAGGAAAAGTATGTGAATTTTTGTATTTTATCGACATGTCGTTTTAAATACTTTCTTTTTCTATTAGAAAATGTGGTAATATGGGTTATTATGCTGACAGAGCCAAAGGTAAAGGTCAACTGTATTTAATTACGAGAGATGAAGAACCTTTTTGTGGTAAGTATAAAGTAATTACATTGTTAATTCATTTTTATGCTTGCTAGTACACGCTATTATACCTTTAAATTGTACGTTATATTACGTGGTAAGTGTTGTAAATTCTCGGTCTATTGTAGTTGTTTATGTTTGAACAGAATTATATCGTTGACTGTTTTAATAGAGCGGCGTAATAATTTTTTGTTCTTAGTGTTGTTTATTATTATGTGAATAACATTGGAATAAATGTTATAATGGCGTATCTAAAATAGGATTTGTACAGTGACGATTGTGTTTGTGACCTGCCTATTTTACGGTATGGATCCTGCTTCGGCTGATTTTTCAAACCAATTTTCTGAGAATTTGGATTCTTTATTGAGACAGGCGTCGTTATTTAGAAATAACGTAATGAGCAGAAATGTCAATATTAATAAAATTAGAGCTTTATGGATACCAAATCATTGTTTATGAAATCATTTGCGATCAAGTGTGTGACTATAAGAGGCAGATGTAAGTAAATGCAGTATTAAAGAGCATTGCAACAGATCTTTATATAAAAATGAAAGTTTATAGACTAGTGGCAACCGAGGGAATCGTTTCCGACAAAAGCTAAACTATTTTCATTAACTGAAAACACTACCGCCTTTTGCTCGGTTACACTGACATCGATAAAAATCTGCAGATTTTATTTAGTAAGCAAGTAGATTTAATTTATTCTATAGATTGGTTATTATAAATAGCGAATAAGGAAACTAAGCAAGTAAATCTACCAATTAATTTACACCCTAGAAAATCGTGGTATTAAATGTTTATTCATCGGTTAAATGCGATTTAGCTGCTTGCTCCATTGTGCCTCAAATAGACATAACCTAATTTTTATAAGTTTATTATTTTGTGTCTTTGATAACTTGAATTATGATAATGTCAGATATATTGGTTTTATTAGTGTCTTCGGTATCATCAGTTTCAAGAGTATCTGAATTATCAGACTAGGATGAAAATCAACCGTATGAATGTCGTCAATGTCTACGATGTTGCCGTCTACCAAGGCTGTTTCGCAAGGACCGATTCATTCGATACGTATTCAAATGATGAATTTAAAGCAAGATTTCTTTTAACAAAACAGAAATTTCAATATGAAACTTAAACCCAACCTACTAGTCTACAAATACGAACAAAAAAAAAACTATAAAGAATTAGGTTTTTCTTGTATTTTTACATTTTATTCAGTGGCTCCATCGTTCATCGAAACTCTAAACTACAAAATATATAGCTATTCAGAGTTATTCTACGAATACTTGGTTTACATGCATGCATTTTTTATAATACCAGATTCCAATTTATTCGTTCAATAAATTTATTCGTAAAGTTATTCAGAGATTTATTCGCTGCTTATAATACTGGCCCTAAATCACTTAAACTAAGATTAACTAATCCGTTGTTACAGCTAATCTGTATTAGATTTAGATGTCCGTTGCGCGAACAAAAATTTAGCATGAGTTAGCTAGCACAGTGCCTGTTAGGTAAAGTAGATGTCGTCACTCGAAATATGTAACGTGATTCTTTCCGATTGGTTAAATTATAATGTTGACCTTTTAAAAATATCGTGAAGCACATGTACAGTCGCCGCCCTAGAAATCGGGACACTGAAATTGTTGTGTTGTAATTATCGCTGTTAGTAAGCATTGATGAACTTTGAATTTTGTGTGACCATGTTTCTTACGACTTGACTTTATTAAATGCCAGTCGATCTTTACACAAGAAATGTTTACCTACCGTTATAATCCCTTTCGAGCACGGGTGGTTAAAATTATTAAAAATTCTGTTTAGACTTGAATATTAAGATTTAGTATCGTGTGTGCCCTCCGTTAGCATTAATTACAGCTTGGCATTGTCGAGGCATGCTGCGAATATAGCGTCTTAACATGTCTTGTGATAAATTTTGCCATTCTCCTATAAGAATTTCGGCTAACCTCTGAAGAGTATGAGATGATACAGGACGCTTTTTGATATTCTTGCCAAGTGAATTCCAAACATGTTCGATAGGATTCAAGTCTGGACTCATGGCCGTTCGCTCCGTCACTTGGATTTCCTGTTCTCGAAGAAAATTGCTCGTAAAATTTGATGTAAGGCAGTTATCCTGCTGGAAGATAAAACCATCGTCATAATTGTTGGCAAATAGTACAACATGCTGTTGAAGGATCATTTCAACATAATTCTGTGCATTGATACGTTAAGGAACAATAACCATACGATCATCTATGCTGATTCCACCCCATACCATAACTGATCTTGATTCAAATCAATCCACTTCCTGTATATACTCTGCAGTGTATCTCTCTTCAGAACGTCTGTGCACTCGTACACGAGTTAAAATAAACCGGGGTTCATAACTAAAGAGCACAAACCTCCAGTGTCGAAGTTTCCATTCCACATGTTGCCGAGCAAAGTTTAGGCGGATCCGTTTGTGATCCCTGGTCAAGCAAGGAGCTCGCACAGGCCTCCAAGAAGTCAAATTTGCTTCTTTAAGTCTTCTTCTAACTGTTTGATCAGAGATTGTTATGCCAGTAGCATTTCGAAGTTGGGTTTGTAAATTACGAGCGGTGGAAGTTCGACGGCGAAGGCAAGAATTGATGATGTAACGGCCATCTCCTAGAGTATCTGCCCGTTTTTTGATACCTATGCCATGGTCTGCAGATATTCGATGGATTTGTTTGTCGTTGATAGGCAGCATATCGCATAGATCGACCATCTTCAAATAAAGCAACCAATCTTGCGACTTCGATTTCACTTAAATAAGAAGGCATTTTAATCTTAGACGTAAATTAATACTCCAAATTGACCTTTAAAATATCAAAAAACTAACTTAAAATGTTGTGATTGTTTGCTTAAGGAACAAAAACCATTTTGTTTTGGATAGTGTTTTACATTTGAACATCTAAGGAGAAAAACAAGAAATGCGTCAATGTAATTTTCTTTTGTGCTTAGCTAAAGCATTCCAGACAATAACAAAACACGAAAAAAAATTCTTCTATTCACAGAAAAGTTACAGGCGTTCAAAGTAGTGTTCCTTTAATTTTGTTGAACAGTGTATAAGCTGAGCGTGGCTTATCCGCCAACCAAGACCTTGAACTTATTTATCATGTTGAAACATGATCAAAATCTGACAATACGTTTGCTTATACTCATTCATAATATCCTGACGAACATGTACGTGGTCAGCCTAGCCAGAAGTTTCGTGACTATAAACACGAGATATGCAAGAAAACCTGACGTGATGGAATTTTTCGAGTTTTAGTGAGTAAAATGTCTAAGAAATAGTATAAAGATCCTGCGAAATGTTTTAGTTGTAGCCCTGTGTTATCAAATTGTGAAACTGTGTTTGTGAGAAACGTGTGAGACGAAATTAAGAGAAGTATGTTCGTTGCGATGATGAAAGCGAGGCTCCCAATAGACGAGTGCAGAACTATTAACTAGGCGATGTAATAAATGCTTAAAATGAAAGATCATAAAATTTTTATCGTTGTTCTTTTGTACTTTAGCTGAGAATTTATGATGTTTACCACATACCTTATAAATGTATATTAATAATTTCGCTTTTTGATTTAGCTCACCAGTACTTGATTAAAATACAAAGTAGTCCAACAGAGGTTCCAGTGATTAGTTACGGTCGATTTCAAGTAACTTTGATTGGTGATTCATTGTTAAATGAAACCTTTACGTTAACAAAGTAAGTATCTCTAATAATCCAAAACTGTCAGATCTACTGGCCATCATAAGTAAACAAACCTCTGGTAAACGTTAATATACCACAAATCACATATATATATAGATGTGTAACTTGATAGGCTATCCGTGTACAATTTTGCGGGGTAACGCATCCGAACAACGTGAGGGGAAAGAAATTAGTTATGCAACTTAAACATAACAAGGGTGTTGCATTTAGAAGTTGTTCTGGCGTAGGAATTTCATATGTTAACGAAAAATTTAATGTTGGCTTGCTTGGTCGATTAGTATTCGCCGTATTTAAATTTTGTGATCTCGTGCCCGTGTTATATGTTATAAACTTTCGTTGGATTTATTGTTTGTTTGTGTAAGTAGCATTTAAGACTATGGATAATAGTGTATAGTTTTACCATTTTTTTTATATTATTAGTTGTAGATTTTTTAGATTAATATTAACTGGATATTATATTCTGAAACGTCAAACTATACAATTTTTGAAAATACTATTGTATTTCTTTAAATTCATCTGGTATAGATTTTAAATATATTTTTATACGAATTACGTTAGTGTGTAATTTTTATTTGAATTTAAATTTTATGATATATTTTGAAAATATTCAAGAAGGTGGAAAAGAATTAAATAGAGAATGAAGAAAAAGAATGTTTCGTTCGATTAGATTCTGTATTGAATATATCTAAGAAGTTTACATATATTGATTGCAATACAGAAGTTATATTATTTTTCCTTCATACATAAAATTTGAATAACCCCAATAGTAATTTAACTACAGCTATGTTGGTTGCATACATAATTGTGTAAGCAACCAACCCCTTTCCCCGCATGGTGACCAGTCAACAAGCTATACATAGGGATCTATTTTACTATTAAGTTACACATCTATATTATTAGTAGACGGCAGACTATGTGCCCGGTGCATGGTGACAAGAATCATTTCACCATCTGTACTAAATATTATTTTTCATTCCTCTCGCTTTGTTTACACATCGGAGCAGAAAAACATATATTTAGTAGTTATAGTTATAGTTTATATCTAGTTTCCTAAATATTTCCATACATGCATTTATCAAAGAGATACCAGAATTTGAACATATATTTTACAGTTCTAAATCAAAATAAAAAAAAAACATTATTTTGTATTTCTAACAATGAACGAAACATTTATTCTAAAGAAAAAGTGGTATTATTGGCAATAACAGATGCACCTTCAAAACATAAATTATATTATAGTATCCAAAACAATATTTAGTACACATGGTGAAATGATTCTTGTCTGTCTGGCACATAGTCTGCCGTCTTTAAATTACTGATCTATGTTAAATACTTTAATAAAATTTGCAGGAAAGAAGTATTTTGTACTAACAAACAAATTAGTCAAGTTAGTATTGGCAATGAACTAAAAAATATTTTCGTTTTTCTGTTTTAACATTACTTATTTAAGCTTAAAAAAGATATAAAATCAGTTACCACGTTTAATACTTGTCTCCTAAGTACGTATTTCGACAATTAAGTTGTCATCCTCATTAGGTAAAATTAATAATCACAGTGTTGAATAAGGGGTACAGTAAAGCTAACAAAAAATTAAAAACTGAATTAAAAACTGTAAAAGAAATATTTGCGTATATAGTTTAAACACGTCTGTTGTGGTATTCACGAAAACATGGCCCCAAACACAAACCTGGGGAATCTTTACATTCTGTACAATAAAATGCACTTAACCTGCGTATGTTCTTTTTATAACAGAATACTTTTTAAATAAATTTCGAATAATTCCATTCAATTAATGATAAAACGTTGTATTGCATAAGTGTTTTAAATGAATTTTATCCACTTAAGAAAAACTATAGACATTTTTTTAATAATTCTTATTAAAACTATATTTTATCTAAAATTATATTTTGTTTTTCATATATTAAGTTATGAATATCAGCCCATCTTGTTAAGTACAAGAAATAAATTCGTAATTCTCTCTAGAAATGGTTTCTTCAAAATTAGATTCTAATAAGACAAGAAAGGATAGTATAAATTTCTTCCTTGTCTTATATGAGGAATTTGCCTATATGCCAATCGATTGTTACACATTTTTTAATGTTGTTAGATTTAATAAGCTCACATGTAGAGTGAATAGGATTTTACATTAGGATAATTTACGGCGAAATTGCTTCCAGACAATCATCCCATTGATGTTTTTTAGGACGTTGGGTAATCGCATAAAAATCTTATGTACAGTGAATTCTATTTATATTTTGTACTGTACATACACACATATAGGTATTTTGAATGCAAATTTGCAAAATTTAAACTTTTTATCGTACCAGACGAAATAAATGTGAAGTAATTGAAGATAAGATATTTTTTAGTGGTTTATGTCTAATAGGATAGTTGTGATTCAATATCTTCTTATTTTCACCGTTTACCGCAGTGCAATGGACCATTAAAATAGTGTTGTTTGTACCAAACAAAATATAACAAACTGTATATATTTTACCTAATCCGTATCTTAAAACATGATTTAAAAAAACGTTTAATTTCTAAAAAACATATAAATATATGCTTAAAACAGAATGCCTGGAAGTCTATAATAATTTAATATTAAAATTTCATTTTGATATTATGCTATAAAATTTTAAATTTACTCACTTGAAAGGGCTGATTGGCATTAAGGTTCAAAAATATAACTAGAATATAATCAGCATATTTATCTAGATTTATACCTTCACGTAAAAACGAATATTCTTTTACATTTAACTATTTTTCTTGTTGAATATTTAAAATATTAAAAAGTTGCTTATGTGTTTTTCATCAACCTAAAATAATGTTAATATATGGCAGGGGTGGCCAAGAGGTCGACCGCGGTCTACCGGTCGACCGCGAAGGCGATTTAGGTAGCCCCCAAGAGATAAATAAACTGAAAAAGAAGACAAAAAAATCAAGTGTATTCGCGCCAATAACTACCCACGCGCTTTGGTCGTAGCGCAGTGCAAGTTACGCCATCTAGTTTCACTAGGTAGTACTAACTTGCCTAGAACAATATCGACGGCGGCGATGGAAGATTCGTGAAGACGCGCGAGCGAATGCTGTGTGGGTTCGCGAGTTGTTTCTCGAAATTTCTAGATGTCGCTAATCCCATCATATAATATAAATAGCCGGCGGAAGCCACAGCCAGTCAGTTTGAATTCAGAAGCGATACGAAATGATAAAAAGTGCGTGAAGAGTCCTGGACTGAGTGCGTTTGGACAGATCGTTCGTTCGTTCGTTCCTCACGTGAAATTCGTCAGGTAGCGGCGTAACAATACTAAGTAACGTAGGGACCTTTGTGAGTTTGTGACTTTTATTTAATCAAAATGAGTGTGCCATCTGGTTCAAGTGCAAAAAAAAGTATGACTTACCATTATCACAGTGAGTGGGAAGAGGATTTTTTTTTCGTTATGGTCAACGACAAATGTGTGTGCCTAATTTGTAATTCAAGTGTAGCATTACCGAAAAGAGCAAATGTGGAAAGGCACTTTAAAACTACACATTCCAAATACTCCACAGATTTTCCATTTGGCAGTGAAATTCGGAAAGTAAAAGTACGAGAATTAAAAAGCAGCTTAAGTGCGCAACAATCTTTTTTTACGAAACCAGACTTGAAATCAAAAGCTGCTACACTGGCGTCATTTGCTGTTACGGAAATATTGATGAAACGAAAGAAACCTTTTGAAGATGGAGAAATGATCAAGGAAGCCATGCAGAGAGCTGGAGAAGTACTGTTTAATGACTTTAAAAATAAGATAGAAATTATTTCAGCCATAAATGCCATTTCTCTGTCACGAAACACTGTGATGCGACGAAGTGAAGCCTTAAGTGGAAATTTGGAACGATTGCTTAAGGAAGGCTTGCAAAAATGTAGTTTTTTGTCACTACAATTCGATTAATCCACCGATGTGACGGACACTGCTGAATTGTGCATTTTCGTGCGTCTAGTTTTTGAAGATATGACGTCAAAAGAAGAATTATTGACGATGATTCCATTGAAGGGGCAAACAAGAGGTGAGGATATCTACAGATCTTTTAAAGATTTTGTAGAAAAAACTGAGTTTCCGATTCACAAAATAGTTGCTATTACGACAGATGGAGCACCCGCTATGCTGGGACAAAGAGTTGGTTTTATTTCATTGTTTAAAAATGATGACAACATTCCAAGTTTCACCAACTATCACTGCATCATACACCAGCAAGTTTTGTGCTCTAAAATTCTTGACTCGGATATTATCATGAAAATTGCCTTTAAAATAGTTAATTGTATTCGAGCCAGAAGTTTGCAAAGGCGTCAATTTCGAGCTTTACTTGAAGAGACTGAAGCCGAACACTCGGATCTTTTGCTACATACAGATGTTAGGTGGCTTAGCCGTGGTGCTTTTTTGAAGAGGTTTCGCCAATTACTGCCAGAAATCAAAACATTCATCCATTCGAAAGAAGAAAGTGTACCTGAGCTTGAAGATGAAAAATGGATCATGAAGCTCGCCTTTCTTTGTGACATAACGGAGAAACTCAATCAGTTGAACTTAAATCTTCAAGGAAAAGACAGGAATGTGATTGATATGACAACTTTGATTAAAACATTTAAAAGTCAAATTCAAGTGCATGCATCTCAATTAAGACGAGGTGAAATAAGAAACTATAAAAACATGGAAGAAGAATGCACGCACAACTCAAATCGGGGCATTGAAACTTTCGCCATACAGCTGGAGAACTTGCACCTGGAGTTCGAAAGAAGGTTTTTGGATTTCTTCGCTCTCGAAGAAGTGCTAAGTTTCATGACATTCCCTTTTAATGAAAGCAATGACCTTCACAGCTTGACTGCAAAAATCGGCAAGTTAACTGATTCTGAATCTGTTGTGGTAGAAGAAGAAATAATTAAAATGAGATGCGACATATTTCTGAAAGCAAGAGCATTTGGCAGTAATACTGATTTTTGGACACTGATTTGCAAAGAAAAGTTCCCATGCCTAAGAAAGGTTCCACCTATCTTTGCGAATCGACATTTTCTACTATGAATACAATAAAAACCAACCATCGTTCTCGTTTAACAGATGCCCACTTAACTTCCTGTTTGCGCATCGCAGTTACTTCTTACACTCCTCAATATAATAAAGTTGTGGAGAATATGCAGTGCCAAATGTCCACCCAAAAACCTAATACAGAATGAACATTATGTATTTTGTTTCAACGTATATAATAGAAAAATACTTACTAACTTATCGCTAAAATGTTTTATTTCTCTCTTGTAAACTCTACCTTAGAGTCGCCCCCAAGAAACATTTTTGAACACAAGTAGACCTCAGAGGTCAAAAGTTTGGCCACCCCTGATATATGGTATATTCATTGTTTATTTTATTAATAATTGCTTCATAAGAATTAAAAATATATAGAAGACACTACCCATTACATTTAAACTTGTTATACTCGGTGTATTTTTTTTTCTAAAAACTTTAAAATATCTCGAAAAATAAGCAGTTCACGAAAAAATGTCTAGATTTAAAATTTAATAATTCAATAGACGAAATACATTAGTGCTACTTTGAAATCTTAAATAGGAACCTGTATATTTTATTAAAGATTCGAATTCTACTGGAAGAAGTACGTAGGATTTGTCTGAAACATTTTTTTCAATTCATGATAGATGGCGCTATAATCGACGAAATTCAATTTCTTCAATTTCTCGCACTGAGAACCTATACATATGATTTTGCAATAAAAAAAACATTTCCTTTGTAAATAATCAAAATAGGTCCTAGAATAACTGAGAAAACGTTACCTGGGAAATCAACGCCATGAAGATCTTGATGTAAAGACAAACGATATGGATGATATTTATGACATTTTAAAATTTTCCAAGTAACTGATGTGGGACTATCCAGAATCGTGAGCTATTTCTTCTGTGCTAACATGAGGATTAACAGCCACTGCAGCTAATAGAGCGACTTCACTATTTTCTCCGGTGACTGTTGCTCGACGAGTCCTTTTTTTCGGTTGAACACTTCCATCAGTAGTGAATTGTTTTATAGTACGGTAAAATGAAGCACATGACCAAATCCTATCCGGAAAACGTTGAGCGTAGAGATTGACAGCATTATCAAGTCATCTGCCAGCTTCTCCATACACCAGAACCATTTCAATTTTCTTTTGTACAGTTAAATATTCTATTCTGTATTAGGTACTATTAACAGTGTAACAGAAACAGGTCTTTTACTTTTCGTAATATTCTTCGAACTAAGTAAAATAAGTTGTTTCTTAAAGTCATTTCTCTCTTTCGTACGTTTATTTTGTGTATTTGGAATTTGAAAAGATACGAATGGAAGAAATAACACAAATGTTAAATAAATACATTGTTACAAATGAAACAGACATGCAATATACACGTCTGTAACTGTACACATGGACAATACACCTCGTATTTTCCAGCATTTACTTCTGCTTAAGACACGTGCTTCTGTCATCTACTATTAAGCGTCATCAGTTAAGCTAGTGAAGTAAATAAAGCTTAAATCGCCTCATAAGGTATAGCAAATTCTGTCCTATCAGGCGGCACCATATCTAGTATCTATATCTAGTGACATCTAACGGACGAAAGAGATTATGCGAAATAAAAATAACTTCATCAATTACAGCGCCATCTATCAGGAATTGAAAGAAATATTTCAGACAAATCGTACGTACTTTTTCCAGTAGAATTCGAATCTGTAATAAAATATAGAAGTTCCTATTTAAGATTTCTAAGTTACCCCCGCCTCACTTACATGGAGGCAGAGAGAGGGACTAATTATAACACGAATTATTAAATTTTAAATCTGGACATTTTGAGATATTTGAAAGTTTCAAATTTCAAAGTTAAAAAATACACCCGGTATATTCAGAACTAACCCTAGCAGATTAATATTTATCTACGTAAGCTAAGCCATTGGTTTCATAGGTTATACAAAGACATGTTAATTGGGTTATAATATCATTTCTGTCACTGATAATCATTATAAAATTGCAGAAAAGAAGATGAAGAGATAAAGCTGGGTGAATCTATATCCCGGATAATTGTTCCACACCCAATTTTATTGCCACCTTCAAACATCCAAGTGCTCTATACTTCTTACAACGGCTGGTTAACATCAGGTCTTTTACAATGGAAAATTGATAAAATCGTACTTAGTGATAGTTATGGCAAAAGGTAATTTAAACGAAGTAAAATTTATATTAAAAAAAATAATGGATTTTATATTACAGTGTGTCCATATGCAAGAAAAATCTTATTCTGGACTCAGGCGTACCAATTACGTTACCTTTATATCCTGGTGACTGCAATCCTCCTAGGAACGAAGTAAACAAAATTGCAGAAGATCGCCAAGACGAACCGCAACAATCAAATTTCGTGCCCAACATAAAAGAAGATGAGAAAAACAATACAATTTTATCCGATGATCTAATAGTAAATATCCCATGGACGAATGACAATGAAAATGTTGTGGATAGTGACTCTGAATCTAGCAGGGCCTTTAATACAAGATATTCAAAGTCAAAACTTGATCTTGAAAATGATACAGATAGTACCAGGGAAATCGTTGAACCAATATTAAAACCACAGTCTTCTAAGAACGCTAGAGCACAGAAACTGAACAAGGAAAATGGTGAAATAACAGAACCTATTTTAGCAGCGACCACCCCAAAATATGTAGCCACTACGATATCGACTACATATTCGCATGAATCGAAATTAACAACTGAAAATAAACAAGGGGAAATTCGTTATAATTTTTATGATGTAGAGAAGGAAACTGATTGGATTCCTAGCGGAGGAAGCGCCACTACAAAGAAGCCTTCAGAAAAGTGGAAAAGGGAAGATGATTCAAAATCTTCATCCACAAATCAAAATAGACAATCCGAAAATTTTCTAGCAACTGGTTTAGACACAGTAGTAAAAACGGTACAATTTCTTCCCCAAAGAATTGCTAGAATGTTTGAAGATGCAGAAAAATATGCACGCGAAACTATATTGCCTCTTGTAAGTACTTATACGCCTAGATTTATATCAGATTTTATAAATCCAAGAGAACACTCTAAACCAAAATATGTTCCTTTGAATTATATAGAAACAACAACCAAAGTGGCACCCACTCCAATAACTGTAACGACGTTGAAAACATCTTTAGCCACTGAACGATCAACGACAACTGTGAAAGGTACTACTAAAGCAATTACTATCGCACCTCAGGGAATAATTGCTTTACCTCTTGTAGCTAAAAGTGAAGTTAATAGCATCGTTAATCGCGAACAAACAACAATGAAAATTTTGAAATCTTCTGTATCGAAATACCAAAATCGCGGAAGCGAAACGACAACACCATACACACACATACAAAAAATACATAAAAAAGGAGATAAGATGACGCTTGTATATCCAGAACATTCCGACACTTTATGGACTGCTATTGGGACTCTAACTAAAGAAGACCCAAATAAAGAGAAGAAAACAGAAACTGTAGAAGTTATTCCAGAGTCTCAAAGAAGTATCAACGCAAAAAGAAGTACACCCAAGGAAATCTATATAGACTTACCGGTTTTTGAAGAAGACTACAAAGCTGTAAAATATATTCCATTGTCTTATGAAGAAGCCAGATAGTAATACGCTATGCTAAAATTAGTAATTTTATTATTTAGTAATGTTGTTTTGTACATAATAATGTTAAATTGTGCTTTATATGTTCGAGAAAGTGAAAAATTATGAATTGTGATTATTTATTTTAATAATACAATAAAAACATATACAGAAAAATTTTGTTTTCTTTATCTCAATGGTAAAAAAAAAACTATAACAAAGTTCATTTCTTCAGTACTTTAAGGAAGATTTAAAATCTACAGTATCTTATTTTTAAATTATAAATTTAAGTACTTTTAAAATAATAAAAGAAAGTCATTAGTTAATTTGTGAATTTCCAGGTAATTTTTATAAAATAACTAAGGATTTTTTTGATAAATTCGATTATTATCAATCATTTTTCTTCAGTAATAGTAATAACAATAATAATACTCTTAATTTGATTCATCAGAATAATTGAAACGTACATGAGTAGGTAAACCCCACCAGTTTTGTATAATACAAAGGTATTTTTAATAATATAAAATTTTATTAAAAAATATTATTAAAAATCTGGTGTGAAGAACACAAATACAGGTTCACTATTAATATTTTTTGTGAACGTGTCCGAACATATCCCTCCCCAGAGAAGTAGATACGTATTTCGCCTTTCTACAGGCTCGTCGGTACGCCCCTGCTGGAGAAAGGATATTCTCAGACACATTCACAAAAAAGAACCACATCGCCGAAATTATCCAGACAGGGCGTAGAAGTAAATTCAGCGCTGCCTGTTGTCAGACAGCCGAAGTACGTCGCCCCGTCCACATAACCAATGTGAAGTAACGACGCCCTTCCAAAGGTGGCACAACCAATCTCTCTAGAAACTGCATTTTGTTTGTGTCTTCACTCATACTACGGACTAACCGCATGTGTAATGTATCAGAATAATAGAAACATACATGAGTAGGTAAACCCCACCAGTTTTGTATAATACAAAGGCATTTTTAATAATATAAAATATTATTAAAAATCTGGTGTGAAGAACACAAATACAGGTTCACTATTAATATTTCAATATATCAGGCAGCGCTGAATTTACTTCTACGCCCGGTCTGGATAATTTCGGTGATGTGGTTCTTTTTTGTGAATGTGTCTGAGAATATCCTTTCTCCAGCAGGGGCGTACCGACGAGCCTGTAGAAAGGCGAAATACGTCTCTACGTCTCTGGGGAGGGATATGTTCGGACACGTTCACAAAAATATTAATAGTGAACCTGTATTTGTGTTCTTCATACCAGACTTTTAATAATATTTTATATAATTAAGAATACCTTTGTATTATACAAAACTGGTGGGGTTTACCTACTCATGTATGTTTCAATTATTCTGATACATTACACATGCGGTTAGTCCGTAGTATGAGTGAAGACACAAACAAAATGCAGTGTCTAGAGAGATTGACTGTGCCACCTTTGGAAGGGCGTCGTTACTTCACATTGGTTATGTGGACGGGGCGAGGTACTTCGGCTGTCTGACAACACACAGCGCTGAATTTACTTCTACGCCCGGTCTGGATAATTTCAGTGATGTGGTTCTTTTTTGTGAATGTGTCTGAGAATATCCTTTCTCCAGCAGGGGCGTATCGACGATCCTGTAGAAAGGCAAAATACGTATCTACGTCTCTGGGGAGGGATATGTTCGGACACGTTCACAAAAAATATTAATAGTGAACCTGTATTTGTGTTCTTCACACCAGATTTTTAATAATATTTTATATAATTCAAAATACCTTTGTACTTAATTTGATTGCTCTATAAAATAAAACCTTTCGGATACATTCGGACATTCGCCATTTTTTGTCACCTAGGCCGTACTCTGAAACTGACGGTTATATAAGGGCTTGTCAAGATGGAGTTTTTTCGGCCCTTCTGTATAGGAAGGAGGTGCTTGTACTTAGACAGCAGGAGAGCCTGCTAAACACAGAAAGAAAGCACGTTGTTTTTGCTCGCGACGTGCCCTAAATATGCGCCCACTTTATATACGAGGGTCAGATAATATCTAATACCTCTTCTTTTCTATCTCAATAAAGTTAGTCAAGTGAAAAATTTGAATCAGGTGCTGTTTCTCAAACCTTCTGCAATCCACAATCCACTGAAGAACTTTCTGTGTGGTTGTAAGTGGTAGCACTACAGTCGCTTGAAAAGCTCGATAAGTTGTAATATATTTATTTGAGCATATTACACGTATCCTGGACCTTTGATGCACATCATCACCACCATAATTATTTACGGTACTGCTAGGATTAAATATTTGCTTCAATAATTTTTAGTATTAATATTAATTAATAACGGGTTCTTCAATAGGGTTGTTCTATCTTTGAACTGTCACATCGACAATTTTTGTTATTCTCTCAGACAGCGTTTTTTGACATTTGTTTTCAGAAAAGTTAGACAAATCATCATAAATCGTTACACAAGTCAACAACGTTCACATATCGTTCAAATTTATTACGCAAATTAACGATTAGTTCGTGAAACTTATAGAGCACTTCGCGAATTTACGGTGTTCATAATCGATCAAGTGAATTGGTTGTAATATTCAAAGATTCGAAGGTAATTTATTTCGTATTGTTTTGTCAGTACCAGTGAGATAAAAAAATGCCAGAAGTGAAACCAATATTGCTGCCGTTGAGCAAAATGTTCGCCATGATCGAAATTTGTCGATTCCATGCCGTTCTCAGGAATTAGGTCTATGCGCCATCACAACTTGGCGAATTTTACGCAAAGATTTTGGTTTACACTAGTATAAGATCCAATTAGTCCAAGAACTGAAACCAAATATTAATTTTTGATCTTGCAAAAACTTGATATCTGAATTTCAGTTCGGTTTTAGAAGCCGCCACTCTACCATTGAACAGGCTCACGGGGTGGTGAATCAAATCCGCAAAACATTGGAAAAAAGAAGCTACTGCGCAGCAATCTTAGCAAGCCTTCGATAAAGGTTGGCATTAGAGGTGTTACATAAACTTAAAAAAAAACTGCCATATGTTATGTTTATCCTTCTCATGTTATACAGGGTGGCCAAAAATGACCGAAGGGGTTTTAATTCCTTACAACTTTATTATAATTTTTTTTTTGTTTTCAGTATTTTGTAAAGAAGACTTGGGGAATTTAAAATGGAACAGTACACAATTGAACAACGTGCCAAAATCGTTGAACTTTATTTCTCAAATCAACGATCCATTGTTTTGACTCAGCGTGCATATCGTCGTTATTTTAATGTGCGGGTTGGACCCTCATAGTCAACAATAAACCGTCTGGTTGCAAATTTTCGAGAACAAGGGGCAGTAAGGAACCCTCCTGGTGCCGGCAGACGACGAACGGTGCACACGGATGACAATATTGAACGGGTACAGGAGAGTATTCGGAAAGATGGAGAACATCAACCAGGAGACGTTCGACACAACTTGGCCTCTCAAGAGGGTCGCTGCAGAGAATTTTGCATACAATAAGAATGTTTCCATACAAAATTCAGCCTGTCCAACAATAGAAACAGACATATTACTAGCAACGACTTGATTATGCAATTTATTTTCGTCAAAAAGCAGAAGAAAATCATGATTTTATTCATAATTTAATTATGAGCGACGAAGCCCATTTCCAATTAAATGGGTTCGTTAATAGGTAAAACTGCAGGATATGGGCTACGGAAAATCCAAGAGTAGTCCAACAGCGAGAATTACACCCACTTAAGTGTACCGTTTGGTGTGGTGTTTCGTCGGAAAGGATAATTGGCCCATATTTTTTTGAAAATGAACACGGCGTCGCCGTTTCCATCACTGGTGTTAGATATCGGACAATGTTGGAAGATTTTTTAAGGCCAGCCGTGGAAAACCATATCCGCAAGTATGGTTCCAACAGGATGGAGCCACAGCGCACACTGCGAGGGACACAATGGCTCTTTTACGCGACATCTTTGGTGAACGAATTATTTCCCGTACAAGCGATTTTAATTGGCCTCCGCGTTCACCGGATTTAACCGCATCAGACTGTTTCCTTTGGGGTTATTTGAAAAGAAAAGTCTATATTAATAAGCCTCGAACCATACAGCAATTAAAAAATAATATACACGACGAAATCAACAACATAACACCTGAAGTTTTGCGAAAGGTTATGGAAAATGTTTTGGAAAGAGCACGAATATGCGAAGCAGAAAATGGCCACCACTTGCGACATATAATTTTTCATAATTAAATTAAAAATATTCTCCATTAATATACTGTATTTAAAATAAAAAAAATTTAATAATTATGTCTTAAATAAGAAGTTATAATGAACTCAAACGTCATTTTGGACCAGCCTGTACTTAGAAGAAAGGTATTTTAAAGTCAGATATGAGTCCAAAATAACAGGACTACGTTTCTGTTGGGGGATGTACCAATATTATGGTTGATATTGGCTCGTGGAACAAATATTTGGAATGACTCCGATTTTTGGCAGTGATGTTTCAACGTCAGTTACTAGAATCATGACACCTATGTTGCTTCACCGTGCACAGGTCATACGGTTGAATACACTTTGCTTTTTAAATCTTAGATGACTGTTTGTTAAATGAATAAATGTACTTTCATCTAAATATATTTATTTACACTATATACATTTATTTTAGATCTACAACGACTGTATCTGTATATGACGGCTTAATGTCATATATAGATACAGATCTATTTATAAAGATTTGTATCATTTGTATACATTGCTTCACTAGCTTAACTGACGACGCCTATAGACGGCAGAAACATATGTCTTAAGCAGAAGTAAATGCTGAAAATACGAGGTATTGTCCAAGTATACAGTTACAGATATGTAAATTATTTACATGTCTGTTTCATAATGAAACAAAAGCGTTATACGTGCATTAACGTATAGATATATTTAAAACCTTTTTTGTATAAATTGGAAATGTTTATATTTGAATTCTATCTCCTAAATTTGCTTATATATAGCAATAAAAAATGTTTGAATTTAAAATATTAAGGATATTGAATGTGTTCTCAACAGTCTCATAAGATGGGGGTTCCTCAGGACGTTCTTGGATCTATATTATACCTACTTTTCGCAGATGATCTTCCAACCAACGAAGGAGTAATTACCTTGACCTTTGCAGATGACACTACTATTTTGGTTGAAAACCATATCTTAATAATGAATATCCAAATTAAAGCCTTCGTTCACTAATCGATTTTTATGGTACATACATATTTAGGAATCGTGAGCCTATTATATACATTTAATTAACAATGGATGATCATATTAAGGGTCTATTGAAATCGTTTATAACCCTAGGCAATAAATATTTATGAAATTGGAAATGTTTATATTTGAATTATATCTCCTAAATTTTCTTATATTTAACAATAAAAAATGTTTGAATTTAAAATACTAAGGATATTGAATGTATTCTCAACAGTCCTATAAGGTCGGGGGTTCCTCATGACGTTCTTGGGCCTATATTATACCTAATTTTCGCAGATGATCTTCCAACCAACGAAGGAGTAATTACCTTGACCTTTGCAGATGCCACTGCCATTTTGGCTGAAAACCATAACCCAAATGTAGCAGCAACAATTCTGTAAGAAAACGTAGATCAAATAGAAAAATGGGCGAGATCCTGGCGTATTAAAATAAACGCAGAAAAATTAACCCATAAAGTATTTACAAAATGCCTCGGAAATTCTCGTTCAATAATACTTAACAATAAAAACATATAACGGAATGCGTTAAATATTTAGGCCTACATCTAGATCATAAACTAACCTCTAGAAAATTCACATATGGAAAAAACGTGAACTACATGGAGCAAAATTTCGGAAACACTATTTCGTTCTTGGAAGAAAATCGCAACTCTCTAATAGAAACAAACTTTTGGCATATAATCTTATTTTTAAGCCTTCCTGGATCTATCGGATTCAGCTATGGGGTGTAGCAACTTAATTCAATATTGCAATCATAGAGAGATTCCAATCAAAAACACTGCGTGCAATTATTGATGCTTCCAACTTTATGACAAATAAAAGCATTAAAGATGATTTGGATGTTCATACAGTAGAAGAGACGATCGGGAAATGCAGGAGGCGCCATTTGCAACGACTCGAAAGATATCCTAATTCGCTAGTTCTGGCAACTCGTAAATAACAGCGAAGATATCAGAAGACTAAAACTCAAAAAGCCATTGAAATTACTGATACCTACAACATTGTGCTATAAACTCATGAATATTGAAGTTGTGTCATATAGAGTTGTATTCAGTGGAATAGGGCTCTCTAACGCCATTTTTGTCTTAAATCAGATATATTCATTGTTTATATAAAGACAGATTGGATAATAAACGCAAAAAAAGGAAAATATTTAAAAGTGTTAAATGTCATTTTCGCTATACTTTTATGTCATACAGATTTGGCGTAAGTAAAAAATTCGTTTCCAATTGGTTTAATTATCCCTAATTTAATTTTCTTTTATGAACATTTAATTTTCGGCGAATCAAGATTAAGTTCAGGCGTGAAAATTAAATGTTTTTCTAAATAAATTTATGTATTTCTTTAGGAAATCACCCATAACACAGGCCTGCATAAAATTTCTGATGACGTGATTTTTGTTTGTTAAGCGCAGTTATTGTATAGCAATAACTAATTAAAATACAGTTGGTCTCTACCACCCACAGATTCTTTTTGCACAAAAGAAAAAGAAAAAAATATAAAAAAAAACTTATAACAGGCGTTTTAATACATTTTAAAATGAATGTACCTACTACTTCAAATTCTAGGTATTAACCCAAAAATGATTTTTTCCATTTTGCGTTCGAAATGAACTCATTATGAAACCCAAAACAGTATCGAAATGAGCTTCATTTCGATACACTTTTTTTCATTTTTCAATGTTGGCGTTGTTCGAATACAGAAATAAATATCATTGCTGTCATTTGATTTTAAGAATTTATGTACATTTGACAGATATGACATATGTTCGTATTTTACACAAACAACGTATGTTGTATACAATTGACAACAACATATATATGTTTCTATGTCACTAATGTTTATATTTTTAAATGAAATATCAAGTAATGTTAACGAAAATTAATAAATAATATGTAATATAATATACTTCGCGGATAGCAAGATTTAAATTTGAAAATGTCAAGTATCAATGTGACCAACTGCATGCTTTATATAAAAATTAAACTCTGAACTTTCAAATTAAATAATTACAATTTAAGCAATTTATTAATGTAAAAAACGCAAAATAGAAAAAATAGTATAAAAAACTCGTTTCATAAGGCCTTTTGCCGCACTCGCTCTTTAGAAAACTCGCCGCTAACGCGGCTCGTTTTCTAAACTGATCTCGTGCGGCAAAATGGTGCCTTATGAAACTTGTTTTTTAATATACTATTCTGTTGTGGTTTTAAAGAAATTTGTTAAATAGGCTCTCATTACATGATGTAAATCTTTTATGACATGTATTAATTTTGGACAAGATTTCCGGGAATTTTTACCTGCTAAATCCTATTTATTATGCTTTCACTTTATAAGTACTGCGAAGAAGGATTTCAAGTTTATCACTCCAAACAAAATGTATATTTTAATGTCAAATACTTCATTATAGCTCTGAGTGTCGATCAGTAAACAAGTAAAATTAATTTGTCTTTAGTGTTGTGCGTGGTATTTGATAAATAAACATTGCTTAAAAATATGTCTAGCCGGTGTTGCAAAAACAAACCAGATGATTTCTGTTATATTTGTGGATATTTCGTCTTGAAAAAGTTTAAGAGACCAATTGGTGAATTTGTGAAAAATGCATATTATGCTTATTTCAAAATCAAATTGGACCAAAGGGAATAGAAAAAGCCTCCCTTTTGGAATACCGATGCTTTGGAGAGAACCGCAAAATCATCATGAAGATTGCTACTTTTGTCTTTGTGATATTAAGGGGTATAATAGAAAAACTTTGAAACATATTTAGTACCCAAACAATATTAAATCAGCTATCAGACCAGTTCCTCACAGTGATCATGTACCTATACCTATACCCCCCAAAGTACTACAAGATGATATTGAAACCTCTTCAACTTCCGGCTCCGTACAGATGGATAGTGATTTTGAACCATCAACCTCAGGTCAAAACCAACCTCAGCTATTTTCACAAGCCGAACTGAATGATTTAGTAAGAGATTTAGGACTTTCAAAAGATCTTTCTGAAGTACTGGGGTCTAGGTTGAAACAAAAAAATTTGCTTGCCCCATAAACTACCTTCTCTTGGTACAGAAATCGTGAGGCTGGATTTGTAAAATATTTTGCACAAAACGGACCACTCGGGTACAGTCAAACAATTGCTGATCTACTTACTTTCCTCGGAGCTCCTGAGTACACACCTTCTGACTGGAGACTTTTCATCGACTCTTCAAAAAGGAGCCTTAAAGCTGTTCTTTTACATAATGGCAATGTTTTTGCTTCTGTTCCGGTCGGCCATTCTGTTCATTTAAAGGTAAACTATGGAAATTTACAGGAATTACTTTTAAGAATGCAATATGAAAAACACAACTGGGAAATGTGTGGAGATTTAAAAATTTTGGGCCTTCTCTTGGGTCAGCAGTCTGGATATACTAAATTTCCATGTTTCCTGTGCGAATGGGATAGCAGAAATCGAGAACAGCATTGGATAAAAAGAGACTGGCCACAAAGGGTGACTTTAACACCTGGAACCAAAAATGTAATTCGCGAAAGTCTTATTGACCCTCAAAAAGTGTTACTTCCACCGCTTCACATAAAACTTGGACTTAATGAAACAATTTGTTATGGCATTAAGCAAAGAAGGAAATTGTTTTAAATATTTGTGTAAAACATTTCCGACTCTGTCAGAGGCATTAAAGGAGAGAATCTTTGTAGGCCCGCAGATTAGGAGCTTGGTGAAAGATCAAGAATTTGAAAGTGTCATGGAAGATAAGGAAAAACATGCATGGCATGCTTTTAACGAAGTTGTACATAAATTTCTAGGGAATTATAAAGACACAAACTATGTTGAGATCGTTGAAAATATGCTGGAAAAATTCAGGATTCTTGGTTGCAATATGAGCATAAAAATTCACTTTTTACATTCCCATTTGGTCTATTTCCCAGAAAACCTTGGGGACGTGAGTGAAGATCAAGGAGAAAGATTTCACCAAGATATTAAAGAGATGGAAAAAAGATACCAATTGCGCTGGGACACAAAAATTATGGCCGATTACTGTTGGACATTGAGAAGAGATCTTCCTTTAGCTGAATATGACAGAAAAATAACCAAACGAAGCTTTTCTGAAAAACGAAAACGTTTTTTTAAGAAGCATAAAGAATAAATAACTATTTCTAATAGTTTCTATGTGTATATTTTTGTATTTTTTTAAATATAATATAAAACTAGCTTATAAATGAAATAAATCGTGTTTTTTCTATATTTTTGATTTTACTGGTTTGAAAAATAACCTTACGTGATAAAAAAAAATAAAAGCAGATTTGAAATCAGCGTTACCAAATTACTAGAAAACAGTTAAAATTCTTAAATCAACTTTCAAAGTGTTGAAAAATGCAGGCCTGTGTAATTGCTCATCTATTATCTCACTCTAAATTTAAATCCGTTTAAAAGTCTCTTTATTTTCATTTAAATAAATACATCTCTTTCATTTAAGCTTCTCGTTACTGTATATACATTTCTTCTTTGATTGTTATTTACTTTATACGTTTTTACGATTTATCATCTCTCCAACTCAACGTGGTAATTCTAGTGCCCAAGAAATCTCATTGCTAATTCAATAAAAACGAGCTCACATTATTAAAATCTGGGCTATCCTGGGCAAATAAAAATAAAATTAAAAGTACTTGCGGAGATGGAATGAAAATGTAATAAAAGATGTTTGTATAGCAGTTTTTAGCGTAAGAAATGACTGTGGCAAAGATAGAGAATACATATTCATGCTAATTTAAATTTAAATAATGAATGAAATAATACGTTGGAAGTAAACTTTTTGAAGTTTAATTTCAGATTCTTTACTTCTGTAGTCAAGTGTTCGTTAGTAAATTACCGTCTTCATGAAAATATATTTTGTTTTCATGTAATCACTGAGTATTAAGGTAGGCACGCGCATTCATTTCAAGTTTTCTATATCTCACAAAATATTTTCCTTAGTCGCTTTGAGACAGTAATGAGAATTCTCGTTTTCATTAAATATAATTTAGTTGAAAATATTCTATAGATAGGAAGTAATGTGGTCAGACACGGTTACGATCACGAATTATAGAACACTTTATTTTCTACCTTTCAAAACAAGTTCTAAAGAGTACATAAGAAATTAGTCCTGTTGATAACTTGTGCCGGGTGAGTAATATCAACTGTTCGCAGTTGGTAATAGACTACACTGGTCAACACAGTTTGGTTTTCCTATACACCAATAGGTGTAGTTTATGTGTTTTGTCATGTTGATTCTGAATATGATTTAAAATTTGCTCCATCGCGTCAGAATTTTGAGATATTTTCTTAAGCAGTTTTGTCAAAAAATACATTAAATTTTACAAAATTTCAAAGTTACTTTTATATATATATATTGTGGTAGGTAAAGCCTACACATAAGAATACTGTAGTTTTGTAAGATACAGATTAATTTAGGTAAAATGTAAATATTAGGAACTAAGAAGTTTTTGGAACTGAATTCTTCATCTGTCATATCAATAAAGTTGATTTCGCGTTCTAATTGTTAAAAATTAATTTGCATTTTCATTTATGTTTATCTTTTCTTTTGCCTTAGTCAGTTTATTTATATATCATGTATTACCGAAAACATTTCAACTTAATTGATCGATTATCGATGACACATATTCTTGGAGAAAGCTGTACATTTTCAAATTAATAACCGCGGGAAATATCTCGACTATAAATCAGCATAGAAATAAGACTTGTATGTACAAATAACAATTATTTATTCACTAGAACAATGTATATAATTTTTGTAAAGTAGCCATTTGGTTAGAATAATTAAATTGTCATTTTCATTAAAATAAGTAGCGAGATTAAATTAATAAGTACAAATTGAACGAATAAGAAACGAGGAAAAAAAACAAACCATAGTTGGCGTCACTATGTTGAAAATTCTAAAAACCACGCCGACATTTTATTAAGTGCCTCTCTGAAAATAAGTAGAAAAACCATGTTTTTATATTAGAAAACTATACAACAAACACATAAAAATATTACCTGTTGATCCAGCTCCATTTTAACGCCTTTTGTGCATCCATACATCCACCAGTTCCTGATAAAACGAAAATTGCATTTCTCCGGGGGCAACATCGAGCGAGACCCGAAGCGAACCTGTGACGCCGTCCGATAAACCGCCTAAACCTGTATCCTGCATTTTTGGGAAACTTGAAGACTCCTGAATAACCAATCCTCGTCCATTTGTAACATAAGTATCTTGAAATCTCCTATAAAATTTTGAAAATGTTGTATCAATTCATTTAATTCGGTAAAACCTTTATTAAAGTTTTTTTTTTTGAATAGATATACCTTATGGGTACATTTAGTATTAAGTATTATGTAATTTAAGGCCAGAAGAATACAGTTCCCCCTAATTTTTTTTACAAATGCTAAATTTTGAGAGAAGCATCTATGTTTGTTAGTGATTAAATTCAATTTTGTCTAATTAATTTGCTTAACCTAGAATTTACTTTATGTAGCGATTATCACGTGACATGATGCATTTAAATTAATCCTAATTTTATGATATCTCTCACTTACCTGTGAAACAACACCTTCATTAAAGCATTTACATTACTCCTTTACTCACTAGTTTCATTTCGTAGAATTTGCATTATAAAAATTTCCATTATCCATTGAGTTTGTTTACCATTTAATTTTGTATGTATTCTGATTGGAGCGCCGAACCTACATTATCAGTGTATTTATTATGCACAACACAAGAGTCTAATTGTTCTCATTAGCCGGACATATAACATAAACCTGAGCCCACCAAAAGGTAAACGATCAAAAGGTATTCACATGTAAACATGTTGAGGTTAAGTATGCTTCGTTATTAACGTTTATGCATCGTTGAATTATGCACATGCAACATATTAAATATTACACACCACTCCATCTACATGTAATATTCACGACCATATTTAAATAGAGATTTATAATACATTTTTACAAAAATTAACATATCAGCTTCAATATAAAATCATTAAATTTTGTAAATCTATATGAAGACCAATTGAGCTTCTTCAATTTGACGAACCAACGTGGGGCTGTTACATTCTGGATCTCTTCAATTTGGTCGGCCCAACGTAGGGCTGTTACAACTGGCTTTTAACAATATCGACGAACTAACGTAAGGGCCATTTAACTTACCAGCTTCAATTTATTTATACATTTAAATTTCGTATTTAATTAATTATAAAAGCCCCTAAGGCCTTCTTCAATATATATATATATATATATATATATATATATATATATATATATATATATATATATATATATATATATATATATAAGAAAGATACTACTAAAAATATTGTTCTGTCGAACATTGGGAGGACATGTCTGAACATGTCCTTGCATGTTTCCTACATCAGAACGCTTAAACCACGCCCATTCTTGCTCTGGAACAATCAAATTAAGAATTGGTACATATCTGGCTATGTGTGTACATAAAGAGCTATACACTGCTCTTTCGGTTCAATGTAAGTCGGTTTGTGACAGCTTTGTGATAGTCTTTTTATTTCATTATCGCGTACTTTTATAAATAATCAAAAATTTCTGTTATGTATATGGAGAATTCACCACCCACCAGCATAAGCGGAATATTAAACCTTTAATTGAACATCAAGATAAGCCATGGGTTCCCAGCATTTGCTTGCGCATGCTGTGCTGTTACTCTGAGGGGCTGATCAAACGCTAAGAAAAGCGCTATTTCTTTTTACAAGTTCAATGATTTGACGTGAACAAACGGACCATTAGACTGATTGCTACTTTTGCTGCACGAAAACTTTCGGGTTTTCCAATAAAAATAAGAAAAATATTGGCTATGCTAGTCTGCCTTATGCACCTCATTCGGAAGCCTTGCCAGTACCAAAACTCACAGGCTTTTTGAGTAAAGAATGTGATGTTACAGAACCAGAAGAAGCAAGTCCTATCGACCAGCAAGGATGAATATTTGCCATCTGAAGAGGGTGGACTACAATAAATCAGTTAGAATTAAATGATTTGATTCGAGACTTGAATTTGTCAAAAACTAAAGTAGAAATATTAGAATCTAGACTCCAACAATGCAAACTCTTAGCTCCAGGCACACATATTTCTGTGTATCGTAATCGTAGGGAAAAACTATTTCAGTATTTTTCAATCGATAAGGGTCTTTTATACTGCAATAATGTCGACAATTTGATGTTGGCATTAGGTCAACAACATCATCCCAAGAATAGCGTCTTTTTATCGATACTTCGAATTTGAGTTTGAAAGCTGTCCTTCTTCACATAGGAAAAGTTTATCCATCCATCTCAGTTGCCCACGCACTCCACTTAAAAGAAACGTATGAAAATATTACTTTTCTCTAGACACGATTAATTACAAAATGTCAAAATGGTATATCAGTGCAGACCTCAAATACCTTTCGGTTTACAACGAGGGTATATAAAGAATTGCTGTTTTCTTTGTGACTGGGACAGTTGATCAAGAAATTCCCACTAGATTTCTAAAGACTGGCCAGTTATGGCTCAGTATATTTCTGGACAAAAGAAAGGAATGGCTGCTCTGAACGTGGTGGTTCACTTTTCTTTTCAGATTGCAGGTATCCGGTATAGCATTTCGCCGTTTTGGATTTGGCTTTTGTTTTTAATAGTCTGTATGTGCATGCGCTTACAATCGCGCGATCCCTTTTCTCCGTTTTCAGATTTGAGCTTCCGTAAGTAAAATTGAGTGGAGCTACCTCCTACCATCTTTTATTTAGCCACCTACGCCGTCTCCACTGACTAAGGGCACACATAATAAATAGAAGCTCCCATACTATTATGCGATACGACTACGGTTTCGATTCGATTTCGGCCATTTTCTGAATGCCATCGCTGTGCCTGCGCACGTAAGTAGTAAAGCATTTTTCTTCTCCATTAATTGAGGCCGGACAATCAAATTCGTCGGTAGTTGCAGATTAAGGTTTAAGATATCTAAATTTTCGTCTTTGCAAGAGTAGTTTAAGTTGAGCCGGAATCCGTATAAGAAATGCCGCAATAATGGTATTATACTCGACATAAAGGGAGTTTTCCCCTTACAAGCTTCTCAAACTTCGAAATCGGTATACGGCAATTTTATAAAGATTTCACGCTTTACGTCTGTAGCTGCTAAGCGACTAAAACTCACAACATCGTAAAATTCGTGTAAACTAAACTTCCTCTTATACAAAAGGACACACACACAATCGCTGTGAACTGGATTCGATAACGGCCTGCGTTCGAATTAATCTCCACGCCGGATGCAATCTGGAAACGGCAGGGGGGCGATACTATTAATATTTCAAACTCAGAGGGCGATACAAGTACGCGTTGAACGAAATATATATAACTCGTAAGTTAAATATAGTACACCAGGGCTCGACGGTAAGAAAAGAAAATGCGAGTGTAACAACTTTTAAGTCACTAATTACATCTGACAAAATACTTCTACCGCCATTACATATAAAATTAGATTTGATGAAGAATTTTGTGAAAGCAATGGATATAGATGGCCGTGGATGCCAATACCTTAAACAATAATTTCCCAGAATCTCAGATGCAAAACTTAAAGAGGGAATTTTTGTAGGACCCATAAATTAAACTTCTACGAGATGGAATATTTGAAGAAACCTTAAGTGACATGGAGCGTGTTGCCTGAAATTCTTTTAAAAATATGATACACAATTCTCTAGGAAACAGAAAATCTGAGAATTATGTAGCACTTGTTAGTGAACTTCTAAGAAGTTACCATAAATTGGGATGTAACATGAGCCTTAAAACACATTTTTTGCATTCGCATGTGGATTTCTTTCCCCTGTACCTCGGCGAGGTAAGCGATGAACACGGCGAAAGGTTTCATCATCACATTTCTGTTATTGAAAAACGTAATCAGGACAAGTGGAACTGTGAAATGCTTGTCGATTATTGTTGGACATTGATATCAGAAGGTACCGAAGAACAGTATAAAAAAAAGTTAAAAGAAAAAAAATTAAATAGGACGATACCATACAGCTCCATATAATGTACATTCCTAATATTATTTCATTTACTGATCATTTCTATTTCCAAAACCTGACGTGCCAGAATAAATTTGTTGTTAATACTATTGTTAGGACTATAAACGATTTAAAGCTTGTATTATTCAAATTATTTAACATATTAAGGGGAATATCAGCACTAACTAAAGCGAGACATAACTCTTCATTAAATAGTTTCTGGTCAGTTTTCTTTGTTCCCAATTCAATGCATTATAAAAATGACTGGTTCTTTATTCTACAACTTTACAGTTTGGTAGCATGTGGAGATGTTTTGATATGTTGGTTTACTTAAAATTTTTTTTCGCAGGAGACCTGAAGAGAATAATATAAAATGTCAACACTAATCTTGGAAATGCTGTCAATAAATTTTTATTATTAACCATTACTTACAAGTAACTAAATATTTGTATTTTTTTTTAATTTACATTACATTACAATGAAAAAGCTTAAAATAAGTACTTACAGTTGTGCAATACACTGTACATAACAGTTTTTCGTTATCCACACAAAGTTCAGGGTGATATTTGATCCAAGCTAATGTACCACTACTAACTTTCGGCATGATTGAATGAATGTTTTCACTGTACACTCGTATTTACGATTGTTTGGGTGACTCACTCCTCGTTTGAAGGCACTGACTTACTTTTTTAAATGAAACCACAACCTTATACTTAAACTGCATTTTTTATGAGATGTTTTTGCTGAACGAAGCAGAACTGCCGCTTTTGCGATAAGAACTTCTTCGTATTACCTCGGAAATTTGAAATTGGACAGGTGACGCACAATTTACTAAAATTTAATAGAATGACTGCACTTGAATAACATTTTAAATAAACAGCGTCATCTCGTTCAATGCCGCACTATCGCTTTTAACGGTCATGGTAAACACAAAGTGGCTATTGTACTCTTCAATTTAGGGTAATTCTCGAGGCTTACTTGTGCACTTGATTGCTATTAAAAATAAAACCTGGAATTCCTACTATCCACAATCTATACGAACTGGGAATTCGTACATTATTTAGACAAAGGGTTGGAAATTCAAAAGTTGTTGTTTACTGTCCAGACTCCAAATTTTTCTGCCTGGGTGTCGCACAACCGAAAAGAAAAAGCCGTCGCTGTTGGTGTAATAATAAACTATGCAAACTTTAAGCGGCACTGTCATCTCCTGTAACAGGAAGGGAAAACCCAGAGAATTTTGTTTACATTTGATTATGTAAATTGTATTTTACAATTAACTTATAATGCTTTCTGTATTATTCAAATATGTGAACAAAAAAAGAAAAACAGAAATTATGCATTAATACACAAAATTCTTTCAGATATGCATTAAAAGGGATAATGCATATTATATGCAAAATATGTGCATTTGCATATAAGCCGATCTTTGGTGATGACTAGAGTGGACCAATTCGGAGCGAAGGCAGAGGCGTGACTTTCAAACTTACTTAAAATACACTCATTTCTTGCGTCTTCTATCGAACATAGCTGTGCAACATTATTAAATACACATAATACACTTTCCTGCTGCTATTGTACGTGTACACACGATGACCGTGAACAACATACTAAGTAATCTTGAACCAATTTGTTAGTCACGCCTCTGCTTTCGCTCCGGATTGGTCCACTTTAGTGATGACACTACGGCTTGCTATAGACAACAAAAGTCTTCTCCGAAACATTGACTTCAGAATATAGGTAATTTGTGTATATAAAATATACGAACAGTGATTTCTTCTTGTTGTAGTCTTCCTATTTATGATACAAATTATTAAGTTGTGTAGTTGCTATAATTTATAGAAGCCCAGAATAATTTTGGTTGCTGTTTGTCTATTTAGCCGATTAAAATAGTCAGTTAGTCATAAGCAAATATTCTGAAAACTAGTCTTATCGTTAAAATGAATATATTCGGGTTAAATTTTTATTTTAGAAGATGATTTATCATTCAGAAATTTCGCCTACAATTGATGTGATTGGTTCTGCGATTTGCGTCCTTGGAATTGTTTCGATCTTGGCTGACGTGTCATCCACTGCTGCAAGGAACATCTCCTGGATCAAGATGGAAGCAGTGTGAAGCATACGTTTCCAGCCCGGAATTCTAAAAGCAGTCATGGACAACGAGTATGGAAGTCTACAAGCCAGACTATAATTGACGTATTTAAAGGAATAAATGAAATAATTAATTATTCTTTAAAATAACAATAATACAACTCAATCATTACATAAACAAAAATATATTTGCCACATTACATATACTCATATATTTATTATATCTCCCTTATGAAAATGTATTCGACGTACACGAATCCAGAAACCTTTCCAAGTCTTCTAGTCGTCGCACTTCTCTTTGTATGTGTTTTAGATGACCCCACCTTAATTGTTTCAATTGTTTCACGTATAATGGTTCCTCAACTGCAAAAAAGTCAAGCATATACTCGTGACTTATCTACGTACAAACATACGAGGATGATTCGATAGGAAACTGACTATTCAATGGAATATGTATTTTAGGATAAAAAAGGTTATATTTTTTCAACATAAATCTTATTTAATTCAATACACTAGCTAAGCGAATTTCGATTTTTTAAAGCTACGAGGGTGGGTCAATAAACCCTTGAAAATTGAGATAGGGAACACTCTATTCGACAAGAAAATGTTTTACTTTTCAACATAATGTCCTTTCAACTCGATAAACTTCATGCAACGTTTCTGCATTTTTTTAATGCTCAGCCATTTCTTTATATTTGGAAACAAAATAGCTGCAGTGTGTTAAATCTGGAGAATATGCCGGATGATGGAGCAATTCGTAACCTAATTTATGAAATTTTGCCATTGCAACATTGCGGACTTGTGCGCCGGTACATTGTCCTGGTGAAAGAGAACCGCCAAATGCGGCCGTTTTTACTTCAAATCGGCGACGAATCGATTCAACAGCTCAGCATAATATGCGTCTGTGATCGTTTTACCCTTTTCAAGGTAGTCGATGTGAATGACACCGAACTCATACTAAAAAACTGTCGCCATGATCTTGTTGGCCGACAGATTCACCTTGTGTTTCTTTGGCTTCGTTTCCCAAGTTTTTTATCATTTTTTGGAAATATTGCGGAAAAAGGACTATATTTACAACAATGAATTCATAAAAAAATCTTTTCAACGATGCCAAATTCATGCACTGTTGCCATTTAAAAAAATCAAGTAAATCTTGAATTTCAAATTTGCCATAAAAAAAAAGAAAATGTAGTCAAAAAGATCCTAACATTTCCTTATATCCGTATACAAAATTTCAGTTAGATATCTAGAACCGTTCTCGAGAGGTTTTCCATTTCCATACATAACAACGATCCTGTATACAGATTGGCGTAGTTAAAAGTAGATCTTTAGCTTCAAATTCACGCACATATACATATACGTATATGTATAACAATTTTCAAGAATGCTGGTAGGGATGGCTTTCACTCATGTAGTGGGGTATGTGGAGAGCGGGAATGACATTCGTCGTTCGCATCTGGATGCGTGCGTCTGAGCAAACTCTCGCGAAGAACAAAAATAAATTTTGTACATTTCATTTAGACTTTTGTTTCGTTTTTTTTATAAGAATTTTATTTAGTTTTTATTAATAATTTTATTTTAGTTACAATTTTTAAAGAGTTTTGTTTCAGTTCAATGTTAACGCATACATACACCAATTATTACAATAGCGGCTGCAATTGCTTAAAGCAAATCTGTACATCCACACTTTCATTCGTATTAAATACTGACGAATGTATCCCCACTATTGTAACAAACTACGCCTACAGGCATTAGAGTCACATGTATGTGTAAATATGCGTGTGCTAGTGTGTGTAATACGCTTCGCAATTTTCACCGTTACTTCAGTCAATCTGTATAATAATTTTCTGTCAAATAAGAAATTCAATTCTCGTTTTAATATTTATCATTTATTAACAATGATAGACTTTAATTTGACTCTGTAGTACCAATTTGATTTACACTGCAATAATATAATGACACAGCAGTAAACATTGTTGTCTTCCGCTTTACATCATTTAACCTGAATAAAATTTTTTATTTTTATTTTGTTTAGCTGCAATTCGGATCCGTTTTTGTTTTGATTTTAGAACTTCACAATCAATTTTTATATCTATTTGAAAATCTAATTAAAATTACGTATTATATTATATTATATATTATATTTATATTACTTTATATTTTTTTGCGAAAAAATTTGTCAATGCATATCAGACAAACAAATTTCCTGATAATTTCGTATCCATGAGTGACGTAAATTACCCAATAAGTAGTATATTGCACACGTGTCCTAAGAATGGACATGATATATTAGCACACAGACAATCAATAACTTGATTCAGTTGATAGTGCTAATTTCCCAGTATTTATGACCATAATAAATCATTTTCCTTAATTGTCAAATAACATAAAATACCCGCTACGAAATCATCACCAGATATTTATGTAACAAACACGCCTCCCGCTTTATTATACTCGTATTATATATCGACAAAATCGATTGATTATTTGAAATAGTATATATGTCGTTATAGTGTTTTAATAGTTAATAAAAGTTAAGTCAATTTCAATGTTTTTGTTGCTACGATTTTATAACGCCATGCACGGAAATGCTTTGGAGAAAAAAATAATGTGCTAATATGTATAGAACGTGAGAGAAACAAAGATAAATATAAAATGAGACGAAGACGAAAGCTAATTAAGAAATTAAAATATTACTTTGTAAGTTAAATAGTAGAACTAGAAGATTATTGGTAGATATACGATTAAATTTTATGACATGGAAATGAGACCAAAATCCTATACACCTTCACTTCAAACCCTTTCTTATTAGGTGTAAAGTTGACATTTTATCTGTAGATATATCTTCCTGAAATTGTTCGAGAATTACTTGGGTCCTGACAGACGTGGACGGACAATCGCAGAGGTCGGGCTGTACCAGAGAATAAAATTCATACACAAATAAAAGTCTAGCCCGTACGAAAGTTTGGTTACATACATTGGTTTGTGACCGTTTCATAAATAACACGTATATTGATCCCGTTGTGTGTATTTGTACCAGAGACTTACCAAAATAAAAGTCTAAAAAAGTTTTTAAAAAATGAAGAACTGACAAGTGAAGTTTATATACTTTTCCAGAGATTTAAAAAGTATATACCAGTGCATATATTACGCCCACAACTAAGAAAGAACATACAACAGTCAATGCGAAGGCTATATGTGGGAAATTATTCACAGTATTTCAGATAAGTAAGTTTTGCGTAATAGGTATATATACGAGGTGTGATCAAGAAATAAGGCGAATAATTTTATTACGAATAAAGCTTACGTTAAATTTGAATTAATCTCCTTCTAAGTATTCTCCTCAGCTAGAGATGCAGTTATCTCAACGTTGATTCCATGATTCGAAGCTTTTCTGGAAGGCTTATTCCGGAAGGGCCTTCAACTACTCTGTAGTGGCCCTCTCAATGTAGAGAATAATGTCAAAACGTTTTCATTTTAGCACGGTTTTTATTTTTGGGAAGAGCCAGAAGTCGTATAATGCTAAATCCAGAGAGTAAGACGGATGCGAACAGATAGGAACCTTTTTTTCGCCCAAAAACTGGCGGATAAGAAGCGAGGTATGGCATGGCATGTTGTCGTGTTGAAGGAGAAAGCCACTGGCCTATTTTTCTGGTTTCTTTCTCCGCATATAGTTTCACAAAGGTTGCAGTACGCCTTCGTAATATACAGAATCTACAGTTGTTTCCCTTAGAGCAAAATCTAGTCGCCCTATACCCCCACTATAAAAAAAATAACATGACACGAATATTCGACTTCGAAAGACGTGCCTTCTTAGGGCAAGAAGAACTACTCGTTGTCCAGGAAACTCTCAGGGTCAGAGTCATACACCCAACCTTCATCTCCAGTTATAATTTTTGCAATGAAGTCAGAACCTGCATCAAGCCGATCCTTCAATTCCGTGAAACTAACACGTGATATTCCTTTTGTTTGTCAGTCAAAAGTGTGGGAACAAATTTCGCACTCGCTCTTCTCATTTTGTAAATTATCGGTTCAAATGCTTTGCACAGACCCGTACGAGATGTTCAGCTTTTTAAAAAGCTTTCAATCGCAAGTCAATCGCCTGTTTGACCGAACCATTTTTCTCTATTTTTTGCACATTTTCGTTTGTTTTTGAGGTTCAAGGACGTTCTGATCATTGCCCGTGTTCGACCGACTTATTTCCGCCTTTAAATCGCTTATACCATTTGTAAACAGTCTTCAGAGTCACCACATTATCGGCATACATGGATTTTAATATTTCATGGGCTTCTTTGGCACTTCTTTTGCAACTTAACACAAAACTTAATGTTAACGCATTGGTCGAAAGTCATGATTCATAACAGACATTGTAAAAACGATGTCACTCTTCCTTCTCTGAAAGCCAGCTGACAAGTCACAAATTGTTCTAAGGTGGCACTGACTATCTCAACGAATTAGGCCATCGGCTTTATTATTTCAAATAACTGTAGCGTCAGCAGTTAGTTGCTACTATAAAAACTCATTCATAGTATTTTCTGATCGCACCTCGTATATATACGTAAACGAAGTTTTAAAGAGCTCAGCAATTAGAATTCGTAAGACAACTAGATATACAGTGTTTACTGCGAATATATAGCAATAGGGGAATATAATGGGGATGTAAGTTGGTTGGTCGCAAGATAAGTCGGCTGTCACGTTCACTTATGTCAGTTGTGTTAGTTTGAAGTCTGTCAAATTGATTAATCTCGTCCCACTTACTTCTACTATCGTAAAGCGCCAATCACATAATTTTGTATATTCGCAGTAAGCGCTTTTGTAGTGTCTATTAACCAAGATATAGTAATCTCCATTTATTTATCATAGTTTATTTTGATTCGTTTCTTTCAATAGATTAAATTGTTTATTTGTTAATTTTACCGTTTGGTTTACTTTAACGCATATACTGTCATACACTATTGAATTTTGCGTTGTAATAAAAGGACTAAGTAAAGGTGGAAAACGAAAAATGAAAATATTAAAGATAGGTTGAATGTGAAGATTGTAATAATGAGTAACCTAAAGCGCAAATTTGCTAAACATGCAGAAGACAAACTTTCAAGCTTAAATAAGTCTTGGTTTTGTAAACTTTTCGCTTTTATTACAGAAATATGGTTTATGGTTATGTCAACTTAAAAGGCTAATATCCAGTATTTTATGCACTAGTCCATAGTGAAATGTATTTTACCCTCTTATTATAATTGAAGGGTTTCGTGCAAAAGTCCCTAAGTGACAATTTGGCGATTATGTACTCTCTACTCCATGTGTTGTAGAATAACCTCTACATTCATTTGCCATGTTTTAGATTTGTTTAATGGTCCCTAAGTAGCTGAATTTTTGTATGGCCACTTGTATTCTTATTGGAAATTTTGTGCGAAAAGACACGAGTTGTAAAAAGTTCACATGTTGTAAAAAGACTTTTACCACAGAAGAAAATATCTTTGCAGTAGTATTTCATATTTTTTGTAATTTTCACTAATAGGTTTTGTTGTTCTCTAGTATTTCCCATGTTTTGTGCATTTCTGCAATATTAAATTTTATAAATTTATTATTATAATTATTTTCTGTTAAGTATGGTATTTTTTACGTGTAAACTTGATTGAAAGTATGTTAAACAACCTACTCCAACAACTGTAACAAAATTATATAGAAAAACGTAATAAAAATATTTCTAGGATGAAATAAAAACAAAAACATTAAATATCTCAAAACATACGACTTATGGATATCTTTCACGAAACCCTTCAATTCAACTTCAAATTGCTTACCAGATTTGTTACAAGAGCAAGTACTTGCTTCTTGTTTAGCATCAACTTGTGTTATTGTAGAACTACTGAGAGCTGAGTTATTAAAAGTACCAGCAAGTGCCTGCGCTATTTCTAGACATACGTCTTTGTTTGCTTTACAAGCTGAATGTTTGTTCAGAAGTTCCATCGCTACTTTATGGTCTATTGGATTCTGAATTTTAGGAAGTAAAAAATAGTAAATAAATTAGGAATCTATCATTTAAGTACATACTTCCTTAGTGGAATATTTTTCGCAGAGATTTGTGCCGAAATGGTTACTTAAAGCATGGTCGATTAGATTTACCACATAACTTTTAGTTCTATGTAACTCCAAAGCATCATCCATCAGAACTCTAGGCATCACACCGGCTCTTACCGATTTACATTCACTTGTTTTGTCTAAGTTTTCATTTGATGGTTGTCTTTTGGATGATATCTTAAACAAATAATTATATATTAAATTAAGCAAAGTCTTTATAAAACCAAAAGGATATTTCGAGGAACAATAAGTAAAACGAAGATAACATTTCGGTTTATTTTATTAGTGACATAAAGGTTCGCGCAACTATTATCAAAAAAATATATGCGGGGGCAATCAATCTATAAACGCACAGCAGAATTTTCGTTTAATAAATAATGTTATAAGAAAAAAATTTCTACAGTTGATTAAGCAAAGCTAGTATTTTTTGACAAGTCATATTATACAAAAAGGTTTTGTTTAAGTATGACAATACGTTAAGCACGTATAAAGCGTTTGTACAATATGAAACAAACATGTAAATAATTTACATATCTATAACTATGCACATGGACAATACACCTCGTATTTTCAGCATTTACTTCTGCTTAATACATATGTTTCTGCCATCTAGGCGTCCTCAGTTAAGCTAGTGAAGCAATGTATACAAATTAATACAAACCTGTTATAAACTTCTGGTTTGTATGTGTATTTAAATTTACTGAAATAGCCCGCATAGATCAAGCAAGTTCCCGTCCTATAAGAGGACAACTATTTAATAATTGACATCTTATGGGCGAAAGAGACTTTGTCTGGAGGGCTACCTATCGTTCGAACAGCTAAGCTGCTACGGGAAACGATAAAATACGTATGTAAATGTAATACAGATTTAAATACAGATACAAACCAGTTGTTTATAACAGGTTTGTATTAATTTGTATACATTGCTTCACTAGCTTAACTGAGGACGCCTAGATGGTAGAAACATATGTATTAAGCAGAAGTAAATGCTGAAAATACGAGGTGTATTGTCCATGTGCATAGTTACAGATATGTAAATTATTTACATGTTTGTTTCATATTGTACAAACGCTTTATACGTGCTTAACGTATTGTCATACTTAAACAAAACCTTTTTGTGTATTTACCGCCATCTGGCTGGTTGTTAATGGACTACATCTACATACGTATTTTATCGTTTCCCATAGCAGCTTAGCTGTTCGAACGATAGGTAGCCCTCCAGACAAAGTCTCTTTCGCCCGTAAGACGTCAATTATTAAATAGTTGTCTTCTTATAGGACGGAACTTGCTTGATCTATGCGGGCTATTTCAGTAAATTTAAATACAGATACAAACCAGTTGTTTATAACAGGTTTGTATTAATTTGTATACATTGCTTCACTAGCTTAACTGAGGACGCCTAGATGGCAGAAACATATGTATTAAGCAGAAGTAAATGCTGAAAATACGAGGTGTATTGTCCATCTGCATAGTTACAGATATGTAAATTATTTACATGTTTGTTTCATATTGTACAAACGCTTCATACGTGCTTAACGTATTATCATACTTAAACAAAACCTTTTTGTATATTTACCGCCATCTGGCTGGTTGTTAATGGACTATATCTACATACGTATTTTATCGTTTCCCGTAGCAGTTTAGCTGTTCGAACGATAGGTAGCCCTCCAGACAAAGTCTCTTTCGCCCGTAAGATGTCAATTATTAAATAGTTGTCTTCTTATAGGACGGAACTTGCTTGATCTATGCGGGCTATTTCAGTAAATTTAAATACAGATACAAACCAGTTGTTTATAACAGGTTTGTATTAATTTGTATACATTGCTTCACTAGCTTAACTGAGGACGCCTAGATGGCAGAAACATATGTATTAAGCAGAAGTAAATGCTGAAAATACGAGGTGTATTGTCCATGTGCATAGTTACAGATATGTTAATTATTTACATGTTTGTTTCATATTGTAAGTCATATTATGTATAAAATAAAGATAATTAAAAGAATATTAAGAAATATTTTAAGATAACCAAGATACAATTTTGTTTTCAGAATGTTGTGTCTTTATTTACCATCAATGCTTGAAGTTATAATCTCAGAGTTGAACAGAAAGCTGTCTTATTGTGTCTAGAAATTATCACGTGATCTGTTGAGATTTGTTTGTAGATGGACACATAAATTACCAACATTTAAATTTATTTATTTAACGAATGGTTGATATGGATTAAAAATATACATCTAAAAGTTAAATTTGATCCAGTCCAACGCGGAGTCAGTCGCTTCAAATAAATCACTCATCTCACCTCCATATACTGTAAGGGGGCGCTTGGCTATAATATGGTGAATAGTCTGGCGAGGTTCTCCTCATTCGCAAGTTGGTTTCTCAGTTAGTTCCCATTTATAGTGTTACGCTTAGCATATAAATAATTTTAATCTATTTTTAAATATATTTCTTCTTTGAATATCTCGATTTAAAATTATATTTAACTTAGACATTTTTCTGTGTATTCGTGTCCAAAGAGAAAGCATGTCTTTTGTTATATTCTTAACCGAGACCCTTCGTTTTCTATCTGACCGTCAGCAACCCTAACGGTACTGTGGAATTTCTTTCTATATACATTTCATTTTAAATTGTTTTAATTTAATTACATACATCTTTTATATCAGGTGTGGCCAACTTTGGTGCACATAAGATATACTTTTTATTTATAAATTGTGTCGCGATCGACCTATTTTTTAGGTAAGAAGGGGATGTTTTTGCAATGTGCTTTTATACCGACGTGCACTTTGGCGAGCTCCATGATTAAGGGGTAAATAATCTACATACATGAGTATTTATTTAATGGGTTAAAAAACTTATGTCCAGAGGAATTAAAACAACATGAGCACTTATTAATAACATTTATTCATTCAAACTTTTTAAATTAATGAGAAACCTGAGTTTGCATTTCCTTTACTAGTGCATCATAATTTGGAGTATATCCTGACAAAGACAATAACAATGAGTCCTCAGTATGAGAATCGGTCAGGACGGAACGAAGTTTAGTTTTAGTTAATTGTAAATATGAAAATGCCGATTCGCACAGATACGTAGATCCAAAGCAAGAATAAATATATTCGCTACATTTGATAATATTGGGATACTTTTCTCGGTTAACATATTTCCAAAAATTTTCTTCAAATTTTCTGGCTTGTAAGATTAAATCAGATTGTAAAATTATAATTTCATTTTCCAAGGCGTTTTGCTCCATATCAAATAAGTCTGCAATTTTTTAGCTAATTTCCTTCACAATTAAATCTTTTTTGAAAGGAAAAGATGTAAATTCCACAATTTCTTTAATTTTTTTAAAATCTTGGAATCGCTTCTCAAAATCTTCCATTACATTTTGTATTTCGGCCACGTACTTGTCAATCTCATAAATAATATTTTTATTTTTTTGTAAGTTGTCTGCCATATTTGGAAAATGGTTCATATTATTTTGTTGTAAATCTTCTATCAACAAAATAAATTTGGTTTTATATGCATCTATGCTGCTAATCATATCAATTATTGTTTTATTTTTACCTTGTAATTCTAAATTTAAATGGCTTAATATGGAAGTAAAATCTGTAAGGAATGCTAAGTCACTAAGCCAGGTTTTGTCATTTAAATATGCATATTTTTTCTCTTGTTCATTAAGAAATTCTATTATTTCAGGCAATAAATCACGAAATCGTTGCAGAAATTTACCTCTACTTAGCCATCTTACATCAGTATGCAATAATAAATCAGACTGACCTTCATCGAGTTTTAGTTGAAAAAGACGACGTTTGAGAGAACTTCCACGAATTGAATTAACAATTTCAAACGCGACGTCCATTACTTCTTTTGTATTTAGTCTCTTGCTGGATAATACTTGCTGGTGAATTATACAGTGGTAACTCAAAAAATCTGGGAATTCATCGTCATTTCGACATAGGGCTATAAATCCATTTTTGCGGCCTATCATTGCAGCTGCGCCATCCGTTGTTATTGAAACTAATTTAAAAAGAGGTACTTTCTTATCATTAAGCAGACTTTTAAACCCGTTGAATATATCTACACCTCTAGTCCTTTCTTTCAAAGAAATCATACCCAACAATTCTTCTTTAGATGTAAAATCTTCAAAAACTAAACGAATGAAAACAAGTAACTGTGCAGTATCACTTATATCTGTCGATTCATCACATTGAAGAGAAAAACAAGAGCATCTGTTAATATCATTTTGTAACTGTTCCTTTAAATTTCCACCCATCTTTTCGATTCGTCGCATCACTGTGTTTCGGGACAGTTGTAGATCTTGAATTGCAGCAGTAATTTCGCTCTTGTTCTTAAAATCATTAAAAAGGGAATCCGAGATTTCCAAGAACATTTCCTTTACAAATTCACCATCAGAAAATGGTTTACATTTTTTAGCTAATAGATAGCTTACTTTGAAGGATGCAGTTGTTACTGCTTGTGACTTCAATATTGGCTTTTTGAAAATATTTTGTTGATTTGTTAATTGAGTTTTAAGATCCCGAACTTTACGTTTTCGTAATTCGGAATTTGGTGGATAATCTGTTTGATACTTGTTATGTAAAGATAAGAAATGTCTCTCCAAATTACCCTTTTTAACAATGGCTATCGAGCTAAGACATATTAAGCAGCAACATTTATCATTCACCATCGTAAAAAAATAGTTAATTTCCCATTCTTCATTGAAATGATATATTTTCGATTTTTTTGGTTTGCTATCCATGTTCATAAATAGGTATACTAAAATGCAAAAAATATACGACTTAATAATAGGGCATGTAATAAAAGTATTAAACAGTAACAATATAAATTACAATTAATACCTGGTGTAGGTTTAGCCGATAAACGAAATAGCTAATCATACTTAATAGTTGCGAATAATTAAATTATTATTTTAAATAATGCTTATAAACATTTAATTAAGATTTAAATAATTTTATTTAAAATATATCTCTTATATACTTGCACAATTAATTTAAAGAACACTAATATTTCATTAATACTTACAAATGAAACAATCCGCAAGAGAAATTGACTGTAGCGTACAAACACTAACTTCAGAATGAAAATTTAACACTATATTCTGCAAAATTAGATTCCAAGAATTAATCCTAATGGCATGCAATTTAAATGTTATTATTTTAGTAGTCATAAATTTCTCAGAAGTGTAAATACAAGTCAATTTTAAACGCACTGTATTTCAGATTTATTAAATAAACATCATTTATATACGTTTTTATATGTATTGTATAAGTTTTTATCATAAGCCGAAGTATTATGCTGATTTTGTAATATCCCAATTCAAATAAATTTTATATAGGTAGCAAAAAGTAGCAGCAGCAAAAAAGTTATCTACCGACAAAAGCTTTAAATAGAAAACAGAATTGCAAAAGTGCAAAGAAAAAGAACTTAATAAAACCATTTCAAATGTCAAAACAAACTAATAAAAATAATGATAATATAAAAATTATATCCTTTCTATGAGCTAATCACAGAAAACATTTGAATAAAAAGTATTTGTACTTTTTAAGTTAAAAGTTTTTATGAGATACTTTTCGCAAACCCCGAACTTGCGAGTGATCGACCAAAATTGGTCTCGCGATCGACCGGTCGATCGCGATCGACTTGTTGGCCACCCCTGTTTTATATGTTGTGTTTCATATCATTAGAAAGCTTATGTCACAAGGGTTATTTTAATAATATTTATGCCATCGATAGAACACCTCTTCAGGTCCCGCTTCTTAATTAATTAGAATTCAAGATATCGACCCCTCTCTTCGACAGGTCATAAAACAGACCGTTTTCAAAACCAGTGTTCTTTCGATACAAAACTATCAATCCGAGCTTCTCGTTAGAACGCTCGAAATTGCAACATCACCCGCCGTACTGGTCAAGTACTGGTGGCATGATCCACGTGCCCCTGCATCTCACCGCAATTAAAAGGTATTGTTCTATATATTGTATTGTAACTGTATTGTTCTATATATATTATTCCTTTAAGCGAATCCATATTAATTAATCTAATTAATTTCTTGTTCCTCCGGCCAAACATCGCTCTGCATATCTGTCCAGGTATACGACGCACCACGTGGCCGCCCATCGCCGCAAATCAAAGGTAACTCTGTATTGTTCGATACAGAGATTATTTTATATTAATCGTATTCAATTAACTTAACTTAATTTACTGCTCAATTAAACGTTCGTTTCAGAGTATTTTTGTATTAATTTTCAGTTACTTAATAACCGCTCCTCGTGTATGTATTACTTTTGATTTAATTACTTTTAAATATACCAATTTCATTTCTTTCCTATGTAAATATAAATACAAACATTAAGGACAACGCTTATGTGTTTTATTTATTTGGTAAGTAAGTTATATATATATTTTAATTAACAATCATCACGTACGTCCTGGACCTTTGAAGAAACTTCACCAGCACCACTAATTATTTTATTTATCTTAGAATAATTTCATTATTATTTACGCGGCACATCCACTTCTCGATATCCAGCACAAGCCGCCGTTTGTAATGATAGAATGAGCCACGACAAATACCGTGGGACGTTCTTATTCTATTGAGTGGTATTCGGCTACCGAGTAGAAAAGGCTAAGAGCTCACGTTCTAAGGTTGGATGCGTTCGCACCCCCCCCCCCCCCCCATCCCCATCCCCCCATCAGTGCCGCAGAGCTTATGGATTCTATTGAGTGTCTCCACTCATGGCGAGGCAGCTCCGTTCCTGGTAAGGGCACGGTAGGATAAATGATATGGGCCGCTTGCGCGGGTTTCAAGGCTTTCCAATACTCTCTCCATCTATAATTTGAGTTGAAATTTTCTACTATAAGTTGTTCTGCTAGTAGTAGTTGAGGAGATCTAGACTTCAGTCTCGACAGGCCGGCATCAGGCAATAACTGTGTACTGGAAGGTGGGGATTCGATGCTGTTTTCCAATAAGGCTTTCCAGGCTTTCCTGTCTCCGGATGATGGGAGGTGCAAAATAGCTTAGAATCGAGAGCCAAGGGAGAGGTATACTTTTTAAACAACCGCTAATTATTCTCATGGTCTCGTTAAGTTCTCGTTGAGAATATTTAAATTGAAAACTGTATCAAAACTGCTCAAAAGTTAGGCAACGCCCTTTGGAACTACGAAGACAGAATATTGTTAAAGGATCAAAGTGTTTATGAAATACTATGCAGGAAGAATGATCAGTCACATGTAGGTCAGACGAACTGAAAAATTTGCGTTAGAAGAAAAGATCATAAATTAGCGGTACAGAAAAGAGATTAAATGACCACAGGATGCAAAATAGATTTTAACAACGCTAAAACACTGGTTAGAAATATAGAATAGAAGAAATAGAAAAAGACAAGCGATCAAATAGGCCTAATATACGGGACAATGGATAGTGCCCTCCACTAACCTGGCGATCGCTCCATAAATATACCGCCAGAACACGAAACGCCCTTGTCGCGAAAAGCAGACAAGACAGCGACGCTCGCACCATTCTACTGTGCCGGCAAGACGGGCATATAAAAGGACCGCGCATATTAGCGCTGTGCACTCCGGAAAAAAACTTCAGCGAAGCATAGAACACAACGCGAAGTAATTCCAAAACCAGGATCCCTCACAATTTCTCTGCGAGAATATTCGCCTAAACACACACACATTTCAATGATCTCTTCTTCATCGTGTCTTGTGGGCTTCCGCGGTCATTGTCAATGATTGCTTCTGGGATTCCAGAATGGAACCGTGTCTGGCACGTGCCACTGCTTCCTTCTTGGCCAAGAAGCAGTGGCAAGGACTCGGTTCTAGGCCGGAATTCCACAAGCGATCTCTTCATCTATATTTTAGAGCGGAAAATTGTGTAGTAAGATTGGCGCGATGCATGCGACTGCGTGTTATTGGTCTGAAGGGGGAGGGAGGAGGGTTCAAGTTCTGTATTCGGTGCAGGTGTACTGTCTATATTTGTGGTGCTCAAATTTCCCTCTTATTATTATAATTGTGTTCAGACATGTGCCTTCCGCACAACACGGACTTCCACATCCCTGGCGGTCGGAGGCCATCGTCTCTTTTATTTAGGTTCTTCGAACGTTAGTCGATTTCGATCGCCTCTGTTATTATTCAAACCATGTAGTTCTGTCGAAATTAATGGTGCGCCCTATCTCTGTTATATCTTATTTTATTTAGGCTGTTCGGACGTTAGTCGATTTCGATTGCCTCTCTTATCATTGAAAAACTATGTAGTTCGTACTTCTGGCTAAAGTTTTCGTTCTGTCGAAAATAATCGTGTGCCTTATTGCTGTTATATGTTGAACCAGCGATGACGTTTTTTTTTCCGTAGCTACGGCGTTTATGTGCTCATCTCTGGAACCTTGAATTCTCCTATTCGTTTGTCCGATAGCTGGGGTCACAATTGTCCCACGGTATTTCATATACTGCCTGGTCTTCGAGAGTGATCTTTCCTTTGGGTACCTTAAGAGATGAGATACCTTTTGTTGATCGAAAATATTGCGTAGATTTTCTGTTTATGGAATAATCGGCGATTTTGTCCGCTGCAATGTTGACATACAAAGGAAATGCTCTATTGATAGTTTCTTGTTCTTGTTTCTGTTGCTCATTTGTATTTTTAATTACTTTGTTAATAACCTTGCTGTTGCTGCCAAATGTTATTTTAAAAAGACTATTAACAGGAACTATTTTACGAGGGATGTTTTTAGTGTTGCATATAGCCATAAAATTAAACAACGGATTGACTCATAATGCTTTTCAGAATATTTTCCACCAAAAATTGATACACTTCTGTATTCAAACCAAATGTTGAACCAGTTATTCCAATCTACGGTTGGGACAGTCGAAATTTCCGTTTTGAAGGCATCTACTGCTTCTTCCGGTAACTGAAATCGTCGATCATGCATTCCATTCTTGATCTTTCAAAACGCAAAAAAATCATTGGAACTTAGGTCGGGATTTTACAGAGGATGATCTGCTGCTCCAAAAATTCAATTGTCTTTCGGGCTGTGTGCGAACTCGTGTTGTCATGATGCAGAATGATTTGTCGTTGTGGGTTGACTTCTCGGAGCACGGCGATTATTTCTGGCAAATAAACGGTTGTATGCCAAATTTGCATAAACTGTTCTTCAATCTTACAAAGGAATTGTAGCTACATGACCTGATTTTAACATCATTTTCGACACACTTTGCGAACGGATAATTTTTGTCGGATTCTCTTAAATCTGAAACACCCAAGCAGCAGATTGACGTTTATTTTCGGGTTCATAGAAATAAATCGATTCATCGCAACTCACGATGCTATAGACATTTTTTGAGTTTCCGTTATTGAATCGGCTCAAAGTTTTTAGGCGCCAATTAACGCGAGCCGATTTTTGCTCTTCGGTTGAAAGATACGGAATCCAACGGGAAACTAACTTTCTCAAGCCCAGTTCATCATGTAGGATCGTTTGGATTGAGGTTTTTGAAATACCCATGGATGTTTCAATTTCACGATATGTCATATGTTTATCTTCCTTAATTAGGCGGCGCACAGCATCAACGTTTTTTTGGGTGACTGCCTTTGTTGGTGGACCTATGCTGGGATCGTCGCTGATACTAATGCGTTCACGTTGGAATTTACAGTACTAATGTGAAATTGTCGATTGATGTGATGCTTTGTCTTCAAAAACAAAAACCAGCCCAGCAAGACATTGTTAACATTAATCCTTTCCGAAAGTTGTAAAAAATTATTGCGCAAAATTTTCTCGACTTAATACAATTTTTCGGCTAACTTATAAACTTTAAAAATTTACTATGACTAAATCACTCGCCGCATCCTGATGAAACTATAGATTTAGGTTAATAAAAGATTGAGATTAATTTCGACACCTGACGTTTTATTACTGGCGACCTCTGGAAGGCTATATGCAACTCTAATATGACATCCCTCGTACTTAAAGTACTTGAAAACCTAGTATTATAAACTACAAAATGATGTGAAAAATATATCAACTTTATTTTATTGTTTTTCTAATTGTTTAATCACATATTAAACAACATTATTTTAATCTATTTAATCTAGTTGAGCTTCGTATTTTATATTTTATCATACTATATATTTTACCATTTATATTTAAGCAATCTATTATTCCGTAAATAGTTCATGTGCTTATTCTGCTTATTAGTATTAATAGTAAGTTAACAGAGTGTGTCACAGACATCAGTATAAATATTATAAAATCCTGGATCTACTATAACGTAAAAATGCATTATAGGCTTCCGTTTGAAATCTTTAATAAAATGAGGTGATATACCAGTGACAACCCGCAACAAACATTATATGTCCTAGATTTTAACTACATTTACTTGAGGTACATTAAAATAATATTTTGAGAACCACTAGAATTAAGTTGTAAATAGAATTTGTATATATACTGTAATTTTGTTAAATATATCATTAAGGAATGTTTTGTTCTTTAATAAATATAGACTAATAATAAGTAGGAAAGTAATTATTAAAACCGAAACCAGCAACTCAAAACTAGATTAACAACTTACTAATAAGAAAACATTTTTTATTTTTATATCCTAGATTATATTGTAAGGCGAAAGTGTAAGAACATTTAAATTTTAGAAATTTTTTTTTAAAACAAGCAATATATAAAATTTAATATGATACTTTTAAATAAAAGCCTATCGTAAAGAAACAGGGGCAATTATTAAAACTTCTATCTAATAATTTCATAATCTTAAATACTTTGAAATAAGTGATTTTACTGAAGTTCTTTAAATTCTAATAATAAACTTATTACAATCAATTATTTGGCAAGTCATAGAATCTATGACTTCATAGATTAAATCCAAGTCTGCTTATTGACGTCTCTTCAATCGACACGATTTATACAGGGCTTTAGTTAGTAACATTAACGATTTGTCTTCAGAATAATTTATTGTACTTCCCAACTTGTTCACAAGACTGAATTATTTTATAAACGCCCAATTAATAACGCCTCAAACTTCGGCAAATTCATAATATTTAAGGGGAAAGAACGATGATGATGGATGTTGAACTAAACACGTCAAGACTTTGTAACTGAAGCGGCAAAGTTACATCAAGACCGTACTTGAGGGACATATGTTTAAAGTGACAGATTTTCGAGATTGATATTGATACGAACGCACAGACTTTTGTCAAGGAGACCCATGTTTATTATAACTTTAGGACAATTCCGTTCATAATTGTAACATATGAGTGCTTCTTGAGTCATTAAGAAACAATGATTCAATTAATTGAATCATTTTCGATAAAAAAGGCTTCGGGATATTTACAGAGGAATTAAGATTTTCATTTAAACTTATTGTTCTATTAGTTTCATTAATTTTTACTGTGTTTGTGGAATAGCGTACTCAAATGTCCGTACTCAAATGTGCGTACTCAAATGTCACATATTAGAATACGTAACTATAAAATGAATTTACAGACGTACAATGGGAAAGCGTCTATGCTCTGTTAGGCAGTGTAAATGGAGGATAGTTAATTAGAACTTTGGTGTACAACTCGGATATAGTTTGAATGAATTAAGCTCGAATAGCGGATCAGAAAATGCGTTGAAACGTTTCGCACCGACAGTAAATTATTATAAACACCCGGAAAAGTTATTTAATGGCAGGTAGACAGTTTGTATCACATTAGTAATATAACTTCTTAAATAACGACTAACTAAGCCTATCGTTAATTATAATAGAAACGTATTCATGTATAATTGGTTGATAGAATTGGTGGAAGAACTCAAGGAAGCAGGAGTAACATACGTAGGTATTATGAAGAGAATAAAAGGGAAATTCCCCAGCAATTTTTACCTAAAACAGTTAGAAAATGTGAAACTTGTTTATTTGGTTTCACTTAAAATATGACTCTTCTATCGTATGTGCCAAAGAAATACATATCAGTCGTTTTAGTGTTATCGATGCATCACACCGGAACATACGATTCTGATACTAAAAAACCGGAAATTATTTTCTTTTATAATTTCACAAGTCGCGGGTCGATGCATTAGATGAAAAATGCGCTAAACACACTACTAGTCGCCGTATTTAACATTGGCCCATGGCAATATTTTTCAGACTGATAGATATAAGCGGTGTTAATGCTCATGCGCTTCATCAAGCATACAGAGATAACGAAAAACTTGAGAAAGCAGACTTTATAAAGATACTTGCTGATCAGTTGGTTTAATCAGAGTTAGCTAGAAGAGCTCAAAATTTACAACTAAAACAAAATTTACGATTAATAATAAATTAGAATAGAATAAATACACCCACCGGCAAAAAAAGCCGGCCATCTCACTATATTTTATATTTCTCCTTGTATATTCATTGTAAAGGTGTGATATCGTAATCATGCCTTTTACTTTTTGTCGCAAATGATCGGAGTTTATTTTTTTTGAAAAAGTCTCTTAATTTATTCCTTGTACCTGAAAATATCGGAAGATGCAAAAAATGCTGTTCGTAGCTTTTGTAAAGTTTAATATAAACAAATAAACGAAGTTTGCTTATGTCAGATAATTAAATGGAGTCTATTTAACAGTTGTGAATTAATATTGGCTTGTAGAACATGAACTTCATTTCCGTAGGCCGGCAACGTGACCAGAGTTACTTTTGCGGCATCGGTAAGTGCGACTTAGATTTACACGAAAATTAAATATTCACTGGACCGTACAGCAATGTAGTGGGATAACACTCAGTGTTATCCCACTGGCGATTTGGTGAAGAGCATATCTTCTAAGGTTTACCTTAACCAAAAACGCTACGTTTAACACTCTTTTTTTCAGTTTTTAAGGTTATTCTACTGAAGATGGCAACTTAGTTGCCGAAATACGTATATAGTATTTATTGTTATACGAGGTGCATTCAAGTTCTAAGGCCTCCAATTTTTTTTCTAACTACTCACCCGAAAACTATGAAACTGGTGTTACTTCTCGACGTAATCTCCCTGCAGACGTACACATTTTTCACAACATCGACGCCATGATTCCATGGCTGCGGCCAAGGCTTCTTTAGGAGTCTGTTTCGACCACTGGAAAATCGCTGAAGCAATAGCAGCACGGCTGGTGAATGTGCGGCCACGGACAGTGTCTTTCATTGTTGGAAACAACCAAAAGTCACTAGGAGCCAGGTCAGGTGAGTAGGGAGCATGAGAAATCACTTCAAAGTTGTTTTCACGAAGAAACTGTTGCGTAACGTTAGCCCGATGTGCGGGTGCGTTGTCTTGGTGAAACAGCACACGCGCAGCCTTTCCCGGACGTTTTTGTTCCAGTGCAGGAAGGAACTTGTTCTTCAAAACATTTTCGTAGGATGCACCTGTCACAGTAGTGCCATTTGGAACACAATGGGTAAGGATTACGCCCTCACTGTCCCAGAACATGGACACCATATTTTTTTCAGCACTGGCGGTTACCCGAAATTTTTTTGGTTGCGGTGAATCTGTGTGCTTCCATTGGGCTGACTGGCGCTTTGTTTCTGGATTGAAAAATGGCATCAACGTCTCATCCATTGTCACAATCGACGAAAAGAAAGTCCGGCTTGTGCAAGCCCGAGGTTGTTTCGGTTTGTTGTCACACGATGTTCTGCCTTCATTAAACTGTTGCACCCATGAACGCACTTTCGACACATCCATAACTCCATCACCATATGTCTCCTTCAACTGTAGATGAATTTCAGTTGGTGTCACACCACGCAAAATCAGAAAACGAATGATTGCACGCTGTTCAAGTAAGGAAACGTAGCCATTTTAAGTATCTAAAACAGTTCTCATTCTCGACGCTGTCGCTACAATTCCATCTGCCGTACAGTCTGCCATCTCTGTGACGTATTGACAACGAACGCACGCTCATTTTGAAACAATGCACATGCTTCTATCTCTTTCCAGTCTGGAGAAAAAAAATCGGAGGCCTTAGAACTTGAATGCACCTCGTATATTGTGGTTAGGGTGTTTTCTTATTTCTGTTTCACATTATATGGTGATGAATAGAAAGTGGGAAATGTAAAATATAAAACTAAATTACCAAAGCTAAAAATACATATAATTCAATAAAAATTGACTACAATGATATTATTAATCTGATGCAATGCTGTCATCTTCAACACTAGCATGAATAATGAATTCCCCAGGATCTTCACGATCTATAACAACTTCCCTATCTCGCCATTTCTGTATCTCTTCTTCAGTATGTTTTATAGTGTTTTTCCAAATTTCCGGTGTAATTGTTTTCAAAGCATCTTGCCAGATTAACTTTGATTTTTCTAGGGAGCAACCCGTTTCCCTAACACGTCATGTATAATAATTTTTTGTGATAAGTCATATGTGTTCTATTGGGTTAAAAACGCAATGATATGGTGGTAAGAGAAGAACCTTATGACCATATCATTGTGCCATTTGGTCAACTTCATATATATATATATTCATTGCAGTTAAGAATTTAGTAAGACTTAAACCGCGCAAGGATATAGTCGTTTGCATATTCGTTCTGTATACGTAATTTGCCCATTTGTTTCAGACATAATAAGGTCCAATTTATTATTATTATTGTATTCTTAGCTGCTACGGAAAAGTAATTTTAAGTAATAAAAAAACAATAACGTTTTCTAAAAGATAAAAGTAAAAAACAATAATTCTGCAAAATAAATATAAATTTTAAGAAAGTCACTGAATATAGGATTCGAAAATACCGCCCTCTCTTCCCAAACAATAGCCGAGCCTATTGTAAAACTCCCGCCTCATTCCCTCGAGATTTCTAGGGGTTATTGTCTCGAAAATTCGAAACAGTTCAACTTGCAACTGTTGCAAGTTCGGTATTGTTAGAAGACCGTAAAGATTTTCTTTGACATAACCCCACAGATAAAAATCGCAGGGATTGAGGTCGGGTGATCGAGGTGGCCATATTATCGTACCCCTCCCGGAAATAACACGATTAGGAAAAGTGTTTTCTAAAAACTCTCTTACTAATCTGCTGTTATGCGCGGGACAACCGTCTTGCATAAACCAAATTGCATCAAAATCGACGTTTAGTTGACGGACAGCAGGAATAATTCGTGTTCGCAGCAAATCTAAATATTTTACTGCATTCAAATTGCCGTCGATAACAAACCGCCCAAACGTTAAGTTCTTCGGGGTATTGAGTTTTAACATTACGAGCTAGATGTTTATTTTCTCGAGACCAATATCGCACGACTGAGGGATTATGCTTGCCATGATGTGGAAAAGAAGACTCGTCGGTAAACAGAATATTTTTTATAAAATATTCGTCCCTGTTAGCCTTTTCCATCACGGACTCACAAAACTCCATTCTTGCAAAATTGTCCTCGGGAAAAATCTCCTGGCACTTTCGAACTTTGTAACTTTTATATTTGTTGCGTTCTAGAATCCGCTTTACTGTACTTCTACTAACACCGATTTCGTCTGCAATTTGCCGTGTACACTTAAGGTCGCCCATTTCAACTAACGAGCAAACCCTCACGTCTCTCTCCTCCCGATCGGCAGGTATTAGAGGATATGAGTTGTCAATTTGTTGGCATTTGCGGCAATTTCCGACTACACAACCATATTTCCTAAACGCATTTACGATCCTTTCAATCGTCGAATGCGAAGGAATAGGCCGATTTACGTACTCTACAGCAAATAAATCAGCGGTTGTTCGACAGGAATTGCCGGCAAGATACCACGAAACTATTTGTACCTTCTCTGCGGTTGTATACACTGACATGATAACTACCTTTACGTATGCACAGTTAAATACGAATGACGGGCAATCTGTTGCACTCGACCATCGGACCTATGTTGAGCACGCGGAGTGGCATCGTACACACATTGCCACATCGCATTACGTTCCATACGTATATTGTTGCCTATGGCCCGTAGCGGGCTGGACCAATCGGTATATGGTATTCCCCATAGGCATTTCATTGACTTTGTATTTGTCATTACGAAATTTCTGTTAATGACGTGTATGCACTCTTATCGTGAAAATCCTATACCAAAGAAATTTAAGTACATCAGTACGTTAAGCACGCATTACACGTTTGTTACAAATGAAGCAGATATGCATTACAAACATCTGTATCTGTACACATGGACATACACCTCGTATTTTCCAACATTTAGTTCTATTGAAAACCCGTGTTTCTGTCACAACACTAGACTTCGCCAGTTTGGCTAGTGAACTAAAGTTTGATGGAACGCCTAATAGGTATAGCAAATCTTGTCCTATTAGGTGGCGGAGGTGGCTGTGAGACATTCCATCAAACTTTACTTCACTAGTCAAACTGACGTCTGACAGTCTATTGTTGTGACAGAAACACGTGTTTTTGGCAGTAAATGTTGAAAAATACGAGGTGTATGTCCATGTGTACAGATACAGATGTATGTAATGCATATCTGTTTGATTTGTAACAAATGCGTAGTGCCTGCTTAACGTATTTATGTGTTCAAATTTCTTCGGTATATTTGCAGCCATCTGGCAACGTGTTAATGGACTTACACCTATATACATACTTTTTCCTTTCTATACCGGCATAGCTGGACGAGAAAAATCGCTATTATCGGCATAGCCTCTTTTGTCCGTCAGATGTCACCAGATTATCTGATGTCACCTTCCATCAAACTTTACTTCACTAGCCAAACTAACGAAGTCTATTATTGTGACAGAAACACATGTTTTTAGTAGAAATATATTTTGGAGAATACGAGGTATATGTCCATGTGTACAAATGCGGATATGTGTAATGCATATCTGTTTCATTTGTAGAAATGCTTAATTTGTTTAAAATAATCAACAGTTGTTATACGTCGATATCGACCCCTGTATATTTTTAGTATCTTCTATAATTATTACTACCTAAATGACTAAATTTATATTACTTGATTTTGCATTTTGGTTTGTTGGTTATTATTGAACCACTAGGTATATATAATAGGTTCGTTAATTTTGTTCGTAGGATAGTTTACACATTTATTAGATATTTCAATAACGGATTCTTGCTTTGTAATATCTAGAATAATGTCTTGCTTGTAATAACGTAATTACTGGTGCGTTAATTTACGTACGTGCTTGGAGCGTTGGTTATCTGTAAAGGAGTTAATTAAAACAGAAGCAGGTTAGTGTCTTCTAATTTTACCAGTGCTTAAATTCGTAATTTGTACAGGTTAAATTATTTCCCTTTTCTTCGTGTGTTTGTTTACACATTTAAATAATATTCCTTGACATTTAGTAAGACATGCGCTTTAAATAACGTACCTGCGATTTAGATTTGCACGTACAAGCGAATATGCATATGAATGCGTTCAAATATAGAAATTATGCCAGTCATCGAAGATGTATTTTTATATTGTAATTAAACAATGCTGTTTAATGTAAAAATATACTGAGAATGGGAATTTAGTATTTATAGGAATTTTTGAAGTTGTCAGTTATTGCTGTTAATTAGTATTTCATTTATTTGGTATTTCGTTATTGGAAGCTAATTGTTGTGTCGGCTTCTCGCGCCATCTATAAGTATTTATTTTTTCGTATGACGTCGCAACTGTTCGTTATAAAGACGGCGATCTCGTGGTTCACCTTTATTAACTGGAAAAGTCAGCTTATCGGGTTTTCAAAGATCGGCTAGAACGAATTACTTTGAGTCTTTCGCTCAATTATGTTTTACTAGGCCCAAACCAACTTCTCTGTTAGATAAAAAGGAAAGAGAACAAGATATAAGAAGACAAACTGCCTAATTAAGATAACGATAGCTTCTACAAGATATTCTCAAGGATCTCCTACCTTGTTCAACGATTTTTGCAGTCTACAAAATGGCGGAACCACATGGCCGATCATGTCCAACAGTATACAGAATAAAATAAAATTCTACTGCTACTAATTAATAAAAATACCCTCTTCTTCTCCCAAAGTGTAATACAATAGATTAATTAGTATCATTTTGTAATTATACAAATCTAGTGTTTATGTCTAGTGTTTATCTGCTCTAGTGCGTTCTAGTGTTTATCAACTAAAGAATTCACAGTAACTTACCCGTGAAGAAGTTTGTGGTGATGTAGGCCTGCTGTATGTGGTATCTGACATCGGAACCGACTGTTCTGGTATCAAATTAAGTCTGGAACACTTTTTACTTGGTGGCAAATTGTTATCAATATCGCCACCAGTTTGGTTAGCTTGAAACTGCTTCATTTCTGCCTGCTGTTGCGTTTGCTGGTTCTGTTGATGTTGCATAGTTTTAACTACTACATTTTGAATGTCTTGATAGTTAAAACTTTTCGGAAGGTCTTTTAGAGGAATTTCGTTCTGTAATATTTAAGAATTATATAAAAATATTATATTAAGGTGCGTACGAAGATGAACTCACTGTTTTCATATTAGCTTCAACTGTTTTCGGAACTTTTTCAGTTTTGTTTTCGTTTCTGACAGGTGATTTGCATTTCATTTCACGTTTCCTTTCTATTAAGTCATCACTTTCTACTATACCGTTTGCTTTCAAATCAGCTAGTAATATTTTTTCAAGGGCATCTGATTCTGCTCCTTCTACTTCTAAAACTCTAGCCTTAGACCAATCTATTTTTGGACTTTTTCTATTTCTTAATTTACGTTTCTCTACAGGTATCTTCTCTTGTACTGAATGTTTTTCTTGTTCTTGTTGTATTTCTTTTACCATATACGGAACCTGCATGAAACTATTTTTATGTAATACAATAGAAATGATAAAGTGATTAATTTATACGCTTTTATAGATTTATGCGTATACTTACTTTTTAAATATAAACTTATAAAACGTTTACCACAATTAATAACCGTTTCCTAAATACGTATTTTAAAAACCAAGTTGTCCTCCTCAGTGGGCACTGAGGATGACAACTTAGCTCTAGAAGTACGTATTTAAGATACGATTGTTAAATGTGGTAAGGGGTTTTATACCTTTTATAAGTTATTACTTAACCAACAGTCTCTAAAAAAAGACTTTTTTAATATAGTCAAAGAACAACTTTCGTTCTTTCGTAGATTTTATTCGTCAAAGCTCTCCTTCTGCTCAAAAGTAAATAAATAGACTTTTTCAAAACACACAGAAAAAACTAGTGCCATTTATTGTACCTTCTTCTTCTTCTTCTATTTTGGGCTGGACGCCAGAACGTCCAGGCATTTGAGCACACTGCTCTTTGTACTCTCCCCAATAGATCTCTCAGATCCACTCTGTTAGTCTTGTGTCCTCGATAAAAGCAACTATCCTCCTCAGGAGAAGTTTGCGTACACTCGAAGGATCCAATATATAACTCCCGAAATATTTCTGTCTGAGTTCTTTCAATTCCTCACACGTGCATATTACATGAAGGCTAGTTTCCTCCTGTTTTCCACATCTCCTACACCAGGGCTCGCTAACTAAGCCCATGCTGTACACATGCTTCCTTAAAGGACAATGTCCGGTTATTAACCCTGTAATTATTTTAATTTCTTTTTTGTTACTACGAATTAGGTTGGCTGAAAACTTCCCATCCAGCGCCCTTAGTAGTGTTTTGGTATGGAGTTGACCTTCCGTTAACCTCCATTTATGTTTATGTTCTTTTTCTAGCCATAACCAGATCTCCCTTTTAGAGGAATCCCATACAGGTTCTAGTCCTATGAAGTTCCTATTAGTACCTTCTTTGGCCAGTTCGTCGGCTCATCTCATTGCCTTGAATTCCCTCATTTTTTGTTTTTATTGTACCTTTTTGTTGTTGGCAATCTTGATTAGCTTTGTGAAAGTTGTTCATGACACTTGCACTAGTAGAAACCGAGCTATATTCTTATACGAATATAAGCCAAGAGTGATTACATAGGTGCCTTGTGATGTCCCCGAATGCTTCCTTTATGAGATTTTGTACGTTTCTGTAGCAGTCTTGGCGAGTTTGAAACAGAACTTGATACAGATATGCTGTTTCGCGAAATCGGCCATTAACAAATCGCAAAGAACAGTAGACACAACGGTAAAAATTGTTGACTTATAAACACCGTTTCCACTTTCAATGACACCGCTTGGCATGCAGATTCACAAGACAATTCTACCTACGGTGTTTAATTATAACTGCCTCAGTTTGTGGTACTCTAATTTCGGAAACTTTTGAGTACCACTTCGTATATAAAAAAGATTCTGAAAGTTAAACAGAAATAGAATTGTGAATAATTTTAATACTAACCTTGGGTTTAAGCATTCGCGCAACTTTTACTTCCCGATATCGGTCGGCGTCGGAACTATTCTTCTCGAATATTTGCTCGTAGCGTTGAAGGGCGGCATCCAACTTCGATTTTGTTACGTTTAAGTCGTTGTAATCGCTGTTAGGATTGTCCGGCGGGACTTTATGTGGAATACCCTTGCCCTTTTCTGTCGGATACGATGCCTTTGTGGCCTGTGATTGATACACATATTCAGGAATGTAAATTTGATCAGAAGATGACCTCTTAGAGCGTTTGTAAACGGCGGGATCTGGCTGACAAGCGACAGGCAAGCAAAGGGCAGAGGGCTTTTTGTATAATGTCGTGCCTCCGGGTCTACGATAGAACCTGAAATTAAGATATTTTAAAGATACTGAACTATTCGTTACTCTTTTATACAATGGTCGATCAAACTTTAGGGAAAACTCGAATTTTTCGAATTTTTTTATTGAGAAAAAGACAGTTTATCCGAATCCGAAAGATTCGGATCCATTGTCTTTTTTTCAATAAAAAATTCGAATAAATTAGCGTCGTAATAAGTAGAAAGCATATTTACATATGTAAGAATAAGAAATGAAAAATCAAAACAATTTGTTACGAAAATCGGTCTGAAACAGGAATGCATTCTGAGCCCACTTCTATTTAATTTAATGTTGGATGAAGTTCTTAAACAAAGTAAAGATAGAAATGAAACAGACATGCAATATACACGTCTGTAACTGTACACATGGACAATACACCTCGTATTTTACAGCATTTACTACTGCTTAAGACACGTGTTTCTGCCATCCACTATTAGGCGTCATCAGTTAAGCTAGTGAAGTAAATAAAGCTTAAATCGCCTTATAGCTATATCAAATTTTGTCCTATCAGGTGGCACCATATAATCTAGTGACATCTGACGGACGAAAGAGACTATGCCGAAAGTGGCAACCCTTCCCTTGACCTGCTATGCCGGTACAGAAGAGAAGAAAATGGTGTAGGTGTAAGTCCATTAACACGATGCCAGATGGCAGCAAATATACGTATTTTCTTCTCTTTTGTACCGGCATAGCCGGTCAAGGGAAGGGTTTCCATTTTCGGCATAGTCTGTTTCGTCTGTCAGATGTCACTAGATTATATGGTGCCACCTGATAGGACAAAATTTGCTATAGCTTATAAGGCGATTTAAGCTTTATTTACTTCACTAGCTTAACTGATGAGTATATTTGCTGCCATCTGGCATCGTGTTAATGAACGTATTTTCTTCTCTTTTGTACCGGCATAGCCGGTCAAGGGAAGGGTTGCCACTTTCGCCATAGTCTATTTTGTCCGTCAGATGCCACTAGATTATATGGTGCCCCCTGATAGGACAAAATTTGCTATAGCTTAAGATTTAAGTTTTATTTACTGCACTAGCTTAACTGATGACGCCTAATAGTAGATGGCAGAAACACGTGTCTTAAGCAGAAATAAATGCTGTAAAATACTAGGTGTATTGTCCATGTGTACAGTTACAGACGTGTATATTGCAGGTCTGTTTCATTTGTAACAAATGCGTAATACGTGCTTAACGTATTGATATACTTAAACCTTTTTTTGTATAAAGTAAAGATGGGCTAAAGCCGTATAATGTCGGATATTGTAAGCTACGATGTATAGGTTGACAGAATTATGCTATGCAGATGATGTTGTAATATTAGAAGAAACAGAAGATAATATCAACAACCGTAATGAGCGATTGAAATCATTAAATATGGGAATAAATATACAAAAAACTAAAACATTGATTATAGGACAACAAGGTAAAAACCATAAAATACAAATAGAAGACAAAATATTAGAGCAACTAGATAAATTTAAATATTTAGGAATAATAATAAATAAAGATGGAACACTAGAAGATGAGATAAATGAGAGAATTGCGAAATCGGGTAGATTGTACAATAGTATTAAAAAAGACAGTGGATCCGAATCTTTCGGATTCGGATCCACTGGCTTTAATAGCTTAGTGGTTTAAAGCGCTAGTCCGGCAAGCCATGCACGAATCCCATTTAAGGGCGCTTTTTTTCTATTAAAAATTCGAATAAATTAGCGTCGTAATATGTAGAAAGCATAGATTTAGATTACTTCGCGAAAAATTCAACAAATTTACTCTTACATAGTTTTCAGTTTTGTCGTAAAAACTTTGTATATTTTGTACGAGATCTTTTCGTTCCTCTATTATCTAACATTTTCCAGATGTCTTCTCTTTTTACTCTATCGAAAGCTTTCTCCATGTCTACGAAATAAGCATGTGTCTGTCTTCCAGTGCTGATTGCCTTTTCTGATCATTGTCTGAGTATTAATATCTGGTCGTTAGTCCTTCTTTCCTTTTTGAGTCCGCTCTGACTTTCTTCGAACGTGCTATCTAATTGGGGTCTGAGTCTGTGTTCTAATATTCTGGCATATATTTTTCCGACGGTACTACCTAACTTCCCCTAAAGTTTGAACAGTCCCTGCTATCTCTCTTTTTATATATTGGCGTTATAATGTCTACCTGCCAGTCTAATGGTACCTTCTTTTCCTTTTTTATCTGGTTCATAATATCTAGAAGTTCCTGTTGCCTATCCTCGTTCATATATCTGATCATTTCTATCGTTACTTCATCGTGTGCGGGTGCTTTGCCTATTTTCATATCTTGTACTGCCTCTGTTAGTTCTGTTGCTGTTATTCTTTTTGTGTTGTCAAAGTCGTCTTCTGGTATTTCCTGTTGTTGTTTATTTTGTTCACTTTTTACAATTTCATTTTCATCTTCTAGTAGCTCCTTAAAGTATTCCCTCCATCTTTGCATAATTTTTTCTTCATTTGTGAGTATATTTACATTTTTGTCTTCTATATTTCTTAGCATGTTTGTTTTTGGTTTTCTCATTTGTTTGAGCGTGTTTTAGAACAGTTTTTGGTTTTCGCTAAATGTTTTTGTTAGTTTACTGCTGAATTCTATCCATGATTTGTCCTTACTCTCTTTTATCATTTTTCTCAATTATTTTGCTACATAATTTAATAATTTTAGCTAATGTCTGAAAATTTACTGAAAAAAATGCCACTGATAATTGACATTCCGTGCGTATGAGACCTTAAATACGCAAATTAAATATGTTTGTCGAAGAATTCTTTTATTCTTTTTATTTTAAAGAGTTGACGACCTTATATATCAATCCGACACTAGGAACATATGAAATAAAATCAAGATTAACTTTCAAATCTCATTGAAATAAACATTTCTTGGTCTTCTTGTCAATATTCAATTTCTTATCTCAGTGTACGTTATTTTATAGCAATAGCAAGAGTTGAAAACTGTTGTTCGGCATTATTAATTTTTATTATTATGCACATTATTGTATTTATTCTGGTGATAAGTAAACTATGACAATGAGTATGAGTAACCATTCCCTGCAATAAACCTGAATTTTGGAAGTAAATTTTTGCTATTAATTACTGATGGATGCAGTTAAATTTTTGCCGTAGTGAAAACCTAATGCTAACTTCGGTATTTTATAAAAAAAAGTTGCTAATGTAAATTATATTTACGTTTTGAAGAAAAATTTACACCTGCAAGCTGTAGTAATGACGAATATTTTAATCAAGGGACTGAATTTATGGTGCTAGCATACTCTGAATTTAAACCATCTACATCGTTACCGGAAATAGAACACGAGTGCAGAATTTCAAATATCGTCGAGCGAGTGCAGCTGTTAAACATAAATACGTTGTGCTCAAATGTAGTGTCTTATTAATATTTACGTGAAAACGAAAACAACACAAATATTATTAATTTGTAAATTCTCAGGTTAGCTTGACATTAACGGGTATAAATGTGTTTCTTCTTTATAGATTGTATAATCCTTTGATGATTGTACACAGTAGTATCAAAAGATAATCTAAAGATATTAAAATACACGAGGTATTATTACAATAGAGTTGGCCCTACAAACGTTTGATCAGTATCGTGTACTTCGAAAAGTGGTAGGAGTTTAGCAGATGTTATAGTCGGAGGACCGTCAGTCGGTTCGTTGATTGCAAATATTTATTTGTGCAACTGCAAAGTGAAAACGCCGCTTAAGAGGGTAAGTATCTGTTTATATTTATTACTTGCCAAACCTTTTGTACTTTTCCGAAGAGCACGCTACTGACTGAACGTTCGCAGTGCCAAATCTATTTATTAGGGTAATTACAAGAGCGATTTGGCGGGAGAGTGACTATTCTATGAAACATGTATTTTAGACTAAAATATATATTTTATTTTTCAATGTAATTCTCATCCACTTAGTTCGGTGACTTTCCAAATTTCTTTAAGCCATCTAGTAAGAAATCTTTCGGACGCTCCTCCAAATAGGTATTCGTTGCAGCTATCACGTCCTCATTTCTTGCGTATCTCTTTCCATCAAGCCATTTTTTCAAATTTTGGAACAACAAAAATTCACTCGGAGTCAGATCTTGTAAATATCGCGAACAAGGCAGCCATTCGTATATTAATTTCACAAATTTAGCGGTTGCCATAGCAAATGAAGTATCTTGATGCGATCATGCTTCTGCGGTTTGGCATCGAAACGCTCAGTATACCAGCAAAATATTGGTCTCTTATTGAACTTCCTTTCTGTTAATAATCAATTAATCAATTAAGATTACGTCTTTGGAATCCCAAAAAATCATGGTCATAGTATTATTGTGTGAAAAACCTGTTTTTGCCTTCTCAGATATTAATCCATTATTGTACTTCCTTTCCGTTAATAATCAATTAATAAATTAAGATTACGTCTTTGGAATCACAAAAAATCATGACCATAGTATTATTGGGTGAAAAACCTGTTTTTGTCTTCTTCGAGGTAGTTAATCACAACAAACTCCTTGTTTTAACTGTATTTTTGTCTGAAAATTCTCTTGAATTTTATTTGAAGTTAACCTATACCGCATATGTCAAATATCATTAGGCATAGGGAATACGTTTGAGTACATACGATGTATATGTATATGGAAAAGCCGATCCAATGCCGGCGAAGACCGTGACGGCCGGCAACTATTGTCTCCGATTGTTTCGCAAATACAAGTTAGCAGTAATTATTTGAACATCGACATAGGTACTTGTAATGCGTTCTAAAATAACATTTACGAATTGCAAGGGATTTGTTTTTCTTATTTCTTTCAGTAGATGCAGGAAATTTTTAAGCTGCGGTGCGTCGCATAAACAAAAGCGTAATTCTAATAAAATTAAAGAATAATCCTAATAAAATAAATAAAAAAGGATTCTAAAAATTATAATAAATTATACAAGAGGTTCAAAAATTCCTCCTTGCACAGCAAGACATTGCCCTAGGCGGTCGTAGAAATTAGCTCTTACATTTGCTAACATGTCGGCAGTTAATGAATTCGCAGCCTCAGTTATTTTTTCTCTCAAGACAACTAGATTTTCTGCTCTACCAGCTTCATGAGTATAAACAATATTTTTTAGATATCCCCGCAAAAAGAAATCATTTGGAGATAGATCAGGAGCTCGCGGGGGTCATTTAATGTTTCCTGTTCCAGTAATAAGACGGTCAGAAAAAGTATTTCCTAGAAATTCCTTTACCCTCACTGTTGCCATCATGTTGAAACCAAACGATTTCCTGATTTATTCCAATGTTTTGAATGGCGGGAAGTATTTGATTTTTCAGTAGTTTGAGATACTTGTTGGCATTTAATATACCATCAATAAAATAGGGGCCTATAGAATGGTCACCTAAAATACCTGCCAAACGTTTAGTTTTTGAGGATACTGAGTGCGATTTGCAAAATGCCGGTGTTGATTTTCCGAAGCCCAATATCGAAGAACAGAGGGATTGTGCTTTTCTTGTAATGGAAAAGTTGATTCATCGGTGAAGAGAATATTTTTAACGAAATTTTCATCTCGATATATGTTTTCCATAACGTCTTGACAAAACTCCATTCTCCGGAAATTGTCCTCGGGAAATATTTCTTGAGTTTTCGAATATTTGAAACATTTTAAACCATTACGTTTCCAAATACGTGAAATAGTTGTGTTACTTGTACCCAATTCCCCGGCAGCACTTCTAGTTGATCTCGTGTTATCAATTTCCACAAATACATCCCGCCGTTCTCTTCCCTCAATTTTTTGTGACAATACCTCTCTTGGTTTGCATTTCGTACAGTTATTGAGACAGAAACAAGTTTCAAATTTATTTATAATATTATAAATTGTTTGTCTGCAAGGTACAGAACGGTCTGCAAAAGTCAGCGCAAACAAATTCATGCACTCCATTGCAGACTTGCCAGCATAAAACCATTTTACTAACTGAAGCTTTTACATTATTACATTAAGCTTATACATTAATTTTATTGTACGCTTTCAAACTGTAACGGCTGCAGATAGACTGAATGCAAAATTTCCAGTCAATCGGTATCGGAGACAATCGTCAGTTGTCGTGGTCCTCGCTGGCATTGGACTGGCTTTCTCATGTTCGTATACATTGTATGTACTCATACGTTGATTCTCTATGCCTAATGATATTTAACACATACGGTACGTCATTTGAGTAAGGCGAGTTCGCATTTGCTCAATAGAAAGCAAACGTAGCAACTATCTAGCCGTTAGAATTTTCATATTTAAATGTTTATGCAAAATATTGTGAACCCGTTCGACTAAAATGTTTACGGCTTTAATTTCTCTCACATACTTTATTAAGGGGACGCTCTTTATAATGGAATTTCTGAAAAAGTTACCGTAAAAGATGACCCGGACGTTCTGCATCTTCTATGCTCATACTAGAAAAGTTTTCCAATGTGACGCAATGATGTGTCGCAGGAGATTGTTTATCACTACGTGTTTAGTCATGTTCATATTCGCACAGTAGCCGCTGCGCCACGTTTCTGGGTTCAATTGTAGTGTGAAGTGTTTCTAAAGGCATCGTGGTCATGAACTGAGGTATGCGTGGCTTTGCGGTATAACTTCGTGCGTTGTTTAAATGTAGAAATTACTCTCGCACTAGCTGATGTGTACAACTATATCCAGATAGTATAGAGAATTCCAAAAGGAAAATTTTACTTACGATGGAGGACCCTGAAAGTGTGGGAAGGCACGAACGTGGGTTACAAAGGAAAACGTTACTGCTGTGAGGAAAATAGACGAGTGACCCACCGGCATATAGAGGATATTTTAAGCGTAAATACACCAGCAATTCGTTCGATTCTGCATGATCATTTGCACTTGAATAAACTATGTAGTCTCTGGGTGCAGCATAGAGTGACTGAAGATAACATGACGTGTGACTCGATGCGGCGAGATGCTAAAAATCTTGTTGCGGGATAATCTCGGTATATGAACAACATTTTGACAGATGTCAAGGTTTGGCTGTACTATTATATGCTGACCAAGACTCAAAACAAAGCTTGAGTCTTTGATGTTGAAGACAAAACTGTAGCTGTCAGTAAATCCCGATCTGTTAAAAAGAAAATGATAGCTGTATTTTTCAAATCTAGCCTGTCGTTTTGGACACACAGAAGACAGTAACAGTGAAGTACATTGAGTGGAGTACATTGAGCAGTGCCCGACTATGGTAATTGAATCTCTGAAGAACCTGAGGCCAACAGGACTAAAGCTTCTTGAGCACCCTACTTACAATTTGGACTTTGCTCCTTGCGACCTTGCACTGTTCCTGCATGTGAAAATTCGGCTGAACGGAAGGCGGTTTTCTAGTAATCATGACCTTCTGAGGGCTTGGGACAACGAGTATGTCTTACTCCCTAATAAAACTTGGCAGAGCTGGTTTCAGAATTGGTTTGGAAGACAGAGAGGTGTATGGAATGTGTCGGAAATTATTTAAAAAAACTTAGAGAAGGGGCAGCACATAATATTTATGTAACTTTTTTCTGCTTCTATAATAGCATTGCCACATAAAAAGATAATGTTTAATTAACATACCAAGTTCTATTTTCTCACTAGTAGCACAAAAACAAGAAATAATTTACTTCAAGTGAGTAAAAACTTATATATCTCACAAACTTTGGCGAAACTTTGACAGTAGGATTCCATATTATGGCTGAAGTTAGCAAAATATTCATCACGAAGAAGGTGTTGCCAAATTTTAAATGTCATTTAACCGTCAAATTACCCGGCTATAATTGATTAAATCAATAAATCGACAAATATTACACAAAAGCTTAAACATAGTTATGATAATGAAGTCTAAATTCTCAAAGGAATAAGATTATATACAAGGTATAAATGAAATAGGCCGACGTACGCTAATATATAATAGATACGTAAAATAGCAATTCAAATATGCGAAAAATTTTATTCTATCGAACCTTTAATTTTTGCAGAAATTTAGAAACAGAAACTTTTCAAATACGTACCTATATTCAGATTGAATCTAAATAAATATAAATTATATGCTTATATATTGTCGATGTAATAAACAAATAAGCATTTATTTATACTAGTTTACAAAAAATATCCTCCACATTTCAGGAATGTGTGCGTCTTTTTGTGCAAAGTTTTCAATTATCAATTATCAAATATTAATTAATTTCCTAGATAAAAGTGTTCTTATGCATCAGCTGTTCTGTTGTTATTTATATGTAGGCCTGTCCTTTGCAATATCTTCCAAAAAAATACAATATTGAGCTTCTTTAAAAATTTTAAACAGTATAAGAGTTTTGTGGTGATATGGAATTTGTAATTTAGTTATCTTAATATTAAATTCGCGCCGAGAAATAATAAATTACATTTGTAAGTTTTAATTGAATGTTCACATTATTTTGTGTCCTATTTGCTTCTACTTTTAATGATAATTTCTTTGTCCTAAAAAGGGTAGACTTGTGTGAAACAGGTGGAATGCTTATAGGAAATGTACAATGTGGTTGCCATTTCCAACCGATCGGTAAACTTTGAAAACCGTAAGCTCTTGGACACGTTGCACGTGGTAGGGTTGTAACAAATTCCTTCGAAATAACTTACGGACTATTGTGTGTGAAATGCCTAACTCTCTCGCAGCCGCTCGGGTACTTATGTTTGGGTTTTCATTTACAATATCCAAAATTTGTTCATCCGCATCTACTACTCCACGTTGTCTTTCACCGCCACAGCCTTCATAATTTCGATGCAATGTACCGCGGTGTCTCAATCTGTCAACGGTTTGTCAAATTAATTAATTTGCTTCGGAAACCGCCTTTCATAAATACGTTTATTAGCTCTAATATTTCAACCTGTTTTATCGTAGAGTAAGACGATATCTGTTAATGATTTGAATAAGCCATATTTCATGGAAGTGGATAACAAACTGACTTCAGACTTATAGTATGCATCATCGAATCTATAACTCCCACCAATACGCTTCAGCAGGGGTGGCACTGCAGTTAGAAACGAATACTAAATTTACCAGTGTCGGGTCGAGACATGCGTATTAATTTAATATCATTTTCTTCGATCTCGTTCGAGATGGTTTTTCGTACATTAGCATTTTATGCTTAATATTATTACAGTTATTAGATATTAAGTTATATCGCATTATTTCAATTACACCCTGTATAGTACATTATACAGAAGACTACATAGGACTTAGGTATATTCCCTAGAACTACGTATTTCTCTATTTATTTCTTGTAACACCTGAAAAGAGTGGTACAAGAAAATTGCTTTACGGGTTTGAAAAATATTATTAACTCTCACATTTTATGGTTAGTCGTTTATGTTTATGGTAGCGCAGTGGACAAATACTTGCTCCTGTATTAAGGGAACTCCAGTTCAAAGTTGGAGGCTACTCACAAGTAAGGCTTCGTGCCCGGTCTCTCATCTCACTCGGTAAAAACACATTAATATTAATCATTATAATTGATGTTAGCAAATATTACCTTGTAACGCTTCAAATTATATTAAATTAATTCAAGTTTTAATAAGCAATATCAAAAACGGGAACATAAAGTACTAACTACATATAAAGTATTCGCATTAGAAATGTTGGAAAAGTATTCCGCAGTTTCCAATTTTATTAAATACTTATTAAATCTCTTAATTATTCCGCATCTTGTTAAACCCTCAATTAGGCACCATTATTCTAATTTAATATTCGCATTTTTTGCGGTTTACGAGATCTGCATGCAGAAACTCGGATTTGAATCTTGACGTGGACGGTTAAATAAAAACTTTGCATTCTAAAACTGATATTCCATTAAAAGCACTTAATTATACAAACATGTAAAAATACGCTGTTACCTTCAAAGTGTGGGAGAACTGTTATAAAATGTAAATATTTGACAAGGACATGTTCTACGTTGGCAGTTCTATGATAGGAAATATTTATACCATTTCCTTAATTCTATCACGTCACACGTATGAACGCCTCCTCAAATCTTATGTTGACTTTATGCATGGCCTCCAAGAGTATTTCATGTTTTGCGATAGTAAGAGTAATAATTTCTAATACACGACACACGCAATGTGTATGCACATTATTAATGAGATAACCTGGGAAAATTTCGGTCAAGGTTTTGATAAAAGATACACATAACGAAAACAAAAGAAGTACTAATTGGGGAAAACGCAACGGTAACAATATACGAGGTGTCGCTTTAAAATATGGAGACCGATGCTGTAAAACTTTTATTTTAAATTTATACGTATTAATTACTATCCCCCTCGTTATACAGCCCCGCATCAATCCCTACACCGCTTCATTCGAATTTTTCATTTTGTAAAACAGTGCCGGAAGTCTACTTTTGTGAGTTCGTTTATGATGCGTGCCGCTCTTTCTTTCACAGGTTCAACGGTATTAAATCTTGTTACTTTTAATGCAGATTTGAACTTGAGGAACAGGTAAAAGTCACATGATGTCAGGTTAGAGCAAATAAGGTTGATGGCGTAACACTAGGATGTTATATTTGGCTAGAAACATTAGGACAGACAATGCAGTGTGCACCGGTGCGGTGTGCTAGTGAAAAACCCACAACTTTTTTTCTGCAATTCGAGTCTTTTTTGGTGATTTTCTCATGGAGTTGACCAAGAACCTCAAGATAGTTATGCTGATTAACAGTTTGAGCTTCAGGAACCCAATTAAGGTACACATAGATATCGAAAAAAAACAATCGTCGTAACTTTGAATTTTGATTTGCTCATTTGCGATTTTTTACCACTCGGTGAAGTTGAGCTTTTCCAGTGCATTGTTTGACGCTTAGTTTCTGGATCATAGGTGAAAAACCAAGATTCATCACATGTTAGCACTATTTCCAAGATGTTTGGGTCATTTTCAATGGTACCTAAAGTGTGTGTGATGTCAGCATAACGGGTGCAGCTCTGATGCTTAACTTGGAAATAGCAATTTACTTTCGAAATAGTTAAAGAGTTATTAAAGTTGTTCTTTGCTGCAATGAATCAATATTACAACACAGACAATTTAAATAAAAGCTTCTGGACCAGACTTGACCCACCTTCGTGACTTGAAGTGTTATGAACTACAAGTACAGGATTGTTTATCATTAATGTCATTTATTTAATACTTAGTAAACTTTTTGAAAAGACGACTCTAATAGTTAGACAAAAGTGAAGTTTCGTAACCACTGCCAAAGATTTGCACCCGAGGAAAGTGTTTCCAACCAACATCGGAAAGGTGCTGCTCTTTAACTTTATAATACTCTACTATATATAGCACAAATTACTAGTAATTTATTTTTTAAATAAATTGGGAAAAAGTTTTGTTGGCCCCGTAAATGTTTGGCTAATAGCGCGTGTTTAAGAACCTGAAATGGGTGTAGCAGATGTTATAGTCGTTGAACTGAAGAAGAAGAAGAAGAAGTAGAAGAAGAAGAAGAAAAAGAAGAAGAAGGAGAAGAAGGAGGAGGAGGAGAAGAAGAAGAACAAGAAGAAGAAGAAGAAGAAGAAGAAGAAGAAGAAGAAGAAGAAGAAGAAGAAGAAGAAGAAGAAGAAGAAGAAGAAGAAGAAGAAGAAGAAGGAGGAGGAGGAGGAGGAGGAGGAGGAGAAGAAGAAGAAGAAGAAGAAGAAGAAGAAGAAGAAGAAGAAGAAAAAGAAGAAGATGAAGAAGACACTCCTGTAATTTAGTGGAAAAGTAAACCGCCATAATGAGTGCTTTAAAGGCATTTGAAATCGTCGAAGATGAAAGAGATTCCCTAAGTTAAATGCCTTTTGTACATTAAGTTCTACTCAAGTGTAAGATCCATTCTTTTTCATGGAGAAAATTGTAACTGGGGTTATTTATCTTGATATCTTATGAAAATTATTAAAGTTTATGTTCCGTCTCGTCCTGCAGGTCTAAGTGAATTACGAGGTCGGATAGCAGAAGCAGCTACAACCATTCACCGTGATATTATACGTGGAAATTTGGGACGAAATCACTTACAGATTAGGTTACAAGGGAAAGCCATATTGAATATTTGCAAGTGAAACTTGAAGTTTTGTTGAATTGTTTACTTTATTGTTCAGTTTAATAAAATTTATACTTTCTTCACGAATAAATGTTATTTCTGTATAACTAATTTCCTAATTATCGGATTCGATGTTCAATTTAAATAATTGATGATTATTAACATAATTTATTTTGTTTCTTTTTCTTAATCCCATGTTATTTAATTTTGAAATACGTACATTCGTTATAATTAAATTAAATTAAAATATAATTTTCTGTACATAAACACACGAACCCGTAATATTATCTAATTGTTCTGAGCAGTGTATTTTGTTAACATCACTAGGAAGCATTTCAATTAAATACACAGGAGAGTAGTTCATGCATGAAAATTTAATCTATAATTACAATCTAAAATTACTAAATAGAATTCGTCACAGATAATGGTAGTTCTTTGAAGTCTGTTCGTAGATACGAATTTCGTAAGAATGCTTTTAAAATATGTTTGTATATAGTTTACGAATGCGTAGACAGAAAATTCCCTTGACGCAACGATAAAGGTATATTTATACAGACATTGTAATTATTTGATTCGATAAGAAATTCAATTAAGGCTTCGAATTTATCGAAACAAGCCGAATCGACTGGTTCTCGCAATTTTGCGATAACTCACATTGATTTTGCAATGGAAATACTTTAATGCGATTTCAAGCTAAGTTCAGGTGATCTAATTCTTTCTTATACTGAACTTTGATTAAAAATTTGAAAAATAAATCTATTTTCACGGAGGAAGCGTATATTGTATGTATGTACAAATAGAAATGTCGTTTTTCTTTTTGTAATAAATCTACTTTCGTAGGTACATAAATAAAGACCAGACTATTGTATCAGAATAATTGAAATGCAGGTTCACTATTAATATTTTCTGTGAACGTGTCCGAATATATCCTATCCCCAGAGACGTAGATACGTATTTCACATTTCTACAGGCTCATCGGTACGCCCCTGCTGGAGAAAGGATATTCCCAAACACATTCACAGAAAAGAACCACACCGCCCTATCACCGTAATTATCCAGACCGAGCGCAGAAGTAAATTCGGCGCCGTCTGTTGTCAGACAGCCGAAGTACCTCAGAGAGATTGGCTGTGCCAACCTTTGGAGGGGCGTCGTTACTTCACATTAATTATGTGGACGGTATGCGAGGTACTTCGGCTGTCTGACAACAGGCGGCGCCGAATTTACTTCTGCGCTCGGTCTGGATAATTACGGTGATAAGGCGATGTGGTTCTTTTCTGTGAATGTGTCTGGGAATATCCTTTCTCCAGCAGGGGCGTACCGATGAGCCTGTAGAAAGGTGAAATACGTATCTACGTCTCTGGGGATAGGATATATTCGGACACGTTCACAGAAAATATTAATAGTGAACCTGCATTTGTGTTCTTCACACCAGATTTTTAATAATATTTTATATTATTAAAAATACCTTTGTACTAGACTATTGTTATATACGTTGTTTAATAAATACTTTATATAACTAATAAATAACACTGGTAAACGAAAACCAACTTTTTTTATGACGGATAAAGCATGGTTAAAACAGTATGTTATCTACCCATTCCACCAAAAAGTAGAAAATGATCTTGGATTTTCTCTAGCACCCACACTTTGTTTGAAATATATGACTGACACTGACTTTAAAATGTTGAGTATCGCTTGCGGCGATATTTTGTCATGATTAGCAAGCAAACTTAGCATATTAAAATGAATCAATTTTAAAATGACTGTGTAGATTACTTTAATTTTTTTAACTTCACATTCTCATCTCCTGAAGAAGCAACAAACTCCTCGCGAAATATAGAGATCGAAAATAAATTAGTTTAAATTGACAGACCGCTTGCCCGTTTGTATATTAAACATAACTTAAAAGAAATTATCGACCTTACTATATTGGATAAAATAAATTTAAAACGGGCAAGCGGTCCGTCAATTAAAACTCATTTTGAAAATTCTTTCAATGGAGACTGTGGTTAAATAAAAATTTAAAAAAGGTATATAACCCCTTACCACAACTATTAGTCGTATCCTAAATACGTATTTCGACAACTAAGTTGTCATCATCAGTAGGTAAAAACTACTAATTAAAAGTCATACATGGGGCACAGTAAAGTAAGATAAACGCTTCCGCACAACTACTATACACTGCAACCCTGTAAAGACTAAATTTAACATGCCAATCTCAAAACTACGAGACAAACACTTGCCTCTTAAGGAAAAGGTTTAAACATGTGTTAAATTATCGAACAAAGGAACGGCAGAAATTCATCTCTAAAGGAGGCTCCAACTAAAAACGATTTTTAAAAACTACGATGACCTACTATTAAACTTAAATGAAACACCTTATATTTTCACAAAACACTAGTATATTTAACTATATGTATATTTTATGTGCATTATTTAAACGTATTATTTCGAGTACATGTATAGTAACAAAATCTATATTGGGTAGGGGTGTAAAAATTTTCCATTACAAATGGTTAAAAAGTATATTGTAAAAGCCGAACTCTCTTGAAATTCTGAGAAAGACAAAATTAGGAAGGGGCGTTACATGTGAAAAAACAAGACATCCGACTGTGTTGTGTTATATTAAATAAGAATCAATTAACGTGAAAAGGGTCTATGAATTATTAGATATTGTAGGTATATAATTTAAAAGTTAATTATAAATAGGTGACATGTCATTGTTAAGGAGTTAGGCACTTTAATATAATGTATAGAATTCACGGTTGGCTCTAGGTGAAACATGATTAATAATTTACTAAACAAAACACCCGGTACATTTGTTCCACAAAACGCGAAACATTTTACATTTCGTGAAACAAACACACCAAGTGCTTCATTCAGCAAACCATTGTTAAGGAGGTGATTTTTGCATTCTTTCACGTGTGTGGATTCCCACATGTCTATATTTCTGCTGTTACCACCCCCCCCCCCCCACCCACCCACTTATAAAAATGTGAATAGACAGCTGAACGGTATTGGAGATTTATCGCTATTCAAGGAGGTATGTTTATTTTTCGAGATAAATATACTTTCATAAGCATCAAATTCGTGGGGTTTATTAATTCTTTTTATCAATTTCAAACCTGTAATCGGTACATTGTGCAGTGTGCTCAAAGCGTGATTTGCGACATTTGATTTATCCGGTCTATTGCATTAGATATGTGCTATGTGTTCTTTAAACCGGGTTATTATAGGTCGTTTAGTTTGGCCTATATATTTCAAATTACAATCCGCGCAACTAATTTCATATATCCCTGATTTCGAATTGGAATTAATTCTATCTTTAGTATTCCCTAGCAGACTTTTGATGGTGTTTTCGGACCACGAGTTTGATATCCCAAAGTAACCAAGAGAAAAAGTACATATGTCTACCATACCACCCTGTCACGAAAAACATTGATAAAGTTGTGAAAGAAAGAGGTCTCCAGGCCTTTCGGTCCGAAAACACCATAACATATCCTAATTTGCTGCATATTAATTGTGTAGCACATGCTCTCCACAGAATCTATGAATATACCAGAGACATCTTTCCGGAAGTTGATATACTTGTATCAGCTTTTAAAAAAGCTTTCAGAAAAGAGCCATTAAGAGTAGCTCTTTACAGGGAAAAACTTCTATCTTTATCACTGCCTTCCTCTCCAGTAGTAACTACGTTACATATTTAAATGACGATGCTCGAAGTGTTTCTGAGTGAAATGAACTAATACAAATTCAAAATTAAAAGAATTAGCTGTACTTTCTTCAGGAACACTTTGGAAATTTGCCAAAACTGAACGCTTATTTTGAAAATCAAAATCTCAAATTAAATGATGGGTTAATATATTAGATGTGGCTATTAATAATTGGAAAAATATTCCAAGTGACTTCGAATGTGGCCTTCGGCAAAAGTTAGACGCAGTTTTTAATAGAAATCCAGATTTAATAACATTGCGGCAATTGTGTATGGGGACAATGCCCCAAAATCTAACTGCTAAATACGCTGAAATAAAAGAATATTTCCAGTATGCACCTATAACCAGTTGCGATGTAGAATGGACGTTTTTTATATACAAGGATGTATTTAATTCACAGAGAACAAATTTTACAGAAGAGAACCTGGAGAAAGTATTGCTAGTTAATATTAATACCCCATTACTCAACTTGAACTACAAAATAAGCAAATAAAAATGTATTTCGTGTTTTATAGATCACCACCCCCGTTTGTTTTCCAATTATATAAATAAAATTAAAAATTATTTAAAATACAAATTTTCAATAGTACGCGTGGGCAATGAGTCGTCGGCTTTTCGTGTTCAGTCCCTTCTTATTAGTAACTTGGAAAAAGCCCTAAAAGAGAAATTCATACTCAAGGGCATTTCCGCATTTCTATTGGCTGTGAAAAATTTTCTAAAAATAGAGGTGTCAAATGTCATGAATTAATAATGTAAATTGTATGTATTAATCAATACCAGTTTTTTAAAAATTAATATTAAAAAAGTATTTAATTAATTATAAATCGTCGATTATATTTATTGATTAATTCAAAAGTTAAAGGCAAAGGAAAAGATATACGAATGTGAGGTAAGAGGCGATTAAATTATTAAAATAACCTGCAATTTCTTTTAAATTTCTCGAATATTACATTTATAAATACATACATTACATTTATAAATAAATATATTTACAGATTTGGTTTATCATTTTGATATAGATCATGTGCTATTAGAAATGTTCGTTGTTTAATAGGAGACAAAATTTTTATAGTATATTATTATATCAATTTTTTTCGACTTTCTTACGGAGATATTAATTTGAAACTTTAACAATTAAGCAAATTAAGAATTAACAAAAATTTTCTCCTTTTTAAGTCATTCAGAACGAGCTGTGTATTTTGCTACGATAAAGTATAAATTTACTTGAACGACATTTGCGTTTTGAAAATTTATCAACGCCAAAAAGTGAATTTATTTAATTTATTGCAGACATTTTTCGAACATTGATCTCGTTGAGAGTTACACTTCTGCAATTTAGAAAGTAAAGTAGTTTAAAGAAAAGAATTGCTCTATAGGAGTTTTTCAAACGCTAAATTTGCATAGCAGTGTCCCCAAATTCGTCAATCTAAGTACCATTTTCCGATAAGACACAGACTACGTTTTCTTTTCAAAAGAATATTTTATATCACTTAAGATTACGATAATTTATGCTGAAATTCCTGGTAAATTTAATAAACGAAAAAGCTTTTAGAAATATATTATTATTGTTCACGAAGCTTCTTTATTTTATGAACGTATAAATGGATACAGTTTGTGACAAATGTAGCTGATATTGCTTGGAACACTATTTTAGTATTGCATTAAACTTGACTGGGATTTATTGATACTAATGCCTACGACATTTACGTAATATTTTTTAACAAAATTAAGAAATCGAAAAATATTGTAGCTTTGCCATCTTTTTCGGATTTTTCTACTGAAGATAGCAACTTAATTGCCGAAACACGTATTTATAGTTTATTGATTTATATAGTGGTTGAATGTATGAACTAGGTGACGCAAAAGTCATCACCCTACCAGAACATGCTATAATTTTTCCAAGTGGCGTCAAATGTCAATTCTGCTTTAACATTTGTGAAATAAACAGATATAAAATACACGTCAACAAAACATGGATCGCTATACTCCTCAAGAACGCGGAGTAATTATTTCGAGATGTTCGTGGAATAATACGTCGGTGGTGTTGCCGCAGCGTGAATTTCGGCGCAGATTTTCCGGTCGTCCGACATCAACTGGGTAAACACTACGGCGTTTAGCCGCTCGCCTTGAAGAGCATGTGACAACGTGAGATGCTGCCAGACCTGGCCGGCCCCGGAGCAGCCGTTCTTCTAAGAATACCAAACTACGTGCCACGCAATTGGGCATCAATCGGCGGCCTTAACAGATAACTTTGGTGAAACAGTTGAAGATGTTTCCTTACAAAGTACACACAGTGCATCAGTTGTTAGCTGTTGACCGCCAATCGCGTATAACCTTCGCTCAAGCCCGACCCCGAGGAAGACAACTTTTCATCGAAAATAATCATGAGCGACGAGACCCATTTTCATCTCTGTGGATATGTGAATAAGCAAAATGATCGCTTCTGGAGCACCGAAAATCCGCGTATAACCCACGAAGAGCCATTACACCCGCTCAAAGTTACTGTATGGTGTGCTGTTTACGCTGGAGGCATAATCGGGCCTGATTTTTTTCAAAAACGCCGAGGGCCAAACGACTATTATGGACGGCGAGCGCTATAGAGCCCTGTTCAACGACTTTCTCCTGCCTCAATTCGATAAATTGGGACTGGGACATGTGGTTCCAATAGGATGGAGCAACGGCGCATAGTGCATGAGGAACAACAAAATTTTTTCTCGTTTGTTTGTAAACTTTACTTTTTAACTTTTTCGTGTCCGTATCTACTTCACATTCTATCACCCCACGCTCAAAGCATTATCTGTAGCAAGCCATAAATCTTCGGTGGAGCAGGAGTTAGCAGGTGTTCCATATCATGTACTTGCCCGTAGTCGCATTTGCTGTCCATTCCATCGGTAATTCTTCATTTCACTAGCTTCGTTTTTGCGGTAGCGACTCCCGTTCTGAGGCGGTTGATAGTTTTCTAATCCAAATGGCAGCCCGGCAGTGGTTCTTGTCGTAGAGCATAGATGCCTGGTGGCTTCACAAGGACTGCGCAGAAAACCCCTCCGTGGTTTTAGTCGCCATATTGGCACCAATGCATTATAAAGAAGACGGCGCTTGTCGAATGTTTGGTTACATCTTCCCGTATGCTCGATAGCTAGTCGGCGAGCTGCGGGAATTTCGCACCCAGCCGCTTTGTAGTAATGTTTCGTTTTGTGTAGCCTTAGTTATGGGCAACGTTCATATATCTAACTTGTGTGGACCTATTCAATACAGGGCAAACCTACTCAGCTTTTGAAAAACGTAGTGCTTCAGCTATAGATCTGATCACGCGGGAGTTAGCACCCCATTTATTTCCCGTCGGTTTCTTCAGGAGTTGCTTCCTGGTCGATACCTTTTGTCGGGTCGTTTTACAGTACAATTCAGTACGAACCCAAGATATTTCGACCGCGTGTTTTGTAGTGGTTTCTTCCCATTGGATATACAGTTTCCTTCTGGTTTCTTTTGAGTTTAGATGGCACGCCCACACCTGGGACTTCGATGGATTAGTCTTCGAAAAGTTTGCTCCATAGTAGGTTGGCATCTGTGATAAGACATTTTGTAGTTCTTCTTTAACTACTTACAAATTATTCCTCTGACCAGGGATGCCCAAATCATCAGCATAAAGGAAATGCTCCGAATCACTAGAGGTGGACTGGTCGTTTGTGTATATGTTGATCAGCATTGAAGACAGAGCGCTGTATTTGAACCCCGATGATTCTTTTATATTCACCCTGTATAATAATATTTGTTTTCCAAATTTTTCTAATTTAATTCTCTTTTTTTGCACTAGATCTTTGTTTGCTATATATAGCACGGATTACTATAGCTCGGCATTTAGGAATGTAACGGCCGTACTATACTTGAGTTACCTGTATTATATAAGAAGCAAGAAACTACTTAATGTTGAAAATTATTGAAATTTTGTTGTACACTATGAAACTGAATAGTCGTTGTGCGAAGTTCTCCATTATTAAACACAGTATTTCAGTTTCTTAATTTTAAAAATGAATATGTGATGCGATGGAAGTTATGGCGCAAATGGGACTTTAAAAGAAAGAATTTTCGTTATTAAAAGCGCGGCTGCATAAATCCACTTACCTCGGGGTCCTGACTGTTATAGGGTGCCGCCTAACTGAAGCTTGGCGTACAGCTGAAGCGGATGGCACTCGGGGCGGCAGGTTCCTCGCCATACTAGGCGGTATTTGATGTGTACTTCTAAATGCCATCGAGTCATACAATTCACCGCTGTCTGGAGAATAATAACGCGGTCTCTCTCCTACAATGGGTATCCGTTTCCTGTACGCGACAGTTGCTCTTCGAGGCACAGCTGCCTGAGGCGTTGTTCCAGCTTCATAATAATATCTAAACGATAGGAATTACAATGACGACATTAATTTTACGTTTAACAATTTGGTTTCGGTAGTGTTGATATATTATAAATATTTTTTATGTTTTTTTTATTCTGACAATATGAAACTTTACTAGAAGACAATATATCTTCTAAAATAGAGTATAAAAACGAATGAATATGTTTATCATTTTTTTCCCAGCACTATAAATGATTATACATGAGATTACATCACCAATAAGATACTAAATTTAATTTTAATATGCTTATACATATACACACCAACCTTCTGACATAATGAGGCACCTTATTTGAGAATAGGTAAAACAAATCGTAAGCTAAGCTATCCTTCTTCAATCTTCTATTGACATTGAATACGAGGGCTTAGCTTGCTACCGGTCTGCAATTTGTGTTGTCTACACAGAAACACGGTGTGTTATTAATTCATTAGAATAGTGTCTTTTATTTTTCAAGAATTTTGTTTTTTTATATTACTCTGTAATGCATATATTCTCTTTCTTTTTAGATTATTTAGTATACCTGGAAAAGTACTAACAAGGATACTAGAAAAGAGACTAAGGGATATAATAGAACCAACACTAGAAGAACAACTGCATGGATTTAGAAGTGGTAGAAGTGCACAAGATTTAATATTCATAGTTAGACAATTAGGAGAGAAATTTCTGAAAAAAGGAAAAGAAATACATATCTGCTTTATCGACCTACAAACGGCGTTCGATAGAATTAAAAAATAAGACATCTGGAAAGCTCTAGAAAACAGGGGGATAGAAGGATATATTATCGATACAATAAAGGCCCTGTATAAAGGTAATAAAAATAAAGTTAGAACACATAACGAAGAATCAACAGAATTTGAAACAAAAATTGGATTAAAACAGGGTTGTGTTCTTAGCCCTCTTCTATTCACGATATTAATGGACACTGATAGTGGGTAGCTGGAGAATGCACCAAAGTGCCCTACGCGAATTATTGTTCGCAGACGACATGATTGTAGTAGCAGATTCAGAAAAGAATCTACAACAGAATCTAAATATATACCAATCAGAATTCAAAAAAATAAATATGAAAATTAACATAAGCAAAACAAAAACGATGATAATGGCAGGAAAGGAAAAGATACACAAAATATGCTTAGGGGGAAGACAACTAGAACAAGTTAAAAGTTTCAACTATTTAGGCACAGTAATAGAAGAAAATGGAAGGATAGATAAAGCAATAGCAGAGAGAATAGGAAAGATAGGAATAATTTTTAACATACTTAAAGATACATTTTTTGGAAAAAAGGAAGTATCAAAGGAAATAAAAACAGAGATATATAAAAAAGTAGTAAGACCTTCACTAGTATACAGTTGTGAGTCTTGGACGATTTCAGATAGAAACAAAAGCAGAATAACAGCAGCAGAAATGAGATTCCTGAGAAAAATTGAAGGAATTACAAGGAAAGACAGAATTAGAAATGAGGTAATACTACAAAGAAGGAACCTGAAACCGGTTAAGAGAGTTATTGAAGAAAGACAGCTGGGTTGGTTAGGACACTTGCACCGGATGCACGAAAATAGACCTTCAAAACAGGTGTATGAAGCCAGAGTACAGGGAAAAAACAGAATAGGAAGACCTAGAATACAATGGGAAGAACAAGTACAACAGGCAGCCGCAGAACGTGATATACAATGGTGTGAAACAAGGAACTTGGCACAGAACAGAAACTTGTGGAAGGAAAGAATAAATGCAATAGTAACTTGAAATGTAGTAAGAAAATCCGACACCTAACGGTATAAGGATGTATAGTTTAAATAAATAAAATAAATATACATACACATAAATACACAACCAACATATATAAAATTATGTATTCCGGTGTCCTTGAAATAAAAGACAACGTGTGAAACAATGAAAAGATTTAATTATAGAACATAAATCCAAAATATTTTTTCAAAATTCCCTCCCATAAGCGAGAAAAAGAATTACAAAGGTATCTAAAAAAAAATTGTCATGCCACTGTGCGATCAACTATATTATAAAAGATGAAATCTTAATGTTGACCGATAACACGGATATATAATGTTTTACTCTTTGAATAAGTATAGCTCTCAGGTTTGCTTTCGGGTTCTCTGTAACTAGGCCTAGCATCCAATGTAAAAGGTAAAAAAATAAGAGGACAAGATGTCAAATCAAATACATCTATTGTTCATACTTTCAATATACATTTATAAATCATGAACTCAATAAAGCATAATGAATCATTTATTAATATAAATCAAATCACACTCATATAAATTTATGGGTATTGTCAAAAATATACACAAATAATCTTGAAGTCCTTTTTCAAATTTAATAAATCTTTCAATCAACAGACTTCCGTATTATATTAGCCAGGGGATGTAAAAGCCTCCAAGCTATGACACGAAGTAGGCTTTAATTCACAAGTTAAAGCTTTATGGATTTTTCAATTTGATGATATCGTTGTACTAAAAGAGTGTGTTATTTAATATTCATTTAGTGGAAAATAATCCCTACCACATGAAATATTTATGTGCACACTTTACAATCTTAAATCTGATGACTACTATGATTTATTATTCCAAACGCACATAGATATCATTGGATCTTTTGCAAGACCAAAATCTATTCGAGTTGACCGAGATATCTTGCGTTGTTGGTCTGTTGTATAAGAGAAATTGTGATAAATTGATTACAAATTTATTTATATACGCTTAAAATTTCAGTTCTTTAATCAACCAACTTTACCGTATTTCGTGATCTATTCAGACCTTTCTGCATTATATAAATTATCAAACTCTTCGTGATACATTTTTGTTTGATATAACATAAAAGAAAAATTAACTGTTTGTAACCAAATCAATAAATAAAATTAAAAATGTATATGCTTTATAAATAATGAAACTTTGTTTAATGAAAATTAACTAAATATCAATAATAATAATAATAATCTTTATTATCCAACAGCAAGCTATTTACAGGATAATAATTAACGATAGTAATAAACGGTTGCTATCTACAATAGTATATATATATATATATATATATATATATATATATATATATATATATATATATATAATTGAAACGAAATTATCGACCGTGATATATTATAAAAAATTAATTTAAATTCGGGTAAGCGGTCAATTAAGAAAAAAAAAAAAGGATGTTTTTTTTTTTTCTTAATTGACCGCTTACCCGAATTTAAATTAATTTTTTATATATATATATATATATACATAAATTTAAAAAATTTAAAAATAAAAAACGAAGAATTAGCGATACACAAAACAAAAGGAAATTCAAAATTAATACAAAATATGTTTATATAAAAATTGAAAGTTATGTTGTGAAAACAGCTTTAACAAAGAAAAGTAATAGTAAACGAAAACAATGCTAACTGTAGAACGGGTCCAGATCCAGGGTGTTGCAATTCCGCATCATGTGTACCAGAGGTGCCTTCTTTAAAACGTTAGATCGGGCCGTTGGCAATAGAAATGTAGCATACGAACGCGTACCAAGAAAATCAACTTGAGACAGCAGACCAGATGCATCCATGGAGTTGTTGACCAGTTTCAAAAGAAAGGTGGCACTTGCTTCTTCCCTTCTACTAGTTAGAGAGCGAAAACCGTGTCTATTGACCAAAACGTTATAGTCTGTCCCACGCATTGGATAAATTCCATCGCACTGGAAGGTGAGGTATTTAAGGAAACGCTTCTGAATTCTCTCCATAGCAGTCTGTTGGTAGACATAGTATGGATACCATGCAACTGCACCATACTTAAACATACTGCGCCCATAAGCATAGAACAGACACTTCAAAATCATCGAATTACTGAAGTCACGACAGGTACGTATCAGGAAGCCCAAAGACCTTGAAGCAGCGTCACAAACAGAAAAGATATGGGCGATAAATTGAAGCGACACATCAAATAAAATCCCCAAGTCTTTAACTTCAGATCTACGAGGTATCACCATTTGGTCTACACTGTATTGAAAGTTATATGAATTCGAAATCCTTCAATATGTCACAATGGCACATTTGTTAATATTTAAAGAGATGTTGTTTTTATTACAGCAATTGTGCACAAACTACAAATTATTATCAAGCTCGTGACATTCTTCAATGCTCGCAACCCTCATATAGAGTTTTAAGTCTTCCACGTAAGCCTAAACTCTGCAATCCAGTGAACAGAAGTAGATCATTAAGAAATATATTGAAAAGTAAAGGCCCCAAATTAGAGCCTTGCGGTACACCGGATGTTGAATGGAAACGTCGAGAGTGGAAGCCATTAAAATAGACATAACATGAACGAGAAGCTAAGGAAGAAAAATTGAGATTCAATAACAAAGGAAAGAAACCAAACACATATAATTTAGATATTAGTAATGAGACTAATGAGTGATCGATGGAATCGAAAGCTTTGGTGAAATCCGTATGTATCGACCTGAGGGCCATCATCGATAGCTTTGCTAATAAGTTGCATTATTTCTACCAAATTAGTGGTGGTAGAACGCCCAGCAATAAAACCCTGTTGGTACGGAGACAGCAGATGACGTGCCTCAGACACTATTTGTTCATATATTAAAGATTCGAAAACTTTAGCAAAATTGCTTAATATGGTAACTGGTCTATAATTGGAAATATCACTGCGATTGCCACTTTTATGGACTGGCACAATCCTGCCAATCTTCCAACATTCAGGAAGGGAGCCAGTAGAAATAATTAAATTGAAAATTACTGCTAAGGGTTCACATAAAACAGGTCCACAATCTCTAATGAAAAAACTTGGTAGACCGTCCGTACCAGACATTTGATTAGATTTGAGCTTGCGGATGCAATTCAAGACTGTACAGGGAGCAACAGAGCATATTGTTATATATATTATTGTTATATATATTGTTAGCATATTATTAGTGCAAATACACGTAGGAGACAAAGCTGCAGATTGCGAACGGAAGACTGTGGAAAAAATTTCAAATTTAATTAATGATAACATTAATGCTAACTCTATTTTAAGGAACTACAGTTATGCTCCAGTGACCTGTTGCGATGTAGAGAGATCATTTTCACAATTTAAAAATATTTTTAAGTGCGAAAAGACAAAGTTTTATATATGATTGTTTCAGCCTTTACTTGATGAAATTGCAATATAATTATTATCAGGATAAAATAAAACAAATTTTAATGAATTTCTGTTTTTAATTTACGCTGTAACGATCGTTTCGCTCCAACCTGAGCTTCATCAGACATATAACTAACTTATGTACAATTTTTTTTTTAACTCAAGTATACCGTAACAAACACATGTTTTATTTATATAGTTGAAGGAAGTTTTATGCCTGAACATTTAGAAAAATATGTCATCATATATTGTAACAATCGTGAATAATAATAATAGTAATAATAATAATAATAAACAAACCACACACCCAGAGAGAGACGCAAGCTGCCAGCAGCAACCAACACACAAGTTCATACCCAGAAAGAAACACAAGCTGCTAGCAGCGGACAACACATATGTTCACACTTTGAAAGTACTGGTAAGTATCTACTATAATCAATATTCATATAAAATAAATGAATGATAGATAACTATGCCATCCATCTTGTTCGAATGAACCGATGGGGTAAGATAATGGCAACCAAGAACGAATGGTTGTTGTGACTGGAAGAGATAATAATAATTATAATAATAATAATTATTATTATAAAATCTTTTATAAAACAATCATAACTATCCTCATGTTACGCTCGCTGCTATGTATAAAAAGATGTCAAGTTGATGTAGTATATACAGTATGAAAAGCTTTTGACCGAATAAATAATCATATATTGATAAATAAAGTAAGAGTCTTCAGGTTTTCTAAGTCACTATTGACATTTTCCCGACATATCCTTTGAGCAGACCACAATATGTAACGTACAATGGGTTCTTGTTACGCGTTTTTATGTATTTTCGGCATTTTTCAAGGGTCAAATCTGGGTCCAATGTTCATCCTATTATTTTTCAATAATTTCGATTCGGTTGACTGCTATCGTTATGCCTTTGCTGATTATCTTAAGATCTTTACAGCTATCGAATAAGTAGGCGACCGTATTCGACTTCAAGACCAAATTATTAAAATTGAGTTGTGGTGTGAAGCTAGCAAACTCGATAGGAACGTAAAGAAGTGTAACATTATCAGCTTTACCAGAAAATTACACCCGATCGCACACACTTAAACCCACGTTGTTATTTAGTTTAAGATCTAGTTTTGATAGCAAGTTTACTTTTGTTGAGCGCATTAAATCAGTTACGACGTCGGCTTTTAGGACGTTGGGTTTTATTATCTGTAATTCAAAATCCTTTATCAATATTACTACACTAAACACTTTGCATTACTCATATGCCAGATGGAGATTATATTATGCTATTTTCATTTGATATTCTCACTATGAAGTCTATAAAAGAAGTCTGAAGAAAATTCAATGTCGATTTCTCAAGTATTTGTATTTTAAAACTGAGGACACATATCCTACAAGAGGTTACGACGATACATTGCTGCATATTGCTATGAACTGCGGTTTTGTATTAATTTTACCACCATTTACGACAAATCTATCCAGCTAGGATATTCAGTCGGTTTATTTCCAAAAAATGAGACTGTTTTCCTCTCAGGGTTCCAATCGGAAACATGGTTGTCTCTTCTTCAAATTTATAAGGCGCCAGTAAAAAAGTATTGACGAATGTTATAATTATATCTTTAAGTTACTTATTAAAATGTGTAGAAAGGATTATTAAATTAAAGAACACAATATAAATTTTAAATGAAAATTTAATACAAAAATAAAAAAAAAATAAAAAAAAATCTTTATAAAGTATAAAGATTAATATTGCCTCATTAAACAATATTATAAAGGTAAAAATAACGCATGGAAATGATAGCTGTATGCGTGCAAAAACCTTAATGACAACCGATCAAAATTAAAAATAATAAATCACAAAGAAACTTTTTAATTTCTCCCAAGAGAACAAAATCAAAATAAACAAACTAACTTGACAGCCCGAAGCAAACTCTAACGCATGTGCACCCACATGTAACAAAAAATGCCCTTGAGATACCAAATGTATAAAATTTTACAGTTACAGAATTTTTTTACTAGAAATTTTAAAAATCCTTCTTTGTTATTTATATCGAATAACTAAGACTAAATTTCAAAACGATAATATTCATACAATTAGAAAATACAGTATTTAACTCTTTTAAATATAATAAGATATCTTTTCAAAAATATTTTACTAACGTAAAAAAAAATATATTCAAGATACGTGGGTAAGAAAGAAACAATTACGAGATAAACAAACTCGTATAAATATCGGTAATAGTTAAAACAGCACCAACCACAAATTAAATAAAAAAAAAATTCGAAGTTACTTTAAAAAGATAAAGATTAATGTATCAGAATAATTGAAACATACATGAGTAGGTAAACCCCACCAATTTTGTATAATACAAAGGTATTTTTAATAATATAAAATATTATTAAAAATCTGGTGTGAAGAACACAAATGCAGGTTCACTATTAATATTTTCTGTGAACGTGTCCGAATATATCCTATCCCCAGAGACGTAGATACGTATTTCACCTTTCTACAGGCTCATCGGTACACCCCTGCTGGGGAAAGGATATTCCCAGACACATTCACAGAAAAGAACCACATCGCCCTATCACCGTAATTATCCAGACCGAGCGCAGAAGTAAATTCGGCGCTGCCTGTTGTCAGACAGCCGAAGTACCTCGCATACCGTCCACATAATTAATGTGAAGTAACGACGCTCTTCCAGAAGGAGAAAGGATATTCCCAGACACATTCACAGAAAAGAACCACATCGCCCTATCACCGTAATTATCCTCACCGAGCGCAGAAATAAATTCGGAAGGGCGTCGTTACTTCACATTAATTATGTGGACGGTATGCGGGGTACTTCGGCTGTCTGACAACAGGCAGCGCCGAAGTTACTTCTGCGCTCGGTCTGGATAATTACGGTGATAGGGCGATGTGGTTCTTTTCTGTGAATGTGTCTGGGAATATCCTTTCTCCAGCAGGGGCGTACCGATGAGCCTGTAGAAAGGTGAAATACGTATCTACGTCTCTGGGGATAGGATATATTCGGACACGTTCACAGAAAATATTAATAGTGAACCTGCATTTGTGTTCTTCACACCAGATTTTTAATAATATTTTATATTATTAAAAATACCTTTGTATTATAAAGATTAATCTTTTTATAAACACAACTTTCTTATCTCAGAGTACACTTGTGCCTGTGTAAAGGTCAAATCAAGCGCGCAGACTTAGAATATAAAACCAGTTTTTTTCACAAAAATAATAAATTTCAAAAATATACATTTGCGTTCAAAATAACTGTTCAAAGATAAATACATAAATTTTAATATTTTTTATGGGGAAAAGTCCACAACAATATGTATGGTATGACATCTGTGGAGACATCTGTGATCTCTGTGTGTGAGATCCGTGGTATATAATCTAGTGCACAACGACATCGATTGCATTGACTTGATTTCGCAGTTGCCTTTTCCTGTGCCTCTCGAGCGAATTACTTTCTTCATTGCCGCGGCTAAAACGAACATTGCTTACGGATCTCCCATTTTTGCCATGCGTAGCAATTTCAATGAGATCTCTGACACATGCGATATAAATGTTATGCATTTTACTGAAGTCACTGCGGTTTTCGTAGAACTTTTTTTTCATTTTATGTTTATACTTGTAAAATATGTTTACTTATTATTATTATTATTAGTTTTTCTTTTAATTTTGAAATTCGATTGTGTTATTGAGTCATAATTCCTTTATTACTAAGTGTTTGTCATATTGTAATATATGTTTGTCCTGTATATGTAATTCTATAGGACAGTAAATAAATAAATAAGAATGAATAAATTATTATTATTATTACTGTCGTAGAAATAGATTCATACTGTATATATTTTATCATAAGCGTTTGTTCACACCATTTAATTCTCTACATAATCCCTAAAGTTTGTTGTACCAGTTCGTTTGAGAGGATTTAATTCGAGAAGCGCTCTATGTGCGTTCAAATCTCTACTTCCAACAATTGTTTTCCCATTCACCGGAAATACGTGCCGGAAAAGAGAGACCCACATACATATATATATGCCTAGAAATGAAAGCAAGCTTTTTTGCCATCGCAGTAGACTCAAATAGCTGATGAGAGACTTCGGGAAATCCCCTAGGATACGTCGGCAACCCTGATAAATAGTCTCTCCATGAAATTAATATCTACATGTAAAAAGCTTACCTTCAACTCGGCGGTTACAGAATAATTACGCTATTGTTATGTCGGAACTGGCAAGAGGCTTTGTATAAGCTACCAAAGAAATTTTATTAGAATAGTAATACTTTAGATACACGAAGAATGATGATCGAAATATAAAAAAAGGTACAACACCGGCCCCGAACATTATATCACATTAAATTTTATATCATTTTCGTCCATAAAGCCAAACTGATATGAAAATAACCTCTATTGTGAATATAATTTCCATGGTAACGCTTGGAACAAAACAGGCTCATTCAGCTAATATATCGTTATTATTATTTGTTTTTAGTATGTGTTCTCATTTGTAATTGAGTTATTTACATGTTTTATTTTGGAATCTATTCGAAGGTACCTCTCTAATTATATTGCATGTATTGATATTTGGTTGCAATTACGAGGTAAGCACCACATTATGTTCTTAGGGCCGGTTGTACGATGTCCACATAAAACTTCCCCCGATGACTATCCGGCCGATATATTTACCCGAAGGATAAGATTATGAACTGTATTACAAGTTGTTGGCATTACTTTTTCCCTATATTAGTTCTAAATTGTGTAACCGTATTATCACGCATTATTTTGACAGTGACAGTACCGCGCTTCTAATTATAATTTTAATTGTTTATGTTAATTTTAAAAGAATGTTCAATATTGTTGTAAATAGTTTATAAATAAAAATTGTAGTTCGAAAGTAATTGCTTTATTTAAATATACCGTCTGTAAACAAGGAAAGAAAACGACACTGCTGCGCAAGACGCGTCCCCGCCGCTTTATTTTTCCGATATGTTTATTGAATGTATAGTGTAGCATTTGATTGGATAAGCGTAGGTTAGCATAAGGATAGGCCAGATGTAGGTGTGGTATACACATATTGTCATGGATTTTTCCCCTAAGAAAGAATTAAAAGAAACCATAAAAGACAATATATTTATGTACATTTTATTTCAGAAGGATATTTATAAAGAGTTGATATTTTATATAAAAATTTATTATAATGTGTATTTTTGTCCACAACTGTAGAACGTACGGGTCTATGGGATATTTGCAGTTCGCGCCTATGTGGAAGTTATAATAATATAAAAATATATATTGTCGCTGTTATGATTTATATTTATGTTAGGTAGGGGTATCTTGCTGTTTCCTGGATCTTCATGTTGGCAGAGATTTGGTAGTTTTTGTGCAGATAGGTCGTGTTTTTATTTGTAATTGGATAGAACTTAATTTTATTCAATTTAAACTGTGGATAATTACGGTGTGTGTTTTTGATTGTGATTTGATGTGTTAAATTAATTCTCGTTTGATTACAAGTCTTTAAACTTGTAATTTAATTTAATTTAATAGACCTATCTGAGGAGAAAAAAATCTCTCGTTTTAGTGAATTGGATACATTAATTAATGTATGTATATTTTTCTTAACATATTTTAAGTATTTATAAGAGCTCAATAATTCAGTAATTTTAGATTTGTAAGATTGTTGTAATCAGAGAAAATATCAAGAAAAGTTATCAGAGTGTTTTTTTAGAGTAGTTTTTGTTCATATAAATTATTTTAGTACGTTAGAAGGCGGGAAAAGTTATTTGCTTCATGCATGTGTTTGCGCATGATTAATTTTGGATGCGTGCGAAAATAGATAAATTTCTATTTGACGTTTGATGTGTTGGGTTAACGTAATTGTTGACATCTGATAAATTTTGTTTATATTTTAATTTGAAAATCTTTGTTCGCGGTCAATTATTTTATTGAGGTTTTCCTCTTTTACTGTCACATTGTATCAAAGTTTCCTCAATACTGAGATTTGTATCAGTTCGACGTTACACTTTGTAAAGTCGATTTTTTTAAATTTTTCTTTTTTTTTATTAAAAAATAAGGGGGGAAATGTTTGTTTAATTGTTTTACACCTATTCTTTTACTTACATTACATTTATCCATCTGATAAACTCTGAGGATAAAGGAGCTCTACGAAGGCGCACCAGACTGAGCTTAGCAGGGAATCTAGTTTGCAGTGTGAATTGAAATTAAATAAGCAATTAACATCACAATCCATTGCAATATGTATGATTGGGTAAGCAATGATACGTCAGGAATAGGTGTGGTATACACATACGTATGATTGGATAAGTAATGGTACGTCAGGATTAGGTGTGGTATACACATAACGAGAGTTCAATTTGTCTTTATGTCCGGAGTAGCTATGTATTTTAAAACGCATGTCGTTACTAATTTATAAATGTCATGAACTACTACTTACTTGACAGAAGTTTGACTCAAAACATATATTACCTATTTTTTGTGTGTCACTTAATAGGTTATATTAATAATTTAAGCACAGACATGCGTTTACAAATCCATGACTGCCCAGGACGTAAAGACTAATTGAACGCATGTTACGTATTGCGTATGAACTCGTATTTATGTCGTATCTACCGTCGACGACTAGGCACAGACACGCCTGCCGCCTGGTGCTCTGACCGTCCCTTCTATCTTATTTAGTATACTGGTGGGGTATCGCTTACCTCATCACAAAAAATGCTCAAAACAATACATTATTGCTCTTCTAGTTTTTGAATTTCTGAATAGTTAATTTATTAATTTCGATTTACTAATTGTTTAATTGCCACTGCTGCTGATTTAATTGGAAGAATCTTCTTTTGAATAATTGGTTGTGCGTTTATTTATTTTTAAATTTTCTATTACAAAGAAAAGTAAGACGACATTGAAATAGCAGTAATGAGTAATGATATCGAATAAACAGAGTAAGTGAAACGCGTTGTAGGTTATGTTTTGTGTTTACGTGACTATCGGCCGGATAACTAACATATCGGCAATTGCGAGTACCTGACACATTATCCCCACGATAATTTGACGAATAAAGATATATGTATATTGTAATAGGACAAAAACAGAATTGTCGAGAGGATAACGCTATCGGGAAGTATATCCGGACATTGTACAACCGGCCTTCTGTCTGATGAAAAGAAACGGTTTTGAAAATTAAATTTTTTACTATAATTTCTACAATATCTATGCAAATAAAATAAAATTAAAAAACCCTTACCACAATAGAATTTAAAAAAGAAATATACGAATTATTAAAAATCTCAGACGATTCATTGACAACTAATATCTTTTTCATAGGAGGGCTGTTCTTGTTATCTTTTGTACGCGGACAAAGTTTCCTATATTTATTATTTAATTTAGCAATCTTATTCTCATACTTTTGATTCGTTACTCTAACAACTTTCCTGTAAAAATTACACCGTCTTCATAATCAAAATTATTTAAATTTTTCGTCAGACTTAAATGTAGATTATACAATTGTAATACTAATTTACTCTTATTACTATACTGATATTGAATTTCTGAATTCAACCATTTCATTTTCGCACATGAAATGACTTTTTCGCTATTTTTACAATTTGATGTTAACTTTACATTCATAAATTTGGGATAAACATTATTGATTTTACACCGTCTCAGAAAATTAATATCAGCATTTATTAGCTTTACTTTAGTATGTAAACTATGAAATCTATTTATGAAATCGATTTGTTAGTTAATATCTATGCATTTATTACAACGCTAAATTAATGATTTTATACCCTTTTAAAAATAAACTGGTTTTCCCCTCAAAATATTGCATTAAGACTTACTGTTTGCAACTCGATATCGTCGTGAGGAATAAAAGAGTCACTAAAAGCCACATCAGTATTACGAGAGATGTCTTTTACGTTTTGCATATTGGGGTATAGAGGGCGCCACTAATCAAATGTCAGTACTAAAATTTAACCTCCATCTAAAGTTAGCCTAAATCAAAAGTTTCAGTGTGATACGTGTAGTGCTGTAGCTACAAAGAACTGTAAAGTTAATCGAAAAATGGAATTTAACCGTAAAAATTTTCACGCAATAATTTTGTATAATTTTCGAAGACAATTATCTCAACAAGAATGCCTCGCCGAGTTGGTTTCTGTTTTCGGTAATGAAGCAACACGTCAGTCATCAATTTATCGTTGGTATTGAAAATGCAAAAGTGGACGGATTAGTCTTAGCGACGATCCAAGAGCAGATGCACCAAAAACGGCGTCACTCAGGAAAACATCGATGCTCTGCGCAAGCTCGTCAATGATGGTCAACATGTGACATATCGCGAAATTGAGGCATCATTGGGGATTTCAAAAACCTCAATTCGAAAAATTTTGCATGAGGAATTGTGTATAAAAAAATTAGTTTCCGGTTGGATACCGCATCTGTTGACCGAAGAGCAGAAATTGGTGTAAAAAAACTTTATACCGCTTCCACGCAGGAAACTCTAAAAACGTGTACAACATCGTGAGTGGCGATGAATCTTGAATTTACTCATACGAGTCAGAAAATAAACGCCAGTCGTCTGTTTGGGTGTTCCAATTTGAAGAAAAGCCGGCAAAAGGCAATCGTTCTCCAAATGTCTTCAAAAAGATGTTCGCAACATTTGTCTGGAATAACTAATTTGATATTTTGCAACTAAAAAATGAAAAACTACTTCAGTCCATAACTAAAGCGCCCGTTCTTAAATTTACTTCGTGACTAAAACGCACGAAGCTACAACTTGTTGCGGTGTGTTTAAAATATTACTTAGCATAATGGAAACATATACGATGGCATTTTAAAAATGTGAGTAGAAAAAATAATAAGTACGTATTTCTCAAAACACTATTTTAGATTGTGTTCCATCATTTTCATTAAAACATTGTATTTGGTCCAATTATCAATAGGGAAGAACTACTACAAAAAATAACAAAAAAATAATAAATTTACTTTTTCAACAAAAAATAATTTCGAAAACATAATGTGTGACACGCCGTTGAATTCGTAATGAAAAATACCATCAGATATAGCAATCCTGTTTTCTCCGTGCATACAAAAAAATTAAGTTGATGATTGTTTCTTAAAACCGAAACATCGGACTAAAAATGTAACGAAACCAACTTGTGGAGATTTAAAAGTGCCACTGAAGAAGTCTTATTTACTTTTATATACCTTGTAAAATAATGTCAGAAAAAAATAAAATGAAAATCTAGAAAAAAATTTCCTCGAAAAATATAATTGAATTATGTAAATGCCATGTAAAGTTTCCCATTTATTAAACAACTTTGTATCTCTCACCGTTTCCGAGATTCCCATGCAGTTTGTTCTTATCTAGGACACAGTGTATATGTTACCGTGAAAGACCGAAAGTAGTGGTTGTCGACATACACCGGTTAATGTCGACAGACACCAGATGAATAGGTGAAAGACCGAACAATTATTAGTTATATTATAAATTCGGTCCTTCACCAGTGTATGTCGACAAACACATATAAGCTTCGGTCAATGTCAGAAACGACAGGACATTTATTATAATATAAGTTTATTATTCATATTATTCACGTCACTGCAAACCATTCATTCTGGAATTTCCAGCTATATTTAATTTACCCTTCACAGGTATTTGTAATTTCTTGCATCTATTCAAATTCACAATAGGCTTATTAACAAACGAATATTTAGTTCTTAGTTTTGTTCCATTTATTACCGTAGGTCATTACAATAGCTCTAGGATTTCCCAAATTCAGAGGGTTGTAAACTGTTTACATATTCTTTTAAATTCAAATTCATAGATCAGTTCCAAATGATCAATCGGTAAAGACAGTTCTCGCAGAGACTTATCTAATAGACAACCCGTGGCAGGTGAAGCATCATCAACAGGTATTATAATTTGTGCTCGATGGCTACTGCAGTAAATAGTGATCAATTTCTTGAAAAGTTAAATACCCTAATAAGAAATAAACGAGAAGACAATTGTTTTTATTTTTCTCAAGAAAGGTACTCTAAAATCGTTTCTGAAGTAATTTCTGCTAAAAGTAAGTGCAGTACCCCTTTGGACTACAGACGTTTAAAACGTTTTGACATTTTAAAAGTTAGTGACGAACAAAAGTTAATTGTGCCATTAAAACCAGGAGAAACGAATATCCAGTATCCAAACGAAGAGTCGTTTAATATACTTTCCAAAACTCACATACGAACAGGCCATGGAGGAAGAACACGAATGCTAAAAGAATTGCAAGTTAAATACAAAAATATTACTTATGAAGTCATAATGCTCTATTTAAATTTATGTCAACAATGTCAAATGAAACACAGTGCTCCTAAAAAAGGTATTGTTGTGAAACCAATGGTGAGTTCCGAATTAAAGTCTAGATGCCAAGTCGATTTGATAGACTTGCAATCACACAGCGATGGCGATTACAAATTTATAATGGTTTACCAAGATCACTTAACCAAGTTTGTCCAGTTACGAGCGTTAAAAACCAAGAGAGCAGAAGAAGTAGCATATCACCTTCTTCAATTTTTTTTAATATTTGGTGTTCCCGCTATATTGCATTCGGATAATGGCAGAGAGTTCAGTAACCAAGTCATATCTGAACTGTGCGCTATGTGGAAGGATGTTAAAATAGTGCACGGAAAGCCTCGTCACAGCCAAACACAAGGCTCAGTCGAAAGAGCCAATAAAGACATACAGAATATGTTAACTGCGTGGATGCATGATAATGATTCAAATAAATGGTCAGAAGGGTTGTCGTTTGTCCAATTCGCAAAAAACACAACTTACCATGAAGGAATACGCCAGAGTCCATATGAAGCTCTGTTTGGCGTTAAACAAAAAAGAGGCATAGCATCGTCATATCTCCCCAACGAGCAAATTACAAACATTGAAACCGAGGAACAGCTAGAAACTTACGTTGATACTTGTGAAGAAAATTTGGTTAGTGACCATATTGATGACCATGTTTTAGATGTGATATGGATGACCAAAATACCATTGGAGCCAATCCACCTTCATCTGCCACCAACAGGTCTTCATCTGAAGTTCCGACTGATCCACAACCCAGCACGTCTTCAATTCAAACACTGACTGATCTGCAACCGATTACGTCTTCATCTCAAGTGCTGACTAGGCAGCATGAGCTAATCAATTCAAAAACAGTAGCAGCAAAAGAGAATCTACTACTCCAAGCAACAAAAATGTTGCGAACCTCAAAGAAAAAGTTTCCTGCGGCCCAAATTGGTGATACCGTAAGAATTAAAGTCCCTGACGCCGATCGTGGTCGTACAGATCCCCGAAATGTGTTAGCCATTGTTGTTGGAATAGAGAATAGACGTTTATAAATTAGCGAACAAAAATGGCACCTTCAAGCAGCTTTTCACTGGTAATCAATTCGCAATTTGCAAAGAAAAGTTAATTTCCATGGATGAGATTTCAGGTCAAGAAATTTCGGTAAGAGAAGCAGCTTCAGCTAATTCAAAAAGTGGAGGGCAAGGCTATACACGCTGTAACTACAAAAAGAAGTGTTCCACTGCTAAATGTAGCTGTAAAAACAATAGGCTTTTGTGTAATTCGAAGTGTCATGGTAGCTTAAGTTGTTGCAATAAATAAGGTTGCCATACATTTACTTTGTTTTTTTAAATTTCATTTCAAGAAATAAAATGCATTTTATTTGTTATATTAATATTATGTTTGTTGTGTTTGTTTTAAGTTCAACAATTTCTTTATGTTCATTTGAAAACTTCTTCCATGTTTTAATCAAAATAGATAATAACCTATAGAGTTTTATTTTGTTTTCTTTTTATAAACAAATTCTTTTAAACATACACCATGAGTCCATGATGAATGTTGACATTCGCCGGTGTAAGTTAGAAATAATGATATTTGATGAATATATCGGACATACGCCAAGTAACTTGGTGAATGTTGACATTCACCGGTATATCTCGACTATCACCGGTTTTCGGACTTTCACGGTAACATATATAACTCTAATAATAGAAAGAATTGTAATAGTTAAGAAAAATGTGGAAAGATAGAGAGTGTTGCAAGATAAAGTAATAAGAATAATTTTGGCAGTAATGAAAATTACACACAATTAATATTAGTTAAGAATAGATTGTGATATAGTAAAATTGCTGAAAGTGGAGGGTGTAATTAGAAAATTCCACGGCTTCTGCAGTAACTAACGGTCAAGAGACGAAAAAGGAAAAAGCGCCAAATAGGAAATTATGGAAAAAATTATTAAAAGCAATAACAGCGACTGATTGATTAATCCTAATAACCGGTACCGGAAAGCGTTAATAAATGGGGGCGACTTCAATGTTTAGCCATTTACATTATTATATTCTTAATATGATTCATGTATAATTCATTATTGTATAAATAGCTGTACAGCTAATATTGAGAAGACTAACAGCCGGGTTTATTAAAACTTCTATTTCAACGATTATCTCTTAACATATTTTTCTATTAACTAACTTCTATATTTATACAAAATTTCGTATTATGTTTAATGAAAATTTTTTAATAAAGTTTTAAATTATATTTAGCAATTTCAGACATTTAAAATTATTTTTAGAGTTGTATGAAATTAAGACTACGATTTACTATAATACATTTTCATTATACTTACTCCTGCGGTGCGTAAACCGTGTGGTAATCAACTTGAGCGGCCGGGGTCGCCGCTGTAGCCGGTACCGTTGGTGTCACAGTTTTTCTTCTGTAGATTTCGGTGACATCTGGCGGCGTTGTTGTAACCACATGGGTCGCAACGTCCGATAACCCATCGCTTTCCGAATAATCACCGACGTAGCCTTCCATGTCGTCGTAATAGTAGCATGGTGGCGCGGGTGGAGGTGGTGTGGGAGTAGCGTACGCATACGACCTTCCACGGGACATCCCTGTGAGACAGTCAGAAATGAAAAAAAAAGGATAAGAAAAGGACTAAAGACGGGCAGTGGTATATTAGATTAGCCTGTCCGTGACTGACTGGGTAGAAAGGATTGTACGGCATTTAATGATTTCCTTCTGATTAATTTCTAAATCTTGGAAAGCTTGCACGTTGATTGATGATGTTTTTCGTAGAACGCACGTACGGAGAAATGGGTAAATAAAGTACTGGGGAAGAAAGAGATTAATAAGTATATTATTTCTCGTTTCTTAAAAAAGAAAAATGATTCATATTCTTATTAGTCTTTCATATTTAGAATAACTAAGTAATATTTCATAAATAGAATGTGACTAGCGACTAATGAAAATTGTTGTGTATTACGAGGGTTACACTGAAAATTTCGGGAAAATTATAAATAAAATAAAATGTACAGATTGAAGTACTTTATTGTTTTTAGAAATAATCACCCTTAACTTCTATATACTTTCCATTCGTATAAACTAATTAGTAAAGCATTTATCCCACTCAGACTATGGTATGTTTCAAATGTGTGCTTCATACGCTTCAACTGCCTCTTCAGGTGATAAAAATCTTTGTCTACACATTTTACTTTTAATTTTGGGGAACGTAAAGAAGTCATTGGGGGATAGGTCGGGGCTGTAGGGACAATGGAAAATTCAATATCGGTCAAACAGTCGAGTGTTAGTTTTGCGCCGTGCGAACTTGCATTGTCATAGTGAAGTTGGATGCGACGGTTCTGATTGCTTTTTCGAAACTCTGTAATAACTTTGGTAGTATACCATTCTGCATTTATAGTTCTACGATTCTATAAAGGAATCGTGGCCACGTGAACAGTCTTGGATGCAAAACAAGCAATCATTTGTGCAAATCAATTGCATTTTCGCGAAGTGATGTGAATGAAATAAATGCTTTCTACATATACGACGCTAATTTAAGGCTTTTGCCGACAATCGAACTTCAGTCCCTTAATAGCTTAAGGGTTAAGAGCGTGGTCCGGCAACCCAAAGGAACCCTGCATAAGGGCGAATTTTTTTCAGTAAAAAAAAACGAATAATTAGCGTTGTATATGTAGAAAGCATTTATTTCAAGCAATCATTTGTTTAGAAACACTGGGCGCTCAAACAACTTTCGTCGGCTTTGCTTCACTTTGAAACACCTATACAGCAGATTGGTTTTTCTTTCAGGTTGATATGAATAGATCCATGTTTCATCGTTAATGATGATGTTATACACAAGTTTTGATGAACCTGAGTGGAAGCGTCTCAGTGTTTTTCGACACCACTTCATATGAGCTCTTTTTGGTCTGCTGATAGATTATGTGGGATCCATCGCGCACCCAGTTTTCTTACATTTACATGATCGTGCAAAATTGTTTGTATTGCAGTCATACCAATGCCCAATTCCTAAAGATGCACGAATTTCAGCATATGTCACATCTCGATAAAACTTAATCATTTCGCGAACGGAATCGATATTTTGCGTAACAATAGCTATTGATGGTCGATCTCCACGCAATTCATCACAGGGACTATCACATCCAAGTTTGAAATCTTGAAACCAGCGATATACTGTAGCTTTAGATAGTGCTTCACTACCAAACGCAGAATTCGTACTTAAACCATTTCGAAAATCATAATAAATCATGGCGCGATAGTTTTCTCTTGTTAAATTTATTTTGTTACTGTATCGTTAACTTCTAACTGTTACCGTCAAAAAATTATTTGAGATTTCTTGGTTCGGTCACTTGTTTTCACACAAATAAATGTGAAGTTTGCCGAATTTGTATAAATCATAGGTCAGGTATCAACTATACTGCTGGTTCCCGAAATTTTCAGTGTCTCCCTCGTAATAATCACGGGAACTGTAAATCTCACAGAAGGTTTTCACTGCTTTGCAAGAGAAAAGAGAAAAATACACCAGTGCCTATAAGCTAACATACAATTATGGATTTATTTTCAGAAATGATATCACGAGAGTGTGAGAATAAATTGAAAATAATTGGACAGATTTTCGAAAACTTGTTGTCAGAGAACAGACACGAGAGCCCATAGGGCTCGAGTGGCTATTTCTGAATGGCAACAAGTTTTTCGAAAGAAACTGAGAATTATTTTTTAATTAATTTGCACTCTAGAGTGGCATTCGTAAGATTATTTTTTAATATTTAAATAAAAAATATAACATTAAAAAATATTTCTTTTAGTTTAACAGTTTGACTCATTATAAACTAAAGGAACGAACTTATACTGTAATATCATTAAACAGTGCTAAAGTTTTGTACGTGAAATACACAATTGTTGTAAATGTTTTGTCCATGAATAGTGGATTTTGCAACATCGTTCTGTTCTGTTTTGTTTAAAGTTATGACTTCCTTCTTGTTTCTTATGTTATTAATGAAATTTGAATGATTTTTATTATCCAACTGCAGGTACGGTTTCAATAATTAGATGAGCTGTGGCCCGTAATTTTTATTATTTTCTATTCGCTAACACCTGATTTTGCAAGACACTACACTTGACCTTGAAGAATGGTTCCTAATTTTTATTTTTTTAGTATCCAGCCGTCATCTCGGCTGATTCGTTCATCCACTTCCACATTATATTCACCCCCATCGGGATATTTTATACCATCCTGAAGAATACGGTTTATCCCAAGCAATGTTCACTGTAAAAAAAGCCTATCACTTTTAATATGTTCATTCCTTTTACTTAGCAATTTCTTGAGCAATCAGACAGGACAAATATCAGGCTTTTCAGTATTTGGTATTAATCATTTTTTATTAGTCAACTTTTGTGCCCCACCTTGGGGTGTTTAGAGAAAACCGGATTATACTCTACTCTTCCAGTGGTCAAACCAGCATTGTTTGTCTTTTCTTGAAAATAATGCACTAAACATTGATAAATTTCTCAGCCACGCCCTGCTAGCTCATATAAAGCTATGTAATACAAATTTTTTTGCAAACCAAGGGGTGTCGCCTAGGGTGGGTCCATTTTTTTTTAGATAAAGCGTATAGCAAAAATGTAATCTATAGATGATTCTGAGTAAAATTACTCAAGAGACTATAGGTGTAAATCGAATTTCGAGCACCCGAAATTTTCAAAATGGATATTTTCCTTAATATCCCATGTATCCCATCCCATAATAATCCCATGGAATTATAGTTCATTGCTCAGAATAGGTTTGCTGGAAAATTATTTCTGCCACCTTTCAGAATCACTATTAAAAAAAAAAAGGTTTTTTCTTATTTCAGTCTAGATATCAATCATTAACCCAATAAAATAGCCTAAAATGTATTTTTAACTTATAAATCATTTTTCTATTATTTTTTCATTAAAACATATTTTTTCGTTCTATAGCGTCACCAAAAAAAAGAGGAAAGCAAAAAATCGGATTTTGGAGCCCTTGAAATTTTCAAAAAAATATTTTTCTTGATAAATGTGTATAATTTTCAATAAAATTCCATAGAATTATAGTAAATTGCACAGAATAGGTGTGCTGAAAAAGTATTTCTGCCACCTTTCAGGGCCACTATTAAAATCTTAGTTTTTTTTAAATTTTAGTGTAGATATTAATTATGAACACTAAAAAATAGCCTAAAATGGATCCTTAACTAATAAATCATTTTTTATGATTTTTTTTTATGAAAATATATTTTTTCGTTCTATAGCGTTACAAAAAAGAGCACAACAAAAATTTGAAATTTCAAAATTATTATTGATATGGAGGTATCTCGTCTGCAGCACCTTCATCAGGCTATAGATTGCCACATACGCCTTATAATTTTTTTGTGTTTGGTTAATTAGGTCATGTAAATGCTCTTAATTTGCCGATTAATCGTGATATTTTAAAATATAGTTTCGTTTTGAGTGATAGCGCTAAACTTGAAAGCAAAGCGTTCTTAAAACTCTTACTCCCCATGTAGCATATAAATTGATCATATCTAAAGTAAATTTAATACTGAAATTATTAACAGAAAAAGTATTTTAAAAAATTTACTGTTTTGCTTGATAAATATTACAAAAAAGTAAAAAATAGAAACAAAACAAAAGAATTTATAGCATTCGTACATTCAGCAAACGAATTGTTTTATATTGATAAATGTAATTGTAAGTTAAAAGCAACAAAATGCTCGCCTGGTTTGATTCCACAACATCTAAAAGAAAGATGGACTAACATAATAACATAATGATAGAAAATTGACAGGAACTGAATATATAGCATACGTTTTAGAAGAAATATCCACAATAATATCAAGAATTCCAACGTGTAGTGAGCTAACATACATTTCACATTAATCAGGTATGGATATAGTTGAAAATGAAGAAGTTGCAGAAGTATCTACTCCAATGAAACCAGAGCATTAAACAAAAAATACGACACTTTGAATTTTGCTATGATGTGTAATAGATTTGGAGTTTCAGATAGGATGGCTTTATGTTTAGCAACAGCTCTTTGCGAAGACAAATTTCAGAGGATGGCTAAAACTAAAGTGATTGGAGAAAAAAATTAAATCTAGAGATGAATTTGATGAACCACCATTAACTGATTCACAAATACCGATGCATATCCAAAAAATGGAAAGACGTACTAGTTTTTCCAAACGCGTCATAGAAGCGAATCGTGACGGTGTTACAGCGGTAACAATAGAAAGTCGTAAAAAAGTACCTCGAATGGAAAACAAAAAAAGCTTCTAAAAATAGTAACGAAACAGACTATCTATTTAAAAAATCGTTAAATTTGTACATTTAAAGTCGAAAAAAAAATTTAAAAATAAATACATAGTTTAAAAATAAAAAAAAGTGTTGTTTTGTTTAATTCTTCAAAATATTGATTTCTTCAGTTCCATTTTTCTACCAAAACGGTTTCGAAAATGAAAAAATCGATCGTAACAAAAGTTCCTGTCAATTGTATGTATTTTAATGAGGTGTATGGAAAAAATATGTTTTCATAAAAAAAATCATAGAAAAACGATAACTTATGTTAAGAGTCCTATTTAGGCTATTTTTTTAGTATTAATCTTCCCTGAAATAAAAAAAAAAAAATATATATTAACAGTGATTCTAAAAGGTGGAAGAAATACCTTTACAACAAGCCTGTACTGAGCAATCTACTATAATTCTATAGGATTTCATCACGATTAGATTAAAAGATATCCACATTTATTAAGGAAAATATATATTTTGGAAATATCGGGGGCTCTAAATCCGACTTAGAGCTATGGTCTCTTTACAAATTTTATTCAGAATTATATATAAATTACTTTTTTTCTATACGCTTTATAAGAAAAAAAAACGTTCCAAATAATTTGACCCACTCTAGTATCTCCTCGTCGTAGCGTTTTATCATTTCCATGGTTTGTTTTTTAGTTAAAATTGCAGAATTACAGAATTAATTTGACGGTTTTATTCCATATTGTTTTAATAATCGCTTCTTCATAATCTTTTCCAAATGCACCTTTTCATATTAAATTCCCAGTCTTTCAAAATGTTGTTCAGTTGTGTGTATTTTTTTTTCTAGTTTATAACCCCGTTCGTCGCTAAATTATTGAAATTACTTCCATATAGAATTATTATTAACCATGGTATTATGGTATTTCATCCCTTGCTGCTCTCTTTTTCATAGTACTGATTCACAGTCAAAAACAATCGATCAGTAGGAATGTTTAGTCCTCGTTTGCTTCAAATTTTTTAAAACTTAAAATAACTCCACGCGGCGTGATAAGAGAAAACTAATTTTATATTTTGTGAGAAAAATGAACCTAAACGAAAGTGGAAGTGAAGAAGATGTTTTCATTGACACTCCACCCGAAATTACTCAAGCAGCGGCATCGGAAACTGCTAGTTTGCTGCCGAACAAATGGAATTTTCCCAAGATTCCCAAATTTTTTATTTACATATTTGCGGTAGCAGAAAAAGTATAGTATGGCAACTTGTTTTACAAATTTGTTACCTACTTATTTTATTAAACACTCGCTCCACTACGCTTTGCTAGTAAGCATAGACGTGAAGGAAAGCATGCTCATAAGCAAGTGTGAACGTGTTTACCGAAGACAAGCTTGCTACTGCTAGTTTTGTGTCTGTGTCGCCATTGTGACGTAATAAATATATAGTTACACTAAAATTTTTGTAACAGTCTACATCTTCTAGACGCCTTTCACAAAGTAGACCATTTGCTTGCTCCAAGAAATTTTCGAGAAAACTAATTTGGCACCCATGTTTTCCGTTTTCGCTTGTCATTTTTTTTAACTCTTTTTATCAATTGCGTTGAAAGAAGTAATATAATACTACACTATGACCGTAAATACACAGTACCGAAATTGTATCTCTATTCACAGTTGTTATGAAAATGACGCTGCTGTCAAACTTATTTTAAATAACCATTAAACTGTTATCTGTTAAAGGGTAGAAAACACTGCCTGTGAATAAAATGCTCACAACCGAAGAAAAAAAACTTTTACATGTTAAACATATAATCGCCCGTACGAGTTTGGCAGAAATAATGGATCCAGCATTAAATGGGTTGGATCCCAATTTGAGCAGATGTTCCAAAAGCCGGAACCATCAAACAGTGTTGTTTTGTACGTTGTTAATAAATGCAAAACTACTGGCAATGTTAACATATAACGAAAAGGCAAGTCAGGAAGAAAGAAAAGCGTTCGAGTAAACGAAACTCACGAACGAGTAATGCTGAAAGTGTTACAATCACTGAAGGGAAGCATACGAAGAACTGTCTTAAAACTGGATATAAAAAGAGAATCGCTGCGTTTCATGGTCAAGGATATTGGTGGTTTTTCTTACAAAAGTGCTATAAACTAAACCAAAATAATAAAACACAACGTTTAGTTTACTGTGCTCGGATCCTGGCTGAGTGCTTGACTAATGTCTGGTTTTCAGATGAGTCCTATGTTTCACTTTCTGGCCATATTAACAGACAGAGTTTTAGAAGTTTAGCATTAAGTTTAGTCCTCTGGAGGAATTCATTGAAACACCACTTCATGACCAAAAGTGACCATTAGTGTGCAGTTTTTGGAAATGGGATTATCGGCCCTTATTTCATAACTGAACATGAAAAGCGAACTGCCACCGTCAACAGTGAAAGATATCAGCAGTAAGTTCTGATATCTTTTATAGAGAACCTCAGACGATTCTATAGATCAAGAAATCTGTTGTGGTTTCAGCAAGCCAGTGCAACGAGTCACACCGCTAATCAATAGTTGAGAATGATTAGGGATCATTTTGGTGACAGAGTCATTTCCTGAAAAACAAACTTTAATTATCCTTCACATAGCCCGGACCTTACTCACCCCGACGCATACATCTGGGGCGTGATGAAAACAGTAATTTTTTCAAAAAGATCCACCTAATACAATTCCGGAATTAAGAATGATAATTATTCGTTTCTTTCGAACTTTGCAACAACCTACATTTGAAAACATGGGCCGAAATCTCCAACACACAAATTAAAAAAAAAAGGATTTTTTAAAATTTTCCGTGAGCTACTTACTATCGTTAAGTTTATTATCTCCACCCTGGACTGTTTTCGAAAGTATTGTATTGTATTCGAGCCTACCTGTAGATGTTCCTTCATTATTTTTTTCTGTTCTAAAATAATGAATTTTACACTGTTCAGCTTCTCCCTTCTCCAAGCCAATACAAAGGTAGCAATATGGAAAAATTTCTTCTGCAATTCATTTGGTGTGTTCTCGTCCTATAAGCTCATTATTTTTATAATTTCTTCCTTAGTTAAAGCAGTAGCACTCGTTTTCCTTTTATTAGGTTTGCTTTGCAATTCTTTTCTTTTTGTGTTTTTAGCACTGCAAGTTGATTGAATAATAATATCCTAAACGTGTCAAAAATTGCGCCAAATTCATTTAAAGTATTGTTTCAAAAATTGTTTTTGTTTCATAGAAAATACTTTCTTGCTCATGTGACAATGAAAATTACTTGATTCTGGTGATTTTTATTTGACTTCAGTTATTTGTTTTTTGTGTATAATAAGAACTTAAATTTAATAAAAAATTATACTTTAAAACTTTATGACAAAAGGCAGATATTAATACTATTTAAGAATACTTGCTGTTTCTTAATTGCAAAGCCTTGCTGAATTAACAATTGAAATACAAAAAGAATTTATATTAATTCTATCAGTTAGATGAAAATAATTCAGTTTTGTAGTAGCTTAACTAATTCCGAACGAATGACAGGCCATTAAAGTCTACGACGGCCGCAGAGCTGAAATAACTCCGATAATTCACTCACAAACTTTTCACTTTGGAAGGCTGAAATTTACGAACTCCAATCACCTTTAAGTTGTTCCATGAAATAAAGTTAGTAAAGAAATCTTAATTTAGTATTGACAGTTTAAATCTACACATTTAAATGACGCATGAATGAAGGGCAGGACTCACCTAGTTCCAGTGAACAGAAACTCCTCTTAAAAGAATTATAACACAGACTGCACCGTTTAATTTCAAGATGTTCATAGACAACAGACTACAGTATAAAGATAATTAACCCTGTTAATTACGACATTTGAGCAATGAATTGACGTGAAAATTTTTGTTTGTGACATGGAATTTGGATTACTGAGATTGTCTGTTTGACATGTATGATGCCAAAATAGGTTTGATTTAAAAAGGTGTTACATTTTTTCAGATTATTATATTCCAAGATTCCACTATATTCTACAAATACTTCTTATTAATAGTTTCTAAGGTTATTTATAAAATATTTAACATGCATGAAGCTTCGTTAATGAGAGAAATACGGGGGCGGATTAATAAATAATATCTCCAACAACGCCATTGTGTGAGTAGTGGGGATAGAAACAAGCTCTGGCTTGCAAACTGTAATTTCCACTATCTCGTTTTAGCATGCAAAGTTTTATTTTCTTGTGTACCGCCGTTGAGTATCATGAGTTCGATTTCTGAGATTCGTACCACAGAAGTTTACAGGCATTTGAAAACTGTTCTTGTTACCATTGTATGGATGCGAAGAATGCTGGACCTACAGCCGTATTCACCATTGCATTTAGCCCACTGCTAAAATTTAAGTAACTGTTAAGTCACTAACTGGTATTCACCATTTGTAATTTGGTACTAGCCTACTGTTAATCTCTCTGTTAGTTAGCCGAGACAAATCGCATGGCTAGTGATTAACTGACGTTTTATAAATAACAAATACTACATAACCAAGAATATTTATATAATTTTTTTGTAAGATTACATTCTTTCTTCATATTCATATTACAAATTATTGAGAAATATATAAAAACAAAGTATTTTTAAACACTATTCTGTCCACATTATTACTTACATACATATATAAAAAAGGAATCTCTAACAAATTTTTAATTAATTACAATTCTGCAAATAATATACAGAAAAATGACATTACATACTATCCAAAGCAACAATTATTTATTTAAATTCAGTATCTGCTCTAACTGAGCTTTTTTAATTCAACTTCTAACTCAGCAGCTCTTTTTGTATCACTTGGATTTCATTATCCAGCTTCTTACTTTTAAGATTTTCCCTCTCTCAACATTTTAAATTAGATTAAACTCTGAATTCTTTATAATAATTTAGTTATTACCTTCTATAAATGCTTCTTCTTTTATTAACATTTAAAGTAAACTAATAAATATATAACAAGTGTTCATTTGAAAAGTCAATCTAGTAGCATGTGATTTACTGAAGTATGTATGTCGTAAATGAAAATTTACTACTTAACCTACGAAGTCGTATATTTTGACAGTTTCATACATACAAATAAATAACAAATAATAGGTATTTATTGAAAACTATAACAAATGTTGAAAATGTTGTCCTTCAAGATCAATGCACTTTAAAATCCTCCGTTCAAAATTTCTGATGATATTCTGCAACATTACTGGATTGTTCTTAATTTCCATGCATTTCTGTTCGATTCTCTGTAACATATCATTCAAATTCAATATAGGTGTTCGAAATATGTTATTTTTTACATAAGGCCACAAAAAGAAGTCGCAAGGTGTTAAATCGAATGAACGTGCAGGCCAGGCAATTTCAGTATTTCGACTAATTATATGCTCATCAAAAAATTCTCTTAAATAATCCAAAGATTCTGCAGTACAGTGACAAGGTGCTCCGTCTTGTTGGAAATATGCATTTGTAGTTCATCATCATGCAACTGATTGACAAATTTTGTAAAATTTCCGTACGGTACCTTTGAGCATTTAACGTTCCCTGAAAAAATATTGGTCCAATGATTCGCCTTTGGCTTATCGCTGCCCAAACACCAATTTTCTCTGGATGTAGCGATTCTTCATTAATTACATGTGGATTTTCACTACTCCAAATTCTTGTATTTTGTGAATTTAGGTATCCCGTTTTATAAAACCATGCTTCATCAGTAAAGATAACTCTTTGCGAAAGTTCCCATTATTGTTCATATTTACAAACCAATTACAAAACTGTAGTCGACGTGGGTAATCAATTTCTAACAATTCTTGTACTGCTGTGACACGGTATGGATAAAGTTGCATATCTTTTTTTAATAACTTGTGAGTTGTACCAACAGAAAGGTTTATTTGTTGACTCAAATGTCGAACAGATGTTTGTTGTTCATTTGCCATTATTTCTTCAACACGATTGACAACTTGAGGTGTACGTTTCTTAACTGCTCCGCTGCCTGATTTTCTTAAGAGACTACCAGTTTCAGTAAAAAGTTTTAAAGTTCTATCCAAAGTATTCTTAAATTGTATATAATCTATTACAAAATGTGGAAACTCAACTTGAAATTCTACCATGCAATCTTGAACTGAATAAACCCATAAACCAACAATTTTATTACCATTTCGAAAATAAGCCTGGACTAAAAAAAATTTATGTTCTAAAGTGAAAGCCATTTTAAAAATGTGAAGCAATTTATTTAAACCAGAATCGACGCACGATTATTTTATGCACTAACTGATATTTGTGATTGACATTATCAAAGGTTATTTGGATTTACGTTTACGGAACAACAAACACAAACTAATATATTTGCGTCTTATTCTATCAAAATTTCAACATAACCTAGATTGACTTTTCAAATGAACACACGTTACGCAATAGGCGGCAGAACAGCAGTATACTTGAATACTTTCTATTTGTTTTTGATCATGTGACACATGTCATGACATGACACATTAATATTATAATATATATGAAGGGGGAAATGCGCCGATGTTGCTAGAAATTAGTCTAAACTATCAGTTAATAAACCAGCAATTATTTTACGTTCGTGAACCTTAACAGCGCGGCTAAGCTTATCGGATTGTTAGCTAACAGCTGTTAATTTTAGCATGGTGAATACGGCCGCTAGTCGACCAATATCAGTGATGAATGAAAAGAACCTAACATAAGTGAATGCACTCATTCGAGGAAATCGCTGAATTACGCAAAAAGAAATTGCTTGACAATTAGATACTAGTCAAGAAAGAGACTAGTACGTTGTTCAGACAGACATTTAATTGCAGAAAAATTGCGCCAGCTTGGCTCCGCGACAGTTAGCGGATTAACGCTCATGAAAGAACAAAGAAAAAATATTTGTCAAGAACTTTTTAAGCAGAGTATCGACGGAAGAAGACGATTTTATCATTTCGTCTCATAGACGAATCCTAGGATCATCATTATGATCCAGATAACGAAGGTTTAATTTGCTAAATTTGGCGCGGTTCATATATATATATATATATATATATATATATATATATTGTGATGAGGCTAACCATGTGCATGAGGGGCCCAGAGCAAAAATACAGTATAAATATTTAAAATTGTTAATTTAAAATAAGTTTTTGTTAGAACTGCATTTTTCACATGCCATATCAATAAAGTTAATACCGCGTTTTTAATTTATCAAATTTGTATCACATAATTATTGAATTTCTTGTAACCATTCAAGTTAGTCATTTTCATTTACATTTTAATTTTCCCGAAGATATTTAACTTAATTGATTGGAATTATATGTCACATATTATGGTCATAGCTGTACCTAATTCAAAATCAAATAAGGCGGGAATTATCCCAAAATAAAAATAGGTAATTAGCGGAAATTGAACATTTAAAATAAACTTTTATCCATTGTAAAATTAATACAATAATTTAGATGAAATGTCAAAATGATTGGTTGTGGTAATTTATTTTATTTTGAGTAATTTATTGTCGAGATTAAATAAGTATAAACAACATTCAGAATAAGATGCCTGGAGAATTAACAAAAACAATAGAGAGTTAGCTTGTGTAATTAAAAATGGTTCAACGCGTCTAATTTTTATAAAAGTGTATGAAGGAATAAAGTGATATAAACCTAAAATAAATTAGCGAAACCTACCAAAAAGATATCCTATAAGTTCCCGATTCACTAGCATCGTTTTTACGGAGGGTACCTTATCCTGAGCCCGCTGAACACCGATAACCAAAACTCCAATTTCTAAAGGACGCCAACCCGAATTTGGAACAAAACCAGCTTTTCTCCTGCACCTGAACCCGTTTTTCCTGTGTACCAAGACTCGAACATCCATACAGAAAAACGACACGCATCAAAATTGAGTATTTATTTAATAATCTCCTAAAATATAAAATTTTATTAGTTACATTGCGAAAAAGATCGTTTATATTTCATTTAAATTCTTAAAATATTAGCATTTGATCACTATACAGTTTAATACCGAAAAATACAGTTCTTCTTACTTTGAATTTGTGTTACATAATTTAAATATTTGAGTTATAAAGATTTCATAACAACATTTAACCTTACTTTTATATTATATCGAATCACGTGACTTTTCATGCCAATGTAATATTATATGGTATTTTAACTTACCTTTTATGCTTTGAGAATCTAATTAAACTAGTGATATTTACCATTCATCCTCTTGTTTTATTCTTTTAACAACTTTGGAAAATCATTCACTTAGCATAACTTAGTTTAAACGAGTAACTATTTTCTATCAATACACCGAACCGACATCAACGTTAATCGTGTTCATGATAATCTGGGCTATCCACATTGTGATTAAGATACCCATAAAATACTCAGTAATAACTAGAGCTGAGGATGTTCGCGGTATAACCATGGTTATACCGCAAACATCCTCAGCTCTAGTAATAACTTTAGCACGTAAAGGAGGCTGAAAAGAAGTTAAGTATAAACTGTTTTATTATTGTATTCAAGTTCATATAAGTTACACCTATGTCAACTGTAAAAATATAACTTTAACGCCATCTATAAATCACTTCTATAACTCCGTACGTGAATATTCATATATATTCTATTTTTGAGCAAAGTTAATTATTATTTTAACTTTAATTATATGCACAACTGTAAGGCCTTATAGGTTTGTTATATTTCATTTGTCAGCCCAGCTTAGGACCTGTTACACACTGTTTTTATTACAATTTGTCGAACCAATTAAGGGCTATTTAATATACCAGCTCCGTTATATTTAATCAATAAATTGTTTATTTATTATACGACCAATAGCCTTTTAACAATTTGGTCAGCCAAACGGTGGAGCGATTTGGCTTTTAACAATATATATATAATTGAAACGAAATTATCGACCGTGATATAATATCAAAAATTAATTTAAATTCGGGTAAGCGGTCAACTAAAAAACTCCTTTATTAAATATACTCTATATTTCGCAACAGACTTTGTCGCTTCTTCTGGGGTAAAAAATGTAGAGTAGAAGTAATAATAATAATAATAAAATATTTAATAAAGGAGTTTTTTAATTGACCGCTTACCCGAATTTAAATTAATTTTTGATATATATATATATATATATATATATATATATATATAATCAACTGTGGTGTGTTAAGTTTAGTTATGTATGTGTGATGTTAGATATAATTTTATTATACTTACTATAAATTATATAGTTTAGTAAATATTGTGGATAAAGCGTAAACCAAATATAATTATATAATAATGTCTAGCATATAAATTCATGAGGTTATACTTATAAGTTATTTCAGGTCCTCAGAAATTGTCCGACGTCCTGGGTCTCAAGTATCTACCAGATATTGTGATAATCGCAGAATATGAATGAAATTTCTATGTAGGAAATGATTATATAATTTTTTTGATGTAATTATGTAAGTGTAAGTAAAAGATTTAATGTACATTATGTTAGTAAAATAGGGTTTTACACTCATTGTGTTCAGACATTACCGAAAAAATTGCTTTTACTGAATCATGGAGTTTCCCATCAAAAAAATTTCTCTTTTTATTTATATATTTCTCAATTACATTGAGAAAAATATAAATCTGAAACCTTAATCAAACCATATTTTTGCTAAAAGTGAAAACAATTCATTGTACGATAGCAGCAATTTATCTCATACATAAGCAAAAAAGTAAGTATTAATAAGCCCTAACTTGGAATAAAGCAACGAACACACCAAAAACAAATTAACATATCGATGCGAGAGTTCGCATCAAGCTTTGCTACAAAATAATACAAATCCGTATATAACATCCATGTATACAGATACAGATTTGTTTTTATAGAGATTTGTATTATTTTGTAACGAACACGCGTTTAACCAAATACTGAAACTGGAAAAATGCTTACGTTTTACCTATCTTTTGGCGCTAAACTGTTATTTCATGCTTTTTAATATGTACTTACTTATTTTTGTAAAATCAAAATACATATTTTTAAATAAATTCCTTTTTTAGATGTATAAAAATTTTTATTCAAATTATGTGAAATGATGTGTAGTTAAATGAATTTCCTTATTGCTTTCTCATTATAGATACTATTAAAATAACTGTATTTTGTAAAATTCTATATTTGTTAAGCAAGCGCTAATGTTAAACGATACGCAAATATTATGATAATTATAACACACTGTTACCATCAATCCTTAAAATATATTAGCTTCACATTTACACAAAAGTTTTGTTGTCTAGTAAAATCAAAGATGTACATATTTCTCCTGATAATTTCAGCACATTCTCACTGTATTTACGCACAAATTTATTATAGACGCAACACCGTCAAACAATAAATAATAGATTATAAGATATTGATTGAAATATTTTATATAAGTCTAATACCTTGCATTGGTATATATTTGCCGCCTCTTGCTTGAATAAAATTATTAAAGTCTAAGTTTTCTTATTAATACATATTGCTATGAATAGTGGTTTTGAATTTGATAACACCACTATTCACAACCAACCTGTCCAGCTTAGATATTCAGTCGGTTCATTTTCTAGATGAGACTGCTTTTCCCTCAAGGTTACATTTGGAAAACGTGGTTTTTCTCTTCTACAAATTTATATAGCGCCAGTAAAAGAGTATAGACAAATGTTATAATTATAATGTCTTAGAGTTACTTATGAACACAAATGAAGAAGGTCAGCTTTAAAGAAAATACACAATAAACTTAAATGAAACTTTAGTACAAAATAAAAAAAAATAGAAAAAATATCTTTATGAAGTATAAAGATTAATATTGCGTCATTACTCATTAAACAATATTGTTAAGGCAAAAATATCACACGGAAATGACCGCAACGTGCAATAAAAAATCCTGTGTGACTTCCGATCAAAATTAAAACTAATAAATTACAAAGAAGCTTTTTAATTTCTCCCACAAGAAACAAAAATAAAAAAACTGATATGACAGATCGAAACAAAGTCTAACGCATGTGCAAACCACATGAAAAAATATGCCCGTGATAAGCGTACAAAATTTATAGCTAACAGAAATTTTTTATAATAGAAATTTTAAAAACGTTCTTTGTCATTTAATTCAAATAACTAAGAATATAATAAATATATCAAGATTTACACAGTAGAAAAATACACAAATCAATACATTCAAGACAATAATAATAATGATAATAAGAATAATATAATTTACTTACGTATAATAAAAAAAAATATATATTTTTCTCGAGACACTATTAGTTAGAAAGCTTGTGAAATTAACAAAAAAGAGATCTACAAACTCGTAAATAAATAGCGGTAATGAAACAAGCACCATCCACAATTAAATCAAACTCACGAGATTACTTAACAAAGATAAAGAAATTTATCTTCTCATATACGTCTTTCTAAACTCAGAGAACATAAGCGTCTGATCTAGGATACAGCAAAGCCATTGGCTCCGTATAAAAAAATACAGTTATAAAAATTGTCCACATCAAATCCGGCTTGCTGCAACTGCGCAAGTCAAATACATAAATATTCAAAATATTTGCGGGGAAAAGTCTAACAGACGAACGTCAAAAAATAATCTTTTATATAGTTTAGTAGGTATATAACCTCACATATGAAATCAATCATCTGATCTACTGTTTTGAAATTCCTGTGTAAATTATACTCAGATTGCAGCGCCATCGAGTCCATTCTTATTTGGAATAGACATTAGTTCATTATAGATACCAACTACATAATAGTATACTTTATGCCCGTGCGGGCATAAAATGTACTTTATAGCCCGCGCGGACGAAAAGGCAGAGAAGTTTTTGATTAAATTATCGATAACCTTTATTAGTCAAATTACAAAATATACTTAACATTATTAAATCGAATACACATAAAACTGACAATTCTGGAAGGATCCGGTCATAGTTATATTGTCTTCAGCAAACGTCGATTCATGTTTCATTGTCTGGGTATCACGTTTCTGTATTAAGGAAAAACCAGATCCAGAAAGTATACTTTCCAGCATCCTTGAAACCTTATTTCTTGAAGATATACTGTCCTCTAAATACCTTTCAGCAACCGACGTACTCCTCCATCCACCATGGCGTTTCAACGAAGTCATACTCGCTCCACTATCTGCCGGAAGAGTGCCGCAGACAGTGACCTGTATACTTGTCAGGATCGCTCAAACCCAGATATTTCGCAATGATGAACAGGATTTTTCCAAATGTGTTTTTTCCAACTGACTGTTCAATACAGCGACCTTGTCTATAGGTCATAAATAGTCTTTTTTCTGCACAATCACGTGGCCGTAACGACATATAATGCCTGATCAGCTTCAAACTCTTCATTTCGTCTTCGTTAACAATGGTAAAAACGCGCTTTTTATCGGTTTTTGTCTCTGGTATGTTTACCATGTAAACTGATTTTCTACTTTCTACGTGAATAACTAGCATATTCACAAGTTCTTGAGCAAATACACCAAATATTAATGCAACTTTGTTCATTAAACACGTCTCATTCGGTGCCTCGTGAATAAATTTTTAGAACATTTTCTCTATAGACGGAACTTTTAGACTTTTTGGCTGGTATCCTTTTGATTCCTGCTTCAAATATTCTTTTAACTTATGGTAATTAGTGATGTTAATATTCTTTTTTACCATTTGTCGTAGGCGTCTCTCGATTTCTTCGGTAACAATTTTTGTGTTACTTTTTCAGCTTTTTTTTTACAATTTCGTCAGGAATTTCAAAACCTTCCTGCCTTTTGGCTTTTTAAGTTTAACAGCGTTTCCCTAGTAATAGTGTCTACTATGATAAAATGACAATGTTATTCAAATCAAATTGAATTTTCCGATTTTTTTAAATATTTATATTGTGGATGCAAAAGCGAATTAGTATGACATAAAACTTTGTATGCAACGCGGATATTAATAGATGTACAGTCGGCGCACAAGAAATCGGGACAAGTGGTATAACATAATTTGGTGTATTTTCTATCGTATAAACAGGACGTATACTGTTGTTATAGTTTTCAGTATATTTATAGTATTATATGTCACTATTGAGTGTATGTTACTCACTATCAGTTTTTCTTAGAATTTATCATGGCACATCACGCTAATGAAATAACGAAGGTAAGAATACTTCAGGGACTTCAAGATGGATGTTCTACGCGACAATTAGCCATTGAGTTTAACGTAGGCAAAAATACTGTACATACAATATTACAAAAATGAAGACAGCAGCATACACTAAGTAGACAATTAGGAACAGGTCGCAGAAAAATATCTACAGCTGAGCAGGATGTAGCGCTTATAAATTTTATAAGAAACAAACCATTCGAGTTCGCAAGCAGCGCAGTAGAGGCAGTGAACTTTTCTGGTAGCGTTCGAACTGCACAAAAAATATTAAAAGCTAGTGAATTAAGAAATTATTCAGTTGCAAACAAACCGTTTTTTACAGAGCAAAACAGGCAACAGAGGTTGGAATTTGAAAATGAATTGATTAATAGAGATGCTGGGTTTTGGAATACTGTCGTATTTAGTGACGAAAGAATGTTTCAGTCGTATCATAGCGGCCGTGTTAGAGTTTATCGACGTTATGATGAGAGATACGTGCATGAAGTATGCAGAAGCGGTTTTTTTGGAGTCAATATATGGGCGTGGATGAGTCCCATGGGTCCTGAAATTTGTTGGGATATTAGGGAGCGATTAACTACAACAGTTTATGTTGACATTTTTAAGAATATAATGCTACCGTCGGTACAACAATTGTATCGAGACTTCACTTTTTCAACACGATAATTCTTCAATTCATACTGCCAATGTGGTCCGGACTTGGTCATCAAATAATGATATCAGTGTTTTAAGATTACCCTCCAGGAGTCCAGATATAAACCCTATTGAATGAAAGTATTTGGCGTTATTCGTGAAGAAAATTAATAAAAATAATTTTGATCCGAGGAATTATGACGAAGTTTGTGATAACGTTTCATCGTAGCAAATTTTATATAATCTATGCCACAGGGATTAGAAGCAGTGATTGCTAAATGGAGCAATAACAAGATATTAAATGCTTTTTAAATTTGTCTATTAATAACTTACTTTTTGTTTATGTTATACATTATATATATATATATATATATATATAACTAGCTCTGCGAACCTAGTAGGTCCATGGCTTGATTAATCCTTCTTTTCCATAGCTTTCTATCTCTAGCTTTTACCTTCCATCTGACAATTTTCAATATTTCTATGTCCTTCTCTACTTCCTCCTTCCACCTTGCTCTCGGTCGATCTCTCCTTCTCTTTCCTCCAATACTTCTTGTCAATAATGCCTTAGGTATTCTTGCTTCAGACATCCTCTCCATGTGTCCCAACCATCGCAATCTTTGTGCTCTTATGACTCCTATTATATTTATTTCCTTGTAAAGTTCTCTCACTTCATCATTTGTTCTCCTTATCCATATGTCTCCTATTTTCTTTCCGCCAAATATCCTCCTAAGCACCTTCCTTTCCCACACCTCTAACTTTTTTTCTTCCGCCTTATTCAATGCCCATGTCTCACACGCATACGTAACTATTGGTCTTATTACAGTCGTATACATTTTAATCTTTGCCTTTCTCGATACATTTTTGCTTTTCAGTATTCCATTAAGGCCTCCTACACATCGACTTCCTGCCAATATTCTCGCTTGTATTTCTGAGTTCACGCTATCCGGTTTCCTCGTAAATACACTTCCCAGGTAAGTAAATCGATCCACTTCTTCGAATTGATATTCTTTGCCTCCTGTAGCTGTTACCTTTAGGTAATTACCCTTTTGAAACTCTTTCCGCGTCCACTCCATATATTTGGTCTTTTCCTCATTTATATATAATCCCATTGCTCTTGCTTTTTCCTCCATTCTCCTCAATGTACACTTTAATTCTTCCGTACTTCTTGTCAGGATCACCAAGTCATCGGCAAATGCCAAACACTGATGCCTCCTCTGGTATAATAGCCCATTCCTACTAATATTGGCTTGTCTCATAGCTTTTTCCAATACTATATTAAAAAGAGCCGACGACAGTGGGTCTCCTTGCCTAACACCTTCTCTGATTTTGAACTTTTCAGATGTTTTTCCTAATATTCTGACCATACTTTCTGTTCCTTGCAAGGTTATCTCTATCATTTTTACTAGTTTACTGTTAACTCCTAGCTCTTTCAATGCGATATAAAGTTCTTTTCTCTTCACCTCATCGTATGCTTGCTTGAAATCAATAAAGAGCACCATCGTTGGTATCTCGTACTCATGACTTTCAGCTTGTATTTCCTTTAGCGTAAAAATTTGATCGATGGTGCTCCTACCCCTTCTAAAACCACATTGGTACTAACCAATCATACACTCAGTTTGTTCCACCAATTTATTCTTTATATGTGTTGCCATTATCTTATACGCCACATTTAGTAGGGACACACCCCTATAGTTGTGGCATTCACTTCTATCCCCTTTTTCATGTAACGGACAAATTATTGCCTGCGTCCATTCTCTCGGTATTTTCTCCTGCCTCCATATTTCTTCTATTAATTTTTGTATACGTTCCATTAAGCTTTGCCCTCCATATTTAAACATCTCTGCCGTTATTCCATCACTACCCGGGCTTTTGTTATTTTTAAGCTTTCCTGTTATTTCTTCAATCTGTTCTTTATTTGGAGGAGGCTCCCCTTCCTGACATTGAATTTCTTGCAATATACCTTCATCTTCGCCTCTTTCAGTCTCACTTTCCCCATTTAATAACTGCTCAAAATATTCCTTCCACCTGTTTAAAATTTCCTCATCTCCGGCAAGAATTGCCGTTATACGAGTACATTGCTCAACAAAATTAGCGGAACACTACTTTGAACGCATGTAACTTTTTTGTGAATACAAAACGAATTTTTTTTCATGTTTATTTACTACTGTCTGGAATGCTTTAGCTAAGCACAAAAGGAAATTACGTTGACACATTTTTGTTTTTCGTTAGATGTTCTAATGTAAGACACTACCCAAAACAAAATAGTTTTTGTTCCTTAAGCAAACAATCAAAACTTATGAAGTTACTTTTTTGACAATTTAAGCGTCAATTTACTTCGAATATTAAAATGCCTTATTTAAGTGAAATAGAAGTAGCCAGGGTGGTTGCTTTACTTGAAGATGGTTGATCTATGCAATAAGTCGCCCATTTACTACAAACCAGTCCATCGATTATCCACAGGCCTGCATTTTTCAACTCTTTGAATGTTGATTTAAAAATTTTAACTGTTTTCTAGTAATTGGGAAGCGCTGATTTCAAATCTGCTTTTATTTTTTTGTATCACGTAAGGTTATTTTTTAAACCAGTAAAAAAAAATAGAAAAATAGTACATTATATACCGCGGGACTGAAGTAGTACATTTAATCCTGAAGGTAAAGTTTATGGCCCGACCGCAGGGAGGGCCATAATTTACCTGAAGGATTAAATGTACTTCAGTCGCAAGGTATATACGATATTTTTCGTACTTCCGGTATGATTTTATTAATTATTTCAATAATTTCAATCAGTTTTTTCTCTCTTCAACTCATTTAATAAACTGTCTTTGAAATAAGTTACCATAGTAACATTGCGTTGTGACAATTATAATTTAGAAACATTGTCATTACTAGTGTCATTGTAAAGAAACATTGTTATTGATAATTATTGGTATCATGAGTGAAGAAGGTGTATCTGATATTGATAAAAGAGCAGCCGAAGTAGGTGAAGAATTGTTACCACCGAAATCTAGAAAACTATACGAGCAGCAGTACGATGCTTTTAAAAAGTGGTGCCGCTTAAAAAATGTGAGACAACCTACTGAAAATGCGCTGTTAGTCTACTTAGTTAGTTAGTCTACTTCAATGATAAATCAAAAGCGGTTTGTGCCTCAACTCTCTGGGCACATTACTCAATGCTGAAATCGGTTATTAACATTAGAGAAGATATTGATATAAGTAAATTTCCAAAATTATTAGCTTTTTTGAAGAGAAGAAATGAGGGATTTAAGCCAAAGAAGTCAAGAATTCTCACGTCTGAGCAGGTAGATCAGTTCTTACGGGAGGCTCCGGATGATAAATATTTAATGCTTAAGGTAAATTTGGAAATTTGTTTATATTCAGAAATTTTAAGAAATCAATTTTTTTGTAGGTTGCACTTATTTTGGGCGTTGCGGGAGCTTGTCGTGGAAAAGAGTTGGTTGATTTAGAAATCGACGATGTGAGAGATTTGGGCGATTCCTTCCTAATTGCGATTAGAAACACCAAAAATAAAATTGACCGAAATTTTGTGATCAAAAATTCAGAAAACAGTGCCATCAGTTTTGTGGCGATATTTCGGAAATATGTGGCATTGCGAAAGACAGGGACACCTCATTCAAAATTTTTTGTTCAATACATCAACAAAGAATGTACTACGAGAGTAGTAGGAAAAAACATGTTTGGTACATTTCCACGGCAAATAGCAGCTTTCTTGAAATTAGAAAATGCGACGTCTTATACGGGACATTGTTTTAGACGCACATCTGCGTCTTTGTTAGCTGATTCGGGAGCAACAATAGACCTGCTGAAGAGACATGGAGGATGGAAATCCTCCAACGTGGCCGAGGGATATATTGAATCGTCTATTAAAAATAAACAAAAAATTTCAGATAAAATATTTGGTCAAGTCGCCGATTCGTCCACTATAGTTATGCCACAGTCCTCATTCTCGCTTCCTGTTTCCGCAGGATCTTCGAAACAAACACCAGTTCAATATGAAAAGGACCTATCTGTTACTCGTCAGTTACCTGCTGCATTAACCCAGGAAAGACTGGTCAATATGACGAACTGTCACAATATTAATTTGAATATTAACGTTAATTACCATTCTAATTAATTATATTTTTCAATAAAATATCCCTTAAATTCATTTGTTTTTGATTTAATCGTTCCGGGAGTTTCGTCAATATTTAATCCCGGAGGGATTAAATGTGACACTATAGTACCTGTCACAAGGGAGTGAAGTTGTCACTTTAGGCCCGGAAGTACGAAAACATGATTTATTTCATTTATAAGCTAGTTTTATATTATATTAAAAAATGCAAAAATATACACATAGAAACTATTAGAAATAGTTATTTATTCTTTATGCTTCTTAAGAAACCATTTCCGTTTTTCAGAAAAGCTTCGTTTGGTTGTTTTTCTGTCATATTCAGCTAAAGGAAGATCTGAAGGTAGTTTCTGGGGCAAGCAAATTTTTTTGTTTCAACCTAGACCCCAGTACTTCAGAAAGATCTTTAGAAAGTCCCAAATCTCTTACTAAATCATTCAGTTCGACTTGTGAAAATAGCTGAGGTTGGTTTTGACCTGAGGTTGATGGTTCAAAATCACTATCCATCTGTACGGAGCCGGAAGTTGAAGAGGTTTCAATATCTTCTTGTAGTACTTTGGGGGGTATAGGTATAGGTACATGATCACTGTGAGGAAGTCTGATAGCTGATTTAATATTGTTTGGGTACAAAATATGTTTCAAAGTGTTTCTATTATGCCCCTTAATATCACAAAGACAAAAGTAGCAATCTTCATGATGATTTTGCGGTTCTCTCCAAACCATCGGTATTCCAAAAGGAAGGCTTTTTCTATTCCCTTTGGTCCAATGTCTTAAACATTCTTTACATACCTTACAAACAACGTGCGGTGCCCAATCTTTATCTTGATCTCCTAATTTGTTATCTGCACAGCATGGCATAGGTATCAAGAAACGGGCAGATACTCTAGGCAAACTGGACAAGGACGTAGAAGAAAGACTAGTTGTCGGGATGACCGTTACATCATCAATTCTTGCCGTCGCCGTCGAACTTCCACCGCTCGTGACTTACCAAACCTACTTCCAAATGCTACCGGCACAACAATCTCTGGCCAAACGGTTAGAAGAAAATTTAAAGAAGCAAATTTGACTTCTCGGTGGCCTGTGCGAGCTCGTAACTTGGCCAGGGATCCAGTGGCGGCTCTTGATGACGTACGATGTGAGCTGCTGCACGAATGAGACTACTTCGAACTATTTCGGTACGGTAACTTGCTTCTCTGTATATATGAAAGCTTAAACGAAGCAGTCTCATCCGTGTAGCAGCTCACATCGACCGTCATCAAGAGCCGCCACTGCAGGGATCACAAACGGATCCGCCTAAACTTTGCCTGTGAACATGTGGAATGGCAACTTCGACACTAGAGGTCTGTGCTTTTTAGTGATAAAGCCCGTTCTACTTTAACTTGTTGCGATGGTCGTGTACGAGTGTACAGCCGTCCTGGAGAGAGATATACTGCAGAGTGTATACTGGAAGTGGATCGATTTGGATCAGGATCAGTTATGATATGGGGTGCAATTAGCATAGATGGTCGTATCGACTTGGTTGTTATTCCTCACCGTCTCAATGCACATAATTATGTTAGAATGATTCTTCAATAACATGTTGTATCATTTGCCAACAATTATTATGATAGTTTTATCTTCCAGCTGGATAACTGCTGAATTCACACAGCAAATTTAATGACCAATTTCCTTCGAGAATAAGAAATACAAGTGATGGAGTGGCGGGCCATGAGTCCAGACTTAAATCCTATCGAATATGTTTGAGATTCACTTGATAGGAATATCAGAAAGCACCTCATATTATTCAGGAGTTAGCTGAAATTATTCTAGAAGAATGGCAAAATTTACCACAAGATATGTTAAGACACTATATCCGCAGTATGCATCGAATGCCAAGCTGTAATTAATGCTAACGAAGGGCACACACAATAATAAATGTGTATATTCGGGTCTAAAGAGAATTTTTAATAATTTTAAATAATAAAATACATTTTGATTTTGGTGGTATTCTTAATTTCTTATTATTGTACAAGAAAATTGTTAAATTAGGGCATATTTGTTTCTAAAATCTTGTTAACTAATGTTGAAAATTTGATATTCCAAAGTTGATAATTATGTCTCTTTAATTAAAAAATTGCAGTATTTGCAGTAAAATTGCAGTATTAAATTTAGGTTCCGCTAATTTTGTTGAGCAGTGTATAATAAACATTTTTGTATTCGAGTACAAATATTTATCATTTGTTTTTTCTGATCACTTCTACAATAAAACTAATCATAAAATCTAGGCGCAGTTTTATGATCATTGTAATATTACCTATGTCAAGCATATATGTTCCGTGTCACACAAAATTCAAAGTTCATCAATGCTTACAGCTATAATTGCAACACAACTTCAGTGTCCCAATTTCTAGGGTGCCGACTGTATCTATATGCCCTCGGGCGATTTACAAATCCTCGGGCCAGAAGCCTTCGGATTTGTAAGATCGTCGCCCTTAGGGCATAAACAGCAACTAAATACCCTTAGTACATAAATAACTATAGTCGCATTCCTGCGATAGGTAACTGACAAATGAAAAATCGTTTAAAATTAAGTCTAATCATTTATATTGAACTTTACTGACACGGTTTCGACATGTAACAAGTGGCGACAGCTTCATAATAAATTAAGATATAGTTACCGACAGTGTGTAGCTAGTTCAAGTTTGAATAAATTGCGTTAATAAATCAAACTTTTAAATTTTACCCTTTCTACCGGCATAATTAATCTTTAATCTGGTCAACCGCATCCGACAACTCGGAAAATTAAAGCTATTAATAACTCTCTGTAGCTGAAATCTTGAACTCGTGCGTTTATACATACGTTTATTAAACTTGTAATATACGATACTTGGTGGCAACTAAATTGCTCATATTGAAATTTCTCTTGATTGCCTAACATAAAACAATAAATTCAATTAGTATTTATTTGTATTTAACAAATTTAAACTTTTAAACATTAAATGTAATTAACAATTTTATATTTATTTATATATAATTGCTTGGTATTTGCAAAAGGAAACTCATGTAATTTTCCATTGTAATAAGATTCACACAATTATTGTACTAGGAATAATTCGAAGGTAAGAATTTCTTTCCATAGATTATCCAGAACACAGCATTCGGTAAAATATAACGCGAAAAATTTTTTTAATAACTTGCATAAAGAAACAAGAAGTATGCCATTAAAAATTCCTAAAAGGGACTTAAAACAATACCTCATCTCTTCGGCTTTTTATAATTTTGAATAATTTTATGCCCCGACAAATATAAAAATGATTTAGTTAAATATATATTTCTATACTTTTGGAAATAATGGTATATTATACTGTCGTGAGCAAAAAAAATCAGGACGGTGTCAAAATTGTTATGTCAACTTCCTTTATTTTTTAGCGATGTAATTTTGACGATATTTGATTAATTTTCAAACTGTACGTCAAATTATCTATTATAGTTGCAAATTCAAAATTGAAAATGCCGCATTTTTAGAATAAACTGTTAAAGCCGACTTGTTACTATTTTGGAAAATGGGAAATCATTAAGAACTGTATCGATTCAATTTAATATTGGTAAAAGTTTAGCCGCAAGAATATATAAAAAATGGAGGGCAGAGGATAATTCAATTAAATCGGAAAATAGGTGCCGGATGTAACAAAATTTCAAATCCGCAGGACGACGAAACATTAGTTACTGAGCTTAGGCAAAACCCTTTCAAAACAATAAAGAAAACTATAATAACACAATTTCCTGTTTCATCTTGTAACACAAAGGTTACAAGAGAATGAAATTTAAACTCGAGATTCCTGTAGGGCGCTACTGTCCTTAGCTAAATCCCAATGTATAGGGATTAATGAGATTCAGCTGCTACCCAGGAAGAATTTTGGGAGATTGTTCAAAATGCTTGGTATCAAATTCCTATAAATGTTGTACAAAATATTGTCGCTTCAATGTGTACAAGATTAGATGCAGTTATAAATAATAACGGTGGAATGATGAAATACTAATTATTTTAATTATATTCTTTCTCTATCGTTTTTAGTAATTTTTATTTATAATTATTTTAAAAATGTTTAATAAATGTCAATGAAACACACATTTTTGACAATTCCTGACTTGCTATTATGAGTAAAGATAGTCACTTAAGTAGTCACAATTTAAATCCACGCAGAAACAGTGTCTCGTTTTTTTTTGTTCACAGCATCGAAAGCAATTATTATAGCCGAACATAGAGTTCACTATTAAGGCACTAGCCAAGAAAGTAAAATGTGTGCGAAGCAATTAATATGCTAAAATTTGTTAAAAGCATTATATATTTTTTTTAAGCGCTTAGAATATTTCATTGAGTTTTTGTAAATAATTTTTAGGTTAGGCTCAAATGACAGATTACACATTTGATTCTCTTTATTAATGATAATGTTGGCGTTTGACGTTAGTTGCGTAAATATCTGTCAGAATGAATTAATGAATTGACGATATCATGGGTCCAAAAAAAAACAGCCTCAGAGTTGGCCATGAAATTTTTAAGGTATGTCGTAACTTAACCGCGCCCTTCTGAATTATCAAATGTTACTGTCATTAGTGTCATCTAATAGCTATAATAAGTATAGCAAGCGCCAATTTTTTAAGCAGTTTTTTAAAACGTCCACCCCCACTACTCAAGTAATTGTCAGAATACATTTGCCATTGACGTTTGACGGAACATTATGTCTTTGCTAGGGGATCATAAAGTGATACACGCTCAGAGGTTTGAATTATCTGACATTTGATGTAAAACCAAATACAAATCTCCCCACTACTTTTAATCCTGCGCGAACTTACCCCTCCTCGCGCCAACTTAATTGGCGTTTGCTATACATAATGTAGGACTTTATTTAGGAGCCGAGTTTATTAGCCGAGCGAGCTTGCGAGCGAGGCTAATAAAAAAGGAGAGTCAATAAAGTCCATTATGTACGAGTTGCATATATAGTTTTATGTTCGACTGCTTTGAATGCTTAAAAGTAGGTATAATTTTTTGAAAATTACAGTTTTGGTTAATGATTTTTGCTGTTGCCATTAGTTACCCAGATTAATGTCAAGTTTAGTAATTTTGATATTTAGTAAAAGTAAATTTAAAATGGAGAAGTTTGAAGAAATAACTTCAGCCGATATAAATGAAATAGCGTTGAATGCTAAACAATTACGTTTGCCAAATAAGTCAAACACTTATACGAAGACATATAGTATATATCGCAAATGGTGTTCAAAAAATAAACTTTTATTTTGACACTGACAGTAGAGTATTTTTTACATTATATTATTTTACTAGTACAATAAACTACAGCTTTAGTGCTGCAAAAAAGTATCATAAAGCGTCTGCTTCTAATGCAGTCGTACATAATTTTTATTCATGACAGGCAGACTATTTTTACTCTGATAAAGGGTGTACAATGTTTGCATTGCAAGGTAAACTATATTTTGTAGATACACTTTCATAGTTTTTAGATTTCTATGTCCTCCAGATTTAATTAACTAAATAACATTTGAGTTTCTCGGAAATTCTAAGGTTATGCAAAACAGCACGTTGAAGAATAGCAAATATTTGTGTATATTAAACAGGAAAATAAATTAAAGCAGAAACAAAATAAGCCTTTTCGATTTTATAGATTACGTATTCCTAAAGGATTAAAAGTTTTACTCTATTTATTTTTCCCTAAGCACATATATTTTGCAAGTTGAGCTAAATATGCTCTTTTAAAATTTTTAGATTTCTACATTATCCATGTTTTATTAAGACATGAGTACTCTGCAAACCTGAAGGACTTAGAAAATAATCCTTTCAAGTATAATAAATATTTGTGTATATTAAACAGAAAAATAAATTGAAAAACAAATAAAACAAAGCTTCTTTCTATATAAGTTTATTCATAAAAAAGTTGGAAATGTTCAACTTGTACCTCTTTACATTTTATAACCCTACGTCGAAAATTATTACGTACATTGTCTGGATTATTGTTTATCTCATTAAATTTTTCAATGATTCACTGCCTTAATTCATTCATTTACGTAAATCACACGTGTGTTAAATATAGAGTTTTTAAGGTAAGGCCATAAATAAAATCGCATGGTGGAAGATTACAAGACCTTGATGGCCAGTTGTTAGGCATGTTTCTTCTTATCACTCGTTCATCAAAATATTCTGAAGTTGTGTTTAGAGTTTCGTGGGTATAATGAGGTAATGCACCATCTAGCTGAAAATATCCTAGTTGAAATTCATCATTATGCAGCTCATTAATAAATGACTCCAAAATCTCTTGACGATACCTTTCAGCATTAATGGTTCCTAACATAAACACAAGTTATTTCTATAGAATGATGATAATTACTATTTACCTTAAAAAAATATAGGGCGTATTAATCGTCGTCTTGAAATAGCAGCCCAAACTCTAATTTTTTTAGAATGTAATCTTAGTAAAAAGATGCGGCTATTCTGTAGAGTTCATTTAACCAAAAACATGGAACCATGCCTCACCTGAGAAAAACGTTCTTGGTAAAACCTCATCGTTATCCAGAGTATTGACAAACCATTCACGATAATGAAGTCTTAGAGGTGGATTAATTGGCAGAAATTCTTACTGACATTATTCTGTATGAACGCAGAAGCAGATTCTTTTTTACAATAGTATGACAAGTTTCAATAGAAAGTTGACTTTGTTGTGCTAAAGAACGAATTGAGGTCTTTGGTTCATTATGAACTATTTGTCTTATGTTGTCTACTGCTTCTTCTGTACGTTTTCTAGGTCGTCCACGCCTTCTTTTCTACCAATACTACGTGCTTCGTGAAATAAATTTATACAAAAATTTAAAGTTTTTCGAAACTGACCATATTCTACAGCAATTTCTGGAAATTCAATTCGAATTTCTGCTAAACATTCTTCCATTGAGACCAAATCCCGTCAATCTTACGACTGTTCCGAAAATAAGACTCAATCATAAAAATTGTGTGCTTGTTAGTAAAAGGCATCGCTGCAGTAACAACTCGAACACGCAGTAATTTCGTTCTGAAAAGAAGTTATTTTTTCAACTTTAATGTAAAATAGAGAATAAAACACGTAATAACACACTTAACCCAACTTAACCTTGCAATTTTCTAAAGCCGTCTGTCATTTAGATGTAACTGTCATAAGAAATTCATATTAGTAAAGTTACGACATGCGTTTTTATTGCACTTAGAAATCATGGCTCACTAGAGGCAGTTTATTTTGAACGCACGATACATACCAGGGAGAATACATAGAGGGAGACACTCTTCCCATGTTGTTTAAATGTATTTTTCTATTTTGCGTTCGAAATGAACTCATTATGAAACCCAAAACAGTATCGAAATGAGCTTCATTTCGATACACTTTTCTTCATTTTTCAATATTGGCGTTGTTCGAATACAGAAATAAATATCATTGCTGTCATTTGATTTTAAGAATTTATGTACATTTGACAGATATGATATATGTCCGTATTTTACACAAACAACGTATGTTGTATACAATTGACAACAACATATATATGTTTCCATGTCACTCATGTTTATATTTTTAAATGAAATATCAAGTAATGTTAACGAAAATTTATAAATAATATGTAATATAATATACTTCGCGGATAGCAAGATTTAAATTTGAAAATGTCAAGTATCAATGTGACCAACTGCATGCTTTATATAAAAATTAAACTCTGAACTTTCAAATTAAATAATTCCAATTTAAGCAATTTATTAATGTAAAAAACGCAAAATATAAAAACTAGTATAAAAAACTCGTTTCATAAGGCCTTTTGCCGCACTCGCTCTTTAGAAAACTCGCCGCTATCGCGGCTCGTTTTCTAAACTGATCACGTGCGGCAAAATGGTGCCTTATGAAACTTGTTTTTTAATATACTATTTTCTATTTTGCGTTCGAAATGAACTCATTATGACACCCAAAACAGTATCGAAATGAGCTTCATTTCGATACGCTTTTTTTCATTTTTCAATGTTGGCGTTGTTCGAACACAGAAATAAATATCATTGCTGTCATTTGATTTTAAGAATTTAAGTACATTTGACAGATATGATATATGTTCGTACTCTACACAAACAACGTATATTGTATACAATTGACAACAAGATATATTAGTTTCTAAGTCACTCATGTTTATATTTTTAAATAAAATATAAAGTAATGTTAACGAAAATTAATAAATAATATGTAATATAATATACTTCGCGGATAGCAAGATTTAAATTTGACAATGTCACGTATCAATGTGACAATCAACTACATGCTTTATATAAAAATGAATCTCTGAACTTCCAAATTAAATATTTCCAATTTATTAATGTAAAAAATGCAAAATAGAAAAAATAGTATAAAAAACTCGTTTCATAAGGCCTTTTGCCGCACTCGCTCTTTAGAAAACTCGCCGCTATCGCGGCTCGTTTTCTAAACTGATCTCGTGCGGCAAAATGGTGCCTTATGAAACTTGTTTTTTAATATACTATTTTTTATTTAGCGTTCGAAATGAACTCATTATGAAACCCAAAGCAGTATCGAAATGAGCTTCATTTCGATACGCTTTTTTTCATTTTTCAATGTTGGCGTTGTTCTAATACAGAAATAAATATCATTGCTGTCATTTGATTTTAAGAATTTATGTACATTTGACAGATATGATATATGTCCGTATTTTACACAAACAACGTATGTTGTATACAATTGACAACAACATATACAGAGAATTTCACTACATTCATATATTGCAAGTTACATGAAATTCTCTGTATATGTTTTCTCCCGACCGAGAATAAAGTGTCATCTTATACATCCGACAATTGACATATATTAGACTACTTTATTCTCTAGGGAATAAAATATTCGATTTTCCATAGGAAATAAAGTGAATACTGTAGTGAATGACTTTTTTGTTCATTTATTTAAGTCAAAATTAATTTAACTGTCAGATTGACGAAGCATTTAAGTATATCAATCAATTTTATTTTGTAATCGTAATAGTAACATTAGATGAGTTTACAATATTTATATATGGACAATCATCTGATATATCAGAATAATTGAAACATACATGAGTAGGTAAACCCCACCAGTACCTTTGAATCATCTGATATCTTAACTTGGCGGTTGCTTACAGTAGTGCTTGTGCAAAAATTATCTCCTTCACTGCCATTAATATTCATTTTTGCACAATAACTTAAACGGACTGCGTTTTTTTTGGAAAAAATAAGGCACAAACAAACTCGTTTTACCTTAGTAACCAGAAACTATGCACATTTTCATGACAAACCAACTTAATTGAATGACATCAGATCAATCTATCAATCAACTGTCAAACTAATAATGAAATAAATTATTACATTTAAGGTCGGGAGAAAAGTTTTGTATGTAATTCGGGAACTTACTGTCCCGGGATTAAAACTGTCGTTTATTCCCTTAATACATAAATATCTATTCTATGTCACTCATGTTTATATTTTAGAATGAAGTATCAAGTAATGTTAACGAAAATTAGTAAATAATATGTAATATAATATACTTCGCGGATAGCAAGATTTAAATTTGCGAATGTCAAGTATCAATGTGACCAACTGCATGCTTTATATAAAAATTAAACTCGGAACTTTCAAATTAAATAAATCCAGTTTAAGCAATTTATTAATGTAAAAAACGCAAAATAGAAAAAATAGTATAAAAAACCCGTTTCATAAGGCCTTTTGCCACACTCGCTTTTTAGAAAACTCGCCGCTATCGCGGCTGGTTTTCTAAACTGATCTCGTGCGGCAAAATGGTGCCTTATGAAACTTGTTTTTTAATATACTATTTTCTACGTCCGTTATAATAAATATCCTTAGTTTTTTTCATTAATTTGCATTCATAAAATGTATGATTCATGAATCTATCGAAAAGCGTTTCAGAAAGTGCCATAGTGGTTGATTTTTTCACGTCACATAAACTGTCAAACACTCGTTTCCCATAAAAAGAAACCTGTTTCTTTGTCTATGGTATATTCCAAAAAGAAAGAGACAAATTTCTAATTACAGCACATGAAAATAAGTAAATTTGTTTAAAAAACACATGTTATTCCATTTATTTTTTGAAAAAAAAGGTCAAATAGTACATGTCCTTACTGATAAACATTGTATGTAATACATAATATATAATACAGTAGAAAGTAATTTAAATTCTACGACTGTAACAGTGTATGACAATTAATTCAAATTAAAACAGATTAACAAGTTAATAACAAAAATAACTTATTTTATAAACTATTTGAATATTGTTGAATTCATTCTGACGTTGGTGAAGAAATGGAATCATCACTACCACTATCGTCTCCAAGAGAAATTATGAATGGTTCTATAACGATAATTCCATCAATATTATTTATACGAGCTTCTTCTTTAATAACATGATTTATGCATTTTTGCCAAGTTGTTGCAGTTACATTATTGATAGCATTATGTAAAAGTTGCTTAACTTCATTTAATTTAAAAGTTCTATTTTTAGGAGCTACCTCAATTTTTATTTGTGTCCACACAAGTTCAATCGGATTCAGCTCGCAATGGCATGGAGGTAAACGAAGAACAGTCTTGTTTTTTGACTTCGCAATTTCATCGATTACATATGAATTGTATTTACTTTTGACCATATTTAGTTTACTAAGTTCAACAATTCTGCTCTAACTCTATCCTCCTCATATCTATCCCCTTATTTCGTAACCAATTTTGTATATCCGCTTTTCTCCACAATGCTGTTGTTGTCTTTTCAGCCTTGCGGCTATAATATTTAGCACAGTTATATTTAGATATATAAATATACCTATTATAAATATTCTCACATAAAATTTAGTTGTTTCATTAAGCGGTACAATGTTGAGCGACTCATATTTGGCAATTCGTTGCTATTATTTATTTGAGCCAGCACTTTATCTAGCGTGGGCCGTTCATTTTGTCGAAACATTCCAGTACAGAACGTCTACCAGTTATCTTTTTTGGCTCTGAAGTTTTCCCTGTTTTCTTATATTCGTTGATAACCCGATATACTGTCTTCTATCTTTTTTGGCTCTGAAGTTTTCCCTGTTTTCTTATATTCGTTAATAACCCGATATACTGTCGGTCTTTAAATTCCTACAATCATATCTTGTAAGTTGGAGATATTTTATATATGTAACATATATAACATGCAACATATAATATGTTGCACTCTATAAAGTTACCTAGTACTTGAGGAATCTGCTTAATCATGTCACCTTTTCTCATGTCGGGTGTATCCGTCACAAGTTGTTTATAAGCATTTATTGCTGTTTGCTTTTTAGCACTACTCAAATGACTTGCTTTCTCTCGTTTCCTTGGAGAAGAACACACATTTGTGCTTTTAACAGCACTGGTTCTATGTTCTGCATTCATATATGAAATCAACAGCTACGAAATTATAATTTTACAAGGACTGAAATTCTTTTATTACTTATTACTTACATAATCTATTAATCTTCGAATCGAAGCTATAAAAAGAACTAATCTACACCGCAACATAGTTAAAATAATATAATAATGATAATAATTTAATAATATGATAACAAAACTCTCGAAACATAAACGTAATATAAAGATGTCAAAATATTTAACAATTGATGGGAAAAAGCGAATTTTCTACGGTGTTATTTTGCCTTGCTTGGACCAATAAGAAACAACTGTCACTTGGGTCTGTTCAGAAATTTGTCTCTATCTTTTTGGAATATACCATAGTTAAAAGGAGTCATGGACAATGACTGTAAAGAAAGCTTCAACTATAGTAATACTAATGTAGCTTCTTCTTCACTTCAAGTTAATAATGCCCACAATTGTACTTTTAATATTATTATTACAAAATAAAAATTAATAAATAGAAAAGAATTTGTATGGAACTCGTGAGTCGAGCAACTTTATTCCACTTGTAGGAATTGTTAAATTTTCCTACTCGTGAAAAAAATGATTACTTTACTCACTTGTTGCATAAATAACTATTTTTCAGCTCCGCAGTACAATAATGACGACAAAACTACTGCCAGATAAAAATGAACTCTTTCAATATAAGGTTGTGAATAGAAGAATATGAAAATTATTATACGCTTGAAAAGAATACTGAAAATTATTATACGCTTGAAATAAACAACAATACACCGGGTGTCCCAATAGTGCGGCGTTGGTCGATATCTCGATACCGTTTGAAGGTACAAAATAATTTTTCAAACAAATGTTGTTTAATTCTTAAGGAGGCATAGCCCAAAAATACTTACGTTTACACAGGTTGTCCCAGAATAGCAGTACTGAATCTAACTTAATTTTTTCAAACGAAACACACTATATTTTATTTCTATTTTAGGACCTAACCGTAATAGTTGGGAATTAATTTATTTGATACAGAGTGTTCAGGATAGGGAAGGCAACATCATACATTTCAGATGGAAAAATATCAATTTTTTTAATGAAATGCATAGTGCTTTTTTGTTATTTTACTCCTAAAGTAAAGCACTTTATTTTTACTTAAGCATATTATATACCTAACGTGTGTTCATTTGAAAAGTCAATCTAGGTTACTTTGAAATTTTGATAGAATAAGACGCAAATATATTAGTATGTGTTTGTTGTTCCGTAAACGTAAATCCAAATGACATTTGATAATGTCAATCACAAATATCAGTTAGTGCATAAAATAATCGTGCGTCGATTCTGGTTTAAATAAATTGCTTCTCAGTTTTAAAATGGCTTTCACTTTAGAACATAAAATTTTTTTAGTCCTGGCTTATTTTCGAAGTGGTAATAAAATTGATGGTTTATGGGGTTATTCAGTTCAAGATTGCATGGTAGAATATCAAGTTGGGTTTCCACATTTTGTAATAGATTATATACAACTTAAGAATACTTTGGATAGAACTTTAAAACTTTTTTCTGAAACTGGTAGTCTCTTAAGAAAATCAGGCAGCGGAGCAGTTAAGAAACGTACACCTCAAGTTGTCAATCGTTACAAATGTAACAGACATGCAATATATATATATATATCTGTAACTGTACACATGGACAATACACCTCGTATTTTCAGCATTTACTTCTGCTTAAGACACGTGTTTCTGCCATCTATAGGCGTCATCAGTCAAGCTAGTGAAGCAATGTGATACAAATGATACAAATCTTTTTAAGAACAGATTTGTATCTGTATATACATTTACGCTGAAAACAAGCCGATTGTAGGCGATTTCATTTGTAACAAATGCGTAATACGTGCATAACGTATTGATATACAATATGATCATTTATATTTACCCTCTAGCAAGCCATGAAATTATTTCTTGAAAATATCGTGTTGGTAGTGACAAATAAAACACATCTGTCATTATGTGTATGTTCTGATAAATAAAACTCATCTGTCATTAATGTATTTATTAATTGACACTTAAAAATGTTTACAATAAATCATAAAGTTTTTCTGATCGAATCATACTTTAGGAATGGTGTAAAATTAGAAAATGGGGAATGGTCGTACTCCTTGCAGCCTTGTATAGAAGAATTTCGGGCAGAATTTCCAAATTTTCCAACAACATATGACAGTTTGCGGCAATTAATTCAAAAGTCAGTGGTTAAATTCCGTGAAACAGGGTCTGTGTCTCGAAAACCAGGTGCTGGTAGACCACTAAAGCGGACAGTTGAAAATATAGAAGATGTTGAGGGACGAATAAATCAATCACCTAAGAAATCGATTCGTAAGCTTTCACAACAAACACAACTGTCATATGGGACCTGCCAGAGAATCCTTAAAAAAGACTTACAAAAATTTCCGAACAAATTTCATTGCGTGCAAGAGCTTTTACCAATCGATCATGTAACCAGAGTTAATTACTGTCAGTGGTTCTTAGGTACGATTAATAACGATGACGTTCTTGACAAATCCTTCTGGTCCGATGAAGCATGGTTTCATTTATCAGGATATATAAATAAACAAACAATGCGCATCTGGTCTAGTGTAAATCCACATGAAATTCTTGAAACACCCTTGCATTCACAAAAAATAGGCGTTTGGCTTGCTGTTTCTCGTAGACGGATTATTGGTCCAATATTCTTTAATAATACGATAAATGCAGAACGATATCGTAATAATGTATTGCTACCATTTGTAAATCAATTACATGATGATGAGCTCCGCGAGGGATATTTCCAGCAAGATAATGCAACAGCCCATAAGACAAGACAAGCGATGGAATTATTGCATGAATTCTTTGATAATCGAATAGTAGACTTTCCACCACGATCTCCGGGTTTAACAATTATGGACTATTTCATTTATCCACATCTAAAAAATAGAGTATTTACGAATCGTCCACATACAATTGAAAAACTTACTAATGCTATCCGAAATGTCTGTGAGGAAATTACACCACATAATTTAAGGAATGCCTTCAATAATATGAGACGAAGAGTTGCGCTATGCATAGAAAATGAAGGAGCTCACTTTGAACATTTATTGTAGCTGTTTTTATTATTAAACTTTTTACTTTTTCAACTGAAACGTTTGTATGTAATTATTTGTCAAAATGACAAAACCTAATCTGTCATCAGTATAAAATAACCTATATCACACACACGCTGCAAAATAAGTTAACTTAAATTATGGTACCAACTTAAGTTTAAAAAAGAAAAATGTCATTGCCTTCTAGAGGGTAGAAATATATGATCATATGGTACTTACACCTTTTTGTATTGTTAATCGTGTTGAAGAAATAATGGAAAATGAACCACAAACATCTGTTCGACATTTGAGCCAACAAATAAACCTTTCTGTTGGTACAACTTATATTGAATTTGAATTATATGCTACAGAGAATCGAACAGAAATGCATGGAAATTAATAACAATCCAGTAATGTTGCAGAATATCATCAGAAATTTTGAACGGAGGATTTTAAAGTGCATTGATCTTGAAGGACAACATTTTCAACATTTGTTATAGTTTTCAATAAATACCTACTATTTGTTATTTATTTGTATGTATGAAACTGTCAAAATATACGACTTCGTAGGTTAAGTAGTAAATTTTAATTTACGACATACTTCAAAATGTTCTCAGTAAATCACATGCTACTAGATTGACTTTTCAAATGAACACTTGTTATCTGCAATAGATTTGGAGATTTTTTCGTTTTTAAAATCGCTTTACAAAAAGTTGTCCACTTCAAGGCTATAATTTCTTAAAACTAAGACGGCTATGGAAAACAAATAACACACATCAAAATTCTAAACTGTTAAATTGTTTGATGCAGTATTTGCTCTATAAATCAATTACGTGTGTGTTTATTCATGTTTTAAAAATAAATTTTTCACAACAAGAACTTATTAATATAAAGCCACACAACGATTTTAATTTCAATCACGCCAAACTACGCCGACACACTAATGGCGCACCCGGTATGTTCATTCACATTTACTTAATTATCTGAAATAGTTACCTAAATATTACCGTACGCCAATAGTGTCATTTTCTGACACTACTTATAAACACTCAAACGACGTACTCAAACTGTATACGTTAGTTATTCAACAAGCAACAAGTAAACAAGTGATATCCTCTCGTGTAGTTTTGAAAGTGCTATGTACTTAAATGTGTTATCTTGACTTACCACATTTTTAATGCACACTGTAATTTGTAAATATTCTTGTTATTATGTTACCGTTTTTGTTATGTAATTAAAAAATCCTCTGAAAGCGCGTACATTTGCTAACACGTCGTTAGATACTTTTCTACCCCTCCTTATCATAGAAATCGAGTAAGGGTATATTTTTTTGCTCTAATAAAGCCATTTTACTCTGCATGAAAATACATCATAGTCGTTACCAAATATGCTTTCGTATTTTTTTCTCTTAGTTTTCATTGAGATCGAAAAAATTGTCTGTACGGCCTGAACATAAAACTTCTTTGTCGCTTTGAAGAGATTTTTGCGTTCTGCTTTGCATCGCGTGCCAAGCAACAAAAAATTGCCCTACCCTTTGGGTGCACAAATAACTAATGTAGCAACTTCAAACAAATTACTTCTTTTTTATTCGTTTCTCTTGGGGATCCTAATTTAATACATCTGGCAAATATTCAAGTAAAATTAAAAATAATTAATCTGTAAAGGCATATTTTTTCCTTTAGGTTTCACATATTAATTTCTCTTCTGATATTTCCAACTCTCTACACAGAAATGTAAAAGAGGGGCACAGATCAATTAAGAAAAGAGAACGAAAGGAAGATATTTTTATTAAGTTTTTTGGTTCTTTAATAGATTTTTATCTGTGTATACAGGCCTGTGTTACGTGAATTATGCCCATTTATGACATGCATATAGTTTCTATGGGCTCCCCACTCAATTTATCTACAACCTTAATTAGGTAGTCGAGTGCTTGACAGCAGTGTGATTGAATCATGTGATTACTAGAGTGGACCAATCCGGAGCGAAAGCAGAGGCGTGACTAACGAATTGGTTCACGATTATTTAGTATGTTGTTCACGGTTGTCGTGTGTACACGTATAATAGCAGCAGGAAAGTGTATTCTGTGTATTTAATAATGTTGCACAGCTATGTTCGATAGAAGACGCAAGAAATTAGTGTATTTTAAGTAAGTTTGAAAGTCACGCCTCTGCTTTCGCTCCGAATTGGTCCACTCTACTTGATTACACATGTAAGTACAAATTTTTATCCTACCTGCAGACTCGAACAATCAATACTTAAAAATCAAAACGCCCAAAGATATGAACTCATTAGCTTAGACTAATTCATAAGACAGTTAAAAGTTACTACATAGATTTAGCTATTGGTTGTATGCAACAGGATTCAGCCACACTACACAGAGCACATACAACTAAGAATTATTTACAGTCGCTTTTTCTAGACCGTTTGATAACTCTAGATTTACTGTCAACTATTTATTTTCATTCCCTTTTCTAAAATACGTAATATTTCGAATACCCATATACAATTTGCAAGAACTACAGTACACAATTGATTAAGAGGAAATGCATGAATGTAAATATATTTAGCAATTTATCACCACGTGTTCAGTATTGTTTACAAGTAGTAGGTCAACATTTTGGGCATTTTCTTTGTACAGTTAACCTCACATAAATCTAATCTTTGTCTCAGAATAAGAAGAAGTAATTCAAAAATACCTCCAAAAGCTACTTATTTTCCAGGAGTTTCATTGGCTCTTCTGCAGCCTAGTTCAATATCGATAATAATCTAGAAATATTAACTGGTTGACAGGTTATGTTTTATATAACAAGTGTTCATTTGAAAAGTCAATCTAGTAGCATGTGATTTACTGAGAACATTTTAAAGTATGTCGTTAATTAAAATTTACTACTTAACCCACGAAGTCGTATATTTTGACTGTTTCATACATACAAATAAATAACAAATAATAGGTATTTATTGAAAACTATAACAAATGTTGATAATGTTGTCCTTCAAGATCAATGCACTTTAAAATCCTCCGTTCAAAATTTCTGATGATATTCTGCAACATTACTGGATTGTTATTAATTTCCATGCATTTCTGTTCTATTCTCTGTAGCATATCATTCAAATTCAATATAGGTGTTCGAAATATGTTATTTTTTAGATAAGGCCACAAAAGGAAGTCGCAAGGTGTTAAATCGCATGAACGTGTAGGCCAGGCAATTTCAGTATTTCGACTAATTATACGCTCATAAAAAAATTCTCTTAAATAATCCAAAGATTCTGCAGTACAGTGACAAGGTGCTCCGTCTTGTTGGAAATATGCATTTTGTAGTTCATCATCATGCAACTGATTGACAAATGGTTGTAAAATTTCCGTACGGTACCTTTGAGCAGTTAACGTTCCCTGAAAAAATATTGGTCCAATGATTCGCCTTTGGCTTATCGCTGCCCAAACACCAATTTTCTCTGGATGTAGCGATTCTTCATTAATTACATGTGGCTTTTCACTACTCAAAATTCTTGTATTTTGTGAATTTAGGAATCCCATTTTATAAAACCATGCGTCATCAGAAAAGATGACTCTTTGCGAAAGTTCTCCATTATTGTTCATATTTACAAACCAATTACATTACAAAACTGTAGTCTACGTGGGTAATCAATTTCTAACAATTCTTGTACTGCCGTGACACGGTATGGATAAAGTTGCATATCTTTTTTTTAATAACTTGTGAGTTGTACCAACAGAAAAGTGTATTTGTTGACTCAAATGTCGAACAGATGTTTGTGGTTCATTTTCCAATATTTATTCAACACGATTGACAACTTATATATATTGTTATATATATATAACAAGTGTTCATTTGAAAAGTCAATCTAGTAGCATGTGATTTACTGAGAACATTTTGAAGTATGTCCTAAATTAGAATTTACTACTTAACCTACGAAGTCGTATATTTTGACAGTTTCATACATACAAATAAATAACAAACGTGATTGACATTATCAAATGTCATTTGGATTTACGTTTACGGAACAACAAACACATACTAATATTTATGCGTCTTATTCTATCAAAATTTCAGAGTAACCTAGATTGACTTTTCAAATGAACACACGTTATGTGTATGTAACGAGCCATCGAAAAAATTCATAATTGGAGTAGACTGTGAAATTGAGTTGGTACTTTAGCTACTTCCACATAATGACATTGATTATTTGACATTGAAACTATAAGTTTGTCAAATTTTTCAAAACTCTTATTAAGAAAATTAAATTTATTTAGATGTAAATGGACAACATTTTCAACAACTTCTGTAGCTATATGTAAATTTTGATTATGATTTCGATATTAAATAAATTATTTGTTTTTCTTTTTTGTTGTAGTATCATTTCAATGCCATAACCTTTTTTTACAATGAAACCAAATGAAACTGTCAAGCATCAAGTAATGTGTCATTATGTGGAAGTGGTTAAAGTACCAACCCAATTTCACAGTCTACTCCAATTATGAATTTTTTCGATGGCTTGTTATATATACTGTTCATTGAATCGTGCATGCGGCGGTCTATACACACGTATACAACCAATACACGTAGCTTTTCATCGGTGAATATGACTTTTTGCCAAAAAGACAATTTCCAATAAACATGATTTAAGGAAAATAATAATCGACCTTGTTTGTGAACTTCTGTCAGCAATAATTTTTTAACAGCCACACAACTTTTCAAGTCTGTTTCTTGAATTCTCCGATTAGCTGTGGATCGTGATTCAGGAAAATTTACTGCAATTTTAGCATTATTAACGGTATTAAAAGGGTTTTCTCTCAAATGCCGCAAAAGCAGCGCGTCTTCTTCGTGTGTCGACATTCGTGGATGAGCAGAACCACGTCTTCTCGAAACTGTTCCTTCCTTCTCCCACGGTTTAGCACAGTGGATTTATCGATGCCATATTGCTCTTCAAATCTTCCCTATAATGCGAGCCTTGCTTAATAAATCTAAATGCGTGAGGATATTTCGATCTGTGTTTGTCAGTCAAGTATGACCAATTTATTTGACGCGATATGACAAATGGAAGTGCCAAAGCCTATATACATTTATATTTATCCCGTAATTATGGAAACCATATTATCGTATATTAATTATACGCCAATTTATTGCACAGAACTGTACACCGAAAAGCGCGCTCAGTGGCGAATGGCCACTTTCTGTCATTCATCAGCATGACCTTCGAAACCTCTAATTTTAATGACCGTCGTCCAAAGAATGTTATACATTATACGCGAGATACATGGTTTTACTGATTCAAGGGGTGACAGAGTTACCAGTTATTTCTTTCTATCGCCATTAAAAACAGGTTCACCTTGCTAATCATGTAAAATACTATAAACATATATTCAATATTTACAACCAAATCACTATAGTTTTATTGGTAAAATCACTCTTATCATCCATACCCAATCTATCACATGACTATCGATATTAATGACATAAGTCAAACATGTCCTGATATATACATACAAAATGTCCAGTATTAAATGTAAGCCCAATTATAGTAATGAAATCTCTTAGAGAAAAGATTTTTCAGCAATGCAACCCGCAGCATCTCACACTAGCATAGTTAGTGACGATCAAAGTTTTTCTGGAGTAAGGCCACCAAATTTTTGTCAATCAATGCAGACCCAAACGCCATATCATCCACGTATAAGGCTTAAAAAGGTATTTAATAAGTAGTCAAGACAGAAACAGGTCGGATAGCTTTATTTAAATCTTTATCAAAAGCAAGTAATCTTTCTAGTTAGAAAGAATGTCTTTGACATTCTAATCTACTACAATGTTTTATACCATCAGAATTTATATATAACTTTGCTTCTAAAGGCTCTATATGTTAATGAAATTAAATAAAAACTGTACTCTTATTTTCCAGGTGATCTTTAGAAAAGACCTCCTTGAAAAAAAATCGCCAGATCAAGCAGAAGTTAATGTTGAAGATTATCAAATTACTCAAGATGGAAGGATAATAGACGGAGCAGCTGGAAAGGTATTTAGGCGAAAAGATCGCATTCCATTTCATTCTGATGGTGAAATAAAAAATAAAATTCTTAAAGAAGATAAAGTAGATGACAGCTATGACTGTTTCGGTATATATGTAGCATCACTTTTACGTTCCATGCAACCGCATCAAGCGTTCGCACTACAAGCAGACATTGTTAATTTAGTAGTCGAAACACAAACTAAGAATATGTGAAGATGTTGTAATATGGGATTTAATGTTACCTGAAAGTAAATACAAAATAAAAATAATAAAAATAATTGTCACTTAACATCAGTAAATGAGAAATATACAGTGCTTTTTTAAAGATTGGCCACCGTTTTATTTATTTATTAAGGCCACCAAATAAATAAATAAATGTTATTTATTTATTTATTTACTTATTTATTTATTTATTTATTTATTTACCTATTTATTTATTTATTTATTTATTTATTTATTTATTTATTTATTTATTTATTTATTTATTTATTTATTTATTTATTTATTTATTTATTTATTTATTTATTTATTTATGGGGTTTCAGGATCTTTACCCGTAAGTTTTATTGCCATTAAGGAAACCGTTCTTGCAGAATGTCTAAATAGTTTTGTAGATTTTAAGATATCATTTTCGCTTTTTTTAAATCTTTTGCAAGTATCGCATTGCCGTCAATGAAATATATGTGTGAATCTTACCCCATCACATTTTTTCTTATTTTTTAGAAGTTAATTGGTAATTTCATTATGAAACAGACATGTAAATAATTTACACATCTGTAAACATGGACAATACACCTCGTATTTTCGGCAATAACTTCTACTTAAGACATATGTTTCTGCCATCTATAGGCGTCATCAAGCTAGTGAAGCAATGTATACAAATGATACAAATCTTTATAAATATATCTGTATCTCTATATAACATTAAGTCGCAATCCCTATTAGATAAAGCAAATTTCATCTTGTAAGGTGGCACTTATTAATAAGTGACATCTAACGGACGAAAGAAACTTTGCCGGAAAAGGGACCTTTCGTTTGTGACCAGCTATGCGGGTACGACAAGCGGAACAATACGGGTTAGTCCATAATAAGCCAGATGGCGGTAAATATACAAAAAGGTTTTAAATATTTCTATACGTTAATGCACGTATAATGCTTTTGTTTCATTATGAAACAGACATGTAAATAATTTACACATCTGTAAACATGGACAATACACCTCCTATTTTCGGCATTAACTTCTGCTTAAGACATATGTTTCTGCCATCTATAGGCGTCATCAGCTAAGCTAGTGAAGCAATGTATACAAATGATACAAATATTTATAAATAGATCTGTATCTGTATATAACATTAAGCCGCAATCCCTATTAGATAAAGCAAATTTCATCCTGTAAGGTGGCACTTATTAATAAGTGACATCTAACGGACGAAAGAATCTTTGCCGGAAAAGGGACCTTTCGTTTGTGACCAGCTATGCGGGTACGGCAAGCGAAACAATACGGGTTAGTCCATAACAAGCCAGATGGCGGTAAATATACAAAAAGGTTTTAAATATTTCTATACGTTAATGCACGTATAATGCTTTTGTTTCATTATGAAACAGACATGTAAATAATTTACACATCTGTAAACATGTCTAATAGGGATTGCGGCTTAATGTTATATACAGATACAGATCTATTTATAAAGATTTGTATCATTTGTATACATTGCTTCACTAGCTTAGCTGATGACGCCTATAGATGGCAGAAACATATGTCTTAAGCAGAAGTTAATGCCGAAAATACGAGGTGTATTGTCCATGTTTACAGATGTGTAAATTATTTACATGTCTGTTTCATAATGAAACAAAAGCATTATACGTGCATTAACGTATAGAAATATTTAAAACCTTTTTGTTAATTGGTAATGTAAATCTAGAGCAGATTTTCTAGTAAAACTTGTAGAAACAAAGAAGAAATGTTGATAGAAATTCTAAAAAAATGCCTAAATGTTAACGTGAATTATTGTGATTATGTTTTTCTACGTTCATGCAAAAAACAAAGCTTTCTTGAAGAATATTTAGTGGAAAAATTGGTTCTTTATTTCACTCATCTGTCATTCTACTACATCGTTTTGTGATCATGACAAACATACACGTTCAAATCGATACTATATTTAGTCCATTTGCTGTGAGATTGTATTACGTTTTAAACAATTGTACATTTACTTTTAACATTAATGGTAAAAATAAAGTTTGAGTTAAATTGTTTCTAACATATTAGTTCGTAACTTTCTCAATGCAAATCGATGCTAATTAATTATTAAATATTTTGCTATTAAATTACGCTTTTTATTTTCCTACATTTTTAGTGCCACCTAAATAATTTTTTTTGTATGCGACTCATGCAAAAAATATTTATTGCACTCGACGTGTTAATAATTTCACTTACTTCTTGCACTTGTTGCATAAATAACTATTTTCGCATTTTGACTAATAATGTGCTATTTTACTAAATTTAAAATCGTTTATTAAAGTGGCACTTTACCACATAGAAATGTCACTTTACTATACAGTAATGTCCACCGATCACATACATATAGATACCCCACTTAATACCCTATCCTTTGTCAAATTTAAGGAGGAATATTCAAGAGGGGTGTTGCGGGGCTTACTGAATGTATGCAACTCATATTACAAGAAACGCGAACAGTTGTCCAATTCGGTAGTCCTTGACGACCATTTTGTTTGTTTTCACATTGCGTTGCGTTTGTCATTTGCGGTCTCGAATTTTCGTTTATTTTTAATTAAACTAAGTTTATTTATAGTTTTAGTATATTATTATTTTTTAAAAATTTAAGTGACTAGTTCACTGCAAAACAATTAGTTTAATATGATTGATATAAGGACGACAAATATTTTTTGGCGCTAAGAAATCCAATAATAAAAATTCAGAAAGGTAATATATAAAAGGAGCAAAAGATTATAAATTTTGGTGATTTTAAAATTACAGATAAAATTAAAATGACTAAATACTGTTACGTATGTCGAGTCGCAAACACAGAACCAAAATTCCGTTTGCCAAATCCTAAGCGAGTGGATTTACATGATGTATTTGACAAATGGATTGCTTCTATAAATACTGCGATTTATATTGGGAGGTCAAGAGAGTATTTATATAAGACAATTCAAGTTTGCGTAAAATATTTTCGAAAAGAAGATCTTGCTCGTGTAACCAATAAAATGTTAGTTTTGACTTTTGGTCATATAACGTGTGTTCATTTGAAAAGTCAATTTAGGTTACTTTGAAATTTTGATGGAATAAGACGCAAATATATTAGTATGTGTTTGTTGTTCCGTAAACGTAAATCCAAATGACATTTGATAATGTCAATCACAAATATCAGTTAGTGCATAAAATAATCGTGCGTCGATTCTGGTTTAAATAAATTGCTTCTCAGTTTTAAAATGGCTTTCACTTTAGAACATAAAATTTTTTTAGTCCAGGCTTATTTTCGAAGTGGTAATAAAATTGATTGTTTATGGGTTTATTCAGTTCAAGATTGCATGGTATAATTTCAAGTTGAGTTTCCACATTTTGTAATAGATTATATACAATTTAAGAATACTTTTGATAGATCTTTAAAACTTTTTTCTGAAACTGGTAGTCTCTTAAGCAAATCAGGCAGTGGAGCAGTTAAGAAACGTATACCTCAAGTTGTCAATCGTGTTGAAGAAATAATGGAAAATGAACCACAAACATCTGTTCGACATTTGAGTCAACAAATAAACCTTTCTGTTGGTACAACCCACAAGTTATTAAAAAAAGATATGCTACTTTATCGATACCGTGTCACAGCAGTACAAGAATTGTTAGAAATTGATTACCCACGTAGACTACAGTTTTGTAATTGGTTTGTAAATATGAACAATAATGGAGAACTTTCGCAAAGAGTCATCTTTACTGATGAAGCATGGTTTTATAAAACGGGATACCTAAATTCACAAAATACAAGAATTTGAAGTAGTGAAAATCCACATGTAATTAATGAAGAATCGCTACATCCAGAGAAAGTTGGTGTTTGGGCAGCGATAAGCCAAAGGCGAATCATTGGACCAAAATTTTCAGGGAACGTTAACTGCTCAAAGGTACCGTACAGAAATTTTACAACCATTTGTCAATCAGTTGCATGATGATGAACTACAAAATGCATATTTCCAACAAGACGGAGCACCTTGTCACTGTACTGCAGAATCTTTGGATTATTTAAGAGAATTTTTTGATGAGCGTATAATTAGTCGAAATATTGAAATTGCCTGGCCTGCACGTTCATGCGATTTAACACCTTGCGACTTCTTTTTGTGGCTTATCTAAAAGATAACATATTTCGAACACCTATATTGAATTGAATGATGTGCTACAGAGAATCGAACAGATATGCATGACAATTAATAACAATCCAATAATGGTGCAGAATATCATCAGAAATTTTGAACGGAGGATTTTAAAGTGCATTGATCTTGAAGGACAACATTTTCAACATTTGTTATAGTTTTCAATAAATACCTATTATTTGTTATTTATTTGTATATATGAAACTGTCAAAATATACGACTTCGTAGGTTAAGTAGTAAATTTTAATTTACGACATATCTCAAAATGTTCTCAGTAAATCACATGCTACTAGAATGACTTTTCAAATGAACACTTGTTACATAAAAAGCAAATTACTGACATTGTAAGTAATTCAATCACTAATCTAAACTAATATTATAAAGAGGAAACATTTGTGGTTTTGTATGTATGTTTGTAATGTTTTCACACAGAAACTACTGGACCGATTTCAAAAATTCTTTCACCATTAGAAAGCTGCATTTTCACTGAGTGACATAGGCTATATTACATTTTCAAAAAAAAGGGATCCCCAATAAAAATGCATTAATGTAACCCAAGGTGTGAAAAAATTAGTCACAAAAAATCTGTTATCGCGTACGCTGCGGAAACTACTGTTGATAGAACAAAAAAATGTTGTACAGTATTATAGAACGTATTAATATCTACAAAAAACTCCGCGAAACCATATGTACAACTACTGTAGTTATGCCACTATAACTACTTTTTTACATTTTAAAAGTTAATAAAAGTGCCGACAATAATCAAACCATATTATCCATACCTCTGTATTATTCCTTATCCTATTAAATGATATTTTATTAAAGACCATTTCAATACCAGTAAAATACTTTTTAAATGATTAAAATCGGACATTCCATTCAAAAGATCTAACGAATTTAAAAATGTCAATCTAAAGAAAATAATGTTATAATATAATGTAGTAGTATAGCGATGGCCATATATTCATTTTGTTTGTAATACATTGACAATCGAAAAATTATAACTGGAATAAGAATAATATTGGCAGAAGGAATTTAATAACAAGTTCAATGAGAATGAAAAGTAATAGGAAACAGGCACAGAGAAGCTGTTATAGAAAGAAGTTAAACATAAAGTGATATAAAATCCAAAAATTAAGGATCACAAGAAAGGAAGATTAAATATTTAAGAGAATACACTCACTATTGTATTTATTCAAGGTAGGATCGAAGAAAAGAGAACATATACGATACAAATTTTATTAAAAGAATTTAAATAACACTGAGATATTTGAAAGGTGACGTTTTTGAAGTAATATCAACAATGTGTCAAAAGCCAAGTTACAGGAACATTATTAAAATAGCGGGTTACATTGTTTATAAGTTATGTTAAATAACTAAATGGACTAAACAAAAAATGTAATCAATTCGTCAGCTTTACAATTAAAAAAATAATTTTTTTGTCAAAAACATTTTTTTTCCTTTAACTTCACATAGCCACAGCAACGCAATTGGATGATTTGTTTTCCAAGTTAATTTATATTTACTATAATACATTTATCTCTTTTCTCATTCATTTCATTTCAGATTGAGTCACGGCGTAGCGTGGTCGGGATTAGCTAGTATTTTTATATACAGTTGGTGCCATTGCATAAATTTAGTATTAAATGGCAAGTTTAAAATAAATGTATGTGAAGAAAGTGACACAATTAAATTATATCCTTATAATAAGTATGAAAAATGTATCAACAGAAGAGACTCTTAAATGTTTTATGTGTATATTATACTAGCATGTCTTATAAATATAAAGTTTTCTTAAACACTCCTTGATTAATTTCTTTTCCCTAATATATACTGTGTATTTTTTAATTTCTTTATCCTCAAAAGCTTTAATATGTTCTGAAAAACGCAAAAATTAAGATCTGTAAGAAATATACATCAATAAACACGAATTTGAGTAAACTATCGATATACCTTATTGTGGTTTTGGTGTATATTTTCAGTTGCAGTAATTGAAGTTTAGTTATTGCCGCTGCAAAATACATATAAAATGTACAGTATTGTATATCGACAGTTAACTAATATCACAGAATAGAAGAGACCTGCAACTACATGGAAAAAAAGTATCCGAAACTATAGACAGAGATAGTTATATCCTTGTCACATGATAAGGCATCAGTGAGAGGCAGCACTATCGATATTTAAGCGCTAAATTTAAATAAATACTATGTAAATTAAAATATTAAATTCGTATAACACGTAATTAATTTAGCAGAAAATTTAATACAAACTGGAAAAATGATAAGAAGAATTACTATCATTTTAACCAGTTTGTATGAAATTTCACACTAAATTAATTACAGTGTTATACATATTTTTTATATAGCGTGTATTGTCAGTAACGCTACTTATTTGCAATTAAACTAGTTAATTGTAATTTGAAAATTTAATTAAAAATAATATTGTCCAATGTTTATATAACATAATATTAAGTTATTTACTTTGTCAAAAGTTGCAATACATAATGCAATAAAGTAATACATAAAGTACAAACATTTTTTTTTTAATATTTTTATTTTATACATCAATTTGTTTTAGCAATAATATAAGTACAGTACAAATATCCAAAACATACTACCTTCTGTTTAAATTAATATTCCTATGAATAATATACTTATACAAGCTAATTTATTTACAATAGGCGAATTATATATTCATAACTTTACATAACATTACTTGTCAAAAATATGTCTTGTATACTGTAACGCCAAAGAGTAACACTGAAACCACTAATGAGAGTGGAGAGAATGGGTGCTTTGGTGGTGTATACTCACCATTACTTTTAACCAAAATACAACATTGGAAGTTAATTGGTACGATAAAAAGACTAGTCAATTGCTGTGGACAAATAGAATCGTTGTTTACTTCTTGACCGATTTCTTCTTCAACAAAACGTTTTTTGGAATATGTAAAATTGGAAATTCAATAACTTTAATACTCATTATTTTATATACTTAATTAGAGTCCCGAAATAATGTAATAAGTAAAAATATTACAAGAATAATTTTAAACACCATGCTTCTTACTTTAAAGCTTGTATGCATAGGAATATTCTTATACTAATAACAACTGTTGTGCTTTCTAAATAGGGTGCAATGAGTAATAAAAAAATATATAAATTTGCAAATCATGGACAAAATTTATAATTATCAATTAGACGAAGACCTTGTCCCATAAAAGTCAAGGCTTTGGTTGCAAACTTCTCGGATTTTTCATGTCCAAAGTCTTCAAACCCTCTTATACGGTCAACAGCAGCATCATATTGGATGTGTTGTGTCATGTCCATCTCATCAAAGGATATTATACAAATTCTGTCCTCCTCCTCCATTTCAAGCAATGATCGATAGACCTAAATAAATGAGAATTGATTCCTGCTTCAAATTGACTTTTTTTCCAGTTAACTTGTAAGTGTTATTCTCGAGGGTAGAGCTACACATTTTCCGTCATAAATCCTTCATATTACTCGCATGCCGTCTACTCTCCTTCTTCAATTTTCTTAGGTGATCTTCTCTTTTCTTTATAATATTAAAGGGTAGCTTTTCCCTGGCTGTTATTTTCAGACCACCAGTTCATTCAATGAATATTCTACAAAGAAACATAATTTTAAACAATGTTGTGCAAAAGTCTTTTTATAGCTCCTTCATACACTAGCCAACGGCTTATTGTGTTCAAGCAGCTGCCATATTATGATATACTTTAGATATAAAAACAATGATATTTTAATTTTAGTAAGATGTTTTACAAACAAGTTTCTTTTCTTATATGTTGCATATTGATAAATTCAAGTATGATAAACGTTGAATAGTCAATATTGGAATTATATCAATATATCAAAGGTAAGTTAAAATATATATATATATATACATATATATATATATATATATATATATATATATATATATATATAATTTCTGTATAATTAAATTTTGTATGCTCTTGATATATTATCTAGCTTATTCATTCACCATTTACAACAAAAAGTTGTGGATCATCTTCAATATTGCTTTAATGTAATGATACATTATAACTGACTCTTGTGTGCAGCTTTGAAATAAAACCCATCTTTAAATAAATAATTCTTACTAAGATTATTGTGTTTAAATAGCAATGTATAAAAAGAACATTACTTTGATGCTGATGCATCTGATAAAGGACAGTAGTTCATCTGGTTGTTTGGATGATCCGAGTTGCATTTCTTCATCTCTGCAGTTATCAGAAGCTGAGGCTACAGATAAATCTGCTCCCGTAAGTTCTTCTGTAATATTAGCAGAGACTTGTGATAGAGCTGGGGATGAAGTAGTCATCAAATAAAGTATTGGAACCGCATCACGTTTCAGATCAAAAGCGAGCTTTGATAGGAATCAGACATAAACTATCAACTGCAAATTCTATGGTTGCGGAGTGAATCAGTTGAGATAATTCCCATTGCCTCTTTCCAAATTCTTGACCTACATTCAACAAAATATGTCAATCAACAGTAAACGTATTACAAATATACAACAGAAAAAAACTGTATAGTAGACTATATAAGTATTAAAAAAATAAGCAAATACTCACTTTTCTAGATTGTTGGGAAAGTAACGCAATTTATCTACTTCGTCCTCCCCATAACTACAAACAATATATTTGAAATCCATTTTTCTATATCACCTACAAACAAATTTTATATAAAAAGGATTGTTTTTACATAACTCTGCATGTTTCCACTTACCAATGCCAGCGCTTCAAATTCGATATATTTAACAAATAATTACTCTAAAGTTTATTCTACACTACACTGAAACTGTAACTTTAAATATATACACTATACTTAAAACCAATAACTACATAAGATAAGAATAATATAAAAAACTACTTCAAACTACCTCGACTGACGCTTGCAATTATAAAATCCAAAATGGCCTCAATTGCCGCTCAAAGAAATCACATGTTCATTTCAAATTTGATAGGACGCGTTGCGCATGCGTATGAGTTGCGTTTATCAGCGTCTCTCACTAATGCCTCATCAAGTATGTGACAAAGATAGTTACAAATTGCTGTTGCATTCGTTAAACAAGGATAGTTCACGTATTAATTTTTAAACCTTGTTACTGGTCTGTTCTAGTCTGTGCTAGTATCTAATATGCGTGAAAAATTTATGATAACGTTGGTTGCATAACATACATATATCCCTTTGCTCCACTTACATATAGGTCCACAAATGATACTACGTTCGCTTACATTAAGTCGAGCATCTACATGTATGTGATCTGTGGTAATGTCGCTGTTAATAAAAAACAGTTTGACAGAATATTGTTTATTTAAATATTGGAAATATTGTTTCATATTAAAAGTACAATTATTCAAATTTGAAAACTTTGCACCAAATTCATTCAATTCTATTTGTTCTTCCGGAAAAATATCATGATCTTAATTCCTGAATGATCTTGAGGTGACACTAATTGTTGCTAAAGAAATATACTTTTTGAAATTTTCAACTTATTGGCGATGCTTTGCTCGATATACCTTTTAGTCGCACTAGTCGACTGATATCCTCCATGCCTTTTAAGCCATCAGCGAGGAAGGTGGCAAACGTCCTTCTCAAGCCATGGCCAGCATAACTGGATGCATTTGTGAGTTTTAAGTATTCCGCAACTCATTTTGGATTTGGTATCACATATAGTTATAACGAAAGCTTTCTCGTGTCTTCTACATCTTTAACAGTTAAGCTGCACAGTTCTGAACGCCGACATGCCCCATTTCAACCAAATATTGGTACCAATTTCATTAATAAGAAGTTATCGTCTGTAGCCTTTCTAAAAACACAGTAACGTTTTCCATAGTCAAAACTTTTGATTTTGAACTTTTGATTGATTTCTTTGCTTCGTATGTGTCATTTTGTCGTTTTAAAAAGGCAAGTAGTTTTTGTATTCTGCTATATCCACATTTTCGTTTATTTGTATAGTAGTTTTCAACATGGAGTATGTAGATCATAAACTGGATGCCTTAAGAGCTTTTGTTTAAAAGAATGGAAGACATTGTATGAAAAACACTAAAATATGTATAAAAAATAGCTTACCTTCTCAAAAACATTGGCTAGCATTACACTTTCAACAGTTCTTAGTGCGTTTTTTTGTCATCCTCCAATTACAAAATATTTCATATCCCTTCTCGTATTTTTCCTCGGATTTTAAAGGATGTTAGCTTGAAGACGCTTCTAGGGCGGCATTTAGAATGTCTACAGAGCAATTTTCTAAATTATTTTCAGCAGCAAGACTCATTTTTATAATTAATTTAACTTAAACTCAATTCGACTCACAAAAATGAAACTTATTAACTGTTATTAATTAAATAAACAATGCCTTGTTAGGTTACTAAGTTACAGAAATCTTACGCAGACACAGTACCTACTATGAAATTTTTTAAATTTCTAACTTTGTAATGCTTTTATATCTGTGACTATTTGCATATAATTAATAACAAACTTCGTAAAAAAAGCAATTTTACTAAACTCATACAGCTTTTAAGTTACTCGGTCGCCGTGTTCGCTCGTACTCAAAAGCTATATTTGTTTAGGAAATCTTTGCTTTTCTAAACTTGTTGTTTAATATACTATTAACTTAAAAACATGCTCTCGTAGCAATATATTTATACCAATAATGATACGAAAGAGCAAAATAAATTATTTCAAGTTATAAACTTCAGTTTTATCAATAAAACTCAATTAAATTACTTATTGAAACATTTTCCAAAGTACACTTGTACACTTATTGAATAATATAGGTTACATCTGTTACATTTCAAAAACACATTTTTCATAGGTTATTTTAAAAATCGCTTTCTGGAATTAAATATTTCAAGGATTTTTTCGTTGAGGATTAAAACTGGGCGAGATAAGGTTTCTGAAGTGATACACTTCTAAGACAACTAGAATAGAATGTGTTAAGAAAGTTCTGATTGCAATTCCTGTACGTACTTATACTTTGTGACAAAATAATAGACCATATATCTATATTCTTAAAATATACAAATCTACAGCCATGTTAATAAAATATATTCTACGTACCTATAAGAAAAATGATATTCAGTGAGCCACTAAAAAAGTATTCAAAGTATGCCACGGATTAAATCAGTTACGTCTTAGATTGATTAAGTGATTTAATCTACATGTGGTACTGCTGGTAATAGATTAAATCGGTAAAGAGGAGTTACCAAGTGACATTCAGTAATTCGATCTCCAAAAAATTATCTTCAGTATTTTAAGACATATGAAAAACAAAATAAGCCAATACTGCTCACCTTCAAATTTATTACATTTTCTATGTAATATGTAATGTATGTATATGTTTTCTACATTTTACGACACTAATTATTCAAATTTTTTAATAGAAAAAATTTCGCCCTTAAGCAGGATTCGAACCCGGCTTGCCGGACCATTGCTTTAACCTCTAAGCTATTAAGGACCGTGATTTAGAAACATTGTGGGAATGCCTTAAGTCACATGAAGGAAATATATGATATAAATCTAGTCCATAGTCGGCAGTTGTTGCAAATTTATTGCATTTTCGCGAAGTAATGTAATTTACATTACTTGTAACCAACCCTGTTGTCTTCTTTCTGTAAACGTGGATATGGGTTGGATGTCTAATTCTTTTCTAACTTGTATATTTCTCATTTTATTTCTTCTGGTTACTCCTTTGACTCTTCCTAGATATTTCATCTCAGTTTCTTGGATTTTACTCTTCTGGTTGTACGAGAGGTCCCAGGATATGCAACCATACGTTAACAACGGTCTATATATCGACCTGAATACTTGTATGTTTGTTTTAGCTGATATTTATGTTTTGCTTACGAAGTTTTTATTTAATACATAATACAGTTTAATGGTTTTTTTCAACTCTGTCGATTAATTTCTGCATCTCGTTTCCTTTTTCATCTAAGATAACAGCTAGATATCGAAATTCTTTGACTTTATTTTAGTTTTGTTTGGGTTTATTTTCATATGATTTCTCTTTAGTACTTTGTTCTAGATTTCCAGATTATGTGTGAGTTGTTTCTGGAATGATTACTATATCCTCTGCAAAGGCTCCTAAGGTTATTTGTACTCTGTGTAGATCTTTGTAACCAAAATCCTTTATTTTTGGGTGTAGTAATTACATTCTCTAATGATATCATCAATAAATACATTAAAGAGCATCGGACTTAATTCTCCTCCTTGTCTCAATCTCTCATCTGTTTTGAACCCTTCAGATCTCATATAATTTTTAATAACATAGTTTATATTATTTTCATAGATGCTTTGGATTATATTTATAATATTTGTAGTTATACCTCTATTTTCTAGGCTCGGTCAAAAGCCTTCTCTAGATCCATAAATCCTAGATATACCTTCTATAATTGGGGTTATCTTTCTTCAAGTAGCTGTTTTATTGCAAATATGTGATCCTGAGTACTCCGTTCGGGCCTGAATCCGCTTTGAGCTTCTGCGAGATATGGTTCTATTAAGTATAATAAATGTTTTATAAAGTACAGAAAAGTGATTTGTGGAGTTTGTAAATACTGTCCAGAAGATAACCTCCTATTGTTAAAGCATTTGTAAGAAATTTATCAGTTAAATAGTCTTGAACACATGATGGCAGATTGACATATAAGGTTGCCAACTATAAAATAAGAATAAGAAATGACAAAATAATGAAACCAGTCCCAAAATGATGTAGATTTATTGTACCTAATTATTTTTTCTATAATCACCTGTGATAACTAAACCAGGTCATGCATTCACAATATCCATTTCATCAACACGACTTCGTTGAGTTACGATCTTACACCACATTGTTATCATCTTGTAACCAGGTCACTAGGCTAAGGTGACACACTCTAAAGGTATATAGCAAGACACTGAGAGGTCTCTACAAGCAGAGTCAAGAAGCAGAGTTACTGCAAATCCAGATAGGGTACAAGCCTAGTGCCTCATATTTATAATGTAGTATGTACTGTTGTTATCGTTGTTGTTATCGTTATTGAATTTTATGTTATTATTTAATCGTTGTCCTGCATATTATTTATCACACTGATAAACCTGCTTTATAAATGGAACTACCTCGACATCAATGTTACCTCCGGGACCAGGTGATATTACATGGCGATCCCGCCTTTAGTTAGATGATCAGATATTACATGGTGATCTTGCAATCCCATCATCTGCTATCCCACTTCTGATATTACAAACCATTTATTGCAAGAAATTTCTCCAAACGCTGAATCTATTTCTTCATTCCGTCCATGAAAAAGCTTTCTTGTTTATTGCTGACCTAATTGCGAAAAGCAGCCCAAACTTCTTGACCTTTCAATACCTCCTCCAATTTCGGGAACAATCGGAAATCCGAAGGTGCTAAATAGGACTCAATGGAGGTGCGAAATATGCGCGAATTTCAGGTTCGTCATCAATTAGTTGCTTCAATGTGGTCTGGCGTTGTCATGGTGCAAGAAAAAAATCTTTCTTTCCGGCCTTACTCTACTGATACTCTTCTTTAGTGATCGTAAAGTTTTGACTGATTCTATTGAATTAATCACTGATCCTTCTGACATATATTCGGTATAAATGACTCCCTTTCCAACCCAGAACATGGCATGACTTTCTACGCCGATGGAACTCTTTTGAATCATCGTACATGTGGAGGAGTGATACTCTGCTACTTTGCAGTGCAATTGTTTGAAGTCTTTCCATCGCAAAGCAAAAGCAATCGCATTTCGTACTCTGCCAAAGAATTGCTTACCTTTTGGAAATGTTCGAGAAAAGCGAGTATGGCAAAATCTGCGTACTATAGATTCTAAAAATATAGAATGAAGGTAGGAATATTAGATGTTATATTACACTGTTTTCCACATATCTGTCGCTTATTTCTATTTGTCAATATTGTAAGTTTGTTTATTTGAATCTTATATTTTTATAACGTACTAGCTACCCGCAACCCGGCGTTGCTCGGCCACATCATATAGAAAAATTAAAACTTCATTTCTATTAACTGCCACTAACCGATATAAAATTTTTGCTTATTCTCTAGCTAAACAACGAATCAATGATATTTTATTACACAATACTCGTCGTTATTCCATCTGGTGCATAAACAAACAGAGCAGATGGTTTCCTAATTTGCGAACATGCTACATATGCACATGAGGATTGATAATTTCCATCTGTTGTAATCACACATAGCAATTCGATAACTGTGCTCGCAGACAAACATGCATCGCTCGTCATAATGTGGAGGTAGTTGCCATTCTGTCGAGACAATTGCTAAGAGACAACTTGAAAATAATAGTTACGGCCCTTATAAACCCAGATACTTAAATACAAAAACATTGTAAGCGGTGTTAACTTTTTTAAACGCTACTCAAACTAATTATTGACGTAGAATACAAAATGTATTGCAAAAATAGTAAATTTAAAGAAATGATTAACAAAACTGCAGATAGTGTCCTGTTTTGCTTAAATTAAAAGCATGTGAAGTCAAAATGACGTCAGGTGATTGTATTGCAAAGTGGCAGGGTACCACTGCAGGACGACGATATCATTGCTATAAACAGCTTTCAAACGTCTGTAAATTTAAATGGGCATGTAATCTTCCAGCGTCGAAAATGCTATCCGAGTTCGCTTCTCAGAAATCGAATTCATGATAAGTGTTGCCTAACGAAGATACAAAAAGAAAATGAAACTTTGCATGCTAAGACGAAATTACAATTTACAGGCTAGAAGTTGTTTCTATCCACACTACTTATGCAAGGACCTAGTTGAGACCTTATACAGTGTGTTTAAAAAAGATGCGGCAATATTAAAGGGAGTGATTGCCCAGGTCATTTTATACAAAAAGTTCCTATAAACATAGGTCCACATACGCTTCGTTACCGATCTACAGCGTGTTGAAGTTTAATTTTAAAAAACAGTAAAAACTTGATTTTTCCAAAGCGGCTTGAGATATCATAATGCAATTTTAGGCGTGTTAATAGCTGTGGGAGACACATACTTTGCAATACAACACGATGTTTCAGTCGTACCTGTGGCGCGCGTATTGGCACGTCACAGGCTATTTTTCAAGAAAAAATAGGACGCCTCTGATTTCTCTAAAAATACAAATATGCTTTTATTTACTGTTCAATTATGAAGAAAAAAGCTCTCTTAACTTTTTATCGTACGACGTACCGTTTTTTGTTAAAAAAAATATTTTAGTGCATGTCCATTTATTACAGAAAAAAATATTAAAGAACAAGGTTTTATTCAAGGGCAAAAACAAATATTTTACCAAACCAACAATTTTATCAACCAAAAATTACAAAAACTGTGTAAAGTGACCACCTCTAGCTCGGATGCAAAAATCCAATCTTCTCCTCATTGACTGACGAACTCTCTGAAAAACACCAGGATCGGTTTTAATTGAGTTGCACCCAGCAATGATTCGGCTTCTTAAGTTTTCTACGTTTTCCAATGGAGTAGCGTACACCAAGGACTTCAAATGGCCCCACATGAAAAAATCCAGGGGATTTAAGTCCGGGGATCGTGCAGGCCATGAGTGAGGTCCACCTCGGCCTAACCAGCGATTTCCGTATGCTTGTGTTAAGAAATCACGAGCTACTAGACTAAAGTGGGCTGGTGCGCCATCGTGCATATACCTCATTGCATCTCTAATTGCTAATGGTACGTCCTCCAGAAATCCAGGGAGCGTGTTTTCCAAAAAGTTGCGATACACCTCTCCGGTAAGTCTCCTTGGTAAAAATACCGGTCCAATTATGCAGTCACCCACAATCCCAAGCCAAACGTTCAAAGAAAACTGATGTTGAAAACGATCTTCAACAATTTCATGTGGATTTTCGTCACACCATACATGGTTATTATGGAAATTCCGTATTGCATTTCTTGAAAAATTCGCTTCATCGGTGAACAGAATCAACATCAGGAGTTGAGGGATTTGAACTATTTTGTGCAAAAGCCATTGACAGAATGCAATGCGAGGAGGAAAATCAGCAGGAAGAAGTGCTTGAACGCGTTGTATGTGGAATGGATACAACAAATTTTCCTTCAGAATGTGCCAAATAGTCCCATTACTTACATCCAAAGCGTCAGCAATTTTTCGAATAAAAGTACCTCGATCTTCTTCAATCATGTCTAGCACATCCTCTTCCAGCTCTACCGTTCTTGCTGTCCTTGGCCTTCCTGCTCCTCCATTTCGTCTTAATGTGCCTGTTTCATAAAGACGCCGATGAATACTTTCGAAAGTTTTTCTATCAGGAACAATACGGCCAGGAAATCTTTCAGTATACAACCGCCTAGCTTCTAATGCATTGCCATCAGCACGCCCATAAATGTAGTGCATGTCGGTCATCTCGTCATTCGTATAGCGATTCATGATAAGGAACTTCAACAAATTCGACACATACAAAATTATTAATCACGAGACTCATTCAATATGTCATTCAATATGTCAGTGAATAAAACAGGACTGTGGTTTGGTAAAATATTTGTTTTTGCCCTTGAATAAAACCTTGTTTTTTTATTTTTTTTTCTGTAATAAATGAACATGCACTAAAATGCTTTTTTTTACTAAAAAACGGTAAGTCGTACGATAAAAAGTTAAGAGAGCTTTTTTCTTCATAATTGAACAATAAATAAAAGCATATTTGTATTTTTAGATAAATCAGAGGCGTCCTATTTTTTCTTGAAAAATAGCCTGTGACGTGCCAATACGCGCGCCACAGGTACAACTGAAACATCGTGTTGTATTGAAAAGTATGTATCTCCCACAGCTATTAACACGCCTAAAATTTCATTATGATATCTCAAGCCGCTTTGGAAAAATCAAGTTTTTACTGTTTTTTAAAATTAAACTTCAACACTCTGTATATCGGTAACGAAGCGTATGCGGACCTATGTTTATAGGAACTTTTTGTATAAAATGACCTGGGCAATCACCCCCTTTAATATTGCCGCATCCTTTTTAAACACACTGTATATCAATTTCAACCCTCGTATAATTACTAGCGCGATTACATGTGAATGCCAGTGTACAAGTGTATTGAATCTAAATTCATTGACACTAGCTCCAAAGAATATAAAAATGTAAGAAGGTGAAATGAATTAGTAGGTATTCATTGAAAAAGGAAACTACAAGTACATATATTTGTAAAGATAGCAAACAAAAAAGTAGTGACGATAGAATATAAAAAGGAAAATCTACGGTTAAAGCAAAACACACAAATTAATTAAATTTACTGGAACAGTGTAATTTGTGAAAAAGAGCAACTCTGAATAGACATAAATAATGAACGTGTCGAGAAATGGACAGTTTCATAATTACTACATTCAGGTAAAATATGATAATGAATACAGACGTTTATGGAAATTTGATTTAAGTAATCCTGTTACAGACAGGAATAGTCTCGCCTTCTAGTCTGCCATTTAGCAGAGAACCATGTCATCCGTCGGTTCGTATATGCATATGTAATACTACCAGTCAAAGTACATGGGAAACAGAATAAGCTAACTAAATTAATTAAATTATTTTTTTTGTGTTATAAATATAAAATACGTAACTCAAACTTAACCTTTACTAAATTTGATAGATATTTTGCTTCCTTTTGAATGTTATTGATACTTATTTTACTCGTATCTTGGATATCGATGAATTTCTTACAAAACTTTTAGCATACGAAGAGGGACTGATAATAAGGCCCGGTTTCATAATGGAATTAATGGGAGGATTAACTTTAATTCCTAATTAAAATAAAAATATCAGTTTCATAATCCGTAATTATCTTTTAATTCTCCGTTAGTACTAATGACACCAAAATGAATAGTTAAGATTTAATGGCATGTTTAAGTTAACCTCTATTTTGTTCGCTTTTTTAATTGACATTTTTCGAGTCTATACCACTATACCTAACTGCCTGTTTAAAGTTTATTTTGACACATTTTTTAATATGCATCATCCAAGCTCTTCAAGTTCAAGTTCGAGTTCATCTGAGGATGAATATATTGTATTTAGAAGGAGGAAAGTTTATAAAGAATGAAAATATTGTTTGGGTAGTTTTAATGAAAAATAATTTTTTTATCGTTTCCGATTAACGAAGGAAACCGTTCAAGCCTTGTTACAGAAAATTGAACCACTAATTAAAAGGAATACAAATAGGTATTATCTAACTATATATACATTTTTTTTAGAAGTAACTTTAAAAGTTTACTTTATAACAAACTGAAATTCAGGGTCCATTTTTATCCCCTTCATTTATTTAGTGTAAAGCACTATAATAAATATTACACATATATGATTGTTTCGGCCTTTACTTGATGAAATTCCATTATAACTATTAATTTAAAAAGGTATATAACCCCTTACCACAATTATTAGTCGTATCCTAAATACGTCTTTCGACAACTAAGTTGTCATGATCAGTAGGTAAAAACTACTAATTAAAAGTCACACATGGGGCACAGTAAAGTAACATAAACGCTTCCGCACAACTACTATACACTGCAACCCTATAAAGACTAAATTTACCATGCCATTCTCAAACTACGGGACAAAACACTTGCCTCTTAGAAAAGGTTTTAAACATGTGTTGCATTATCGAACAAAGGAACGGCAGAAATTCTTCTCTAAACAAGGCGCCTACTAAAAACGATTTTTAAAGCTACGGTGACCTGCTATTAAACTAAATGAAACACCTTATAATATCACAAAACACTAGTATATTTAACTATATGAATATATTTCGTGTGCATTGTACACATTAGTAGTTATTATTTAAACGTATTATTCGAGTACACAGGTAGTGACAATATCTATATTGGGTAGGGGTGTAAAAATTTTCCATTCCAAATGGTTAAAAAGTCGTATATAGTGTATTGTAAAAGCCGTACTCTCATAGCAATTCTGAGAAAGACAAAATTAAGAAGGGGCGTTACAGGAACAAACAAGACATCCGGCTGTGTTGTGTTATATTAAATGAGAATCAATTCACGTGAAAAGGGTCTATGAATAATTAGATATTGTAGGTGTATAATTTAAAAGTTAATTATAAATAGGTGACATTGTCCTAGTTAAGGAGTTAAGCAATTTAATATAATGTATAGAATTCACGGTAGGCTCTGGGTGTGTTAATTATAAATAGGTGACAATGTCCTAGTTAAGGAGTTAAGCAATTTAATATAATGTATAGAATTCACGGTAGGCTCTGGGTGTGTTAAGGAGGTAATTTTTGCATATTAAATGAGAATCAATTCACGTGAAAAGGGTCTATGAATAATTGGATATTGTAGGTATATAATTTAAAAGTTAATTATAAATAGGTGACATGTCCTAGTTAAGGAGTTAAGCAATTTAATATAATGTATAGAATTCACGGTAGGCTCTAGGTGTGTTAAGGAGGTAATTTTTGCATATTAAATGAGAAGCAATTCACGTGAAAAGGGTCTATGAATAATTGGATATTGTAGGTATATAATTTAAAAGTTAATTATAAATAGGTGACATGTCCTAGTTAAGGAGTTAAGCAATTTAATATAATGTATAGAATTCACGGTAGGCTCTAGGTGTGTTAAGGAGGTAATTTTTGCATATTAAATGAGAAGCAATTCACGTGAAAAGGGTCTATGAATAATTGGATATTGTAGGAATATAATTTAAAAGTTAATTATAAATAGGTGACATGTCCTAGTTAAGGAGTTAAGCAATTTAATATAATGTATAGAATTCACGGTAGGCTCTGGGTGAAACATGATAAATAATTCAATAAACAAAAACCCGGTACATCTATTCCACAAAACCCGAAACATTTTACATTTCGTGAAACAACCACACCGAGTGCTTCATTCAACAACCATTGTTAAGGAGGTAATTTTTTTTTTTTTTTTGCATTATTTCACGTGTATGGATTCCCACATATCTATATTTCTGCTGTTACCTCCCCCACCCACTTATAAAAATGTGAATAGACAGCTGAACGGTATTGGAGATTTATCGCTATTCAAGGAGGTATGTTTATTTTTCGCGATAAATATACTTTTGTAAGCATCAAGTTCATGGGGTTTATTAATTCCTTAATCAATTTCAAACCTGTAATCGGTACATTGTGCAGTGTGCTCAAAGCGTGATTTGCGACATTTGATTTATCCGGTCTATTGTATTTGATATGTGCTATGTGTTCTTTAAAACGTGTTATTATAGGTAACGCCCCTTCTTAATTTTGTCTTTCTCAGAATTCCTATGAGAGTACGGCTTTTACAATACACTATATACGACTTTTTAACCATTTGGAATGGAAAATTTTTACACCCCTACCCAATATAGATATTGTCACTACCTGTGTACTCGAATAATACGTTTAAATAATAACTACTAATGTGTACAATGCACACGAAATATATTCATATAGTTAAATATACTAGTGTTTTGTGATATTATAAGGTGTTTCATTTAGTTTAATAGCAGGTCACCGTAGCTTTAAAAATCGTTTTTAGTAGGCGCCTTGTTTAGAGAAGAATTTCTGCCGTTCCTTTGTTCGATAATGCAACACATGTTTAAAACCTTTTCTAAGAGGCAAGTGTTTTGTCCCGTAGTTTGAGAATGGCATGGTAAATTTAGTCTTTATAGGGTTGCAGTGTATAGTAGTTGTGCGGAAGCGTTTATGTTACTTTACTGTGCCCCATGTGTGACTTTCAATTAGTAGTTTTTACCTACTGATGATGACAACTTAGTTGTCGAAATACGTATTTAGGATACGACTAATAATTGTGGTAAGGGGTTATATACCTTTTTAAATTATTATTTAACCACAGTCTCCATTGAAAGAATTTTTATAACTATTAAGATAAAATAAAACCAAATTTTATGAATTTCACTTTAAAAAGTGAAATTCATAAAATTTGGTTTTATTTTATCTTAATATTACACATATCTAACTTTTCTTAATTTCCTAATATGATTTTTCGTGAAATAATTTCCATTAAATTTGCATAGCAAGCATTTATATTTAAATCTAACGTCAATAATTCATCTTTCTTGTTAAAATTGCACGAACGAACTTGTTTTGCAGGACTTATTAAGTTTTATTTATTCTTTATTTACAGGGAAAATAATTTACTTTTCAAATATGTGTCAGTTAGGTTAATTTTCAAAACAGCTGAAAGAAATATAAACAAGAAAATAACAAGCAGGTAACTTAAATCATGTTAAAAAGTTAGGGGCAATGAATTCAGGGCTGTCAACATAACTTTAATTTCTTTAACTGCTGAATTAGCTAACAAACTTGTCCTCACCTATTATGAAACTCAAATATTTTAATGGGCTGTTTGTGACAGGATTAACTTTAATTCTCAATTAGATAATTCTCCGTTAAGGGTATCATTATGAAACCGGGCCTAAGATCCTCGAAAAATGCCATTGGGTGAGTAGTGGTGCTAGAAACAAGTTTTTAACCTGCAAACGGTAATATCGGGTACTTCGTCTTAGCATGCAATGTTTCATTTTCCTGTGTACCGTCGTTGAGTAACGGTGTCACTTATCGTTAGTTCGATTTCTGAGATGCGTGCCAAGCAACGATCCGTGATAGAATTTTTAACGCTGGAAGTTTGCGCGTTGGAATGTCTATGGAAGCGATTGTATGGACGTAAAAATGTGTAAAGTGATTTTTTTTACGTTGTTACATTCGTAATTTTTTATTTTTATTTTACATTTTCATCGTTATTCCTCTGTATATTATTTTTCATTTGCGAGTTTAAATTTATTGAACGCGTACTGCTCGCCCTCTGGGCTAATATTTTGTAACCGTACCGTTTCCGATTGCATTTCAGGGTGTAGGTCATTCGTACAAAGGCGGTGATCGAATCCAGTTGGCAGTTGTAGTGTGTGTCTCTTTTCGTTTAAGAGGAAGTTTTATTTTCACGAAATCTACAATATTTTGAGTTTTAATCGCCTTTGCGGATCCTATCGCGGAGCGTGAAATATTTAATAGATTTAATGTATACCGACTTCAAAGTGTGAGAAGCTCGAAAGGGGAAAACTCCTTTACTGGCAAGCACAGTACCTTCTGGCGGTATTTCTTATACGGACACGACGGGCTTAAATAATTAATTAAATTTACTCTTGCGAAGAAGACAAAAATCTTAGACACCATGCACCTTAGTCTACAACTACCGACGAAATTGTTTCTCCAGTGTCAACTAATGGAGAAGTAGACGGAAAAAATTACAATCTTTTGAGGGCTGTGGATACCGATCTGTGGGTAATTTCCTGTGACGTAGCGAAAAAACAGATGTATAAATTTTCTTAAATGTTATAGTATATGAAACCTCTAGAACTAATTTAACGTGTTGAAGTTTAATTACTTTAACAAAAGATAGGTAAATTGAATCTATCTTTTGTTAATAATAAAATTCCTATTTAATCTAAAATTTAATTAACGAATTTAATATTCAATCATATTTGGACGAATTGTGTAACATTTTGTAAGATATGTGAAATCTAATTTCGATTGATTTTAATTCATATTTCAGTTTTGGTGATTTATGACATAATAATATTCTTTTTACTGTATTTGAATTTATTTTGAATTTCTATTCATTTTGGTACATAATATTTTAAAATAAAATTTCTTATTGCGTTGGTTTTTGATATATTAAAAACTTTACTTTTTTTTGTCCAGCTTCATCTTTGTGTGAACATATGAGGAGCTTTTTTTCAAAACGCAACATGTTCATCTAAACAACTTTGGAGAAATCCGTCAAAAACAATTGCCGCTGTTGTACATATCGGAAACAATATTTTTCTTTTATAATGTTATTTATAATGATCTAAAATGTAATATAGAAAAGGATTATATAATACGTGTGATGTACTTAATTGGATAGCATAAAACAAGTTTTGGACTCGTTGCATTTTGTTAAGAAAATGGGACATGTTTCGATTTGAAAAGAAATTTCATTTAAATCATTGTATACATAAGGGCTTTATTTCTAAAGACGCATTCAAAAATACTGTAAAATAATTATCAAATTATTTCTTCTGAAAATTTAAATTTTTTCCTCGCTTTAATAACGAATCAAATTTATTTGAGGGATCAATTATTCGGAAATTCATTTCCATTTTTATTTTAACAGTCTTTCCTCTTCCTTCTGAATTTTCCTTTACTATAAAAACTTTCTTTTGCTCTCTTATATCCACAACTTTTCTTGTCTCTTGTCTCCAAGAGAGATTTCAGATCATAAACGTACCAATCCTTGCCCATAACATAAACGTTGCCATATTGTTTGTATAAATTTTGATATTCTTCCGGTACAAGTATTCTAGAGTGACGCCGTAATTCTCGTTCTACACGGCTAAAAACACGATCAGCCGGCAAGTAAGAATGGCCGCGTACTGGGAAAATTAGACATATTTCGGTAATATTTGGTGTAGATTCCTTATACAGCCAATACATTAGTAAATGTACAATATGGGAGTTCTTATTTTGTCCCCCACACCCATCCGAAAAAAGCCGTATTTTTGTCACATTTTCTAAGTTTTGATTTCGAAGAAAATGTAGAAGAGCGGATCCCACCTCATTTGAACCTCTTCCACTTATATCTTCAGTCCACGTATAAAATGATGGATTAGTCGATTTTAAATTAACCACGCAAAATGCATAAAATGATATTTGCAAAGAATAATACGCTTCCTGTATTGGTGTTCAGGCAGATTTTGTACTTGTTGGAGATTGAAACAGTAGCTTACTGTTCCCTCTACTTCTTCCTTCATTATTACGTGAAACTGTTTAGCTGTCAATTTATGTATCTTTAAGTCACGTTTATGATTCTGTTTTTCCACATTGAAAGCAATTTTAATTTGATTTTTTAGTCTTTCACAGTAGCTGCAAATGTCACTAGCAGGGGAACCAAATCCCAGATTGAAATCATTAGAAAATAGTTTGTGAAAGTAAGTGTGATTAACCTGTTTCTCGGCATCAGCGCTGTTATTATACATTTTGGACATCTTCGAAATATTTAATTCCGCAGGTAGATAAAGTCTTTGTGATTTTGATCTATTATAGTGAGATTTGCATGCTTTGAATTTTCCAATAAATTCTTTTACGTTTCTTTTCTTTGCAGCTATTCTTTCCAGCTATATCTTTCCACCTATTACCACCTCTATTTTCTTTTTGCTCTTCTCCGCTTCTAATATTTCTAGCTACTAACAAAACTCTTCTACGATTTACTTCAAATAACGTTTAGAAAAATGCTCGACATACTAAAAATTTTTGTTTCTCAGTATGAACCTGCATTATAACGAACATAGTTTTTTGCAAACAGTTTATAATATAAGTAGAATAACTTACTGTGTAACTTATTTGCAAATTATGAGATCTTTTCACAGGAACATTTCGCTCACGATGCCGTTTTGGCAACTGGATTTCAATTAAATTCACCAGCCTAAAATTCTGCTTGATTCTGTCGTTATCAATATAAAACTTTTTTTTTACTTCTAGCAAAATTGACATAGGTATTTGATGACAATTCAATTTTTTATTGATGGTATGATTGCAAGGGCGTCTCCATTTATCTAGATCTAGATCCTTTGAGGCATATCTACGAAACATTATGAAACACAGTTTGAAACAAAATCTAACCCAAAACTTACTTAGCGTTCCTTTTTGCAATTCGCTCCTTTGCCCGGGTCCTCTTTCGTTTTCTGCTTCCACGACTGTTCTCAGCCACACTAACTCCTTCATCACTATTCTCGGCATTCATATTTTAAATTGTTTATAACAATTTCACACACAAAACAGAAAACAACTAGCGAGATCACAATTTGTCGTACACAATGAGTCACACACTTTACACAGAGGGACTTGTTGCAGTTTGCAAAAAAAAAAGATTGTGGACTTGTAACATTTTGTTCGAAACACATCAAGTTCGGTACACATTTTAAATGGGACTTATTGCAGGTTGACGAAACTGCAAGTTGGCATTGTATTTCTCACATCTTAATGAAGGTAAAGCCATCTATAACTCAATTTATGAAAAAAGTGGACTTGTTGCGCTATGAAAAAATACTCCTCATATGCTCTCGGTTTTGCGAGACACGTATAAAAAAACCTTTATGCTCTGTTGCAGAGACACTGACGATAAAGTCTATAGAATCTTAGAAATATTTTACGTAAAATAATAAGTTATTGAATACCATTTTCATTTAACGTTTTTTATTTTGTTAATATACGAGTTAACTGTTTTCTAGCCTTTTCTTTACCTTTTGTTTCCGTTAGCAAGTTTGTACTTTGAACGTGGTCGTTCACTTTTCTTTCCGGATTGCAGGTATCCTGTGGAACATTTCGCCGTTTTGGATTACGATTTTGTAATTAGTAGTCTGTATGCGCATGCGCCTACCGATATATAATAAATAGAAGCTCCAATAAAATTTGTGTGATACGACTACCGATTTCAATCTGTTTTCGGCCATTTTCATAACGCCATCGCTGCGCTTGCATGCTGTAGGTAGCAACGCTTCCGAAAATTTTTAAGAAATGCCACTCACCGTTTTTTCTACACAAAAGAGGCCATCACGGCACATTTTCACTCCAAATTCAGAATGCCGTAAATGTTTCAATGATTGATTTGAATGATTGAAAGAGTGCAAAGTATTTAATGGTGAATATTTCAAAAAAACAATAAAGTCGTTTATTTGACTATTAAACGTTTTCTTCATAGCTGTTAGCCCTAAAACTGTATAGGTAACAAAACCACAGTGGGAATTAGGAAAAACTCACCGGCCAGTTCAGAAATTAATTGCGGAAGCGTCGTGGGCTATCACAACGCATAGATAGTAAATAGGGCACCACTACGTTAGGTCTGGCAAGTTCACAGGTCAACGTAGAATCACCCTTGAGCCATAAGGGCTTAAGAATACTATAAAGGTGTTCGTATACCTGGTTAACCGTGTCACTAAAACTAACACTTTTGCTCATAAGGACTTACAGAAATAAAACACCAACAACGGTATATAACAATAACAACAATATTTATTAGGGAAATAAAGTATGACAAAATATGAATTGCAATAAACAAACTTAATAGAAAGTTTAACACCCTGTATATCCAGGTAAGAGATTAAAATCAACAAAATAGTTTTACATAATTGGAGTATTATAAGTCAATATAAACTTCGTGTTTTATGATATAAATTATTGCATAAGTAGTTCATCAAAGCTTTAATGTACCTTACATAGATTACGCTACAGTCAGTATATGCAAAGAATTTTTAGATGGTACACACAGTTAGAAATTAATAAAGTGGAAATAATAATGTGAAAATCATAATATGCAATGTATTCACAAAATTGGATACTCCAATCAGATATTAAAATAACTTAAAGGCTCAACCCGTATATGTAAAATTATATGTTTAATTAATAAAAAAAATAACTAGAACATTTCCCTATATGGTGAAATTGACTACTAAAATGGTAATTAATTTATTTAAACAATATTAGATATGTATATAAAAAACATCAGAATTCGTTACTGATAAAAAAAAAATATTGAATTAATTTACGCAAATTTCTTACTTTACACCAATCGGATATATGAGATTGATATTATATATAACGAAAAAAAAAGAAGAATATTACGACAATTTAAATTAGAAAAGTCATTACGCTGGTTTTATATATGATGAACTGTAAATTTATAGGGATGCAAGAAATAAAATATAATAACCCAAAATGGCGGGTCGAACACCACGTTTTAGGACACCAAGCGGTCCTCCAAAATAACTATTATATCAATTTTTCTGGAACTCTGTCACAAAAAAATATTATTCTACACACACTACCTTGCGTGATAGATGACCTTTGAATCCAATTATGAGGTTTTCCTGGGTCCAAGTAATTAGATGATTAAGGATGCATTTTTCTGAAGGGATGCTGACAATGACCGATTTCCCTCGCAGAAAATAAATCAGCCCCTTTTTCTTATCCGATACAACAATAGCTTTTCCTTAGCCTGTACAATTCAATAGCCACGATTTCTAACAAATAATTGCACCGCAGCTTTTCATTAGTCTATACTAACAGCCCTGAAGCACCACGTGGTCATGAAAGCTTCCAAATCCGAGGAACAAACCCCGATTAAAGACACTAAACCAGTGAATTTAATTAAACAAAATCAAGTTTGAACAATTCCTGCATATGCAGAATAGGGACACTATTTAATTTCAAAAATGACTTCTAGTTTTCAAACTACTGCCTACCTCAGAGCTTGAACAGTAAAGAGGATCTTCCTAACGATTGTACGACTATTTATCCGGAAAGAAAACTACGTCATAGTAACAAAAACTAGCCTGGACGGAATATTGGAAATAAAAGAAGATAATTACTCAAATACCCTGACAAGGTTAAAAAGTAATTAAAGAAGCCAACATAAAAAATTCAGTAATTAATTTGCAGCAGAAAAGGATAAATAACCAATTTAAAACTATACCAACCGTCAAGCGATCTATAATCGGAAGTTAAATTAAGTTGCGCGAAGATGTCGCTTTGAGCAAATGAAAATGAAGAAACCAAAAATTAATTTTAAAAATGGTTATTCAATAAATTAAACCATCCTAATAGATTTACAAAATTCTAAAAAAAAATACCATAATGTCTTGTATAGTTAGAATTGTATAAGAAGAAACATTATCGAAATATCAATTCCAATATACGAATCATGACTTCGCATAAAATTTCCAAAATGTCAAACTGCGCAGAAATATATAAAAATAATCCGGGTAAAAATATGGACATAGTGAAATCCAAAATATTTGAACATACAAAATTATATGAAGATATTAAAGTTTGAAATGGCCTATGATGATCGATAATTAGTAATGAATTTAATTAACTCATTAAAAATGCCCAAATGGTATAAGGATCATTTTTAGAGCGTACATAGCTTTTCCCGAAATTTCCCGACTGTCCGTCATACAAAACACACCAGAAATTTTCACAAATATTTTATTATAGTAACAATTGTACCATTAATGCTGTGACTTTTTCCAGACTAATAGTAAATTAATTACAGAACGGAATATATTGCAGTCGGCTAAGTTAATTTAAGTGTGGGTGTGTTATACAATTACACGGGCAAAAGTTTAATAATGGAGAAATATTCAAATATACTTGATCGTTTAATAAATTACTACATTTTTATATCCACGTATACACTGAGTGTATACGTGGACGCTGTGTAAAGTTGTTGCGTGATCAGTTGTGCTAGCTTAACTGTGCCCCATGTGCGACACCTTGATTAGTGGTTTTACCTACTGATGACGACAATTTAGTTGTCGAAATACGTATTTAGGATACGATTAATAGTTGTGGTAAGGGGTTATATACCTTTTTAAATTATAATTTATAACAAGCCTACAAAATGGTCACCATTCTGTAGAATGCATAATGCAATACGACGTTTCATGTTGCCAAAAATATTCTGCAATACATTTGGTGTTATTTCATTACATTTAATTATAATTGTATTCATCAAGTCATTTAAGTTTTTCATTCTTGTCATATACTTCATTTTATAGCAATCCAAAAATAGAAAAATCTAACGGAGATCTGGCGACCGCGCTGGCGAACACCTCTGCTTATAACTTAATGATGGATGTAAACTTCTAAAAGCGCTAAATTTTCACGAGTTGTATGTGCAGTATCCCCATCTTGCTGGAAGTAACCCCCATTGAATGTGTCTCGTTCCACTTGAGTTAAGAATGGTGCTAATAACTGTTCTCGGTATCTATTAATGTTGTGAAAAAATATTGGTCATTCTATGACGAGATACAGCTAACCATACTTCATCTTTAACAGGATGTAAAGGAACTTCGATGTGATTGTTTGGATTGTTTATAGACCATGTCCTGAAATTTTACAAACCCACTTAAATGAAACCATGCTTCATCAGTAAAAAAACTTAAATCAAGAATTTCGCCATTATTTAATTTTTTTTTAAAGAAGTTGCTATAATTAAGAATACTAGCATGATCTCTAGGTAAGATCTGTTGAACAATCGATACTTTGTATGGATACATATTGCTATGAACTGTGGTTTTTATATTTGCTGTACCACCGTTCACGACAAATCTATCCAAGTAGGATATTCAGTCGGTTTATTTTCAAAAAATGGGACTGCTTTCCTCTTAGGGTTCCAATTGGAAACGTGGTTGACTCTTCTACAAATTGTTTTAGGCGCCAGTAAAAGAGTATTGACAAATGTAATAATTATAATATCTTTAAGTTACTTATAAAACTCGTAATGGAAGGATGATTAAATTAAAGATCACAATATAAATTTCAAATGAAAATTTAATACAAAAATTAAAAATAGAAAAAAAAATTAATCTTTATAAAGTATAAAGATTGTGTAATGTAATATATTACACCCAGAGGTAAAAATTTCATTGATATTGACAGCTAAATGAAATAGAAATCCCTCTATTACATCCGAACAAACTTTTATTAAAATAATAATAAAGATTATTTTTAATTTTTCCCCAGAGAAACACACTGTATAAATATGACAACGCGATGAACATCTACTACATGCGCGCACATGTAACAAAAAAAAAAATCCCTTGAAAACCAAACGAAATCAAATTTTACAATTATATTTTTTTTTACGTAGAAATGTTAAAAATCCTCTTTGTTATTTATTTCCAATTAATTAAGACTAAATCTCTTAAATAACAATGTTCATACAAATGAAATACAATATACTATTCAAATCTTTTGAATAAATAAGATATCTTTTAAAAAATATATATATTTTTACTTACATAAAAACAATCTGAGACACATTTAACGAGAAAGCGTAATAAATCAAAAATTACGAGACTAACAAACTCGTAGAAAGTTCGAGAAATTGAAATACAAACACATCAACTATTAAACTAAAAAACAACCCGAATTAACAATAGATAATTATCTATCTTAAATAAAAATGTACGTTCTCGTCAACAGTTAACTAGTGTCTGAAGGTCAAATCATCAAACGCGTAGGCTTCTCATAAAAATACAGTTTTTCTTACACATAAATACATAAGGATATACACAGATATCCAAAATAATATTACATTCATTTTTAAATAAATTTTTAGTATTTATTGGGGAAAAATCCATAGCAATATGTAAACGACGCTTCAAAATTTTATGAACGGTACTAGAAGATACGTTCGTTTGAACTGATAAGCGACGAACTGATGCATTTGTGTTTTCTCCAACAAAGTTATCTACGTGTTCAACAATATTTTGCTGTGTACGTGGTCTACCAGAACTTTTGCTTTTTAACACAGATTCTGTAGCGCGAAACTTCTCCACGACTAGACGAATGTGATGATATAAAGCAGTATTATCAGCAACTCTATTAGGAAACTGCAAGTGAAACTGTCGCTTACATTCCGCGTAGGAATATTGCCATTCTCCGTTGAGAAATTGTGCACTTCGGAAATATGCTTCAACAAGTAAAATATTTTCTTGCAATGTGTAGATTATTTAGTAGTATTGTTTATTAAGTAAAACAAAATATTTGTATGAAAAAATTGTATTGCGAGGCACAAAGTGACAAATGTCAAAATGACGTTAATTAAATAATTAGTTATAAATAAAAGGCAAGTGGCTTAGAATAATTGGCAAGTACTAGTTACTCAGTGCCTACTGAGATTAAGTACTTTTTGAAACATGTTGTATAACATTCCTACCCTTAAATTAGTTTAGTTGACTAGAATATATTCCGTTCTATAATTAAATTCACCTGTTAGTCTGAAAAAGTCACAGTGTTGGTGAAATAATTGTTACTAAAATAAAAATATTTGTGAAAATTATATAATGGTGTTTCATATTTAATAACAATATTTTCTCTAGTAGGTAACACTAAGTGTGCAGAATTGATACGAAATATTTCCAGATTGGTATAAGATTATGTAATGTAACGCTAGTCTACGTTTTTGGGGGTACAAAATATCCGAGAGTCGAAGGTGTTAACAAGCTATCTCGTTAGAACTCGACAATGGTCTTCACAGGTTCAACAATTCTCATTCCCAATATACATCACAGCAAGGACTGAAAAAGGTGTACTTTTTTTGATTTTATTACGAATAAGTCTGAAATTTTCTTTATATATTTAACAAAAGTGTAGGTAAAAGTTGCCGTTAAAAGTAATTTATCTTTGTATTAGTTTATTATTATTTATTGTTCCATGATTCCGTTGTGATAACAGGCATTTTAAAATGAATAAAGACAAAACATAATTTATGCAGTTTAAGAATGAACAGCCTAGGGTTATAGATTATATATGTATACTCGTATATGATGCAGCGATAAGTCACATTTCTGCAAGGATCCTAGGTGTCGGTATACAAGTTAATTTTAGATAGGAAAATCACAAAACTGAATAGCATATTGTACGAACTAAGTTATGCTATCAATAATTTGCAATAACTCTGTGATTCAAGGACAATAAAATAATTTTATTGCGCTTATGAAATCTAGTCTCTGTTATTGTATAATTTTATGGAACTGCTTACCGTCAATGTGTTTATTATTTATCGTGCAGAAGATAATTTTACTATGCATCTGATGTATTTAGGCAACTACGCAATTTATATATAGCACGATCACATATTTATTGAATTCTAATATTTAATAAGAAGAAAGGAAGAAAATTTATTAAAAAAGATAACGTAAATAGTCACGATTATAACGGGTATTCAGAAAAATTTGTAGTAGTGTTTATTTAAGTCTATGATTTGCATTAAATGTCAACTGTTATCTGTCGATAATTGTCAGAACACAAAATTTTATCGCATATCTTTGCTCCAGTTCCACAATTGGAATACATTCTGGAGAAGTAGTCACGGGTGTAATGGGTTATCGTTCGCCCAGATATTATTTATTTGGAAACACCGTAAATCTCACTAGTAGAACTGAAACCACAGGGGAACCAGGAAAGATTAATGTTTCAGAAGATGCACACCAGTAAGTACTTAATTTCTTTAACTATTTTTAAGAATAAATAGAATAATTAGAATATTGTTTCAAACCACATGCTTATGTAATTTCAATAATTGTAATTGTAATAATACTGTTCCTAGCTATAAAACTTTCCGTGATACGCTAATGCATTGTGTAAATCTTTTCCGTCAAACAGGCAGTATTTTAAGGAAAGAAGGAAGCGGTCCTCCTCTCAAGAGAAGTCGCGGCGTAATTGAAAATGTCAGACAAATTATTAACGAATCTCCTCAAACATCTATTCGCAGAGTTTCGCAACAAGTAGGGCTTTCGTATGGAACATGTCAAAAAATTTTAAAAAAGGACTTGCACATGTATCCATATAAATTAACTTCTGTACAAAATCTATTACCTACGGATTATGAAAAATGAACACAATTTTGTCAATGGTTTATTCAAACAATGACAGACAATATTTTAAATGATACTTTTTTCACCGATGAAGCTTGGTTTTATTTGAAAGTAATTAATTGACTTGGCAGATACATGTTGAAACTCCATTATAAATTATAATAAAACACGTTTATACGTTTGTTTCAAATACGTTTTAATAACACTACAATTGTTTCGCCAAACATTGGCTTCATCAGGTGCTGATAGTCTGCAGACTATCAGCAACTGATGAAGCCAATGTTTGGCGAAACAATTGTAGTGTTATTAAAACGTATTTGAAACAAACGGGTAAACGTGTTTTATTATAATTTATTTGAAAGGTTATGTTAATTCGCAAAATATGCGTATGTGGTCCAGTGAAAATCCTCATTTCCACAGAGAAGTTCCTCTACATCCAGAAAAAATAGCGTATGGGTAGGTATGAGTCGTCACCGATTAATAGGACCAATATTCTTTGAGGACACGATAACATCGGAGAAATATCGTAACGAAATTCTCAGTGTTTTTACTAATCAATTGACTAATGATGAACTCCAGGTCGGATATTTTCAACAGGATGGGGCTACATCTCACGTTACACTTGAAAATATTCAGTTTTTGCAACAATTTTATGGCGATAGGATAATAAGTAGAAATTCAGCGATTCCATATCCATCACGATCGTGTGATTTAACAGTCATGGATTTTTTTATGTGGCCATATATAAAGAATATTATTTATGAAACACCAATTAATAATCTACAAGAGTTAAGACATAAAATCATAGAAAAATGTGAACACATCAATAACTCACCGCAAATACTGATCAATGTTTTCAATGCTCTACGAAATAGAGTGCGATTATGCTTGGTGGAGAATGGTCAACATTTTACACATTTTTTATAATATTCTATTACTTTGTATAAAAATTATAAATATATTTAATATAAAAGAAATTTCAAATTATTTTTTAACAATCATGACGTTTGAAATTATAATGACAGATCTCCTCTAATAACTTAAGTTAGGACATACTTTTTGTGTACATGGCTTACTTGAGTGAAAATTTTAAAGATCACTCGTTATATCTCTGCTCAAATGCTGAATGATTTTTTTTGTTGAACTTACTGTAAAACGTTTAGATGAAAACTTAATTTATAAGGAGGACATCAAATTAAGAAATATGTACATATATATTATACGAGGGATGTTTCCAAAGTTCTGGGAATTTACCTATTGTACGGTGTGTATATAAATGATTGAAAGGTGTTTGAATTTCCCGCTTTCAATTTTTTATGTTTAAGTTGGTGGTACTAAGTGCATGCCAGCATCTCTGAGGGAGCAAATGTCGTATATCATAGGCGTAACATTAAAAAATTAGAATAGGAACAAATATAGTAATAAATAATATTTTATTGAAAGATAATTACAATGAAATTATGTATGTTTTCTAATGCTGGTATCTTAAATTTCACTATACAATACTTTAATTTCAGACTGGCATACTCTATCAAAATTATAACAAAACTATAACAAGCTTTTCAGTATCCAAGCTATTATTAACGGATCGCAGAAGATCATTTTTAGTTGAGAATTTAGAAAAGCATTTAATTGTAAATGTTTACGATACTATACAAAGAATTACAAGAATAATAAAATAACGAGCACAAATAATATTTGAAAAGAAATTTTTTATTTTATTTTTCTATGCCCATGTCTGTAAACGTCAAAAATCGCACTGTCAACATTCCTTGTAAATGACATTTAACAATAACATGCACGTAATGAGATCTCGTAACATACACGTGCGTTTTGAGAAGAAAACTTAAACTTTTTGGTTTAATCAAATTGTAATCAAATTTTTATCTACGTAAAACTTTATTTGGTCTATTTACACAAGTTCAGTCAATTGAAAAACATAAAAACTTTTAGCATTAGCGAGATATATTTTGGATTAAAAGAGTGATGCCCCTAAATGTAGGCAGCACATTATGCAATTTCTTTAAAAATAGGACACGTTTTCTTAAGTAACATGCTATGGAAATAAATGTCATGTCATTTATATTGTCAATTTCTTTAACAAAATATTATTGTATCCGAACATTTTCTCAACTTTATCTACGAATATGTCTGATAGTAGTGAAAGTTATGAAATTATGAGCACTCCACCGGAGATTTTAGAAAAAGCTCAAGCTGCCACACATAATTTGTTACCGCTAAAATTCAAAGAAAGGTACGAAATTACCTATAAAAAATTAATGGATTGGCGACACAAGCATAACGTTAAATCCTTTCCGGAGAATGTTTTACTTGCGTATTTTGAAGAATTATCAAAAACTATGAAGCCACCTTCTCTATGGGCCATTTATTCGATGCTAAGAACTACACTAAACCTTAATAATAACATTAACATAGCAGATTATCCGAAACTAATCGCCCTACTGAAGCGGAAATCGGATGGATTTAGAAGTAAAAAATCGAAAATTCTTTCTACAGAACAAATTAATAAGTTTCTGAAAGATGCCCCAGACGATAAACATTTGTTGTCAAAGGTAAAGAATTAAAATGTTGTATAGTTATCATCACATAAAAATGAGTTTTTGTTTTTTTGTTTTCAGGTTATCCTCATTATTGGATTAAGCGGGGCTTGCCGTAAACAAGAACTTAGAAATATAAAAATGGAACACATTCAGGACACGGGAAAATCCTTGATAATTGATATTCAAGATTCTAAAACTAAAACGAGACGTTCATTTGTAGTACCAGAAACGTTTCATATCACATGTCAAAAATACATGAATTTGCGTCCTGCTGAAATGGAACTTCCTTTATTTCTTAATTACAGAAATGGAAAATGCATGAAACAGGTTGTGGGGATAAACACAATCGGTAGTACACCACGTAAAACTGCTGAACATCTTGAACTGCCGGAACTAAAGCAATATACTGACCATTGTTTTAGGAGATCATCAGCCACTATGTTAGTTGATACAGGAGGTGATATGCTATCATTAAAGCGACTTGGTGACTGGCAATCTTCTACAGTGGCCGAAGGCTATGTAAATCAATCTCTTGAAAATAAAAATGACAACGCATTACGAATATCGGAGGTGATTACCAATTATCAATCTTCGTCTTCTGATGTACTGTGCAGTACTACAATTATAAATAACCGTTCATCACCATTAAGAAATAAGGCACAATCGATTTACAATAATTGTTCAATTGTTATTAACAACTATTATAATAAAGTTTAAATAATTGCGATGTCTTTTATTTAATAGAAGAAAATGAGTGGGCGTAGAAAAAGTATAGTATGTTACACGAGTTGTAAGCCCATTACGCACTCGCCGCTGCGCGGCTTCGTGCGTAAACTTTTTCATTTCGTGCGTAATGGGTTACTTACAACTTTTGCTACGTAATATACTATTTCATTGCTTTATTGTTTTCAATAACTTCTTCCGGAAAATCTCTTATTATTTTAATAAAATACGTTCTCTTTGATATTCATGAAGAAGCGTTTCATGCTATTGGATACATACATGTGTATTGTATACGCAAGATACCTAAATTCTTCAGCTTCTATAAACATAAATTATCAAAGCTAGTTTTTTTTGTGCATTGAATATTTGGTTCATTGTGAATCTTTTCGGTATAAAAAGGTTCAAAAAAGCACAATTCCTTTGAAATAAAGATTTTCATATAATCGAATAGCCCAGGGATGGCCTTCGCGTCTGGCTGTCTGACAAGGTTTTCGTGGGTTTACTTCTCGTCCGAGAGTTAAACATCTTCCGTCGCGCTCGTAATAATAATTCATGGCCTGCCAATACACTATGTAATTGATGTTATACTTTCGAGAGGAATTCTGTCATATTTTATATTATTTACGGTTGTATAACTATGTTACGATGTGTAAAAACACATTTTATTTCAAAGGACCAGTGCTGATTAATTATTCTATTTTATGTTGTTTATAAAACCTAACCTTTGATGAAGTCTATAAATAATTCTTTCATTTATTTAGGGTTAAACACCTGTTGATATAATTATAATATAATATAGATTATTTCTCTTTTGTCCCCGTTTAAGTTCGCAGAGGGATCTTCCTGTATTGTGGCTAGAATCTGCTCTTCTAGTTGCACGGTACGCTTTTGACTTGGTCGACCAGCGTTCGTATTTCTTGGAATAAGCGAACTTATTTCATGAAGTCGTTGGTATATTCGAAATACAGTTTCACTTGGATGCCTCCGGTTCGGAAAACGCACTCGATATTTCCGTTCTGCTATACTAGCATTTCCACGACAGAAATCGTATATCATGTACATATCGGCATGTTCATTGAACGCCAAAATCATTGTAAGTAAAGGCCGGATTATACGCAGTTTGCATAAATTTGCATATTTGCATAATATATGCATTTTGTATATTATTTGCATATTTTGTAGTAATTCAACATTTTTGCATATTTTAAGTATCTGAGTTTTATTTATTTACTAAATCAAATTTATTATAGGCATTACTAAAAATGTGTCGTGGATGTAACAAACAAACAAAAATTAAACAGCCCTATTTAAATTAAAAACAGCATTTTATTAAGCCTCTTCCCTTACTTTTCCGATAAGCGTCTGCAAGAATTTATTAATGCTCTTCCGATACATCCAGGCCGAGACAAAATTCCAGGAAAAGCTAATACCTTAAAGCTTCTAAATAAATACAAAAATACATTTTACCAGAAGATTATATTCTTTGCTATTTGGAGAAATTTATTCCAATATTCGGAAGTAATTTTATTTTAAACATCATTTTACGTTGGCTTTTCGAAGTGTATACTTGTAAGTTGTGATATATAATAGCAAAAATGCCGAAAATAGCGACTGTGCCTGGATGGATTGCACCTTATTCAGAATTGCGTATGGATGGAGAAAAAGTGTTTTGCGTAGCATGCTGCAAGATTGTGAGTAAAATTTTGAGTTTATTTCCTCTTATTAATTAATTAATTAAGTTTTTAATTATTCCTTTATCTTTTACTAACATTTATTTTATAAGAAAACTACCGATGATGTGATATTTTTTTGCAGATTAGAAGTGAGCAAAAGTTCCAAGTCGACCAACATATGTAAACCCCATCTCATGCTGCAAAACTGACGAACATGAAATTGGCGAAGAAGAGTCAGCAAACATACCGCAATGTTTTCCATGAATTTCCAAAAAATCGGAACAAGAACAATTTAATGAAGATTTGTGTTAGCAGATATTCCACTACATAAATTAAACAATTTAAATGTCAAGTTATTTTTGCAAAAGTAGATCAGCAAATATAACATTTCCGACGAGAGCACGTTAAGAAAAAATTATATTCGCTGAATCTATGTAGAAACATTGAATAGCATTAAGAAGATTGTTGCAAACAATTATCTTTGTATATGCGTAGATGAAACTACCGATAGTGTGGGCCGATACATAGTTCATTTAATGATTGGTATCCTTAACGTATTGGCTCCAGAAAAATCTTATTTCATTTCATCCAAACAGTTGTAAAACGCAAATAATTTGACAATAACAAGATTTATACAGGAAGAACTGGCAACTTTCTTTTTAACGAAATCGATTCCAACAGAGAAAATTCTATTGTTTTTGACGGATGCTGCACCATACATGGTGAAGGCAGTTTTCAACTTGAAAATCTTTTACCCAAATTTAATTCACACTTGCTTGGCGCATGGACTAAATCGTGTTGCAGAAGAAGTCAGAAACCATTTTCCCTTAGTAAACACTTTAATTAGTAGTGTTTAGAAAGTATTTTTAAAGGCCTCATTACAAGTTCAGTTTTACAAACAACATTTACCCGGTGTTCCGCTTCCTCCTCAACCAGTAATCACACCATGGGAAACGTGGTTGGAGGCTGCTATTATGGATCTTGATAGGGATGCACAATCTGTGATAGACGCCCAGAAGGTGAATTCGAGTAAAGAAATACCTCAACAGTTGGCGTTTATTAAAGCCAATTACAGTTTTATTTCCACTTCTATATTGCAGTTGGAAAAACAATTTATGTCGCTAATCGAGAGCGTTGAAATAATAAACAAATTTGAAGTCATCTTTTGATATTAAAGGAGAAGAGTGACAGTCCGTGTACGAAAATTTTTTAAGTGTAATAGGAAAAAATGAGGGTTTCAAAAAGCTAAAGGACATTGCTAAAATCTTGTGTAGTGATTCTGCTGAAAATATTGAGTTGACAATAGATGGATATTTCTAATTTGAAATATGCTCCTATAACAAGCGTCGACGTAGAACGAACCTTTTCAATATATAAATACCTGTTTTCAGATAAGCGTCACAATTTTTTTTTTTACAGTATTCCATTTTATAACATTCCTCGTATTTTTTACCTGCATATTTTTCATAAGGAAGTGCATATTTAGGCTAAAACATTTGCATATTTATGCGCATATTTTCAGTTTTTTTTTGCATATAATCCGGCCTTTAATATTGAGCAACAACAAACAACTACAACTAATCACTGAAACATGAAAACTATACATATAAACACGGACAAAACGGAGATTATAGAAAAATAAGCAATTCCAATGGAGTAGATAAGTGTCAAAATTTAACAGTTGTAATGCATTTCACTGAAACAACATAAGCTACCTGCTTGTGGTTACTTATTATTTTACAACGTTGTCAGATGTTTTTTTTTTGTGTAAAAGTAAGGTAATAAACAAATATTAAAAGCAAACTTTAAAATCAAAAAGAAAACTAACCAAAAAAAAAAAAATAATTCTTCTTTATTCTAAATTATTTCTCCTTCTGTCAATAAATATCGATTAAAAATGCTTATTTAAAGATCGAAAGTCCGAACTTTAGGAACCTCGTGCTTAGGTATGAAGTATGGTACAACATATTAGTTTAAGGATTTTACATTTGAATTTAAATAAGAACAGCGCCATGTGTAGTTAGTACGCTTTATACACGCCTTGTATAGATATAAAGATATATAGATATAAGGTGTCGCAGAATAATTAGGTATTTCTAATTATCAGAAATGATAGAGGGTACTTAAATAAATAAACATTTTTTATTAATAAACTAGGGTCTGGAAATTTCTCGGTGTCAAGACTAGAAATTTTTAAAAACAATCTCATTTACAACATGAAAGAGTTAAATTAAGGAACATTTTATTAGAAATAATACAATCGACTGCCGAATTCTTCGAAATATCTGCGGACGTTGACGAATACGATCAAACGCTTGAATAATTCGAGTCACTAACTCTTCTTCTGGTCTCATAAACCAGTGCTTTAATATGACACCAAATACAAAAATCAACAGGAGTCATATCTGGTGACATGCAAGCCAAAAAATCCGCCCTCCTCTTCCGATTCATTCATTTGGAAATTGTGCATGATTTCAGCAATTTCATTCAAAGTGTGCTGGTACACCATCATGCTGGAAAACTATATTTCTTCGATTATTAAGTGGGTCATTTTCAAGCAATTCTAGTAAAGTATTTTCCAGAAAAATCCTATACACATGACCATCACCGTGAAGGCAGTAAATATGGCCCCACTACATAATAGTCAACAATCCCAGCCCAAATATTAACAGAAAACTTCCATTGATGATGTAACCTGTGAACGGCGCGAGAATTTTCTTCGCTCCAAATGTGAGTGTTGTATGTATTAAAATAGTCACCTCTTGTAAAACATGCATCGTCTGTCCACAATACACTCCTAGGAAATCTTGGTTCGTCGTTAATTTTATTCAACTACCATTCGGCAAATTGAACTCTGTTGGAATAATCAGCCATAATTAACGCTTGCACTTTTTGAATGTGAAACAGTTGCTTCTGGCATTCCTTCAATACCCTCTATACAGATGTGTAACTTGTATGCATCACATGGGCTATTTTCAAATTGTTGCAGAACGTGGTCCTCAAAGCCAACATTTCGGACAGTATGATTGGAATTCATCAGTACCTCGAATACGCTGATCCAATCTTGAAAATGTCTGTCAGGGAATGTGACGCTGAGGATGCTGCTCCGCATAAATTCGCCTTGCTTTGTTAAGATTATCGTTTGCTAATTCAATTTTTCAGAAATGATGCATTTTCAATCAAACTAATTTATCTAATAAAGACTAATTTGTGATACGTTAAATGACAATTAAACATATTTCTCTAAAAGGAATAATTTGTGACAGACGTAAAATAACAACTACTAAAATGGTTGTTATTTTTCAAAGGTTGCTGTGATTCTATTTTTACTTTGTATATCGCCGGGAAAGTCCTGGGTTGAGACACGATTTTTTTCATTTTATCTCTATACTGATAAATTTCCGGACACTAGTTTATTAATCAAAATTGTTTATTTAAGCGCCCTCTATGATTTCTGAAAATTAGGAATAGTTACACACTGTAGAAGATAAAAAGTGATGTTTTACGCACCTAAGTATGTTTCAAATTGTTTTTGTGATGTAGCATCCTCTAAATCATTTTACAAGTTCGTAAAATACTATATGATTCAAAACACTTTTTATAAGTGGTGGCTGTGGATTACGAATGTTTCAAAAAGGTAGGTCTTAACTTAATATCATTTACTTATCTGTCAAATGTGATTAATTTTAAATGTCAGAATATTGTATTAGTAAATAATAAATCTTCTGTTTAGATATAAATTATTTATTAAATATGTTGAAGGAACAATTTAAAATTAGAGTAAAAAGGAACATATATTAAAGGAACTGTTGAAAATGATAACCATTTTGATTTAAACACAATCTAACTCGACGTTTCATTTTCGAAAACCTTTATAAGGCTGAGCGTATACTGAGACACAGTCGACATAGGTGACGCAGTGCAGTTCAGTACAGATTTTTGTAGCATATTGCTATGGATTTTTCCCCGAAGAATTATATTGAACTAATAGCGTATTTATGACATTTATTTAAAATGTACTTTTATCTTATATTATATTACATGTAAATGTTTTTGAATTTATTGTAATGACCAGGACTGTATAATTATTTTGTATAGGATGTAGTCCGTCTTGCGGTCTTATTTTGTAGCTTTGTCGCACGATGTCCGATCTTTTCCGGCATATGATAGTCAGAGATATCAAGTGTGTTGAGGTGTACGTTTGGGGGTAAAAAACTTCATTTTTTACTTCTTGCATATTTGATTTAAGAACGGTTTATTTTGTTTGTTTGTTCTTTTGTATTTAAATTTCATTTACGTGTTTTAACGAGTGGTACTGATCTCGTAATTTGTATTTTTATAGTTATTTTATACTTGATATCTTTCGTACCAGTTTTTTCAGTAAAAAAGTGTTGCGATCGTAAGTACTTTTTTATGTTTGATTTATATAAATTCTATTTCGAGATAATTTGCTGATATTTGTGCTTATTTGTAATTTTGATTCATTCTTATATTAGCTTATAATATAGATAGCTAAGAAAAGTACCATATTTTTTGAATGAGGGAGTTTTTTTTGTCATGATGTTCTAGAACATTTTATTCAGGTTGGAGGGGAGATTTGTCCTTGCGTTTAGTTCGCACAAGTAAAGTAAATTACGGTTTGACGTTTAGTCTGTTTACGATTTGGATTTGTGGGGTTATAATTTAGGTTTGAAATTTGAGAGTTTTCTTAATTATCTATTAGTTTTATTATTGCTCGCGAGTCATAGGAGGTTTTTCTCTGTGTGCGTGTTATTTATCACACAGACTTTTTCCTCCCAGCTACTGTTAATCACGCTTTAGCTCTCTTTTCATTTTGAAAAGGGTTTTTCTTTTTTTTTTATTTTAAATAAAAATAATTAAGTGTAATTGAGACCTTTTATTTGACTTTTGTTATTTGTCCACATCTTTCGCTTGAGAGATATCAAGGAAAGCTCGAGAGAAGGAAGTTTCAATCAGAAGTATTTACCATTGAGCTAGTTCGGACAGTTGTCGTGAGCTGACCTAATAAGCAGCATTATTTCTAATTCCCCCGTATACTGTCGAGATAGGCGTGTCCAGGTTCGTCCGTTTATTTATCTTGTGGCTGAACTGCTCTGTACTGTCCCGAACTTTCCTGTGAGTCAGTATACGCCTAGCCTAAGCGTTTCTGGCGTAATTCGATGACGTTCTTTTTGAATTTTTGCTTTTAATCATCAATAGTATGGATAGGTTCTTTATAAACTGTATTTTTTAAATGCGGAAATAGAAAATAGTCTAATGGTGTTATATCAGGTGACCCAGGTGGATACGAAATTTCTGTTCTAGTGCTAATTAAACGGTTGTCATAAAATTCCCTTAAATAATGGAGAGTAGTTTGTGCCGTATGTACTATTGCACCATCTTGTTGGAAATACCTTTGGGTTAATTCATAATCATGGAGCTGATTGACAAATATTTCTAAAATATCATCTCTGTACCGCGCGTCTGTCACCGATTCATCGAAAAAAATATTACCAATAATTCGTCTTCTTGATACACCTATCCAAATACCTAGTTTTAAAGGGTGTAGTGGTGTTTCTCTAAAATAATGAGTATCATCAGCACTCCATATTCTCATTGTTCGTGTATTTATATAACCAAACAGACCAAATTATGCTTCATCGGTAAAGAATGTTAAATTTAAATTGGCATCGTCCATTGTATTGATAAGCCAATTGCAATATGCTACTCTGCTTTCCTAATCTGGAGGCACTAGTTCATGATATAAATTTATTTTCTAAGGATATAATCCCAAATCTATCTTATTAATCCTTTGGCAAGTGCTATATGACTTACTAACTTGCTGGGACAGTCTTCGAATAGATAAAAAAGGGTTGTTTGACATCCTTTGTTGCACATCTGCAACATCATCTTAAGTACGTATTGTATTCTGAACTTACTGCAAATGAGAATTAATGAATATTAAATCTCATTTTTACACGTAAATGTCGCCTTATGTGATGCGTTAATAACTACAATCCGACAAACTAAGTTTGTACCAGTATATAGAACACACCTCGTCGCGACTCCGACCTTTCTGGTAATTAGGATAATTAAAAATTGCTGAAAAGCCACGTCCATCAACGAAACGCACAGACGCGTTTCGCTCTTATTGGAGCTTATCAATGTACGGTATCTCGAAGACGGATATGGCTTTTCACTTCTATACTTTGTGTATATATAGTTAACATTCTGAACTTACTGCAAATGAGAATCTTCGAGATAACGTACATTGATCAGCTCCAGTAAGCGCGAAACGCGTCTGTGCGTTCCATTGATGGACGTGGCTTTTCAGCAATTTTTAATTATCCTAATTACCAGGAAGGTCGGAGTCGCGACGAAGAGTGTTCTACATACTGGTACAAACTTAGTTTGTCGGATTGTAGTTATTAACGCATCACATAAGGCGACATTTACATGTAAAAATTAGATTTAATAGTCATTAATTCTCATTTGCAGTAAGTTCAGAATGTTAACTATATATACACAAACTGGTACAAACTTAGTTTGTCGGATTGTAGTTATTAACGCATCACATAAGGCGACATTTACATGTAAAAATGAGATTTAATATTCATTAATTCTCATTTGCAGTAAGTTCAGAATGTTAACTATATATACACAAAGTATAGAAGTGCAAAGCCATATCCGTCTTCGAGATACCGTACATTGATAAGCTCCAATAAGAGCGAAACGCGCCTGTGCGTTCCGTTGATGGACGTGGCTTTTCAGCAATTTTTACGTATTGTAGGTCTGCCACTACATTTTTTTCATTGAACACTTCCAGTGTCTCTAAATTTACCTACTATATAACGAATGTTATTATAAAATATGGCTTCATCAATTATTACTTCTATATTTCAAACAAAATTCTTCTAAACATGGTTGACTTCTGTACCTCCATTCATCATTTTCAATATATCCATTGCATATGACTCAATAATGAATGTCTTTTGTTGATCAGTAAATACCACTTTTAGTTAGTTATCAATTAATTCAATATAATAAGTGACTCCCAATGTTAATACAAAATTCAAGCTAACCAGAATTCTGACATTTAAAATTAATCACATTTTACAGATAAGTAAATTAAGTTAAGACATACCTTTTTGAAATACGATGTGTCCGAGATAAATAGGATCTCGGAAACCTTAACAGGTACAGATTTGGTTAAATGGGAGAAAAGTTGCGTAATAAAAGGTCTAAGAAATTGGCGTTTAGAATTTCCTGAAATTTTTTTTAGTTTTTGAGAAATTTTGGAAAAATAGAATTTTTCGATTTTACAAACTATTTCTTTCTGGCGTTAATATTTGACCTAGAGCAAAACCAATGACACTTCCACAGCAACATTTAATGCTGTTTAAAGTGGCGTTGTTAGTTTTTCAGTCCAACGTTTCGTCTTTGCGAAACCATCATGAACTTATTTTTTTTTAATACGGCCCTGATGTGTTTATATTAGATTCTGAAAACCCATTTTATTGCGACTTCAACGACTTATCATATTTTATCATTTAGTTGCGGTTTCGCCATTTCTTCGATTTTTTTTTTGCGTTTTCCAAATGTATGATACGCCATTATCACCAAGACGAAAGCAAGCTTTGGAAAGCAAATGTGGTTCTGTTGCATTTGGATTGACAGTTGCGTTGGTTTTTTGACACATTAGTTTGGTATTTAATTTTTTGTGTAATAATTTAAATTTTTTCTATTAATTATGGTGGCATGTTTCATTTGATCCAACCAAAATTGTTCTGTTACAGAGCGTATGTATTTGCAGAAGTATCCTGAAAGAAGGCAGACAAATAAAATGACTTTTAGAAAATTAGTAGCAAACCTTAAAGCATATGTTTTTTTTAGGAAACCTGTAGTTTCCCGACGAAAAACGGGCAATGAGGAAGCCGTACAAAATGTTCTGTTGGCCGTCACTGAGGATTCCGGTTCACCAGTCCGGCGGATTGAACAAAACCTTGGTATATCAAAATCGACGCATTATATTAAAAAAAAAAATTACATCCGTACAAATACAGAATTTGTCAAGGACTTAGACCAGGTGATTTAGAACGACGTCGCTCATTCTGTGAATGGTACACAGGAAAATGTCGAGAGAATATGAATTTTTCTTATCAAATAATATGGTCTGATGAGAGTATGATTACGAATAATGGCATTTTCAATAGATGAAATGTCCATTATTGGTCTGAAAACAATTCACGTTTAAACAAAACGTCAAGGCATCAACACCGTTTTGGTTTTAATATGTGGGCAGGTATTTTCGGTACAACGATTGCAGAACCGTTTATTTACCACCATACCTTAACATCAGAGCGTTACCTACATTTGCTGCAGGATGCTCTCGATAGCATGCCCCTAGCAATAATTCATAGCTCTTGGATACAGCAAGATGGTGCACCTGCACATAATTCTAGAGCCGTTCAAGAATATCTTTCAATAAGAATTCCAGAGAAAATCATTAGCACGCATTCGGAAACACACTGGCCAGCGTGTTCACCCGATATAACTCCGCTTGATTTCTTCGTATGGGGATTCGTTAAGAATCATGTTTATCAGCAAAATTTTGCAACAGATGAAGAACTAACGGGGTTAGTTCTACAAGCATTTGCCATTACTCCACAAATGCTTATTAGGATGTTAGACGATTCGACGGTGAGAAGGTGTTATCTGTGTCTGGAAGATAATGGAAATTTTTTCGAACATATGCTCTAAACTTAGTTGATTTGTTCATATTCGTTTGTTGTTGTATTTTACTTTTTATGTTTTCTGTTAATTTAATTTGATTTTATTCTTTGTTTTTCTAAATGTAGCCATTGAATTGCTATTAAATATGTAAATGAAATAAACTGTTAATTAGCATAACAAATCATTTATTCTTAAATAATTTAAAAAAATTGGTACAAGTCTGTACTAGGAATTTTCTTGATTAAGGTCGAAAAAAAGACGAAACCGCAATTGAATGATAAAGTATGATAGGTCGTTGAATTCGCAATAAAATAATGGGTTTTCAAAATCTAATATAAACATATCAGGGCCGTATTTAAAAAAAATAAGTTTATGATGGTTCCGCAAAGACGAAACGTCGGATTAAAAAACTATCAACGCTGCCTTAAACAGCACTAAAAGTTTCTGTGGAGAAGTGTAATTGGTTTCGCTCTAGGTCAAATATTAGCGCCAGAAAAAAATAGTTTGTAAAATCGAAAAATTATATTTGTTCAAAATTTCTCAAAAACTAAAATTTTTTTTAGGAAAATCTAAACGTCAATTTCTTAGACCTTTGATTACGTAACTTTTATGCCATTTAACCAAATCTGTAAAATGGATTTTCAGAATCTAATATAAACACATTAAAAAAATTAAGTTTTATGATGGTTCCGAAGAGACGAAACGTTGGATTAAAAAACTAAAAACGCCACCTTAAACAGCATTAAAAGTTGCTGTGGAGAAGTGTAATTGGTTTTGCTCTAGGTCAAATATTAACGCCAGGCAAAAATAGTTAGTAAAATCGAAAAATTCTATTTTTTCGAAATTTCTCAAAAACTAATAAATTTTTTAGGAAAATCTAAACGCCAATTTCTTAGACCTTTGATTGAACAACTTTTCTCCCATTTAATCAAATCTGTATCTCTTAAGTTTTCCGAGATCCACATAGTGGCCCTCATTATCTCAGACACATCGTAAACGTAATCCACAGACAACACTTATAAAAAGTGTTTTGAATCATATAGCATTTAAACGAAATATAAGGATAATAATAAATTATGGTGCGCTGAAGTTCAAAAAGTTTCGGAACTAAATAGACGGACTAAAAACTAAAAGCGTTTAAATATTGCAAAAGTCTAACTTATCAAAATGCATCTGCAAAGAGGTTAAACAGTAAGTACATGGTTCAAATCTAAAATAAGTGAAAAAATAATATTACGTTGTTGCTAGTAATACACATAGGTATTATTGATATTGCGCATACTTTTAAACAATATTAATATGTGGTTGAGTGTAACACACACATATCAGCGTAAGTTAATGTTCGTTACCATTTCGACGCCGTTCACTTCAGTCGTCGTTGAAACCCTCTACTGAGTAGACGCTCACCTCATTATTGGGAAAGTACGCAGGATTGGCGCGGACAAAACTTTTAAACTCGCGTTACTTTAGTGAATAAAAAGAAAAAGACTGTCCGAAATAATTTTACTTATTTCTGGTCTTTATATTTTTCTTTGATTTTTGTCATTACTTTATTTTTTTTAAAGTGATTATTGTGGATTATATTAATTGTTTTGATAAACACGAAAGCAAACATTAAAGTATTTTCATTTATTTGTTAAAAGAACTGCTTCATTTTCCCCATTTTCTGCTTAAAGAGCAATTCTGGAACAGATTTTTTCTTGTCAACTTCAAAACGATGGTAAGCTTGATGTTGTATCAATTACAAGTAGATTTTTAATTTATTAAATTATTTATCCTACATAAGTTGCTTGGTTATAAATTTAATTATCATAGAATAACTAATTTGACAGCCCGAATAAGTGATAAACTATTAAATAATATATAAAAATAAAAAAATAATATAGACACTACACATATTTGTAGATAAACTACTACAGCGATTTCCCAATTTTTTTAAAATTTTATAATATTTTCCCACACAAGGATCTTGCGTTCACACTGGAGCCACAATACTGTAATTATATTACAGAACAAAAGTGAAGAAAATACTTAATAAAAATGTCTATGTTTATAATTAAAGACGTTATTAGATTTTATGTGTTTTGGCAATGAAAATTGCTTCTATTAATAACGCCTTTTTATAAACTATTTAATCAAATGATCATGGCATCTGTATTTTTTACTTCACACTACATGCCTATAATAAAATGAAATGTTTTCCATTTATTATTTAATAAATATTCGCCTAAGTTCCATTAAAAACAACTGTTTTTTTTATAGAGAATATTTCCACTTGGTGTCTAGGTCAACATTAATTCCTCTAACGAAGAAACATTTTCAAGTTAGAACTTTTTTATGGAAAGTGAAAGTTGTAAAAATTCTCTGTTTTCATTAGTGTTACTCATTGCAGAATTTTATGTCGTTTCTTGTTAAGCTATTTTTAAATTATTTATTTATTCCTTGGTATAACAGTCTAATTCTAATTCATCATTTGATCAATGACTTTGTTTTCATTTTCTTGTAAATTATTCAGACATTTTACTAAAGTTAAACAAAATTATATTACTTTTGTTTTAATATATTAGATCTGATTTATTTTGATATCAGTACGCTTATAATTAAAAATATAATTTCTTTCCTTTTTTAAATAGTGCGATAATTCCATTAAGATTTTATAATTGTTACGTGTCATTTAAGTTTACTAATAACTTAAATTATGCTAATTCAAATTATTAAAATCTAAAGATATTTTGTAGTCAAAAATTTAAATAAAATATTTATTTTTATCTTCTTATTTGAATTATAAGATGGTGATTCAAATAAAGAATACAACGAACTTTTAAGCACTTTTAATTTTAGTTAAAATATAATTTTGTAAAAATTAATTTCCAGATTAAATTTAAATATTTCTAAATTTCTGTTTTTCAACGAATCACCAACTGTTAGTTTTATATTATTTCGAAAATGCGTGGCTGCTTGATAAAATTTTATTGATGATGAGTTTACCCAACAAAGAGTAAACGTAAGTGTCGCTAAATGGAATACATTATAATAAAATTACAAAATTCAAGTCAGCAATTCACAAGGCGATCAATATTTTGTTTGATTATAGCTAGAATACGCACTATTTGACGACCACAATACACTTGAGAATTTGTTTAAATTGAAGGGTACAATCAACTTTGCATTCTTAACTTTAAGTTAAAATTGAAATTTGTAAAAATTGATATCCATATTAAATTTTAATACAAGCTTTCTATATCTTCTACTTTTTTCTGTGCGTCTGCAACAACTATATTTTATTTTGTTTTGAAAATGCCTAGATGTTTGAGGAATTCTTTTATATACAGCTGCTAATATACCATCATAGAAATACATGTAAAAAATTGAAACGCTGGTTGCCACAATACACATTAATATTTAAAATCAATGATGACAAAGGGGAATTTTATTGTGGGTAGATAGTAAATATAAATAGGCTGTACCTGGAATTTGAAAAATTACTTACTAAGAATAATTCAAGTCAGCTATTCAGACGGCGATCAATATTTCCCAGAATATTTTGTTTGATTATAGCTAGAATACACACTATTTGGTGACCACAATATACTTGCGAATTTATTTAAATTGAAGGGTTTATTATCTACTGCATCTGATGCAGTAAATAATAAATAGAAACAAAAATCAAAGCCATGTAATATATGCCAATGTCATAATACCAACACTTACGTCTTCAATCAATTTTAAAAATTATAATCCCTAGAATCAACTATAAATACACGTGAATGACCTTGAAATTTAGGAGGGGATATATTTCGTTAATTTTTTATATGTGTAAATACACATAAAAATTGACGTGAAATTTTCTGTAATACACGCTTCAAGAGACATTGTTCAATAAAAACATGTAGAACAACATATATTATGCTGTTATATAAATATATATCATAAGTTATTTAAATATCTGTACATTTGCTTATTATGCTGGCAGTTCCGTGTCTAGATCACTGACTGGCTATCCGAGTAGGTTTTCGTGATTTTCCTTCTCGTTTAAGGCAAATGCCGACAGCTTGACATCTTAAGCCGCTCCACGGGCGCAGACATAATAATAACTCATGGCTTGCCATTCCTCCATTTTTGTTATCCAACTGTTTAGAGAATGCCAAAGCATGATTAATTATTATTGAACTTGTATGTATCATTGAATAATTTTATCCATGACAACTACACAGATATAGTATGACATTAATATACAGTCATTTATATTTTAAATTTCTTTGAAAAAGGCATCATATGCTGAAACATGTAAGATTGTTTTAAATATATACATATTGAAGTAAAACCAGACCTTAAATCGTCAACTAATTGAATCTACCATAACATACTAAGGTCGAGAAATAATCATCTTTATATATACCGCCTCATTCCGAGCAAATGCAACGATCTAAATGTATGAATATATCTCCCGCTCCGAATACAAATCCCCTGAATGCTGTAGGCGCGTCAACCTCGATGTCATTAAGTATGTCTTACATACTTACATATTATGGAGCAGCGTAAGAAAAATTATCTGATTACCAAATTACTTATTAAAGGACTATAAATTGTTTAGTCCTGTGTTATGGTAATGAGTAAATTGCAATACATTATACTGACGATGATCACACAAAGCGTAATGAAATTATTAATAAGCGGTTAAGAAAATTGCAAATAAGGCATCAAGAGATTTAATAAATTAAATTTCAATATTAAAGGTCACAAAAACTATTCATAGTAAACTTCAGAAATAAATAAAAACTAAATTAAATTCTAGTAATGGAAAGAAAAATTTACTCTTACAAATAATAAAATAAATTGTTCATAATGAGAAATTATAATTAACTTCTAATTATGAACAATTTATTTTACAACCATTTAATTTTATGCGGTTGACGAAAGAGCAGCATATACCGCCTCATTCCGAGCAAACGCAACGATCTAAATGTATGAATATATCTCCCGCTCCGAATACAAATCCCCTGAATGCTGTAGGCGCGTCAACATCGATGTCATTAAGTATGTCTTACATACTTACATATTATGGAGCAGCGTAAGAAAAATTATCTGATTACCAAATTACTTATTAAAGGACTATAAATTGTTTAGTCCTGTGTTATGGTAATGAGTAAATTGCAATACATTATACTGACGATGATCACACAAAGCGTAATGAAATTATTAATAAGCGGTTAAGAAAATTGCAAATAAGGCATCAAGAGATTTAATAAATTAAATTTCAATATTAAAGGTCACAAAAACTATTCATAGTAAACTTCAGAAATAAATAAAAACTAAATTAAATTCTAGTAATGGAAAGAAAAATTTACTCTTACAAATAATAAAATAAATTGTTCATAATGAGAAATTATAATTAACTTCTAATTATGAACAATTTATTTTACAACCATTTAATTTTATGCGGTTGACGAAAGAGCAGCATATACCGCCTCATTCCGAGCAAACGCAACGATCTAAATGTATGAATATATCTCCCGCTCCGAATACAAATCCCCTGAATGCTGTAGGCGCGTCAACATCGATGTCATTAAGTATGTCTTACATACTTACATATTATGGAGCAGCGTAAGAAAAATTATCTGATTACCAAATTACTTATTAAAGGACTATAAATTGTTTAGTCCTGTGTTATGGTAATGAGTAAATTGCAATACATTATACTGACGATGATCACACAAAGCGTAATGAAATTATTAATAAGCGGTTAAGAAAATTGCAAATAAGGCATCAAGAGATTTAATAAATTAAATTTCAATATTAAAGGTCACAAAAACTATTCATAGTAAACTTCAGAAATAAATAAAAACTAAATTAAATTCTAGTAATGGAAAGAAAAATTTACTCTTACAAATAATAAAATAAATTGTTCATAATGAGAAATTATAATTAACTTCTAATTATGAACAATTTATTTTACAACCATTTAATTTTATGCGGTTGACGAAAGAGCAGCATATATATTCTGTCATTTATATTTTTTATATTCTTGACAAAGGCATCATTGCCGAAACATGTAGGGTTGTTTTAAATACATATATATATATACTTTGAAGTAATAAACCAGACCTTTAATCGCCGACTTATTAAATTTACCATATATATATATATATATATATATATATAAATAATAAATACGAAAAATATTTGCCGTTGGTGTATAGTTTGGAATCAGGTATATTGGGGAGTACAGCAACACTATATTCAATTGAAGATATCTTTTTATTTCCAATATTTCGCTCTTACTACAGTGCTTTCTCAGGGATACTATAATAAAATATAATACGGAAATTAGATATAGGTATACAAAACAAAATGTTAACCTACAAAGAGTGACCCCTATGTGGGCGCCTGGCCGATGTATACCTTATCACAACACGAACAAGGTATAGAGTAAACAACATTGTTTTTATATTTAAAAGGCCCTTTACCTTTTAAGTTAGAGAAGATGTTGTTTACAGTTAATTTGTTATAGTAACCGAATTTAACATTGTCAAACTTTAGAATCCGTTCATTGTACAAGTCTTAAATTATTAAAGAAATCCACCTGTATATCGCTTAGAATAAATTTATACATTGCAAATACAAGAAAATAGTATAAAACTAAAAACCTAAAAACATTTGACAAACAAAAATTTAAATTAAACAATATCTGACAAAAGCGACGTTAACGTAAATGTTTGAATAATAATAATAAATTATAATAAAATCACAAAATGCTATTTAAATAATTCAGTACCCGATTAATGTTTTTCAAAATACTTTGTTTGATTAAAGCTAGAATATAGTCTATTTGAAGGTTACGTTACACTCCCTCCTTAAATTATGAATTACATCAAAAGAAAACATGTCAGTTGAATGTATGTTATTATTTCATGTGCTGTCGTAGTGTGGTAGCTTGTTATGCGTTCTCACATTACCTTCCTTCAGTTTATTTTTAGAAAGTTTTTATTTTCATTGATTATTCACTTCGTGCAATGCTGCAATATTGCAATTTTTTAAATTTAACAGTTTCAAAGGAGTTTTATTAAAATAAATTTCAGAGCTTTACAGTTTATATACTAGGTGTCCACACGAAAACTTAATATTGAATTATTTCTAGTGCTTTTGAAAACAAAAACTTGAAATTTTGGATGGTTGTTCAGGATATAAGGGGACAATGAACAGTATATTTTATACCGCCGCATAGGGTCACTCACCTGTATTTTGCTGTATTTTGACTGATTTTGAAAAAATGAAATTTTCTTAATATTCCTATATGAAAAAACTAGTTACTTATATCATGAAATTTATGAGATATTTAAAGTTAAATGTTTCAGATGTCAGAAATTATTAACTCAAAAAAATCATAAGTTAGTCATGGAAATAGCTTTTATGTACGACTGCATTAGAAACATACGCTTTATGATACTTTTTTTTGCGGCTGTAAAGCTGTACTTTATTGTACTAGTAAAATAATATAAAACAAAAAATACTCTAGTGTCAAAATAAAAGTTTATTTTTTGAACGCCATTTTCGATATATACTAACAAGTGTTCATTTGAAAAGTCAATCTAGTAGCATGTGATTTACTGAGAACATTTTGAAGTATAGCAAACGCCAATTAAGTTGGCGCGAGGAGGGGTAAGTTCGCGCAGGATTTGAAGTAGCGGGGAGATTTGTATTTGGTTTTACATCAAATGTCAGATAATTCTAACCTCTGAGCGTATATCACTTTATGATCCCCTAGCAAATACATTATGTTCCGTCAAACGTCAATGACTAATGTATTCTGACAATTACTTGAGTAGTGGGGGTAGACGTTTTTAAAAACGTTTTCTGCGCACCCCCTCCTCGCGCCAACCTAATTGGCGTTTGCTATATGTCGTAAATTAAAATTTACTACTTAACCTACGAAGTCGCATATTTTGACAGTTTCATACATACAAATAAATAACAAATAATAGGTATTTATTGAAAACTATAACAAATGTTGAAAATGTTGTCCTTCAAGATCAAAGCACTTTAAAATCCTCCGTTCAAAATTTCTGATGATATTCTGCAACATTACTGGATTGTTATTAATTTCCATGCATTTCTGTTCGATTCTCTGTAGCATATCATTCAAATTCAATATAGGTGTTCGAAATATGTTATTTTTTTAGATAAGGCCTCAAAAAGAAGTCGCAAGGTGTTAAATCGCATGAACGTGCAGGCCAAGCAATTTCAGTATTTCGACCAATTATACGCTAATCAAAAAATTCTCTTAAATAATCCAAAGATTCTGCAGTACAGTGACAAGGTGCTCCGTCTTGTTGGAAATATGCATTTTGAAGTTAATCATCATGCAACTGATTGACAAATGGTTGTAAAATTTCCGTACAGTACCTTTGAGAAGTTAATGTTCCCTGAAAAAATATTGGTCCAATGATTCGCCTTTGGCTTATCGCTGCCCAAACACCAATTTTCTCTGGATGTAGCGATTCTTCATTAATTACATGTGGAGTTTCACTACTCCAAATTTTTGTATTTTGTGAATTTAGGTATCCCGTTTTATAAAACCATGCTTCATCAGTAAAGATGACTCTTTGCGAAAGTTCTCCATTATTGTTTATATTTACAAACCAATTACAAAACTGTAGTCTACGTGGGTAATCAATCTCTAACAATTCTTGTACTGCTGTGACACGGTATGGATAAAGTTGCATATCTTTTTTTAATAACTTGTGAGTTGTAACAACAGAAAGGTTTATTTGTTGACTCAAATGTCGAACAGATGTTTGTGGTTCATTTTCCATTATTTCTTCAACACGATTAACAACTTGAGGTGTACGTTTCTTAACTGCTCCGCTGCCTGATTTTCTTAAGAGACTACAAGTTTCAGAAAAAAGTTTTAAAGTTCTATCCAAAGTATTCTTAAATTGTATATAATCTATTACAAAATGTGGAAACTCAACTTGAAATTCTACCATGCAATATTGAACTGAATAAACCCATAAACCATCAATTTTATTACCACTTCGAAAATAAGCCTGGACTAAAAAAATTTTATGTTCTAAAGTGAAAGCCATTTTAAAACTGAGAAGCAATTTATTTAAACCAGAATCGACGCACGATTATTTTATGCACTAACTGATATTTGTGAATGACATTATCAAATGTCATTTGGATTTACATTTACGGAACAACAAACACATACTAATATATTTGCGTCTTATTCTATCAAAATTTCAAAATAACCTAGATTGACTTTTCAAATGAACACACGTTATATGTCTCTTCGTATAAGTGTTTGATTTATTTTGCAAAAGTAATTGTTTACCATTCAACACTATTTGATTTATATTGGCAGAAATGATTTCTTCAAACTCCTTTATTTTAAATTTACTTTTACCAAATGTCAAAATTATTAAACTTGACATTAATCTGGGTAAGCAAAAATCATTAACCGACACTGGAATTTTCAAAAAATGACTACCTACTTTTAAACATTCAAAGCAGTCGAACATAAGTCTAGATTCACAATGGGTGTAAGCATAAATAAGCTACCGTAATATTATAAAGTTTCTAGGACGAAGATGGCTTTGTAATATAAATTGTATGTCTGAACTTAAGTTAGGAACTATAACTCTGTTTTGTAAATTATTTTGACAGTGACATTATCTGTCTTCCATTAATGTGTTAGAATTGCTGAAAGCAAGTTTGAACGTCGAGTTTGAAACATAGGACATTCGAGTAAATTCAAATATGGTTTACAATATAGTGCAAAAAGCGTACATGATTGAAGCCTATTTTCGGAGTGGAGTGCGAATTGATGGAATTTTGGTGTACAGTCAACGTGCATGTTTGGATGATTTTAGAGAGCACTTTCCAGAGTTAGCTGTAATTCCCAAAGATTTTTATAATTGCCTTTCCAATTGTGTTGGTGTGTTTCGTGAGACTGGTTCTGTGGGTCATAAATCACGTACTGGTAGACCAACTGTTCGTTCGGGACAAGTTATAAATGATGTTCGTAAACGTATGGTAAATGAACCCACAAAACCTTTGAAACGCCTTTCTCAAGAGATTGGACTTTCTTATGGAACATGTCAGAAAATTGTAAAGAAAAACTTACACATGCATCCGTATAAGATGCAATCACATCAGGCTATTTTGCCGGTAGACTACTCTAGACGTCGTGCGTACTGCCAGTGGTTTGCAAATAACTTAATAGAAGATGATGACCTGCTAAATTTGTCATTTTTCTCTGATGAAGCATGGTTTCATCTTTCGGGGTATGTCAATTCCCAAAATACTCGAATGTGGAGTAGTGAAAATCCTCATATTTTTTTTGAATCGTTTCTCCATAATGCGAAACTTGGTGTTTGGCTAGCAGTTTCTCGCCGCAGAGTTGTTGGCCCTATTTTTTTTTTTAATTTCACAATTAATGCTGAGAGGTATAGAAACATTCTGAATGAATTTATTGAACAGTTGCATGATGATGAATTGCAATATGGATATTTTCAACAAGATGGTGCAACGGCACACACAACACGAGAAAATATTGCTTTTCTTCGTGAGTTTTTTGACGATCGGATCATAAGTTTACATACGGAAGTTGAGTTTCCACCACGATCACCTTGTTTGACAATTATGGACTTTTTCGTGTTTCCTCACCTAAAGAATAGAATATTTAAAACTCCTGTTGCTAATTTGCAAGATATGCAACAAAGAATTATTGACGAATGGCCATTAATAACGCCCGCAATACTGCAAAATGCCTTTAACAGCATGAAAGGCGTGTCACATTGGGAATTGAAAATAACGGACAACAATTTCAACATTTGCTTTAACTTTGCCTTTTTTTATTAATAAAATTTTGAATACAAGCTGAGCTTGTTGTTTTATTGTATCTTTATTAAATCAAATGACATATTTATTGATGTCACGATGACACTATCAAAATAATTTTCAAAAATTAAGGTTAAGTTACCAGTATGATAATGTGGATAAAGTTCAGACATATATTTTCTATTTCAATGCCATCTTGGACCCAGAAACTTTATGATATCACGGTATATAAGTAACACAATCATATCCATAACAATAATTGACATCGTTCAAGTACATTACATAAACATAACGTCAACGCAGCCGTCTTCATGTGTCATCTGTCAAAATTAAAGAACTCTTATTAAAATTATGTGTATAAATGTGTCATCTATCAAAATTAAAGAAGATGTTACGAAATGGATGAAGAATCTAACACAGAATTATTATTACTTCTGTTACTACAAAGACAAATACAACGTAGTGATATTGACATTAATTTGACAGATACAAAAGTATGAACTGTATCAAATTAACCTCTAGGTAGGTTCACTATTTCACTCAATTTAACGTAACGAAACATAAAGTTGAACATTTTTCAACTTTATGTTTATTTTACGTATGTACGTAACTAATTCGTATACGTAAAAATACGTGCACTAATTATGAACGCTAGGGATGATCTCAATATATCGAACTTTATGTTTTACGCATATGTTTTGTATTTTTAATGGTTACGCCCATTGCGAATGAGGCTTCAAACTATATATGCAACTCGTACATAATGGACTTTATTGACTCTCCCTTTTTAGAAGCCTCGCTCGCAAAAGCTCGCTCGGCTAATACACTCGGCTCGTCAATGAATTCCTATATTATGTACTTGTTACATAAATAGCTAATTTTAAATTAGAATTGTCAAAAGTATGAAAATTGTATTTCATTAATATTAATACTTATAATACTGTTTTTAAAGTTTCGGCTTTATTTACTGAAATGGTTTACACTCTGAAAGAGAGAACTGAAATTGTGATTTTATATGGAATTGCAAACAAAAATTAATCTCAAACGGCGACGTTATTTAATGAAAACCTCCCAAACAGAAACGTATCTGTTGTTAAGTGACAACGCTAATAAAAAAATTTTTGCAAACTGAATCTGTAAATAATAAAAAACGGATTCAAAATAATCGTGGTATACTAGATGAAATTGCGCAACTAGCAATTCTTGGGAATATTAATTTAAATCTAGAGCTTTCGTTGAGAAAATTATCTGAAGTTTCGGGAGTGCCAAAATCAACCTGCCATAAGATATTAAAATTAAACAAAATGCAGCCATATAAAATTAAATTTCACCAAGAGTTCGGTATGAAATATACTGTTCATTGTTCCCCTATATCCCGAACAACCAAAAATTAAGGTATAGCGTGGCCTTTTATCTCGCTTTACGGAAGGTACCATGAAACAACTGTACATACTCGTACGTATAAAGGGATAATCGCGTAAAATCGCATCGCCGAAGCGATGTCAAATTCAGGGCACACAATCCATTCTAGCTAGCGCAGCTGGGATCGCAAAGAAAATAACGAATATAAGGAACTAAATTTGGGGTATAACTTTATCTACTGGGCGGTAAAAACTTATCGGGAAAAATAAATGTAACAACGGACATACACTACTTATTAAACCAGTGATCACTTCAACCGCGTTTCGATTTAAATTAATCTAGCAGTGAGAGTTTCCTAAGTTACGTCTTACGGATCGCTTCCGCAAGTGAGCGTTGATTCAGATGCTTAGAAGTTAGTTGTACAAGTTTAAAACAAACTGTTTTAATCTTAACCGGAACATCAACATTTTGAATGTTTTGGTAAAAGTGGTGATTTTATTACAATTAATTGCTAATTCTTAGTTTGCGTTTTTGCGGTGTTTTGGTTTTATAGATAATTTTTTCATTTAAAAATCAAATAATAACCTTTATACAACTATTAGTGGTATATTTTACCAAGTCAAATTTTTTTAAATTTACAATAAGTGTTATATGGTGTATGTTATTTTATCTTAAGATTATGTTTTTCTTTTTATGTAGACGATAATACTATAAAAACATTTTTCATATAGACATTTTAATCAAAAAATCTTGATATCTTGACGAGGGCGATTCATATTTGATCTGAACTTAATTTTTTTTCGATACAAACTACAAATTAATTTCATTGGTTGACTTCGCAGATATTTCTTAGTGAAACATTCTTGTAATAACTTGATAAATTATTCGAAAATAAAACACTTGGCTTAGTTTCACAACTTTTTTAATTAGATACACTAACAATTGTTTCGGCTATTAGGCCATTATCAAAGAGCTGTCTCAAACTAAAACTTACTCTACTTAAGGTTAACATATATACCTGTGTTCCTTATGGGTGGGAGAATGTGGGTAATTGATATTTAAGATTGTATCGATATAGGGGGTATTTATGAATTCTAATTGCGTGTTTGTGATCACTCGATTTTGTTTTTGGGCTTTTTTAATTTCAAAAATCTCTAATATATTTAACTTTTTACTTTTTGCTACATTATTAATGAGGTTACAGCTCTTTATATCGGGTAAGTGGTTCTGGTCTATACAATGTTCCGCGAACCCTGTGTGTTTAACACTATATTTTATATCTCTGATATGTTCAGTTAACCGTTTATTAATACCTCTGCCACTCTGTCCGATATAAATCGCTTCACAATTCTGGCATTTTATGGAATATACTCCTGATTTCTCTAAGTTATCTATTTTATCTATAGTATTATTCAACAATGTACCTAAATTTACTTTGTTTATCCACTCTATGTTAATGTTGAGTTTCTTTAGAAATTTGTTTATTTTCTGTGTTATGGGAGGGATATAAGTGATTACATGCCAACTAGGTTTCTTTAATTCATTTATTTCTGGGTATAACAATTTTTGAAGTGTTTTCCTTTCTTTATGTTTTATCAAATTATCGATGATATCTGGGTTGTAGCCATTATTTTTTGCTATTATTTTAATTGTGTTTATTTCATTATTAAAGGCTTCCTTATTTAGTAGTATACTTGTTGCTCTATGTATATAGCTATGGAAAGTTGACATTTTAATTTTTTGTGATTGATTTGCGTTAGCGTGTAATATATTATCCGAAAATGTAGGTTTTCTATATATTTTATATACTAACTTGTTGTCTTTTTTGTGTATTGTAATATCTAGGAAATTCAATGTGTTTTTGTGTTCCTTTTCTATAGTAAACTGTATTTTGGGGTTTAGTCTATTAAGTAGTGTTAGGAATTCTGTTAATTGTCTATCGGTTCCCTTCCAAATACACAGAATGTCATCTACGTACCTAGCCCAATAATGTATTTGTCTTGTAACGGTATTATTAATCTTAAATAATCTTTTTTCTAAGTGATCTATGTATATATTAGCTAACAATGGGCTCAGTGGATTTCCCATTGGTAACCCATGTATCTGGCTGTACTGAGAAGACTGAAATATTAGAATCATTAAAGTTATGCTTGCAACAAAATTATTTTAAATTCAATAATAAAATTTACAGCCAGATAGATGGGTTACCAATGGGAAATCCACTGAGCCCATTGTTAGCTAATATATACATAGATCACTTAGAAAAAAGATTATTTAATATTAATAATACCGTTATAAGACAAATACATTATTGGGCTAGGTACGTAGATGACATTATGTGACAATTAACAGAATTCCTAACACTACTTAATACACTAAACCCCAAAATACAGTTTACTATAGAAAAGGAACACAAAAACACATTGAATTTCCTAGATATTACAATACACAAAAAAGACAACAAGTTAGTATATAAAATATATAGAAAACCTACATTTTCGGATAATATATTACACGCTAACGCAAATCAATCACAAAAAATTAAAATGTCAACTTTCCATAGCTATATACATAGAGCAACAAGTATACTACTAAATAAGGAAGCCTTTAATAATGAAATAAACACAATTAAAATAATAGCAAAAAATAATGGCTACAACTCAGATATCATCGATAATTTGATAAAACATAAAGAAAGGAAAACACTTCAAAAATTGTTATACCCAGAAATAAATGAATTAAAGAAACCTAGTTGGCATGTAATCACTTATATCCCTCCCATAACACAGAAAATAAACAAATTACTAAAGAAACTCAACATTAACATAGTGTGGATAAACAAAGTAAATTTAGGTACATTGTTGAATAATACTAAAGATAAAATAGATAACTTAGAGAAATCAGGAGTATATTCCATAAAATGCCAGAATTGTGAAGCGATTTATATCGGACAGAGTGGCAGAGGTATTAATAAACGGTTAACTGAACATATCAGAGATATAAAATATAGTGTTAAACACACAGGGTTCGCGGAACATTGTATAGACCAGAACCACTTACCCGATATAAAGAGCTGTAACCTCATTCATAATGTAGCAAAAAGTAAAAAGTTAAATATATTAGAGATTTTTGAAATTAAAAAAGCCCAAAAACAAAATCGAGTGATCACAAACACGCAATTAGAATTCATAAATACCCCCTATATCGATACAATCTTAAATATCAATTACCCACATTCTCCCACCCATAAGGAACACAGGTATATAGGTTAACCTTAAGTAGAGTAAGTTTTAGTTTGAGATAGCTCCTTGATAATGGCCTAATAGCCGAAACAATTGTTAGTGTATCTAATTAAAAAAGTTGTGAAACTAAGCCAAGTGTTTTATTTTCGAATAATTTATCAAGTTATTACAAATTAATATTATATATACATCGTTTTTCTGAGTAACAACCCCTCCTTTAAAACACAATTGTCCAATCATTCCGGTAACTTCCGTATTCTCATCGAAAAAAAATCTTTCTGTTGACGATATAACTAATTTTGCACCGCATCATTCACTTCATCATTAGAGGCAAATCGGTTGCCTCCAAAGGAGTTCTGGCGGTGTTGACGTCATGAATCAAATGATATATCCAAACATTGCTCCGGTACTAATACCGTAACTATAAAAAAAAATTGAAAACGAGAGAGAGAAAAAGCCAAAATTTCCCCACCTACTCGCTCCTGGTAACGTCTGGCAGCCCACCCTGCTACAAAGACTGCCTCTGTTCAGGGCCTCGCTAGACGCCGTAAATTCGGGAAAAGAGATCTCAAAAGCAGGCAAGCCACGCAGCGGGTAAATGACGCAACCAAGCCGTCCGAAACGAAATCAAAAAGAAAAGAGAGTTTCGGATACAATTAGTCACTACTTTATTTTAATTATTTATTTATTTAGCGTATGGCTAACATGGATTGTATATCTAAAAGTTAAATTTTAAAACCGAAGACATTGATCCAGTCTAACGCGGAGTCAGTTGCTTCAAAGAAGTCACTCATCTATCCTCCATATGCTGTAAGGGTGCATTCAGCTGTAATATGGTGAATAGTCTGGCGAGGTTCTGCGCATTCGCAAGTTGGTGTATCAGTCAGTTCCCATTTGTAGAATGAGTAACGACAAATTCCATGGGACGTTCTTATTCTATTGAGTGTCTTCAACTCATGGCGAGGCAACTCGGCCGCTGCCCAATACTCTCTTCATCTATCATTTGGGTTGAAATCTTCTGCTAGAAGTCGTTCTGCTAGCAGTAGTTGAGGAGATTTCGACTTCAGTCTCGACATGTCAGCATCAGGCAAATCATTGTGTACTGGAAGATGGGGATTCGATATTATTTTATTATATTCTCTTACCAGGCTTTCCTGTTTCCGGATGGTGGTAGGTGTAATATGGCTTAGAGCCGGGAGCCAGGGAAGAGGTGTACTTTTTAAACAACCGCTAATTATTCTCATGGTTTCGTTGAGTTGATATCAATCTTCTTTGCGTGACAGCTGTTTAGCCAGACTGGGGCGCTGTATTCGGCTATCGAGTAAAAAAGGCTAAGAGCTCACGTTCTAAGGGTGGATGCGTTCGCACCCCAAGCAGTGTCGCAGAGCTTGTGGATTATGTTATTTCTGGTGTTTATTTTAGCTGCGGTGTTTTCTAGATGTTTTTTATATGAGAGTGTACGATCCATTGTTACTCCCAAATATTTTGGGTGAGGATTATAACGTAATAAGTTGTTATTGATATACAATTGCGGCTCTAGACGTGCTTGTTTATTATTGAGGTAAAAACACGACACCTCTGTTTTATTTATATTCGAGATTAGTCTTCACTCGTCGAACTATTTTCCCAGCACGGATAGGTCCTCTGAAAGTATACTATTAGTTCCCTCTATGGTTTGACTCCTGCATGCAAGAGCTAGATCATCAGCATATCTAAACTTTTTTGACTTTATTTGTGACATGTCAGAAATATAGTAACATATTAAACAGGACAGGTGCAAGTACCGATCCTTGAGGCAATCCATTATTGAGATGTCTTATTTTACTCTTGCTCTCGACTGTTATTATTTGGAAGAGCCATTATTAAGATGTATTATTCTACTCTTGCCCTCTCCTGTTATTATTTGGAAGGATCCGTCGCAAAGCATGTTGTTTAATGAAGATGCCATTCGTCTGCATAGTACTACGTTGAGAAATTTCTAGAGAAGCCCTTCTCTCCAGACCGTATCGTATGCCGCAGTCAGGTCAACATACATCACAGTTTCTTTCGCCCCTCTTTTGAAACCCTTCCTCAATGTGCATTTTTAAGCTGAGGTCAACACAACTACGGTTGGGTCTGAACCCGGCCTGTTCAACGGGACGATGCTATCCATATATCAATGGATGAAGTCGATTTAATAATAATCTTTCCAAAAGTTTATAACATGAAATTGATAAGGCTATCGGACGAAGGCTTTCAGGCAGTTTCCTGGGTTGGTTCGGTTTCAGGACTGCTATTATTTTGAATTTCTTGAGCTCTATTTGGGTATGTCCTGTCAACAGAATGTCTGAGTAGAATTTACTACATCTTTGTGTGTTTCCCTTAGTTCTTGAAGAATTCGGGATTGATTTCGTCTAATCCAGGTGTTTTGCCGGATTTATGGTCATTCAGTGCTTTTTTTACCTCCGCCACCGTGAATGACCTGGGATATTCAGAAATTTAATGATGGACTGGAGTGTCAGTTGTTCCTTAATGTCTATGTACTGTCGTTTTGTACTTGGGACCTTAGATAGCGTTACAATTCGTGCAGCGATTTGGTTAGCTGATACTTTCAGTAGTCCACAAACGGGTAGGTTAGAGCTAATTAGTTTCTTCAGGAGGCTCCAAGTTTCCCTACTAGATCTTTTGAAGTCTATGCTACCTGTTGCTTCTTCCAATTGTTTTTATAATATTTTAACAACACACCCCACGAAAATTGAAAATTGAAAGAAAAGAGAATTAAATTATTAAATTAAGAATTAAAGAGAATATGATCATATAAAAATACACTAGTTTACACCGAAAATGTACATTTGATGAGAGATAGATTTCCTTATGTATTTTCTTCCGCTGAATTCGAAAATCAAGGTTAAATTTTTTTTTTCTGGAACAGTTTTTGAGATATTGTAATTTTTTCATTTTTTCGACCTTTTTTCACTTGACAAATCATATCTCGAGCTATAAATGCCCGATTGGGTCGTTCTTGGTACCCAAATGCAAGGTATTGAGATGACGAACAAATATGTATAATCGGATCTTTGATTGGTAAAGCGGTTCAAAATATATCGATGAAAATAGGGCACATTTTCAAAAAAATCATATTTTACAGTGATTCTGTGCCGACAGAAAAGTACAAATCGTTAAAAAAAAGTCTGCTTTCTGTTCATGTACGTAAAGATGATACTTTTACGTAAGAACTAAGACCAACCAGAAGAAAATCGACCGAAAAATGACAAAGTTATAAGCAATTGAGTGAATAAATCCAAATCCCATATTTTCCGAATATTTTATTTTTTTCGACAATTTATTGGGTTTAAACGCTTGCAATACATTCTTGACATTTTTGTGTGTTGGAAATAGTTGTGGCTCTTGCTTTGTCTTCGGTTGCTTTTGGGATCCGTTTCTCTAGTGAGAAACCATACATAGTCTTCCAACATTGCTTCATCCCAAAATCCTTGATAGCGCCGCTCAATGGTCTTAATTTGTTGGTGAAATCTCTCGCCGTGTTCGTCACTTACGTCACCAAGATTGTCCGGAAAGAAAAGTCAAATGCGAATGCAAGAAATGGATTTTTAGAGACATATTTACACCTGTAAGAAATAAATAAAATGGTAAAATCATTACAATAGAAAACAACCAGGAATGAAATTAAATAATGGCATTCCGTATCCATATTGTTGTAGTTCTTCAGCAAATCGGTAATAATTCCCTCGTAGTTAGGGCTTTTATTGTTCCCAAGAAAATTGGTAACAACCCGCTGAAATGAATTCCAGGCCTCGTTTTCAACGGGTGTTAAATATCTTGGAAAATCTGTGCTTTTTACCAATTTCTTTATGTGTGGACCATCGAAGACGCCTTCCTTGATTTTTGCTAAAGAAAGCTGCGGGAAAAGGGTTTTCAAATAGAAAAATACTTGGCCTTCCTTGTCTAAGGCCTTCACAAAATTTTTAATGTGCAACCCTGGAAGGATTATATTTTCTTTTTTGACAAGAGGCACGTATTTAATATTGTCTTTGCCCACTGTGACGTTCTCCCTTTCTGGCCAGTCTTTTCTTCTATAATGATGTTCACGAGCATGACTATCCCATAGGCAAAGAAAGCAGCAATATTTTGTATATCCACCCTGTATTCCACACAACATGCCGACGACTTTGAGATCGGAACATATTTTCCAGTTGTGATGCTCATATTGAATGTATTTTAGCAAACTGGCCATTGTGGCGTATGATTCTTTAGTGTTGATGGCATGAGCGATGGGGATTGAAGGTTTTTCATTTCCAATATGCAGTAGGACTGCTTTCAAACTCCCCTTACTACCGTCAATAAACACGCGCCACTCATTTGGATCATAAGGGTCTCCGAGTTGCTCAAACAATGCAGGAATATCGTTGCAGTAGCATATGTCGTTTTCCTTCTTAAAATGTTGTGCGTAAGGTTTATCACGGTTTCTGTAAAATGTTTCATTTACTCCCGGAGCCAAACAGTTCCGTTGCTTCAGGCGAGATGCAAGTAACTCCGCTTTTTCCTTTGACAGCTCGAGATCTCTCACCAAATCATTCAGTTCAGGCTGCGTAAAATGTTGCAATTGCGACTCCTGTTGAAATTCATTATCACTGCTTGTGTCTGTCGGTAGTGATGATTCGAAAAATTCAATCGTTGAATTGGGGCACTTAGAATGAGGAAATTCACTTGAATGTGGAACTGGAAGCGAAACAGATGCTACTGTCGCATAAACCCATTTGGCACTCTTTCCAAAACCAGCGGATTTGCTCAGGCAAATCGGTACACCGAATCGGTACACCGAATTTCATGTATCGTCTAATTTGGAATAAAAATTCACTTTATTATTAATTCAATTTTATATATAAATTTAATCTTACTGTGATGAACCAGAAGCCCACGCGGCAAGAGTTATATGGCACGATAAACAAACATTATTTGGTGTCCATTGCTCATGAAAAGTTGCAGGTACTATTCCAAAATATTACAGATAATTATGTTGTAATGAATCGGTGAATCTACGTCTATTTGGTTGGGGGACAAAATTGCCACACACGTAACAGAAATTATTTCGATTGTTTACGCACTTAAATTCTCGTTTTCTTTTAGGCATTTTGGTGAACACAATGAAATATAATTTCAATCAAATTTGTGAGTTCCTATAATATACAAACAACCGACACTACGTTTTATAGAAGATGTCAAAACAAAATGTTAGGGTTCTAAGGTTCCTAAATGTGATGTGTTGTTGTTTTGTTTGGAATAAAATCTAAGAACTCTAGCGTCAACGTGAGAACTAATATACGTTGCCAATATACCAACAGGCTATCGATATAAAATCATGTTCCTATACCAAGGACATATAAATATCAAGATATAGCAAGAGTCAGCTGTTTATTGGTACGAATAATAATTACTATTATAATAGTAATAAGAAAGTCAAAATACATAAAAATAACAAATAATAAATTCAATATATTTGCGTGTGAGCAACCGAACTCATAAATTGTCGAAAAAAATAAAATATTCGGCAAATATGGAATTTGGATTTATTCACTCAATTGCTTATAACTTTGTCATTTTTCGGTCGATTTTCTTCTGGTTGGTCTTAGTTCTTACGTAAAAGTATCATATTTACGCACATGAACAGAAACCAGACGTTTTTTTAACGCTTTGTACTTTTCTGTCGGCACAGAATCACTGTAAAATATGATTTTTTTGAAAATGTGCCTTATTTTCATTGATATATTTTGAACCGCTTTACCAATCAAAGATCCGATTATACATATTTGTTCGTCATCTCAATACCTTGCATTTGGGTACCAAGAACGATACAATCGGACATTTCTAGCTCGAGATATGATTTGTCAAGCGAAAAAAGTTCGAAAAAATGAAAAAATTACAATATCTCAAAAACTTTTCCATAAAAAAAAATTTAACCTTGAGTTTCGAATTCAGCGGAAGAAAATACATAAGGAGATCTATCTCTCATCAAATGTACATGAAAAAAATTTCATTTTGTAAACTAGTGATACAGAGGATATTTTAAAAAACTTTCACAAAATGAGAAGATAATAAGCGACTTGGTTACGTAGAATGAAGTAAATTTATTAAACATTACCAACAAGATATTCATGTAATAACGAAGAGCAAGCAAAAAATACTATAAATTTTCTATTACAACAACAAACACTTCCAGTGTACCGAGTCAATGTTGGCTATTTTCTTAAAAAGCAAGCAGTTACATCGTTCTATATACGAAGAAAATAGCACGAAACTTCTCGTTTTTTACACCAGTTGCTGTTGTAAGAGAATAGATTGCCGGTTTGAATTAAATGGAGCACCTGCACACGGCAGGATAATTACATGAAATTTTTTAAATAGACATTTTCCGGAAAAATAAATTGCGTCTGAAGAAGGTATTAGTTAGAATACTAAAAATATAAATTTATCGTTCAGGGAAGTATATTTATATATATCCTATGCTGCAAGCAATTTAAAATCGTTTAATAAAAAATAATTAAAATCCTGTACATCTAAGTTTGCTTAGCCGTTCTTTAAAACTATAAATGCTAGTCAAGTATTTATTTTTAATTTATACTTGCATTTGTCGTGTAATTGTTTACCGTTGGACAATAAAACTATTAAAATATACAATTGCGAGCGTAGAAATCGGCCCACTGTAAACTTTTGACTTTAAGTATATTATGTTTCCAATCTATTTATTCGATTAAGAAAAAATATATGCTATTTGAAAGACAATTTAATATGCTTTGATGTGAGTTTAAATTTATTAAAATTTATTTCGGCTTCTTAAACTTTAAATTGTGGAATTTCATGTATTAATTATCTTTTTTTATTACTTATGAAAGTATGGTTTATTGACAATTATCTAAATTAATACTTAATTTTTAATAATTCGTATGACTCTCTCATACGATAAGGCATAGATCTAATCAAGTTCGATATTGTTTCTTGTGGAATGTCAACCCACTCTTCTTCTACTGCAACAATAAGCTCCTAATTCTTCAATAATTAAGCTTACAGTTATCAGAATCAAAATTACAGAATTTTTAATTTACAATCAAGCCAAAATGGTTAAAGTCCTAATTTCTTTAACGCTTCAATCTATTTAACGCAAATAGCTATGAATATATAATAATCTTATTAATGGATGTTGCGGTCGGTTCTTGTTGAAACATTATGTTTAGATATACTTAATATAAATTATAAAAAAAATATTTAATAATTTTTTAATAATAATAATATAATTTTAATAATATTTTATTTGTTGTTCCGACCATATTGTTTTGGATAATTTATACAATTCTCAAAGAACGACCTTATTCACTAAATGTAGGGGAACAACTTACTATGTATTGTATAAGTGGCATATAGTATCTGTCCACTCGATGTTTTAACTCACGTCATTAGTTGCGTGGCGTTATCACGGATATGGGGAGTTGAAATGTATGTATTCTTATTTCATTCAAAGCCCAATGGTTAAACAAGGATAAAACACTGAAACGAAAATGTGGGATTGTCTTCGCCGTAAGACCAATAAGATAGACAGAGATAACATGCGGTCATCCGCCCGCCATAACACCCCTGTATTACGATAGTCGAATAATTCAATTTTGACATTTGACATCTTACTTTGGTTTATTTTCGTTTGATTGCATTTCTAATTAATTTTCTTTCTATCTAGCAAATAATTGATCTTTTCATAACACAAAGAACTATTTTTAATACATTTTTCAGTAAGTATTCTTTTCACTAAGTTATTTATTGGTTATAGGTTAAGAATTTACATTTATTACAGATATGCATAGAAAACCTTTGAATTCACAATCCTAGCAACTTGTGTTGAATGTCTTGAACTTTTTTGAAAGAGAGAAACTAAATTGAGCACCTCTGATAAATATAAATGCAGATTTTGAAGTATTTATTATATTCGTCTTATATTGAATTGTTTGTTATTGTTTTGAAATAAATTAATTAAAAATTTCAAGTTATTTTTTTAACAAAATACACTAGAAAAATTTTAGTTCATCGCTTACCTACAAAAGGTGTTGCATTAGATGTAGTTGCTCAAGATCAAACTCAGGCATAGAAAAATTATTTATTGAAAGTAAATGGAGATGAAATTGTCAAAATTTGACACGCATATAAATATAAGCCTAAATAAAATAATGTTAAAACACTGCCATGAAACATGAGTAAAACTTATCAGTTCTTTTTCTTAACGAATGAACATCATAGGTTCTATTAGTGCCAATTAGTGCATCTTAAAATATTATTTGATGGAGATTTGATCATTTTAAATGTGCCATGGTTCTTCTATATTAAATAAGCTTCAATAGTAAGTAAATACATTTTATGTGTTCTATATTCAGACTGGCACGATTTGTTGTTGAATATTTTGGTTCTTTGAATAAATACATAACCTACATGTCATTAGATGAATGACTGACATCACGAAAAATTTCATTCGTAACTATGCTGCTCTTGACGTTTTATTAAAATTAATTTTAATAAATATAGCTAATTTTAGCTAATGAATAAAAAAATGTTATGAAATTTAGAATATTTAGGATATAAACATAATCTTAAAGCAGTTAATTTTAAATACAGTTCTGTTTTATAGTAATGAATTTGAGCCAGAAGTGTTGATTTGGTTCATATGGATGAAAATTAGTGGCGTAAGTCAAAACATCGAATGGATTGATACTATGTGTTTCTGCGTGCAGTGACCATTTTGACCATTTTTTATTGTATCTATTATTGGCGTGTTTAAAAGTTCTTTCTGTGAATTTGTAAAATTTTCATTTTTAGAAATTGTTTTTTTGTAATATTTCGAAATACATAGTTATATGAGTCCTTTTGAGTTTGTTTGGTGGTCGGAGTTGCCTCCATTTCCACTCCAATTTCATTACCCGGGGTTGTGTATGTTTTGTGTTATTGTATGTAGTTGTGTGTTTGTGTGTTACGATTGTTTATCCTATCTGGAATGCTGTGTGTTTTGCTACATTTTTGTGTGTTTGTGTTGATCTCTGTTTATCTGTTAATTTTTGATTTTTTTCGCGGTTAATTGGATATCGTTGTCCTCTGCGCGTCTTTTAATTTGTTTAAGTCCGTCTTTTTTAATTAGTCTCCGTTTTGGTTTATTATTTTCCTTATTGTGGGGTTTTCGTGTGACTGTATTGTTTCTATTGTTTTTAGTGTTCGTTTGCATATTATTGTTTCCAGTGTTTCGAGTTTCGTCTCTTTATGTATCTGCGCGTTTGTCATGTATCGCGGTGCATTTATCGCGAGTCTAATAACCTTGTTTATTTTCCCTTGTACCGATTGTCTTTGCTTTTCGCTGGCTTGATGCCATATTTCTCCGGCATATGTTGCGCCCGCGACTATTATCGTTTTTATTATTAATATTTTATTTTCCAGTGTTAGTTTGCTTTTGCCGTTTAGTATCGGGTACAGTGCGTGTGTTGTGAACCCTATTTTTCGTTTTATTTCTTTAATATGTGCCGTGTATGTTAGTTGTGAGTCCATTGTGACCCCGAGATATTTAACTTTTTCCTGCCAGTGTATTGTGTGACCTTCGAGTTTGACTTCGTCCGGCCTTTTGTGTCGTTTTCTGTGTTGGAAGTAAATTGCCGCGGTTTTTAGTGGGTTAATTTTAATTTTCCATTTGTCGTACCAGTCCTTTAGGAGGACTAGATTGTTTTGTAACTGCTTGTGTATGTACGATGTTCGTCTGCTGCTTATGTATATAGCGGTGTCGTCTGCGTATTGTGCGATATTACATTTTTCTATTGTGGGAATATCCGAAGTGTATATGTTATACAGGAGCGGTCCGAGAACGGATCCTTGTGGTACTCCTGCTGCTATGTGTTCGATTGTCGATTTTTCGTTTCCGATTGTGACATTAAATGTACGGTTCTTTAGATAGTTGTCGGTTATTTTTATTAATGTGTTTGATATTTTGTGACGTTTCATTTTGTGTATGAGGCCGGCGTGCCAAACCCGGTCGAAGGCCTTTTCAATGTCAAGAAAGATTGCGCCCGTTGATGTCGATATGTTCATTTTTTCGGTTATGTGTTCTGTCAGTCTTAGTGCCTGTTGTGTAGTTGAATGGTTTTTCCGGAAACCGTATTGAAAATTTGGGATTATGTTTTTGTTTTCGACTTCATTTTCAAGTCTAGTCTGTATTACGCGTTCTGCCAGCTTACTTATTGACGGAAGTAAGCTGATTGGCCGGTAATCTGCATTTGTTTTTGTTGTTTTTCCAGGTTTGTGGATCATTATTATCTGCGCGTGTTTCCAAATCGCGGGATAGTGTCTGTGTTTTATTATTCCGTTTATTATGTCGGTTATAATTTGTATACCGGTTTTAGGTAGGTTTTTTATTGCATAGTTAGTTATCCCGTCCGCTCCCGGGGCTTTTCGGTTTTTAAGGTTTTTAATTATTTTTTCCACTTCGTCGGTATTTGTGGCGTCGATTTCTCCATCTGTTATATCGATTTTTGTATTTCGTTGCCGTTCAATTTGGTTTGTAAATGTGTTATGCTTCGGTATTGTTGGGTTCGTTTCGAATTGTCTCTTTAACGCGTTCGTGAATTCGTCTGCTTTTTCTTTATCAGTTATTGCCGGTCCGTTTGAGGTTTTTAGCGGTGGAATTTTGTTTTTTTTGTTTGTTAGGGCTTTTGTCATCTGCCAGAGTGTTTGATCTTGCGTATTAAGGGATTCAATTTTGTTATTCCAGTTTTTGTTAAAGTGTTCGATCATGTCAGATTTTATTTCATTAGTTATCGCGTTTAATTTTGTTTTTATTACCGGATTTAGCGTTCTTTTATATTCTTTAAGTATGTTTTTTTTTAGTCGTATTTTATTTTTAGTTCAGTCGGGATGTTAAGTTTTGTGTCGATGGTTTTAGTTTTTGTCGTTTGTGCGATTGCGTTTTTTATGTCATCTTCCAGTGTGATCACTGCTTGATCGATGTCTTTCGCGTTGTGAATTTTTACTGTTCTGAGTACTAGGGATTCTTTAAATTTTCCCCAGTCTGTCTTATTAAATGTTTTTTTCGTTCTAGTTGTGTCCATGTCAAGCGTTAATATCACTGGAAAATGATCTGAGGAGAGGTCGTTTATAGTTTCTATTGTATGTGTTGTGGTTATGTTTTTAAGTATTGCTATGTCTAAAACGTCAGTAGTACCCGTTGGTATGTGTATGTGTGTGGGTTCCACAGGCCCGATTACATTGAGGTTGTTGTCTTGTGCTATTTTCTTTAGTTTTTTCCCGTTTTTATTGGCTACTTTCGAGTTCCAGTTTTGGTGTTTCGCGTTAAAATCTCCCGCAAATATTGTAGGTGTGTTTTGATTGAAGATCGTTTGTATGTCTGATTCTACTATGTCTAATCCGGAGGGAAGATAACTTGCGTAAAGGTTTATCGGTCCCCTTTTTGTGTTTACTTGTATGCCTGTGTTTTCGATGATATCGAGTGTTTTGTATTCAAGTTCGCTGTGTTTTATTGTTTCGTGTACGAGTATAGCGGTTCCGCCGCCTTTTTGTACCGGCCTATCGTGTCTGTATGTTTTGTATTTTTGTATTTTTAATGAGTGACTTGGTTTTAGATGTGTTTCATTTAGCAGCATTACGTCTATTTGGTGTTCGTCTAAAAATACGTGTAATTCATGTTTTTTGTGTGTTATGCTTTGTGCATTCCAATAGGCTATTTTAATGTTGTGTTTGTGATTCATTGTCTGCGTGCGTGGAAAAGTTTTGTAAGTTCATTTGTTTGTTCGAAAAAGCTTTGTGTTTGTTGGGGTGTAGGGTTTGTCGAGCTAAATGTTAGGAATAGTTTCCCAATCATGAGTGCAATTGTGTCGTCAGCTTTTTCGTGTGAGTTAAGTGTTGGTTTTGGTGTATTTTCCCGGGTTGTGGGTGTGGGTGTGGTTGTGGTGATGTTATTTGTCGGTTGTCTTTGAGTCCACGCGTTGTGTTTTGGTAGTGGTGCTTCTATGAGCTTGTGTTTTTGTATTGGTGTGTTTATTGGGTTATTTGGATTCTTTTTGCATGATAAGCTGAAGAGGTGAGCTCCGCCACAGTTTGCGCATTTAGGGGCGGTGGTTGACGGCTTTGTGCATTCATGCGTCGAGTGTGACTCTCCGCACTTCATGCACGCGAAATTCACGTTGCAAGTACGCTGTTGATGACCGAATTTCTGACATCTGTGACACTGTACGATGTCTGTTCTAAGTCTGAGGGACTCTACTTTTACTTCTAATCCGCAAACTGTGTGGATGTCGAAAATTGACTTGTATTCTTTGTCTATTTCTATTAAAATAAGGGGGGCTGGAAGGCGGTCTTTTCTAGAATCTAGATCGGCTTTGATGTCTTCGTCGGTCAGGAATTGGGGTACGCCTCTGATGACGATTTTTAATTTTTTTTCACTACGGAGTTGGTATGTGAAGGATTGAATGGCTTTTTCGTTGAGAATTCGGTTGAGATTGCGATAGTCTTGTTCTGTTGTAGGAGTGATTTGGACTCCGGCCGGGACGGATCTACTTTGTGTGTATTGAATGCTGTGTGTTTTCATGATCTCTCGGACTCGATGCCATTGTGTTGGGTCAGTGATTGTAATTGGGGAGATAGAGGGCATTTTGGGTAATTGGTTTGTGTTGTTTGCTGTTTTTGTGTATGTTTTGTGCTGTTTGTGTGTTTTGTGATATTGGTACTTACCCCGGGTTTCTCTGCGGAGGTGGAGGCTGTCGGTTCTTCTTCGTTGCTGTCCATTGGCGTCGTTTCTTCTTTCTTCGTATCTTCGTCGATCGTACGGAGTGCTTCGTACATGTTGCTCGTTTCTATATCCGGTGATTCTGTCTTCTGTCGTTTGTTGGATTTTCGTGGTGGTTTTTCGTTCTTCTTGAGCTCGTTCATCTTGTTTTCGAAGACGTTGTGCATCGTCTTGGCAAAGTTCTCGATTGTATTCTGAAGTTCTTCGTATGTGTTGATGTTCTTTATATCCAGTGTTAAACTTTGGGCGTTGTCGTTGGAGCCAGCCATTTCTTCTGGTTTCGCTTCGTTGTCGGTAAAATATATTATAATATAATATATCGGTCGTATTTATTCTATTACTACCGATGTGCTCAGAGCCATCGATAGCGTGCGAATGAAATACATAGTTCAATTTCTTGTTTTTATCTACATTGTACAGTAGTTTGTAGCCTTCTATATCGGGGCAGCGAATATTATTTACACAATGTTCTGCAAATCTTATGTTTGCCTTGAATTATGTTTTTTTATGTTCTTTTAACCTGGTATTTATATTTATACCACTTTGTCCAATACCGATGGCATCACAATTTTCACAATTTATTTTACATACACTACATTTATCCAAATTTGTAATTTCGTCTTTGTCTTTTCTTAACATGGTGTCCAAGTTTATTTTTATTAATATTGATTATATTTAGACCGATTTTGTTTAGTAGCCTATTTATATTATTAACAGTAGGTATGTAATCCATGACGTGCCATTTAATGTTAAAATAATGACTTGATTAATTATTAGAAAATAAAACACTTGGCTTAGCTTCACAACTTCTTTAATTAGATACACTAACAATTGTTTCGGCTATTAGGCCATTATCAAAGAGCTATCTCAAACTAAAACTTACTCTACTTAAGGTTAGCATATATACCTGTGTTCCTTATGGGTGGGAGAATGTGTGTAATTGATATTTAAGATTGTATCGATATAGGGGGTATTTATGAATTCTAATTGCGTGTTTGTGATCACTCGATTTTGTTTTTGGACTTTTTTAATTTCAAAAATCTCTAATATATTTAACTTTTTACTTTTTGCTACATTATGAATGAGGTTACAGCTCTTTATATCGGGTAAGTGGTTCTGGTCTATACAATGTTCCGCGAACCCTGTGTGTTTAACACTATATTTTATATCTCTAATATGTTCAGTTAACCGTTTGTTAATACCTCTGCCACTCTGTCCGATATAAATCGCTTCACAATTCTGGCATTTTATGGAGTATACTGCTGATTTCTCTAAGTTATCTATTTTATCTTTGGTATTATTCAACAATGTACCTAAATTTACTTTGTTTATCCACACTATGTTAATGTTGAGTTTCTTTAGTAATTTGTTTATTATCTGTGTTATGGGAGGGATATAAGTGATTACATGCCAACTAGGTTTCTTTAATTCATTTATTTCTGGGTATAACAATTTTTGAAGTATTTTCCTTTCTTCATGTTTTATCAAATTATCGATGATATCTGTTGTAATACTTCCAAAGAAGCCAAGAACACTACAAGACACATTTAAAGAAACTCGAGTATGCTGGAGAAACAACGAGATTAACACAGAAGGATGAAGAAGCTCCAAGAACATTTGAAAGAAAAATAATCAGAAGAATTTATGGACCAAAGAAAGATGATGGTGGTTATAGAATCCTTATGAATCATGAGATAGAGGAGTTATTGGAGAGAGAAAATATAGTAAGAGTTATTAAATAGATGAGAATAAGTTGGTATGGGCATGTCAACAGAAGAAAAGAAGGGTAAACGTTGAGACGAATTACAAGATGGAAGCCATATGGAGCACGAACAAGAGGTAGACCAAAAATTAGGTGGGAAGACCAAGTAGTGGATGATATCAAAGACCTGGGGACCGTAGCAGGGAGAGCATTAATGTTAAATAGAGAAGAATGGCGAAAAGTTGTGAAGAGGGCAAGAACATATCTATAGACCACAGAAAATGGAGTGACTCAGCACAAAACGAGTCTTACGAGCTCAAAGAGCGGCTGCAATTCCAGACTGGAATGTATAGTCTTATATATATATATATATATATATATATATGAAAAAAGCCACATCCGTCCAGAAACGTGCAGATATCGATATTTCGCTGTCGTTACAGCTCATCAGTACACGATATTAAGACAAGACATGATTTTTATTTGTATACTTTCGTGTATATATACGAATTATATTGAATTTAATTGGAGTGAGAAATGAGAATTATTCAAATCTCATCTCACATGCAATTGTCGCTAAATTTGTGCAGTTGATTCTACAATCTGACAAGATTTGAATAATTCTCATTTCTCACTCCAATTAAATTCAATATAATTCGTATATATACACGAAAGTATACAAATAAAAATCATGTCTTGTCTGAATATCGTGTACTGATGAGCTGTAACGACAGCGAAATATCGATATCTGCACGTTTCTGGACGGATGTGGTTTTTTTCATACAATTTTCATTATCCGCATGGGTGGATGACTAACGTCGCAACGTGTTTGCGTCTACATTCTTCGGCAGGAGTAATCTTGTCAGATTGTAGAATCAACTGCACAAATTTAGCGACAATTGCATGTGAGATGAGATTTGAATAATTCTCATTTCTCACTCCAATTAAATTCAATATATATATATATATATATATATATATATATATATATATACATATATAATGATATATTCGTGCTTAGCATGTTGAATTCATAAATATATCGACACTTTCACTGAAGATGCAATTTCATTGTTGTCCAGTGTTTTCTTCGTTATATAATTCGTTTGGAATTACTTGCTAAAATTTATTGCTCTAGTTTCCGATGTGTATTAAATAATTAGTAATATTATTTTAAGATATTTTTGTTTTATTATATAAACAGCATTATTTTCTTTTTAGTTAATCAATTATATCAAGTATTTACATTCCACTACACGTTCTATTATTTTGTCGGAAATTGGTGATTTACACCTAATTGATTCCTCTCCTACTGTTTTCGTTTAGTACCACTGCTATTTTGGAAACATGAATTTTATACGTATCTGTCAGCAGTGGGATAAACATTAATTGAATATTAAATTTTTTAGTGCGCATAAACGAAATACCATAAAAATTCTGATTTATGTACATAGACATAAATATACCACAGATTTATTCCAAAGTTTTATATTTATGTATCTTGTGACTTAGGTACTTAGCTTTTAATTTTTATAACCGAAACTTGTAATTCATGTTTTTGCGCATAATAAACTATGTTCTAAATTTATTTTTTGTTTATTTAAAATGCAACTCAATGGCTAATTAAAATTAATGTAAAATATTTGCTATAAAATAGACAATTTGAACTACCTGAAAATTTATTGTGCAGATAGTAACACTGGAGTACATTTGTTTCCGACTATATTCTTCTTTACAAGAGCACACTCATGGTAAATATCTGTTAAATTAAAAAAGATATTGTCATAAAATTTTAGGCACGAAAATTAGGGATGAAGAGCCATCATTTCAAGTATTTTTTAAATATACAGAGTGTTTAAAAATATAACGTACCAAAGTTATACTTTTTTTAATTGTATTTTTTTACATTCTAGAATTCTCCCCCTTAACACGATTTCAACAAACTATAACGCTCGGAGAACAGAATTTAGCTTGAAAATTACATTCAAACGAAAATTATAATTTTTTAGAATATTTACATGGTTCCGCACATTTGCCCGTCACTGTATACGCACACACACAAGTATATATATGTATATATATATATATATATATATATATATTTTCTTTTTATTTTTTATTCCCTTGACAAAGGCATCATTGCCGAAACATGTAGGGTTGTTTTAAATATATATACTTTGAAGTAAACCAGACCTTTAATCGCCGACTTATTAAGTTTACCTTATCATACCAAGGTCACGAAAATATTATATTTTTATATATATATATATACATATATATATATACAGGGTGTTACAAAAATTTAGGGCTGGCTATACATAGACGGTTTCTACAACTAAAAATAAGCAAAAAAGTTTATATAAATTTATGCCCTAAAATGGTTCGTTACTTACTTTTATTTGTCAGTGATAGTGCTGCGTATATGTTAAAAACAGGCAGACTATTGAAGAAAACATATCCTAGTATGCTGCATATTACTTGTGTAGCACATGCTCTCCACAGAATCTGTGAATATATCAGAGACACTTTTCCGGAAGTTGATAGACTTGTATCAGCTTTTAAAAAAGTTTTCAGAAAAGCACCATTGAGAGTAGCTCTTTTCAGGGAAAAGTTTCCATCTCTGTCACTGCCTCCCACTCCAGTAATAACTAGATGGGGAACATGGCTGGAAGCTACTAGTTATTATGCTGAGAATTTCGATAGTCTAAAACATTTCGTAACACTGCTAAAGGAGGATGCTAGAAGTATTGGTGAGTGCAAGGAGCTCACACAAATCCTAAATTCAAAAAATCAGTTGTACTTTCTTCATGAACACTTTGGAAAATTGACAGAATTAATCACTTATTTTGAAAATCGAAATCTCAAATTAGATGACGGATTAACCACATTAGATGTGGATGTTAATAATTTGAAAAGTATTCCAAGTGACTTCGGATGTGGCCTTCGGCAAAAGTTTGAAGCAATTCTTAATAGAAATCCAGATTTAATTACATTGCAGCAATTATGTATGGAGACAATTCCACAAAATCTAACGGCTAAATATGAAGAAATAAATGAATATTTCCAGTATGCACCTATAACCAGTTGCGATGTAGAAAGGACGTTTTCTATTTATAAGGATGTACTTAATTCAAAGAGAACAAAATTGACAGAAGAAAACCTTGAGAAACTATTGCTAGTCAATATTAATACTCCTTTACTCAACTTGAATGACAAAATGAACAATTAAAAATGTTCCAATTATAGAAATAAAATTAAAAACTTTAAAAATACAACTTTTCAACAAATACATATGTATTTCGTAATTTTATAGATCACCACCAGTTCGTTTTCCAATTATATAAATAAAATTAAATATTTTAGAAATACAGCCTTTCGCCAGTACTGCACTGAGTGGTAAGCGTGTCCGTTCTCTACACATAACACATAACCCTACATTTAAATACCCAGGTCAACCATTTGAAAATTATTATTTTTATTTTGTGCATATCTTAAAAACTACACATTATCTATATTCAATTTATTATAATATGTTGTCTGTCCGGATAACGAGCCGCGTACAACTGCTCAGCGTTTCTGTAATGTTTGCGGCATTCCCCCAGCACCATTAACATATCAAAATATTCTTGATAATCGTACATTTTCGCGATCCGATGTACTCACAATAGAAGGTAATGCGTGACTAACTGACAGCCGTATGCGTTGACAGTTGATGCTGATTATTCCGATATTTTCCGATTTTCCGACTATTTTACTAATTCCATACTTTGCGTGACTAGAATGACCTTGTGTTGTAGGTCGCTGAATTCGTCTTAAAATCTGTAATAATGTTATTGAAAAGAAAATACATGGTTCCATTTAAAAAATTGGAGTTGACATTGACGTAGCTTCTACGCCTACACCGATCAAAAAACTGGGTGGTCCAGTATGACCGCCTTCCCGAACACTGAAACTTTTGTCTGAAACATTTTTCGATATGATTAATCGCTTGAGTGCTATTGCTCTGTAACACTTTATGTGCCCCACCCGGTATATATACAGTGTGGTCATAAATTTGGAACCAAGCTTATAACCGCATTATTTTACATTTCTAGGAAAGACGCTCGGACAGGTAAATTTTCTTTTTTAAAACGCCATCTTTTGACATAAATTTTTTTTCTATGACGTTATTGGTTTTCGAGTGATGACGTTATCAACAATTTCTTTAAATGGCAACCATATTATTTTTTTCTCGTTTTTGGTAGATCTTTATATCCACCAAATAGTTATATAAAACAATTGGTATGTTGCATCACACTTTTTTTGAAAAAATGATATAAATTTAGAAAAAAATACGAAACTTTTATTTTTGTACAAAATTAAAATTAAATTAAAAAAATACATCTGAACTTAAATTTATTGTAACAGTTAACGTAAATTTTCAAAATGGACCCCAACCAACCAACTGACACTGTCCCAGCCGAGTGGTAATGCTTTGCGATCAATAGTAATCTGCGTTATTCGCTCCAGGTCAAAAGAAATTCGTCTTCCCAATCGGCCAATTATTTATTAAAAAATCTTATTTAACATTAAATAGTTTCACAAAAAAGGGCCAAAGGAGTTTAATTTATTTAAAAAATTGACATGATGTGACAGACCATTTCTTAATTGAAAATTTTAAAAACTAATTAAGCTTACAAAATTTACTGAAATATGTAAGTAAGTTTTTTCACACTTCTGTCTTGTGCGAGGACTTAAATATTCATCGTGAACAAACCGGATCGTCAAAAGCACATGTACATGTTACTATGCAAAAAATTTACAAAAACAAAACACGCACTTTCTTGCAAGATATTTCTTTATGACATTCTTGCTTCTTTTTATACAATTTATGTACAAAAATTTTAGTTTGAAATTGTTTCTATGGCGACAACATTGTTGATTTATTTACTTCTATTTTTGACGTTAAATTTTTGAGATATTGCGTAAAAATTGTTCATTTTCGCTAATATAAAAAATGGCACATTTATCTGAGCGAGAAAGAATCGAAATTTTAATTATGGTTGGGTATGGGGACAGACAAAGAACGCATGCAGAAGCATGCGAATTGTTTAACCATGAACACCCTGATAGACCTCCAATTACCAGGTCTACGGTGACAAAACTAGTTGGTAAGTTTACCGAAACTGGATCCGTAAAAGATCGACCACGGCAAGGTAGACCTCAAGTAGGAGAAGATGTGAAATTAAATGTACTTCTAGAAGCAGAAGAAAGGCATCATGTTTCCACCAGACAACTTGCGTTAGCCAATCAGGTGGCTCACTCATTTGTCGTCAACTTATTTAAAAAAGAACACTATCGTCCTTACAAATTTCAACTTGTACAGGAATTACATGAGGATGACGAAGATCGTCGACTGCAGTTCTGTGAAAACGTAATGTTACGTTGTGACTAAAATCCAAATTTCATGGAAAACATCGTCTTCTCAGATGAAGCTACGTTCTGCCTAAATGGATCTGTTCACCGCCATAATTGCAGATATTGGTCGCAGAACAATCCGCATTGGACTCAAGCGTGTCATACTCAGCGCAGAGGAAAAGTTAACGTATGGGTTGGAATGATAGGACGACGCATTAGGACCATATTTTTTTGAAGGAAATTTGACAGCTGTACAATATTTAGAATTTTTAAGATTTGAACTGGTTCCAGCGCTCGCTGTTATTTTCACAAATCACGAGGATGGTTATGTACCCTATCCAAATATTTGGTTTCAACAAGATGGGGCGCCTCCCCACTATGGTGTAGAGGTTCGCCACTATCTTGACGAAATATTTCCCAATAAATGAATTGGACGGAGAGGCGCCATAGAATGGCCACCTCGTTCTCCTGACCTGACTCCGTTAGGCTTTTTTTTGTGGGGTTATTTGAAATCGAAAGTGTATTTTAACAAACCGAACAATTTAGAAGATTTAAAAGAACGAATTCGCGTAGAACTTACACAAATATCCCCAGACATAATTGAGGCGAGTATACGAAGTGTTTACACTCGGCTGGGACAGTGTCAGCTGGTTGGTAGGGTCCATTTTGAAAATTTACGTTAACTGTTACCACAATAAATTTAAGTTCAGATGTATTTTTTTTAATTTAATTTAAATTTCCACTATTTGGTGGATATAAAAATCTACCAAAAACGAGAAAAAAATAATATGGTTTACATTTAAAGAAAGTGTTGATAATGTCATCACTCGAAAACCAATGACGTCATAGAAAAAAATTGTATGTTAAAAGATGGCGTTTTAAAAAAGAAAATTTACCTGTCCGAGCGTTTTTCCTAAAAATGTAAAATAATGCGGTTATAAGCTTGGTTCCAAACTTTATGACCACACTGTATATATATATATATATATATTGTAATGGGGCAAACAGCACCCTTATTCCAGCATCTATAATGGAAAAACAGTATTAACAATTATAAAACTCATAGAAGAAGGGTTAAATTGGCCGATTTAATATGTAAAATTAGTATCGAAATGTATATAAATTAATTTAACGATCTTTGAATATTTTTAAATTAACTTATTTTTATTTCTAAACTTACTTTTATATTTTTATTTTCAATTTCATAATTCAAATCTTTAGCGCGAAATAACAGATATCTAAGTTATCTACATCAATATTTTGTATCGATACTAGTTAGACACGCCCACTTTTTAGAATGCAATTAACCCGCGAAAATGTTATTTTCTACACACAAATACAACATAACCTAATATTTGAATGCATGTTTCGACAACTTGAAAATTATTTTATAAATTTAATTATTACGACAAAATTATCACATTGTTTATATTTTTCTTGTTTGTGGATTTAGTAAAAGTAAAACTTCGAGCCTGTTTTACAATATTAAATAGGCTTTGAAAATCAATAACCGCTATCGGCGTCTTTTCCTAAAAATCTAATAACGAATGGCCTTTAAAAAGTTATATAAAAATTAAAATACCAGTGATATTATTATAAATTTATGCTGAATCGATATATTAATAATTGGCCCATCTTTTGAAAACAAACCTGAAGTCAATCGCTTGGAAACTTAGAAAATTCGAGACAAGCATCTTTAATATTGGAGTTCCGTCGAGGAGGCAGAATCGAAGCCGTTTTCACGCCGAATACGCCGTCATTAAAATTGGAGGACCCGCACTGTGTATTTTCCCGATCACGACGCTTTCAATCTGGATAACCGCAGAATTCGTTGGAAAGCAGGTTCACTTCTATCAATATTCTACAACAAAGTCGAAAACTTATATATTATTTTATTAAAACAAGTTATTCAATTTAATATAATCCTGAATTTTACTTTTATTAACATCCTAGACAACTACATTATAGTTATCCCATATTAATATTTTAAATATCGTAGTACTTACCAGATTTATTGTACAATCTGTTGGAATTTAATATAAGATTATATTTCTTAGCTACACATAACCTTTAAGTATCCAACATACGTGCTTATATTTGTAGTTATTTATATTTGTCGCTAAACACAACTATTTGTTCAAATTACAGATTCCTTATTTATTTCAATAAATTATTCATTTTTATCCCTTAATTCACTCTTTTATTTGCTTGTGTTTGGTTGTAAGAGTTATTTTATATTAGATTTACCTATTTAATCATTATACAAGGGAATAAACATTCACAATGATAGTATACTATCATAGTTATGGAGTTTCAACAAGTGTCTCCCTTATCAATTATTATACATTATTTATACATTCACATTCTATCTACGACGATCCTGAAGAGTCATATTCTAATTATTACATGCTCACGACTGCTAGTTGGTATATTAAGAACATAGATAGCGTTGATCTAAATATATTTTCATATTATAAGGCGCCCAATTATAAATTTAAATCAATTAACTTTAACTTTCATTATCTTTATTGTTTTCATTATCACATTTCGCTAGATTATTTTATTACAAGATCAACCGTCTTGTTTCAATATATATATATATATATATATATATATATATATATATATATATATATACCTATAAAAATATATGTATAGTAGATTAAATTAGTTGGCAATTTAAGGTCTGTTTTACTTTGATATGTATATATTTCAAATACTCTTACATGTTTCAGCACATACGGCCTTTATCAAAGAAATTTAAAATATATTTGACAGTACATTAATGTCAGATTTATGTATCTATAGTTGTCATTCAAGTTTAATAACAGTAATTAATGGTTAAAATTTATCTTTGTGTATTAATTTATCTTTATGTATCTTTGAATATTTTAATTTTAGCCATGACAACTGCACCGTCATTTATATTTTAAATTTCTTTGATAAAGGCACTATGTGCTTAAATATGTAACAGTATTTTAAATATATACATATCAAAGTAAAACAGACCTTAAATCGCCAACTAATTAAATATACTATAACATACAAAAGTAAAGAAATAATTTTATATATATATATATATATATATATATATATATATATAGCAAATTTTACATACATACATCCGGAGCAGACGAAATAAATGTAAAATAATAGATAAAAAAGCATAGATATTTTTCTCGCTTTATGTCTAATGGAATAGTTAATAGTATATTCATCATATTTCGTTTCATTCAAAATAAAAGGGAATTCGTTAACAAGTTATGTATTAGTTTTTTTTTGTGGTCATTTTGTGGGCATGCCTTAGTTTTGGATTGCTTATGGACCAGTGATCAAATATATTTCTGGTCGTTTGGTTATCAATCTATTTTGTAATATTACTAGCTGTGATAATTGTAATAGACAACGTTGTTTTGTTCTATGATATTTTGTTATATTGCTATTGCTAACTGTAGTTAACACAGGATGAAGTATGTAATGTGCATGTCAGTACAAATGATACTTGCTTCAATCTGTGAACTGTTTTAACTGTCCAGTGACTGATTTGTGTATGATCAAAATTTTGTTCGAACATTTTTGGTATCGTTCTATGTAGGGTCCAAAATAAAGTGGGAAAGTATTTTCTGTAGTGCGCATATCCGGTACCGTTACTGTACGGTTTTTCTAGCGAGTTGGTACAAACCTAATTATCTGCTTATATTGTACGGTTTACCGCAGTGCAATGTATCATTAAAATGGTGTACAGCTTTCAAATTGCATGTATAAAATGATATATAACATACTCTATAAGAAACAATTGAGGTAAATATTGTTGTGTCTAGTTAATTTTTTGACAATGTTGCCCTTCGTGACATTTTATCTATACTTATCTACTAACATTTATATACATTTTGGCAGCTAAGGTCATGTTATTCTAGAAATGTAACAAAAATACTAAATTTTTGAAATTATAATACCAAAATATCAAAAATTATCGATATTTAACAAATGTTTCTAAAAGGCCCATATTCTTTTTTTTTTCCTAAAGGTTAATATGAATGAACTACGAAAGGTTTATTTGCGAAAAGAAATTAACGATGAATCCAGTCATATATGTTTGTAGATATGTATAAAAATATGATGAATAACCACGCGCTGCTCATCAAAGTTTTACAATATTTAGGACCGTGTAAAATATAAAATGAAAAATTCTCTTTTACGACGCCAAAAATATTTATTTAGACATTTGTTCGCCCAAAATATCACGAGATCAAAAAGCTGACTCGACCATTTCCTCTAATTTTCATATAATTAATTTAAAGCTTTTGAGTACACAGTAAAGTTTTTTTTTGCATTTTCGGTTGCTTGAACTGTGATAATTGCTGGTCCTCCTTTAAATCGGGTAGCGATTCCGAGTTGTGCGTTTAAACTCATTAAACAGGAATTAAAATGTGCATCTATGTTTAAATATACGTTTGTTTGTATACGCGGATATTATGAGCTAAAGTTTTGCGGAGTGAAAACAACGGCATAGTTATTATTATTATTAATACCTCATGAATTTCGTTTCTTATGCAATGATTCGTTTATTTTCATTAACCCACTGCTTATTATTTCTTGTGAAAATATGTTTAGCGAAACGGAAACTATGTAATATTTCTCTTTAAGTGTTTGAACGTGTATATTTTATTTTAGCCAGGACAAGGTTACAATTTTGCAGAGTTGTGTAAATACATATTATATTTTATTAAGTAAAAGAGAAGAGAAAGTGTTAAAACTTGGAAACTAAATAGAAATTAACATACATTTCTTATAAATTATACGTACAGTAGAACCTCAGTTATTCGGGCCAGCCGGGAGATCGAGCTTTCGCCGGATAATTGAAAAGCACGGATAATTCAAACATCTCATTTTGCATTTAAATATATATGTAAAGATTGTTATCAGTAATTTGGTTCTGTTTTTGTGACTCGTACACTCTAACATCAAATTTTCGACAGTCTCTCCGAGACTGCCGAAAGCCACGTTTTGGCCGTGGAAACCTATGTAGCAATAATATATTTATATTAAATAGATTCTGACGCTTTCGCGGTCATAAGCTGTATATGTGTGATCATCTATGTATTGTACCGTATTGAAGACACAGTTCTGAAGGGTCTCTCGATGTCCTGCGGTTTCGATAAACTCTTCTTCATCTTCTACAGAGATTACAAATATAATGAGTAAAATATATTGTAGTAGGACAGAGATGTCCCTAAAACAATAATTAGGCACAGTATACAGATAATATATATCAATATTCAACAAAACATTAAATATGAATCATATGGGAATTTGGTGTAACTAAATTGTAAAATCTTAATTAGTTTTTCTATTATGATACCGAGTTTAATTATTTTCTATTTACAAATTTATTCTATTTTGCCATTTCAGCTTTCAATACATTAATTTATCGCGTTAAATTAAGAATTTAAAGGCTAATTATGATGATTTAAATAATGTTCAAATATTTTGAAAACATTTGTATAATACAATATTTAGCATTCAAATACAAAGGGAATGGAAGTGTAGAGAAATATCAGAAAAGAATATTCAAAGAAGAAAAACATGTAATTTTTTGCTAAAATATTTAGAAAACGTAAAAGAAAATTTAACTTTTACGAACTTTTCCTATCGTTATCATGGATAAAAAACAATGTTGTATAAAGGGATATTTTTTCACAGTTGATATAGAACCCACGCATCTTGAAATTAGAAATTTTAGAATTCATTAAAAATAGTGCAAAAATAATTTAAAAACTACTATAAAAATAAAAATTAAAAACATAACCTGCTTTTAAGAAGATATTTGAGTGTGGAGAGTGACTAATTATTATTATTTTTTAATATTGGACCTAGTCCTCATTAAAGCTCGTATTGGTAACCCATCGGAAGCTTGAACAAAGCAAATAGAAATTTTAAAAAGAGAAATATATCAGAAGGTTTTTTTTTATAATATATATTTGAATATTTACCTGAATTACATATTCAATAACCCAAGAGGAAGCCATTGCAATCTTCGATCGAGTCCTATTGCTACCTGCCCTTTATTCATCGATACCAGCCTCTACTCATCCATACCTGCTTAGAACAAGACGGGATACCTGCGTTTTATTACAGATATACCTGATATCAAAGACGAATTAATAAACAGGTATAGTTTATTTCAAATTATAAGAATATAACTTTGAACGGCTCTAATGCTTTTATTGCACCACCTTCTGTAATGATAATTATTATGCTTGGTCTCCTTATTGAACGGGTACGGTTTACCTATTTGCAACGTATGAATCTAGGGGCCGTATTGACTATAAATTAGGGCCCTATAATATAATAATAAAACGCTGTTAATTTCAAGTATATAATAAAAAATATCTGTACATTGGGTTTATATACAAAGAAAAAATTACAAATCGAGTGGCAACATGTGTAGTGGATACATATAGATATATAAGCTAATTTATTTGTAATACACAATAAAAATTTTATGTGTCACCGCATTTCATAAATCATCTATGAATGAGTCGTCTTGCAAATCGGTGTCTGTGTCTGAATCGTATTGGAAATTTATAATCAAAGGTGCTACTATTTTGTACATGCGCATATATTCGTCCTCTTTTGCTATTGCGTGTTTAACAGCATTTTTTCAATTTACAGCAGTTATATGTTCCATAGCATTTTTTATGTGTGTTACACTGCTTTCACTAAATTTCGGTGTTTGATTTGTTCGTCTTATGGTATTTTTCAGTTGAGCCCATATCAATTCAATGGGATTGAAAATGCAATGGTATGGTGGTAAACGTAAAATTGTATGTCCTGCTTCTTTGGCTCTGTTATCCACATAATAATACTTTAAATATTCTTTTGTCTTCATCACCTCTATAAATTGGTTTTTTGTATAATGATACTCAAAATATAAATCATTTGTTTCTAAAAATATTTTAATATCTTTCTTATTATTACATTTTGTAGGAACTTTGGTTAGCTGTCGAGAATGATACGGAGCGTTGTCCATCACTATCACACTATCTTTAGGTTAATTTTGGAGCAAAGTGTCACAAAACCATTCTTCAAATAAAGATGAGGTCATATCTTCATGGTAATCTAAACTTGAGGATTTAACATTTTTAGCAGATAATAGCGGCTGTCCGATCCATCCTTTTTCTGAGCCAGCATGAAGAATGATTATTCTCTTCTCTTTCGAAACCGGCGCGTCCAACTGACACATACTTGAACTATCCACCCAACCTTTGCAAATTGTGTCACGAGTGTCATACAACGTCTCGTCTAAATAACATATGAATCGTCCTTCCTGTCTATACCTTCTAATTGACGTTAAGTATTCATATCGAAGTTTCTGTAACCTCGGGCTTGTGCGACGTTTGTTTATAGTGCCAAATTTAAAACCAGCTTTCTTTAGCGTCCGCCACAAGGTTGCTTTAGAATACTGAATATTTATAGGCTCATCACTGATTCTTTTATGCAAGCAGTCAAGTGTAGATACAACATATCCTCTGTAGAAGGAGTATACTTGCTGCCTAATAGTATCAATTTCATACTCTTCAATTTTTCTCGGTGCTCCTTTGTCACTTCTTTGCTTTCGAGGCCCTCCGTTATTCTTAATTATTTTATATATTGTTCCAAAAGGCACCTTGGTTAATTGCGACGTTCGTTAAATGTTCTGGTTTGTAGTTCGTTATTTTCTTCCATCAGGGTATGATAAGTTCGCCACATTTTCGTTAAGTAAAGGGAGAAAAATCAAATATATATACAGCAGTAAAGATTAACAATAAATAAATGATAAATAGACTCAATATTAGATGTAATATATACCAACTCTCCTAACTATATTTACTTAAATTTTGTTTAATAAATATAAGCACTTATTTCATCTAAATTGTAATTTAATGACTATTTAACTATATATAATAACTATATAATCAAATTAACAACTGTTGGTACTTTTACTATTATTAAATTTTATTTCATCTAAATTGCAGTAATTACAATTTACTTAAATTTTGTCATTACGGACCTCAGCAGTTTGTTTGCGTAAAGGATAATCGTATTGAGCGGCCAGGTAGTTATTGCCGCAGATGGTGAAATAAAAGCATTAGAGACGTTCAAAGTTATATTCTTATAATTTGAAATAAACTTATACACGGTTGAAGTTAAAAAAAGCCTAGATATTTATATTATTTCACACAATACTAATCAAAATTTGTTTATTTATTATCCTCTAAAAAACTTACCTTCACGTGTGATATAATCAAAATACACCATTCTATAACATTCAAATGTATATTTAAAATTAATACATTAATTGTTTTTGCTTGCATCGAACCATTAATATATCATAACTCTCATTTTCTATGCAACCCCATGTACACTAATCTTGATAGGGTTGCTTGCATATTATACTTAATGCCGTATACTTGTTTAATGCTTTATTTTATTAATTAAATTTATTTAACCGTTTAAAGAATCTTTTATTTAATGTATGAGTGTGACTATATTGAGAAATTCTGGAACCGACTTTAACCAAGGGATTAAGTAGTTCTTTAGCTTTATTAAGTACTTAGCTAGACCTGGTCATATTTCACAGTAGGTATCATTTCATAATTTAGTCTCATTTATTCAATTAACTGCTACTCTCATTAACTAATTCATTGGTATATAGTTATTATATCAATATATTCCTTTTGTAACTGCGTACTTAACACTTAATAGACGGTTTTTTTTCTGTCTTTCTCGATTGCCGGGCATTATTTAAGAGAATTAAATAAACGTGTGTGTATGGTTTTAAAGCGTTACAGTTTTATTAAATCAACACCATTGTTGATAAAATTTTACAGTTATTTATTTATATGTCTAATATTTCTTACGAGGGTGATATTTTGTAAAACATTCACCCTTCAGAAGTGGAACCTGGCAGAAGTTACATATATATCTTCTTTCACTTCATTTTTTCATTGAGTTGCAGACTTGGCAAGTCTTTTGAGGATATTTTTTGATTCCTTTCCCAACAATTTGCTGGTTTCCAGACAATTTACCTAGTGGATCTATTTTTGGAGTTCTCTTAGTTGAATTTGGATACCTATAATTAGCAGTCTCGTCGGAATCACAATAATTTACTTCTTGATCGGTAACCCAAATCTTAGCTACTTCTTTTAAGAGTATACAAGATTTGCATAAATCTATCTCTGCTCATAAGTTTTGAAAAAATAGACATTTCTTCCAAAGGATCGGTTAGCCAGTAATCTTTTTAAGTTCTCTTTTACTGTATGGCCCATCAAAGGTATAATTCCCATAATTTTTTTCATTTTATCACTTGTAATAACAGTCATTTTTTTAGTTACTAGAGATAGAGAACTACCGACATTTGTGCTTGTTTTGTTTATAATACAAATTACTTTGCTCTGCAATCATTTCAAACAAATCGTCTTGCATAAATAATCCAACGCACTAAGAAATACACTGGGCATAACCTGGTTCTCTTTGTAAACCAGAAGGACCAAGAAAAGGTTCTAAGAACATTAGTTTGTCTCGAGGCCCCCAGTCACGTGTATTCAAGTAACTACTTTAAAATTCACAGTAATCTGTTACGATATTTTGGAAATTTGTTGGTCGGCCCCCTATGTTCCTGTTGTAATATAACGTATGGCTACGTCATCGGCTTTTTGTTGCAGAATTTTTCGAGAGGAAAATATGAGCGGTGTTTTACTGGGAGATCCGTTGTAGAACAGATTAAATGGGTTCCTCGTGTGTCTGTGGCGTTAGAGTTTTAGTGTTTTGCAATGCTACACTAAAAATTGGTTGATAATTAGCGGCATGTTGAGCTTGTTTTACCGCAATTCTTTATGTTAGATAGTCATGTGTGACTAGGCTGTACATTAATTATACCCTTCGATCACCTGAGGCTGAGTAAATTAACCGCTAAAGTCTTTTTAGAACCTTGCATGTCTCCATTTTCGTATTTCTTTTTTTTTTACCGCTTAATTTCCGTATACAGAGTTTTTGTGATGAGTTTTAGCTCTGTATGTTTGCTGCGTTTCGCTGCTTGTGGCGTTGAAATATTGGAAGGGTAGAGATTTGTCTGGAATCTAATACAAACCTCGTGTACCGGATTTGACTCCATTTGCAGAAGGATACCCTTGTGCAGCGCGATAGCAATGTCAGCCAGCTGTAATTAAGTGCAAATAAGTAGAATTGCAGCTTAATTACGGCGTTACGTCTGTTTTGTTAAACCTCTAAGAAACTTGTATTGGGCCATAAGGAGATAAACAAAAAAGTTAGCTACATTGAATGTTAAAATTCATCACGTCATCATAAAGTCATCACGTCTTATGTTTGAATGTTTTTATTAAATTAGTTCACATTAAATTTAAATTATCATATTAATTTCTCGTAAATACTATTGAGGTCATTTAAAGTAATCGGAAATTTGTGAAATTCAGTTGATTTAAAAGTTTGTACATAAGAATGTAAATCCTTTGTTTTTGGTATATTGTAATTGCGTTATGAAATATGTAGTTTATGTAATTAAACGGGAAAATTAGTTTGTGAATGATTTACATAAGATCTTGTGTATACGTATGCCGTTTCTTGTATTACTTTCGTACCTTTTTTGTGTTTTGTTTGATGCTTATATCAAGAATATTTTTATACGCTAACGTTCAAGAGTTTTAGACTCTAATATTCTGCCTTTGATTTATATAATTAAACTTTACATTGATGATATGTTGTCTTGTAAAAGTTTATGTAAGCTAGGTACTTATTAATTCACTTATTATAAACCGGGCCTCATCCATTACTAATTCATTGAAAACACCTACGCTTTCTTTACTGTTTGTTTAGATTGTATAATTTATTTCTTAGTAGAGCGTTTACAATAAACTTGTTTGTTTTTCATTAATGTGGAATGTTTTCTTTTATTTGTTATTACCACCTGTTGTTCTGTAATTACGCTAGTCCTTCCGTGGAGGGTACGTTAGCATGAATACGAACTCCGCGTGACGTATAATCTCTACTACAAGGAGTTCGCGGTGGTCACCGTTTTAATTTATAGTCAGTTCTGCATTGTTTCGACAAGAATCGCACGACCATCTTCATTGAGCTGTACGCCGTTGACACTGGCTGGCTGCTTTGTCAAGTTAAGAATATCTTATCCACGCAAGGTAAGTTCGAGAAGGGTGTTTATATTGGGCAACACGCAGGTTTTTGTGAACTTTTTTTGCGTCCACCTTTTGTAGGTAGCAAACCTCCCCATAATTTCTTCTCTGGGAGCTACAACTTCACTGTCATCGCTAGAAATATCACTTTATTCATCACAGTTCTCTGATTTATTATCACTTCCCACATGGTATAACTTATTTGCATAAACTTCCTTGAATTTTCCGCATCGTCGACAGAAAACTCTTTCGTACTTGTCATTTATACGGTTAACTACTTAGCCTGTCCTAGGAATTCAGAATGGAAAACTTGATTTACGTGACCCGTTCATTAAGTGTTAGGTAACTGACTATGTAAAGCGGCTGCTTGTGAATTTATGTTAAAAATACCAAACATTAAATTACAAAAAGGATTTATTTGTGCAATTATACAATAACAGTTGCAGTTTAATAAATCAGGTTTTCGAAGTGAGAGCGTCTACAAAATATGACATGTCGCAGCCTTTTTTTCAAATTTTCCACAAACTGCCTGAAGTGTGGTCTACGGAATTGCTTCTATTCGCCGCCGTATCGCTATTTTAAGGTCATTCAGAGTTTGTTGAGAATCACGATAAACCGGATATTTTAGTGATCGCCACAAGCAAAAGCCGCAAGGATTTAGGTCAGGAGTAGATGATGCCCGCCATAGTATACCTTCGCCTGTAAACTCTGAAGCGTCAAGAGCGATGATTCTGTTGGCGAAATGTTGTTCTAAAAATTAGAAAGCTGATACCGTACGATGCCGACGAGCTCTATTTTGCATAAACCATGCATTCTTCACCATATCTAATCCACGAGCCACAGGAAGAAATGACTCTTCAACCATTTGACAATATTTTTGCGAAGTAACGGTTCCATTGAAAACAACAGGATCGATAATTCCTGCCGACGAGATAGCATACCATACACTTAGCTGTTGGGGGTAAAGTGGACAAATAATAGCTAGATATGGATTTTCTGTTCCCCAATGTCTCCAATTTTGTTTGTTTACATAGTCGAATAGATCAAAATGTGCTTCATCCGACTACCACACTCGCCTAATTGACAAACTGCAATTTTTAATGCGTTCGATCACAACATTTGCGAACTCCATATCAAGCGGTCTAAACGGCTGGTTAATCTGAATTTGATGTAGATTCATCTTTAGATCTTGCGTTAAGATACGCCTTAGTGCAGTAGGCGGTATTGCAAGTTGTTGGGATGCTTTTGAGGTCGATGCCGAGGGCTGAGCTGCAAAGTGCTTCCGCATTCGTTCCACGGTTTCAGGTCCCCAGTTGGTCCTTTGACGTTCTCGAACAGTTGATCTTTTGTACGTTGCTTCAAATTTCACTATAATCCTAGAAATTGTCGCGTTCGTAAAAATAATACGATAACGAATGATTACTGTGTTAGTCTCAAAATTTGTCTTTTTTTCTTTGCCCTTTTATGTTTTTTTTTCCGTTGGTCCGTTATTTCTCCCAAATATAGTACGCAAGTGTCTTGCAAATTTTTATAATAAAATTTAATTAATTCCACACGTACTTCCGTTGGATACGACGCCATCTTTAAAACTGATGTTGCAAATTTTCACACACTTATTGGGTAGCCGCAGTGGGTCTGCTACTATACAGGATAAAAATTATACTGATTCCTATTTATGAATAGCGCGTTTTTTAAAACCCCTGCATACGAGACTAGGCCGAAAAGTAATGCACACCAGCTTGTGCAGTACGAACGGAATAACTTTCAGAAGCGTGCCATCTGGAATGTGGAAGTGCACAGGTTTGAGGTAGTTGAATTCATTCAGTTTATTTTGAGAAACGGAAGTATGGAGACGTGTTCTAGTGCTATGTCAACGCGAGTTAAACAGCATGCTGCTACCGATTTTTTTACTACTGAAAAAGTGACTCCTAGCCGTTTAAAGGATGTTTATAGTGATGGTGCTGTTGAAGTTCTACTGTAAATCGATGGGTGATAAAATTTTGTGATCGCGATTTGAATCAAACCGACCGGCGAATCACTCAAAAGTGTATCGCAAACCATATTGGAATATACAAGGAACATATCGGCTTCATTATTGCACAATTATGATACAGTAAAATCTGTGCACGCCGTCTTACAGACGAGGATAAACAGCCTGGATTGAATTCTGCAGCGCTACCGTGACGAAGGAGACGAGACTCTTTTGAATATTTTTATGGTTAACGAGTTACGGGTCCATCATTACGACCCGGAAGAGAAAAATAGAGCGTTGAATATCGACATCCGTCTTCTCTTCAGGCGAAAAAGTTCAAAACACAAGCATCCGAAAAAAAAATTCTTTTGACTTTGTTTTGGGATTCTAACCGAATTTACGTGACCGATTTTCTGGAACAAGGGGCAACGGTAAATTCTTCTCGGTACATACAGACTCTGAAACACCTCCGACGTCGAGTTTGTCGAGTTAGAGGCAGCCTGGAACCAATAATCTTGCAGCATGACAACGCTCGTCCACACACCTTGCGCGCAACTACAGAGGCTCTGCGAAACCTAAAGTTTCCACATCCTCTTTACTCCCCCGTTCTTGCGCCTTACGATTTTTATTTTTTTGCTCTACTCATGAGAGAGCTCAAGGGTAACCATTACACCTTGGATGATAAGAAGAAGGCAGCTGTCAAGTCCTGAATTCGAGAAAAGTCAGAAGAATTTTTCAGTGACGGAATGAAAAAGCTTGTTACACGTTGGGAGAAATGTGTTAGCTTTAACGGTGACTATGTAGAAAAATGAATATATGATTTTGAAGCTTAACAATTGTACTGTATCTTGCTATTTGTTTTGTTCGCGCTGTACAAGCATATGTACATTAGTTTCCAGGCTACCCTCGTAAAATGGCAAACTCTGTATGTATTCTTTAAACCTATAGTAATAAAATGTGAAGGCGAGGTAGGTAGACCTACCTTATTACTGGAATACAGAAATATAGACATTTTCCAATTTATATTTTCGAATAAACTTCATAAATAAAAGGAAACAAATAAATTCAAGAAATATTAAATTAATAGATACGGTTCGTCTGCCATCGTTTGGAAGTATTGACGTAAGACATATACAATACCATCGAATTACGAAATTCTCTATCAATAAATCTTAAATAAACGGTACGAAAGTTTTTGAAACTTCATGCAGCTGAGAACTGAAGTATAAATTTTAAAACTTTCAATTTACCGGCGAGTAAATCAAAAATATTCCTCATTTATTTCATCTGACAAGTCAATAAAGTTGCTGTTAAAGAAATATGATACCGTATATCGAAAGACTTTTTTGTGTACACATAAATTTTACGGTTTTGAAATGTTTCCGCTCAATTTTGAGTATAATATACTACGTAAAAATACGTACACTAAAACATGTAACACTTCTATTTATATACTAATATATAGAACGGTTTATGTATTGTATATTATTGTGTTCAAACCTTGTTCAATATGAAACAGTGAATTCAAAGTGATATATTTAGAAATAAAGAGATATCTATATTTGTCACAAAATATTAATAGGCGAAGGTAATTACTCCACAATTATACAATTAAACAAATAATGTTATAGGAAGTAATAGACAATTAATATAGCGTTATGACGATTTGTTTGAAAGTAAAGAAGTAATCAGCAATATTTCTGAAGCAAGTGTTCGCCGAATTTAGTATGAACATTTGAGTGTGAATAAGGTTAGTGCAAGGCGGGTCTACGACTTCTTTCTGCTCCTCAAACTCAACGACGTGTTGAATGTACGCGCTCCTTTTTAACACTACGAGGTTCAAGGGTTTTTGGGCGCTAACTGGTACAACTAGGTCTTCGCAGACCTATATGGAATTTATATGTTAATATATAGGCAGGCGTATCAAAAGTGTATGTAAGAAATGGATATTATACATTCCTATAACAAAACACTACACCTTATTTGTTTGCTTTCAGTATTAGTATTTTCCGATAAATATAAATATCTATTCATTCTAACAAATTTAACAACGATTGACAAATTCAATTTCATGACAATACAATTGAATGAATATTCGTTTCAATGTATACTGTCTTTGTTTACACTTTTATGGTATACTATTTTTCATATAAAGTAATTTTAAGTAATAAAAAAACAATAACGTTTTCTAAAAGATAAAAGTAAAAAAATCAATAATTCTGCAAAATAAATTTAAATTTTAAGAAAGTCACTCAATATAGGCATCGTACTACCGTTGCCACATCGCATTACGTTCCATACGTATATTGTTGCCTATGGCCCGTTGCGAGTTGGACCTATCGGTATAATGATGTGTGTGTAGATAAGTTACACTAAATGTATTATTATTATAAAGGAATTGAAATTTATTACAATTATAAATTAAAATTATTACAAATGGTAAATGATCAATTGTAAATTGTAAATAGTAGACTGTGAATTTATTATATTCATTCGCAAGTAACTTACACGTGAAAGTGTTTCAACCGGTTTTTATGTATTTCGACGCACTTGTCGTCCGTTTGAATGGTCACGTTTGGTGGCCTATCTATTTTTATGATAGTAAAAGGGCCGTTATACAATGTCTCAAGTTTGTTCTCTGTTTGTTTGCTTAAATTTGATCTCCATAACATGTGGTAGCTTATATAGAATAGTTGCCTTGTTTCGCAGTTTTAATAGAATGTCACACAGCTCAGTTATCGTAGAATCTACCAAAAATTGTATTAAATCTATAAATATTAATCTAAATGAAGCTTTAGATATTCTAAATCATAGATTAAGTAGTAGCATAAGTATAGAGTCTAACAATATGACCGAAAAGTTCAATTCAAAAACCTGTAATGTCAGACGTGGGCAGGATCGCCATGTGATGTCATCTGGTCCCGGAGGTCACATCGTTGCTTATGCACCGAAGGTTTACCAGTAAAATAAATAATAGGCGGGACAACGATTAAATAACAACATATAATTAAATAAAGATAATAACAACGTTTAACAATAAAATACACTACATTGTCCTTATGAGGCACCAGTCTAGCAGGGACTCTAACTCACTGACTCAGACTGTGACTCTGTGTGTGTCTCGAGACCTCTGAGTGTCTCGTTATATACTAGAGTATGTCCCCTTAGCCTAGTTACCTGTTTATAAGATAAACATGATGTGGTGAAAGATCATAACTCACCGAGGCCGTGTTGTCGTGAGAGATGTTTCTACATACATGACCTGGTTTAGTTACTGCAATTTGATTAAAGTTTTATAATTTAACAATAATGAAGGTTTTTGACCACTTTCTTGAAAATTTTCTTATACAATCCCCTATACATTGCATATCATTACATTCACAAGAAAAATGTCTTTTAAATATGCAAAAAAGCATATATGACGCTATTTAAGAAAAAAAGCTAGTTGGCATTAAAAAAAATGAACTCAAAAAAAACTAATACTACCAAGTGATGCCAAATATTATATGAATCATCTTTTGTATAAGTATTTTTTTAATTAAATTGCTCATTCAAAAGTACTACAGTACTTTTTACCCACCCTGTATGTGAATGTAGATCAGCGTACGGTACGGTAGACAAACATATTGGACTGTATTACCATTTGCAATTTCGAGTATCTCAAGATACCAACTCAACCATCGACTTACTCTACCATCTATATATACATTAGTATAGAGCATAAGAAATGATTCCAGCTAAACCTTTATAACAAACCTCCTACACAGCTAAAAGACATGTTCAAGAACATGTTCAAACGATCAATTAAGGAGATATTATAACACAAAATTGTTATTATTCCGTTGAGGTATATTTGACGGGTGACTTGACTTTTTTATAATTAGGATTATAATATCTTTACATATATTTTATCGCCAACCGTCAATAGATGCATGCATTACCATAGTAATTAACGGCAGTAATCTTACTGTAAAAATCAAACACTTTACCTGCTGCTAATATCTATGTGTATGGCATTAGATAGAAATCGTTTGTTGCTGTCACGGCTCCAACAGTAAAAGCTTTATCGCTAATTATTCATAGAAAATAATGGAAGAAGACATTCAGTGCACGCCGCCTGAAATGCTGAAAAAGTCGTTAGAGACGTCTTTCGAAATTCTACCACAAAAATCAGTCAGAAACTACAATCGCCAGTATGACATATTTATGGAGTGGTGCAACAAATACGGAATTAAAAAGTTAAGTGAAAACGTTTTACTGGCGTATTTTTCCGATTTATCGAAAGAGTATTATCCTTCTTCGGTCTGGTCCTATTATTCCATGGTAAAAGTAACTATTTTAGCAAAAAATGACGTTAACATTAGTAAATATAAAAAACTTGCGCCTTTTTTAAACAAAAAGCAAGAAATCATATTTCAAAAAAGTTCAAAACTCTTTCACAAGAAGAAATACTTACATTTTTAGTAAATGATGAAATCTACTTGAGCATAAAGAAACAATTTTGGTTGTTCAGATAACTAAAACTAAATATTTAGCTCTGCATCCTAAGCAAACGCCCCACGACCGACTTTTCTTAACTTACAGAAATGGAAAATGCGCAGTCCAGCCCATTGGAATCCATACTTTTGGAAGTGTACCAAGCAAAATTGCAAACTATCTACATTTACCGGAGCCATCACTTTATATGGGACATTGTTTTCGTCGAACATCCGCCACTCTCTTTGCCAACGCAGGCGGCTGTAAGGAAAATTTAAAACGCCACGAAGGATGGAAAAGCGACACGATTGCAGAGTTCTATGTTGAGGAATCTGTGCTCAATAAAATGAAAATTGCAAAGACGATTTTAGGTGAAAGTCAAACTAACAGCATAGTTACCAATGATAAGTCTATTAATGGTTTACAAGTTATTAACATAGATAATAATCCTCAAGCATGTTAAATTGAAACTTCTTCCACTGCAGAAATTAATTTTTATAATGCGTCAGGTTTTTCGTTTACTTTTAATATCAATATCTCAAGTAATAAGTAGATTTGTTTTTTATTCGCTGTTATTTTTCTGTCCTTACTTTGTCATAATAAAATGTGATAAGCTATAATATGTCCATTTTTTTTAAATATAATTTTTTACGGTAGGCGATAAAATTTTGTATGTACCACGTCAGTAAAGTGACTTTATTGAATTCGCCTGTTACTTGCCTCACTCGCTTCGCTTGCTCGGCTCATAATCTCAGACTCGTTCAATAAAGTATCACTTTACTGACTTGATACATAAATATCTATTATTTTTTGTACTAATTCGTACAAAGTGTTAACAATTTTGATTATTAAAATATCTATCTATATATATTACGAACTATTGCTAACGATATTAGATATTAGGAAAATATGATTCCGTAATGTATGCTAAATTCATTTTATGATTATTAGTTGCCAGAGCGTTTTAGGACATTGCAACTGTTTATACGCAATATCCTTATAATCAGGATATGTTATTTTCAATAAAATTTAACAAATATACACACACGCGCATACAAAACTTATAGTTCACATAAATTAAATTCTATAATCTTTCGGTCTATTTAAGTCATCGCTGCTCTGAATTAATTGCATCCTGTAGTTTCCAAGAAATAAATGACGTAATCAAGTCCAAAATGGATCATTTATTCGATGTCTTATAAAATATGTACACAATATTTACTCTGAAAGATAATCAATATATCAAGAGCTGATTTTTAATATAATTTCATTACTTTTTCCGGTATTCTATTTCTTGTCTAAAATTTAAAAAATGGCCTAGTTAATTGACGAAGGAGATACTTGTTGAAACTTCATTATAACGCTAAGAAATAAGTAATTAAACTTCTAGTTTCAAAAATTCTTTTATTGTAAGTCACTACAATATTGTTTCGCCATTCAATGGCTTCATCAGGTGGATGAATACTGATGACAATATTGTAGTGATTTACAATAAAAGAATTTTTGAAACTAGAAGTTTAATTACTTATTTCTTAGCGTTAAAAAATGGAAATCAATGGGCGTACTTTTACACAATGTTTACATATTGCTGTGTAATTTAATATATTTTGTGATCCAGATAAAATGTACGTTCTTTCTTTTATGCGTTGTCACACGAGCATAACAAGTATACCTACCTAGACTTTAAATATTTAGTTTATCTCAGGAGTAAATTTTTGGCTCTATTAGGCTTAGTATTCAATTGTAAATGTTTCAAGATAAATGATAAAAGTATTTATTGTCTGTTAAAAAAATATTTATTAAAATTATAATTGATAACAATTCATTTGTACATTCAGAGTTAGTACTAAATAGCGCATAAGCTATGCGAATCTTAACAATACGTATAAATATGTCTGAAAATCAAAAATTTTGGAATTTTTAGAGCCAAAATGTAGTTAAAGTCGATCCATATCTTTGTTTATCCTACATTTACAAATATACACAGAGGCGCGGACAAGCGAGAGGTTCGGGGGACTAACCTATATGTATATAGTATATGAACATTTATGATAGTGTGAACTTGTCTATAGACGTATTTACGAATACGCGTAGGTGTAATTTCTTAATAATGCCCACTTTTATTTCAGTAAAGTCCACGCAGTGATAGCGCTGCTTACCAACCTAAGTGGCGGTCTCTACCTGCAAAAAAATCAATAAAATTCCTATTGTTAGACGCTATGAATAGTGAATGGTTTAGTTGATTTTCTGCCAAGGGTTTTATGCACTATAGTCTGCTGCACATATGGTCTTTTTATTGTAATGTTCTTTTTTGTGGATATCAATAAATGCTTGTGCATTTACGTCGAATACGCCGACAACATTATGGCACATTAAATAGAAATATATTTTTAACGTTAAATTTCCTGTAAAATAAAATTATTCTTTATAATAAAACAAGAATCGTTAATAGTTAGCTTCATGTAGCGTGTCCATGGGATCTGTGTTATTTAACGTCAAATGCCTGTTTTTTAATTATTTGTATGAAATTATTTACATACTTTTTTTTCTTTAAATGTTGTAATTCCTTATAAAATATGTTATTAGCCAGTCGATTAGGTGATATCATTCCCTAACATCGATGTGACAATACTTAAGTACTGTCTCGTGGCGCCATCTATATTTAAATATTAGTACTGCTACTGTTGATATTGTGTTATTAATAGAGCTCGGACACGATAGGCCCATTACTCAGCGTCCACGGGCGTACTATTTAAAATTTGTATTTTTAAAGAGTTTCTAATTTTATTTATATAATTGGAAAACAAACGGGTGGTGATCTATACATTTTTATTTGTTCATTTTGTAATTCAAGTTGAGTAAAGGAGTATTAATATTAACTAGCAATACTTTCTCAAGGTTCTCTTTTGTAAAATTTGTTCTCTCTGAATGAAATACGTCCTCGTAGATAGGAAACGTCCTATCTACATCACAACTGGCTATAGCTGCATACTCAAAAATTTTTTTTTTATTTTAGCATATTTAGCAGTTAGATTCTGAGGCATTGTCTCCATACACAATTGCCACAATGTTACTAAATCTGGATTTCTATTAAAACCTGCGTTTAAATTTTTCCGAATGCCACATCCGAAGTCACATGGAATATGTTTCAAATTATTAATAGCCACATCTAATGTAGGTAATCCATCATTTAATTTGAGATTCTTATTTTCAAAATGAATGATTACTTTTGGCAAGTTTCCAAAGTGTTTCTGAAGAAGGTGCAACTGATTTTTTTAATTTGGAATTTGTATTAGAAATACTTCGAGCATCGTTATTAAAACATGTAACGTAATTTTGTAAACTATCGAAATTCTCTGCATAAAAACTAGTAGCATCCAACTATGTTCTTCAGTTTCCCCCTAGTTATTACTGGAGAGGGAGGCAGTAACAAAGATGGAAGTTTTTCCCTGTAAAGAGCTACTCTCAATGGTGCTTTTCTGAAAGACACTAGTCTATCAACTTCCGGAAAGGTGTCTGATACATTCACAGATTCTGTGGAGAGCATGTGCTACAGAAGTAATATGCAGCATATTAGAATATGTTTCCTTTAATAGTCTGCCTGTTTTTAACATATGTGCAGCACTGTCACTGACAAATAAAATTATTTTTTTCTTTGTACCTGTCGTCTGAATGAAGCATTTGGTGCATATTCTCGTAAATGGCTTTAGCTACTGTTTCTGCATCAATTGTATTTATAACTTTTGTGGCTAGTATATATGCGCTACATGGAAAAGTTAGATGTAGTACACCAGCTAAAACATTTGCCACACGGCGTCCTAAGATATCGACAACTTCGTCGGCACTTATTCATAGTTACTGATTTGAAAGATGGCTTAGAAACATAATATTTGCGTAAGGTGGATCCATCAGGAACATTTCGACCGGTATATTTTTGGAGAAATGTTTTTAAGGTGGATTGTTAAGTTTATTTAATGAACTTGTTTTTAAAAAAAAAAAATTTATGACATTTCGTTTTTGACAGAGAGTAGTAATTTTTTTTTTTAAAATTGTACTACATATTTTTTTTTACTTATTCTAATAAACATTTATTTCCTGAAGACACCTCCATTAAATTGAGTAACAAATTTTTTATTATTAAAAAAGCTACGAAATTTACGGAAATCAAGCTATCATATATTTTAATGAATCAAATGTTCGAAATTGGCCCCATTTTGTTCCAGACACATTTGACACCTTCTATTTTTTTCGTGACATACTTGTACTATCCTTCTTACTAAATCATCTCTGGTATCAGGTGGAGTCAAATAGACATGATCTTGAATGTAAGACCACAGAAAGAAATCCAGTGGATTCAGATCTGGCGATCTAGCAGGCCATCGAATAAGTCCGTAAGTGCCCATCCATCTGACGCCAAAATAATTATTTAGAAAATCAGTATTCATTCGTGCATTATAGGGTGTGGCACCGTCCTGTAGGAACACCACCCTGTTTAACTCAGCAAGTGGCAACTGATCTAAATAATCGCCTAATTCATTGCGTAACAAATTATTAGACTTTTCTTGGTTTAGATTACCCTCCACAAAAAAAGGCCCTACTACTCTATCGCCTAAAATGCCACACCATACATTTACACTGAACCGATTTTGAAAATTGTGTTGCATCACAACATGGTTATTTTCAGTGCTCCAATGGCGATGATTATTTCTGTTGAATACACCATTTTTCCCAAAAGTGCATTCATGTGACCACAACACACGACGATAAAAAATTGGATCTTCCCTTAGTTTTGAATTGAACCCTTCGTTGAGGTTCGTTTTCACCGAGAGCATGCACCTTCCGTGGTTTATAAGGAAAGAACTTGTGCTTCTTCAGAATGTACTGAACTGTAGAATGTGATACCTGCATGTAGTGGGCAATTTCTCGCGTAGACGTATTAGGGTTTTCTTCCACATAGAGCAAGACACTTAATTCTAAATTTTGATCTTGAATTACACGTGCGTTTATTTTCGGTTTTTTGAATGATCCAAAATTTCGTAAATTTCGCACGAGCCTTCCAAACTTATCGGCACTTGGACGCAGTCTGTCAGTAAAACAATTTCCATATAGTCGCAAAGCAGCTGCAGAATTTGTTCCGCATTCAAAATATGCTTGAATCGCATCCACACATTCGCCATTATCCATTTCAATAACAAAATTTAGAAATAAATCGTTGAAAATGTTATAATGAATGTGTGACTAACAGATGTCACAGCTCTCTACGAAAATTTGGAATGCACTTTTATCGTTCAATATGACTGCTTGATTTTTAAATTTTTAAAATAAACACTGTAAATGTTGTTGTTGACCCACCGCTCACTGATAACATTGGTTTGTAATCCTTTATGGGCTATATAGTATTGAATGTAAGTGATTTTAAAAGGTACACACATTTGCTGGTAATAAAATGAAATAGAGTATTTAAAATGCATTTAAGAAATCTCTGTGTTCGGAAAAACCAGAATAAATCGAACTAAAAAAAAACCTTCAATTTCTCGATTTTTTCCATACAAGGATATCGTTGTTTACAGTTTCATATTCAGAAATAGTAATATATTTGAATAAGGAAAAAAAAAGTATACTGCAATTTAAAAAAACACAGTTTGCAGCTGTCTGTCAAAAACAAAGTGTAAAAAAAAAATTCAAAGTGGATCACGTTACAGTGTTTTTAAAATGATTTAGTTCGAGGTATAATTTATTACATTCGGATAAAAAATAAAAAAGTTACAGCACGAAAGGTTTTTCATAATACACCCGGTATATAAAATCAAGAAGGATGGTATTATTTTACAATGTTTTTAAAAATTTACACAAGTATTGTCGGTAGTGATAAAATGTGGCACATCTATAATATACAGTTAGGGCCGACCAGATGTGCCACATTTTCTCACTACCGACAATACTTGTGTAAATTTTTAAAAACATTGTAAAATAATACCATTCTTCTTGATTTTATATATATATATATTTTTTGTTTAGTTTGTTAATGACCTTTAGATGTAAGCACCTGAGGAAGCCACTGTGCTGGCGAAACAATTGTCGTGTTACGATTAAAGACTAAAAGTGAAGATTAGAACCGTAGCTAGTTATTAAGTAAATCGGTCCAGTAGTTTTTCAGTTTATAGCGGACACACATACAAACATTGCGTTTTATATATATATAGAAAAGAGATATAGATAGTTCATAAGTTAAAAATAATTTAGACTCTAACTACTTAGTGAATAAGAGACTGCAGGGATATTCTAATATTTGTCAGGTGTACGTTACATAGTGAAAAACTCTCTAAATTTTTATTATGAAGTATGATTGCCATTCCACTCAATTATTCTTGTTTCTTTTATTATTTGCTTTAAAGTAAAATATCACTGCATAAAGTAACTGTATTTATTATTAATATATTAAGATAAAATTATATACTTCCAGAAGGGAATAAATTTCCTGTTCACAATTTAAATATTTTATGTTTTTATGTTTATGAGTTCGTATGAATTGACATATATGCAAAAATATAAGAACGAAGTTACCGAAAAATAACCTTTTTTAAAAGTAGTCATATTTTCTTAGTAAATTGGGGAAAACAAAAGCGTCTTTCGATGATAATGACATCAAACGTAAAAAGAATTTAAGTATGCGTAAACAGCTTATACTTTTTGTGTCAGCGACGCGTATTTTCAATGTGACCTGAAAATACAGTCTCAGAATTCGAATGGTTCTAAACAATCTAAACAATGAAAGTGTGGAATTTACATTTATAAATGTGTACATCCGGTTGTGTTAAAGTATCTAAAATAATTTTCAGGTTTAGGTAATGTTATTTCAGATGAAATTGATGATTTTGAATATTAGTTAGGTTTTGTTGCTTCGTCATAAAAGCCAAAATGCAAACAAGAAACGATATTTAATATTTTCTAAAAGACTTACGGCTACTTATATACAAGTGTCCCGTATCGTTATGTTCAAATTTTAGGAGTGTAAAACAGACTTCATTTCAAGTAACAAAAACGCAAAACTTGTATATCCATTTTCGTTTGTTTCAAAGTTACAGATCTATGAATGTGATTGCCAGATCATGAAAAAAAAATGTAATCCTAAACTCAATACAAACTGATTTTATTTTAAAAAAGTTATATGATTCCATAAAAGGCCTGTGATTGCTAACGTCGCATAATAAAATGTTATCCTAAAATAAATAAACACGTGTCGTAGTGCATACAGAAATTTCTTGGAGATCTACAAAAAAGAGTACTGGAAATTCATTTATGATAAAGAAGGTTCTTACTTATTTCGTAAGTGCTGAACCATGAATATCATACAATAAACAAATGTTCAGATGACAGTTAACGTTGCATTTTTTCATAAAGGATTACATTACGTTTCAGTTCATATAACAGCTTATTAGTGAGTGAACACGATTTCTTTATTCAAAATGCCCTACCGATTTTTTTCTCAAGAGTATGCGGACATGCATTTTGTGTATGGCTACTGTAATGGCAGTGCACGTCAAGCAGATATCGAAGGCCAACATCGGTTTCCCGATAGGCGCATTCCTCATTACATAACGTTTCTGGAAATACACAGACAATTTCGGGAATGCGGACTGCGTGATTATTTTTTCGACCGAGGAGTAAATTTGCCGGCAGACTTAGAGGAAGAAGCTGTAGCTATTGTTACAAGGGATCCAATTCTCAGTGTACGTCGAATCGCTAGACAACTAGGAGTGCCACGAACGACAGTTTGGCGAATTTTAAAAAGTGAGGGCTTATATCCGTATCACTATCGCAGGGGACACGGTTTGCTTGAGGCAGACCACTATGCTCGTCTAGTTTATTCTACCTGGATATTAAGACAGTAACGACTACATTTTAATTTCTGCAGAACGGTCCTCTGGACAGATGAATCTACGTTCACGAGAAGTGGTGTTACAAATCTGAGAAACCTGCACAGATGGTCATCAGAAAATCCCAAAGCTATACGTCCATCTAAATTTCAACATGAATTTTCTATTAACGTTTGGGCGGCCCTAATCGATGACTTGTTGATTTGTCCTGTCGTTCTTCCTAGAAGGTTAAATGCAGACAATTACCTTCAATTATTATTGATGAACTGCCAGGTCTTTTAGAGGATGTCCCACTGAATGTTCGACGAGACGTGTGATTTCACATTGATGGGGCATCATCACATTTCGGAATTGCTGTCCAAAATTGGGTTAACGTCAATTATCCAAGATGGATTGATCGAGGTGGTCCTGTTGCATGGCCATCCGTATCACCCGATCTTAATCCCCTTGACTTTTATTTATGGGGGTACATGAAAAATTTAGTCTACGCGCAAGTTTCGAACACAAGAGAAGAGTTGTTGGATCGTATTCACCTGGCTGCCGAGCAAATCCGACAAACCAAGTATGGAATTCGGATAAGTATTTCTTCTGTTGGCTTACGGGCACAAGCATGCATTCAACATTCGACTATCTGCTTATTTAACAGGCGGTAGTCGATCACTATCCTCCACTTCTGGTTTCCGTCCTTATCCTTTTTCTTGGGAACTAATAGTAATGGAGACGACCACGGTGACTTTGCCTTTTCTATAATGCCATCGGACAAAAGTTTCTCTACTTGTCTGTCGATCTCATGTTTTTGCGAATGTGGCAATCGGTAGGGTTTAGAATATATCGGATTTATTTGCGGGTTAACCTGTATGTCTCCCCTGTATGTGCTCGTGTGCGTAAGTTTGTATGACTCAAGGAAAAACACGTCGCAATACTTAGCGATAATTTTTTGCATCGTAATGTTCTCTTCCTTGTTTAGATGTGACGTATTTACTGTTTGTAAAACCTTGCTGACGCGTTCGACCGATTTAGGGACACTATACTTGAAAGTGCAAACGTTGTATTTATCGAGGTCAGTTACCGTAGGAGCAAAATTTTTCAATGTCGCGTCGCTATCTCTTGTATTCAGTATACGTACGGGCACTAATCCATTCTTCGGGGTGACAACAGATCCTGCTATAAATATACCTGGGGCAGCTTCCTTCTGGGAAACTACACAATCGCTACATGTACTTACTTTAAAATATTTGATTATTTCACAACGAGGCGGAATGCTAACAACCGTGTTTTCATTGGAATGCATTGGTAATGTAGTTTGCTGACCTTCAATCGAAAACGTAAGACTATATTTCTCGTAGTCTATGACGGCGTTGTATTTAGCAAGAATGTCAGAACCGATGATACCTATAAGTTCGTTATTATTTTTGTTGTCTAGCACTGCAAATTTATGCTTGACCTTGGCTTCGCCTAACCTTAGCGTAATGAAAGCCGACCCACTTGTTTTCGTTTGACCGTTAATGCCGACTATGTTTACCTTCTCTGTTTTATCAACAAGTATGTTTGTATAATTAGTATTTAAAAATATTACACTTATAGAAGCACCTGTGTCAACTAGAAATAGATTGTCTTTATTATTGAAATACACATTAATATACGTTAAACTATTGATGTTAAAACAGTGTTGACTTGAATCTGTTTCTAGTTGACTATTTTTCGAAAAAACTGATTGTCTTTATTATCGTCGGACTGGGCCGCGTTCGATGATACAGTGAATACTCTGTCGCGGTTATCGCGTTTGTCGCGTCTTAAAAATTTCTTTCTATAATTTTGATTATAATTGCTCTGAGTATTACCGTGTTGGAAATTTCTTCGTTTGCTCTCGTTATTAGTATGCCTATACTTTCGGTACCGATTGTCTTTAGCTTGTGAATTATTAAATGTAGCTTTTCTTGAGAAATGATAAACCGAATTGCTACTGTTCGCGGGGTTGAGTATATGCTCGTTCGAAGCTTCTTGGATCGCGTCGCTTAACGTGCTTGGGTTGCGTGCTTTTATTAGTAGCTTTATGTTCGGGTCGCGAAGTCCATTAGCAAACATATTGACTGCAATCTGTTCATTTGCCGTTCGAAATTTATCGACTAACGTCTCGTCGTCGCCTGCTTGCGTGATTGACAATTGTGCGAGCAGTTCTTCGACTGTCTCACCGTATTCGTTTATTGTTTTCGCGCCCTGTTTGACATTGTATAATTGTGAAGTTAAAGCTGTGACCGATTTTTTTGTAATGAAATGGCGTTTTAAATCTGTAATTAAAGCGGCATTATTGGGGTATGATTTGTGTAATCTTAATTTCGCCTTCAGGGATAACCGTGTTTTAAGGACGTACTTCGTTAAACTTTCTTTTCCCACGTTATCTAACAATGCGTCATATAATTCGATCGAATCTATTAGTTGTAGAGTTACTTCTTCTTTACCGTTCATTACAGGTAATAAACTTGAGGCAGTCCGTAAATCGAAATTCTCAGCCATGTTGCCAATTGTTACATTCAGATTACTTAATCTATTATTTAAAATTTCGGTAGCCTCGTTCAATGTTGCGGTAATGTCTTTGATACAATCTTTAGTTGCCTCACGGGTACCTAAACTATGAGCTACCTTATTAAAACTGTCCCTTATTTCATACAATCTAAGATTAAAATTGTCTATTAGCGCTTGTTTGCGCTTAATTACATTTATATCACTCTTATTGCTTACATTGTCTTTCCTTAAATTACTAAAAAATACCTTTACTTCGTCATGTATCTGTATGAATTGGTCGGGGGCGGACATGGGTGTTAGCCTAAACCTTCTCCTGGCTTCGGTGGAACTCCAATTGGACCTGAGCGGAGAGGGCCTTCGTCATCCTCTTGTTCACGTGCCGGTATACACCGTAGCAGCAGCAGGACGTTAATATGACCATAACTCCCACGAATGCCACTACGCCGAGGATGTCGATGGTGTCTACGTTGTTTTTTATGTTGGCGTCATTGCCTGCGATGATTACCTCCTCCTTTGTCGCGTAATTGCCCATTTCTTACTCTGGCCTGCTAAATGCTAAACTGTAGGTTTCCTTCGTCGGTTCGTTCCGAGTTCCTACACGTTCCCTGCAGTCTTAGACGACTGGCAGAATGGTCCTAAGCCGTAGGTAGGCAGAATCGCCATGTAATGTGAGCCGTTTGGGCGGCCACATTGGATAGCAGGTTAGGGCGACTTATCGTAGTAAATGATACGCACAAAGTTCGGGTAACATATTATTATTAATCTAACACTTACAACTGGTTAACAAAGTATTTACGTTGAATACTATGTCCAACTCAGACAGGGTAGAACGTGGTGATTAAGTACAACATCGTTCGTTCCACTGGCTGGTTGTGACTCTCTAACGTATAGTTACTATTACTATGACTGTATACGTGAATGTGAATATCTCTCACTTAAATTACTGTCTATATATATTAGAGAAGATCCTTGTAACCTTTCTAGAATATAACACAAACCCTGACATATAGTTTTGTATATGCAATATACACAGAGTCCGGTCGTGTTTATATAACACGTTACCGTTTGTATTAAAAAGAGCGAGGCTGTGGCCTCGTCGAGAGTGTTATGCATATACATGACTATATTGCGTTATTACAGAGATGGACATTTCGAAAATAGTATTAATTGAACTTTTTTAAATAAAATCAGTTTTTATTGACTTTAAGATTACATTTTTTTCATGATCTGACAAACACATTCATAGATCTGTAACTTTGAAACAAATAAAAATGAATATACAAGTTTTGCGTTTTTGTTACTTGAAATGAAGTCTACTTTACACTCCTAAAATTTCAAAATTTGAACGATATGGGACACTTGTATATGACAGTATATCAATGCCATTGATATACTGTCATATATATTTTTAATTTCTTTTAAAAAGATACTATGTGTCGAAACATGTAAGATTGCTTTAAATATATACATATCAAAGTAAAGCAGACCTAAAATTGCCGACTAATTTAATCTATTTAACATACAAAGGTTAAGAAATAATTATCTATATATATATATATATATATATATATATATATATATATATTTAAAATAATTCAACTCTTACATGTTTCGGAAATTACTGTCTTTTTCAAAGAATATTAAATTTAATATTCTTTGAAAAAATATCGCATGGTCAGTACAGAAAAGATAACACCAAGAAGCTAAAAACTATCCTAACACACAATAACTATCCACCACAACTTATAGGACAAACAATTAAAGAGGATTCACAAAATATACAACACTGCAACACCAATAACAATTTGAGCAATAAAACAATATATATCACGGTTACATTTGTTCCAAAATTATCAGAAAAAACAAATATATTAAAAAAAATATATGATATAGCTACAACATATAAATTGAGCAATACAAATAAACATCTATTCTTAAAGATAAAATCCAAAATAGAAAAAAAACAAACAAAAAATTTTATAAAATATGTCGCTATTGGGATAATTACTATATAGGGCAGATCAAACTATATCTGTACAAAAAAATACAAGCTCACAAATACTCCACAATAGATGAAACTGCCTTATGTGCACACAAACTTCAGCACGACTACCATTTCGATTTTTAAAAACACATATAGATAGAACAATACAGAATTATAAGACAAATTAAGGAAATGATTAACATCAAACAAGAAAAAAATTAATAGGAATGACAAAAAATCTAAGTGGTATATATTATAATTTAATAATGTAGAATAGCGATCTGCAATTTAACTTTTTATAAATATCTAAACTTTAATGTATAAAATTTAACATCGTAATGTAATTTTAACCAATTATATAAAAACCATGACAATGTGATATATAAAATATGACAGTACAAAATATAATATGCTGTCATTTCTTATAATTAGAAGTATCTTAAATAAATAAATATTCAATTGAAACAGACCTTAAATCGCCGAATAAAGAAAATAATATACAAGGGTCAAGAAAATAAAGAAATTACTATATATATAGTAGATTCATTTAGTTGGCGATTTAAGGTCTGGTTTTACTTCAATATGTATATATTTAAAACAATCTTACATGTTTCGGCATCTGATGCCTTTTTCAAAAAAAATTGAACTATAAATGACAGTATATTAATGTCATACAATATATTTGTAGTTGTCATGGATAAAGTTATTCAATGATACATTCAAGTTCAATCATGCCTTGGTATTCTCTAAACAGATAGACAACAAAAACGGGGGAATGGCAAGCCATGAGTTATTATTATGTCTGCGCCCGTGAAGCGGCTTAAGATGTTAATCTGTCGGAATTTGCCTTAAACGAGAAGGAAAACCACGAAAACCTACAACCCGTCAGGGATCTAGACACGGAACTGCCAGCATGATAAGCAAATGAACAGATATTTAAATAACATATGATACATATTTCTATAACAGCAACATATATTATGATGGTAAATTGCAGATCGTTACATAATTAGGTTATAATATATACTGCTTAGATTTTTTATATCACTTCTGTTGTTAATTAGTTTTTTTTTCCTGTTTAATATTAATCATTTCTTTAATTTCGCATTTCAATGTGTGTTGTTGTGATCGTGTTGTAGTTTGTGTGTAAATAAAGCAGTTTTGTCTGCTTTAGAGTATTTGTGGGCTAGTATTCTTTTGTATAAATATTGTTTAGTTTGGCCTATGTAGTAACTATCGCAATCGCGACATGGTTTTTTATAGATTTCATATGTTTCTCGATTTTTTCTATTTTGGGTTTTAGTTTTGAAAATAGATGTTTATTAGTATTACTAAGTTTATATCTTGTAGCTATATCATATTTTTTAAAGTATATTCAATTTCTTTCTGATAATTGTTGAACATATGGAAGCATGATATATGTTGTTTCATTGTTTAAATTGTTATTGGTGTCTGTAGTGTCGTATATTTGGTGGATTCTTTTTTTAATTGTTTGGTATATAAGTTATGGTGGATAGTTATTATCTGTTATGATCGTTTTAATTTTCTCGATGTTATCTTCTCTGTATTGAGTATGTGATAGTTTTACTGCCGTAACAGTCACATTATTTATAATCATTTTATTGAATACTGTAGGTGCATTTGAGTGGTAATTCATATATCGAAAAGAAGTTGTAGGTTTATTGTACCAATTGGTATAAATAGTACAAATAGTAAATATCAAGAAAATTAATACCGTTATTAATTTCTACTTCAATAGTGAATTTTAATTTGTTGTGAAAATTGTTGAATTTATTTAAAAGGTAGTTTATTTTATTTGTCGGAATACATGTTATGATGTCATCTACATATCTTTTGAAGAAAATGGGGTGGAAGTCTAATGAATTGATAACGTTTTGTTCCAAATGCTCCATTATCAGATTTGCAATAGGAGCGTCTAAAGGGGAGCCCATGGCAATACCAAATGTTTGATTATAAAAAGAATTTTTGTATTGAGAATATCTGTTGTCGAGACAGAAATGTATACTTCTAATAAATTCGTTTTTATTTAGTGATATGTGTGGACTAATTTCATTCCATTTGGATTCTATTATGTTTATACCTAGATTTGTATTAATGTTATTGTATAAAGATTTTACATCAAGTGAGATAATTTTGTGATTAGTTGGTACTTTTTGTTCCTTGATGAAATTTTAAAATTGCCATGAGTCTTTGGTATGATATTCCGTTTTTCCTAACATCTTATATATATATATATATATATATATATATATATATATATATATATATATATATATATATATATAAGTATATAAATACAAGTAAAGGTTTATTTTAAAGTTTTATTTTAGTTTATGTTTCGATGATAATTGTATATAATAAAATAATTTATTGATTAGTTTGCACGTGTTATTGTATATAAAACTATTACCGGTTATTCAATTAGCTGTTTTAAATAATTAAGGATGCGATAAATTGTATAACAAAATTAAACAAAACAAAAAACATCTGTTCGTCAGATTATTTCAGTCATGTAGTCTCACTGCACAATAAGAATTTCAAATATAAAAGCATAATATGTTCTTGCAAGTGAAAATTTAATTAAGCCAACGTAGATAGAGTACAGCTGAATAAACAAATGAATATTCACAACCTTGTCACCGAGGGATCTTCGAAATGTAATATAGTCAACTGGAGATAATGTATTTTTTTATAGTTCGTTCTGCTCTAAGTGCGAACCGCAAATTGTACTTTATTTCTTTCCAACACATATAAATACGCGCTTGTTTCAAATGAAACAGACATGCAATATACATATCTGTAACTGCACACTTGTTGCACTTGTTTCTTGTCAATTTATTTTTTTTACGTTTGAGATGTACTTTTACAATCTATATTTTTTTATCGTGATTCACCCAATGGTAGTTTTTTTTTTTAATTTCTATTGTGAAATTTCTACTATCAATATTGCATGAAATTTTCTTCGAGAAATAGTCATTATTAATTAATATATCCATCCCTCTTGCATGCCATCCTTGAATATTTTTACTCGTGCACTCGTATAAATATTCGCGTATTTGGCATGCACTCGGGATATAACTACCTACTGAATATATTTATTATCATATATTTTCCTTTATGATTTTTTGATGGATCTGGTAAAGCTGTGTCATCCATGCTCTAAAACGTTTCCGATTATATAAATTAAAGAAATTAATGAAAGTAACAAAATATCTTTAGAAAATGAGTTTTTCACTTTATAATCTCTATAAAGAACTATTTTTAACGAATATTAATAATAAATAGCACAATAAATAACTACTAAAGCACACAATTGACTAGCACTGACAGAAATACTGATCATTGACAGCGAAAAGGAAATTTGACAGAACAAAATAAACTTAATTTTGCCTGCATGAAACCGGCCTCTATTTTAGCCAATCACAAGCTCTAATTTTAAGCCCTATCTTTCGCAACGGTTTATTATTATTTGAAATGCTACATAGAAACAATTGTGTATGTCGCTAAGAAATAAGTAATTAAACTTCTAGTTTTAAAAATTCTTCATAGCTTCATCAAGTGGATGAAATACTGAATTTCATTCAGTATTTCATCCACCTGATGAAGCCATTGTATGGCGATACAATATTGTAGTGGTATTTACAATAAAAGAATTTTTGAAACTAGAAGTTTAATTACTTATTTCTTAGCGTTATAATGAAGTTTCAACAAGTATCTCCTTCGTCAATTAACTAATTGTGTATGTGTAGATCTCGGTTTCCGGGTTGGAACCGCGTAGAGTTAGGTGTAATTGCCAACGTTTCGTACACTGTTTCAAGGGAAATCTTCAGGGCTGTACGTAAATGTTCGTCGTTTCACAGTAGCTGAAGAATGCTATGACAGAGAGCGGCACAACCTATATAGGGGGGACCGCGTCAGCTGGTGGCCTGCTATTGGCTGGGGACAATGAGCCAATCGCATGCGTCATATGGGCGTGGCATTTCGTAGTAGAGTTCAGTAGAGTTTGCCACTTTGGACGTAACGTCTAGCTATCGTCTCTATTGAGATTGTGGGGATGTGTGCGGGGGGTTGAGTTTGTGTTCTGCCAGCGCTGAACCGGCTATATGTAATAGTCTAGTACAACGTTCATGTTCGGACACACGTACACCGACTGGCCGCTTAGTTTCGCTAATGTGCACACAGCCACATGAACACGGAATGCGATACACTTCTTGTGCTTGGAGCGGAGATATTTTGTCTTTAACCAAGGGTAGCAGGTCTGAAACTTTAGAATGGGGTCTGAAGACTGTTTTGATTTTATCATAGCATTCTTCAAGCTACTGCGAAACGACGAACATCTACGTACAGCACTGAAGATGTCCCTTGAAACAGTGGACGAAACGTTGGCAATTACGCCTAACTCGATGCGGTTCCCACCCGGAAACAGAGATCTACATCTAGAGAACATGTATGTACAAATTTATACATTGATGTCACATCAAAGCATTGTAAAAAAATCATGTAAAAAATGAACATATTTCTTCAGTTATTTAATTTATTAGAAAGATAATTTTGAATAAACGTTTAAAATGATAATAATTTACTGTTTACAACAGAATAATACCGAAAATTTGCATTTTTTGATAATAAAAATTCGAAACTTTGACGACCTCGTGTAAAGTTATTATCAACCGTTGGAAGATTATATATAAGGAGTATATCGAAGAATAACAAAAGGAAAGACGCCACGTGTAGATTGGCCGCTAATTTCTATATGCCCTATATATTTCGCTAAGAAATAAGTAATTAAACTTCTAGTTTCAAAAATTTTTTTATTGTAAATACCACTACAATAGTGTTTCGCCATACAATGGCTTCATCAGGTGGATGAAATACTGAATATGTACAATACAAGTTTGAATATTTATGTGAAAATTATTGGGGAAATGGTGGTGGAAAAACTTTTACAATCTTAAATTTAGTAGAGGGGAGTTGTTTAAATCTAGTTGGTCATTTAAAGCTAATCCTAAATTATTGTATCTATTAATTTCTAAGTTTTCTAACAGGTTAAGTTTTTTACTTTTTTCTTGATATATATTTACAATAAATATTTGTATAATGGGAAATAACAAGTAAAAGTAAAAGGAATTTTTAATGGCTCCAAAAGGTACAACTAGAAAATTACGCAGATCGTCTGTTATGACGCCAAGACGACAATCTCGTAAATGAATGCGTACTGAGATAATGACTGAGGCCTTAAAAATGTGCTATTTTCAAATGAAACAGCCTTCGTAAAAATTTAAATAACATATTTACGACTATTAATTTCTAATAATATAAGCATAAACACAACCACTAATATCCAAATATAGGTAAATATATACATAATAATCTATTGTTATATCAATAATTGTTATTTAAAGCTGGATGACTTAAAGCCTTAAAAATGTGCTATTTTCAAATGAAACTGCCTTCGTAAAAATTTAAATAACATCAATATTTACGACTATTAATTTCTAATAATACAAGCATAAACACAGCCACTAATATCCAAATATAGGTAAATATATACATAATAATCTATTGTTTAATATTGTTATGTCAATAATTGTTATTTAAAGCTGGATGATTGAAAGTAATACGGGAAAGATTACATTAGCACATTAGATTTTATTACGTACGACATAGAATTAAAATTTTAATACATGTGCGGGGTCTTTCACTAAAATTAAACGTCATACCTACTAAAATATCGAGATTGTGTTACTTACATATACCAATATGTGCATTACTAACTTAGACGTAAATAAAATATTCATATACGAAGAATTTTATGATATTTCGAAATAATAATAATTTGACCAACCACCTTACCCGAAAAATATTAATATTTGTTTGATTTCGAAGGACCAACTGTTTATAATCAATTTATATCCGGTTCTTGTAGAACCAAATGTTGGTTGGTGTTGTATTCGGCTCATGAAGGATCATGTATAGTTTTTTTCTTGACCCACCGCTCACGGGGCGTAACTTCAGCATAAGCTGGTTATTTATATTGACTGGTGGCAGTTGTTTTAAATTCAGCTGTTTTCTAAGTATTTTGTCTAACAAAAAAAAACATTTTATTACACTTCGTATATATAAGAATGTTTAATTCAATTTTAAATCATATTTCTTCGCAAATATATTTCGCATTTTAAAATATTAATTCAAACTTAGCCATTTTCTGTGTATATTCATTCGCAAATAGAAAGTCCTTCTTTTGTTAGCGTACTACGATCGACCCTTCAAAAGAAATCTACCTGATTGTACGTTCAACTCAAGTATCTACGTTCTTTTCGAAATCTTATAAAGATTTTACGTTTAGTTTTTAAACTTAAATTATTTAATTAAATTATGTACGTCTTCTCTTATATATCATGTCGCATATCATTTTAAAGCTTGTCTCACAAGAGATATTTTAATGATATTTGATTCATCGATATCGCACTCTTAGCTCGCGCTTTTGATTAGTTCTTAATTCGAAACATCGTCAGCTTCGATTGCTCTCCACTTTAGGCAACAAAACAAACCTACCCGTTTTCAAACCAATCTTCTCTTCTACATAAATTCCTTCTTCTGTTCAAGACCTTCGCAAGAAAATCATCTTACTCCACGTGCTGTTCCAGTATACAACACGCCGTACGGCGTCCTTCGTTTCTAAGGTAACTCTGTATTGTTCGATGAAGAGATTATTTTATTTTAATTATATTTACATTAATTTAACTAATGATTTCTTTGTCCTTCATACTTGTCCAAGTACATGATGTGAACCTTGTGGATGACCTACACATGCTTCAACAAATAACTCTGTATTGTTCGATACAGAGGTTATTTTATATTAATCTTTAATTCCCGTTTAATTTATGAATGTTGTTGTGTTTTATTTAGTTAATAAGTTGAAATATATTTGTCTCAGTATTATTACACACATCCTTAGACATTTGATGCTCACCACCACCATTTACTATTTAAACATTTATAGCATTGTTAGGACGTTCCAGCTAGCCCGGTAAGAATCAACACGAGCCACAAGCATCCACCTTGTATTAACTTGGCGCTGCTACGTGCTCAAACTAAAAAAAACTTAACCCCATCTAGCGTTCTAGTAATAACTTAAACCTAATTTATTAAAGTAATCTCACAAATTGAACACTCCCGCTTCAAGGGATGAAGAAACATGTATAATAATATAGTTCATTAACTCTTAACAGGTAACTCAATATTCCAAAAAATAGCATATTTCTTTCACATTTCTGAATCACGATAGCCGATTCTTATTCGCTGGAGGACATTGTTAAAGGCAGCATCTTGTTATTTTCAGCATTTCCAAAACATTAAGCGTGTAGCTTTATAATTTGTTCCTAAGGAAGCAACTGCCACCAAGAAAAGTCAAAAGAAATTTCAAAGTTTAACCAGATTTACAAATTATTTATAATAATTACAATGGACTAGTTGAAGTATTTAGAAAATTACAAAATTCTCCGTTGTCATTAGTGCAGTCAACGCAAATAGCTGATACCGTGCGAACACAGCTACATGCACTCAGTGATCCAAGAAATATTAGTGTTATTCCTAATGTAAATAGTGTGTTAAAGAAAGACTCAGATTTTGCTAAATTAAAAAAGTGGAAAAAAAGTGATAAAAGTGGTTTCACGCATTTTATCTTTAATTTTTTGAAACAAAACGAATACACAAGGTGCTAAGTCAAGGCTGTATTGTGCAGGGTTCATGGTGGTGGCGTTTAGGGCATCCAGATACTCAGTTGTTAGTTTTGCTTTATGCGACGATGCGTTGTTATCGACAATAAAGTTTTCTCACGTCTAACTGTTGATGTAAACTGTTTTGGATTTGATTCATACCAATGTCCTATGTCGCCCGAATAAATTCATATGATGTTCGTCAATCTTCCTCAAGCAGTGCTCGAACTGGTGAAATATTTATATCAGTAACAACAGTTCTTTGGTGTGTGATGTGGCTTGGTTACTTAAGCCACGTAATGTGCCTTAGTGGCTGGCAAGGATCGCCATGTGATGTGGGCCCGGCCCTGAGGGCCACATCGATGAGTCTTTACGCAGATATCGTGGTAGCGTTAAATAATGCACAAGGGTTTAACACAGTTTAATTAACTAACACTTATAACGATTCAACAAAGATGATATTTACATAGTTAACAAATGTATGCGGTAGTCGAAAGGAGACTCTAACTCACTCTCACTATTGTCGTACCGTCTGTGTATTGTGACTCTGCTAAGACTCCCTCTCATTCAGATGGGACGCCTTATATATCGTTAGAGTGATCTCATTTCGACTACATGTCCTTACTCTAGATAAACATGAGTAAAGACGGCAGTCTATGTGCCCGAACAGTAGCGTGATGTGGAGGGATCGAGTAGAGGCGTACGAGGATCAATTCAGTTGCAGTTGAGACGTTGTAAGCGATACATTGTTAACACAATCGTGTTGAAAATGTCGGGAGTGCGTAGAAACAATGCATCGACTCGGTTGCATGCTAACGTAGTAAAGAAATTTTTACATCGGTTTCCCGATTTAATATATGACGGTACCGTAGTGAAATGTTTAGTTTGTGAAACAACTTTATTAACTTGGAAAGCAAGTCAGTGCCAAAGACATATAAATAGTGACAAACATAAATCGAATAATAGTGGACGCAGATCATATAATAAATTTGTGTGTGATTTAACAATGATGTTAATTGCGACCAATATACCAATGCAGAAAGTGGAACACCCAATGTTTCGTCAGTTTTGGAAGAAATACAATCCCACGTGGAAATTACCAGCAAGAAGTACGCTACGAAAAATGTACGAAAAATACGGTAAAAAAAAAATTCCTGTGGTTAACAATAGACGAAACTACAGATATTAAAAAACAGTCCATCCTAGCCATTCTAATACGGACGCTGACTCCGCAAGGACCTTCTCCTCCTTATTTACTAACCTGTAAACGAATGCAAGGGTGTACTGCCAGAGCGATATATGATGTATTAATAGAAACATTACACAAATTTGAGATTTTACCGAAGCAAGTGTTAATGTTAGTTACCGATGCTGCCAAGGTTATGTGTTCCACGGCAAACTTACTCAAAACGATTCAACCACACCTGCTGCATGTCACATGTTTGCTTCACGCTTTACACCTTGTAACAAACACTATACGTACAACTTATCCTGATGTGGATCAACTGATAGGACAAACGAAAGCGGTTTATTCTTAAATCTCCGAAGCGGATTCGGCTATTTATTCGCTGTGTCCTGATATACCGATATACCGAGCCGCCGCAACCAATTCTTATACAATGGGGTACTTGGTTAGAAGCAGCATTTTATTATTATAAACATTTTGAAAAAATTAAATCAGTGATTTTATAACTAGATGCCAAAGGAGCAGCTGCAATACGGCTCAGCCAGGTTCAATTTAACAATCCACAAGTTGCAGCAAATTTAAAAATTATTTACGACAGTTACGTTCCAATACTGGACGCAATACAAAATTTACAGAACACTGCGCTGTCCTTATCGGACTCATTAGCAATTATTGACCACGTAAAACTAGTGCTGCATATCCTTGAAGATGAAAAAAGTGATTGTGTCCGTGAAAAATTTAACAGTGTATTAGATAAAAATGAAGATTTTACAAAATTAGGGCAACTTTTTACCAATACTGAAGATCCGTTGTACAGATACAAAGAGCGCTTTAACTATGCAAATATAACATCTCTCAACGTCGAACAATCCTTCTCTGTATATAAACATATACCGTGTGCACAACGTCGTGCGATCGATGGATATGTAAGTAATGACTGGCCAACTGCAAGTATATTCGCCTTGCTTGAACACAATGAGCGACTGATAGGAATATTCAATGTGTTAGAGAGAGATTATTTGATTCGTACTTAGATCGTATGTAGAATGTGTTGGATAAAGAAATGGAACGCCCGTACAGTTAGACAGTAGAACAGATTGAATATACTCTCTCAACCCTAACCACATAAACTCGCTATTCGTCTTCGTCTTACTACATTGTGGTAGATCAATCACTCCCCGGCGTTCATACGGTATATACGTCGCTACGTACGAACCTTTCCGAGACTAATACAGAAACATATATTATGGTGCAGTTTTTTCATCGCGCACATCCGCATTTTTTTGCAACAATGTAAACATGTTGGGTAAGTTATTTATGTTTTTTCTTAACGTTTTGTATAGGGATTCGATATATTTATTTTTAAGTAAGCGCACTGGTATTCTGCTAAACTCTCCACGCAACGCCACTGCTGGGGCACATAGTCTGCCGTCTTTAAACATGAGTGTTGAAAGTGTGTAACGTACCTTGAGAATGCTTGTGTATGTAAGTTATGTCGGGCGAGGCCATGTTTGGATATAATATGAATTAAACACGGGCCGCGCCTTGACTCAGATAAAAGGTACACTGCATTACTTAATTGGGTTATTACAGGTGTCCTTCACGAAATTCATAACTATGAAAAAACCGATCTCTTTTAAATTCGTTGTACTAGCATTTCTAGGCCGATCTCCACGTTAATGACGATTTAAAATCGTAAAAAAACATAGCCCGGAAACGCTCTCTAGTCAATTTTTGGGTGAACACAAAATCTTTAAATTAGGATAATTAACACTATTAGAGCAAATCAAACAAACTACATGATAATCCACTCGCAAAACATTAGGTAGTAGTTGTCAAATAAAAATAAATTTCTTTCTTTTTTTAGAAACATAGCCATTTTAGATTTTGTCAGTATGTCTCTCGTATTTACATGTATTATCTGCTAACCCCCTTGCACTTTTTCGAAGCGCACGCTAATGATCGCAGGTTCGTAGTTCAACTCTATATTTATAGACTAAAAAAATAAAAGAATGACGACGGGAGGTATTAAAATTTAAATTATACTAACAATTGCAAGTAGTGGTACCTATACGCTTAAATACTAAAAATTATATTATTGCAATAAACAAAATCAAACAAGTAAATGTGTTAAAACCGACCTCTTTTTTTACCTAAATATAAAATACTTATACACTGTTACCAAATATTTTACATGTGTGAAGTATATAGTTTACAGCAGGTAAACTATACTATAGTCATAGTATTACCGATAAATACATTATAATTTATAACCACATTATATTTACGGGATTTGTATAGTTTATATCTAAATATAATTTATGTCTGCAATGTAATTAATGACAATAATATCAGATACTTAACTAAAAATTTACGACTTCAGTCTTTAATTTGTGCTTGTAAACGATTTACTTAATTTGATACTTAAGCCAATCTATAAATAGGATAACAAGAAAAGGCTTAAATTTCTCCCACAATTACTAAAGAAAAGTTTTAATATTGTACATTAAACTCTAGTACATTACTTGGTTCCAAAATAATTTCTACTTTATTAAAAGGTGCCCATTATACAAAGTTCTAGCTAGCTATTATATACAATAGTGTGAATACGTTTTAGATAGAACGCATAAATTACTTTAATGTGCTATAAATGTAATATACAGCCCGAAAATTCTGTTTATTTCCGTATTAAGTGTCGGAATTTCCAGTAATATTTGTAAAACACAATTGACATAAATTTAATATATAATTACAATTAAATAATAAGGAACTACATGGATGGGCCTAAACTGTCGACCTGAGAAAGAGATGTGGGAAAACGGTAAAGAAAAGAAAAGCATTTTCATGAAATAGGAAGAAATTGAAACAGTTGGTGCAAGGGAATATGTTACCTTAAATCAGACGTCTTAGAACATAAAAATTAAAGTATAAAAAGAAGAAGAACTAGTACCAAATTTGTTAAATAATTGCATAGATAGATACGATGGGCGAGCAGAAGTTATTGAGAATAAAAAACACGGTTAATCTTTTCTAGGATTTTATTTTAAATATGCTTAAGGTAATTCCCTTCAGCAATGATGGGCGCACACGAATTGCACGCAAATTACCTGGCCATGGTTAACCGCTATCCCGAATTGCACGCAGATTTTCAAAAAGGTATTTTAATCCCTCACCCGAATTGCACGTAAAGTATTTACGTAGGTAATTTCATGGTTTTCTTAACGGCCGTCCTACTTAACTGCATTTTAATGACATCTTAATGAAATGTAGTATAGAAACATAAATACCTACTCAAATTCACTGTCGTCAGTTTTCTTTGAGTTAGTCGTCAGTTTTCTTTGAGTTAATAAGTAGTGTCTCTTACTATCATTGTTTAAAATGGAAAACCGTATCGAAGTGTTCAGTGAAAAAGGAAATGTACTTATTGTACTAAATAATTTCAAGTATTACAAATCTCGGGAGATGGCTTCGTCCGAAGTATATTGGAGATGTACAGTAAGAAAATGCACAGCTAAGGTTTATACAGTGGGCGATGTTATTACAAGGAAGTTTGAGTGTCATAATCATAGTGTTGACAAAGGAAAACTAATACGTAATGTTATTTCTAATTCTGTAAAACGTAAAGCTGTGGAGGACCCTACGGAGCCACCCTCTAAGCTGATTCGTAAGGAGATACCTAAATTGAGTTCGAATGATTTCAATGAAGTAACAGTCAGAGATGTACGTTACATTAGAAACAATATAAATTATGCGAGAGTTAAGAAATATGCAAAAATTCCCACAGGAATTCAAGAAGTTCATAGTACATAAGCGAAAATGGATATAAATACAAATCTGAACGAACGCTTTTTACTCTATAATGACAACCACAACAACATTGTGATATTCTCGTGCGAGACTAATCTGAGGCAGCTGTGTAAGAGTGATATTTTATTAATGGATGGTACATTTAGCTGTTCCACAAAATATTTCTTACAACTGTTTACAGTTCACACAGTTCAAAACAATTGTTTTACACCAACTGTGTATATTTTACTAAACAGCAAGGAATCTATAGCCTACAAGGCCTCTCTACAGATTCTTGCTAGTAAATGTGCGGAATTGGATTTATCACTGAAACCTCAGACGATTGTTATAGACTTTGAAAATGCCATACATAAAGCAGTGCGTGATTTGTGACCAAATGTAAAAATCGTTGGTTGCCGCTTTCACTTATCGCAAGCATGGTGGCGACAAATTCAAAAGTGTGGCTTAGTGAAAGACTATAAAGATAAACAATCAGATGTTGGTAAGTGGTTGAGGCATACATTTGGGCTTACCTATTTACCCCCGGATGAAGTCGGTGACTGCTTTGTTTTTGATTTTCAGTGTAATATGTCAGATAATCACAAATTAGTAAAATATTCTGATTATCTAGTGGACACATATATTAGTGAAGAAGCCATGTTTCCGCCTGAAGTTTGGGCTAAATGTGAGAGTTCATTCTGTAGAACAACCAATAGCTGTGAATCTTTTCACTCTAAATTTAATTCAGCTTTCTACGTAGCTCATCCGAACATTTTTCTTTTCGTAGAGACTTTGCTGCAGTTTCAAATAGACACGTATGTTAAAATTAATAGTAGTAGTGCAAATACTCACAAGAAAACGTTATCGCGCCAAGAAATGTTTGTTAAAAATTTAATTGAGCAGTATAAGAGTAATACTATCACTAGGATAAATTTTGTAAATGCCATTATAAATTTATTTATTGTATTATTTATTCTAGTAAGTTAATCTTTGCATTATAAAATACAACTTCATTTTGCCTCTTATCAAACCACCTAATGATTAAATGCGTGCAATTCGAGTGCTTCCTATTTTAAAACGTGCGTGCAATTCGTGTGTGCCCACAAAAGAGATTAAAAGCATTGCCCGATGCAGGTAAACATCTTGCGTGCAATTCGAGTGCAGCCGCAATGATACACTTGACGATTCTTTCTATCCACTCTTTAAAAGCTCCCAATCAATCTTCTTCAGACGAAAACCTTCTACCCCGCAAATTGCGTCTAAGCCCAAAAAATAGGCAAAAGTCACACATTAATAAATAAGGTTAGAATGACGGATGTTCTATTACTTTCATATTTTTTTCAGCCAAAAACTGGAGAGTTAAGACGGCTGTATGCGACGATACATTAAGAATAGAAATAAAACTACAGTTTTAATCTTCACTTTTAATCATTACTCGTAAAACGACAATTGTTTCGCCAGGTGTTTACCTCTGAACAGTACGTTACAAACTAAATAAAACATAAATAATATATCTATAAAATCAAGGAGGATGGTATTTAAAATATTTTTCGTCACACCTACTGCGTAAGTAAACAATTATGACACCTTTTTTTGAAACGTAAGTGACACTTTACATACCGTATTGACAGTTGCTATGGTAGCGGGCTGTAATATTTATTACGGCCCTAGGGAAATAATAGAAATATTAGATAATTTATGACAAATTTATTTCAAACATGATTAATTAACATAACTAGGAAAAATAGAATCTTGTACAAAAACTTATGATTTTGTAATATTAAATGTAAACGAACAATTAGTACAATTAGCTATCTGAACAATAGAGTCTTCTTTCTTACTAGGCAAGTTTATATTTTCAATAATGTCAACATTATTAATGGTTGGATTCCTAATGGAATCATCAACTTTCTTCTAATTTTTCTGTATCACAGTTGAGCAAACAGCCTCTGTAATATTTTGTTTATATAAAATTCGGTCAGCTATCTGTACTTTATTTATCATTGAATCGGAAACATAGCTTTCTGCCACGGTAGAAGATTTCCATCCGCCATGTCTTTTCAGACCAAGAACATCAATTCCTGAATCGGCTAATAATGTTGCCGAGGTCCTTCGAAAGAAATGTCCGGTGTAGGTAGTGGGGTTCTCCAACGACAAGTATTTTGCTATTCGGCTAGGAATTTTTGCGCGAGTGTTTTTTCCTACAGGCTGATTTCGACATTTACCAAAACTGTACTTTAAGAAAAATCTATCATTGGTAATATTTAAATAATTTTTAATAATAATTAGCATAAAATTAATTGGATATTCTTCCTTCGCAATAATTGTAAAAGAACGTTTTAATCCATTTTTAGTATCCGGTATTTTAATTATTATTACATCATTTTTATTTCCCACATCTTGAATTTTCATTTTAACTAGTTCATCTTTCCTACAAGCCCCAGCAATTCCCATAATCATAACAACCTGCAAAAAATTAGTATAGAATGGACACGAATTAAAAAGAATCATTCTGTAAACTTACCTTCATCAACAAATATATATCGTCGGAGGCTTCAATAAGAAATTTATTCATTTCCTCTCTTGTAAAGATACTAGACTTTTTAGTCTTAAAACCATCATTTTTACGCTTCAAAAATCCTTTCAATTTAGGATATTTTGAAATATCTTCATTTTCGTTAATAAATATGGTAGTTTTTAACATGGAGTATTCACACCATAAACTGTTTGGTGATTTTAACTTCATAGATCTATCACGAAAATATGCCAGCATCACACTTTCTGAAATACTCTCCACATACCTCTGGTGACACCAATCTTTGAACATTTTATAGGTTTCATTGTATCTGTTTTTAGATTTCTCCGGCAAAATCTCAGTACAAGCTATAATAGCATCCATCTCTATTTGATTCATGTTTATAAATTTTATTTAGAAAGAAGAACTTATGAAAATCTATTGCATATACTTTGACATTTATCATAAGTAAAAACACAAGAGCTTTTTTTTTATCGGATAAATTTCTCTTTGTAACGAAATTATTTTGCCAATCAGTAATTTGACGAGAAAAACTTACATGAAAAAATCGCGAGACCGAAAGGTCGAGCGATTTTTTCTAATGTAAGTTTTTCGAGCGAAATTATTGATTGGAAAAATATTGAGTTAAAAAGAAATTTATCCGATTGAAAGAAAAGCTCGAGTGTTTTTTGGCAAGATAAATTAACGACATGAATAAAACTTTTTAAATTGTCTCCATATTGACGATTTTGTATTTCTTGTGTATTGCGGTATTGATCTTTTGATATTTGTTGAAATTTCCCCAAACCGACTCGTACATTTTACGTTCAACGATACTTAATAGTTATTACCTGTCAGCTGCCAAAATAAATTAAGTGATGCAGGGCTACTAGATATGTAACAGGAAGAAGCATTTTTATCGGAGGAAGAAGCATTTTTATCGGTGATAAAAAGCTATGTAGGTTTTTATCGCTGTCAAAGTGACAAAAATGTCACCCGCAAATGGACATTTTTATATAGGAGTTAATTTATCATAAGTAAAAACACAAGAGCTTTTTTTTTATCGGATAAATTTCTCTTTGTAACGAAATTATTTTGCCAATCAGTAATTTGACGAGAAAAACTTACATGAAAAAATCGCGAGACGATAGTCGAGCGATTTTTTCTAATGTAAGTTTTTCGAGCGAAATTACTGATTGGAAAAATATTGAGTTAAAAAGAAATTTATCCGATTGAAAGAAAAGGTCGAGTGTTTTTTGGCAAGATAAATTAACGACATGAATAAAACTTTTTAAATTGTCTCCATATTGACGATTTTGTATTTCTTGTGTATTGCGGTATTGATCTTTTGATATTTGTTGAAATTTCACCAAACCGACTCGTACATTTTACGTTCAACGATACTTAATAGTTATTACCTGTCATCTGCCAAAATAAATTAAGTGATGCAGGGCTACTAGATATGTAACAGGAAGAAGCACTTTTATCGGAGGAAGAAGCATTTTTATCGGTGATAAAAAGCTATGTAGGTTTTTATCGCTGTCAAAGTGACAAAAATGTCACCCGCAAATGGACATTTTTATGTAGGAGTTAATTTATCAAAAATTAAATTTATATCGACACAAACATGGTTACCATAGATACGACAAATATTCCTGACTTGATGTTACTAATGTGTATACATATAGTAAAAGTAAAGTGGAAAATCATTCAAATTCGTCTATTTAAAAAAAACGTAGGTATGACGAAAAATCTCATATGCACCACGGTTCGTACAGTACACTTTCATGGTCTCGAATACATGCAAACCTCGACCCTACGGGTCTCGGTTTGCAATCGTATTCTCGACCATAAAACTGTACTTACGAACCTAGGTACATAAATAACTATTAAAGAAATCTCTAAATTACAAGTATTGTCGGTAGTGACAGAATGTGGCCCCTCTGGTCGGCCCTAACTGTATATTATAGGGTACTAAACATGTCTACGCATAAATTTGTTTAATAACCTACATATACATTTCTATTATCGTCTAAACAGATTTTAAGTAAATAAATTTAATAAAGGCGAGTTATTTAAATCTAATTTATCATTTAATAAAATTTGTGACTGTTTTAATTTATTGATTTCTAAACTTTCCAGTAAATCTAATTTTGCAGAATTTGAAAATTTTTATCGAAAGTGTGGTTTTCTTCTAATAGATGATTCGCAAAAGTAGAATCTTGTTTTTTATTTTTAAACGAAGAACAATGCTCGCCAATGCGTTTTTCAAACAATCTTCCTGTTTGACCGACATATATTTTACCGCATCCACACATTAACTTATAGACTCCGGCTTTCTTATTTTTGTCTGTTTTATCTTTATTGTTTTTGATGTGCTTTGATAACTTATTATTAGTTTTGAAAACCGTGTTAATATTAAGTTTTTTTCAATCACTTGAGATATGTTTATTAGGTGTCCCAATGTATGTTTGTAATCTAAATTTTGAATTTTCTTTATCCTTTATTGCAGGGTATACCATAGAAATAGCTTCTTTGAAAAGTTTTTTTGTCAGCATATTTTCAATTAAAGTATCTGTGTAGCCGTTATTGATAGCTATTTGTTTGACTAAATTTAATTCTTTTTCATAATTTTCTATAGATAGTGGATAATTAATTAATCTGTGTAAAGAACTATGGAAACTCGCTAATTTGTGTTGTATGGGATGTGTTGATGAATTATGTATAGTTATGTCGACGATACATTTTCATGGTGGACCATAATTCCCTTGTCTGGAACTCTACTGAACACTTCAGGCAAACATCTTTCAGTGTACCACTTAGCTGTAGCTGGCTTTTGTCCATAAAGCTTAATTCCATTTACTAAGCCCGTATTTCTAAAGAATACCGCATACATAACCTTTTCCATAGCTTGCTGCTTCTTAATCATTGTTGGAGTGTCCGCATCTTCGTGAATCCATACACGACTCTCTTGGCGGGTAGGAAGGTCTAAAAAGGGAATATAAGTTTCGTCACCTGACACTACTTTGGAAAAAATTTGGTGCCCGCCATTATTTAAGAAATTTAAAGTTTCATGGCAAATTCTTAAACGCTCTGCTTTTTGGAAGTCAGAAAGGTAATGTGGCACAAAACGACTTACCACATTTTTTAAATGCAGGTGATCGCGTATTATTGTTTTAACAGCTGAGGATCAATTCTTGAGTTGTTGCTCTATTACCGCATAAGTGGCTTTATTATCCTCATGAATTATTTTATATTTTTGTCGGTAACAGCTGTTGGAAGACGCCCTGTTCCTTTTTGATGCTGAACAGAATTTCTTTCGGGTTCAAATTCCTTATACAAAACTGAATCTAAACTCTCTTTGCACGCATAAGCACTTAAACTTCTTTTAATGTCATGGTGCATTATAATTCGAAAGTGCTGTCTGGTTAATTCCATTTTCTTCTACTTTTAAAAATAAATAGTTTATATATAACGAACGTAACTTTAACAACAAAAGGTCAAATGACAGATAAAGAGTTGCTCTAAATAAACACTGTATGTTTTTCACAGTCTACCAGATTTATTATTATTTTATTTAGTTTTCGTTAAAAGCGTTTCAAATTCATTTTAAATTCTACTGGTCTAAAATATATTCGCAGTAGTATACGAAGTCTGTCCGGAAAAACATCTAAAGCAAGAAAGAAATTAAATTTGGTCAATGACGATGGTGTCCCCTTCATTTTATTTCTCTTGGTAAGCCACAATCATTATCCAGCGAACCTCGCACTTTCAGAAGCAGTCCTTGAATTCAGCTTTCGGAATAGATAACAGCTACTTCGTCGCATTTCTTTTTACTCCTCCATGTCGTCGAATCTTTTCCCTCTAAGAGGATATTTTCATTTGGGCGATAGCTGAAAGTCTCAGAGAACAGGACCGTAAGGTGGTTGACGTAGCTGAACAATGCCGTGTTTCACAAGGAAATAACTTACGATGAATAAGCAAGCGTTGTCGCGGTGAAGCGCTCAGTCGCCACTTTTCCACAGATCAGGCCATTTCCTTCTTTCTGCGTAACATAATCGTTTCAAAACTTCTCAGTAATACTCTTTGTTCACCGTTTGACCTTTTGGAGCGTATTTATGATGAACAACTCCTTCCTTGTCGAGGAATACAGTGAGCTTCACCTTGATGTTGCTCTGAGTTTGACGTATTTCCTGGGTCGTAGTTCGTCAGACGTCTTTCACTGTGAAGATTGCGCTTTTGCGTTAGGATTATAACCATAAACCCATACCTCGTCCCCAGTAATGACCTATTTGAATATTTCCAAATTGTCTCTAATTACTTCCTAATTATTCTTGTCAATTTCCACTGCATATTTCTTTTTAGTCTTTTGCACATTTTTAGGCTTTATTCCCGTTGCAACTTGCCAGAACAAGGGTAATTTTCGAGTGATGCACGATCACTTTTAAATCGCGTAAACTCTTTAATTTGTGTATCACTCATTGGGTTACATCCATATACTTGAAGAATTTACTGATGGTTTCCGAACACGAATGAACAAGTTTTTGGAAGAATTTAAAGCAAACTCTTTGCTCACTCATCGTGAATGCGACACGAACGAGGTTTGATATTTACTCAACGACGTATCCTCTTTCGAACCGACATGGCAATGCCATCTTGTGTAGGCATTCGTAAAGTGGTAAATACCTGTTTAGTACTTTTCGGAGAGATCTCGTATTCAAACTAATTTAAGAAACACGCATTTGAAATAAAATTTATAGTAGAAAATAAATTATACATGAATATATATTAATATGCAGGATAAAATCAATAAATTTATCTTATACTAAGAAGTATCGTTTATATATGAAATGGAAATATACTTAAGTGCGATAAATATTGGAGAAATGAACGATTACTTAATTTTATCTCAAGAAATTTTCAATAAATAATTAGAAATATCGAACTGTTTTTTGATAGGTTTAATAAATTCGATTTATTTATATTTATAGCTTATAGGCATGTACGTGCATTTATTTTACAGGCAGTAAATCATATAAACTGATTAATTTATAATCGTTATGAATTATAACGATTTTGGTTGAATAGCTTACTTGAAACATTTTTATCTTTGTGCAAACAACGTAACTGACACTATTTTCTGTCCAAACATTAAATTTATCCCTTCAGTTACGCATTGTTGTTGGATACGTAAGACTGGAAGTAAATTGATTATCTTTCTATTAGCGGTAAGCCATGTAAGTACTCTTCCTTGAGTTTTTCAAGTAGCTGTAGATAAACATTCTGATTTAACCGTCTTCCTACTACGATGAAAGGTTAAATAATGTCAAAACAATATGAAACGCCACACCATACATTTACTTTTTGATAATACTTTCTTCTACAATTGATCCGAAGGTTTGGATTTTCTTGAAATCGGTAGCGACAATTTGGAGAGGAAATAATGCCATTTGTAGTAGAAGTAGCTTCGTTTGAAAATACGTTTTTATAAACATTTCGTTTTTCAATACATTTCCCCTCGATTGTAAAAGAAAATTATCTAGGGCCTGTATCACTTGCTTCGATAGTGGACAAAAATTTTGGTTTGAATGGTATTACCTTGCTGGATTCATAAATTATTTGAAATTCTGATTTACTAATATTAAGATTACGTAAACGTTTCTTCAACGATAGTCTGGGACGTTCTTCAATTAAATCAATTGCAACAATATTTTCTGCATCGTTTTCGGAATATTCTTTTTTCTTGCTTTACGTTCAGAACGCTGCCAGTTGTAATAAATTTCTAACCTAATCGCATGGCAGTCATACGTGAAGGATCGTCGTTGGGATATCTCGTTGAACTACTGCACCACTTCTGTAACTTTAATATTATGGGGACTGGCGAGTTGTAGCCCGTTTACTGCGTTAATCTGGGCAGAGCAAAAGGTTGCCCTCGTTGATCACCGAGTTGTACTACAGATTATATTAATTATAATATTAATTTTCAGTAATTCTCTAATGAGGGTGGGGGCGATAAAGTGGGGATAATATTTATTACTGCTTCTCGCTATCTATTTCTTTCCGCCGCTAAAAACCGCAAACGGACCGGCAATAACTAATAAAGAAAAAGCAAACGAATTCGCGAACGCGTTAAAACGACAATTTGAAACGAATCAGACAATACCAAAACACAACACATTTTCTAACCAAATTGAACGGGAACGAAATAATCAAATAAAAATAATTGAAGGCGAAATCGACGCGGCAAACACTGACGAAATGGAAAAAATAATTAAAAACCTAAAAAACCGAAAAGCCCCCGGAGCGGACGGAATAACAAATGTAGCAATTAAAAACCTACCAAAAACCGGAATACAAATAATAACTGACATAATAAACGGAATAATAAAACACGGACACTATCCCGCGATTTGGAAACACGCGCAGATAATAATGATTCACAAACCTGGAAAAACAACAAAAACAACCGCAGATTACCGGCCAATCAGCTTACTTCCGTCAATAAGTAAGCTGGCAGAACGCGTGATATAGACAAGACTTGAAAATTAAGTTGAAAACAAAAACATAATCCCAAATTTTCAATACGGTGTCCGGAAAAACCACTCAACTACACAACAGGCACTAAGACTGACAGAACACATAACCGAAAAAATGAACATATCGACATCAACGGGCGCAAGATTTCTCGACATTGAAAAGGCCTTCGACCGGGTTTGGCACGCTGGCCTCATACACAAAATGAAACATCACAAAATATCAAACACATTAATAAAAATAACCGACAATTATCTAAAGAACCGTACATTTAATGTCACAATCGGAAACGAAAAATCGACAATCGAACACATAGCAGCAGGAGTTCCACAAGGATCCGTCCTCGGACCGCTCCTGTATAACATATACACTTCGTATATTCCCACAATAGAAAAATGTAATATCGCACAATACGCAGACGACACCGCTATATACATAAGCAGCAGACGAATATCTTACATACACAAACAGTTACAAAACAATCTAGTCCTCCTAAAGGACTGGTACGACAAATGGAAAATTAAAATTAACCCATTAAAAACCGCGGCAATTTACTTCCAACACAGAAAACGACACAAAAGGCCGGACGAACTCAAACTCGAAGATCACACAATACACTGGCAGGAAAAAGTTAAATATCTCGGGGTCACAATGGACTCACAACTTACATACACGGCACATATTAAAGAAATAAAACGAAAAATAGGGTTCACAACACACGCACTGTACCCGATACTAAACGGCAAAAGCAAACTAACACTGGAAAATAAAATAATAATAAAAACGATAATACTCGCGGGCGCGACATACGCCGGAGAAATATGGCATCAAGCCAGCGAAAGGAAAAGACAATCGGTACAAGGGAAAATAAACAAGGTTATTAGACTCGCGATAAATGCACCTCGATATATGACAAACGCGCAAATACATAAAGAGACGAAACTAGAAACACTGGAAACAATAATATGCAAACGAACACTAAAAACAATAGAAACAGTAAAGTCACACGAAAACCCCACAATAAGGAAAATAATAAACCCAAAACGGAGACTAATTAAAAAAGACGGACTCAAACAAATTAAAAGACGCGCAGAGGATAACGATATCCAATTAGCCGCGAAAAAAATCAAAAATTAACAGATAAACAAAGGTCAACACAAACACACAAAAATGTAGCAAAACACACAGCATTCCTTATAGGCAAAACAAACGTAACACACACCTACACACAATAACACAAAACATTTACAACCCCGGGTAATGAAATTGGAGTGGAAATGGAGGCAACTTCGACCACCAAACAAAATTAAAAGGACTCATATATATCTATTTCTAGTTCTAATGAGAGAGTCAAACAATTTTGTGATTCCATAGTTAGCAATTAGATACCCGAGGAACCTAAATTTCCTTAAAAAATTTAAGCATATAACGCAAATAGTACGTATCCATCTACCATCTACATGGATTTCATAGTAAAACTGTTAAGCTTAAAATAAGATTTTATTATTAAACAGTTAATCCTCTCCAAAAATTCGTTGACCGTGGGATTATATTTATCTGATGTCCCGTGGTACAACTCGACGGTCCCAAATATTATCTAGCAGTAAGTGAAATTTGAACTAAGGGACGCTACAAATTGTAATTCAACAGTACTTAAGATTAGACAACGATTATCTTATTATTATTATTATCTTTCAGCAGTTAGGTTGAATAAATAATTTATTAAAGATCAATGTTATTATTACGTTTCGCAAGTTTAGTTTGTTGTATTAAATAGTACTTGCTTGATTCGATATATTCTATAAATAAAATTTTTATTAAATAAAATTTATTTTGCTTAATCTTTAAAAGTAGCGGTTTAATCAAAGTAGGTAGATCTTTCTGAAATTTTGACTAGTGCCATCATTTTACATTCTGAACAACTTTACTTAGTAAAACTTTGCCGTATCAACAAAAAGGGTACACTGCTTGAAAATACAACATAATCTCAATTAAGATTGTATACGTAAATGGTTATAAATGTAGCAGGAAAAATAAAGAAAAGGATAAAATAACACTGATTGACAGTGTCTGGGGTTTAAATAAAAGTATGTGCTAGTGTTTTATATATGTTTACTGATTACTAAACCGAAGTCCGTTTTCTCTATCGAGTAAAGATTTTTCACAATCTAGTAACAGTTTCAGATACGGTTTACAAGGATAATTAAAAATTTGTGAAAAACCACGCCCATCATCGCAATGTACAGACACATTACGCTCTTATTAGAGCTTATCAATGTACAGTATCATGGAGAAAGATATTACTTTTCACTTCTATACTTTGTATATATATAGTTAATACTCTGAGCTTACTGCAAATGAGAATTAACGACTATTAAATTCATTTTTACATGCAAATGGCGTCTTATGTGATGCGTTAACTACTACAATCCGACAAACTAAACTTGTACCAGCATGTAGAACACAACACGCCGCGACTTCGACCTTCCTAGTTGTTAGGACAATTAAAAATTCGTGAAAAACTACGTCCATTACCGGAACGTACAGACGCGTTTCGCTCTTATTGAGTTCTATATTCGCATCACATAAGGCGACATTTGCATGTAAACATGAGATTTGATAATCGTTAATTATTATTTGCAGTAAGTTTGGAATACCAACTATATACACACAAAGTATAGAAGTAAAAACTCATATTTACCTCCAGGATACCGTAAATTGACAAGCTCCAATAAGAGCTAAACGCGTTTATTAAATATTTGTCCCAAGCCCAACAGCTGACTTGTTTGTGGACTTCACTCAACCACCGACTGTATATAAGTGGTACATTCCTTGTGCAGTTATAGCACTCGTGCAAATTAGGTATCATCTTAAATATTTAAATATTTGTCTCAAGTAGAGAAGCTTGTGCATGTTTAAACTTGTCTGAGCATACGCTGAGTTCACTCAACCACGGAGTATATATAAGTGGTACATCCTTTGTGCAGTCACAGTACACGTGTAAATTAGGAGTAGTGAAGCAATTTGTAAAAGCATTGAATAAAAATGGAAACTTCTTTAAGTACATTTATAGTACCTTTCCCATATGTGTCTGACGCGAAATTTAAGGAGGGTGTTTTCATTGATCACCAAACTAGAAAATTGATTCTGGACCGTGACTTTAAAACTACTCTGATTGCCGTTGAAAGGGTAGCCTGGGTTGCTTTCGAAACTGCAATGGAAAACTTTCTAGGAAATCATAAATCACAAGATTATGGAAAAGCTCTTCAAAACATAACGATTTAGGTTGCAATATGAAAACCAGACATCCCTCCGCATAAGAGGAAAACGATTAAACGATCTTTTCAGACAAAGAGACAACGGTCTTTTAATGAAAGTTTCAGAATTTGGATTAATACAAGTTAGTATGTATTTTTTGATATATTAAAATGTAAAAGTGTCAATTTGTCATTATTAAATACAATATATAGAAGAAATGCGTTAAGTCCAATTATACGTCATTCATGACGTTTACATGTTGTCATAACTGTATTAGAGAAACTAGTTAGTTTGTTAAACTATATTTAAAACCTTTTATTTAATTAATTTAAATATAAAATGTTATAAATTGATGATAATACAAACATTGATGGCAAATAAACACAATTTCCGTTTCAATACTAAACGTTTCTTGTATATATTTTTAACAAGGTAATAGTTACTTACGGTGTTGTAAGATAGCATATCTGTCAAATCAGCCCGTTTATTTTGATTGTTTAAAAACTGCTCCTTTTCAGTGGCGGCTCGTCGGGTTTGGAAAGATGGGCAGTGCCCACTCTATCTTGTTAAACCTAATTAATATAAATTAATCTCTAAAATATTTTTTATATGTATATATTTACACTCCTTTAATCTTTAGAAATTTAGATTATTACATTAAAAAATTCTCATATTCTCCGAAATCGAATCTATCCCCTTGTTTGAGCCTTCTCACAACGTAAGAATTTAGCACGGCATAAAATAGCCTGGGCTGCCCACTGCATTGCTACAATCAAAGACGGACGTTTCCCGTGCAGGTAATGCGGAAGAAAGATGAAATTGCCACGCGTACGTTGTCGCATAACGTCAGAAAAAATGTGTCGTTTGGACTAGTCCAGCTTAGGGCATGTGCAGTATAATCATATCGTTACAGCATAAAATTTTAAACCTGATTCCGTAGTCCATAACTTTTTTAAATTTTGATTATACAGTTGCAAAGGTATAAACATTCATAAATAAATGATAGAATAATATCAAATATTTAAATAAGATATAAAATTGCAAAATATTCTAAATAGCAAGTCGGAACAAATCCATTTAAAAATTAAAATAATATTGTTATATAGGTGGGGAATTGTCAATAAAAAAATGATAAGGATAGCATTATATAACAACAAATGATGAATATTAAATTGTTTTGCAATTAAGATATTCGCAAGTATGTATTTTTTACAAAAAACTACTTGCTACAGTTGAAACAAATTTATTCCATTTTTTGAGGTGCTCTGTATGTTGTACGTATCATTAAACAGTAAAGTAAATTTGAAATTACAAATGAACAGTGAAACCTAGGGCCTCCGACTTTGGGTCCATTTTGCATCTGTTCGTTTTCACTCGGCACACATGATCTGAAATATTTGAATTCATGTTAGAAAATTATATGCAAAAAAAAAATTACAGAATGAGTTACAAGTTTGGTATTCAGTTATAAATATATTCGGTACTTCTTCAAATTATTCAAATATTATGGAGTTTATTCCAACGATACATACTGAAGTTCTAGAAATTTATAAATTGTTATGTGTTGTCTTGTCTATAGCGGCTAATTCTGCTTCACTAGAAAGAAGCTTTTCAACTTATTAAAACATTTGCTAGAAACTCTATAGATCAAAGTCGATTAAGTAATTTGACAATTGCTATTGAAAGGGGTTTAACTAAATATTTATGTTCTGTATAATTTTGTTTTAGCGGCTATTTTGAGAATTTATTCCAGTTACTGTTTTAAATTTTACTTTATTTCATATTTTAAGAATTTATTTTTGTTTTCTTTATATATACATAACAAGTGTTCATTTGAAAAGTCAATCTAGGTTACTTTGAAATTTTAATAGAATAAGACGCAAATATATTAGTATGTGTTTGTTGTTCCGTAAACGTAAATCCAAATGACATTTGATAATGTCAATCACAAATATCAGTTAATGCATAAAATAATCGTGCGTCGATTCTGGTTTAAACAAAATGGTTCTCAGTTTTAAAATGGCTTTCACTTTAGAACATAATTTTTTTTTAGTCCAGGCTTATTTTCGAAGTGGTAATAAAATTGATGGTTAATTGGTTTATTCAGTTCAAGATTGCATGGTAGAATTTCAAGTTGAGTTTCCACATTTTGTAATAGATTATATACAATTTAAGGATACTTTGGATAGAACTTTATACTTTTTTCTGAAACTGGTAGTCTCTTAAGAAAATCAGGCAGCGGAGCAGTTAAGAAACGTACACCTCAAGTTGTCAATCGTGTTGAATAAATAATGGAAAATGAACCACAAACATCTGTTCGACATTTGAGTCAACAAATAAACCTTTCTGTTGGTACAACTCACAAGTTATTAAAAAAAGATATGCAACTTTATCCATACCGTGTCACAGCAGTACAAGAATTGTTAGATATTGATTACCCACGTAGACTACAGTTTTCTAATTGGTTTGTAAATATGAACAATAATGGAAAACTTTCGCAAAGAGTCATATTTACTGATGAAGCATGGTTTTATAAAACGGGATACCTAAATTCAGAAAATACAAGAATTTGAAGTAGTGAAAATTCACATGTAATTAATGAAGAATCGCTACATCCAGAGAAAATTGGTGTTTGGGCAGCGATAAGCCAAAGGCGAATCATTGGACCAATATTTTTTCAGGGAACGTTAACTGCTCAAAGGTACCCTACGGAAATTTTACAACCATTTGTCAATCAGTTGCACGATGATGAACTTCAAAATGTATATATTTCCAACAAGACGCAGCACGTTGTCACTGTACTGCGCACAATCTTTGGATTATTTAAGAGAATTTTTTGATGAGCGTATAATTAGTAGAAATACTGAAATTGCCTGGCCTACACATTCATACGATTTAACACCTTGCGACTTCTTTTTGTGGCCTTATGTAAAAAATAACATATTTCGAACACCTATATTGAATTTGAATGATATGCTACAGAGAATCGAACAGAAATGCATGGAAATTAAGAACAATCCAGTAATGTTGCAGAATATCATCAGAAATTTTGAACGGAGGATTTTAAAGTGCATTGATCTTGAAGGACAACATTTTCAACATTTGTTATAGTTTTCAATAAATACCTATTATTTGTTATTTATTTGTATTTATGAAACTGTCAAAATATACGACTTCGTAGGTTAAGTAGTAAATTTAATTTACGGCATACTTCAAAATGTTCTCAGTAAATCACATTCTACTAGATTGACTTTTCAAATGGACACTTGTTATATGTAAATCCTACTAACTCTAACCCATAATTTACAAAACTTTTGCCTTATACTCCTTTCTCAGCAAGAGTTGCTCTAAACCTTCTCGTCTTACTGAACAATATATTGTACCTACATTTTCAATTTCACAAAATTTGTAATTGGTATAACATATTGACTGTTTTTCCTGGAAACTGGTAAAGATTAATGTATTCAAGTTAATCAATTATAGTAACAGCAATGTTCGATTAAAATTTCGCTCAGAGAACAAAACATATTTTTATAGGGAGTTAAGGCGCTCTCGTGTTTATTTTTTTTGAGATGAATGCCCGCCCGCTGCAAATCGCCACGAGTCGCCACTGTTCCTTTTAGAACTACATTCTGTTTATTATCTCGTTTCGTCATTTGGATATATGCCGAAAGGTTTCTGTAAACAGTTGAAGCAATTAATTGCTTTATTACTAACCTTTTTATAGTCACCACCTTTTAATTGACATCTTGCCGGCAACAGATACAGGACGTGTCGTCAAGGGTCAAGGGTCGTACGAGGGTCACCTTTTATATTTTTACAAAATCTGGGAAGAAACAGAATTTTTGCGTACTAACCACTTCTCAAAACATTTTTCTCACTCTGAAGGTTGTATCTCAGAAATATGGTTTTCAAAGGCTTCGACTGCTTCTTGATGTGTTGAAAATCGCTGTCCGCACATTTTTTGTTTCACAGTTGGGCACAAAAAGAAATCATACGGCGACAAGTTAGGTGAATATGGACAATGAGACATTATTTCAACACTGTTCTCCTTTAAATAGTCAACTGTTAGACGTGCTGTATGGGAACTCGCAATGTCGTGATGAAGAATAATGCCACGTTTTCGGTTGTTCTTCCTGATTTCGTCTATAACTTTTGGTAAACAAATTACTGTATACCATTCAGCGTTAACAGTTTTTAGATCCTCTAAAGGAATTGTTGCGATGTGTCCTGTGCAGCCGAAGAAACAAGCTATCATTTTCTTGGAAGTGCTCCTTGCACGAACAACTTTTGTATGGTTCGGTTCGTCTTAGAACACCCAGACAGGAAAAATTTAAATTATGCTTGAAAACACAACATACTTAGTCATCGCCTATTCAAATTCAAACCCCAACGAACAAACTTAAATTTGTAAACTAGTGTAATTGCTATATTGCCTTAGAGAAGTACGACGTTACGTATTGCTATGGATTTTTTCTAAAATAATATTAAAAATTGTTTAAAATAAATGTACTATTATTTTTGGATTAATGTGTATATCCGATATGTTTTAAAATTTCATGTGTGAAATAAAAACTAGTTTGATATTCGAGGTCAATGTGTTCTTCAGGCCTAATATAATTCAAGGAGATAAAGATTTGCTGTATTACGAGAAAGTTGTGTTTTTTGAGATATATATTTTATATATCGTTAATTTAGTTCGGGTTGTTTTTGATAGTGTTCATTTGTTGCTGGTATTTATATTTAATTCCCGATATTTCTACGGGATTATTATTCTCGTAATTTTGATTTAGTATTTGATTAAACAACTTTTTCTCGTAAACGTGTCTCCAGTAAATTTTGTATGTAAGTAAAATTATATTCATAAGACGTCTTAGTTCGAAAAAGCTTTTAAAAGTGTAATTCAATTGTATTAAAATAATTAGTTAAGAGTCTTAATTATTAGAAATAAATAATAAAGATTATTATTAACATTTCTACATTAATATTATAATTATAATTTATTCGAGAGGATTAAAGGGTTTTTTTTGTACATGTTAGTTGCGCATTTGTAAATTTTGAACGTGTTTCAGATTTTGATTATACAGTGTGGTTCTCAGGGGAGAAATTAAAAATAAACTTTATTATTTTTAGATAAGTTTGATCGGAGTCATTAAGAGGAAGTTTTTTCATTCACTCAGCTGTCAATATTACAGTGAATATATTTTACCTCATGTATTTTAACATTCTGAACTTATTGCAAATGAGAATTAATGATTATTAAATCTCATTTTTACATGTCAATGTCGCCTTATGTGATGCATTAATAACTACAATCCGACAAGCCAAGTTTGTACTAGCATGTATAATACACCTCGTCGCGACTACGATCTTACAGGTTGGTCACAAACAACCTGTAAGATCGTAGTCGCGTTTCTCATTTGCAGTAAGTTCAGAATGTTAACTATATATACACGAAGTAGAGAAGTGAAAAGCTGTGACTGTCTTTGAGATACCGTACATTGATAAGCCTCAATTAAGGCGAAACGCGTCTGTACGTTCTCGTTAATGGAAATAGCTTTTCAATAATTTTTAATTATCCTAACTCATGTATTTTGTATGATGCAGAATCTTTATATTTTATAAAGATAGGTTTTTTTCCTTTTTTGATTTTTTTGTATTAAATATTCAGTTTAAATTTTATCCTGTGTTTCATTTTTGCTATAACATCAATATTGCTGTTCAAGCTTAATATATATAAAATAAGTAAAAAAATTGTGAACTTTTTACTGGCGCTTAATAACTTTGTAGAAACAGTCACGACTTTCTGATTGGAACCCAAGAAGTTAGAAGTCTCATATTTTGAAAATTCACCGGCTGAGTAACCTAGTTGGGTAAACTAGTTGTGGATGGTGGCGCATTAAATCTACAAACTACTATTCATAGCAGTATGTATTGTATGTGGTTTTATGTACATTTAGGAATAACGTGAAACAAGCACAAATTAAGTTTTTCTACCTCAAAAGTAAGGAATAGTCATGATAAATAATTCCCTTGAATAACGAGAGAATGTAAGAAATGTTTAACAATTAAATTCATTAAGCATAAAACATATTTCGTTATTGTACGAACAACTCCAAAATTAAATTAAATATACACAAAATTTAACAAGCAGACAAAGTTAATAATTACTGTAGAATACTCGCAAACATATGAAGACCGCACAGCAATTCTATTTTATATAAATGAAATTAATTTAAACTTGCTAATTACTGTTGGGCAAATTTATTTAAATTCCACAATAAGAGAAATTTAGATGTAACTTCGTAAATACAAAAATTAAAATATGCTGTAAATACTCCTTCCAAATATATAAAATAGCAATTAAACAAATTTTACAAACTTTTTTTTCTTTATGTGTACCTATCGAAGAATGAATTAACTAAATACTAATTATATTAATCCTAAGTAATGAATGCCTTCATTGCATTGATGTCTAAAGCAAGAAGCAAGCAACAGAATATTCGGATCCGTAAAATCTAGTTAAGAAATAAAATCTCTTAGAAAAAAAAAGAAGCAAACATACTATTGACAACTACTTGTCTCCATTTATGGCGAACTTGTTTATTAGTCACTTTGAGATGAAACTTAAGAAAATGCTAAATATTTTCCTAAAGTATGGATTAGGTATGTTGATGATAGTTTTTCGGTCTTTAATACAAAGTTATGTAGTTTTTAATACAACTAAATTCGAAATGCCCAACAATTAAATTCGGGATTGAAAAAGAAAAAAACAAATACCATTTTCACATGTTTTAGTAATTAGGAATAATAATATAGAAATAACTGTAGATCGTTCCAACCTCCGTATTAAGTATGGGACTATGGGATATAATAAGCAACTTTTATCTCTTACTATCCTTAGTTGCTGTCATTAACGCTATATTCACTTTCGGTTGCTATGTTGCAACTTATTGACATATGCTGTCGACATCGACAATAGTATCTATCTGTCTATTAATATCAACTGTCAACCGTCATCGTCCTACTTTTAAAATATTTCGTTAAATTGTTAATTTGTTTATATAGTTGTACAAATTGTTCTTTTCAGAACACTTCTATCTTATTCAAACGTGCACAGGGTAATATGGGTATTTTTATTGATTTTTATAAACGTAAAGTGTATGATTGCAAATGTTTTCAATTATTTCAATAAATCAATGAATGTGAGTGCTGCCGTTCAAGAAGCAAGTAAAGCTTTGGGTATCTCAGACCGTGCAATATATCATGCAAAACAGGAGCAACGAACTGGTTTATTATCAAGTCCAAAAAAACCTAAAAAAAGGAAAGGCATACAACTACATACATATGATGAGAACACGCAAGCAGCTATTCGACGTAAAGTGCATGGCTTTTTTATACAGAATATGCCACCTACATTAAATGAATCGATTACTTTAAAAACCACATAAATCCATTTCCCAAAATTTTGAGTAAAATAAAGAAAAATGTTTAAAAATCCAGACAATGCCTTATTTCTATCTAGTTTTTTTTTGTGGATAGTGTACATCGACACGATACATTTGTGGGTTTTAAAGGACATGTAAGGCCTATTGTCCTCTTACTGGGCCAAAAAAAAGAGGTCGGATATATGTTGTTTTGAATATCACTGAGAAAAAAATTGGAAAATGCTTTATTACAAAATACTTTTAACCTAATACAATATTCAACGAACTCAAAATAAGGAAAGTATGTTATGTTAAGACATGATTACCTATTAGTCATCATCATTGTCAGTTTCTGCGGTTATGGGTCACTGGAAAATTTCGTTATAAAATTCTCGTACACCTGGCACTTCATCGTCTTCTACAACACATTGAAACTTTTTTAAGGACTTCCTTCAACTTTTTTGTCTTTGATAGGGATTTTTACATCTGGATAAGCTCCTTGATTTGGGAAAAGTGGAACCTCGTCGTTTATAGACAGTTTAAAGGTATGTTGGTTCAAGCCAAGAATAAAATCACGTGCAACTACATAACCTTTTGTTGCGCTGGAGTATGAAAAATGGGTAAAACTCGACACGGCAAATGGTTGCTTCTGATCTCGTGGAACGTTTCTGCTAGCAGTCTCCAAGGACAGGCCCGTTCTTTTGTAATATTTTAATTTTTAATTTTAATTATATTTTAATTTTTATATGTAATATAACACTATTATCAGATTCGGTTAAGTAAACTGAGAAGTTGTTTTTGCTGCTAGATTCCAATATAAGTTCCAAGTATTGTTTTGGTGTGTAAATCCTGTCAATTTTTTTCAGTTTTCTTTTAATGACTGCAAAATCACGGTCACAAGGCATGTATGAATGTCCGCGAATGGGAAAGTATTGCTCCACTGTGTCAAAACGTCCCATTGCGACAATTTTCAATATTTTCACATTGAGTCTTTCACTTAGATATGTATATTCACGGGTTGTGTAATGGCCTCTTTTTACTGGAAATGACTCGATGTGTTCTTTAATTTTTGCGATTACGTGTGCAGGTTTGGCAATGCCTGGCGTGTGTTTTCCTCTGAGATCTTTGGGTGATTTACCCGTAACTAACAAACCTGTAATGCGTCGTACTCTATTGTCGGTAATGCCATGTATTTTAAGAAAACCGTCTTTACAGAGATCGATTTTGCCCGAAGAAGTTACCAGCGAATATTTGAATGCAGAATCATGGGTTTTCCTTTTAATGTTGTGTTTCTGTACAGGCCGTCTACATTGGATTGGTACTGGTATTATTAAATTTTGCAAATAAGTATCCTGCTCATCCTTTGTATTAAAATCTCTGAACTTCGAGAAAACCTCCAATTTTATCTCGTCTGGTACTTTATTTAAACATTTCTTTTAACACCTAAGAAAAAATTAGACAATAGCAATGCTAAACAATAATGTAAGCACATTACCTGCACTCTCGTCCTGGTTGTATCTTTTCAACTTTAATTCCTCTATGATTAACATATTCTTCCCCTTTTATTCGTGCTTTTTTCACAATTTCACACTTATATGTAACTTCTTTTGCACCCTTTCTACGTTTTTTACCACTGATACCGTGTTCATTGGTGTCCATCTTGATTTCAACTAACAACAAGAGAGATCAGCTAAACTAACTTGCTATGCAATAGCAATGCTAAACAATAATGTAAGCACATTACCTGCACTCTCGTCCTGGTTGTATCTTTTCAACTTTAATTCCTCTATGATTAACATATTCTTCCCCTTTTATTCGTGCTTTTTTCACAATTTCACACTTATATGTAACTTCTTTTGCACCCTTTCTACGTTTTTTACCACTGATACCGTGTTCATTGGTGTCCATCTTGATTTCAACTAACAACAAGAGAGATCAGCTAAACTAACTTGCTCACAGCTCCACCTGTCATGAAATCTGGTCATTTACAGAACCACATACATCCCGGATATATGTTCTTTTCTCATGCAATGACAAATCGTGCTTGTTATACAAGCCAGACAAAAACATGGATTTATGTGGTTTCGTTGCGGAAGGGATAGAACTACCTATAAGGAACCCGAAAATTTCAAAAAGTCATTTTCCCTAAAAATGGGATATATGTGGTTTTTAAAATGACCGATTCAAATACAATTCTTGCTGCTGTCAATGCTGATGATGAACTTGCTAACTTCAGTCGAACAACTTTACATAGATGGTTACACGATATGGGTTTCGAATTTAAAAAAGTAGGACGAAAAAGTATACTCATTGAACGACATGAGATTATTAGGTGGAAGCACAAATACTTACGAGAGATCAAAAGATTTAGAGAAGAAGGTACAATTTACTTCTTGCTATTTGACATGGCTGTAACTCTATATTATTTCAGGTCGAACTATTATATATACTGACGAGTCATGGGTGAATACAGGGCATGCGGTAAATAAAACTTGGACAGATACTACTATTCAAAATAGTCGACAAGCTTTTATTCAAGGACTAAGCACTGGTTTGAAATAACCAACCGGGCTTGGACCTCGTTTTGCATTAGTTCATGCTGGTGGTGATAATGGGTTTGTTCTTGGTGCTGAATATACATTTCTTTCCAAAAAAGACACTGCCGACCTTCATCATGAGATGGATTCAGAAACATATAAGGATTAGTTTATAAATAAATTACTTCCAAATATACCACAGAAGTCAGTCATTGTTCTTGATAATGCTTTCTATCACTGCAGAAAATTGGAAAAAATTCCAACAACAGCATGGAGGAAAAACGATATCATTGATTGGCTCAGTAAAAACAAATACAAATCAGTTACGATATGCTAAAAAGGGACTTACTGTATTGCGTGTCATGAATTAAACCGCAATATGATAAAAGTAGGATTGACGAATTTGCAAAAGAAAAAGGTCATGAAGTTCTTCGATTACCACCTTACCATTGCGGGTTAAATCCCATTGAAATAGTATGGGCACAACTTAAAAACTACGTAAGAATGAATAATACCACATTTAAGGTAAAAGATATGGAGTAATTAATTCGAAGAGCGCCTAGCACTGTAACAGCTAATAATTGGCAAAACTACATCAAACATGTAAAAAATATTGAAAAGGAAATGTGGATAGTGGATAATTTGCAAGACGACATCGAAGAATTAATTATTCACGTAACACATTCGTCATCATTTGAAGATCAAAGTGATTCCTCGACTGACTAAAAAATTAAGATGAGACATAGATATGTGTGTGTAATTGCTATTCCGCATCGTAACATCTGTTACATAAGAACTCAAAAAAGGTATATAACCACTTACCACAATTACTAATCGTATTATAAATACGTATTTCTTTAAATACATTACACAATATGTCGATTAAAGGGTTAAAACTTGTCAAAGCCATACGAAAGCATTCATATCGTTCAAAACAAACAGAACACGATGAATGCAGACAAGGGGCTGATTCCTTATAGTTGTCTCTTTTCATTCTTAGAAAAGAGGTAGAAAGGTCGAATGCATGCGAAGAGGGAATAAACACATGTGTGTACGTCAGTGTGTCAGTGTGTGGACGCCGTGTAAAGTTGGTGCGTTTTCATATGTGTTTTAGCTTTACTGTGCCTCAAGTGCGACACTTTAATTATAGTGGTTTTGCCTACTGATGATGACAACTTAGTTGTCGAACTACGTATTTAGGATACGATTAGTAATTGTGGTAAAGGGTTATATACTTTTTTTGCAGTTTTTACTTAACCACAGTCTCCAAAGAAAGACATATTACATAAGTATTGGGAAAAATATTAATGCTCTCTCTAGTATGATAACTAACCGCAAGTCTTGGTCTCTTAAACCATTAATAATAATGTTGCACCTATTTCTAATTGAATGAAACCTAAAGAACTTTAAATTAAATAACATTAATTTGTCAAGTTAAAATTATCTAAAAGCTAGCTCTTAACCCCACAAATAGTAAATAGTAAAAGTAATAGATCTAGTCAGACATGAAGAAATTTGTTGATCGGTCTCTTGTTAATTTATTTGACATTTCACATTAGTGTCTGTCAGTTCTATAATGTCATACAAACTGAATATTCGAAAGTCCATTTACAACCAGGTTCGGCAGCTGTCCAAAAGAGGTATAGTTACCAATTTTTAGTGACAAAACATATCAAAAAGCACTATATATCGTACAATTTGAGAATGCGAACAAGGAATACTATGCATAAACCTCCAAAAAATAGGTCATCTATGCAAGTGAACTGGAGTTCAAGTCAATAATGTGCCAAAAATACCATTGGGTATTTACCCCAATGGTAAACTTTCTTATGGATTGTAATCAATTCATAATTGGTTTTTGAAATCATGTTACCATTTTAATATTGTTTGTTATATTTAATCTATTTTAATGTCTTGCTAATTATGAAATTAACTTTAACTTATTTCCGCGAAGATTTTGGATTTTTAAAACCAAATATGTTTTATTTCATTTGTGAACAAATTACTGTAAGCTTTGTTATTTTTATGACTTCTGTGAGCATCAAATTCTAAATTTGTAATTGATTACGTGAGTGGGTTTTATTATTATTTTATCTTTTATATTATACTAGAAACCATTGTATAATTTCCTAGAATATTTGATTTATGCTATTACAAAATTTCTTATGGCTTGACGACGAAAAACAAGATTATTGATTATTATTTTTTGACTGATTGAAAAGGTTTTTTTATCTGCATTATAAAAATATAGTCTTTTTTATTAATATCCTATGAACATTCAACATATTAAATGATGATGGACATTAATTAATTACAAAGAAGTGGTATAATAATATACACATACACTGGATATATTTACCATATAAGAAGAATATAGATAAAGGCGAGTGTGGAAGAATTATTTTGCAACGCTCATAAAGAAGATTCTGGATTCCTTTTTGGATGGTTTTGAAATAAGAACACTTTATCAAGATTCTAACTTTGAACATAACCTTATGGTATACTCTACAAATTTGGATTATAAGCATATCAGCGACTAGGAAATTATCCAGCAATTTAAATCAAGCTTCTGACAACTAACCTTGATGTTCCAGTTGGAAATATTCCTGTAAATTTCGTCCCAAAGGACATGATGAAATTGTGATCTACTAAATTTATCGTATTCATCAGGTATTCTAGTGAATTTTGTAACTTATATGTTTGTGAGAGATATAACATTACTTGCAGTCACTTATCTATATATCATTTACTCACGTCATCTCAAATGTCATATTACTTTGCTTTTATATGTCAAAATGTTTTTTGTATCTTGTGATAATCGGTATAATATTTTTTAAATATATTTTTGTACATAAATTTGACCTTTTTGTTTTATTTCATGTATTTTTAAGTGTTGGTCTGTGTATCGAGAACTTACTTCGAGACCCTAGAGATTGAGTAGTTTTCAGGCTTAATAAATATATTAACTTCTCTTATTTTATATTATCACATTATTGTCACCTTAACGTGAGGCTTTTCTCTGCTCAGCTTCACCGTATTATATCATTTGACGTCCGAACGTGGGGCAATTCTCCACGGCATTCGGTGTATTATATCAATATATATGCATGTGTATGTCTATGTGTGCAAACTTGCGATAGTTTATGTATACAAATGCGTACACGTGCGTGTTTATTGGTAAGTATGTAATATAATAAATATTAATATAATAATACTTTTAATATAATTGAATGAGAGATAATTATACCAACCATCTTGTTCAAACGAACCGATGGAGTAACATAATGGCAACTAAGAACGACAATACAATAATAAACAATACAATACGGACAATACAATAATAAAGTACAGTGTCATAAAACTAAATTAAATTATAATCCATAAGCTAATTATAGTAAATACGATAAATCAAATTAAATTAAGAGAATCCTAAGAAATACTAACCGAATTGCGCAAACGTGGGTAATTTATTGAATCTATGCTAAAAGGTTAAATTGTGACGAAAGGGTAAAAAGGATCAGGGAAAATTGAAAATAAATATAGAGAATTAGATAGCTACGAATGTACATAGAAATACGATCAATTTAATAAATTTTCACAATGGACCAATTCCTCAGTCTCTTCCACATTTTTAAAGTACTTTCGATACGTAAAATTCCTTTATTCCTAAGTAAAAGTAAAGCGCCAAACATCATGTTTAGTAAGGTTATTATAAAAATTGAAAAGAAATTTAAAACAAGCATCTAAAGAACTAATAGACCATATCTTACTTAAACTTAGACTATATGTTTGAAAAATGTATTAGCAAGTTTTATTAATCGTAAGTAAATTTATACAGAGGAAGTTTTGAAATTTGCTTTATAATAAACCCAGAACTTTCAAAAGTCCTTTATAATAATTAAATTTCTCAAACTTAATAGGATACATACATACATAATCTACGGGTTAACATATTTCAGAAGAGCTCTTGTTAAATAGAAGCTAAAAGTAAAATATAATTAGCTATGCCATGTCTGACAATATAGCAAGTGCTTTCAAGAACTTCTTGTAAATATTTAAAATTATTATAAAACTTTTTTCTATGTCATTATATAGGAGCGAGTTCTCCATTGTTGTTTTAGTTTCGGAATTGAATTATTTAGAAATTTGTCTTGTACTTCAACGAAATTTAAATGCAATTTATTTTGTGTATACGAGGTATTAATTCGGTATATTTTATATCGCAGTGGTTTGAATTTACGACATGGTGTATATACTTGAAAATTAATGTTGCACTTCTTTGTTGCATTTTTCCCGAAGTAATGTAAATGTAAATATGCTTTCTAGATATTACGACGCCAATTTATTCCAATTTTTTATAGAAAAAAATTCGCTCTTAAGTAGAATTTGGAGACAAGTGTATGGTTTGCCAGATCATCACTCTAACCACTAAGCTATCAAAAACAGTGATTTCGAATCTTTGTGGGAATGCCTTGAGTTACATCAAGGAAGCAGATAATATACATTTTGCCCGTAGTAGGCCGTTGTGCAAAGTTGTTGCATTTTTCGCGAAGTAACGTAAATGTAAATATATTTTGTACAAATTACGTCGTTAATTTATTCGAATTTTTATAGAAAAAAAATTCGCCTTTAAGTAGGATTCGAACCCACGTGCATGACTTGCCGGACCATAGCCCTAACCGCTAAGCTATCAATGTCAATGATTTCGAATATTTGTGGGAATACCTTGAGTTTCATCAAGTAAACAGATGATATATATTTTGCCTGCAGTAGGTAGGCCGTTGTGCAAATTTGTTGCATTTTTCGCAAAGTAACGTAAATGTAAATATGCTTTGTACAAATTACGACGCTAATTTATTCGAATTTTTATAGAAAAAAATTCGCCTTTAAGTAGGATTCGAACCCACGTGCATGGCTTGCCGGACCATTGCTCTAACCACTAAGCTATTAAAGGCGGTGATTTCGAATCTTTGTAGGAATGCCTTGAGTTACACCAAGGAAACAGATGACATATATTTTGCCTGTAGTAGTCCGTTGTGCAATTTTTTTGTATTTTTCGCAAAATAATGTAAATGTAAATATGCTTTCTACATATTACGACGCTAATTTATTCGAATATTTTATAGAAAAAATTCACCCTTAAGAAGGATTCGAACCCACGTGCATGGCTTACCGGACCATCACTCTAACCACTAAGCTATCAAAGGCAGTGATTTCGAATCTTTGTGGGAATGCCTTGAGTTACATCAAGGAAACAGGTGATAAATATTTTGCCCGTAGTAGGGCGTTGTGCAAATTTTTTCGCGAAGTAATGTAAATGTAAATATGCTTTCTACATATTCGAATAAATTAGCATCGCAATATGTAAAAAGCATATTTACATAATGTTATACTTGTTACCGATGTCGAAATTTGGAATTTAACAGATATATTAAGTGAACTTTTAAAATTAAGCATTTATAAATTTGTTGCTAGTGTGTTATAACTAGCAACAAATTATATTATATTATATATACAGATTATATAACTAGAGAACGGACATTCTTACCACATGACTCGGCGTAATTCAATGAAGTATTTGTTAGGCCATCTGGCCATCTGGTCGACAGCGATTACAATGGACAACACACCTATTTTATTCGGAGGATATATTCCATTAAACGCAATCGGCAATTGGAAATGTTTATAAACATCGCTGAGTACATTCCGGCGTAATACAATGAAGTATTTGTGTTTAATTTTCTCGGCCACCTGATTTCGCCAGCGTTAACAATGGACAACGGCTATTGTATTGGGAGAACTTAGTCATGTGGTAAGAATGTCCGTTCTCTAGTTATAACATTTTAGATATCTGTTTATAGAAATTATTAAATATCCAACATTCCAGTTAGTATATGTCATTACATATTTAATTTGTAAAATTTATCATATAAGGATTTTTCGGGACATAGATTTAATTTTTAATATTGTTTTCTAATTTTTAAAAGACATTTCTTCAATATATTCACGTGCTTTGCAAAATTTATAGATGTTCTATTATTCCAAAATACAATAAGTTGGATTTGGAAACATGTAACCAGGGTAACGGTAACGGGTGATATTTTCTGGAGTTAAGTTAAAAAAATCTTGTTAGAAACCAAAAGGCTATAAAAATTTAATAATATCATAAATAAATTAAGCAAAAGTTATAAAACTTTTTCCTGATATTCAAACTAAAACTAAGCATTAGCTGAGTCTATGTTGATCGATATATGTCAACAATATCCTATTTGCAGTTTCAGTTTCATCAATTAGTGTAAATACAGGTTTCGTTATATGTTCTTAAATTATAATATGTAAATTTCGTAGTTAACTATCAAAAATTATTTTAAATTCAAATTCAAAATAAATTCATTCTTTTTAATAGTTATAAATATTTTAAATGTTATAAGCGACATCTTGTAGTAAGTAGATAAAATTCTAGTGTATACAGTATGAAATTTTAACGGTCTAAGTATTATATTTTGTTGATTTATTTTATTATTAGATGTATTTCTATTCAAAAACTAGTGCCTCAATAATTTTCCCTGAATCCTACAAATAGAGGACCCGAGATATTGTTAAATTACATATAATAGTGTAAGTATCTGCTACCGCGTTGGGGCGAGATCGTCACAATATATATAGTCAATGTAAGGCTGGTTTTCTTTTAAAATTGCTATAAAATAAATAGTTCAATATTGATTGTTTCTTGAATTCTGGAACTACGACATTGGCATTGCTTCCTTCCTGGCCTACGCTTCGTCCGCTGTTGCAATGGATATATTCAGGGCTGCTACTATTGTTGCTGCACAGAAACAGGAGCAGTAGCCCTGAAGATGTCCCTTGCAATAGTGGATAAAACGTCAGACAGGAAGAAGCAGTGTCAAGGACATGGTTCCAGCTTGGAATTCAAATTTGATACTTTATTAAAAGAGTACACGTTCTAATTAGTCATGAAATATAATTTCATTCACATGGCTGCCTCGGTTGGCTCAATTTTGAAATATATTTTCGGTGGTTTGAAGCCCTATTTCACGAATAGCTCGATCAATATTGTGCTTAAGTGCTTGAATCGTTTCAATATTTTCAGCGTAGCATTGAGCTTTCGAAAGAACTTTGCCAAAGAAGTCCAACGAAATTAAGTAGCAGCTTCACACAGGCCAAGCAACAACATTTCTAACAAACCAACCGATTACACTATTACTATCATGAACTGAGTTCGTAAAATATTGATTCTTTCAACAGGAACCAGAGCTCGCTCAAGTTTAATTCATGAATTTCTGCATCGCTCTTCGTTCACCGTAATCCTGTTGCTATCCTCATTTTTGAAGAAAATCGTGCCAATAATACAGTCATTCCAAAAACCATGCCAAACTGCCATACGCTAAGAATGCATTGGTTTCCCTACGACTACGTGTGGGTTTTCTGAGTACCAAATATGGCAGTTTTGCTTGTTTACATAGGAATCGAAATGAAAATGCGCCTTATCCGAAAAGTTTTTTTAACAAAGTCAACGTCAGTTTCTAACTGCTCTATAGCCCAAGCAGAGAGATAATAACGAAACGGGTGGTGACTTTGCTTCAATATCTGGCTAAATTGAATCTTGCAAGCGAAGAATGCGATGTCTATACACAAGTCTCCTCAGACTAGCGCGACTAACATTCAATTGTTGAGTTCTGTGCCGAGTTAAAATTCTTGGGTATTACCGTAAACTTTCTAAAATAGCACCAATTTTCTTGATTGAGTGTACTGGATGAGCACGAGGATAACTTTTATTATCAATTAGCTTGACAATTTCATCACTAGCTTACGTACAGCAACCACTGTTGTATTATGTTGACCGATAATTCTTTTCAAAATTCACTGTTTTGATAATACGACAACCTGTTGCAGGTTTTATTGTTGCAACGTGCAACAATAAAAGGTCCACGAAAACTGGCTTCTTAAGAAAAAAAAGAATGTTGCGTAGTTTAAATACCTTCTTCGGACTTACCTTGCGTGAGTAGGATTATTTTAAATTGACAAAGCACACAGGCAATGCCAACAGCGTAAAACTCAGTGAAGATGATTGATTCTTGTCTTAACGTTGCTGAACTGACTATAAATTAAAAAGGGCGCCACCGCAATTTAAGAGCTTGCTTGTCGTAGAGGTATACGTCACGCGGAGAGCGTACTTGCGCTAACTACCCCACTAAGGAAAGAATATAGTAATTCTAAAAAGCAAGAGGTAATTATAAACGTTTTCGTCCATAATAAAATTTACAAGATAAAAAAAGAGAAGAAAACGGTATGTTTCAACAATATCCCAAAGGTGTTCAGCCCGGTATATAATTAAATTAGAGTATATAATCATTTAAATAAGATATAACTGTTAATCAACAACATAATTTAATTATAAGTTCAAAATGCAAAATCAAGGGTCTAAAACTCATGTACGACACGGTATAAGATGTATTTCCTGTATACTCGTATATTAGAGCATAAAAAAAGTAAGAAAAGAATACAAACAAATGTCATAACGGGTGTTCATTTGAAAAGTCAATCTAGTAGCATGTGATTTACTGAAAACATTTTGAAGTATGTCGTAAATTAAAATTTACTACTTAACCTACCAAGTCGTATATTTTGACAGTTTCATACATACAAATAAATAGCAAATGTGATTGACATTATCAAATGTCATTTGGATTTACGTTTACGGAACAACAAACACGGACGCATACGAGTTGCGCCAAAGTACCTGAATTAATCCTAGAAATAAAATTTTAGGGATTATCCGACCCTCTTAAATCCGTATACGAGTTGCGCCAGATTCACCTCGAGGATGGTAAATGTTCAGGTGAACACATAGGTTGTAGACATAACAAACTTTTAAACTTTAATACAATATATTTATGTTTATGTTATTATTACACTTTGAAATTAAAAGTAATGAACTAAAATAATTACAAGTAATTACAATTAAAACAAACTCAAATAAATATATATATATATATATATATATATATATATATATATATATATATATATTACACCCACATCAATATTATATTATAGAGCTAGGCAAAAATTTATGTGAAACGCATTTTATAAAATCTATTTTACTAATTGTCTTATACACATATAGTTCATCGATTTTATGTTTTATATATGCTTGCTTGCCTTTTAGGTCAGTTCTAATTTTCTTCGCAATCTTATTTGCTGTATTAATTAATTAATTATATTATTATTTATTATTAATTAATAATCCCATAGGACGACCACCAAAACGCTGGCGAGACAGCTGGCAATCAAATTCACAAGAACTGCCGCCACAAAGAAACCGGAACTAAACAGGCGATACGCCTATTGAAAGAAGAAGAAGAAGAAGAAGAATTAATAATCGCAAAATTCTATCACCTTATCATCGTCAGGTGCAGATTCAAATATCTCCGTAAAACATTCACCGACATCATCTGGTTTTAATAATGACAAACCAAAAAATTTAACTTGACGATAAATGAATATCATCCATAATCACATTTACCACCCTCGAGGTGTATCTTTGGCGCAACTCGTATACGGATTTAAGAGGGATTACTAATTCCTAGAATCTGTGGCGCAACTCGTATACACCGAACAAACACATACTAATATATATGCGTCTTATTCTATCAAAATTTCAAAGTAACCTAGATTGCCTTCTCAAATGAACACACGTTATGTATACGCAAGCCCTTAGGTGCGCGTTTACAAACGAATTTTAAATCTTACGTACGCAATCTTAGGGCTAAGTATTCTATGGCGCTATTTAAATATAGAAAAAAATAAATGAAATACATTCTTATGCACGAAATCCTTCTCCTATCAGTAAAACAGATCGTCATTAATATTTGTATTCTTTCTCTTTCATTTAATTCAACAATTATTGACAAACAACAATTATTTAGTGACACATTTAAATGTCACAAACTCCTCTGAACGTATAGAGTGGTAAAAACGCAAAATCACTGCGTGATTTTTAAATACTGCCTTTTCATTGGTTCTTATAGCTACATACATACATAGAAATCCTATAACAAACGATGTAAATCATCATCTGTGATTCTGTCACAGAAAGTTGTGACTTTGAGGTTGTCTTCCATGAATTATATAATTTTGCCTTTGGTATTTTGTGTCTGCGTTTCTTGAATTTGTTTAAATTGTTGTTATTATTATTATTCTGTCTATTTTAAGGATCAATTAAGGACAGTCATTCAATAATTAATTTAGATACTCACAATTCATTATTAATTCATAATAAAACAATTACCTATGCCCCATTTTAACTTGTAATTTATGTTATATACACATGCGAATAAAGTCTTATATTTGCATCATTTCTAAATACTTCTAACGGTTTTGTTTAAAAGTAGTATTACTTGTTTCACTAAAGACATAAAATACCTGATGTTAAGGTTTTATAAATACATCATAAATAAAAAAAAAAACCTATTAAAACATGTACTGTCGTGAGCAAAAAAAACGGGACAGTGTCAAAATCGTAATGTCAATTTCCTTTACCTTTTAGCGTTGTAATTTTAACATTTGATTAACTTTCAAACTCTACGTCAAATTATATATCATAGTTGATAATTCAAAATTAAAAATGCCGCATTTATCGAAAACTGATAAAGCTAGACTTGTTACTAGTTTGAAAAATGGGAAATCATTAAGAAGTGTATCGGTTCAATTTAATATTGGTAAAAGTTCAGCCGCAAGAATATATAAAAAAAAATGGAGGGAAGAGGATAATTTAAATCGGAAAATAATTTCATCACGTAACAAAATTTCGAATACGCAGGAAGACGAAACATTAGTTACTGAGATTAGGCACAACCCTTTCAAAACATTAAAGGAAGCTATAAGAACAACACAATTGCCTGTCTCATCTTGTAACACAATTGTTACAAGAGAATGAAATTTAAACTTGAGATATCCAGCCCTACAGTCCTTATCTAAATCCCATTGAAAATGTATGGGGATTAATGAGATAGAGCTTCTACCCAGGAAGAATTTTGGGAGATTGTTCATAATGCTTGGCATCAAATTTATATAAATTTTGTACAAAATATTGTCGCTTAAATGTCTACAAGATTAGATGCAGTTAATAATAACGGTGAAATGACAAAATACTAATTATTTTAATTTAATAAATAATCTTTCTCTATCGTTTTTAGTAATTTTTATTTACATTTATTTTAAAAATGTTTAATAAATGTCAATAAGACACACATTTTTGACAATTCCTGACTTACTATTATGAGTAAAGATAGCCACTTAAGTAGTCACAATTTAAACCCACGCAGAAACAGTGTCCCGTTTTTTTTGCTCACGACAGTAAGTAATTAAGTACGTATAGTTAAATTTGTATGAAAACAATAAAACCAAATTAAAAAGTATGACTTGTGTTACAAAATTGTTTATTAACTTAAATATATCTGTGGATAAGTAATTATGAATGAAATATTTATCATCAGAATAACCATTCAATATTAACGATGATTATAATCACCGTTTAGAATCACTGCTCTTTTGAAATCAAAACTGGTCTATTAACTGTGAATGTAAAATCACAGTTCAGATCATATCTACTCTGTTGTAAATGGGTCTGTGCATGTGTTACACGCGTGGACACATTATTATTACTTTATAGTAGTCTATAGGTTGAGTGAATATAGTATAGACCTTGTGATAAAATTTGAAGATTGTAATATTTCCGTTAACTTTTTGTTCGACAAAAAACAATTTATTTAATCGCCACAACAAAAGAAGAAGAAATATCGAGAGACAAATATTCTAAAAATTCTCATTTTCTTTTGCATGTAAATCTCAAGTGTTATAGTGTTTTGAAATCGTGTTTGCTATGGAGAATTCTAAAATGTAAAAGAACTAAAGGGCGAACAATTTAAAAAAGTTTAACTTTGGTAAAGCTGCGGCCACTACAAACTCAGACAGTGTGACAAATAATAAATATTGGCTTTGTAACATGGTCTTAATATAGAAGTTTATAAAATGTCACCTACCTGAAAGAAAGTCAGTGGCGTATAAATGAAAAAAATTGTAAAATGCAAAAATTCAAATAGAAATAACGTTTTTGCAACAATATATGCGTTTTAAAAATGAAAATGCATTCCAGTTTGTTTTTCTTGATGAAATCTGGGTTTTTTTTTTTTTGGCATTCGGGATCGTTGCCAATATTGCCACGTTAAGAAATGTTTACAGAATCTATAATAAGATAAATTCACACAAATCGGGAAAGGAAACGTAGGAATAAACATGTTTCACGTATGGGGCCTATTAGACGACTTTAGACACAATAAAAAACGGCCATCGGAAAATAGGTTTCCCCACAAAGGCAAACGAGGATAGGTTTTGATTTTAGATCCTAATGCTAAATTTAAAAATGTAATCCATCAATGGATCGTAAATATGCTTAGTATTATATATTAGGACACACGTAATACTAGTAGGCATGACCACTCCCGCATTAACAAGTCTGCCAATAAATTCACCTCAAAAGTTATTGTGCTTAGGGCATTCGAAGATTAAATGGTTCATATCGGCTATATTGGTGCCACATGTACAAGCAACTGATTCGATAATTTTAAGTTTGTGTAAATGTGCTGGAAATTGAAATCTGGGTTTCTTCAAGATGGAAGCTTTTAAAAACTACTACAGGATGAGAATATTAAATCTGTAAAAGCAAAACAAGTATGTGGCTAAAGGTATTAATTATTTAAAAAGTATTGGTATGGACAATATATCACTGACTTTTGTTAGATAGATACATAATTGTACATGCCGGTAGCAATAATGGTTTGTCCTTGGGTCAGAATTAATCTTTTCAACAAATAATAAATCCCTCAGTTATTATTATAGATAATGCGACATACGACAGTAATAAATAAATCTCTTACTTCATCTTCACAAAATATCAAAGTCAGGAATGGTTAACAATAACTCACAATAAACTCAACTTTGACAAGACCGCATAAAAATACAGTTACTGGAATTGGTTAGACGGTTAGTACATAAAATAACTACTAAATTATCGTGTTTTTATCAACGTTTATTTAATTTGCGATGTGCCTAATACTCATGCCGTCCTCTAGCCTAGTTCTAATTATCGACTTTTGCAGTTCGTTTAATTAAGGCATTTTAAAAATTCTGTACGTTTCTGACTTACAATAAACTGACGCTAGCATAACCATACCAGATAAAAGTCAAACTTACACATTAGGAATTCTTTTAATTTGGCCGAATGTGTCAAAAGTCTGTCTGAGTTTGTAGAGGCCGCAATTGTACGTTACATTTTTTTAGCATTCTGTATATTTAAAAAATACTTCAAATCTTCTTCATCCCTAATTAACATGTCTAAAATTTTATTAAAATATATTTTTTAATTTAACGGATATTTACATGCTTCCACACATTTGGCCATCTCTGTATATACATATATAATCTTAAAACCCTATCAAACGGTAAGTGTAAGGGTTAAAACAATCATTACATACATACACCTTCCGTATATAAATTTTGACCACTATTTCCTGTTTCGTGTCACCATCCTGGTATCCTCTCAAGTTTGCCCTCGTTTCGTTAGAATTTCGCAAATGTTAGTATCTCACGTCCTTTCTGACCGTCTTCTTGCTCGTATTGTTCGTATCCTAGTTTATCATATCCGCTTAGTCGTTCTCTTAACCAACCTTATAATTAGATGTTTAAAATTCCTAGTACTTTTCGCAAATATCTAATTTGCGTTGAGTGTTTTTTTTTACTTTTTAATGCTTTGATCATGATCCGAGTATCACTCCTAAATAATAATAGTGATCTAAAAATTGACTCAAATACAAGCCCTGTTTGAATTTATTTATCGTTTCGTGATCCCTTTTGGCTATGGTGTTTCTGTTATTATTATTATTATGTTATACCTTTTCTCCTGTTTTTTAGGCTAACTTCACGTGTATTAGCATAAATATAAATAATATAAGCTTAGCAACTGATTCTATTCACATTAACACATGGAGTGCCCTTTTTGAAATTGGTGGACTTAAACATCTCACAGCTCTATTATGTAAGCAATTATTTTTTCTACGTTTGCATTTTTCGTATTTAGATTGTCGTCGGAATTTGTCAGTTTTCTTTAGGGCGCGAGTTTTGGGACACCTGCATAATCGTTTTGATTACTCTGGATATTACTTTCCGATTCAGAAATGTTCTGGACAGTTTGCGTTTCCAATTTATGCTTCTAAATACGAAGGATAAGCTGAATTTATTAATAATAAGAAAATCTAGCCCGGAACGAATCAACGCAAGCCAAAAGCGCCCATCTTTTAACGATTTGGTGCTCCCACGTGGTATCTCCCAACAAGCGTTTTTTTAACAACACATACGAGGGTTAAACTGAATTTATTGAGAAAAAGAAAATCTAATAGACTGTTAAAAACACTCGTACAGTGTTTATTTAAAACAACTCTTTCTTCCACTTGTCGTTCAACTTTTTGTTGTTAAAGTTACCTTCGTAATAACTCAGCTACTTATTTTTTGAAAGTAAAAGAAAATGGAATTATTCAGAGAACACTTTCATATCATAATTTATTATGACTTTAAAATAGGTTTAAGCGCTTATGAGTGTAAAGACAGTTTAGATTCAGTTTTTAGTGAACAAGCACCTTCCTTGGCTACAATTTACCGATTGTATAAGGAATTTGAACGTGAAAATAATTCTTCTCAGCATCAAAAAGGACAGGACGTCTTCCTACGGCTGTTACTGACAAAAATATTCCTGCTATTAAAAAAAATTAATGACAATAAAGCAACTTATGCGGTAATAGAGCATCAATTCAAGATTGGATCCTCAGCTGTTAAAGCAATCATACACGGTCACCTGCATTTAGAAAAACAGGTAAGTCGTTTTGTGCCGCTTCACCTTTCTGACTTCCAAAAAGAAGAGCGTATAAGAATTTGCCATGAAACTTTAAATTCCTTAAATAATGGCAGGCATCAATTTTTTTCTAAAATAGTAATAGGTGACGAAACTTATTCCCATTTTCGTCCTTCCCAGCCGCCAAGAGAGTTGTGTATGGATTCACGAAGATGAAGAAACTCCTTCAATGACTAAGAAGCAGCGAGCTATGAAAACGATTATGTATGCGGTATTCTACAGAAGTACAGGCTTAATAAATGCAATTAAGCTAGATAGACAAAAGACAGTTACAGCTAGTGATACACTGAAAAATGTTCCTCTGAAGTGTTCAGTAGAGTTCCAGACAAGGGAATGATGCTCCACTATGATAATGCATCGTCCCATGTGGCAGTTTTAAGTCTACAGTTTTGTCTGGAAAAGATATAAAAGTAATAGAACATCTGCTGTATTCACCTGATTTAGAATGAGTGACTTTTGACCATTTTTTTGGACTTATAGACAATTTTCGGGGCAGAAGGTTTTCGTCTGAAGAAGAAATTGATACCGCAGTTCACGCTTGTTTTGAAGATATTCCAAAAGAAGATTGGTTGGGAGCTTTTAAACAGTGGAAAGAAAGAATGGGCAAGTGCTGTAGGGAATTATTTTGAGTATATTTAAAATAAAATCCTATAAAATATTAACCGTGTTATTTATTCTCAATAATTACAACTTGTCGTATTTAAACTATTGTACATACTCCAACTGCATGTCTTCAACGTACATCTTTATGCGCAGGGACCGCTTATTTAGCACCATTTCTTTATATTTTCTTTACTTTTTAATAGAGAGGTTCATTCGAGTGACATCGCACCGGTGCTTCGTCCTCGCGAGTATATATATTTTGTCAGTCGCCGTCCGAACACCGTTTAGTGCAACGTTGAGGCGTCCGGCGGCGACTGACAAAATTTATATACATACTAGGACGACCTGTCGGTGCGATGGTACTCGAATGAACCTCTCTACATATCAAAATTTTCATTTTTCGATGGTAGTATTCCAAATATAAATTTTCCTTATTGTTAGCGAAAATGGCAACATTATCAGCGAATGAACATTACCCAAGCGTTGGCTCCTGATGCCTTGTGGATCGTTTTGACTTGATTGTTTTCTTCTTTTGTAATATACTCAAACCTTGCTTTATATTAAAATATTTTAACTTCGCATTGCTTGTTCTTATATAATTCCTGTTACGCCAGTACACACTTCATACTGGTTTCTAGCTTTAGTGCTATTACTCTTTTCTAAGCTCTTCCATATTAGTTTTCTTGGCGACGTTTCCAGAGGTTTCTTCTTTCATTTCATCTCGTCACATATCTGCCTGATTTTTATTTATATCCTGTCGACTTGAATTTTCCTCTAATGCTTTAAGCCTCAATTAGTCTCCAAAGTATTATATTCAACATTACATCACGGTTGCATTTTCCTTAACAATCTTGCGTTCTCTACCCCTCACAAAATGTATCACGTAATGTTATTATTTTCTTAAACTTTTCAGAGCTTTATGAAATATCTTTACTTTATTTCCTTCATAGAGTATCTATTGTAGCTTTTGTGTTTTGCGAAAGTGATATTTCCGCAGTTTTTCATTTACCTTATCTTCTTTGTATACTTATATAGACACCACCAAGGCGTCTATTTTTTTGGTTAGAAACTTTGTATGTTTCTGTTATTATTATTATTATTATTATTATTAATATTTCCTTAATTACTGTTTATATAGTTTCTATATCTTCATCACATCTATCTGTCTTAATCTTCATTGTTAATATTTTCTTGTTTGTTTTCAGTTTTTAATGTATTTCTTGCATCAGCTTTTCGATTGAAAACAAACTTTGAAATCCATACAGTCATACTAAGACTTTCACACGAATACATTCTAGTATTAAATAAATGGAATAAAAATAAAATTTAGTGTACCTACTAGAGTTTATAAATAATAAAATTTGAAACTTTATGTAAACAAAGTCTTTACTCAAAAGTATGCAAATTTAAGAGCACAAACAAGGGTTCACAGTGAAGTTATAATGTGAAACATTTATTCAGTCGAGATTTACACATCCTTTCGTGATTCATAACTACTGCATATGTATAATGACTGAATAACAATAACTTCTGTTACAATAACTTAAATGCATACTAAACAGAAGCAACAGAAAGTGACAGAATGATTCTGACTGCATTCGAAATTTTGATTTACTGCAGTAACTGCTCTTTATAAGTACGAAAAGAATACAATTGAAACTTTCAAGTTTTTGAAACAAATTTTCTAAAATATTTCTTCTATTCAAAGGCTTGTATACTAAAAGAGGTAGATAATGGAGTGGCCATTCCTAGTTCTTAGACATGTTTCTGTTTCTTGAATAAATTTAATTACATCCAGCTTTGGCTGTTGCTTTTCAATGAGAAGATGTCATGTAGATCGTCAATAAGCCCTTATTTTAATATTATATCAAAATTAGATATAACATGAATCTGGTTGAATTATTGAATTTCCTAGACATGAATTTATGCTTCTTGAATAAATTTAATCCAATCCACTCTTATACATATTATGAGAAAAGTTTCAAGACATTTTGCTGCAGATGTCTTGGGATGTTTGCAAATCCACTCTTTCTATAATAATTCAACGTAATAAAAGATAGGATTTGCAGAACATTGTATAAATAATATTCACTTTGTTACGATCTTTTGTTGCCCCAATCTGTTCGAGTGTATTTTTGTATATATCGTAGTTTATCTACCCTGGTAGACCAAATATGTAGCTGCGCAATGATAACGCTGTTAAGCGACGCGAGATATATATATATATATATATATATATATATATATATATATATATAATCAAAAATTAATAAAAATTCGGGTAAGCGGTCAATTAAAGAACTCCCTTATTAAATTACCCTATATTTCGCGACAGACTTTGTCGCTTCTTCTGGGGTAACTACAAGATTAATGAGAAAAATAACAAAAAATAAATAAGAGTATAAAACAGTAGTAAAAATACCTACAAAATGTAGAGTTAAAAAATAATAAAATTGACGTATAAAATATAAAAATGATTAGATATAAAAAATAAAGTAACTATAGAAACAAGCCTTAAGAACTTTTAAAAAACATATATATGAAAAGTTAAAACATGAAAACTAAAAAATATAATGCAATATAAATTAAAACAACATATGGAACAAATAACAAAACGATTTAAGATCGTCAACTAACAGTCAAACCCAGTATATTAAAATAAATTATACTAAGACCATTAGTATCAGATCTATAATTTATGTTATTTGTGTCTCTGTTGATGTGGACCATTTCTAAAAAAGTTCTTTTTTTATGGTTATTTTCAACGTCTAAGATTTTAACGTCAACAAAATTGAAAGTATGGTCACGATCAAGTGTAGTTACCCCAGAAGAAGCGACAAAGTGTGTCGCGAAATATAGGGTAATTTAATAAAGGAGTTCTTTAATTGACCGCTTACCCGAATTTGTATTAATTTTTGATAATATATCACGGTCGATAATTTCTTTTCAATTATATATATATATATATATATATATATATATATATATAACAATTGATAAATTATTGGAGTTTTTCGGCTTTTATATGAAATATTTACAAATATCAAATTAGAATGTATGTAATTGCAGAGTAAGTGGGGATGTAAACATATATATATATATATATATATATATATATATATATATATGTCTCGCGTCGCTTGACCATCTATATATATAAAATACAAAAAATGCTTGAATTCAACCGATGTGATCCAAACCGGTTTCATTAGAAAGGTAATAGTCCAGATTAGGTTTACGGCTATATGTCTTTTTGATATTTAAAGTGGGCGTGGCCCCTCCCACATAAATTGAATAACGTCATATATCTCGACTATTGCACAATATGTTCAGAAACAACTGTTGACTACTGATCAAAAAATAGTTTTAGAAAAAGTTATGGAACACTTAGCAAACGAAAGAGGTGGAATTTTTTTCCTTGACATACCTGGAGGCACTGGAAAAACATTTTTGCTCAATTTGATACTCGCTGACATTCGATCGAAAAATGAAATTGCACTAGCTGTAGCATCGTCTGGAATCGTATCAACGTTACTCGATGGTGCGCGTACAGCGCATTCAGCTCTTAAGCTTCCATTAAATATAAACCATACCGAAACACCAACATGTAACATCGGTAAAAATACTGGCATGGCTGCACTATTAAAAACAAGCTCACTTATTGTATGGGATAAAAGCACTATGGCGCACAAGAAATCTCTTGAAGCTGTTGACCGTTCTCTCAAAGATTTCAGAGAAAATGACCGACCAATGGGTGGAGCTCTATTGCTTCTTGCTGGTGATTTTCGACAAACTTTGCCAGTGATTCCAAAATCAACACCAGCAGATGAACTAAATGCATGTTTGAAAGCGTCATATCTTTGGAGACATGTAAAAAAACTTACATTATCGACAAATATGCGTGTGCATTTACTTCAAGATGCTGCTGCGCAAATATTCGATCAAACAGCTTTTGGATATGGGCGATGGAAAACTTCCGTATGAACCGACTACACGTGAAATATCTTTTCCGCTGAACTTTTGCTAAATGCAGTCATCAATTCAAGATGTTGTGCAGAAAGTTTTTCCCGATATTGCAAATAATTTCAAAAACCATGATTGGCTTTGCGAACGAGCAATTTTGGCTCCGAAGAATGATGATGTCAACAAAATAAACCATCAAATTCAATTGAAGCTACCCGGTGAAGTTGTGAAGTACAAATCTATTGACACAGTTATAGATGAGGAACAAGCTATCAACTATCCAATAGAGTTTCTTAACTCTTTGGAACCTTCTGGAATGCCACTTTAAAAGTTGGTTCACCATTGATGCTCATTCGCAACTTAGATCCACCGAAATTATGCAACAGAACAAGACTTGCTGTTAAAAAACTATCTCCAAATTTAATCGAAGCCGCAATCATCAGCGGCAAATGTAAAGGAGAAGATGTGCTGATACCACGAATTCCAATGATTTCAACCGATTTACCCTTCGATTTCAAGGGATTACAGTTTCCAGTGCGTCTTGCTTTCGCCATAACCATCAACAAGACTCAAGGCCAATCGTTAAGTGTTGCTGGTTTGAACTTAGATAATTCCTATTTTTCGCACGGCCAATTATATGTTGCTTGCTCTAGAGTTGGAACGCCAAAAAATCTTTTTGTTTACACATCTACCGAAAAAACTAAAAATATTGTTTATCCGCTAGCATTAAGTTAAAAAAGTTAATAAATAAACAAAATTTTCTTGTTTTCAAACACACGTATTTGATTTTTTAGCGTAGTAGCACACGCCGGGTATCCGCTAGTATTGCTATATATGTATTAAGGCGTTTGTTGTAATCTATCGATGTATTAGCGCTTTCACTTTCGTCATTTTATCGACGCTGGCCGTTGATGTACAAGGTAGTTTATACTATGGTGATTTTTGGTGTTATTTTGACTCCTGTATAAAATAACACAAATATAATTAGACGAACATTTTTGTTGATCTGAATACACTCCAATGCTCGACCAGTTGTCTAACGTAAACGGCAAGCAGCCATTTTTAGTAAGTTTTTCATGTTAGAAGTCTTTACTAATTATCATTTCATATTGTATTAGTGTGAATTAGTTTGGAACGCTAATTATAGAGCTAGTTATAGAGCTAATTTTGAGACCTAGTTTAGAAAGCTAACTAGGGAACTAATTACGAATACTAACGAACTGATGAAGTAGGACTTAATCCACACCTTTTGTTATACCTGTTAATCAGCAGTCCAGCGCAGGTGCGAAGTAACGCCGAACAGGATTGAACTCAGGCCTTCCTACGATTATACCTTTGAAGATAAGTGCGTTGTATTAGTATTTCCTTTCTTTGTTTACGACTTTAATTAATATTACGAATTTATTGCGACGTATAAATCTGTTTTACATCATATATTAATATTTGCATTTAATAGTATATTTATTAGTTTTTCTGTAAGTTTTAATCTGTTGATGTTGATGATTTGTTTTCGTAAATTTGAATGTATCTTACTTACGCTAACTTAGATCTTCTTTCATAAGTATTCTCCCCTCAGGAATATCAAATTTTTAGTATATATTTTTGTATATCACCGTTTGTACTTATATATCTATATATTTTTAGGATATTTTGGAGAACGTATGTAATAAATATTGTTACTTTATTAACTCGTTGTACCGTTGTTGTTGACGTATATGTTGGGGGTTTTTAAACCCCTTTCATAGTTATCTTTTATTATTAAAGACGGCAGACTATGTGCCAGACAGACAAGAATCATTTCACCATGTGTACTAAATATTGTTTTGGATACTAAAAGGTGTCCCAACAGGAACTTGGGGATTTAAATTTCACATTATTTTCAAATAAGGTAACTTAGCAACCTAACATTTGGTATATGTCAACTATAAACTTGTAAAAGTCATCATGCAACGTTTCACGACTGAAGAACGTATCCAAATTGTTCAAATTTATTATGAAAATGGTCGTTCCATTACGAACACAATTCGCCGACTACGCGTTGTTTTTCATCAGAATCATATTCCCAGCAATACGACAATTAGAAATTTAATTGCAAAATTTGAGCGAACTGGTTCTGTTCTCGATGTAAAGACACCACTACGTCCTCGTAACGTTCGGTCAGTTAAAAATATCGCTGTGGTGAATGAAAGTGTTACCGAAAGTCCAAAAACTTAAATTCGTCATCGGTCACAGCAATTGGCCATCTCAGGATCATCTCTGCAACGAATTTTAACAAAAGACCTTCGGCTACACGCATACAAAATCCAGTTAACACAAGAATTGAAGCCCAGGGACCATCACCACCGCCGTATCTTTGCCAATTGGATTTTAAAGCAAACTGACTTTGATGACGAATTCTGTAAGCGAATCATATTCAGTGACGAAGCCCATTTTCACATAGGGGGTTACGTAAATAAACAAAACTGTCGCATTTGGGGGCGTGAAAATCCTCGAGAGATTATTGAAAAACCCATGCACCCACTACGTGTCACTGTATGGTGCGGTTTCTCGGCCAATGGTGTTCTTGGACCTTACTTTTTTTAAAATGAGAATGGAGTAGCAGAAACTGTAAATGGGGAGCCGTATCGACAGATGTTGAATAACTTTCTATGGCCTCGTTTGAAAGATATGGACCTCAACAATCTTTACTTTCAACAAGATGGGGCCACTTGTCACACTGCCAGGGAAACTCTAAATTTACTGCAGGAGAAATTCCCTCGCCTTGTGATTTCTCGTAATGGTGACGTGGATTAGCCTGCAAGATCCTGCGACATAACACCGCTGGACTTTTTCCTTTGGGTTTTCCTTAAGGATCAAGTCTACACAAATAATCCACAGACAATTGATGAATTAAAAAATAACATTCGTGCGGCTATTGGCGAGATTAACTTGCATATGTGTGATAAAGTCATTGAAAATTAAAAAAAAAGAATCGCTGTGTGCAATAGAAGTCACGGTGGACATTTAACCGATATCTTGTTCCACATATAATTTTAGGGTTTCTATTTTATGTTTACGTTAATAAATCGTTGAATTTATAAATACTACGCATGTTATTTGGAATTTAAATCGCCAAGTTCCTGTTGGGACACCTTATATAATATAAATATGTTTTGAAGGTGCATCTGTTATTGCCAATAATACCACTTTTTCTTTAGAATAAATGTTTCGTTCATTGTTAGAAATACAAAATAATGTTTTTTTTTTATTTTGATTTAGAACTGTAAAATATATGTTCAAATTCTGTTATCTCTTTGATAAATGCATGTATGGAAATATTTAGGAAACTAAATATAAACTATAACTATAACTACTAAATATATGTTTTTCTGATATGTAAACAAAGCGAGAGGAATGAAAAATAATAATTAGTACAGATGGTGAAATGATTCTTGTCACCATGCACCGGGCACATAGTCTGCCGTCTTTATTTATTATAGTCAGACACTCATTAAAGTTTCGATAAGACCTCACACCGTTTTCATTGACCGTAGTTTGGGCCTGGCTAGTTAAATTGTTTCTTTACCATCAGCTGTCCCACAATGGTGAGTCTGAGGCCTGATTCTATCATATTTCCACAGTATATTGTAAAAATCCGTAGCCAGTTCTGCGATGTCTAATTTTTGTACTTGCCGGTAGCAACTTTTCTGATATAGAAGGCTACAAACTGCTGTACAATCTATAAAAAAGCAAACAAACTGAATTATTTAGAAATATTATAAACAAAAAAAAGCAATTTCTAAGAACGACAAACACAGAAATAATTTTTAAACACCTCAATAATAGACGCATTCATAAAATGGTCAAAATAGCCACTACACTAAGCCAAATACATATACCGATCGGTCCAGCTCGGAACGGGCCATAGTCAGCAACGAGTGGCAACAGCGAATCCCCTCTACGCGCAGCAGCTTCAGTTGCAGCACATTGCAGTTAAGAATTTAGTAAGACTTAAACCGCGCAAGGATATAGTCGTTTGCATATTCGTTCTGTATACGTAATTTGCCCATTTGTTTCAGACATAATAGGGTCCAATTTATTATTATTATTGTATTCTTAGCTGCTACGGAAAAGTAATTTTAAGTAATAAAAAAACAATAACGTTTTCTAAAAGATTAAAGTAAAAAAATAAATAATTCTGCAAAATAAATTTAAATTTTAAGAAAGTCACTAGGATTCGAAAATACCGCTCTCTCTTCCCAAACAATAGCCGAGCCTATTGTAAAACTCCCGCCTCACTCCCTCGAGATTTCTAGGGGTTATTGTCTCGAAAATTCTAAACAGTTTAACTTGCAACTGTTGCAAGTTTGGTATTGTTAGAAGACCGTAAAGATTTTCTTTGACATAACCCCACAGATAAAAATCGCAGGGATTGAGGTCGGGTGATCGAGGTGGCCATATTATCGTACCCCTCCCGGAAATAACACGATTAGGAAAAGTGTTTTCTAAAAACCCTCTTACTAATCTGCTGTTATGCGCGGGACAACCGTCTTGCATAAACCAAATTGCATCAAAATCGACGTTTAGTTGACGGGCAGCAGGAATAATTCGTGTTCGCATCAAATCTAAATATTTTACTGCATTCAAATTGCCGTCGATAACAAATGGCCCTATAATATTATCACCCAAGATACCCGCCCAAACGTTAAGTTTTTCGGGGTATTGAGTTTTAACATTACGAGCTAGATGTTTATTTTCTCGAGACCAATATCGCACGACTGAGGGATTATGCTTGCCATGACGTGGAAAAGAAGACTCGTCGGTAAACATAATATTTTTTATAAAATATTCGTCCCTGTTAGCCTTTTCCATCACGGACTCGCAAAACTCCATTCTTGCAAAATTGTCCTCGGGAAAAATCTCCTGGCACCTTCGAACTTTGTAACTTTTATATTTGTTGCGTTTTAGAATCCGCTTTACTGTACTTCTACTAACACCGATTTCGTCTGCATTTTGCCGTGTACACTTAAGGTCGCCCATTTCAACTAACGAACAAACCCTCACGTCTCTCTCCTCCCGATCGGCAGGTATTAGAGGGATATGAGGCTGTTCGTCAATTTGTTGGCATTTGCGGCAATTTCCGACTAGACAGCCATATTTCCTAAACGCATTTACGATCCTTTCAATCGTCGAATGCGAAGGAATAGGCCGATTTACGTACTCTACAGCAAATAAATCAGCGGTTGTTCGACAGGAATTGCCGGCAAGATACCACGAAACTATTTGTACCTTCTCTGCGGTTGTATACACTGACATGATAACTACCTTTACGTATGCACAGCTAAATACGAATGACGGGCAATCTGTTGCGCTCGACCATCGGACTTATGTTGCGCACGCGGAGTGGCATCCTACACACGTTGCCACATCGCATTACGTTCCATATGTATATTGTTGCCTATGGCCCGTAGCGGGCTGGACCTATCGGTATACAAGTTGATAAAGTATTTCTTTGCAGTTCGTACTGCTCATAGTGCGAACCGCAAATTCTACTTTATCTCTTTTTAACGCACATAAGTACGCGCTGTAATACTACACATTTTAGTTATTTTAATGTATCCTTTTGCCTGGAGTTTAGCCTTTGACTGCAAAGAAATACTTTATGAACATACATGCACTTACACATTACATAGTAAGTTTTGCCGCTGCATTTAATAGAATAAGATATTTCTTTGAGAATGGTAGAAGTTACCGAAACAATATTATCGGAATCTAAATTTACTTAGCTATCAACTGTAAATCACAAGATTCCCCTGAAATTTAGAGTCAAAGACGATCATTTTGAATGACAATATTTTTATTATTTTAGCTTCATTTAAATGTCTTAAAATAAATTATCAGAATTTGAACGTGTTATTGTTTCATATCTTTCTCAAAACTGGTTTGATGTTTGTAACAGAATTTGTGACAGGCCGATGTTTATGTTAAATAAATGCTTATCTACAAGTTTTCAGAAAACAGTAGTTAATAAATATGTATTTCAATAATTTGCTTCACAGAAAATCTTAGTTTCATCTTAAATATTAGTCTAAAAAAAATATTTATTTAAGCTTTTGAAGTTTGCAATAATATTTAACCCCGTTGGTACTGTTACTATTGAAGTACAAAATTGATACCGAAATATTTTTATTTAGAAGAGAAAAGATTTCGTGAACCTTCAAATTTAATGCACTTTCCTACTGGCGGAAGCCATTTATTAATAGAGCATATGGAACATATCCAAACATCGTAAAGTATTAAGTTTGTACGTATTGTTAATACGTCGATTGCAGGAAACGAAAGCCTGGAAATTAATGTTGTTTCATGTTTTTCCAAGTGTACAACGACTCATACTTGTAAAATCCCATTCAATATACGTCATAGCTGAAGGTATCAAATGGTTGTTAGGTTTGCAATAAATACTTCGAAATAAATGTTATTAAGGGATGTATGATATTAAAATTTTAGCTGCACATTTTCATGAAAAATATACTATTAAGTATGTAAAAATAAAAAGAAAATAAAAAGACGTGAATCATAAATAAAGGAATTCCTTTCCAATGTTGCCAAGCTATTTACTTTACATATTTCATAATCCAGGTAATGGATGTATTTTGAATTCGTAAAATAAAGCTGAAGCCAAAGAAATAATCAGTGAAATACTGGCAAAAGACTTCAATATAATTGACTTAATTAGCAATTATACTCGCACTAATAACAAGGAAAATTAGCAGCTATGAATGCATACTATCCAGATATGTCAAGGATACTTACCGGTCCAACTCAGCTAAATATCGAAAGAGTAAGATCAATTATATCAACCCTGTATCTGACAAATCCTCTGTAAGTACGGTATCCGCCAGAATAAACAATACTGAAACTTAGGATGCTACATAATATGCATTTGTCATTATCGACTTATTCGTCATTCGTTAACATATAAATGTTACGCTGCAGTTGAATTTGAATTGAACATAGTATTAACGTCGACAGAAAAAGTGTTCTTGGTAGAACATTATTTTCGCTCATACGGAAATGGTAGTAATGAAGATCCAAGCTTACAGCAAGTGTCAGTAAGATATGGACAACAGTTTAATAAAATAGCCCCCAGTAAAAGTGTGATATTAGAAATTTTGTAGCGCTGGTAGAGTATTGTGTCAACATAAAGTTTCTTCAGGTCGTCGAAAAACAGTGTGTACCAATGAAAACGCAGGACGTGTTTTTGACCAAGTTGTATATTCACCGCAAAGAATCATTGTAAGAACTGCATGTAAACTCAACATCAGTGAAACATCTACGCGTCGGCTGTTCAAATCAATTGGTGGTTATTCATGCCATATTCAAGTTGGACAACCACTAAACGCTGCGGACAAACGTGAAATTTACTGTGGTCGCATATTGAGCTCAATTTGCGAGAATCCCGAATTCTTCAAAAACAAATGGTTTTCAGACGAGAGTCTCGTTCATCTTAACTGCTTTATTAATCGACAAACAACTTGATTCCTTGGATTTTAACATCCTCGTGTTATTGTAGAGAAACCACTCCACAGTGTCCGATTTACCATTTGGTGCATGGTTTCTGGCATTGGGATAATTGGTAAATATTTTATTGAAGACGGTAATCAGAATCCACTTACTGTCAACCAAGACCGTTACAGAGAGAACAATTTTGAGTCTTTTGTGAGAGATTAACAGAACTTTTGCCATGCACGAAATCGATTGGTGCGCACACAATGGTTCCAACATGACTGTGCAACGAGCTATACAGCTGCGCGCAACCTAAACTTACTCCGTCAGCATTTTGATGATAGAATAATTTCCCGGAGAACAGACTTCGAATATCCTTCTCGTTCACCGGATCTGACGCCACCTGATGCATACATTTGCGGTATGATGAAAGACAAAACATTTCTCTCAGAAAATCCACCGGAGAAAACTTCAGAACTACAAGAAAGAATATAAACATTTTTCCGGCAGATACATCAACCAATTTTTATAAATATGTTTAGTGACTTACAAAATCGATATGAAGCTTGTTTGCGTCGTAATGGTGAACATTTTGACCATTTAAATTAATAATAATAAAAAGTAAATATAATTTTTAATTTCGGTACTGTTTATTCTGGTGGGTATTGTATTTAACATTGTAAATCACTTCAAGAAGACATTGTCTGTCGGAGAAGATCTGATGACGACTCGCCTACCATAACTCCGGTCTGCTATATTAGCCATTTCCACTAAATCATATTATTAACACGTCATTCCAAGCAGGAAAGTTTCCCGAAAAACTAATATTCACAATCATAAAACCTATTTACAGGGAGAAGAGAAAATTACAGACCTATCGCTGAATATTTAATACATCAAAAGTGTCTGAAAAATTTTGTGTGTGAATTCAGAATTTCGTACAGTGAATAAGTAGCACATCTATTTACTGATATGTGAAAAACCACTAGAACCTCAAGCTGGAAAGTCGTGAGGAGTCCTACTGCTGAAGACAGTTGCATCCTCCTCCACAGCTGCTCCATAGGGTGATGTGAACCATCCGAGGATACGCCAGGCGATGATTTGAGTGCCCAGCACGTCCTAGTATATCTCGCGAAAACTCTAGAAGAAAATCTCCGACCCTATATAGGCGGCTGGGAAGTGAGCAACAGCATTCATTCAGCGAGTAATCGCCGTCGTGTTGATGTTGTTATATAAATACTGATATATTAATATTGCGTACTAAATACTGTTAGTATTATTTATTAAATGTTATTTAGTGCGTTTTATTATTAATATAGTGAAAATTCTTTCAATGGAGACTGTGGTTAAATAAAAATTTAAAAAAGGTATATAACCCCTTACCACAATTATTAATTGTATCCTAAATACGTATTTCGACAACTAAGTTGTCATCATCAGTAGGCAAAAATTACTAATTAAAAGTCGCACATGGGGCACAGTAAAGCAAGAGAAACGCTTACGCACAACTACTATACACCGCCCCCCCCCCCTTTAAATAATATACCAACTTTATCTAATAATTCACAGATCCTTTTCACGTTACTTTATTGTTATTTAATATAACTCAACACAGTCAGATGTCTTGTTTTTTCATATGTAGCGATCCTTCCCAAATTTGCCCTTCTTAGAATTTCAATAGAGTTTAGTTTTTACAATATACGACCGTACTTTCCGATTAGTTGCATGTTTTTTAACTATGTTTAGACCCTTTTTCTTTAAGTAGGAAGTGTTTGGCTCGACCTCCCTCGTAGTTTAGATTGGCATGTTAAATTTAGTGTATACGGGGACGCGGTGTATAGTAGTTGTGCGTAAGCGTTTCTCTTGCTTTACTGTGCCCCATGTGCGACTTTTAATTAGTAGTTTTTACCTACTGATAATGACAACTTAGTTGTCGAAATACGTATTTAGGATACGATTAATAATTGTGGTAAGGGGTTATATACCTTTTTTAAATTAATATAGTGTTTGTTTAAATTGCCGTTAGTTTTATTTAACCCTTTGAGGCCGACATTTTTAAAAATGCCAATAAAGTCTTGTTTTTTAAAAAATATAGTTTCTAGGCTTTACTTATGGGGGAAAATGCAACAAGACTAATTATCAAAATTTTGATTTTTTTTTTATAGGCCGAGGTCTCGGGGTGTAACCACAAGGAAAATGAGGCACAAAATCTCAATAAAACTAATTTATTTTAGAAATTACTTGGTATGAAATTGTGTAAAACAATTTTTGCTTTCGCTTAGACATAAGCCTACTTGGCAGACAAAACAGCTCCAAACGGTTCTGTGGGGTTTCGCACGTGTACTACATAGTGCACATCTTCTTGATTTTCAATGAACTGGAAGATGTGCACATTTTTCATACCTAATTTCGTATGGTCCTGTAATTTTAAAATTGCTTGGAGGTTGTGCAGCGCTTCGTCTACCTTTCTTTTGTTCATTTTGATCGGCAGCAATTAGGCCTATTATAACCGACAACCTAAACAGTTTCAAAGTTTCAACTTTCTCACTGCATCGATTTTTATAAATTGTAAATGTATTTACTAACGCCACATCAATAAAATAAAACATTATGCGATGCCACCATTTCTTGGACTTTCTATCAATTTCATAGCAACTTTTGAGCATATCCATTTTGTCCACATATAGCTATTGTAGTCCTTCACTAATATGGGACAAGCTATTTCTTCTCGTGAACCATCTTTATTTTTTCTTGATATTGTTTCAACAACAGACGGATCATGAAAATTACTCAAGAAGAACACTGATTTTCGATCCATCCATTTCAAGAATGTTAATCCGCAAGTTGAAACTCTCCAGTCAGAATCTCCCCTTTGCATGGCTTTGTCTTCTTTCAAGTCTTTTGGCATGTCTTTTCTACCTTTTCTAAATGTTCCACAGGCGTAAATCATATCATCGTGCAAGTCTTTTTCTAGTTCGACTGAGTTGAAAAAGTTATCAAAATATAAATGATGTCCTTTTCCAACTAAACTTCGAGATAGATCTTTTACCACTCGAGCACCTAAATTTTTCTCAACTTAATGGCTGGATTTTCCCACATAAATCTGGAATTGGTGCACATAGCCGCTTTCATCTGCTCTAATCCACACTTTATATCCGCGTTTTATCGGTTTCAACGGCATATATTGGCGAAAACTACTTCTACCTTTAAATTTGATCATAGATTCGTCAATGGCTTGATTTTTTGAGGGTTGATATGAAAGAAGAAATGTATCTGAAAGCTTGTCTAGCAGTGGCCGAACTTTGTAAAGTTTATCGTATCCTACAGTTTGTCGTTGTGGTTGTAGTGCATTATCGTTCAAATGAATGTTCGCCAGTAACCAGTCAAATCTATCTCTTGACATTATCGAAGATACAAAGTAATCTCGTAGTTCCAACCTTGACGACCAATAGTCTCGATAGCTTGGCAGGCGTTTGATCCCCATAAAAAGGTTTATAGCAATAAACTTTTTTATTTCGTCAGAATTTGTTCTCTGGAAATTATGATTACCACCGTTCTTCTGTAAAACATAAAGATTTGTCTGGAATGCAATGTGTTCTATCAAAGTGTTTGGAAATAAATGTAAAAAAATATCTGGTGGTGTTTCCACTTCTTCAGATACACTACACCCACTGTCACTAGTGAAAGTACGTCTGGGAATATTCTGTGTATGATGTGGGTCGTGAGTCCATATAGTATTTTTCCTTTGGTTTTCTCGTATCAGATCAGCTTGAATGTTGATCAATGGAATTTCATCTTCGCTATCCCACCCATCATCTTCTGCAAAACGATAATTTTCACCAGCAATTATGATATCCATTGCATTGAAATGGCTGATCCACGACACCTTCATCTTCATTCTCGCTTTCATCATTGATGTCCGACTCATCTCCAGAAGCGATATCTTCTACCAATGTATACAATTCATCCTGGCCAAGCGCTTCCAATTCTTGAATAGAGTATATAGAGTTTTTAGCTGAAAAAAATATTATTATAAAAAATATGAATATCTTCCTTGTGGTTTTGTGCCGCGACCACCACATTTGTGTATAAAGCATAACCTCATCTACTAAGGTAAACAAATATTCTCACTTGCTATAAGTGCAAGGCATACATTTTTATTAATATTTATCATTTACTTACCAGCCATCTTCATAAATAAGCCCATAATCTATTTTATAAACAATTACTGTCACATCTGCATGCTCCACGTGGTAATAAATAAGATATAACCGTTGGAATGATGCACTGATTCAAACGCGAAGGCAGGAGTCGATGGGTGGGAGTATGTTTTAGACTCCACCTACTGTGGCTAGCGTATAACACCACAAGGAAGATAGGAAAAAAAACTTAAAAATGTGGTTGTGCTCTGCAACCACTAGGAAGCAAAGGGTTAAAAGAACCCGAAAGACAAGTCTATCACAAGTATTTTACAATAGATAACACTGGCCAACACGATTTTTGCTGACTTCTAAGCGAGACTTGTATTTTACCAATTCGGGTGTACTGAATCCGAAAATCAAATTAGTTTTCTTGCGTATCACGTCAAAATTAAACTGTATACTATACTATGCTCTTTGAATAACTAATGCGGCTAAGTAGTTACTTACATAAGACCTGTTACGATATAAAGAAAGTATAAAGTTTAATAGTTAATTTATTTATTTCCATACAATATTAGTCACGAATAGAGTGCAAGTATTTACACAATAATCACTAAAAAATTACAAGAATATTTGTAAAAGGACAAACAACAATCAGGGAATACATTTTCGTTTGTAGCACTTTCTGCTGTGTATTTTGGTTTGGCACTTTGAACACTCCAACAGTAGTCAGCCGTCTCATCTTCCTTGGTACCGAGTTTTCATGATTTTTAAATCTTAATGAAATCTCTCGCCTTATTCATCGCTTACAGTGCCTAAATTTCCGGGAAACCTATCAAGATGACTATATAGGAAAAAATTAAGTTTTATGCTCATGTTACAACCTAGACGGTGAAATTTTTTAAGCATTTATTGCACTAGATCTTAACAATTGCAGGTTTTTTGTTTCCAAGAAAATTGTTCGCGACCATCGTGAATGAAGTCCAGGCTTCTTTCTCAGCTTCGTTCATGGAGTTAATGAAATTTGGATCTCACATTAAAGTTCTAATTTGAGGTCCATCAAATACCCCAGCTTTAATTTTTTCGTAACTTAGTCGTGGAAAATTTTCACGTATGTACTGAAAGCAGTTACCTTGCAAATCTAGAGCTTTAACAGATTGCTTCACAAGACCCAATTTTATGTGAAGAGGTGGAAAAATTACTTTTGCTCTGTCGACTAAAGGTTGGCTTATAATATTATTTTCTCCAACATCTAGGGATGTTCTGATAGGTCAATATTTTTGAATCCAGTGTTGGTTTCTAGCTCAACTATCCTAGAGGTAGAAAAAGCATGGAAATTTTGTATATCCGCTTTGAAAGCCAAGTAAAAAGTTGATCATTTTTAGGTCCACACAGAAGACCTAGTTATGGTCTGTATATTTTAGTAACTTTATAACCTTCTCAATGTCGCCATATGATTCCTTTAATTGAACGGAATATCCAATAGGAATTGAACCGAAGACAGTCCCATTGTGTAGTAGGACACACTTGAGGCTTCTGCTGAAACTGTCGATGAACTCCATTCGCGTGGGTTACATTGAACAACGCCCATTTTAGTTAGCAAACCTGGCACATTGTTACAATAAACAAATTCACACATTACACAAGATCACGTTCCCTGCTACGATAAAAAGTTATCTTCGTACTTTGCGTAAGTTCTTTTCATTTAATCTTGAAGCTAGCAATTCCGATGATTCCTTTGATAGGCTCAAATCCCTTACTAAATCATTCAATTCTGAAACGTTGTGGTCCATCATTAGAAATTATATCTCCATAGTAACAATCTGCAACTGATTTTTGCTCCTCAATAGCATCTGCTATGTCTTCAGCATAAGAGTACTGAAGTGAAGGAAGTTTTTCATAAACTGGCTCGGGTATTTCATCGGATTGAGGCACTGGTCGAATCGCCGAGTCGATGTTAGAATATACAATTTTATTCTCATTCTTCTTATTATAACCGGAGGTCTGAACTAAACAAAAATAGCAATCATCCACGTGGGTTTTCGATTCACACCATATCATTGGAACGCCAAAACCTAATTTCTGTCGTTTCTCCTTGCTTTACTGACGCAAATTTTCCACGCATGGTGGAACACATTATGTGGAACCCATGACTTGTCCTGATTAGCAAATTTTATGTCAAAATAAGCTAAATACATTTTCTTAACGAAAGCAGTAATAGTTACCCTTTGACTGGGAACAGCGAAGCTGCCACAAATGTAGCAGAACGAATCGGCACTATTTACACATCCTCGAGTAGTAGAGATCACGCAGTTTCTTCCCTAACAACTAACATATAACTAACGTTTTATTATCACCCTTGTTTACTTTTAAATAGTCCTAAGTGATTAATACTTTCTAATAAAATCTCATCAAACCCTAATATGTTAACTTTATGAACAAGATTAGCTTATAAGACTCGTATTACTTTATAATTATTTATTACTTAATTATTTCATTAAGTACTGAGAATTAAGTAATGAGGTAAATGTATTTGGAATGTCTTTCAATTTTTTAACAATTAAAAATTTAAATAAAATAAAATTAAAAAACCCTTACCACAATAGAATTTAATGATTCTAAATACGTATTTATACAACCACGTTGTCATCTTCAGTAGAAAAAACAGTGTAACACTTGAGCGCACAAAAACACTCACAGAAGGATTGTTCTGAACGTCTTCTAGTTTAACACTCTCTTTAACACTCTCTTTAACACTTTTGTGAGTGTATTTGTGCGTTCAAGTGTTACACTGTTTTTTTCTACTGAAGATGACAACGTGGTTGTAGAAATACGTATTTAGAATCATTAAATTCTATTGTGGTAAGGGTTTTTAATTTTATTTTATTCACTTATAAGCCACAGTCTCCGATTTGTTAGTTAATTAAAAATTTGCTGAATTTACTTAACGATTTTCAATAATTTTGAAATCGGCAAACAAGAAGTGCCGTAGAAAGAAAACTTGACGTGATAGGGACAGTGTAATTGTTGGTCTTATTAACACTGTGTCTAATTAGTGTATCACTCTTAGAATAGCTGTGTCGCCTCTCCGTCACTTTGACTAATTTGCACTAATTCATTTTCGCATCCAGCGTCATAACCTAACTCTTTTTCGATATTATGTTAGTTAATTAAAATTGTTAAATATCATATTAACACAGTCTAGTTAGTTCTAAATTTTTAATATCTGTAAGTGCAGTTACCCTAACAGTACTATTATCGATTGCCATTGATTTTGGATATTCTCATGTCCTACTGTTTCAGAATTTTAAAAATATTCTGTATCAAATAAAATCTTTAAAGAACCAGAGTGCCAGATACTTTTCGTGGAAGAATGTAAATAACATAATTAAATTTACAAAATACACTATTTTGCCATAAATTTTAAATAGATGGTTCAAACGTTTTAGAATACGTCGTTAGATACTTAATTCTGAATATAGTGAGGATACTTCTGATGGTGCTACAGAGGTGCGCTTGTGTTGTTTTCTGAAATAAATTAAACGCTACGCCGAATATATATTGCGATCATATATTTTAAAGGGTTACGTATATTATGTCAAGATTATATAACTAGAGAAGCAACTATAAAGTTTTGACTTATAGCTTGTACAACAGGTCACGTAAACTATTGTAAGGGCACACATTATGTTAGGTATATATTTCATGAAGGTAAATAAGACACGTAAATAAATTAATTTATCTTTCCACAATTTTAGATTAATATACACTTGTTTTTATACTTTAATAACGTCGAACACATTGGTTTCTATTTAAATCGTTAAAAAATTAAAAATATGTAAAGACATAAAAGAAAATATTTATAATAAATATTAAATTAAGAATGTATATATTTAATATATTATGAACAATTCGAAATATAAGTAGTAACTTCATAATTAACAGTAAGGTATACCGAGGCTAATTGTGAAATGCACATATGATTTTTAAAAAGGTAATGTACGATATTTTTTCAACGCTCTGCATCAAGGTTTATTTATTTAAGGTAGCGTTCATATAATATTTATAAATCATTATTTATATTTTATAAGTAATTTTTAAGATGTCCGCACTTTGTCACAATTTGCCTCGCTGTGATCTAAAGCTTCACAAATACATATGTTTATTTCGGCCAAATTCGTAATAGTGAGATACTTAAGGAAAGTAAAAGGCATTACCAGGAACGATAGAATAAGGAGCAAAGTTGTGAGAGAAGAAATAGAATCCATTTTTGAAACAATGGAATCAAGTATGGTGGTTTGGTTACTTAATGAGAATGTCAAATGACGAAATGACCAAAAAGTGTACAAAAGGCGAAATTTAATAGTGGTGGAGATAGAACTCCGTAGACATGGAATAGGTCTATTTGTGAAGTACTGAATAGAATATCGACAAACTGGGAAAATGCAACAATAATGATTAGACGCAGGAAGAAGTTAGCAAAATTTGTTTATAGACCTTAAAGCATATTGTGCACCTTTACAGTTAGAAATGGTTATAATTATATATATATATATGTAGGTTTAACTTCTTAGGTTGTGTTCATTTTAGTGAAAAATACTTAACAAAATCCGTGAAACATCCATGGTCGGTCATGATTTGGTCATGAATAACGCATTTCGTTGACGGAACCATGGAGCAAAAAAGTACAATTATCTTTTGGAAAATATTTTAAGACCATTTATAAAATGTTTGGACGATATTGAAATCCCATATATGTTTATGCATGATAATGCTCTATGCCAGCGATGCAGATACCGCGACCCGCACGCCGCATGCGGCCTAGAGTCGATATTTATGCGGCCCGCCAACGAATTTTAAAAATTGTTCGAAAAACAACAAAAGTAGGTAAAAATCCATTCAAATCAATGTTTCTTAACTTTTTATTTTATTCTAACTTTTGTAATTGTTAGTAAGATATGTATCTTTAAGTACCTACTACTTTCTTGTTCAGGTTTACTACGTAGGACAGCTATGCTCCTCGTCGTTCCAAGCATATTGTTACGAGACTAGAAATCTGTCGAACCAACTAGATTACTCGAAGATTCGCGAAACACGTCGGTATTATCCCCGAACAATGTGGTAGGTTCTCGATGTTAGGTAACTCGTATAAATACAACGCATCGCCCGCTATCGGGGCCGTTAAGTTTTAACTACGGACAAGCGAACGTTATATTGTTTGAATTGTAATCTGTGAAGAATAAATATTTCGTCGTTCGAACTTGGCATCTACCTACGTAACAATATAATATCAATTTTGATATTGATAAACCAGGCCACAGTAAAAAACGTAGTCGTAAGGTTGAAGATGAAAATCGACAGTTTCAAGATATTTGGACCGAAAAATACTTTTTTATTTCATCGCATAACAAAAGTGTCTGTTTAATATGCAAGAGTAGTGTTTCTATTCTGAAGGAATATAATGGAAAAGGCATTATGAAACCCAGCATCATACTTTTACCAAATTAAAGCGAAAATCGAAAGCAAAAAATTTCCACTTTACAAAGAGAACTAATAGGCCAGCAAGCTATGTTTACAAAACCAATTCAAGATGCTAAAACAGCTACTGGAAGTTAGCTTTGAAATATCTCGAATAATAGCGAAAACTTGTCGACCTTTTAAAGATGGAGAGTTTGTTAAACAGTGTGTAGATATCGCCGCACAAAGAATGTGTCCGAAAGATGCAAAGAGGTTTGAGAAAATTCAACTAAATCGGATGACTGTTCAAAGAAGACTTACAACATTTGCAGCTAATATAGAAGAGCAATTAGCTACGAAATTGAAAAGTTTTGAGTATTTTTCTATAGCACTCGACGAATCTACAGATATAAGTGCCACTGCGCAACACTTAATATTTTTACGAGGTGTAACGCTAAATTTTGAAGTAAGTGACGAACTGATTGGTATAAGTTCTTTGACAAGTCAAACCAAGGGGAGTGACATGCTCAAAGCTCTTCTGGAAAAATTTTCTATAATGAATTTGGATTTAACGAAATTATCTGGAATTACAACTGACGGAGCACCTTCAATGGTTGGAAGTAAATCTGGGGTAATAACTATATTAAAAGAGTATTAACTAAAAACATAGATACCAAGGAATTAATGTAGTTTCATTGCATTATTCATCAAGAAGCACTTTGTTCAAAATTATTGGGATTTGAAAATGTGCTAAAAGTTGTAGTACCTACTGTAAACTTTATGCAGTGACGAGGTCTCAATCACCGACAATTCACACAATTTCTCGAGGATATTGAAAGCGAATATGGTGATCTCCTGTTTTACACTGAAGTAAGGTGGCTAAGTCGCGGGTTGTCACTAGAGCGGTTTCTTAGCTTGATTGAAGAAATCAAATTATTTCTGGCGGAAAAGAAAAAGGACGTCTCCGAACTCGACAACCTTGATTAGCTGTGTGACTTAGCGTTTCTTGTAGACATCACAAATCACTTGAATGTCTTAAATACGCGACTCCAAGGCAAAGATCAATTGATTTCGCAGTTATACTCTCATGTTTCGTCCTTTCAATGCAAATTGAATCTTTTCAGGACACAACTCACTTCAGCCAATTACAGCCATTTTCTGAACTACAAAAAAATTATGGAGAAATTCAATAAAACTGATGTCGATTTCGCTTATGTTGAAAAAATTGATATTTTAATACAAGCTTTTCATCGTTTTCTAGACTTCAAAAAAGTTAAACCTCTATTAGACATTTTCAGCAATCCTTTCAACATTTCACCCGAAAATGCACCGGAATCAATACAGCTGGAATTGATAGACATGCAAAATGATGATAATTTACGAAACAAGTTTAATGAAAGTAATTTACTCAACTTTTACCGTTGCGTTGACAAAACCGCTTATAAAGAGTTGCGAATAAATGCATTGAAATGCGCAAGTTTATTTGGATCGACGTATATTTGTGAGCAACCGTTTTCAGTGATGAAACTTAACAAAACTAAAAATCGAAACCGTCTGGCAAATGAAAATCTGGAAGCAATTTTACGTGTGGCGACAAGTAATGTGGAGCCAAACATAAACAAAATTGTTAGGTCAATGCAATGTCATGCATCAAAATAATAAAACATGAAATATTACATTGTAATGATTAGATTACATTACGATTACATAATTACAACAAACATTTTTGAATCTTCTTTTATTTTTATCATTTGTAGTAATTCATACTATTTAAAAGTAAAAATTCATTCGTGTTAATAAGTATTCTTTGTTGTGACCCGTCCTTAGCTTATATTTTTTCCGAGTGGCCCCTGTTCCCTATAAGTCTGTGCATCCCTGCTCTATGCCATACAGCAAAATCAGTTAAGAATTTTCTTGAAGCTGTAGACGTGCTCTACTACTGTGAAGAGAAAACTCTCCTGATCCAAATGACATTCAAAATTTGTGAAATGTACCAAAAATATTTTTTATGTGAAAGACAATAAAACAACAATTGAAGACGAACATAGAGGTAGGGATAAATAACCAAATTAAAGAACGCATCAGGAACTATGTAGACGGTATTGCTAAAAGATTTGAAGATGTTTTAAGAACAAAGGCTGGAATTATTATATATTATATATTGCGTCTATTACTTCTTTGTCGTGAGAGTTACATAGTGCATGTAAATGTATCACAAAAAACGAAAGGGATGAGTAACATTTTGGATCAGATTTTACTTGAATGTTGCACGAAAATTTTATATTAAACATTAGTAAGTAACACGTGTAGGTTACCAATTCAAAAATTTTTTTCGTGGTGAGTAGTCCACTCTAGAATATGGTTGGAAGTATTTTTTCTTGTGCGGAAAACGTTTTATGGGAGCGAAAATCCCCTAAAATTTGGAGGCTTTTAGCATGTATCTCGGTAATAAATATAGGTAAAATATAAGTGTTTATATTAAAGTATTCGGTCTTGAATGCTTCATGCTTCCATCTTGAAAAGTATCTAGCTCATGCTGAATCTGACCCTATGATCTCTAGACAATTTACTTGTTTTTCTCTTATTATGTAATTATTACATTATTTGCATGTATACAACGTGATATAAAATAGAAATTGCAACACGTGGTGGAGATTATTATATTTTGATAATTATTTAGTAACACAGAGATATATTGGTAAGTAACAAATGATAAAAGTTTGAAAGAGAAACAAACAAACATCTAGTATAGTCAATGTTATTTTAAGGTATCGTATTCCATTTCACCTCGTGTCGGAGAACTTCCAGGTTCTATGATGAATAAATTCTTTAAGCTTATACCGATAATGTCCTATACCTATTCTATTGGGAAATCATGGCCAAGTTTAGAGGGCATGACAAAACATTTAAATGAACCTCTTTAAAGAAGCTTAGAGTAAGCCTTACTCCAAAGAGGGTCGCATTGTCTTGTTGAAAAGTCGAATCCTTTAGCCTCAGAAGATAAATAAGTTTGCGTGCGTTCATCAATTTCTTCTGGATAATATTGCGTGGTCAGAGCATCTCCGATGAGCACTAAACCATATGTAACAACCAATAAAAACATTTTGGCGAATATACCTTCAATAAAAAAATTTAAATGATGCCTCCCCCCTTGTTTTTTACATTTAAAATGACCAAGCTTCTTGGTGGACACAGGTCAACAAAATTTAAAAATTGTATGCGAAACGCCCCTATATTCTAATTTAAAAATCAAAAGTTTATCTTCGCTATCTGGCCTCACCTTTTATGTTCTTAAATTTTGATTGCTTAATACGCATTTAATAGCATTTAAAATTTAAAAACAAATGAAGTCAACAAATTCTGTTGCTGTACTGAAAAGTTCAGTTTTCAATGCAGCAACAATAGTAACAATCCTGAAGATATCTCTTGCAATAGTGAACGAAACGTCAGCCATAAAGGAAGCAGTGCCATGGACGCGAAGAGTCCAAGAAGCAAACATGACAACGACAGCCGACAGTGTATATTCTGTGTTTATTGGTTCATAGTTAACGTGTTTAAAATTTTTTAGCACTTATGGCAAGCGACAAATAAGATGGCGAGCAGAAGGGGTGGGCAGTAGTCGTTTTTGAAAACGTGCACGCCCACTTACTCAAGTAATCGTCAGAATATATTTGTCAGTGACGGAACACAATGTCTTTGCTAGGGGTTCATAAAGTGATACACGCTCAAATGTGAATGTTATTGCTGTTGTTATCATTGCTATTAAGTGAAATAAATATTTAGAATCAGAAATATTAGTTTATAAAACGACAGAATGTTTAATTATTAATGTATGTAATGAGAGTGATAATGATAGCGACAACTTAAGTTCCGAAGAAGATTAATTTGTTTAATCTATTGTACGGTTAATAAAGGAATAAATCATTTATAAATTAAATATTCTTTATACGTATGCAAGCAAATGGATTTGTGTTTGATGATACTCTTAACTATCTGTTTGTACATTTAAATCTCATTTTATATGTAAATTGTTTAATTAATTATAACATCAAATTGCTTCCTCTGTAAATTTATACTGTTTTAAAAATATTCTTAAAAACCCGCTTATATATTACAATCTCTTTATTACTGTCAACACCAAAAAAAAATAGGAAATCTAAAATTTGATTGTGTGCTATTAATTGTCAGTTTATGTCAGTTTTATTCGTGTTAAACGGTTATCAAACGTTACTATTGGTTTTACTTTTTAGTTTTAAGTATGCCAAAAGCCCGAATTGATTAATCCAATTCAAAATTTGTGGGGCACATGGAAAAAACGATGCTTCGTAATAATTTTAGACAGACAGGAATTGATTAATGGCATAAACGAGTGTTCGCAAAATTTAACTACACTATATTGTGAAGCTCTAATTAGATCTATGCCGAGAAGGATTAATTTGGTGATAGAAAGTAATGGCAATACAACAAAATACTATAGTATTATATTTCTGTTAATATCTACCTACTACTAATAAAAAACATGAACTTTATTTTCTTGTCGCGTATTATTTTACGATGTCTAAATCAATTATTTTGATTAATCATTCGGATGGCAATGTCAGATAATTCTAACGTCTTTGAAAAAAAAAACATAATTAAACAGATTAGAAAAACATAAACCACAAATTTCTGTGTACGTCAATTTCCCATTTTTTTTTGTTTTGGTGGGAAACGTAATATCATTTCGTTTGGTAATGAACTTATATGCATATATGTCATTATACATGTTTAATTCTTTCTTGATTTCACAATAAATCTATACTGTTAAAAAATAAGTTTGTATATATTTTTCACTAATAAATTATTAATTTATTAAGTGATAGATGTGTAGTTTACGCCGCCTATGGTATCTTGCAATTTTATGTAAAACCAAATACAAATCTTCTAATGCTGCGAACTTACTCCCACCGCTCGCCATCTTATTTAGCGCTTGCTATACTTAGGTTTCATTATTAATTTGCAAGGAGAATGAGGTAGTATGTCAAGAGTCACGACAGCGCCACTTTTCTTTACTGCAGGCTAGTTATGTCAAGAGCTCCTTCACAACTAAACAATTTAGTTTCGCATTAGTTCGTAACATCAATAAACACAGATATACGCTATTGAATCAATTATTCAACATCATTCATATTTTGAAAACGCGAATAAACTATTAAGATAGGAAGATATGCGTTCCTTCAAATAATACCCCACGGAGTGTACTCGTTAGAGGATACTGATCCTTCGACTATTTTAATAATAAATACGAGCTACCGATAAATAATTTGGAACCGCCAAGATCATCGGGTCATAACAATTACAATGCTTTTAAATTAATAATATAATAAACTTGATGTTCAGAAAACAAACAGAAAAGATTTAAAAATTAACAAAAATATTTTTCTTTCTTAAAATACTGAAAATAACTGCAAGAGCATGTGCGTGTGGCCACTCATCGGCCCATTTAAAATTACGGACGAACAGCTGTTACCAATAAAAATGAGAAAAATACATTATCTTCAGATATGCAATATATATATTGACTAAAATATATGATTTTACAATTACTAAAATAAACCTTGCTATCTGAGGATTTTTAAAACTAAGTGGAGACAACTTATTCATTACTATTAGTATTTAAGTTGGTTGTGTCCAAAAATATTAAGAATTTCGTGACAATCTTCATATCTTACAGTTTAAGTTTTGGCTCTAGTGAAGCACGGAATTTACATGTGTAATACTGACATGGAAATAAAGAACTAATAAAATAAAATATGCCTTAGATCAATAATTATTAAAAATGTTAACAAAAACAATTATATAGATATAATAAAACACAGTTGTATAGTTTCAAAATAATATATATAATGTTAACACACTACATATGTTTCACCACACTGTGGCTATCAGGTGGATGAAAATACTAATTCAAATTATCAATTAGATCTTATATATATCAATACAAAGTACAGAACTAATCTCATTCTAAGAGGGGGTGGACATGTATGAGTTTTAAGTTTAGTAGGGGGGAGTTATTTATGTCTAGTTGGTCATTTAAAATTATACCTAATTTATTATATTTGTTAATTTCTAAACTTTCTAACATATTAAGTTTTTACTTTTATCTATAACATGCAAAGTTTTAAAATTAGTGTTGAATTTGTGATTATGTTCTAGGCAATGATTAGCGAAAGTTGAGTCTGTCTTCTTGTCTCTGTGGCTTCTTTCATGTTCTTTCATTCTAATATCAAATGTCCGTCCTGTCTGTCCGACATACACTTTTTTACAATCTTCGCATGTCAACTTGTAATCCCCTGAGTTTAATCTATTGTCCGTTTTATCTTTGTTGTTTTTTATAGCGTTTTGTAAGGAATTGTTAGTTTTGAATGAAATGGTCTCTTCTTTACTTGTTTTGATTAAGTTTCCTACTTTGTTTGAAATTGTACCGATGTATGTGATAGAATTATAACTAAATGTTCTATTGTTTTTTACTGTGGGGTAGATTGAAGATATTGTTTTAGATTTCTGTAGTTTTTTTAGAATATTATTAATTAAATTTATGGTGAAACCGTTATTTAGCGCTATAACGTGTATTCTATTTAATTCTATATCGAAGTTTTCTTTACTCAACGGGACGTTAATTAGTCTGTAAAGCATTGATTGATAAGCAGATAATTTATGTGTAATAGGGTGAAACACACACACATTCGTTTCACCCTATTACACATAAATTATCTGCTTATCAATCAATGCTTCACAGACTAATTAACGTCCCGTTGAGTAAAGAAAATTTCGATATAGAATTAAATAGAATACACGTTATAGCGCTAAATAACGGTTTCACCATAAATTTAATTAATAATATTCTAAAAAAACTACAGAAATCTAAAACGATATCTTCAATCTACCCCACAGTAAAAAACAATAGAACATTTAGTTACAATTCTATCACATACATCGGTACAATTTCAAACAAAGTAGGAAACTTAATCAAAACAAGTAAAGAAGAGACCATTTCATTCAAAACTAACAATTCCTTACAAAACGCTATAAAAAACAACAAAGATAAAACGGACAATAGATTAAACTCAGGGGTTTACAAGTTGACATGCGAAGATTGTAAAAAAGTGTATGTCGGACAGACAGGACGGACATTTGATATTAGAATGAAAGAACATGAAAGAAGCCACAGAGACAAGAAGACAGACTCAACTTTCGCTAATCATTGCCTAGAACATAATCACAAATTCAAAACTAATTTTAAAACTTTGCATGTTCTAGATAAAAGTAAAAACTTAATATGTTAGAAAGTTTAGAAATTAACAAATATAATAAATTAGGTATAATTTTAAATGACCAACTAGACATAAATAACTCCCCCATACTAAACTTAAAACTTATACATGTCCACCCCTCTTAGAATGAGATTAGTTCTATACTTTGTATTGATATATATATATAAGATATAATTGATAATTTGAATTAGTATTTTCATCCACCTGATGAAGCCACAGTGTGGTGAAACATATGTAGTTTGTTAACATTATATATATTATTTTGAAACTATACAACTGTGTTTTATTATATCTATATAATGAAGTTTCAACAAGTATCTCCTTCGTCGATTATTAATTTAAAAACAATTATTTCTACTAGTGGTACTTAAAAGGTTAATTTAGCAAGCTAAGAAATTGGCTTGCCTAGTCATTGACTTTATATTTATCTTTATGGGTCAGAATGTTTTATAATATTAACTCATGTCATTAATAAGATTTACAAGTGTCCCGTATCGCTATATTCAAATTTTAGGAGTGTAAAGTAGACTTCATTTCAAGTAATAAAAACGCAAAACTTGTCTATCGATTTTTATTTGTTTCAAAGATACAGATCGATGAATGTGATTGTCAGATCATGAAAAAAAATGTAATCCTAAAGTCAATAAAAACTGATTTTATTTAAAAAAGTTCAATTAATAATATTTTCGAAATGTCCACCTCCTTGTTGAATGCAGGCATGTGCCTGTAAGCCAACAGAAGAAGTACTTATCCGAATTATAAATGTTTTGTCGGATTTGCTCGGCAGCCAGGTGAATACGATCCAACAACCCTTCTCTTGTGTTCTAAACTTGCGTATGTACCCCCGTAAATAAAAGTCAAGGTCATTAAGATCGGGTGATCTGGGTGGCCATGCAACAGGACCACCTCGACCAATCCATTTTGGATAATTGACGTTAACCCAATGTCGGACAGCAATTCCGAAATGTGGTGGTCACCCATCCATATTCAGTCCTCTAAAAGACCCGGCAGTTCCTTAATAAGAAATTGAAGTTAATTAACTTCAATTTCTTATTAAGGAACTGCCGGACAATTGTCCGCATTTAACATCTCAGGAAGAACGACAGGACCAATCAACAAGCCATCGATTAGGGCCGCCCAAACGTTAATAGAAAATTCATGTTGAAATTTAGATGGGCGTATAGCTTTGAGATTTGCTGATGACCACCAGTACAGGCTTCTCAGATTTGTAACACCACTTCTCGTAAACGTAAATTCATCTGTCCAGAGGACTGTTCTCCAGGTAGAATAAACTGGACGAGCATAGTAGTCTGCCTCAAGCAAACCGTGTCCCCTGCGATTGTGATATAGATGTAGGCCCTCACGTTTTAAAATTTGCCAAACTGTCGTTCGTGGCACTCCTAGTTGTCTAGTGATTCGACGTACACTGAGAGTTGGATCCCTTGTAACAATAGCTACTGCTTCTTCCTCTAAGTCTGCTCGCAAATTTACTCCTCGGTCGAAAACATAATCACGCAGTCCGCATTCCCGAAATTGTCTGTGTACTTCCATAAACATTCTGTAATGAGGAATGCGCCAATCGGGAAACCGATGTCGGTATTCAATAACTGCTTGCGGTGCACTGCCGTTACAGTAGCCATACACAAAATGCGTGTCCGCATACTCGTGATAAGAAAATCGGTAAGGCATTTTGAATAAAGAAAACGTGTACACTCACTGTTGTATGAAGTGAAACGTAATGTAATCCTTTATTAAAAAATGCAACGTTAACAGTCATCTGAATATTTGTTTATTATATGATATTCATGATTCAGCACTTACGAAATAAGTAAGAACCTTCTTTATCATAAATCAATTTCCAGTACTCTTTTTTGTAGATCTCCAAGAAATTACTGTATGTACTACGACACGTGTTTATTTATTTTAGAATAACATTTTATTATGCGACGTTAACAATCACAGTCCTGTTATTGAATCTTATAATTTTTTTTAAATAAAATCAGTTCGTATTGATTTTAGGATTACATTTTTTTTTCATGATCTGACAATCACATTCATAAATCTGTAACTTTGAAACAAATAATAATGGATATTATATGGACATAATGGATATATAATGGATTATAATGGATATATTTGTCAACGCACACTTGAAGAATTGGAGGTGGAAGTTATGGTTCACCTCCCTACTCTCCTGACCTTGCTCCATGTGACTTTCATTTGTTTCCTGAAGTCAAAAGAGAATTGAGAGGTCGAAAATTTGAATCGAATTTAGAGCTCAACAACGTGGTGATGGGTATATTAAATAGATTCTCAAAAAATGGTTTCTTAGATGTTTGTGACAAATGAACAAAACGATGAAACAAGTGTAGAGAGTACTTTGAAGAATAGTTGTTGAAGTTTTCATAATAAATGTTTCATTTTTATACTTAGCACCAGTCTCGCTATTTTTAGAGTAGTTTGAAGGATAGTTGAAGTTTTATAAATAAATGTTTCATTTTTGTACTGGAGCACCAGTTTCGTTATTTTCTGATATTTCCTTGTACAATAAATGTATTTTACTCCCTAGTAAAGATCATTTTGGAAGTAAAATCAACAAATCGTTTTATTAATTGATTGTTTGACTTTTACTTATTAAAATTTTTGACAAATTTAAATTTAAGAATCAGACATGTCAGCATAAAGTTGCAGTATTGTTGCCAGTTTAAGAAAAATGTTGAATTAGTCACCTGTTATAAATCTTGGAGAAACGGATTCATGTTGATTTTAGTTCGTTTCCTATTACCTGGGAAATATACCAATTCTATTCTCTATATTAGTAGGTAATATCCCGACAATATGTTTATTAACTAGATATCGATCACTCATTTTGCTTTGATATATTACGAACTAAAAACTAAATAACTCAAATTTGATTACTAATTCTATGAATATCAAAAGTCTTTACAGATCTGAAAACAAATAAGCTGACATGTGTTTATTAATTTGTTAAGTAATCTGATTTCTTTCGCATAAAACCAACTTGTAATAGTATCGATCTTCAGCAAAAATAAACATATCTAGAGTACTGCTATAAAAATTTATTTTAAATTTTCAGATCTCTAGAAAAAGAAAATCACTTAAACAATTTTCGATAAGTATTTTTCTAAATTTATATTCGCACAGTATTTATACTTTTACAATAAAATAAATTTGTTATATAAACCAATGAAATAATTATACAAATTAAAGAGCTCAAGTCTATGGTAGTGTTGTAGTCATATAGTTAAAGACTTTAAAAATAAATACAACTTAACACTTGGTGTGTTTGTTAATTCAACCCGCAATTTTGATGAAAATGAGAAACTTTAATTTAAACTTTTACTCAGAGGCGTAGCAAAGTCTGGTGGCACCCGGTGCGGAGTTTTAACCTTGTCACCCGCACGTATACCAAAATATAAAATGAAATTTATTGAGGAAGCAATTTGTTTATTCAATTGGTTGAGTAAAAAGGGAAATATGTTAATTATTTAAATGTAGGTGTAGGTTTCCGCGGTCGTTCTCTAGATGTAGATCTCGGTTTCCGGGTTGGAACCGCGTCGAGTTAGGCGTAATTGCCAACGTTTCGTCCACTGTTTCAAGGGACATCTTCAGGGCTGTATGTAGATGTTCGTCGTTTCGCAGTAGCTTGAAGAATGATGTGACAGTATATGAGTCCTTGAATTTTCTTTTGTGGTCGAAGTTGCCTCCATTTCCACTCCGTTGTTTCGTATCTCCCAGGGTTGTGAGTGTTTGAGTCTGATTAATAATCGTGCGTTTGTTGTGTTTTTTTTTGTGCGGTCCTGTGTTGTGTATGTACAGTCTGTTTGGTCATCATCGCTTTTTTGCGTTTCTGTTGTGTGTGTGTATTTAATGTTTATTATTGTAGAGTGTTATTATTGTCTGTGTTTGTGTTACGAAGTATTGTATTTGTTCTTTTGTTGCGTTTGTCGAGTTAGCATATTGCCTAAGGCAAGTGCTAGTTCGTCAATTGTGTTAGGTGTCGTGTTTTTTTGTCTTTGTGTCCAGGAATTAGTTGTTGGGGGTGGTGCTGGTATGTATTTAGGTTTAGGGGTGGTTTTGTTTGTAGGATTGTTTGGGTTATTGGGACAGTTTATGAAAGTAGATAGGTGAGGGCCACCGCAGTTTGCACACTTTGGTGGGGTTGTTTTTGTCTTTGTACATAAATGTGTCGAGTGTTCGTCTCCGCATTTCATGCATTTGTAATTTATGTTGCAGTTTTTTTGGTGATGTCCGAAAGTCTGGCATTTGTGACATTGTATTATGTCTGTCCGTTTGTTTAGTGGTTCTATTTTAATTGATAGTCCGCAGCAGTCGCGTATGTTGTAGATTGACTTGTATTGTCTCGTCAGTTCGATTAATACCAGTGGTGCTGGTATTCCTTGTTTGCCGTTCATGCGCTTAATTTTTAAAGTCGGGTAGCCTTGGTCAGTCAAGTCGTCTGTAATGTCAGTGTCTGTTATAAAGGTAGGAATGCCACGCATACCTACCTTTAGTGTCTTTTCGCTTCTTAGTTGAAATGTATAGTATTGTATGTGTTCTTTGTCGAGTACTTGTTTAAGTGTACGGTAGTCATTGTCAGTTTTCGGTTCAATGTGTATGCCTGGTTTCACCAGTTTGTTTTCTACAGTGTTAATGTTGTTTGATTTAAGTATGTGTCGTATGTGTGTCCATTTGTCTTTTTCGGTTACTATTATTGGTGCAATTTTGTGTGGTTTTCGTGTTTCAGTTTTTGTGTTATGTGTGATGTTGGTTTTGTCACTTACCCTGGGTGTACTGTTTGATGTTGACGGTTGTGGAGTGAATTCGGAGGTTTCTTCTTCCATTTTTTCCTCGGTTTTAGTATCGAGGGCGTCGTATGAATTTTTTATTTCTATTGGAGTAACTGCGTATTCTGTTTTCTGTTTCTTCGCTGTTTTTTTCGTGTTTGTGAATGCGTCGGTGATTATATTTTCATTTTCCTGTTCCGGTTGGCTTTTTGTCGGTTTTATTGATTGGGCTTGTTTCTTCTGTGTGAAATTCGATTTTTGCTGTCGGATTGTCGCGATCTACCATAAATATTTGGGATTGATTACGCAAAAGACGTTGGATGTCTTCTTCCTCAGTGGTATTTTGAATTATTGTTTCAGCGTCTCTTAGCTGCTGATCGGTACATCTTCTTCTGAAGTTGGGTCTCAGCGCCAAGTTAGTAATGTAAATAGTATTTTTATCTGCTCCTTCTCCGGCCATTTCTTCCGGGTTCGTTTGACGAATGTCGCCGTAGGTTCTCTCAACTACGATGCTGCTGTAACAGAGATCGCAGTGAGAATGGAGCGACGATGTGAATGCGAATGTGCTATGACAGAGACCGGTACAACTTATATAGGGGGGACCGGGTCAGATGGTGGCCTGCTATTGGCTGGGGACAATGAGCCAATAGCATGCGTCGTATGGACGTGTTGATTCTTAGTTGAGTGCAGTAGAATTTGCCACGTCGGATGTAACGTATAGCCATCGTCTCTATTGAGATTGCGGGGATGTTTGTAAATTTCAATAGATTCACGGATTTTCCTAGGGAAATAATGCGATTCACGGGACAGAAGCTTGACATCTTTGAATAGAATTTGATGACCGGAGTTGAGTTTGTGTTCTGCCAGCGCTGAACCGGCTATATGTAACAGTCAGCGTGCGTGTGTCCGAACATGAACGTTGTACTAGACTGTTACATATAGCCGGTTCAGCGCTGGCAGAACTCCGGTCATGAAATTCTATTCAAAGATGTCAAGCTTCTGTCCCGGCTTATTTCCCTAGGAAAATCCGTGAATCTATTGAAATTTACAAACATCCCCGCAATCTCAATAGAGACGATGGCTATACGTTACATCCGACGTGGCAAACTCTACTGCACTCAACTAAGAATCACCATGCCCATACAACGCATGCCATTGGCTCATTGTCCCCAGCCAATAGCAGGCCACCATCTGACCCGGTCCCCCCTATATAAGTTGTACCTGTCTCTGTCATAGCATTCTTCAATTTACTGCGAAACGATGAACATGTACGTACAGCCCTGAAGATGTCCCTTGAAACAATGGACGAAACGTTGGCAATTACGCCTAACTCGACGCGGTTCCAACCCGGAAACCGAGATCTACATGTTAATTATTTTATAAACATTTTTAATAAATGAAAAATCAACTGGAATGCCTTTTTATTAACAAGCCAGTTTAATGTACAAAATGTAAGAAATCTTTTTTCATAGTGATAATTCCTAGTACATAACTTTATTATTATAATACAATTTAATGAAAACTCAATTGTGCAAATCATTTGCATTTTCAAGAAGTGATGTGAATGAAATAAAAGCTTTCTACATATACGACGCTAAGTATGCTGGATTCGAACCTACGTCCTTTTCTGCGTCTGTTTCTTAATGCAATTTAAGACATTGCCGACGATTCGAACTTCAGTCTCTTAATAGCTTAATTGTTAAGAGCGTGGTCCGACAAACCAAAGGACGTAGGTTCGAATCCTGCATTAGGGCGACTTTTTTTTTCAGTAAAAAATTCGAATAATTAGCGTCCGTATATGTAGAAAGCATTTATTTCATTAACAACACTTCGGAAAATACAATTGATTTGACCAAATTTGCCAACTACGGGCACAGTATAATATCTGTTTCTTAACGCAATTTAAGACATTCCCGACGATTCGAACTCCAGTTCCTTAATGACTTAATGGTTAAGAGCGCGGTCCGGCAAACCAAAAGACGTAGGTTCGAATTCTGCATAAGAGCGAATTTTTTTCACAAAAAAATTCGAATAATTAGCGTCGTATACATATATAGAAAGCATTTATTTCGAAAACTCAGTTGTTTACAAGTTTCGTTCTTTGGGCTCTAATCCAATTAACTGTACTTTAACATGATACTTTTTTTAAATTTTTTGTTCTGCATATTTCGAAACTACATCAAAATCGATAACTTTAACTACGTTATATTCAATTCACAAAATTGCTAAGTTGTGTCCTTGGCTCATAGTGGATCTGAGATAATTCCTAATTAGTATGAGTTTCGAAAAACTCCTTTCACATGATGCAACAGAAACACATAAAGTTAAGAAAAATCTTAATGCTAAAGTGAAATTGGAAACAGAGCCGAAAAGTTCATATTCAATCATAAATTCTAATAATCTTAAGGAAGTTCAACCAAGAGCCTCTTCTTTTGGAACTTCGGCGGCTATTAGAAATCTTCTTATGCATGGAATTTCTATAACGATCTGCAGAATACTCATCATAATTTTCAAAAAAACTTTGTACAAACTAAGGAAGTTCAGTTTCCGAGGTTTCGATAAGATTGTTGGGCTCCAAGACTGCAAACACTTTTGATATATATTCCATGCCTTCGTAACGTGTGTTAATTTCCTGTTGAAACCTGTTAATATACTCTAACATTTACCTTTTCAGTTCTTGGTCCAAAGTCAGAGCCTCGTCTACAGCCTTCTCTCCGGGAATAATTTCCTTCTTTCTGACAATTCTTCTTCTTACTACAGGAATGTCCATCTCTTCATATCTGTCTCATACTTCCTCAACAAGGTCATTTCTTTTGTAGTTGCCCTATGACGTATATCGGACAGACAGGCAGATCGTTTGAAATACGCATCAAAGAACATTTTTCTTCATTTAGAAATAATAAAAGTGACTCTTCATATGCGTCTCATATTAATTCAACGAATCACAATTTTAACAAAGAATTTAAAATATTACAAGTAGAAAATAAGGGCAAAAAACTTAATTTATTAGAGTCACTTGAAATTACTAAATTAAATAAAACCAACAAGATCCTCAATGATCAATTAGGAACAAATAATTCACCCTTACTCAATTTATTTATTTTATATTCAGACAGTCACATATTGTATTGTTCCATAGAATTTCTTTACCTCCCTATAACATAATGTAAGCCCCTAGTTTTATTACTTAAAAACAGTATTGTATAAACCGTAGTGAAAGTTTTGTGCATAGACTTTTAGTAATAAAAAGTATCCATTCTTTCAACTATTTAAAACAAAACATGTGTTTGTTACGGTATATTTGTGTTAAAAAAAATGTGCATAAGTTAGTTATATGTCTGATGAAGCTCAGGTTCTCAGGTTGGAGCGAAACGATCGTTACAGTGTAAATTCAAAAGTGAAATTCATTAAAATTTGTTTCATTTCTTTTGTCTTTTAAGAAGACCTTTAGACATCTCATCTTGATAAGAAACTTCTAGAAGCTCATTCTAAGAATCTGTAAATACTTTTGAACGTGGTTGACTTCTTCTAAGGCATTATTACATAAACCCAAAGCTAGAAATCACAAATTCAGCGCAACAGAGTTTGAGTTGCTCTCCTGGTTTCGATCGTTTCCGAAGTATCACACAGTTCCTCAATGGCATTGACAACCTTCTTAAAACACTTAAACACAGGTTTAACAATTTCGTAGTGAGCACTCTATCTTGTTTCTGAAAGTCGCTTATCTGTAACTTTAACAATTGGTCGAAGTATCGTCCATGAATGCGTAGAAGCTGAGAAAAACCCGAACGAACTTTCTAAGGTCCCCAAAAATGTCACACATATGGAACTGTTGCAAAAAAGTGTACTCCACCCAGATTGAGAGAGTGGTTTGTACGTGCTTTAGGATTAAGTTCACAAATCCCTTGCTTGAACTCCTGAATGCACTTCTGCCATTGTAGAAGCATCGTCGTGAAATCTGTTTCCTATCTGAGTTCGCAGATGAGGAAGCAATAGCGCGTCAGTGTGGTTTTAACAGGATGAGACCACTGCCCATACATAGCGAGAGCTTCCATAACTGCTGTTCGAACTGCATTTCCTAATCATGTGATTTCGCGGTTTGGAGATCTTTCATGGCCTCCACGTTCACTCAATCTTTCCATGTACGGCTTCTATCTGTGGGGATCCTTAAAATCACGCGTCTATGACGGCCCACCCCGCACGTTCGAAGAATCGAGGACTGCAATACGTACCAAAATCGCAGAAATCGTTGATGAAATATTGGCAAGAGTGAACGCCAACTTTTAAGAGCGGTTTCAAATTTATGTTCGTGAAAATGTCCATAGTATGTCAGACATATTTTGACAAATGTCAGACATAATTTTTCGCTCATAAGCATTCCATAATAACATAGTTTAGTGATTTTTTCTATGGAAATAAAATATTTTGTTTTAAAAAATCTGCAGAGTTATGCTTTCCTAAAAACTATCCGTTTCCGTGACACGTCCTGTATATGCTATATCGAATTCATATTTCAAATTTGCATTAATGCAACTTTTGCTATGCAATAAATCATCAAATAATACAAAATTAACAACGTTTACACTTCAAACAATTCGACTAATTCTAATTTTAATAAAAAAAAAGAATTAACTTTTTAAAGTAAAATAAACTGATTGTGGGTCAAGTTTGCTGTAAATCTAGTCCCACATGTTTTAGTGTAAACTTTGCCTGAAACCATTTTAAGTAATTCAATTAATTAGGGAAGTTTCAGTGTTTGTTCCAATTCTGCAGCAGCAAAGCCCATTCTGTTCGTAACACAACCGTACTTAAATCTATACATGATCCATAAACATACACTACTGTTGTGGTAACTTATTTATTCATTTACTCCAGTGTTTGTCTTTGGTACTGTGCAAATTACTAAGGGAAATTTCTATAGTTCCTCATAATCCTGTAATTACTTCAGAAATAGTTTTCTTTTACAGTAAAACTTTGGTTATCTCAGATTCAATGCAAATTACTAGGGAAAATGTCTATAGTTCCTCATAATTTTGTAATTACTTTCGAAATAATTTTCTCTTACAGTAAAATTTTAGTTATCTCAGATTCAATTCCCTGCGTTTCAATTCCCTTTTTCACATACATAAATATATTTCTACTTATTAACATAAACTTTCTTCATTCTTCATTCTTGCTTCATTAGCTTAGCTGACGACGCCTATAAATGGCAGAAACATATGTCTTAAGCAGAAGTAAATGCCGAAAATACGAGGTATTGTTCAAGTATACAGTTACAGATATGTAAATTTATTTACATGTCTGTTTCATAATGAAACAAAAGCTTTATACGTGCAAATACGTATACATATTTAAAACATTTTTGTATATTAAACTTTCTTGTTTAAACGAATTTTTCTTATTTATGCTACATTTTGATGTACATGTACCTTTTTCGCCAATAAGGTACTTCCAGTTGGAAGCACCTGGCTTAGTTTTGCACTTGTTATTATGACAGTGATAGTTGCTTTGGTGTTCCTCAATGAGCAGCGCTGAAAGTTCTTCTACGCTCTGTCTTAAGGCGGTTTGCTCGCTATCTGAAACTTGCTTCATTAGGATAAAAAAAGACGATAAAAGAAAGAAAGTGAAAATTTTATGTAAAGCTCTAAAATGGAAAAATTAACTTAGTTAAGGCGCCATTTTTTTAAATTTGTTAATTTTTTTTGTAAAAAGTAATTTAAACTTAAAGAAAAAAGCTTTGCCTAAATGAAAAAAATATCATTCCTGAATTAAAAAAAGGAAATTAGAAAATAAAAAATAAATTCGTAGCTTGATAAAAACAATTGCAGCTAAGAACCAACGGTTTAGTGAAACTTAATGTAGGTATGATACGGCGATGCATTGTCGACGTGACCTAATCTCGGCGATAAACTAACAAGTGTTCATTTGAAAAGTCAATCTAGGTTACTTTGAAATTTTGATAGAATAAGACGCAAATATATTTGTTTGTGTTTGTTATTCCGTAAACGTAAATCCAAATGACATTTGATAATGTCAATCACAAATATCAGTTAGTGCATAAAATAATCGTGCGTCGATTCTGGTTTAAATAAATTGCTTCTCAGTTTTAAAATGGCTTTCACTTTAGAACATAAAATTTTTTTAGTCGAGACTTATTTTCGAAGTGGTAATAAAATTGATGGTTTATGGGATTATTCAGTTCAAGATTGCATGGTAGAATTTCAAGTTGAGTTTCCACATTTTGTAATAGATTATATACAATTTAAGAATACTTTGGATAGAACTTTAAAACTTTCTTCTGAAACTGGTAGTCTCTTAAGAAAATCAGGCAACGGAGCAGTTAAGAAACGTACACCTCAAGTTGTCAATCGTGTTGAAGAAATAATGGAAAATGAACCACAATCATCTGTTCGACATTTCAGTCAACAAATAAACCTTTCTGTTGGTACAACTCATAAGTTATTAAAAAAAGATATGCAACTTTAACCATACCGTGTCACAGCAGTACAAGAATTGTTAGAAATTGATTACCCACGTAGACTACAGTTTTGTAATTGGTTTGTAAATATGAACAATAATGGAGAACTTTCGCAAAGAGTCATCTTTACTGATGAAGCATGGTTTTATAAAACGGGATACCTAAATTCACAAAATACAAGAATTTGGAGTAGTGAAAATCCACATGTAATTAATGAAGAATCGCTACATCCAGAGAAAATTGGTGTTTGGGCAGCGATAAGCCAAAGGCGAATCATCGGACCAATATTTTTTCAGGGAACGTTAACTGCTCAAAGGTACCGTACGGAAATTTTACAACCATTTGTCAATCAGTTGCATGATTATGAACTACAAAATGCATATTTCCAACAAGACGGAGCACCTTGTCACTGTACTGCAGAATCTTTAAATTATTTAAGAGAATTTTTTGATGAGCGTATAATTAGTGGAAATACTGAAATTGCCTGGCCTACACGTTCATGCCATTTAACACCTTGCGACATCCTTTTGTGGCCTTATCTAAAAAATAACATAATAACATAACACCTATATTGAATTTGAATGATATGCTACAGAGAATCGAGCAGAAGTGCATGGATGCTGTGCAAGAGGCTGTAGAACGGAAGTTGTATTTAGTGGGAGAAAACACAAATTTGTGGCCTTCAAATTTTGAACATTAGGATGAGCGCTGCAATTATCCACCAACAACAAAATTTTCCTCTTTGCCGCACATAGCTCCTCATCCCAGTCTCGTAAAAACTTCTCGAATATTTCGGACACCATCCAGGCACGTCTGTTGGATCTGTAATCGACAGGAAGTCTCTTCATGCTTTTAAAACACCTGGGATTGTTTGATTTTCCAATCACAAGCAGCTTTTTTTTAATGGTGCCGGTCATATTGGCGACCACCAATTACCGTGACCTTGTCTTTTGACATTTTACCCCCAGAGCATTTCTCTCCTTTAAATTTTAGGGTCTTGTTAGGAATCATTTTGAAGAATAATCCGGTTTCATTAGCGTTAAATATCTGTTCATCCGTGTAGTTTTTACGTATTTCTGCAAAAACATTTTTCAACCATTCATCAGTTGTACTTTCGGATACAGATGCAGCAGACATTGCGCGGCGCCGTGCACACACCACTAGGACCGGTCCTGGGTGGCAACCTGGCTAGGCTGCCGTTAACAGCACACACACGTTCGACGTGTGTGCACTAGGACCGGTCCTGGGTGGCAACCTGGCTAGGCTGCCGTTAACAGCACACACACGTTCGACGTGTGTGCATTGCCCCCGCTTTTGCGGAAATCGTTAAGATGGCACAAAGTGTGACCGTCGTCGACCGAGGTACCTACTAAGTGTTCCCTCGGTTGGCGATGAGCAACCCCGTGCAGGGTGCGCTTCGCTGGTATGCGCCTTGTCTCGTTGGGGCGGGGGTCGGGCCGTCGAAGTACTGCACGGAAAAGTAAAGAAGTTGCCGGGAAAGGGTTGGCGGCCCTACGCAACGGCTGGTTATCCGATCTCTCTAAATTTACGCGAACGGTCACTAAACACACGCACGAGCGCGCCAACATACAAAACCCTACAATTACGCGCTCACACAAACACAAAACCACACACCCAGAGAGAGAAAGCACCAAAAGTTCATACCCAGAAAGAGACACAAGCTGCTAGCAGCGAACAACACATATGTTCACACCTTGCTATCTATTTTTTGGAATACTAAGGCATGATTTATTATTATTATTGGAATGTATCTTTGAATAATTTAAACCATAGCAACTCAATTATTTGACATTTATATTCTGTCATTTATATTTTTTATATCCTTGATAAAGGCATCATTGCCGAAACATGTAGGGTTGTTTCAAATATATACTTTGAAGTAATGAACCAGACCTTTAATCGCCGACTTATTAAGTTTACCTTATCATACCAAGGTCACGAAGATATTATATTTATATATATATATATATATATATATATATATATATATATATATATATATATAATAAATGAGTAAATGAGCGGGCAAGCGGTCTGTCAATTAAAAACTCATTTATTAATTATTAGTGCATTCGTAAAGCAGCGGATAAATTCTTTTTAGTTTTAGTTTATTATCTTAAAATATTTTGACAAGTTTTACAATTCTTAGAATTCCGCAATACCAGATGTTTAAAGACTAAATTTTTCATGTACCCTCGTAAATAAAAGTCAAGGGGATTAAGATCGGGTGATCTGGGTGGCCATGCAACAAGACCACCTCGACGAATTCATCTTGGATAATTGACGTTAACTCAATTTCGGACAGCAATTCCGAAATGTGGTGGTGCCCCATCCATGTGAAACCACATGTCTCGTCGAACATTCAGTGGGACATCCTCTAAAAGACCTGGCAGTTCGTTAATAAGAAATTGAAGGTAATTGTCCGCATTTAACCTCCCAGAAAGAACGACAGGACCAATCAACAAGTCATCGATTAGGGCCGCCCAAACGTTAATAGAAAATTCATGTTCAAATTTAGATGGGAGTCTAGCTTTGGGATTTTCATATGACCACCTGTGCAGGTTTCTCAGATTTGTAACACCACTTCTCGTGAACGTAGATTCATCTGTCCAGAGGACTGTTCTGCAGAAATTAAAATGAAGCCGTGACTGTCTTAATATCCAGGTAGAATAAGCTAGATGAGCATAGTGGTCTGCGTCAAGCAAACCTTGTCCCCTGCTATAGTGATATGGATATAAGCCCTCACGTTTTAAAATTCGCCAAACTGTCGTTCGTGGCACTCCTAGTTGTCTAGCGATTCGACGTACAATGAGAGCTGGATCCTTTGTAACAATAGCTACTGATTCTTCCTCTAAGTCTGCTCGCAAATTTACTTCTCGGTCGAAAAGATAATCACGCAGTCCGCATTCCCGAAATTATCTGTGTACTTCCAGAAACGTTCTGTAATGAGGAATGTGCCTACCGGGAAACCGATATCGGTATTCAATAACTGCTTGCACTGCCGTTATAAGGCATTTTGAATACAGAAGACGTGTCCGCTCACTAATAAGCTGTTGTATGAACTGAAACGTAATGCAATCCTTTATTAAAAAATGCAACGTTAACAGTCATCTGAAAATTTGTTTATTGTATGATATTCATGGTTCAGCACGGAATAAGTAAGAAACTTCTTTATCATAAATCAATTTCCAGTACTCTTTTTTGTAGATCTCCAAGAAATTACTGTATGCACTACGACATATATTTATTTATTTTAGGATAACATTTTATTATGCGACGTTAACAATCACAGGTATGTTATTATCTTTTTCTTTTTTTATCTTTTTTTTAAATAAAATCAGTTTGTATTGACTTTAGGATTACATTTTTTTTCATGATCTGATAATCACATTCATAGATCTGTAACTTTGAAGCAAATAAAAATGGATATAGAAGTTTTGCGTTTTTGTCACTTGAAATGAAGTCTACTTTACACTCCTAAAATTTAAACATAACGATACGGGCCAGCTTGTATATTGTAGGTATTTTGAAGAGAAAAAGGAGATTGATTTATTTAATTTGTTTGTTATTTTGTAGTATGTATTTATACTGCCACAAGCTTGAAAGTTAATGACTCTTAATTACTAAATTCGTAAACAACCGCGACGGCGGTTCTTTTGTTCTAAATATGCTCTAAATACATGTTTCGATATTTTTTGATCTCATCAGTGCGATGTATCTATAAATATAGAAACCACAGACACGTATTTATGTGCATTCAAATAAAAATTAGTTCTGTAAAAAAAAATTAAAACACTATGTAAGAAAAATAAATACTTAAAATTCAAAAAATATATAAAAAAATACAAATTCTTGCAACAAAACAAAATAAACTATATACTCATAAGTTCTAAAGACGACAGACTATGTGCCCCACACTGTTAAATTTAATAATACACATAAGGTGTATTAGATAAAAATGTAGATTTTACAAAATTAGGGCAACTTTTTACCAATACTGAAGATCCATTGTACAGATACAAAGAGCACTTTAACTATGCAAATATAACATCTCTCAACGTCGAACAATCCTTCTCAGTATATAAACATATTATTATTAAATTTGACAGTGTGGGCACATAGTCTGCCGTCTTTACTGAGTCATAACAATGAATAAACAGAAATTCTAATAAACAGAAACATAAAATAAGGACAATTTTTCATATGCACTAAAGATTAGAAAACCCTAAACTTGCCATCGTACTATGAACCTAATTTATCTTTTACAAATACATCAACTGTCTAATTTTTTCTCGAGCTTCGATTCAGAGGTCTATCATCAGACGACCGACAAACGTCATCATGAAATATGTTAATAATTAAACTCATAGATATATTTAAAAACTGCTCTTAAATTAGAGTTTAATGATCGGATTTAACACAAGTATACCATGAGAAACCAACCTTTTGCAAAATTACCAACATTTACTTGTGAATAGAATTTACATGGTCAAAAGATTTTAACGACACAACCATCTTGTCGTAAATGGTATTAACATATAATACCAAACTAAGAGTTGGATAAAGAAGATTGTTTGATTCACTAAATTCCTAACCATTGTAAATGGGTGATGAGTCTCTACGTTAGCAGAGAATAAAGAAGATTTACAAACCTCACAATCGGGTAAATTAAGCTTGTTTAGGAAGAATCCCCATACATAGGTGATAGCTTAATAATTAAAATCATTCTCATCATTAATCGGAATATTTAGAGAAGAATTTCCTAATTCAGTCGTAGCCAATGTACTAATCTTAGCACTTTTAGGCTCAATAGAAGACATAAATGATTGCAGATTAGTTAATATATGCTCACTATCCTACTAACAATTGAACCCAATGGTATGAGAAGACACTAAATTATTTAAATGTTGTTCAAAATGATCCTTGCAAACATATATTTGTCTTGAATTCGAAGAAACATAAGTACCTAAAAACTTTTAATAGAGCTCAACCATTCCTGTTTTCTACCATCATCAATGGGGAGAGTGAAGAAATGTTTATTTTGATAACTCGAATCAGGAAAAATATTGGAATAATATCGATTTTCGCAACCTGGAATTTTACATTTGAAGGGGTGAGTGCAAGAACCAGACAGCTCCATTTTAGCAAATTTGTGGGAAATTGAAAAAAAAGTTACAGAAAAATAAGAAGTATTGCGATACGGTTTTTACTCGATTCGAGTGATATATTTCAGCATTTCTTTTTGAAATTTTAATTACTTGCAGGCTTAAAATTTTTTTCGAAGATGTTGGAGCTGCCTGTTTCTTGACTAAAACTAAAACTTAAAAAAATATGTAATTTTTACACTTTACTGGCGGTTATGTATTCTATTTTATTGCGAAAAGTAACAAACATAAAAATTATTTGATGAAAAATACAAAACTAATGAAACTAATACTAAAGTACAATACAAAAAATTAATCATCTTCATCATCAGTTTCTGAAGTCAGAATATCTTGGTCTTGCACAGGAATCAGTTGGTCATAGTACCACATATCAGTTTGGCCTACATACTGTCTAGCTAACTCCATCACATTTTTTAACTTGTCTTCTTTAAGAGGTAAAAGACCATTATATAGTTTATCATCAGGTCCGGGAAATAATGGCATGACCGAAGGTTTCTTCAAAAGATTGAACCACTAAAAAAGCACTTGTTGTCTGCGAACATAAAATTGTTTCCTTATGTTCCCCACTAAATTCCATTATCCTGTACTTTGAGATTTGGAATTTTTGCCCATCAGTGTTTTTGATGTTCTGTTTTTTAAAAAATGGGGCTAGTTTGGCTTTATAGTTTAATATCATTTCTTGCGTAAGATCTTTAACAAAAAATTTCTTGCTTGTGTTTTCTATCATTCGTTTCCATTCTTGTGGCAAGTACACTCTTTCCTTCTTCCTTTTTTCTTTTTCTACCAGAGCAAAGGACCGATCACAAGGTAAAAAGCTATGTCCCGGCTCTAGATAGCGATGTCTGATTTTTTGAAGTCTACCTTGTAATATTAAAGTCTGCCAAAACTGAACGAGAACTGCATTCTTGTTTTGTGCAGCACAGTTATCACCTAAAACGTACAGGGTAGTTACTTCCGGTGCTATGTAGTTGTTAATAAAATGGTGTAAGGAACTTATTACTTCGTTCGGAGATTTTCGAGCTGTGACCTCATCAAAAACATAAAAGAAACTCTTTGAAACACTCCCTTTATGAACGCAAAAAGGATAAAACCACATTTGTCGCTTGTAGAACACATCACTAGAGGGGATATGTGGCAAGGGCATGTTTTGTTCGAAATCAAATGATGACTTCGATCTTTAGCCAAAGATGTTTTTTCTTTCAACTCCTTATAAAAAGTATCAGCTTTCGTCAAGTGTACCTTTTTTTCAGCATTTAATTTATTTGTTTCGGCAACATTATCCTTTGCAGAATTTATTTTATTATCTAGCATATCGCAGACTTTACAGGTATCAGTTCTGGGAGAACCAAAACTCTCAAATTGAAATTTTCTACAAAGACGCGTCGATAAAATGAATATGTCACTTTTGGCTTAAAGTGTTGCTCATCGATTATGAGGTATTGTTCGGGTTCGTATTTTTGAAAATACAATCTGTGCATCTGTATTACATTCAGTTCTGGCGAAAGGTATCGTCTATGAAAGTTATCACTTCTGCTGTAATGGCTCTTCCTTCTTGGAAAGCTTTTGATATGCTCCTTAACGCATTCTATTGTAACTTCTGGAATTTGATTCGGTCTGGTATTATGACGACCTCTGTTATCCTTTGGAGAAAGTACGTGGTTAGTCAAATGATTGCCTATTCTTTCTATTCTGCTGTTTGTGATTCCATGCGTGCTTGTAAATGCTTGCTTACAGATGATCTTTTCAAGGGTTCCATCGCGAATTTTATAGGAAAACGTATGACTTTTGACAGCTCCTCCACCAGTTTTCGGCCTTCTTCTCTTAATGGTTCTCACTTTTAATAAACCTCCTGCAAAACAATGAAGCATCAATAATGATATACTACAATAAATTCACATAAACTGTACTTACCTAAATAACAATCTTGCTCATCTTTATTTTGAATTTGATAAAATGCTTCAAATATCCTATTCATTACTTCATCACTTAAGTTGTCACAACATTTCCATCGATAGTTACATGGGGCACCTCTACGTTTCTTTTCAACCAGATTACCCTTAATGTTGACGTACTCTTCTCCTTTAGACCTTTTCAGTTTTCTCACGTTTCTCTTCCATGCATCCGGATTTCTAGTTCTCTTTTTAGATATTTTGTTTACTCCAGGTACTGAAGGTGCCTCTCGTGATGTACCTGCAGTGCTTTCCTCTTGTTCTAATATCTCATCATTATCGCTTGAATCCTCAGATTCGGGAACATATTCGGACGATGAATCTTCATAGGGCTCCAAATATTCACCATCACTTGCTGTACTAGTACTTGCCATTTTTTAAGGTAGCGTAAAACACGGCACGTTGTCTGTGTCACGACACACGGTTATCTACGGAAGAACAACATATTCTGTCATGATAAAACAGAAACCTTAACCAACTTGTATAACTGAGCGCAAGATGTCAGCACGTTAGTGCAAGAACCAGGTAGCTCCAGGAGCTGTCCGGTTCTTGCTGTAAACTGGCTGTGAATTACAGCCAGGTAGCTCCAAAATAATGCATAGCGTCCGCTACGTTACCAGGAGCTGCGTGATTCTTGCACCAAACGATGGAGCGATTTTTTGTGCATCGGAATCAACAAAAAAACGTATTTCGTGAAAAAGTGGAGCTGTCTTGTCCTTGCACTCACCCCTTCATTTATATTTGTGCGTACTTGGAAAGGTCATTATAAAATTAAATTTTTATGCAAAAACAACAATTAATAATAATAAAACCTACCTAAAAATTTGTTTCGCTTCAAAAATAATTTGTAAACACTACATAATTATGACTTGCATTTTTATTATATCCTCGGTACCCTGCACTGTTGCCATGTCGCATACTCTTATAGTTAACCATATTTATTCATAGATTGTTTAAGAATATGAACAACGAATACTTTTTCGTGAAAATAATGTTAAAAACAATCTCATTCTTCATACCAAAACCTTCTTTAATGTTTGATTATAATCTTTTTAGATACAGAGACTACAAAGACTTGGCAACAATACTATATTTAGTATGCCATATGAAACCGAGATAGTGCTCACATCTTGCCCGAAATTTCGTATTTCATAGAATTCACCTTGGTTAGCATATTTCCATTTTGTAAAATAGGCAGGCGAATCCTCTGGATGGTTCCATTTCCATTGCTGCGTTAGCGTGTTGGGTTTTTGTTTATGAGACATTGGGAAACCATCGTAACAGACCTTACATACTTCATTTAAAATTACAGTCGCAACATCTTTCGTACATACAAGCACACGTTAATCAAAGGACCTTTTTTATAAGTAAAAATACATATTTCATTCACAAATCGAGGACAGTATTAATCATTTCCATTGCCTGAGGTAGGTGCAAATAATTAGTCAACACTGGCTTAAGTATATCAATCAACTTCAAACAGATATGCCATGTAACCTAAAATGTTAATAGTTGTTTTTTGCTAATTGTAAAGGTCAGGATAATTTGCCTAATGTACTTTGCTATCATGGCGAATCTGTAAGTGATGGCGCAGACACATCAAATATATTTGTCGAGACTCTATCTTTTCATTAAATATTCGGTCAGTATGAGTATGTACATTAACTAATGAAAAGGGTCCTTCTCCTGAAATACATAATGTGCCCAAATGACAATTTTTCGAATCCCGTAAATTTGTTAAATTGGTGGTGATGAAATAAACAAATATAAACAGAAAAACAGAAAGAATTATTTCATGGGTTTAGGAAAAACATCTGTGGCCTAATTCAAAGCTAATTTTAACAACGTGACCAACTACTAAAAAAATGCTGGGTGAAAAATACACTTTATCCCTATCATTTCGTTAAATATTCGTTCAGTATGTACATTAATTAATGAAAGGATTCTTGTCTGAAATACATAATGTGCTCAAATGCCCATTTGTCGAATCCCATAAATTTGCTGAATCAATGTTGAATAAAATAATCGAGTATTAACAGAAGAAGAGAAGGAATTATTTCATGTGATTGAGGAGAACATATTCTGTGTATTTTACTTTAAATTGAGTGTGTGAAATGATACAAATGTTCAACGCCATAATAAAGATGTACGAGTGAGTATAAAAGAATCATCGGGTTTGAAATACATATACTGGGTGGCTAGGCTAAACGACTCCTGTTTCCATAGCTATATTATCCGTACGCATAGAGATGTCAAGGTATTTTTTTCCCTTGCAGACAAAGGACTGAGAATTATGCGTGAAAGAATTAATAGGTATATTCATAGGTTCTTCGATAATGGAATAACAGAAGTTTAAAGTTAGCTTAAAAAATAACGATTACACGTTGATAATTTAATAAGCAACTTAAATCGAACCAACCTTTTGTTAAAACAAATGAAGCTCTGAGTGACATTTGTAGCTAGTTATCACTTTGCAATTGGTATAGTGGAATTTCGTACAAATTAAAGTACTTTTTCTCGTAATTACCTTATTTGGCAAAGCCTGATTTAGACATAATTCCCATGAGTTATAGAGAAAAAAACTGGCGCGGGAAAAGAATTGCGAGAGAGTTACCAGGCAAGAGATGACTACCTTCCGGCATAAATCGTGCTATTCGACGGCTTGTAGAAACCGGATCTGTTTACAGAAAACTCGACAGCGGAAGACCAATAACTGCTACAGCTGATGAAAATTCAGAAATCGTAAGAGAATTGTCGTTGTCACTGGAAAATTAACCGTGAACTCATTTATCTAAGCGTAAAATAACAGCCAGGATAGGAATTAATCGCAGATTTGTATATTTAAAAACGTATAGGTATTAAATGCTACAAAAGGCTGCAAACGCCAGCACTTACACTTAATGCAAAAAATCGTCGATCATCAAGAGCTCTGCGACTATACAGGCGGTTTTCGAATGCTTACCTACGCTGTCTAATTTTTCAAAATGAAAAGGATTTTACGGTCCAAGTACCTCAAAATAGACAAAATAACAGGGTTTATTCGACAACCAAAAAGAATGCTATTCAACCAGAACGTTTGTACCACAGGAAGTCGTGGTTCTCTAAAAAGTTCATGGTATCATGCATCAGAAAGACTCGCCTATTTTTTACTGATCCTCAGTTAACAAACACAAACGCAGATAGCTACATACGCCATTTGCGGGACGAGTTACTACCGGAAATGCGTCGATTATACCGGAATAATGATTATGTTTTTATCCATGACAGCCCTCCATCCCACAGAGCAGTAAGGACTGGTATTCAAGCAAACCAGTGGCCGCCTAATTCTCCAGACTGTAATTATTTAGATTACTCAGTGTGGAACGCATTGCAAGAAAAAGTGTATTTGCAAAAGATGGTAACCATTTGCAAAGTTAGAAGATCTGCGCCGACAGTTAGAAGAGGTATGGCCAGTAGTGTCTGTAAACATAGTTTAAATACTGGAAATTTACGAAATGGAGGCCCCATACAACATTAGTCTATTTAAGAATATCCTTAACGTCTAATTGATTTTCTGTAGTTGACATTAAAAAATTCAGCATTTTTTTGGTTTTTTAAAATAGTCGTTTATAATTTAGCACGAATAATTTTCAGTGCATTGTCTCTTATAAAGTAAAAACTGAAATCGCTATCTCATAGCCTTCCGGAGATATAAGGACTTAAACAGGATTCGTTCTTTTCTAGCCACCCGGTATTTCACAAATTATTACAGATATAATATTCAATGATTCGTAAAAATAAACATAACACCCTCCAGTTTATTTTGGCATACATTCACAAATGTTCAATATAAGCCCCTCCCGTCACACGGTATATCAATCAATAGTCCAGCGCTGTAGCGTATACTTGTCACACCAGTAGTAATACTATCTCGGAGCTTAGGCAGGGAAACTGGTAATTGTAGCACGTAAACCAAATTTTTAATGTGCCCCAACAGAAAAAAATCGCACACCATAAGATCCATGACAGCCCTCCATCCCACAGAGCAGTAAGGACTGGTATTCAAGCAAACCAGTGGCCGCCTAATTCTCCAGACTGTAATTATTTAGATTACTCAGTGTGGAACGCATTGCAAGAAAAAGTGTATTTGCAAAAGATGGTAACCATTTGCAAAGTTAGAAGATCTGCGACGACAGTTAGAAGAGGTATGGCCAGTAGTGTCTGTAAATTTGATCAGGCGAGCTATTTTACAGTTCAAACATAGTTTAAATACTGGAAATTTACGAAATGGAGGCCCCATACAACATTAGTCTATTTAAGAATATCCTTAACGTCTAATTGATTTTCTGTAGTTGACATTAAAAAATTCAACATTTTTTTGGTTTTTTAAAATATTCGTTTATAATTTAGCACGAATAATTTTCAGTGTATTGTCTCTTATAAAGTAAAAACTGAAATCGCTATCTCATAGCCTTCCGGAGATACAAGGACTTAAACAGGATTCGTTCTTTTCTAGCCACCCGGTATTTCACAAATTATTACAGATATAATATTCAATGATTCGTAAAAATAAACACAACACCCTCCAGTTTATTTTGGCATACATTCACAAATGTTCAATATAAGCCCCTCCCGTCACACGGCATATGTTTAATCGATAGTCCAGTTCACTTCACACACGGTGTAGCATATACTTCTCACACCAGCCTTAATACGATCTCGGAGCTTAGAGAAACTTAGGGAAACTGGTAATTGTAGCACGTAAACCAAATCTTAAATGTGCCCTCACAGAAAAAAATCGCACACCATAAGATCGGCAGACCTCGGAGGTCAGCTGGACAAAATCAAATCTTCTTAAGTGCGTCACCCAATCCAGCGTTGAGGAAGTTCTTCGTTAAGACAGACACGTACGTAGATATACCAATAAGATAGAGCCCCAACTTTCTGGAAGATGAAATTGTTACTCTCCTAATTCAATTGCGGAAACAACCACAACTGCAACATATCTAGGTATGTTCTGCCAGTCACACTGCTTTCTGGAGGAAGAAGGGGCCGTACACTTTCGTTTTCGAAACTGCAAAGAACACGTTAACTTTCGACGAGTTTCTTTCATGTTCGACGGTGATATGGGGATTTTCTGAGCCTTAGACACGCAAATTGTGTTTTCCGTTGAGATGAAATGTTGCCTCAATCCTCAATCGCTAAACACTAGACGAGTTGCAAATTGACGGTGTCCCTCCATCACTTGTTGCATCGCATTGCAAAACACCTTACGTTTGACATGGTCAGCGGGAGGTAACTTTTGGACCAACTGTAGGCGGTATGGTTTAAATCGCAAGCGCTTCTGTAAAATTTTCCACACAATTTTCTGCGAAACTGTTTTGCGAGTTAATTGTTGCGGGGTACGCCAGCGGCTTCCACCATATCGTCCACAACACATGGTCTACTGGTGGTTTGTAACGTGTTTTCGTTACTGGTTTGAAATTTAATAATTTAAAAGTTCATTGCAAATTCAAAAATTAAAAATATTTAATTTAGCTTGAATACAACTATCGAAATTCGGGATCTGTAGATAATTTATTCCTAGTTCAGATAAACAACACCACGGGGAGGCACTTGCCATGATACATTTTCAGGGTGTTTGTTGTTTATCAGATTTAAACCTGTGTAACCAAAAGTACATTGAATTCGAAGTTTAAAAGACTGACAAAAATGTCTTTAACTTCTGCCTAATATTCGTGTATCTCAATCGGAGTTTCAGGGTAAATATCTTATCAATATTTTACTAGCATTCGGTTGAAGACTTACTGTGTTTGTGCTTATTTAAACAGTGCGTAGACTTCAGTGGTTTCTTTAGTGTAAAAAAATTAACGAAGGTTTTATTGGTGCAAAGAAGAAAAAACAAGAAGGCTTATTTTTAAACAGAAACATGTAAGTTTATTCTTTCGTTGAAAATAAATAATCAAAGATTACACATCTAAACACATTTTTATACATATATATATATAGTAAATTCAATCAGTTGGCCATTTAATTTACCATATCATACCAAGGTCACGAAAATATTATATACAACGTGTCCACTTAAGTATGAGACAAATGGGAAATATTTTTATTTTTGATTTCACAGAAAACTTTATAGAAAAGAAAAGTTCGTGCATCCTAAGAAACTTGATATTTTGTATTCAGGGTTGCGTTGTATTACTTGGTTAGAGGAAAAATTAAAAAACATTGAAGTTGCCGTAAGAGTACGCTACACTTATTTTTAAAGATATCAAAAATATTCATTTAGAAATGTTGTTTCAAATTTCAAAATATGCTCATATACGAATTGTTATTTAAAATTTCGAAAAAATAAAAATTAAATTATCGAGCAATAATAATAGCAAATACGCAATAGTTTTTAACATCCATCTATGTGACAGTAGTTCTATGGTTGTCATTTGTATTGTTACTTTAATAATAAATTTTATGTAATTGCACGTGAAATCATTTACATTCGATATCAATTTTTTATCGCTGAAATGCAATAGAATGAAACAAAAATCATTTGCATATAACTTTATGAAAATACATTTTTATATTACAAAATAAATATGAAATTAACAAAAACAACAAATTCAGAAATACAAACAAAAAAAAAGCTATTCAAAATGATGCCCCTCTCGTTGAATGCATATGTTTGTACGCCTGTTGAAATCCTCGCATGCATGTTGTAACACAATAGGATTATTTCTTAAGAACAGTACCGCATCTCCTATTTTGTTTTTCAATTCTTCTAAATTCTGAAACGGCCTTTCTGAATATACTTTATTCTTTAGCCATCCCCAGATAAAGTAATCCATGGGGTTTAAGTCGGGCGAGCGCGCTGGCCATGGAAAAGGTCCATTTCGTCCCATCCATCTTTCTCCAAATTTTTCATTTAAATAGTCTACAACTATTCGTGCACTATGTGCAGGTGCTCCACACCATATGTTTACCTTTTGCGAATATTGATTCTTGCAGGGAAATCTAAAATGTGGGTTGTCAGACGACCACCAACGACAATTTTGTGCACACACAACACCATTAGTAGTAAAGGTTGCTTCATCAGTAAACAAAATGCTTTTGAAAAACGTTTTCTGCGTTTCTAATGTACCTTGAATATCCAAAGAAAATTCAAATCTATTGTTGTAGTCCCGTTCCTGCAAAGACAACAGACAGAAATTTTGGAATTTTCAATTACACTTTGCATAACACGTAAAGAATTTTCGAAATGTCTCACTTGCTTTTCCCTACTTTTTTTGTAACGCATTTTTAAACTACCAGTTGCTTTAAACTGATTTAAAATTCTTGAGACGCTTTGGAAACTAATAAATTTGTTGGGATGTCTTTCATTAAAAATATCAGCTGCGTCTCTACATGTTTTGTAGTTATCTCCGCAAATAAGAATTAATTCAGCTCGCTCTTGCATAGTTAACCGTTCAGCCATAGTTGGTAGGTAATAACTTAATGAATTGTCTTAAAATTACTTAATTATTAAAGTGACAGCGGATCTGACAATCACATAAAATTTATTACTAAAGTGTCAATACAAATGACAATCATAGAACTACTGTCACATGGATGTTAAAAACTATTGCGTATTTGCTATTATTATTGCTCAATAATTTAATTTTTATTTTTTCGAAATTTTAAATAACAATTCGTATTTGAGCATTTTGAAATTTGAAACAACATTTTTAAATGAATATTTTTGATATCTTTAAAAATAAGTGTAGCGTACTCTTACGGCAACTTGAATGTTTTTTAATTTTTCCTCTAACCAAGTAATACAACGCAACCCTGAATACAAAATATCAAGTTTCTTAGGATGCACGAACTTTTCTTTTCTATAAAGTTTTCTGTGAAATCAAAAATAAAAATATTTCCCATTTGTCTCATACTTAAGTGGACACGTTGTATATATATATATATATATATATATATATATATATATAATGAACTTCATGTGTATGAGAATTAATAATTATTAATTCTCATACACATGAAGTTCATTACAGTTCGTATATATACACGTAGTATAGAATTGAATATCATGTCCGTCTTCGGATAAGGTGCACTGATGATCTGTAAAAACAGTGAAATGTCGATATTTGCACATTCCGCGCAGATAAGTTTTTCACAAAATTTTTCATATATATATATATATATATATATATATATATATATATATATATATTGTGGTAGGTCAAGCCTACACATAAGAATGCCCTAGTTTGTAAGATACAGATCGTTAACGTTTGTATGTACATTTTAGAAAATAAGAAAATTTTGGAACTGAATTCTTCATCTGTCATATCAATAAAGTTGATTTCGCGTTTTTAATTGTTCAAAATTAATTCTCATACTTGTTTTTCCGAAGATATTTCAACTTAATTGATCAATCATAAATGACACGAATTATTTTAGGGAAAACAGTACTTATTTGAAATAAATACAGCGGGAAATATCCCAATCAAAAATTAGCATAATATAAAATTATTACCATTCACATGACAATTATTTATTTACTAAAATAAAATATGTAATTTTTGTTAAGCATATATATAATTTGAGTAATTAAATTATCATTTTCATTAAAATTAATTAGCGAGATTATATTAATACATACAAATTAGACGAATAAGAAGCTAGCATTCGGAACAAACGAGAGTTAGCGTCACTAGGTAGAAAAACTCCAAAAAACACATCGACGTATTTAAGTGCCTCTCTGGAAATAAAAAGAAAAATCATTAAATAAATTAGAAAAACTATACTACGAACCTAGAAAAACATCACCTGTTAATCCAGCTCCTTTTTGACGCATTTCGCATATCCAGACTTCAACCAGTGCCGCATAAACCGAAAATTCCATTTCACCGGGAATAGCATACAGCTAGATAGAAGCTAATCGGTGAAGCCGTCCGAGTACCCGCCTAAACCTGAATCCTGCCTTTTCGGATACACAAGAAGACTCCAGACTAACCCATCCCCGTCTATTTCAAACATAAGTATTATTTCAATCTCCTACAAATTTTGAAAATGTTGAATTAATTCATTTCATAAAGTAAAACCTCTATCAAAGATTTTTTAGAATAGATATACCTTATGGGTACATTTAGTAATAGAATTATTTAATTTAAAGCTAGAAGAATACAGTTCCCTGTTTACAATTGTTCAATTTTAATAGAAGCATTTATGTATGTTAGTTTAATTAAATTCACTTTCGTTTGTTCTATGTGCTTAACCTAGAATTTATTTTATGTTGATATTATCACGTGACATGATCCATTTTGATTTATCCTAATTTTATTATATCTATCACTTACCTGTTAATTAACACTCCCATTAAAGCATTTACATTATTCCTTTACTCACTCGTTTCATTTAGTAGAATTTGCATGAAAAAATACCATTATTCATTGTGTTGTTCACCATTTAATTTTGTACGTATTCTTATTGAGGCACCGAACCTACATTTTGAGTGTATATTTCCAAGCACAACAAAAAGAGTCTCATTGTTCTTATAAGCCGGACATTTAACACAAATTATGCCCACCAGAAAGTAAACAATAAGAAGTTATTCACATGTACAGCTGTTGAGGTTAAGTATACTTCGTTTTTAAACGAATATTTATCATTTGAATTATACGCATGTAACAGATATAATATTTTAAACCACTCCATCTATATGTAATATTAGAAACCATATTTAAATAGGTATTTATAATTCATTTTAAATATTACCTTACCAGCTTCACTATATTTTACAATTTGGCTTTGTATTTACTTAAAGCCCCTTTAAGATTTGTTACAATATATATACATTTTTATCCAAATATGGTAAAAAAAAAATAAGAAAAACACAAGAAATCAAAAAAAGATCAGATACAAGCACGATTCGTGAAATATTACAAAAAAATATTTATTATTACGTGTATTTATCAATCGCATTTAATGATATACCTCTCTGGTTTTATTTATACATTTATTTAAAGAGCTTATCCTTTCTCAAACATTATATTATGAAATAAACTTCCTAGTGCCAGGTGTCCTTGACACAGTAATACAATTTATACGTAAATACGGGAATAAACCTAAGAGCAAAGAATACAAAAAAAAAACTATCGACTTGCGTAAAGAAAAAAAAGTATATATGAAAGGTAATACATAAAAGAAACCTATACTTGTTTTCAATACGCCATAAGGATTTTCTTTGTTCTTGATTTTACTTGTTTGGTAAATTTACCACCTTAAAAATGTTACTTATTAATCGTAAATATATTATCATAACGTGTGTGGTATTCATAATAGAATTACATTTTCTATTATATTGGAATACTTGTATTTAACAACATACATAAAACAATATTCGTTTCCATCTCTCGCTAGTTTTGAAAATGCTAATAAAAAGAAAACTACAGTTAAAGAAAAACTAATTTTTGCCAAAAAGGAATTAAATAGCTCGATTGGTCGTGTTTAATTAAGTTTGTTTCTTTTAACAATTACGGAAATAAAAAAAAGAATGGGATGAAATTTCATGTAGAATGCAAAATATCTATTACGAGCTATACGGTATGAATTTAGTAACAACTTTTAGCTAGAGCTTACCCTTTGTGATCGGTTTATTGTCCTGGCAGTATACGGGACGGATTACTCGAATGAAGGAGTCGTTTCTGGGCACAATCTGTGCCCTACGGGACCTTAAAACGTTTCTGACAATAGCTCTTTTCGCTAACGGATGTCAGACTCACCCTGTTTGGAATAATAAAAGAAAAATGACACAGTGTCGTTTTGATAATGTCGGGCATGAATTTCAGTTCAAAGGGGCGGATATCCCTTATATTATTAGCATTACAACTCTTAGCTACATTAGTGCAACGCTGCTAATAGTTATACAGTTCAAAAGGGGCGGTTATCCTTTATACTAATAGTATTATAACACTTAGCTACATTAGTGCAACGCTGCTAATAGTTGTACAGTTCAAAAGGGGCGGTTATCCCTTATACTAATAGTACTATAACACTTAGCTACATTAGTGTAACGCTGCTAATAGTTATACAGTTCAAAAGGGGCGGTTATCCCTTATACTAATAGTACTATAACACTTAGCTACATTAGTGCAACGCTGATAATAGTTATACAGTTCAAAAGGGGCGGTTATCCGTTATACTAATAGTACTACAACACTTAGCTACATTAGTGCAACGCTGCTAATAGTTATACAGTTCAAAAGGGGCGGTTATTCCTTATACTAATAGTACTATAACACTTAGCTACATTAGTGCAACACTGCTAATAGTTATACAGTTCAAAAGGGGCGGTTATTCGTTATACTAATAGTACTATAATACTTAGCTACATTAGTGCAACGCTGCTAATAGATATACAGTTCAAAAGGGGCGTTATCCCTTATACTAATAGTACTATAACACTTAGCTAGATTAGTGTAACGCTGCTAATAGTTATACAGTTCAAAAGGGGCTTCCCTTATCTTAATAGTACTATAACACTTAGCTACATTAATGCAACGCTGCTAATAGTTATACAGTTCAAAAGGGGCGGTTATCCCTTATACTAGTAGTACCATAACACTTAGCTACATTAGTGCAACGCTGATAATAGTTATACAGTTCAAAAGGGGCGGTTATCCCTTATACTAATAGTACTATAACACTTAGCTACATTAGTGTAACGCTGCTAATAGTTATACAGTTCAAAAGGGGCGGTTATCCCTTATCCTAATAGTACTATAACACTTAGCTACATTAGTGCAACGCTGCTAATAGTTATACAGTTCAAAAGGGGCGGTTATTCCTTATACTAATAGTACTATAACACTTAGCTACATTAGTGCAACGCTGCTAAGGCTTACACAGTTCAACAAGGGAAGGGTAGCTCTAGCCCAGTTGGAAAGGCAATTTAATTAAAGCCGCACAGACTGAATTTTTCTCTCCTTGAAAACAGGGCCTTTTATACAAAAATGTCGGTGAGGACAGAGTGATGGAAGCGTGGGGAGAAAATGCGTAGAGACTAGACAACGGCTCTACGACGCTGCTAGGGGTGGGAGATCAAAAATCAACATAACTGCGCGCGAGTTAAAACAAAATATTACTTAAAGTAAAATTACATAATATACAAATAAAATATACAAAATATATACACGTTGGCTCCCAATTTACGAACATTTGCGCACACCAAAATTCGTTTTTGAGGGCGCGCACAATACGATAAGTTATTACATTTTAGCGCGGTCCGTCACAGGTTTTGCGTTTTTCTACTGAGTCTATAATCTTAAATTTATGATACTAACGCAGAACGCTCTGCTGACCTGGTAGGATCCCGTTATTACCGCAATATATACAAGAAAATGTTCGAAGTTACCGCCTCCTGCTTAAATACAAGCTTATGCTAGCAGTATGCGCGAGTTTGCATGTTTTTCCTGCTTATTGTGTCTGCAGCAACTTGAAGACGTATAGTCAATAATTGAATGTTTTTTATTTCATTATTGTTATTGTTCACCAAATTTTGGTATGTCCTCATACATAAAAGTCCATCGGGTTCAAGTTGGGTGATCTAGATGGCCATGCAATAGACCCACCTCTACCCATCCTTCGGTCACCAAACATATTATTTAAATGCTCACGCACTTCGTAACTGTTATGAGATGGAACACCATCATGAAAAATCCACATGTGTTAATGCACGTTTAAAGGCACCTCTTCTAAAAGTTCTGGTAAATTTTTTCGTAAAAATGTTCGCCAAACTATTGCTGGTGTAGACAGCGTAGGAACTTCTGCTACTATCCCCAATACTTTTTCTTCGGCGTCCAAGGTACGTCATTGTCTTGGGTGACCGCCACCTCACACTTCTGTTAGCACGTTTGTATCTCGAGCACGTTGCACAGGTGTTATAAATCTTCTCGGGGCAGGTGATATCCTATTTGAAAAGCGTTCTGCTGCAGCAGTATTTTTATAAACTTCTCCATAGATTAGCAGCATGTCTACTAATTCATTACAACTTTACACATTCGGCATCTTGCACAATGAAAACAATTTACAAACACAACCACTGAAGAAGATAATGAATGCAAACTGTGTTTTGAATAGAGAAAAATACCAATTAAAAATAAAAAGAGAAAAACTGGTAGCAAACAATACTTTTCTCATGCTAGCATTCACAATGTGATGAATGAAACTAAAGCGTCAGAAGTTTTGTTGAAATTTCTATCTTGCAAAACCTTGTGTGCGTACATATTAAGATATTCTTTCAGATTTTCGCTAACGCCTATGTATGTATAGCAAGTGTCCTTGAGTCTCTTAAGCTGTAAGTATGAATATCCTTGTTACTTTACAACTTTTATCACAATTTTTTTTCATTTTTCATTATTTTGTGTGCACTAGTTTCAGCTAAAAATAAAGCTCCAATTTTTTTTATCACCCTGTATATGTATATTCTTTAGTTTATCGTGCTATTGGTTCATGCGTCGGACAGGAATACAGCTACTGATAAGAGCGTATTTTAATTTAGTTCTAAGGAATTATGTGGAAATTTCTAGAATTATAGACGTGAAAACTATGCTATCCAATTGGCCGTTATATTTGAAATCGTTTGCTTGTTGCTTTTTTGTTTAATAATGTTATAAAATCGACAATTAAGTAAATCAGGCATTTAGAGTTTGAACCATTACAGACAATAATTTTGTAGAAGAATTAGACGGAACATGTAAAACATATAATGTACATTTACAAATAACATTAATTAAAGGAAGTCGATTAGTGGAATAAATAATGTCGACAATGATATATTATTAGATAGTGATAGTAGGTATTGTGCTCCCATTGAGAATTCCCACCGCGCTCTCAAACTTTCTATCACGACATACACAATTACATTATATTCGTAATTAGAAGGATTTACTTTAGTGTAAGTTACAGACGAAACAAATGGGTTTTGGGTGAAACGAAGCAAGTCACATTTTAGATCACGTACTTTTTTTTAGTGGCAATTTTATAGCGCATGTCTTATACAGGCTGGCCCAAAATGACCGAAGGGGTTTGAGTTCATTATAACTTCTTATTTAAGACATAATTATTAAATTTTTTTAATTTTAAATACAGTATATTAATGGAGAATATTTTTAAAAAATTTATATCTCGCAATGGATCGTTGATTTGAGAAGTAAAGGACAACGATTTTGGCACGTTGTTCAATTGTGTACTGTTCCATTTTAAATTCCCCAAGTCTTCTTTACAAAATACTGAAAACCAAAAAAATAAAAAAATTATAATAAAAAAGTTATAAGGAATTCAAACCCCTTCGGTCATTTTGGGCAGCCTGTATTTATGGAAAAATATTTGAGTTTTCAGTGTTTTTTTATAGAAACTACAATTAGGATACTGATAATATACTTAATATTATTAATTTTTAATATAACTACCGGAACGTTCTCTTAAAAGATATAATTATCTAAAAAAATAGATCTTTTTGAACTGGTGTGAAACTGACTATACGGTTTCAAGTCAAAAAAGCTTAAAATTAAGCGATTAGCAACGAGTTTGTAAAGCAGCATCAAACTTTCTTAATACGGGATCTTCCTAAATTAGTTATATAGAAGTATACCTCTTCAGCTGTGGAACCGGCTGTACTAACAAGATATAGTGAGTTTTAATAGTTCCGTCATATCCTCTATATCCTTACTAGGGTACGCGTGCATTACGCTGCTACGCTATCATTTGGTCAGTCACACCGATAATATACAACGTGTTTTAAAAAGAATTACATCTAGTTGTCCATGAATTTATCCTACAAAGTATGATGTTCTGCTTTCTTGAAATTCGGATATATATTAAATGGTATGAAAGTTATCTGCCTGCCTGTTAATAACAAGTACAATTAGATTATTAATTTATTTAATAAGAAAACTTTAAAGATTGGACATTAATCAAACAACCAAGGTAAATAACTAATTTTAATTATTATAATTTATGACAAGTGTTAAAAATGGTCACCATTCTGTTCAATGTATATATTGCATTATACATTGAACAGAATGGTGACCATTTTTAACACTTGTTATAAATTATAATAATTAAAATTAGTTATTTACCTTGGTTGTTTGATTAATGTCCAATCTTTAAAGTTTTCTTATTAAATAAATTAATAATCTAATTGTACTTGTTATTAATTTCATCACCATATCTCTCGATGATAAATTTTAAAAATGACAGGCAGATAACTTTCATACCATTTAATATATATCCGAATTTCAAGAAAGCAGTACATCATAATTTGTAGGATAAATTCATGGACAACTAGATGTAATTCTTTTTAAAACACGTTGTATATTATCGGTGTGACTAACCAAATGATAGCGCAGCAGCGTAATGCACGCGTACCCTAGTAAGGATATAGAGGATATGACGGAACTATTAAAACTCACTATATCTTGTTAGTACAGCCGGTTCCACAGCTGAAGAGGTATACTTTTATATAACTAATTTAGGAAGATCCCGTATTAAGAAAGTTTGATGCTGCTTTACAAACTCGTTGCAAATCGCTTAATTTTAAGCTTTTTTGACTTGAAACCGTATAGTCAGTTTCACACCAGTTCAAAAAGATCTAATTTTTTAGATAATTATATCTTTTAAGAGAACGTTTCATGTTGTCAAAAATATTCTGCAATACATTTGGCGTTATTTCATTACATTTAATTGTAATTGTATTCATCAAGTCATTTTGTGAAGCGGTATTATCCGCAAATCTATTAAGAAACTGCCAGTGAAACTGTCGTTTACATTACGCGTAGGAATATTGCCATGCTCCGTTAAGAAACTATACACTTCGGAAATATGCTTCAATAATAAAAATATTTTCGTGTAATGTGTACATTATTTAGTAGTATTGTTTATTAAGTAAAAAAAGGATTTGTTAGGAAAAATTATATTGCTAGTCACAAAATGCCAAATGTCAAAATGACATTAGATAAATAGATAGTTATAAATAAAAGGCAAGTGGCTTATAATATACTCAGTGACATCACAGTGTTACACCCAGAAGGAATAATTAATTCAACTTGATTTTTTGGCAGTGTGATAGTTTTACATCAAAAATGAAATGATAACATTTGCAAGAAATTTTATTAACATGTAATACGAAAAAAATTAATAATGTGTTTGGCGACCCCGTAGCTTAGTGCACTCCTGTCCACGTCTAGGCATCGACAAAATCAGATGGTTAATATTTGGTTGTGGTACATCGTTCCAAGCAACTTGAGTTTCGTGGATTAACTGCGCCAGAGTCTGTGGAAGATGGTGCAAAGTGGACAGTTTCCGCCACATGATATCCCATACATGTTCAATGGGGTTTAAACCCGGTGAACAGGGTGGCAACGGCAAAACATTAACGCCTGCTTCTTGGATAAAGTCTATAGTTCGACGAGCAATATGGGGGCGTACGTTGTCTTGCTGAAAAAGGGCCTGTGGACGGCCATCTAGATAAGGTAGTAAAGTGGTTTGTAGGACATCATCAACATAACGCGCAGATGTCATACTGCCTCGAATAAAGAGGAGCGGTAATCCGCTGCCATAGGTAATAGTTCCCCAAACCATTACTCCAGCAGTTCTGTGTACGTGCCTCTCAACAGCAAACCCAATATCACGTCACTTTCCAAGCCGGTGTCATATCCTTCTACGGCCATCGTGAATACCTAGACAGAATCGCGATTCGTCGCTGAAGACAACATTATGCCATTCTGCCTTTCAATGCTGCCATTCTCTGCACCAGTTCAAATGTTGACGACAGTATTCCTCACAATATGAAACAAACATGTAAATAATTTACATATCTGTAACTATGCATATGGACAATACAGTTACAGTTACAGATATGTAAATTATTTACATGTTTGTTTCATATTGTACAAACGCTTTATACGTGCTTAACGTATTGTCATACTTAAACAAAACCTTTTTGTAGTATTCCTCAGTCAAAGGAAGCACTAATCGTGGACGGTAAGAAAGAATTCCAAAGTCTCGAATGCGGCGATATAGTGTACGCATAGTAACAGGTCTACCTTCTTCTCTAAACCATAGGTCAGCGATTTGGCGCGTACTAGAAAAACAGTCTCGTAGAGCTAGTTGTCTGAAGCGCCTATCTTGACACTCTGTGGTACGCCTCGGTTGACTAGTTGGCTTTCTTCCTGTTCCTCTACCATCTTCTGTCCATACACACATTACCGTCATTGCAGTACAATTAACATGGCGGTCAATTTCGCGATAGGACAAACCAACATGTCGATAGGCAACAATTCTACACCTATCAAAGTAAGTAACACGATGATAATTTTGTCGTCTTCGAACTCTAGGTATTTTGTTATACTTAACACTTGTAGACGGATGCCTAATAACTAAATATTTCTGTACTAGTCAGCTCTCATAAACAGGTTTCTTTTTTGCAAAAAATTATAAAAGATGAAAAGTTGACATTCTTGTCGTAGCATGCTTTAAATATAGTCATTCTGATGCCAAAAAATCAAGTTGAACAAATTATTCCTTCTGGGTGTAACACTTCCAATGTCAATGACATAATTTGCAAGTACTAGTTACTCAGCGCCTATTGAGATGAAATTCTTTTTGAAACACATTGTACAGTATTTCTTTGGTTTAGTTTATTCAGTGGACTCTGAACAAATATAATGTTAAGTTTTTTGCGAAAGATGATTATGTTTTTATAAAAATATAATATTTATAAACGAATAAAAATTATTTTTCAGTGTAAAGCTAGTGCTTCATATTTTCTTTGCGATACAAGTTAGCTAATGATACAATTAGTAAATATAAATGACAATTTGATGAAAATATCAAAGCATTTTATTATGGCGCTTTATTACTAATTACAAAAGGGTAGTATAGACATAGATGAAAGAGTTTCTCGCTACATAAATTTATCTAATGTACAATTAACAAACAACAATTAATTTAAGAAAGTTCAATTTCCGAGAGTAAGCAGTTTTAAATTTTAATGTAATTTCCCATTATACTTTCTTAAGATCACATATGCCTTCGTAACTTGTGTGCCAAATTCCAAAACATTTGCAACATTATTAATTTTATTATGTGTCAGTTTATGTTGCCCTGCATTGATTTTATATCAAAATGAACAAAATCGAATATAGAGCCGTTACAAAACAAGACAAAACTCTAGAGACTCAAAAAAGGTATAAGAATTAATAATCGCATCCTAAGTACGTATTTCGACAACTAAGTTGTTATCAGCAGTAAGTAAAAACCACTAAGTGTTAGAGGTTTTATTTACTGATGATAACAACTTAGTTGTCAAAATACGTATTTAGGATACAATTATTAAGTGTGCTAAGGGGTTTTACAAAAATGTGGAAAACTTCTCGCGCTGTGGTGATGAGCACAAGTACCAGCCTCCAAGCAAAGACGTTTTAAAATATCTTACTATTGTTTAAGGATAACCTACCTTACCTCCATACATAGCCTATGTTATGTTTCAAAAAGAACGTCTCAATGCATGGGAATACTATGCAACCAACATCGCTCAAGTACGTATGTGTTTCAATAAATGTCAAAATCAATGTCAGTAATGTACATAAACGAAATAACATTTTAAATGTTTTAGCATTTCACATTTGTATTCACCTAATTTAAAATATATATAAAAGATGAAAAAATAGAAATTTTGAACTAGTATAAAGCTGGAAACAGTTTAAGGAAAGTACGGGATCTGTTTTCTATCAAATATCTTGACAGGCCCATACCATCTATCGGAAAAATTCAGGCAATTACTAGGAAATTTGATTCTGAGGGCTACATAATAAATACACAAATTAAAACCTCCCACATTCTTTCAGAAGACTTAAAATTAAATGTGTTATGTTACATTGAAGAATGCCTCATAAGTCATAACACCATTAAATAAAATAGCACAACAATTTAATATTTCTAAGACTTCTGTATTTAAAATTCTCAAACAGTACCAATACAAATCTTATAAGTTTTCTAATTACCGACAATTATTACATGAAGATAGAATAAGACGTGTTGATTTTTGCGAAACACTATTTAATTTATTAAATGAAAATTATAATATGTTGAAGCAAATACTTTTCACTGATGAAGTGTCTTTTTCTTCGAATACGTATTGTTCCTCGATTTGAAAACTTAGCCATTGAAGGTTCCTGGTTTCAAATAGATTGAGCCCCAATTCATTCAATTGCAGCAATTACAAATTTTCTTAATTCAAGTCTTCCTGATCGATGAATAGGGAGGTTTATCGCCTAATGAGTTTTCTTTTGGGGATACCTTAAATCTAAAATTTATGATAATGTAATTTTCACTAACATTGAAGATTTACAATAAAAGCACAGCCTGCGACGAATTACGAACCAAACCGGATTTTTTAACACACTCTTTGCAGGAATTTCATAATCGATTCGCATATTGTATGGAATGTGAAGATGGATATTTCGAATATTTATGCAAAAGTTAAAGAATTATACATAAAAACAATTTTTTTTTACCATAAAATTTATTTTAATATTGGTTGTGTAAGTTAAATGGTAAATAAATTATTTTCAGACTTTGTTGACACTGCCGACTAAAATGCCTTATTACGACAAGTGATGACACTCGCATTGTTAGTTGCATAACGTTCCCGTGCATTGAAACGTTTGTTATGTTCAGTGATACAAAAAACTCACGGTATAACAAACTATGTGCATGTGTTGTTAATTTAAATACTATGTGTATACGTACTGTTAAAAATTTTCTTATAGAAAAGGCCTTTTATCCGACTGACGAATTTCTAAATGAATGACTTCTGCCCGATATGTGCAAAGTTTGCCTATTTATGTATGTGTGTATTTTTAATATTTTAATATTGTTTTTGTTATGTTAATGACTTTTATTGTAATTGTGATTACAGTAAATAAATCACTATCACCTATACCTTTTTTTAACCGCAGTCTCCAAAGAAAGACTTTTCAAAATGAAATAATATTAAGCTGTATGGTTTCATTCTGTTTCAAATGTTTTTCTTTTATACTGTACTTCAGCACTTTCTGGTGTCAATGTACAACAATAAACAGCAAACATTTCACTGTTCCACTGTAACATTATTTATTCTTTACTCGAAACACCTATGGGTCTTGGGACTGGCAAGGCTTCCGTATGAGATACTGGACGAGTAGCAAAGGCCAGACTAGCATAACTAATATTTTTCTTATTTTTGTTGGAAAACCCGAAAGTTTTCGGGCAGTAAAAGGAGCAATCAGTCAAATAGTCTGATTGTTCACGCTGAATCATAGGTGTTGCAAATGGTATAGCGCTTTTCTTACCGTTCGACGTTACAGCACGGCGTGCGCAGCAAATGCTGGGAGCTCATGGCTTGTCTTGATGTTTAATGGTTAATCCAAAATAGTGAAAATATAACTATTATATTAAAGGCGTAATATGCCGCTTATGCTGGTGGGTAGCGAATTCTCCACATACATAACAAGAACTGTTTGGATTTGTTATACACGTTCGCGACATTATCAAATAAGAAAACGTTCAGCTAACACAAACCGACTTGCATTCAATCGAAACAGCCGTATGTAGCTCTTTATATACCCACATATCCAGATATCTGCCAATTCTTAATTTAATTGGTTCTAGAGCAAAAATGGGCGTAGTTTAAGTGCTTTTACATAGGAAACAAGCAAGAATATATTCAGGCATGTCCAGTTAATGTTCTAAATAACAATATTTTTAATGGTATCTTTCCTATATGAAAGTAACTTTGAAAAGTTATGAAATTTAATGCGTTTTTTGCAAAAATAACTCAAAATCTTGACATGATGGAGCAAATTTTATCAGATTCAGAATCAGCATTCAGCATGTCCAAACTGTTTAGTATAGTATAGTATAGTATAGTATAGTATAGTATAGTATAGTATAGTATATAAGAAAACCAAACTATGTTGACCAATGCAATTAACAGTTATCAAATTACGTTTAAGAATATTTAAATATATTTTTCTTTAATTCGCTTTAAAATAGGAATATATTTAAAGTATAGTCAGATAAGAAAAAAATTAAATTATATTTAGCAATCGAATAATGAATGGCCTTTTGGTATAATCTTTCATATAAAACTTATTTACACATTTTTTTCTAGATCAATCTTTGAGGTCATTTCATTATACGATTTGAAGGATGCATTCAAGTATGAACATTGTGATTTTAATAATAGCTTTCATTAAACCTATTTCTGTAAATATTATGCAGAAATGTTTGGTGTGATCTTATTTTCGCACTTTCGTTCTACGTGTAAACAGTTTACCTAAAAGCTCGAAAAAGGTACATGCTGAAAAATTTGCTTATTGCATGTGAATCTTGTTTAAAATAAAGTACAGTAACACAGTGTGGTGAGAACTTGTATATGTTATGATTATAAACTTGTTTTCGTAACAATTTTCAATTAGTCATATTTCACTCATTTTGTAAATCTAAAAAGAAATTGCTATTTAATACATTTTACGAAACTACCACGAATATTACTATAGAGAGGTTGCAAATCATATTAATCTTGTTTTAGTAAAAGCTATGGAACACGAACATAAATATTATATATGTTAAAATAGAGTAAACAGATATAATACAGAAGAAAAATAATATTTATTGTTGCAACAATAGACAAACGCATGTATATACCGTCTGGAAACGTGGTAATTTAAAGAATAATATACAGTATGATCACAAATCGCTGATTAATTATCCATCCACACTATATAATAGAATAAAACGAAGAATACACAAATTATATAATCACCAACAATACAGAGTTAATGAATAAACAAAAACACCAAAAAATAGCAATACCGTATGTTCCTCAACATCTGAAAAATTAAATAAATTTTAAAAAACATGATATCCATATTGCTCATAAAAATTACAATAATTTAAGTTTTACTAAAATAAAATTAAAAGCAGCCATTACAATTGTAAAAAAATCACACGTAATTTATACCATGTAATTATTGTAGTCGCGTTTATGTAGGTCAAAAAGAGCATTTAAAAGATATAATCAATTGTCACAAATATGCAAAAAACACCACAGCTTTAAAAAACCACGAAAACAAAAATAGTTACAGTCAAAACAAAGAGGTTAAAGTACTACAAACGGAAAAAAATACAAAGCAATATCAGTATTAGAACTAATTCACATTAAAAACAAGAAGAAAGCGCCGTAAACGATCGTAACGAGATTGCAAATTTATCAAAATTATACTTTCCTATATTACTATAGGTTTATTACTATAATATATTCATAATAAAGTAAAGTTTAGTTTCAAGGTTAACACTTTTATTTAAAATCACCACAGGAAAATAAAGTATCAAATTACTGACAGGGATAATCACAAAAATTTTTTAAAATAAAACAGATGCGGTATGTCGGCTAAACTTTAGTTTACTTCTATATGTAGAATGGTCAATATATCAAGTATATTTAAGTAAAATAGTTTAAAATACATATATAAAATGTAAAAATGATGAAAACAATGTGTAAGTAACATTTAATAAATATTATTAATGTATTATTAGTAGAGAACGGACACGCTTACCACATGACGCAAAGCCCAGTGCAGTACTGGCGAAAGGCTGTATTTCTAAACTATTTAATTTTATTTATATAATTGGAAAACAAACGGGTGGTGATCTATAAAATTACGAAATACATATTTATTTGTTGAAAAGTTGTATTTATAAAGTTTTTAATTTTATTTATATAATTGGAAAACATACGGGTGGTGATCTATCTATCTAAAATTACGAAATACATATTTATTAATTAATTTTATTTATATAATTGGAAAACAAATGGGTGGTGATGTATAAAATTACGAAAAACATATGTATTTGTTGAAAATTTGTATTTTTAAAGTTTTTAATTTTATTTCTATAATTGGAACATTTTTATTTGTTAATTTTGTCGTTCAAGTTGAGTAAAGGAGTATTAATATTGACTAGCAATAGTTTCTCATGGTTTTCATCTGTCAAATTTGTTCTCTTTGAATTAAGTACATCCTTATAAATAGAAAACGTCCTTTCTACATCGCAACTGGTTATAGGTGCATACTGGAAATATTCTTTTATTTCTACATATTTAGCAGTTAGATTTTGTGGAATTGTCTCCATACATAATTGCTGCAATGTAATTAAATCTGGATTTCTATTAAGAATTGCTTCAAACTTTTGCCGAAGGCCACATCCGAAGTCACTTGGAATACTTTTCAAATTATTAACAGCCACATCTAATGTGGTTAAACCGTCATTTAATTTGAGATTTCGTTTTTCAAAATAAGTGATTAGTTTTGGCAATTTTCCAAAGTGTTCGTGAAGAAAGTACAACTGTTTTTTAAATTTGGGATTTGTGTGAGCTCCTTGCACTCACCAATACTTCTAGCATCCTCCTTTAGCAGTGTTACGAAATGTTTTAGACTATCGAAATTCTCAGCATAATAACTAATAGCTTCCAGCCATGTTCCCCATCTAGTTATTACTGGAGTGGGAGGCAGTGACAGAGATGGAAATTTTTCCCTGAAAAGAGCTACTCTCAATGGTGCTTTTCTGAAAACATTTTTAAAAGCTGATACAAGTCTATCAACTTCCGGAAAAGTGTCTCTGATATATTCACAGATACTGTGGAGAGCATGTGCTACACAAGTAATATGCAGCATATTAGGATATGTTTTCTTCAATAGTCTGCCTGTTTTTAACATATACGCAGCACTATCACTGACAAATAAAAGTATTCTTTCTTTGTACGTGGCGTCCGAATGAAGCATTTTTCGCATATTCTCCTTAATGGTTTCAGCAACTGTTTCCGCATCAACTCTATTTATAACACTTGTTGCTATTACATATGAGGGAATATAGGGAATAGTTGGATGTAGTACACCAGCTACAACATTTACCACACAGCGTCCTAACATATCCACCGTTTCGTCGGCGCTTATCCATATGTATTTATTTAAAAGATAGCTTCTAATGCGTTCTACTGTTCTGGTATAGCACCTAGAAACATAATATTTGCGTAAAGTTGATTCATCAGGAACATTTCGACCAGTATATTTTTGAAGAAATATTTTTAAAGTGGGATTGCTAAGTTTATTTAATGGAATATTAGCCGCCATAAAAGTTTTACAGAGTTCAGATGTGTTTGCGATCCTAAGTGACGAATTTTTGACGATATTTTACGGATTTTGTAATAAATTTCGGAATCACTGACAATGGACATACAATCAGTATGACCGTCAATCCAACTCGCCATTGTTTTACAATGCCGTTCTCGACATTCTTCCATATCATGTCTAAAAAAGTAACTTAAACAATGCTCTAGATCTAAATAAATGAAAACTAAAAATGTGTACGTAAGTTATTGAAACTGAACGAAATTCAATGCACACTTACGTCGAAATAATTGGTAGAAATAGATTCAATCAAACGATATTAAACAGGATCTATCACAAAAATTACGATGTAATTAACAGTTAAAACTATGAAAACAAGATTAAATTAAATTAAAACTGAGCGAACTTTTTAAAGTTCATTTGATTTTTTTAAATAAGTACATGACAGTTCTTTACAATAAATTTCACAATATTATAAATTCTTGGAAAATTGATAATTGACAATTCCCTATTTGTGTATATGATATTCTTGTGAATAGCCCCATTATATTCCTATTCATGGATGCATTTATGGAAATCCGATATTTGATTGCCTCGATTTAAAATATTGCTTTTACAGTGGATACACCTTCTGTGAATCTTTAATTTGATAATGAAGCAAGCAACATATGCCAAACCATTCTCTTGCAGAGACTGCAAGTATTAAAATTTTCAGGAACTGTGAATTCATAGTCAACACTACAAGCAAGTATACTTGCATCCTACAAATTAAAAAAAAAATGATCAGTGTAAAATTCAAAGACGACAACCGTACCTAATTCACATTTATAAACCGTGTCAAAGTTATTAAAATGTTGCTATTATCGTTGTCACAATTAGCATCAACTGACTGTTTGTCCTGTGATTGAGACTTGCTTGTTGCTTTGGCAACATTTACAATAAGAATCCTCAATATAAAGCTGAACTACTGCAACCGTTTCTACAGGTATTCTGAACTCTAAACTGGTCTTGGGTATTGGATTGTCTTCTTCCCATGATTTGAATTCTAATATACAGGCTGATTCATTTTCGGCCCTCACCATGGGGATCTCTCTTATTATTGGAGATAGAGTATAGGTTTAAATTTGGAAAAGTTGTTAAATTTTGTGTTTGCTATAAATCCGTAAAGAAAATAGACCTGTGACAAATGACCTTCGTTATTTAATAAAAAAAAACGCGAAAACCCCATTTTTTTCTATTACCTGTAGCACCGACAATTGGCCTTGTAGAGAAAAAATAAAAACACATCCTTGTGGCCATTTCTAACCTCTATCCAGTGGTGTACTCTAAATTTTTATACGACGTTTCGTTTCTTTCTGGCCATCATCAACTATCTAATTTCTTATAGGCGCCATATTGGATTTAGACATCATCAGAAAGAGTAGTTTTTTTTCTGATTTCAACCATGTACCACATGCTGACTACAGTTTTTGACATTAGGTTTTATTTGAAAGAATAAATTATAAGATTAAATAAGGTAGGCTTTGGAATTTCAATCTGCCAAACATTTCATTTATTGTTCATTAATAATACAAAAATGTCATACACTAACGAAGAGAAATGAGATATGATAAGTATTTTTTATTCTTCGAAACGAAATTCAACTGTAGCGAGTACAAGATAACAAAAACATTAATAAAACTACATAGAAAAGTAAACAATAAACAATTACAGTAAATGTTCAATTATCTGGCCATCTTCGGTAATGCACAATTGGGCACGCCTTCTGGCATTTTATACTGCCCTTTGTATAGTTCTTCTAGGAACTGCATCGAAGGCATTCTGAAGTCTGTCTCGTAATTCTTCAATGTTTTGTGGCGCATTTACTTTATAAATATTATTTCCCCATAAAAAAAATCTAGCGGACTTAAATCAGGTGATCTTGCAGGCCATTCAACAACTCTCCTATTTCCAATCCAATGGTTTGCAAACTCTTGATTTAAGAAATTTCTAACAACAGCTGCATTGTGTGCTAGTACGCCATCTTGTTGCCACCATAAATATTGTAATTGATTTAATGGGATATTGTCGGCAAGATAGTCAGATACGTATGTACGTAAAATGTTTAAATATCTTTCTCCATTTAAATGTTCTTCATACATAACTGGTCCTAAGAGACGATTTGCCAAAATACCCATCCAAACGTTTATTCCAAAACGATGTTGTGGTCTTCTAGCCCTGTTTTGTCGGGGATTTTGTACTGCCCAATAGTGCTCCGTATTTCTGTTGAACATTCCAGAATTTGTAAATTTTGTTTCATCTGACCAGATGATTTTGCTTAAAAAATTTTCGTAATTTTCTATCCTTCCCATTAACCAATTACAATATTCTAGCCTTCTCAAATTATCTCCAGGCAGTAAAGAGTGACTAACATGGATCCTGTATGGTTTAAACCTACTTTTATGTAAAGTTCTCCAAACTCTGGACTGGCACAAATTTAATTCTGACGCTACTTCGCGTGTAGAAATTGATGGATTATTATTTATCTATAAAAATACAAGATTAACATGAAATTTGAAAACACGCTTTTAATTTACCATTTGTAAAATATCTTGTCGATTTTCATTTAAGTTCCTGTTATCTTGACCATTACGCGGCTTAGTAAACGATCCATTCTCGACCAAATTTCTGTCGAGATCTAGAAAAATGGTACGATGAGGCTGTTGTCGTTCTGGATATAATTGTAGATATCTTGTACTTGCTAGTGTTGAATTTCGGTTCGAAGAATAAAAAATACTTATCATATCTCGTTTCTCTTCGTTAGTGTATGACATTTTTGTATTATTAATGAACAATAAATGAAATGTTTGACAGATTGAAATTTCATGGCTACCTTACTTAATCTTATAATTTATTCTTTCAAATAAAACCTAATGTCAAAAACTTTAGTCAGCATGTGGTACATGGTTGAAATCAGAAAAAAAAACTCTTTCTGAGGTTGTCTAAACCCAATATGGCGCCTATAAGAAATTAGATAGTTGATGATGGCCAGAAAGAAACGAAACGTCGCATAAAAATTTAGAGTAAACCACTGGATAGAGGATTAGAAATGGCCACAAGGATGTGTTTTTATTTTTTCTCTACAATGCCAAATGTGGGTGCTACAGGTAAAAGAAGAAAATGGGGAAACAGGCACACAATTTTATCGATCCCTTAATCTACTAGACGTTGAATAGGTTGCATATCTTACAGGTTATGAAAATCAGAATGAAATTTCTACTACACGATTTCAATCCGGTTAAACTCGCTCAGCGCCTTTGAAAATGCAGTCTTCGGCGCGACAAACGTTACGACGCATGACCAATTTTAAAATCGGTCCAAATTTGAAAGAAAAAATCCGGTCTAATACAAGCCGATCGATTAAAACAGTTCCTACATAGATATAGGACAAGTTCATAAAGAAAACAACACGAAAACTCATTAGGATTTCTGAGAACACAATGGAAAAATGAATTATGAATTATTATCAAAGTTATTATAACTGCAAACAATACGACACGCATGTGTGTGTATCAGTTAAAAAAACAACTCTTCTATCTATTTTGTAATTTCTTAAGATAGAAATCTGTGTAACTTATATTTGTTTTGAGCTGTTCTATCGTATTAGAAAAAAAGTAGAACAAGACCTGTTTATCTTTTGCGACTTTTTTTTTTGCAAGTTCGGAAAATATCTAAATTGCGAAGTTTGATAATAGTGTTTTGTACTATTAGAAAGTGCTGAGAAAATATGGGAAAACCACTGTAAGTACTACATGTTTATTCTTAATGAAAAAGGAAATCGACTTCTTATATGAAACTAAAGCAAAAAAATCTAACATTCCAATACAATGGCTACGCGACAATGGCAAAATTTAACAACTTTGCCAAATTTAAACCTATACTCTACCTCCAATAATAAGCGAGATCCCCTTGGTGAGGGCCGAAAATGAATCAGCCTGTATATACAAATTAAATTAAATTTAATGTTTTATGTCGTGAGATATACAATAAAATACAATTTAGATAATGGCAAACGTTTTCACTTTTTGCAAATAAATATAATTCCATAAATATTTTAAAAATGATTAGGAGTTGTTTTAAATTATTATAATCACTACAACTTGTATATTGAAAAGGAAAAGGCAGTATAAGTACATCAAATTTACGTCGTGGATGTTACAATTATATGAACTACACTATATTCATAAAGAGATATCTGTATAAATATTTATATAGGACACCCTATGACTAAAACTATTTCACAATGATTTACGAAGTAAAATGAAGCAAATAACAATAGTATAAAATACTATTACGTAGTCTGCTTCAAACAAATACCACCACAACATAACCTTGCATTTTACACGCCTATTTTTTTTTAGCGACCAACGCACTTTATGTGCGACCTCTATGGATAATCTTAACATCCTGAAGAACTTCTCCGCCATGACAGTTCCACTTCGTGACATGTTAGATTACACACAAATGTACATGATAGTATTCGCTTTATCACATATCCAAGTGTAAAATAATCACAATAGAGCAAGAGAATTCTAGTTTCTATGTTGCAGCTGCTACGTTATTATTCCTGCAAGTGACAAACATTAATATTTTCATTTAGCCTAGATCTATTGCCTATAGAACATGATAGGTCGAAGGGTTGGTATGCTTTCAAACCGTCTAATGAACTTGCAATACCCTACAAATTGCTTGGAATGAGCCTTTACAGAAATCTATATATCTTCTTACTAGAAACATGCCCATACGAATACTAGAATGTATTTATTTACGTAGGGTGGCAACGCAGTATCAATTATAATTCTCAACACAATGAATTATTGTACAAAATTTGGTTTAAAAATATTTTCTGTTTTGTCACATAATGTCATGAAACGGCGAGAATTGTTTATGAGTATTTATAGAATGCATATGTGATTGCAATTTTGAATAATATGCCAATAAACAATTATTGGAATTTTGTGCTCTCTATAATATTAAATTTATTTATTAGCGAACGTAATACAGTTAAAATACATTATCGAAATCGTAATGCTATCGCTTGCAAAATATACATTTTGCAAATTTCAGCATTGCATGTTACTGCGTTTTACACTATAAAACGAAACTTTTAGTACAATTTTTACATAATAAACGTTAACGAAATTATTACGAACATAATATTACGTGTTTAGTTTGAATGTTATTCATTTCCTCCGCTGCCACGTAGTTATAATTTATTCACAACCCAATCAATCTAATTTCTACGGCATTTTCAAAATTGCAGGTATCTTTGTTTATCTTTCCTGTTATACATATATTGTTTATTTGCTATAAAACTAAATATAATTACGTACTTGTGCTAAAAGGTCAACGGTTTCTATTTTACTTTAATATTTATTATTATTACAGTTCAAATACATGATATGAAAGGAAGTATTAAGGTGCTGATTGATTAGTGATTAAGTGCATACATTCATATAATAAATAGTGAACGATTACCGGTGATTATATGAACGTACAGATTGAAAGGTATGATGTAGTTTATTACAGTATCGACAATTAAGTTCGAGCCACTCGTAATTTACTGGAAATGATATTATATGTGTTTTATTATAAATAATTTATTATCGAATATAATTACTATATTCATATCCCATATAACACCATAATTATCGAGTAGTTGTTTGGTTGGGCTATTTCCATCGTCTGAGGGTTTGAATAATTCGACGTTTCGGCAGTCAATGTCGTCTTCAGGGTAGCCCCGAGAAGTGCTAGTTCTTGCCAAACTCATGTCTGACATATATCTCTTCCTAATTTTTTTATTGCAGATTTAAACCAGGTCTAGAATTCGTAACTTTGAACTAAATCAAACATACTGACCAGTACGCTATTTGGGGGACAATACTATTTCTTAAAACCTCTATATACCGTGAGTTCTTTTATCACTGAACATAACACATTAATACGCCTATGTTCAGTTTTAAAATAAATGTTTCAATCCATGGGAATGTTAGGCAACCAACATTGCGAGTGTCATCACTTGTCGTAATAAAGCATTTTAGTTGTCAGTGTCAACAAAGTGTGAAAATTTCTTTAACATTTAACTTATACAGACAATATTAAAATGAATTATATGATAAATTGAAGAAAAGTTTATTTTAATTTATAATTCTGTAAGTTTTTAATAAATGTTCGAAATGTCAACCTTCACATTCCATATAATATGCGAGTCGATTATGAAATTCCTGCAAAGAGTGTGTTAAAAAATCCGGTTTGGTTTTTAATTCGTCGCAGGCTGTACTTATGCGTAATGTTAGTGAAAATTACATTATTATATATTTTAGATTTAAGGAATCCCCAAAGAAAAAAGTCATTTGGCGATAAATCTGGCGAACAGGCCGGTCAAAGTATTGGACCTATCTTCCCTATCCATCGACCAACAAAACTTTAGTGAAGAAAATTTGTAATTGCTGCAGTTGAATTAATTGGGGCTCCATCCATTTGAAACCACACGCAGAGAAATGCATTTTTAGAACAAGAAAAAATATTGTTTTACTACTATTTTCTTGGAATTAGAAAAGAATTTGTTTCCTTTAAAACTGTTTCCTTATATTAAGAAAAGCAGTATTTCTCCAACAAAACTAAAAATTTCTTGAATAAATGTTTCTATAAAGAAAAACATATATTTGGTGGAAGCAAACTTATTATATCATTTCTATTTTTAGCGATTGCGAGTTTACGTATAGGCCCGATCAGGGGTGCAATGTTAGACGTCTTTGTACACAAGTAACACAAGTTCGCTGCATTTGCTACCTTTGTGTCATTGTTTATGTGTATGAATTATTATATTAAAGTGATAGTTATCAATATGGACGAATTTGTGAGTGATATATTAAGAAAGTGGGAATTACCACCACTGAAGTTGAGAATGAGTTTTCTTTGACAAATCGTCAGAATTTTTCATTTCATCCTGTATCTACTAATTGGTATGAAGTAAATGGCAATCATTTTAATTTATCAGATGTAATTTTAATAAAGTATATTGATAATACGCCTCAGTTTGGTTTAGTTACGAAGATTTTAATTAACAGTGAAAATACTAGCATCTGTTATTTTACATATAATAAATTAGAAACATTAGATTACACTATGCATTATAGAGCATATAAAGTTAAGTTTACTACAGAGGAGAGACAAATCTCACTTAACGATATATATTCCAGAAAAACAACAATTGTTCATACTTTATTTTTAAGTGAATCCTATGTAACATTATAAAAATTTATTACTGTGTTATAGAAATAATAAAATATTGTCGTATATTTATATGTATAATTTTCATCTCTTCTAAACCTTGGCATTTTAAAAATTACGAAAATAAAAATATTAGCTCCTTTTTATCAGAAAATTATCATTACAATGCATATATTGATTTACTAAATCAATTCTGCATTTAATAATGATTTTATATTAATAATAAATTTTTTAACATCGATACTTGAAAATTTGATACTTTTATTTAATTCATACCTAACTAGGAATACTCATTGTCGGGGAACTCTCAATTAAAAAGTGGAAGGCATTAAATTTGCATAATAAATAAATATAATAGTAATAAAATACGTCTACTATTCATTATATAATTTTTAAAGTTATACGAAAACTATTTTTAACGTATCCTCGTATATAAAAATCAAAACAATTTGGTAGTTCTATGCAAAACATTCACATTCTCACATAAAAAATATTTTCTTTCATTATGAAAACGTAGCGTCTTGCCATAAGAATATTCTGCGACAAAACATACTTCAAGTAAGAATACAATGGATTTGATTTACGAATATTTTTCTTAAGCAAACACATTTTATATGTTTCATTCAAATAAGAAATAGTTTTGAATGAAGTAAATAATTTCAGGAATATATTTATCTCTCCACAAGATAATATTGTCTTGTGGATATACAAAACAGAGAATTGCTTGAGTCAAAGCAGATTTATTTGATACAAACATGTATTTCTCTGCGTGCAGGGATCTTCTATTGCTAAATTTTCAATTTGCGGAACAATAAATGTTCGTAGTAATACTAAGAATTTATTGGAATTAAAATTTGTGTAAATAAAGTATGGTCCCACAAGTTCAGTGGTGATTATACCTACCCATACATTAACTCTAGCGTAATATTGTGTGTGTGTTAAATTATGAATATGATCTTTCGTCCGCGACTATTACCTTAAAATGTAATTAAAACGGTAAAATTCAACATATGATTTTCATTTAATAAATTAAATAGTGTTTCGCAAATATCAACACGTCTTATTTTAACTTCATTAAATAATATAATTGTTGGTGATTATCAAACTTGTAACGTTTGTATTTTAAATACAGACGTCTTCAAAATATTAAATTGTTGTGCTATTTTACTTAGTGGTGTTCTTCAATGTAACATAACACTTTCAATTTTAGGTCTTCTGAACGAATGTGGGTGGTTTAAATTTTCTTTCTGTGTGTATTTATTATGCAGCCATCAGAATCAAATTTCCTAGTAACCGCTTTAACCCTAGAATACGTACTAAGCTAGTTTTGATGTTACATGATTGCTAAACTCTCGTAGAATTTACTACGAATTAAAAAAAGCATTTTTGGGTTCTCTTTTTAATTTTATTTTACTTTATTCGTAAAAAAATTATAATAACATTCTTTTAAAGAAAAAAAAAACATACATTTGAACTGCATAAACATATTAATTAGAATAATCTAGACAACAAAATGATCGATGTTGACCACAGATGGATCGTTTGCATCTTAGACAATAGTGTGTTGTCATTTTACGAAGCCGGCTTGGACAAAAACTACAAACTGTACGCCTGTTAGCAGCATGGATAGGTGGATCCGTGGGCAATTCAGTTTCCAAGATATCGCAAATATCTTGTCGGATTGGACGCCTCAAAGTTGTGATATTTTTTCTGATTTCTAACCAGGGTTTTATAAGTCCATCTTTCAAACTTAACATAAACTCTTGGCGGCTCACAGGTTTTTGATTTGCCCTATTCATATTGAAGCAATAAATGACAAAGGCATTTATGGTTGCTATATTAATCATATCGTAAAATACGCACAGAGGCCATCTTCTGGTTTTTCTTCCGCAGTTCATATTAGAACACATTTGGTCCAACGAATCAACTCCAGATTTTGTCGAGTTATAGAAATGTATAATATCTGGCTTAGAAGTTTCAGGGTGTATACTTCCTTCTTGGTGCATTGTAGACAATAGGGTAACAATTTTCTTTTTGTTTGCTTTGAAAGAAACTAATGTTTTTTCTTTGTCGAAACAAAACATGGACGTTCCAACTTTTCTATTTCTTGAGCAAATCATTTCAGGAGGTATTTGGGGTTTATCTTTTCGTATAGTACCAACGATAGTAAGATTATATGTAGGTTTTAGAAGTTCTTCTGCTGGTACTGAAGTAAACCAGTTGTCCATCGTCACGTTTCTCTTACTGCCGCGGATGGTTTTTGTTAATTCTTTGACATAGTAATTGGAAAGAGGAAGTCCTCCTGTGTTTGTTCCTCTTCCCAAATATGGGCTAGCATCAATCATATACTTGGTGCTCGAGTCGCAGAGCATAACAATGTTGATCCCATATTTGGCGGGTTTATTTGGGATGTACATACGAAATGGACATCTTCCACGAAAAGCTAAAAGCTGCTCTTCAATGGTTGTGTATGAAGTTGGAGTGTAAGATGTATTGCAAATAGTGATAAATACATCCCAAATGCTACGAATGGGTGCGAAAGGATCAACCTGTTTTCTTTCAGCTCTGGTATTCTTATCATCAAAGCGCAATGAATTGATTAGAAATTGAAAACGGTCAGAACTCATTGTTGCTCTATATATAGATCCTGATAATTTGGTATAAAACATTTTTCTTACCAAAGGATGATTGTTTTTCATAACTGCTGAGAAAATAAAAAGTCCAAGAAGGGCTCGAATTTCTTCTTTAGAAGTTTGACTAATAGTGGACGTTTGTTTCGCATACTTGGCAGAGTTATCTTGAATATGCTGATTTGTGTGTGTTACAACTTCCTGAATTATTTGATCACTAAAAAAATGATTGGGTAGGGTCGAGTAATTCTCTTGCATTATTTGCGCTTCCCGCAAAAGAATTAATTATGTTTCGTGCAGCCGTTCTTCTAGATCTTGTAGGTTGTTTGGTGTACCACCGATGTTTATTTCTACCTTTGAGAGAATTAGCTTGTAGAACAAACACTTTACTTTGAATTTGAGCAATTCGTGCTAATGGTATGCTATCATCATCTTCTTCTTCGACTTCTACATCATTATATACTGCATTTTCTTCATCGTTCATTGCTACATCCTCTACTTCCCCTTCAACATCATTTGCTGCAGCATCGTTTTCTTCGTTCATTTCTGTATCCTGTACTCTGTACCCGTCTTGTACTTCATCTTCGCTAATTCCTACCGAATAATTTCTATGGGTAACTTTTACTGCATTATTCAAAGTATCGCTAATAACTAGAAAATTCTCGTTGTTTTCATTGAAATCATTATCATCATCGCTAGCATCTCCTAAGCTATCATCACTATGTATTTCTTCTTGCTCTAGAACATCTTCTTCAAGATCACTAAAATCGTCTTCAAAGTCATTTTCAACTTGGTCGTCTGCATCAATCTCTCCATTCATAATCCTTTCAATTTCGTCAGATATTTCCTTGCTTGATAATGGCTGTTAGCTGCCATTTTGCTTAGAAGAATTTGTCAACTGTTGAATAAATGAGAATAAAAAAGCAATAATTTACAAAAACACAATTTGGGTTTACCAAAACAAACCTTGCATTAATACTAATCACTCGTAAATTTAACGACGCGGTGGCTAAAAACTATATAAAAATTCGCTAATAGGACAATACGACTGCAGCACCGTAACGTTCACACTAATGTAGAAAGGTACTAAAAATAGCAATCGTCTCCCATCACCGAAAATAGCCGAACTTAAACAATGCGTAGGGTAAGTTCGTAAATTTTACGACGGTTTAGTATTCTAGGGTTAATTGTTCCGATAGATAGTATGGGCCTGTCAAGATATTTGTTAGGAATCAGATCACTTTCCTTAAACTGTTTCCAGCTTTACACCAGTTTAAAATTTCTATTTTTTCATCTTTTATTTACTTTTTTTTTTAAATTAGGTGAATACAAATGTTAAATACTAAAATATTTAAAATGTCATTTCTTTTATGCACATAACTCACAAATCACTCATATATATATATATATATATATATATATATATATATATATATATATATATATATATATATATAATCAAAAATTAATTTAAATTCGGGTAAGCGGTCAATTAAAAAACTCCTTTATTAAATAACCCTATATTTCGCAACAGACTTTGTCGCTTCTTCTGGGGTAAAAAATGTAGAGTAGAAATAATAAAATTGACGTATAAAATATAAAAATGATTCAATAATTTTTATATTTTGTACGTCATCATACTAAATATATTTCTATACGAATTACGTTTGTTTGTAATTTTCATTTGAATTTACATTGAATGATATATTTTGAAGATATTCAAGAAGATGGAAAAGAATTAAATAGAGCATGGAGAAAAAGAATGTTTCGTTCGATTAAGTTCTACATTAAATGTGAAGTTTATGTAATGGGTTCTAAATTACATATATTGATTGCAATACAGAAGTTAGTCGAATGAAATATTATTTTTCCTTCACACATAAAATTTGAATAACCCAAATAGTAATTTAACTACAGCTATGTTGGTTGCATACACAATTATCCCCTTTCCCCGCCTGAATCCCAGTCCACAAGCTATACATAGGGATCTACTTTACTATTAAGTTATACATCTATAATATTATTACTGCACCGGGATTCCGAAGATTCGATACGATATACGATTACGAAGTCGATACGAATTCGATATTCGGATGCACGTTGCGATTCAGAACAACTTTCGTTTCGTAAACGAGCTCCATTCGGTTTTTTTCGGAAATGGGTGAGAATGTCTCTCTAGACAAAATAATTATTGGTGTATTAGCAACGAAATCCAATTCAAATCCAGAATTTAATTTTTAAACCGTTTGCGAAAGCATTTTAAATAATTTTACTGATATTTTTATATAGGTTGTAATTTTGTTGTCTATACGAGTTGTGTTCCGCAAACACTTGGTAAATGAATATAATTCTATTTGCTTTTGTGCATATAGATATATGCATTTTAATATTGAAAATAAAATAATTAAATCATTAAACAGAAAGCGACTAGTAACAATATTATATTTACAAAAACTGATAAAGGAAATACAGTTATAGCAATTCCGGAATCAAACTATATACATAAAGTACATGAATTCCTCGATAATAATTCGTTCATAAAACTTAAATCTGATCCTACTAACAAATTTCACAAACAGATTAAACAAACTATAGAAAAATCAGGTTCTCTTTTTAATAACACTCAAAAACGTATATTAACCACTATGAATCCCCTACCTCCCAAATTATACGGTTTAATTGAACTACATAAAGAAAATACACCTATACGACCAGTAGTATCGTACGTAAAAGCACCTTGTAGAAATGTGTCCAAACACTTAATAGATTTAATTCTTACACACACTAAATTCAAATCTAAGTTCTCCGTTAAAAATTCACAGGAATTAATTAACAACATTTCAAACTTGCAATTACCAAACAAATGTAAACTCATTTCTTTTGATGTCTCGAATTTGTTCACTAGTATCACACCCCAGGAGGTAATAGATTTAATTACTTTACAACTAGAACGTAGAAACATGAACATTGTCACAAAGACCGAAATTTTACACCTTTTAGAAACGTGCCTGGAACAAAATTATTTTCAATTTAAAAAGAAATTTTATAAACAAACAGAGGGTCTAGCAATGGGAAACCCACTAAGCCCCTTATTAGCGGAAATTTTCATGAATAATTTAGAAACTATAATTAGTACACATCCCTTGTTTGGTAATTGTGTATATTGGTTTAGGTATGTTGATGACATATTAATTTGCTTTAACGGTTCAGATAGACAATTAAAAACTTTACATAATTATATCAACACTATTCACCCCAAAATAAATTTTACTACAGAAACAGAAATAAATAAAAGCACTAATTTTCTAGGTTTAACCATATCACACAAAACTAATAAACACGAGTTCGCTATACCATACCATAAACCAACACATACAGATACCACAATACACGCTAATTCTTTCATCCTATAACACACAAATTATCAGCATACCAATCAATGGTATATAGATTAATTCATGTACCTATGAGTAAAAGTAATTTCGACCTTGAACTAAATAGAATATACACAATAGCATTAAACAATGGTTACTCTATAAATATTGTCAATAACATCCTAAATAGTCAATAAAAATCTAAAACTCTTTCCTTAGTTTATCCAAAATTAAAATACAAGATAATTAATTCCTATAATTCAATCACTTACTTAGGAAAAATTTCGGAAAAAATTGGTACTTTCATTAAAAAACTTAATAACGAACAAATATCATTTAAAACAGACAATACTATACAGAACATTATTAAAAACAACAAAGATAAAATAGACAAAGAATCAAACTCTGGTGTATATAAGTTAACATGCGAAGATTGTAATAAGGTATACATAGGACAAACGGGGAGGACATTCAAAATTAGGATGAAAGAACACGAGAGAAGTCATAAAGAAAAGAAAACAGATTCAACTTTCGCAAGTCATTGTATAGATATCAATCATAGATTTAATATAGATTTCAAAATTTTACACATTCAAGAAAAAAGTAAAAAACTTAACCTGTTAGAAAACTTAGAAATTAATAGATACAATAGTTTAGATTAGCTTTAAATGACCAACTAGATTTAAACAACTCCTCTATACTAAATTTAAGATTGTAAAAAAAAAATAAAAATTTCCACCACCATTTCCCCAATAATTTTCACATAAATATTCAAACTTGTATTGTACATATTCAGTATTTCATCCACCTGATGAAGCCATTGTATGGCGAAACAATATTGTAGTGGTATTTACAATAAAAGAATTTTTGAAACTAGAAATTTAATTACTTATTTCTTAGCGTTATAGATATGTACTTAAATTTAATACATTTATTGGCAAACTTATTTCTGCTTTATCATGCCTTCTTGTCAGGTAAAGGCAATTATTGGCTTTTAAAGTTTACTATCCAGTAAATGATTTTTCCTTTTATGATTTGGGGCAATAAAACATAAATAGATAAATCTACCTGTTACCAATAAAACAAAATCCTTAAAAATCCGATATCTTTTTGACCTACTCCCTGAGAATTTAATTTATTCACTAGGCCATCCTATAGATTTTTATGTTGGGCCCTCCATTAGGCCCAGTAAAATGACCTTTTGTCAATTCTGGGTGTTCTTGAATAAATTATTATTAAAAATATTATTTCTCAGTGCAATTTATGCAGACTCAGACATTTTTAATTAAACAAAAATTTAAAAAAATTAAAATAAAGATGCGCCTTATTGAAATAAATGCTTTCTACATATACGACGGTAATTATTGGAATTTTTTACTGACAAAAAATTCGCCCTTATCCTTATTCTTTTTTAGATAAAGTACTTAATAATGCGTCTCCCTGTTTTTTTTTTTTTAATAATATCATAATGCTTCTTATTTTTCAAAGTAATAAATGATGGGCCTTGTTTAACACACAAACAATATTTCCTAAATATTAGGAAGGGACACAAATTTCGACAAAAATTTAAATTTGAAACATGCTGCTGCACATGTGTAAAATTTACGGTTTTAAATGCGTGTAAATGGAAATTTATAAGAGACAATAACATATACTAATATGTACGTTAACCATAGATAGATATTTCGAAGACCCATTCCAATATCTACCTAGCTTTCGTATACATCGTATCGAATAACATGACATAAGTACGATATCGAATAGGTTCGGAATTCCATATTTTGATAGTTTCATATAAATATGGCGAATATCTATCGTATCGAATATTTCGGAATCCCATTACTGATATTGATTTTGACATTTGTCGAAATACATAATCGAGCGATGCTGGTAGCATAACATTCCCGTGCATTGAGGCGTATTTTCTTGAAACTGAACATAGGCTATGTATAGAGATAAAATTAACTCATGGTTATATTTAAGCTGTAGTTTTTATATTCTACATTACCGCGCCGTGTTGTGTGCGCCTTGGGCGTGGGCCTTGGGTCTTTTCTGTACATTTTTCCGAATAATTGGTAGCCAGACACCTTTTATCTCCAGGCTTGGTGTACTTATGGCGTTTGGTGTTATGGCCATAAATGCTGTCTCTTTTGGCCTCATGGTCCTCCTTTCCCAGGATTATCAAATTGTCCCATGTAGTCTTGTGTTCCAGATCAAGCACTGAAGTTCAGGCCACTGTTCTCAATTAGATTACTAGTAAACGAAAGTTTTTTCATGAATGAAATGAAGTAATGGATTCAGCGTTTGGAGAAATGTGTTACACTAAATGGTGATTATATGGAAAAATAATTATGTACGTGGGTACAATAAATTTACTCCATTTTGAGGCTGGTTTCATTATTTTACCTTTTCTTTTTTTTTTATAGACTTGTAGATCTTATACGGGGTGGCCTAAAATGACCGAAGGGGTTTGAGTTCATTATAACTTCTTATTTAAGACATAATAATTTTTTTTTTTTAATTTTAAATACAGTATATTAATGGAGAATATTTTTAATTAATTATGAAAAATTATATCTCGCAAGTGGTGGCCATTTTCTGCTTCGCATATTCGTGCTTTTTCCAAAACATTTTCCATAACCTTTCGCAAAACTTCAGGTGTTATGTTGTTGATTTCGTCGCGTATATTATTTTTTAATTGCTGTATGGTTCGAGGCTTATGAATATAGACTTTTCCTTTCAAATAACCCCAAAGGAAACAGTCTGAAGCGGTTAAATCCAGAGAACGCGGAGGCCAATTAAAATCGCTTGTTCGGGAAATAATTCGTTCACCAAAGATGTCGCGTAAAAGAGCCATTGTGTCACTCGCAGTTTGCGCTGTGGCTCCATCCTATTGGAACCATACTTGCGAATGGTTTTCCACGGCTGGCCTTAAAAAATTTTCCAACATTGTCCGATATCTAACACCAGTAATGGAAACGGCGACACCGGGTTCATTTTCAAAAAAATATGGGCCAATTATCCTTTCCGACGAAACACCGCACCAAACGGTACACTTAGGTGGGTGTAATTCTCGCTGTTGAACTACTCTTGGATTTTCCGTAGCCCATATCCTGCAGTTTTGCCTATTAACGAACCCATTTAATTGGAAATGGGCTTCGTCGCTCATAATTAAATTATGAATAAAATCATGATTTTCTTCTGCTTTTTGACGAAAATAAATTGCATAATAAAGTCGTTGCTGGCAATCTGTCGATTTCACTTGTTGGACAAGCTGAATTTTGTATGGAAACATTCTTATTGTATGCAAAATTCTCTGCAGCGACCCTCTTGAGAGGCCAAGTTGTGTCTAACGTCTCCTGGTTGATGTTTCTCCATCTTCCCGAATACTCTCCTGTACCCGTTCAATATTGTCATCCGTGTGCACCGTTCGTCGTCTGCCGGCACCAGGAAAGTTCCTTACTGTCCCTTGTTCTCGAAAATTTGCAACCAGACGGTTTAGTGTTGACTCTGAGGGTCCAACCCGCACATTAAAATAACGACGATATGCACGCTGAGTCAAAACAATGGATCGTTGATTTGAGAAATAAAGTTAAACGATTTTGGCACATTGTTCAATTGTGTACTGTTCCATTTTAAATTCCCCAAGTGTTCTTTACAAAATACTGAAAACAAAATAGAAAAATAAAATAAAAAAAGTTATAAGGAATTAAAATCCACTCGGTTATTTTGGGCCACCCTGTATATCAGTCCTCCCTCAAAATTATAAAAAGCTTGCATAATTAACAAGTGAAAATACTACCTATTACTACTATTTAAAAAATGTATTTCTGGAATTACAACGTATATAATTTAGAATAATATTAACTACAATATTGTACGTATGATGTAATAATCTAAAAATCTATCAAATAAATATGTTTAGACTTGAATTCAGCAGCAGGAAGTCTTTCGCATTTCGACGTGAAAATTATCTATTTGAAACAGTATAACACTCGTAGAACATCCTAATTGTGTACTTGGAAAAGTGAAGCTATAGAGTTAAAATTTTATAAACTAGAAAAAAACCCGTCGTGTTCCAGCATTCCCGACAAAATCATTTATTTAAGACAATGTAAAGTGTTATTTACTGTGCTGTTCCGAGGCATCTTTCTGGAATAGTTCATATTAATGAATCTGCGAAACAAGAATTTCACATGTTCACTGTTTTATGAAGAATTGAATTATTAAAAAGTACAGCTTTTGTTTGAAAATTATCGGCAAAGAAGTACAGGGGTGATTTGATGGAAGGTGTCTTAAAATACTTATTTTAGGATACAAAAATATTATATAAAATAAACAAATCTTTAATAATATAAAATCTTACCATAGAATCATCAGTCATCAATCATCAGCAGAGAGCGGACGCGAGCGATTAATGATTCATAGCCAATAGGCGCCTGCTTTTTATTCGCAATAGGTTTGTTTCTGTAAGCGACCAGTGAGTTTAGAACAATTTGATATGTGTGGCCACTGCATAAGTGGCACATACTTACATATGCAGTTAATATGTATCTGTCAATGCACAATAGAGCGAATGTAATAAACGCTTTGGCAACCGACAGCAACTACTGCTGAAACAAAAGTAATGCTGACAAGCGAATTGCGTATCGAATTTTGAATAAAAATAATTTACAAAGAACAAAACTCAAAACTATGTATTTTCTGTGAAACATTGAAAGTGCAAAACATTACTATGAACAACTAAAATTTTGTCAAGGTGTTCCTGTGTTAAATTATTTCTTTTAGATGCTTTCGAAAATAGGAAATGTCCGTTCCACATCACAACTGGCGATGCGTGTGTGATTCAAATGTGCAGAATTGATATAATATATTCAAACCAGGAATCTGCTAAATATGGCATCTCAACTTTTTGTCTCAGCTTGTTTCCAAATTCAGAAGGCATAGTTTTCATTCGATCGGTAACGGTGTCTAAGTTAATTATCGCATGTTTTAGGTTAATATCTTGATTTTGCATGTAAGTACTAGTATCTGCAAGACACTGGAAATTAACTTTAATAAAGTTTAGCTGGTTTTGTAAATTTTCAACTTGCATCAGGCGTTTACAATTATAAATGCTTTGCGTATCATCATTTTGACGATGAAAAACAAAGTTCTTTAATTCATCCAAGTGTTGTGAATAGAAAAATAGAGGAAACGAAAACTACTCTAAAAAGAAGGTAGTAAATTAAACTTAATATTTATAAAAATATTATAGGATAAATGTATAATATAACAATATAAAACGGGTTCTTTAAAATACTAAAAGTTGTAACCAAATAACACTGAAAGAAACGAAACCAGAAACAATACCTTATAGAAGAGAATAAAAAATATAATATATCAAGAACAATAAATACATATATGTATATGCATGTATAAAAGCATGTAAGCACGAGAATACACTTTGGAAATTAGCGGATATTAATTTTCAAGCGATTATTTGAGCGAAGTCTAACGAAATAATATATAAGTGTATATTATGGCTTACACGCCACTGTAGAATAGAATTTATGAATGAATAGACACAATGCACTATCATAACGATGGAAATAACGCACCTGCTCGAGGAATGCAATCGAGCAACCAAATAATGGGGCTGTTATAACATGCATACTATACCTGAGACCGTCACAAAGTTTTATTGGGACAATTGGCTTCAGTCTGCTCTCTGATAACTCATCAGTCATCTTTCATCATAAATAACACCCTTACTACATTATAAAAGTTATTAAGATACAGCGTAGAAGAACATTCGCGGTTCATTCACTAATGTCAACATCGCGAACCCCAAAACAACCATAGCTGTCTTTTATAGCTGTCGTTATAAGTGTAAAACTTGCCCAGGAGTTTCCATCTGACGGACGCAGCCGCAACCTGTGGAAACTGTCTGCGTGTCTTGAAAGGTATTTTCATATAAATATGAACTTTGTATTGTAAACTCCACACACGATTTTTTATCCCTTTTTATATTATTAAAAATGTTTTTGTTTTATACCAAATATGGTGAGGTTTTACGTAGTCAAATATCTTTTAAAATATTTTGTTAAAAAAATATTTATGAGCCTCGAACTGAAGTAAATGTGATAGGGTAGTGAACTTTTTATTACTTTTCAACATATTCCCCTTCAACTTCATCGCAGTTGGACGAAAGATTGCTTCTTTGTTGAACTTGAAACACCAGCAGTGAACTGTTTATTTTTCTATTAAAATTGTAAAAATGGAGCATTTCTTCTTGGAATATCATATACTTATGACATATATGTATAAATACAAAACATTATGATTATTTAATAGTATTTTGTATCATTTGGAACTTACTGCAGGTGAGAATTAATGAATATTAAATCACATTCTTACATGTAAATGTCGACTTATATGATGCGTTCATAACTACAATCCGACAAACTAAGTTTGTACCAGTATGCAGAACACACCCTTTCGCGACAATGAACTTCCTGGTAATTAGGTTAATTAAGAATTAAGAAATACTGAAAAAAACCAGTCAATCAACGGGAGGAAACGTACAGACGGCGTTTCGTTCTGGTTGGAACTTTTCAATGCACGGTATTCCTCGAAGACGGACATTGCTTTTTCATTTCTATACTTTCTGTATATCTAGTTAACATTTGGAACTTACTGCAAGTAAGAATTAATGAATATTAAATCACATTCTTACATGTAAATGTCGACTTATATGATGCGTTCATAACTACAATCCGACAAACTAAGTTTGTACCAGTATGCAGAACACACCCTTTCGCGACAACGAACTTCCTGGTAATTAGGTTAATTAAGAATTAAGAAATACTGAAAAAAAACAAGTCAATCAACGGGAGGAAACGTACAGACGGCGTTTCGCATTAATTTTCACTTGCAGTAAGTTCCAAATGTTAACTATATATACAGAAAGTATAGAAATGAAAAAGCAATGTCCGTCTTCGAGGAATACCGTGCATTGAAAAGTTCCAACCAGAACGAAACGCCGTCTGTACGTTTCCTCCCGTTGATTGACTTGTTTTTTCAGTATTTCTTAAGTATTTTGTATGTTTAAACAATTTCGGGAAAGTTCTAATTTCTCCTGTATATAAAGTTATTTTCTTCTATATAGTCAGAAATTTTCGTTATTTCTGAAAATGTTGATCTGCGTGTGCCAATAAATATGTTGTTCAACGTGAGAAGCTTATTTATTAACAATATATGTACTTTTGAAGTGTAAAAGATAACGTTAATACTGACGTTAATGATGTTAACTTATGAATTTTTATTAAACATCTTTGTATTTACAACATGTGACACTCCTCTATGTAAATATGTTCATATATAAAAACTAAATGTTATTTAGAGAATTTGAGTTCTAAAAATGCTCTTACTTCTTTTTCAGTGGAAACGCTGTACAATTTGTCGAGATACGATTGTGAAATCTGTGGTAAGTTTTCTTTTTTACGATTTCCTTTTTAATTAAGAGAAATTAGGCAAGCGAGTTTTTCCAATTTTCCCATCTATTTGATGTATTTTATAGTGCCTAGATTGAATATAAAAGTTTACATAAAAGAGTTCCAAGTTTACGGTTTAATTTTCTTTTTCTACCGATTTCTTTTCTACTTAATTTAACTGAAGACAAATAATTGAGGCCAATGATAATGGAATTGTGCTTCGTCTCTGTTTCATGAAAAAGTACGAGAGCGATTGGAAAGGAGAGCGACTTCTCAATAAAAAACTTCTACAAAAACGTAGACACTGCATAATACTCATATAATTAATTTTTTCAGTTTATTTTGAAGTTGCTCTTGCGATTAATCCATTAAGACGATATTTTTATGTTATCTACTTACCTGTGAATGAAAGGCGTTATAAGAAGAGCTATATTTTATTTTTCAACATATATACACTTATTCCAGCGCTTCTTTTTAATAAAGCTTACCTTATACAAACAATTCTTTTGATAAGTCTTCAAAAAACTGCTTATTCGCTTCTTTCAGGCTATTATTTGAATAAAATTTTCGTTTTATTTAGAAAAGGATATTAATTACTCGGTGCCAAGTCCAGGCTGTAGAGTGGAAGTTTCATGTCTATAAAGTCATAGTCGCTAAACATTTATCGGACATAGCGAGCCTTATGAACTCTGCAATTGTCATGAAGCAGCATAACCTTTTGAGCAAAATTTCGTGGTCTTCTTTGCTATATGGCCCTTTTCAAATTTCGGATTGTTACCCTATATACTTCTCCAGTAATTGTACTGCCATTCTTAGTGTATTCAATTAACAAGATTGCTTCTGTATCCCAAAATACAGGCGCCATTGGTTTACCAGATGAATTTTGAGTCCTTGCTTTTTTGGTCGGGAGGCTTGCGCTGGAGTTTTCACTTCTGTTATGTTGGATAATAAAATAGTATATTAAAAAACAAGTTTCATAAGGCACCATTTTGCCGCACCAGATCAGTTTAGAAAACGAGCCGCGATAGCGGCGAGTTTTCTAAAGAGCGAGTGCGGCAAAAGACCTTATGAAACGAGTTTTTAATACAATTTTTTTTATATTGCATTTTTTACAGTAACAAATTGGAATTATTTAATTTGGAAGTTCAGAGTTTAATTTTTATATAAAGCATGCAGTTGCTCACATTGATACTTGACATTGTCAAATTTAAATCTTGCTATCCGCGAAGTATATTATATTACATATTATTTATTAATTTTCGTTAACATAACTTGATATTTTATTTAAAAATATAAACATGAGTGACTTAGAAACTAATATATCTTGTTGTCAATTGTATACAATATACGTTGTTTGTGTAGAGTACGAACATATATCATATCTGTCAAATGAACCTAAATTCTTAAAATCAAATGACAGCAATGATATTTATTTCTGTATTCGAACAACGCCAACATTGAAAAATGAAAAAAAGCGTATCGAAATGAAGCTCATTTCGATACTGTTTTGGGTTTCATAATGAGTTCATTTCAAACGCGAAATAGAAAAATGAACATTTAACTATAATAATTCTTTATTGAATCCAAATTTGTAGGTATGTACTTAATTTTAATTCGTATTAATGTTTGAACTCTCGTTACTGATGTGTTGTGGTTCGAATGAATTATGTTTCTTACTTGTTGTTAGGATTCGACTCTGGTTCTTACTATTTTTAAAAACACTATAAGCAGACACAGTTTTCTATTACCTCCACAAACTATTAAACAGCTAACAATGCTAACTGTAATGTTTGTACGGTCAGATGATGACATAATTCGAGGGAATTTTGAAGGTTTTGGTAGATGGTATCTGCTAGCAATAATACACGGTAATATACTTAACTATGCTGATTAAGCCCTAATCTTAAACCTAAGTACTAAGTTTAGATTAATTTCTATTCTTCTTTAATGAAATTTATTGATGGTGATGTAAGAAACGCGAAATTATGAGTAGCTAGGAAGACTAAAAACTGGGTATTAATTAGTTCAATAATTAAATAATAAATCAAGGTAGAAATAGTCTAATAAAAAGGGTAATAAACTTCTAAATTTAAAGGATATCGATTATTAGAATAGAGAGAAAGGTTTACAATTTAAATAAGATAATTAAAATTTCGGTATACAGGCTGTCAATTTGAAGCCAATATTATTTAATTCTAAATAACTAAACTATACATATACCAAGTGGCCCAGAAAGAAATGCATTTTTGAAAATTGTAAGGAAGAAAAACTATTATATTTAAAAGCATTTAATTTGTTACAGTGTAAAGTTAATTAAAAGTAATTTTATTTTCTGAAAATAAAATCATCAAGATGACGTCCTGGCAGTTACGACACTCTTCAAATCGGGCACGAAAGTTTTGAAAAACTTTCGTAAGAGTTTCTCTTGAAATCGATACAATTTCTTGCCCAATATTCAGCTTCAAATGCTGTAATGTTGTTGGATTATTAGAGTATATTGTCTTTAAGGTGCCCCATAAAAATAAGTCTGATGGACTTAAATCGAGGCTCCTTGGGGACTGAGGAAACATATCCCCTACCACGCATTTGAAGTGCGACACGTGGCTCTATCCTGCTGAAAATAAGTTTTCCTGTTGTAACCTCTTGATTCTTGCAATTTTGGAGCCAGAAAATCCGTCAGCATAATCATGTACCGCTCTGAATTTACGGTTACTATCCGGTCGCGATTTTCCTCAAAGAAAGCCCAATCTTGCGATTCTACTTCAAACTGTAACCTTTAGTGAGTGAAATAGATTCTGGCGTTTTAGACGGGTATTCTCTGCTGCCCAATACCGGCAGTTTTGTTTATTTACGTAACCGTTAACGTTAAAACGAGCTTCATCGTCGAACATTTTATTTGCAAAATTTAATCTCGATTTAAAGTCTGTTCGATTCAACTTCTGCACCAGTTGAATCTTATTCGTGGATTCGTGGATCTACTTACACCTAGAGCACGAGTCGACATTCTTGGATTCGCGCATACAGATTCTCGAAGTTGCTGAATGGTTTCGTCGATACGTACAACTTTTTTGCGACCTTTAGACTGTGTTTTTTTGCATCGATCCTGTTCATTAGAATCTCTCAACCCACTGCTTAATTAAATTAGTACTTGGACATTCACTGATACGCCGTAGATCAAATTTGACACGGTAGAGGCGTCGAACACTCACATAAGATCCACGGTTCTCGTAATAGCCGCGTACACAGAACGCGCGCTGTTCTCCCGTGTAGCGATTCATGGTTACTAAAATAGCGATAGCCGTGATACACATTGGTACCTCCACCGCACCCCTCCCTTATAACGTTCAAAAATTACTGCGGTTCCAAAAATGAATTTATTTCTGAACCACGTTGTATTTAAGAAAAAGAAACAAAAACAAACAAAAATTATTGTACTAGCGCTTAACAGCTCCCTCAAGGTATACCGCACTATAGTCTTGCATGATTAATCCGCTCATAGCATCGAAGGTTTCTGGCAGATAACCGATTTTAGACAATCTCCTTTAAATTCCTCCTTGAGCCAACGTCAGCCTAGATTGAAGTCACTTAACCATTGAACGGTAGATTTAGATGATCCTTCAGTGCTAAAAGTTGATCTGAGTTAATCTATGCACTGTCGTTGAGCTAATCAACGTTGAAAGTTGTTGTAAATAATCACGAAATCACGAAAACTTTCATTTGTTAATTCCAGTTTTTGAGAAAGATGAGATTTTCAATTCATTGTAAACAACACAAATAACATCCGTATGACAAAATGTTCGTATAAAGTAAAAAAAGTCAGTACTAAACAATGAGGCTTCTAGGACAGAATCCCATGTATTTTCTTTTAGAGCTTTATTTTGCAAATTTGAGGTAATTGAAGTTGTGATGTCACAGCTGAGTAACCCAAGGCAGGCATAAACAGGTTAACCTGTTCATGTAATGAACGATATAAAACTGTAAAACAGGTTCGAACAGGAATTAACAATTATAAAACAAGTCCAAATAGATCATGAACAGGTTAACTTATTTATACATGTCTTCAGTTACTCAGGTCTGACGTCACGGCCCAAATGACCTTGAATTACGAAATGAAGTTCTATAAGAAAATATGAGGGATGATTCCAAAGTTCTGAGAAATGAGCTATAATTTTTTTATTTTGTTAATTTTCATCAATATGATAATGTAGTTTTTCAATATAATCGCCATTTAAATGAATACATTTATCCCAACGAATAATTAATTTTTTTTAAGCCGTCCTCGAAGAAATTTTTGGTGTCTCCTCCATTCACCTATTTATGGCATGTTTTACGTCAGTTAAACTCTCAAAATTGACTCAAAATTGAGTTTTTGCAAGCATCGACTGCTCCTTCTGCTGACTGTAACCTTTGACCGCGAGTCCGTCCTTGATTTTCGGAAAGGTAAAGAAATCATTGGGACTTTTGTTGGGACTGTACGGAGGACAGCCTAACAATTTGACATTTTGAAGCGTTAAAAATTCAATTGCCTTGCGAGCTGTGTGCGAACTTGTATTGTTTTGGTGGAGGATGATTCGTCGTTGTGGGTTGGTTTCTCATAGCTCAGAGATTACTTGCGGCAAACAAATGGTTGTATATCAATCAGCAGTAACAGTTCTTTGATCTTGAAAATAAATTGTTGCTAGATGACCTGCTTGCTATATAAATAGATAATTATTTCTTGGCCTTTGTATATTACAGTAGATTTAGATAGTCGGCGATTTAAGGTCTGTTTTACTTTAATATATATACATATATAATTTAAAATAATCTTTTACATGTTTCGGCACATAATGCCTTTTTTCAAAGAATTTTAAATTGTAATTGACAGTATATTAATTTCATATTTATATATGTGACGTTGTCATGAATAAAAATAACATTATTCAAAAATACATTCCAGTTTAATAATAATTCATTCCTTAGCATTCCCCAACAGCTTGGCGCCAATTACAGGGGGCAATAGCAAACCATGAGTTATTCTTATGTCTGCGCCCGTGGAGCGACTTAAGATGTTCAGCCGTCGGCATTCGCCTGGAACGATATGGAAAACCACGATATATCATTTAATAAATTCCTGGAGTTTTCGGCTTTTATATTAAATACTTTAAATATTTTCAAATTAGTATGTTATTTTGCGAGGTAAATGTGAATGTAAACATTGCTGTCTACAAATTACAACACAAATCATACGAAATTTATTTGAAAAATTTTGTCAACGTTGGGACTTGATCCCAAGTCTACGGTTTGCCGGACCGTCGCTCTAACCAATTAAGCTACGATAGACCTTGGTTCAAATTTATTAGAAGCGCCTTATAAGACGACGATGTTAATAATTCAGATGTCAGTTTTGAAAGCAGATGTCAGTTTTGAAATTGCTAATTTTTAATCCTGTTCATAGTCCGGCAAACCGTAGACTTGCGTTCAAGTCCCAACGTAGACAAAATTTTTTAAATAAATTTCGTATGATTTGCATTGTAATTTGTAAGCAGCAATGACTACATTCGCATTTACCTCGCAAAATAACATACTAACTTGAAAATATTTAATATAAAAACCGAAAACTCCAAGAACTTATTAAATAATATATTAAATGAACGGTTAAGAAATTATCTACATCTATTAATAGCTAAGGAGTAAGAATTAGCAATTTCAAACTTTCAAAACTTATATCTGAATTATTAACATCGTCGCTTTCAACAACTGACATTTGCTTTCACTAACTGACATCTGCTATCAAAACTGACATCAGATTTCAAAAACTGACTTCTGCTTTCACTTGACATCTACATTCAATAACTGGCATCTGATTCATTAACACTGTTACTTTATAATGCATTTCTAAATAGCTTGAACCTAGGTTTATTGTGGCTAGGTGGTAAAAGCGACAATCCGGCAAACTGTAGACTTGGGTTCGAGTCCCAACATAGACAATATTTTTCAATTAAAAATTTCGTATGATTTGCTTTGTAATTTGTAGACATCAATGTTTACATCCCCACTTACTTTGCAATTACATACATACTAATTTAATATTTGTAAATATTTCATATAAAAGCCGAAAAACTCCAATAATTTATCAACTGTTATACGAATTTAATAAACGGCTAACAAATTATCTAAACACTCATATAGCTATGGAGTAATAATTAGCATTTTCAAACATTAAAATCTGACATCTGCCCTCAAAGAATAATTAATTTTTTTTAAGCCGTCCTCGAAGAAATTTTTGGTGTCTCCTCCATTCACCTATTTATGGCATGTTTTATGTCAGTTAACCTCTCAAAACGAATACACAAAGGTTTTTTCAAGTCTGGGAAGAGATGAAAATCACTCGGTGCGAGACGCGGTGAATAAGGTGGATGCGGAAGCAATTCCCATCGTAAATCGTTCAAAACATCCTTCGTTTTTCTTGTGGTGTGCGGTTTAGGATTATCCTGTTGCAATAACGGACGCTTATGCAACTTCGAAGGTTGTTTTGTGATAAGTGCCTGCCGCAGTGATTCGGATAATATGTTCGAATAATATTCTGCGTTAATTGTAGTACCTTTCGCCAGATAATCCATAAAAATAATCCCTTTGCAATTCCAGAATACAGTAAGCATTACCGTTCCAACAGACGGAACTGCACGCCCTTCTGCGGGTTTACGCCATTCTTTGGAGTGACTTTTGGTTTCAGGATTGAAATAAGGAATTCAAGCTCTGTCAGTGATTATTATCCGTTGCCAAAATTTATTACCGTAACGGGTTAACACCTCTTGAAGTTGACGACAAGTGCCAGACCTATTGAGTTTCTGTTCCGGTCCCAACCGCCTTGGCACCCAGCGGCCTGAAACCTTGCTTACACCCAAACAATCATGTAAGATCCCATGAACTAGTCGTGTATCTATTCCTAGGCGTACACTAATTTGAGAAATAGCCATTCGTCTGTTCTCTTTTAGTAGGTTCTCCACGGCACTAATATTTCTTTCATTTACTGACGTGCTCAGGCGACCACTGCGTGGATCGTCTTCTTATGATGTTCTACCACTTTTAAAATGATCGATCCACCGTTATACAGTACTTTTAGATTCTGCAGACTCATCAAACACTCCTTGCAAATGTTTAATATTTTCTGCAGTTTTCACACCCTCTTTGCACAAAAAGAATTGCTGTTTGAGATTTAGTCGCGCCTTCCATGGTTACACAGTGCTACGAAAATGCGTCTATATCGGCCGAACACCTGAATCAGACTGAACGATATTCTACTGGATAGCTGCATAAATATGTCAAGACTTGTCTTATCACCCATAGCATTGCCTATAAGTTCTGCGTAATTTAATTAGAGCACAATTCCAAAAACTTTGGGAACATCCCTCATATATGGGATTTCGCACTAGAAACTCCATTGTTTATCTATTAAAGTTGAACTTTACTAGTTCGTAAAACGACAATTGTTTCGCCAACACAATGGCATCAGGTACTTACTAGTAGGTATCTGACAAGGCCTGGTCCATAATTCAAGAACAGAGTGTTGTTCTATTACGATAACGCGCTTTCTCGTTTGTCTCATGCGTTACGAATTACTGTCTGGTCAGATTCGCCAGTGATTTCTTTTTATTTCCAAATTCAAAAAAATGTCTCCGTGAAAAGAGGTTTCAGACAAACAGAATTGCCGAAAGATTACTTTTTAATGGTTTAAAAAATTGGAAACTCGTTGGACTAAGTGTACGAACTTGTAAGAAGAGAGGTTACGTGGACAAATTAAATATATTTTTTACCCTAAAGTAAGTATTTCATTGAAAAGTCACTCTTCCGTCAAACAGCCCTCGTATAAGCTGCATGTATAAAAATATTCTCACAAGATTATTCACATAAAAACTTTTATTAAATCTCTAAAATTAACCTTATTTTATTCTATTGAATAACTCAATCCCTGGATATCTTTTGCTTCAGAAACGTACTTTCAAAAACTATTCTCGTCACAAAATTTCTCATTTCCCATCGATGAACACGATGCCTTAGAATTCTGAATGGACTGCTGAACTGTTCCAAAGAAAAGAAGTAAAACTTCTTGACTTTTAAAACTTTGCAAATCGTCACAATCTATGAAAATATATGCTTTTCACATTTGCACTTTTTCAGTAATTTATTTCGCTTCCTATAGAATACTTATTAGTTATTAATTTGGAAAGTATAAATTGAAATGTAATATAACAGAAAATAATCAACGTACATAGTTTTGTTAATTATTCTATTCTGAAAATTGCCGCTGTTATTAAATTTAGTTAATTTCCATATTCTTAATATGCAAAAGTGCATTTTGCATAAATTTATTTTCATATCTTCTTATCTCTTGTTTGTCTTGCCAAACTTATTAGTAAATTATATTGTAAACTTATGGTAAAATATTTACTTTTCGAGCGAATATTTACTTTATACTTTTCTTATTGGTTCTTACTTACCTACTTAATGTAAGTTAGAATACGTTAATGCATTTATTTTATATAGTTATATTGAGCATCGTTTAGCAACCGGGGTGGGGGGGGGGGGGGGCGAAAGCCCCCGCTTTCGGTGGTATTAATGTGTGAGTCTTAACAAATTTTTTTAAAACATTTTATGAGAAAAAAATAATTTTCTTATTATGAACATTTTAATTACAATAAGTATAGCAAACGCCAATTAAGTTGGCGTGAGGAGGGGTAAGTTCGCGCAGGATTAAAAGTAGTGGGGAGATTTGTATTTTGTTTTACATCAAATGTGAGATAATTCTAACCTCTGAGCGTGTATCACTTTATGATCCCCTAGCAAAGACATTATGTTCCGTCAAACGTCAACGGCAAATGTATTCTGACAATTACTTGAGTAGTGGAGGTGGACATTTTTAGAAACGGCTTCTGCGCACCCCCTCCTCGCGCCAACTTAATTGGCGCTTGCTATACACTTGTAAAGAAAAGAAATTAATGTGATGGTTGCTTTTGATTCTCATTTAAAATTTTCTCTGTCAGTGGGTCTACGTTAGAAACACACGAAAGCAAACTGTTTTCAGGTGAAAGGAGACGATTCCTGTATTTGGTTTTTAGCGCAACTATAGACGAAATACCTTTTTCACAGAGATAAGACGTGGCGAAAAGGATTAATATTTTCAATGCTTCTGTGACTAAATTCCCATATTCATTTCGACGAGCTAGCCAAAACGTATTTAAATCTTCAGATATAAATACCAGTTGTAGCGTTTTGTCGGCAGATATTACCATGAGCTGGTCGTGAATCTCAATTGGTATCTTAGTAGCGCCAAGAACATTTTCACTAAACGAATCTAGTACCCATCTCTTCGATAAATCAATTTGATATTCCAGGAAATACTCCGTCAACTGAGTTTTTAGCTCACGCAAATACATTTTCATGAAATCCAAACTGTGGTGAATAACAGTGTCCTGTTCATTCAAATATTTCACAATATAATCCGAAGTGAGTGGGAATACATTCAAATTTTTACTTTGAAGGTAGATGCGGTATTCGGTGGCACTACATTACGTCCATAATATGGAAAGAAGGAACTCTACACCACCAAGTAACTCATGGATGTAATCCAAACTGTGGTGAATAATAGTGTCTTATTCATTCAAATTTTTCTCAATATAATAATAATAATAATAATATATCCTTTATTTCAACACAAAAAATATTTTTTCTCATTAGATACATGAAAACAAAAAATCAGAGAGGAAGAAAGAACAAAAAAAGAGTGCTGAAACCTTAAGGCGTTCAGATGGACGGAAAAGAATTTCCGCCGCCTGTTCTTCCACCAAAACCTTAATGCCCAGAAGCAATAAAATAAAAAGCTTGCCTAGTCTAACACTAGTCTAACACTAATACTCTGTTATTCTATATAATAATAATAAAAATATATAAAAAAAAGAAATAAATAAAACAAACAATATGCAAATAATGCAATATGCAATAAAACCTGTACATCTAGTCACGAATTTTAAGGGCAGAACAGACGCAGAGGAACAGAAAAAAATATATTTATACCAGCCGAAAACCATTATTAACTGTTAAAAAGAAAGTACATAATTTATTTCACGAATGCCTTTGTCTCCAAGGACTCGAAACAAACGAGAATAGAATTGTACAGCTGATAGATGTAATGTATGAAGGATCTTTCAAAAAGCGTCAATCTGTGTTTGGGGGGTCTAATCAAGTTGGTATTGCGTAGATTTATATTATGTATAGTTTATTTCAAATTATAAGATTATAACTTTGAACGGCTCAAATGCTTTTATTGCACCACCTTCTGTGATGATAATTATTATACTTGGTCTCTTTATTGAACGGGTACCGTTTACCTATTTGCAACGTATGAATCTAGGGGCCGTATTGACTATAAATTAGGCCCTATAATATAATAATAAAACGCTGTTAATTTCAAGTATATAATAAAAAATATCTGTACATTGGGTTTATATCAAAAAAAAAAAAATTACAAATCGTGTGGCAACAAAATTTTTATGTGTCACCGCATTTCATAAATCATCTTTGATTGAGTCGTCTTGCAAATCGGTGTCTGTGTCTGAATCTTATTGCAAATTTATAATCAAAGGTGCTACTATTTCGTACATGCGCATATATTCGTCCTCTTTTGCTAATGCGTGTTTAACAGCATTTTTCTAATTTACAGCAGTTATATGTTCCATAGAATTTTTTATGTGTGTTACACTGCTTTCACTAAATTTCGGTGTCTGATGGTATTTTTCAGTTGGGCCCATATCAATTCAATGGGATTGAAAATGCAATGGTATGGTGGTAAACGCAAAATTGTATGTCCTGCTTCTTTGGCTCTGTTATCCACATAATAATCCTTTAAATATTCTTTTGTCTTGATCACCTCTATTAATTGTTTTTTTTTGTATAATAATCCTCAAAATATAAATCATTTGCTTCTAAAAATGTTTTAATATCTTTCTTATTATTACATTTTGTAGGAACTTTGGTTTGCTGTCGAGAATGATACGGAGCGTTGTCATCACTATCACACTATCTTTTGGTAAATTTGGCAGCAAAGTGTCACAAAACCATTCTTCAAATAAAGATGAGGTCATATCTTCATGGTAATCTAAACTTGAGGATTTAACATTTTTAGCAGATAATAGCGGCTGTCCGATCCATCCTTTTTCTGACCCAGCATGAAGAATGATTATTCTCTTCCCTCTTGAAACCGGCGCGTCCAACTGACACATACTTCCACCCAACCTTTGCAAATTGTGTCATGGGTGTCATACCACGTCTCGTCTAAATAACATATGAATCGTCCTTCCTGTCTATGCCTTCTAATTGCCGTTAAGTATTCATATCGAAGTTTCTGTAACCTCGGGCTTTCCATAATTGTGCGACGTTTGTCTATAGTGCCAAATTTAAAACCAGCTTTCTTTAGCGTCCGCCACAAGGTTGCTTTAGAACACTGAATATTTATAGGCTCATCTAATTCTTTTACGCAAGCAGTCAAGTGTAGATACAACATCTCCTCTGTAGAAGGAGTATACTTGCTGCCTAATAGTATCAATTTCATCCTCTTCAATTTTTCTAGGTGCTCTTTTGTCACTTCTTTGCTTTCGAGGCCCTCCGTTATTCTTAATTATTTTATATATTGTTCCAAAAGGCACATTGGTTAATTGCGACGTTCGTTGAATGTTCTGGGTTTGTAGTTCGTTATTTTCTTCCATCAGGGTATGATAGACATTGAAAATTATCTGTTTTGCATCTTCTGATATATGTTTTCTCTGTCGTGCTCCAACAGTATTATCACTATCCACATCATAATCACTAATACTTTCAACAAAAGGTCGCCACATGTTCGTTAAGTAAAGAGAGAAAAATTAAATATGTATACAGCAGTAAAGATTAACAATAAATGATAAATAGACTCAATATTAGATGTAATATATACCAACTCTCCTAACTATATTTACTTAAATTTTGTTTAATAAATATAAGCACTTATTTCATCTAAATTGTAATTTAATGTATATAATAACTATATATTCAAATTAATAACTGTTGGTACTTATATTATTATTAAATTTTATTTCATCTAAATTGCAGTAATTACAATTTACTTAAATTTTGTCATTACTGACCTCAGCAGTTTATTTGCGTAAAAGATAATCGTATTGAGCGGCCAGGTAGCTATAGCCGCAGGTGGTGAAATAAAAGCATTAGAGCCGTTCAAAGGTATATTCTTATAATTTGAAATAAACTATACATCAGACCGGAAACGTATCTTTTCAGTTAAGTAAGATGGAGTTTTTAAAGTTATAATTTTATGGTATAGGCATAAGGCTTGAACTTTCTCTTGTTAGGCATATTTAACCACTGTAACTCAAGAAGTTTATGCGTAATATGCAAGTGGCTGGTTGTAAATGGAGAAAAATAAAGGGCCAGGGATTGATTCCTGTGGAACACAATTCGTCACATATAATCCGAAGTGAGTGCGAATATATCCAAATTTTGCTTTGAATGCGAATAATCCAGATAACAAGCTTCCTAATAAAAGTATTAACTTTGCCTGTCACTAAAGAATATTTTTCTCACGCTTTGTAAATTCACACTCAAGATGTGTAAATGCGAAAATACATCAGCTAAGTAAGCCAACAACAACATACACTCATTATTCTGTAAAAATAATGAGAATGGCGTTTGTTTATCCTGGAACAATATTATTAATTCATCCCGCAACTTCAATACCCGGGTGAAAACTTTCCCTCGCGATAAACATCTAACTTCTGTATGGAAAAGAAGAGATTTTTTAATTTTCGCCCACTTCATCCCTTAGTTTAACAACCTGTAACGGTCGGCTTTTAATAAAATTCACCATTTTTACAGCTTCTCAAAGAATTTGATTGAGATTTTCCGGCATGTTTTTTGCGACAAGAGCATGTCAGTGAAGGAAACAGTGCGTCTATTTGGCCGTTGGTATAAGACGATCTTTTAATATTTTCAATAATCCACTGCTGTTTTCTGTTGTCGGCTTTACGTCATCACTACATACTGCAAGCAATATTGACCAGGTAAGCTTCGTACCCAAAATAAGAGCGCGAAGCTTACTTGATCTATAACATGAACACATAAACTGGGCGCAAGTATTTTAGTGGTTCTTTAATCCTATAGGTAAACTGGGGGCAAATAGAAATTGCTTGTTTAATAGAGCGTGACTGTAAAAAAAACACTTAGTATACTTTACATTTTGCAGTTTATTTAAAAAAAACACACATTTCGAAATATGCATAAACATACTACATATTACAGTGACATATTATATATATTATAAATATTAAGTACATTTTACGTAATGTAGTCTGTTTATTTCTCCCAACTTATATCTATTCATAAGATTACCAAGCGATGCTAATTTAGCTATTCCCTTTTTATCTTTAAGTCTCGCAGTGACATGTAAACTCTGTATTTTAATATACGTATCAATTTGACACTGTTTAATATTTATCATAAAGACATAGATACAAGGATGCGTTGCACGAAATGAGGAATTGAATTTTGCATGAAATGACACAACAATTAGTTGTTCTTGTTACCGAAGTACTTTCTTCTGCCCACAAGAAGAATACTGAATTTTCGATAATACAGGGTGACTTACGGGAAACAGACGTTTTTAAAATAGATAATATTACGTTAGTGGTGGGAGGAAGAAGGTGGAGGGGTCATACGCGTCGGCATGACTTACCGTTTCAGTTACAATGGAGCAGTGGACAATACAGCACCGCATATTCGTGTACGATACTTTTGTCAAAAATGGCGAATCAGTTATCATAACACAACGAATTTTCGCCGGCATTTCAATATCCGCCGGAATAGCGCGGTTCCAAGCCGCAATACAATCCTGAAATGGGTGCAAACGTTGAGAACAACAGGGAATATTGCAAAGAAGAAGCCGCCAGGCCCTGCAAGAACAGCGAGAACGCCCAAAAACATCGACGAGTGAGAGAGGCAATGAACAGGAGTCCAAGTCGATCTGCTCGGCGACATGCACGTGAGTTGCAGTTAAGCCGTGATTCTGTGAGAAGAATTTTGCGTTTGGATTTGAAATTTCACCCATATAAAATGCAGGTTGTTCAGAAGCTCAACGAGAGGGACTATGTTGAACGCGAAGACTTCGCCGTACGTATGCAAGTGTTGTTTGAGGAAAACTCAATAGTGATAATGAGCGATGAAGCTCATTTTAGCTTGGATGGCTCAGTAAATAAACAAAACTTTCGTTACTGGGCCTCACAAAATCCTCGCATTACCTGTGAAAGGCCTCTTCACTCGCGCGTGTGACCGTATGTTGCGCGGTTGCGACTTTTGGTGCGTATTTTTTGATGAGAATGGCGTTACGGTGACCGTGAATTCGGAGCGTTACATTCACATGTTAAATACGTTTTTTCTACCTGAACTACGAAGAAGACAGATAAACCTCAGAAATGTTTATTTTCAGCAGGTTGGCTGCACTTGCTGAATTATCCGGTCGCAGACGTCGGCAGACATGTCATCGATTCGTCTTGATATTGTGTCGTCAGGAAGCGGAATTTTTTTCAATCTTTTTTGCTTGTTCCACGCCTATTAAAATACTCACAATATCAATTGCAGCAGGCAATATGAGGCTTTCGGTAATCGTATGGAGTTTGGACAATTTAGCTACTCTTAATACTACGAGATAAGATACTTCAAGTACACTTCAGTATGGCTTGACTTACAAATAGAAGTTTGCTGATTCCTCAAGGTATGTAATTTTCTTCGAAAATTTCCAAGGGTTTGTTTTTATGAGCTGGATGTTTAGTTTCCAAGCGTAGAAATAATTTCGATGGCTCCAATGAGGTAAAACATAATTTAAATAACTGTCATTGTACAACCTAGCCTTTTTACCAACCGATTCACTGGATGCAGACGACTCACTTTTTTCGACTTCGTTTTTTAATAAATTTATCCATTTCGCATAACAAATTAACAAAAAACAATTCAGTTTCATGGTTGACCGCATACTAAAATAGAAGCACCAAGCGCACGCTTCGCATTCGGAACTTAACTGAAGTTGTGCAATCACAAACGCTTCCTTTACACTGGTGACAGCACGACTTGTTCAAACGCATCCATATGCATGTTCAAACATGCTCTCACAGCGTGTAGGAGACCAAATTACAAAGACCACGTACACATCAAGTTGGAACTTGTAAATTGCTCATGTATGTACACGTTATACATGCATGTTCATACCCGTAGGAATAGTCGTATTACATTTTTTACCGGTATTTTCTTAATGTATAAAATTAGTGCAACGAGATTGTATAATATTAAATATTTTTTCACATTTATAATTATAGTGAAATTTAAGTCAGTAATAATAAGGTTTATTCTAAGGGTGGGGTAGGGAAGGAGGGTCGTGAAATATTAATTTTATTTGTATTTATTATTTGGGAGGTCGCAGAGTTAAGAAGGTTGAGAATCGTTGTTTGAGAGTAACATATTTCTTTAAAAATGTATTATCTTTATTTATATATTTTAATGTTGTCTATATGATTTACTGACCAAATCGCGAAATTATAAATCTCCTGGAAAATCTTATTTTTTAAGTGCATAATGAATCATTTAGAAGAACGAGTATCGTTTTTCATGAATTTCCCTGTAGCAATTTATTAGCTGCGCTTAGGCGTACGATTTTTCTTTTACGCTTTTAAAATGTTGAGGGAAACCGTTTCTGTGGAACCTTCATTTTTAGTTGAGCTGCGAACGCGCGCCAAGCGCAGATGCTTTAGACAACTGGCAGAGATGTGATTTCGTTTACGAGTTCAGCGACTGGCTCTGCAAAACATTAGCGTAACGAACACGTGTTTCATAACAATTACGTAAATATGTTGTAACTTCGTAAGCATAAAGTGTTTACATTATACTTAAATCTATTCAACATAAATTATATTAATCGGTTTAAGCGTGTTCTTTTATAAACAGTCAATTAATAAATTATGCAAACATTATGCCTATTGGTATAAAACAAATGAAATAAGTTTCACAAAGAAAGACGAAATGTAAGAACATATGAATCTAATAAATTAATATTGGCACAGCAGTTTTTATTTTCTTTAAATGAAACAAAGGTTTAATTAAAATTCCGTACATGTTATATGAGGTTTATCGACATATTATAGATATACGAGGTACTACCCAGGGATGGTAGTACAGCTTACAGGGTCACTGTTATGTAGGGTAAACTACCCAGTTATTGGACACGTGGCAGTAATTGGACAGTTAGTTTTGAATAAATGAGAAGAGGATTCCTACTTATTCATCCCTCGCTTCATAGATGACAATATGTATGTATATTCGCCCTGGTTTGTACTGTAACCCCATGTTGTCTCTGTTTTGGCGGAATATTGTGTTATTCTTTGAAGTGTAAAAGGGGGTTTGTTCTTGTATTTTAGTTAAGAAACTTCATGTCAAGTTGGGTGAATTTGAATATAGTGAAGGTAGTAGGTATCTAGAATCCAAATACTTGTGGTACATAAAGTCATCAATAAGGTAAGTTTTAGAAGTTTATCGGCGAAAGTAAACTTTAGGTAGATTAGAATTTAAGGGTGTCCAAGAACTGAAAAGAATAATGTAACTATTTCAGTTATTGGATGCCTGTCCAATTACTACTCAAATTACATTTTGTTGTTTTATGCAAGAAATTCAAGGTTTTTTTAATACTATTCATTTAAATATTAATTATGCTGAACTATTCACTTTCCAACTACTTATTGAACATGTGTCTATATTTGTGTGTGTCTAAACTGTCTACAATGAATTTCACTTAAGATGCAATATACAAACATGTACAGGTTTTTTATTTCCATAGAAACTAGGTAATACATTCTTACATTGTCCCACGTAAAATGCAACATATCAATATAATTTGACATTAGTTAAGTCAAAAGTAGCAGTATTTCTATTTCGATATTAGCTTAGTGTCAATCTTAAATGATATACGCAAAGGAAGAGAGAACTCAGTTAGTGACATGGTATCTTTCGGGATTCAGTTTGCAAAGAACGGCTGACGTGTTTCACGTTACCTACCCAGACAGGCCAGTACCAAATTCGTCAACTATATCAAGGTTCGTTTCAAAATTTAAAAGTGAAGGTTGTGTAGAATTAAGTCATCGAAAACGTAAAAGACCAAATACTGCAAGAACTGAGGCACGAAGAAATCAGTTGATCGAAACAATCGAAAATAATAATCGTCTTTCTACTAGGCACTTGGCAAGACAGTTAGGAATTAGCTAATCCAGTGTATTCAGACTCTTGAAAAGTGAAAAATATAACTGCTTTAAATTTGAAAATTATCAAGAACTTAGATTCGGTGACAATGAGAAGAGGACTGTTTTCTGTGATCGGCTATTTAAAATCATCAATAATAACATTGATTTTTTAAAACAAATTGTATTTACCGATGAAGCAACATTTTCTGTTAACGGTGAAGTAAATCGACAAAACACTCGATATTGGAGCAGAAGAAATTTACATTTGTTTAATGAATCTAGAACACAATATCCTCAATAGGTAAATGTATGGGCGGGAATCACTAGTTCTCAGATTATAGGACCATTTTTTATTGACGGATATTTAAATAGTGAAAAATATTTACTATTACTACAAACAGAAACACTTCCAGCTTTAAATGCTTTAAACCTTCCACATCAATTATGGTATCAACATGATGGCGCTCCTGCTCACTATTCTGCAAATGTGTGTCAGTATTTAAATCAGCATTTCCTCAACGCTGGATAGGACGCGGCGGAGAAATAGCTTGGCCTCCGCGCTCGCCTGATTTGGCACCAGTTAATTTTTTTTATTGGGGTTATTTAAAGACACAGGTTTACAATGGCGAAATTGAAAACTTAAATCAGCTGAAAAATAGAATAATTGAAGTTTCTGGAACAATTACAGCAGACACACTAAATTCTGTTGTTACTAATTTTTATCATCGTTTAAGACACTGTTTGGCAGTCAATGGGGGAATATTTGAAAATTTTTTGTAAAACAATTCAATAAACGATATTTATCGGAAATGTAGTTTTAATCCTAAAACACTACATTGATTAAATAGGCTTTACTGTCAATAATTTGACAAAACAACCATGAAAGATATCATATCGATCATAACTATTACATGTTGCATTTAATGTGGGACCGTGCAAGTGCATAGTATTTTCGTATCTATGGTTACTACATTCATATATTGCAAGTTACATTAAGTTCTCTGTATATTTATAATATATGATTGTTTCAGCCTTTACTTGATGAAATTCCATTATTACTATTATCAGGATCAAATAAAACATTTTTTTTTTAATGAATTTCACTTTTTAATTTACACTGTAACGATCGTTTCTAGCGTTATAACACTTCTTGCCATCCGATACAACATAAATTAGCGGCTTATCACAGTCTTATACATAGATTAATCAATACTCCGTTGAACCAAACAAAATTCGAGAAAGAGTTAAATTTAATTAAACAAATAGCTATAAACAATGGATCTAAAAGTAATATAATAGATAACATTTTAAATAAAAAAACTCCTTACAAAAGCCATATGACAATTATACACAATATTAAATAATAATAACACCCAAAAATTTAAAATTATCACGTTTATAGGCTCTTCAAGCACAAAAATTTGTAAATATTTAAGAAAGTTTGACATTAAAACAGCGTATAGAACTAACAACAATTTATCCAAATTTATAAAAAACAATAAAGATTTAACAAACAATAATAAAAAGTCAGGAGTCTATGAGTTAACTTGCGGTATTTGCCCTATGACGTATATCGGACAGACAGGCAGATCGTTTGAAATACGCATCAAAGAACATTTTTTTTCATTTAGAAATAACAAAAGTGACTCTTCATATGCGTCTCATATTAATTCAACGAACCACAATTTTAACAAAGAATTTAAAATATTACACGTAGAAAATAAGGGCAAAAAACTTAATTTATTAGAGTCACTTGAAATTAATAAATTAAAGAAAACCGACAAGATCCTCAACGATTAATTAGAAACAAATAATTCACCCTTACTCAATTTATTTATTTGATATTCAGACAGTCACATATTGTATTTTTCCATAGAATTTCTTTGCCTCCCTGTAACATAATGTAAACCCCTAGTTTTATTACTTAAGAACAGTATTGTATTAACCGTAGTGAAAGTTTTGTGCATAGACTTTTAGTAATAAAAAGTACCCATTCTTTCAACTATTTAAAACAAAACATGTGTTTGTTACGGCATATTTGTGTTAAAAAAAAAATTGTACATAAGTTAGTTATATGTCTGATGAAGCTCAGGTTGGAGCGAAACGATCGCTACAGTGTAAATTAAAAAGTGAAAGTCATTAAAATTTGTTTAATTTCTTTTGTCTTTTAAGAAGACCTTTAGACTTCTCATCTTGATAAGAAACTTCTAGAAGCTCATTCTAAGAATCTGTAAATACTTTTGAACGTGGTTGACTTCTTCTAAGGCATTATTCCATAAATACAAAACTAGAAATCACAAATTCAACGCAGCAGAGTTTGAGTTGCTCTTCTGGTTTCGATCGTTTCCGAAGTATCACACAGTATCAAATTTGTTTTATTTTATCCCGATAATATATTTATAAGATAATGCCAAAGAAAACCTCCATATAATGCTAGCTCTATGGATCCTGCAATAAGTGATGTTAAAAGCAGCAAAATGGGATTAAGTGCAGCTGAAAAAAATTATGTGCTAAAATCTACGTAAGAACCTGACTCAAAAACGACCTTCATTGAATCAAATATACCCAAAAATTTGATTCATGATGCTGAAATATTAGAAGGAAACGAAGAAAATCTAACTTTGAACATTGAGTCAATTAGAAATGAAACAGACATGCATTACACACATCTGTATCTGTACACATGGACATACATCTCATTTACTTCAGCCAAAGACACGTGTTTCTGTCTCAACTAGACTTAGTCAGTTTGGCTACCTCATGGTTATAGCAAATTTGGTCTTATCAGGTGGCACCAGATAATCTTGTGACAGCTGACGAATAAAAGAGACTACGCCGAAAATACTGTGAACTTTTTATCAATGAGTCATATAAACCTGCGACAAACATTAAATGTACAAATAACGATACTACGCACAAAACTTCTAGTTCACCATTAATAAATAAATATATTGACGATTACCTCAAAATACCAGATAAGCCCCAGCGGGAAAATACGTGACGTTATACACGACTTTATCAAGAAAGTTTTGAAACTAAAATGCATTTAAGTTAGAAGAGGAGAATAAGAAATTAGCAAGAAAACAATAAAGAGAAGAAAAAGTTGCAGTTAAAGCAAACTCCAGAAATGAAAAGTCTGTAAATTAAAAGAAATGAAAAAAAGTCTTACCTGTTTTATTTGTAAAAAGCGCCTAACCAAGAGTCAATACAGAACAAGTGACAGTTGTGAAAATAGTTTTCATTATTCCTGTATTCCCAAGGAACTCGAAATGCAAGTTCCCGACAGCGACGACGGGTCTTTATGTGTCATAATTGCTATGAAGCTAAGAAGAGGGAAATTATGAAGAAACTGCCAGTGAAGAAAATTGTGGAGAATCTGAGAATGAAGACGATTACTTTAGAACAGATCAAAGGAACCAAAATGAGGATAATAAAGCGAACTTAGCGAACGATGATTTCAATGACGAAAAATAAGGAAAAAGGCAGGAAATTGATAACAAAGAAAAAGAAAAAGAAATAGATGAATCATATAATATGTATAAGAATAACTAAAAAATAAATATAATAAATTACTACCTGTCTAAATTACTACCTGTCTAATAACTAGATTGATTATGTCCACATACTAGGAAAATTGTCCAATAACTAAGTTTTTGGACATGATTTTAGTTTTTTGGTTGTTGAAAAATTGATACTTTTTAATCGAAAATTGTGAACAATGGAATGACAAGACAAGAAAATGCCATTTAAAATCGTTAAACACTCATATTCGTGACTCAATAAATAAAGTTTCAAGGCACACTGAATTTATCAAAAACATTAACTGTCCAATAACTGGGTGGTTTATCCTACGGAAACGAACAAATATCTCTCGAACGTAGAGATATCTAAAGGTAATTTTGTATACGGATATAAGGAAATATTTAGGTCATTTTGGCTAGGTAATGTACAATTACTCTTATTCTTACATATATTTTTATAAATTATATTTATTTAGAATTAGAATTGTATTAGAGATTAGTCATGCATTATAATTATTATTTACGCATACTACATCGTACAGACGGTACCTACTAAATAGTAGTCATAAATTAGAACACATAAAACAAACATACATATTCCATTCAACATATTTGTTATTCTTTCCTTTCAATGCTTATAATCTCACTATTTTAATTTATTGCGTAGACCTAACTTTGTCTGTAATTTACTGCTTGTAAAATACATAAACATAGTGTATATGGCATACCTACTCTTTCTTATCATACGTACGATACAAAGCGACACATTTTTGTATTTAGTAGGAGTCTGAACATAATACTTCTAAGTCGATACGTTAAACTAAATAAATCAGTTCATAAGAAAATCCTAACTCCAATACAAAAAAAATAATGTTGATAGAATTCAAATATCTTTATTTTAATATATATACACACACACACACACACACACACATATATATATATATATATATATATATATATATATATATATATATATATATATATATATAAGTGATTAGATAATTTCTTAGCCGTTCATTAAATATAACATTTGATAAATTATTGGAGGTTTTCGGCTTTTATATGAAATATTTACAAATATCAAATTAGAATGTATGTAATTGCAGAGTAAGTGGGGATGTAAACATTGCTGTCTACAAATTACAAAGCAAACCATCGAACCATTTCCCATATTCGCAATAACCTATGAACTTACTCGCTTTCAGAGCGTAGCTATGAAACAATGAACAATTTGATATATCTACTCGTACTTGAAATTTGGATTGAAACTTTGTTAGGGATATTAAATGTCAAAGACGTATTATTATTGATGGTTGTAGAAAAGCCATGGTACCGTCAAGCGGACCTCGTATTTCTACACATTTTACATATTTATTTCCACTTGTTTAAGCAGACTAACATCGGATCGATAAACATACACAGAAACGATTTAATATCATTTTATTTAATAAAATATATCTTAAAATATTCATTACTAGATTGCTTGATTATTGTTCATACTATTTAGTTCTTCCTTGCAAATACTACGTAACACAAATTTATTGCATTTTCTCGAAGTATGTACTACCGCCTTAAATATAATACTTTTCGCTTTTCTACTCAATAATTGTTTTACGTAGTTGTAAATATGCCTTGTACATTTTACGATGCTAATTATCCGATTTTTTTTATAGAAAAGAAATTTATATAAAAAATTCGAACTTTTTTTAGAAACAAATTTTCTATATAAAAATTTGAATAATTGACGTCGTATAATACAGAAAGCATATTTACAACTACTTGACTAGAAAAGCGAAAAGTTTTATATTTAAGGCAGTAGTACTGTAATTTGGTAATTTTCTAAATTAGACGAACTACATCATATTGAGATGTGAGTCATGCAATGACATCACTCGCCATACGTAACAACACGCTCAAGATCTGTCCGGAAAAATACCAGTCCATAATGTTCTAGACGCGCCAGCAGGACCTGTATATACCGCTCGGAAGGGATTATGATTCATTCAACGAGTAATCGCTGCCGTGTGATATTGTTATATAAATGTATATTGATACTGATATATCAATACATCTTGTGAAATAAATACTGTCATTATTAGTTATTAAATGATATTTAGTGTGTTTTATTATGGATATAGTGGGCATTTTAAGTTACCGTTAGTTTTAATTAAAAGAACCCTGAAGACAAGTATTGTACAATATTAATTGAGGAAATCAATGGTAGAGATACAGATATATAGTACTTCCGTAAGTTCGTGTGTGTCACGTACAAATAGAGAGAATACATTTAATATTCTTTTGTAATATTTTAATATCAAACATTTTTTATTGTCAAATATAAGTAAATCTAGGATATAAGATTTCCAAATTTTATAAATATTTAACATTCATTTTCGAGTTTAAACCACTGTATAACATATTTCTAATGGCACATTCAAATGGTAAAGCTTTATTTAAATTCTTAGAAAGCTACGACTTTTACATTTACAAATTTATTTATTACCTACTTTATGATTTAGACCACTTTTTTATGGTTATTAATATTCGGCATCTTTTCCAAATTTATTTATTGCTTTATACATCTAGACCGCTTGTTTTACTGGCTAGAGTTATTATTGAACGATTTCAATAGACGATGTTTAAGCTGACTACCCATTGTTAACTAAATATGTATAATAGGGTTCCATTACTGTGCAAAGGAATTTACCGAAACTATATACTTATATTTATGACATCTACTTATACTTAATTAGTAATAATATTTTATTTATTTATTAGTAATATCTTTAGGACACTATCGTAAATCTTGGCTATTATTGCTTGTAGACACCATTTCCACGAAGTAATAGCACAAAAATTCCCCGTTATGACGTCAACAATACTCTGTACAACCAATCCGCGTATGTTAATAGTAATGTAACAGTTAGGGGTAGTGGTATATTTACCTACTTGTAAAATAGTACAAAATAGATCAGTATAAACTCAAACAAAGTATCAACTCCACATCAGCACAAGATACACAGTCTTTTCCGTTCGATCATAACAATCATACTTTAACAAGAGACACTAGTCTTAACTACACTTTTATGTTAGTATAAGTCGTTGTAGATAAAAAAAAAGAATGTATATAGTGTAAATAAGTATATTTAGATGAAAGTACATTTATTCATGGAACAAACGGTCATCGAAGATTTAAATAGCAACATCAAGGTCGTGATTCTAGTAACTGAATACAACCACAACATTGGTACATCGAACCCAAACAATTTGGATTCAAAAGCCAACATAGCCAGCAACCCTAATAGGAACGAATTTCTGAATGAAATGTTAGGTGCTACCCTAAAAAGATGGTAATAGAGCTCTATAGCTTTAGATGGTGTGAACTACGTCTATATTAAGTCAGTCTGTGAAACGATACTTTGCTAGGTGGTGACGTTTATATTTGTTGAGTTTGGGTTATTCTGCGACACTACAATGGTGATGTGAAGGAACAGAGAACGTGCATCAAATTATGCTTCAAGCTTGGTAAAATGGCAGCGGAAACTGGAAAATGGAAACGAAAATGCTCAAACAAGCGTTTGACGAGAATGATTTAGACTAGACGCAAACTTATGAATAATACAACCGTTTTAATGGACGTGTGTCGGTTGATGATGACAAGCATTCCGATCAATCATCGACGAGAGATACGCCACGAAATGTGGCAAAAGTACGAAGGAGAACAGTTCATGACATTGATAACATTGCCGGCTTTTGGTATGGCGTCACGCAAGCAGCCTGACAGGTGGCGCAACAATTCTTAGATCCTACACCACGGTAATGCATCAACCCACATGTCACTTGTTGTGCGTCAGTTTCTAGCTTCAAAGAAGACAGTGGTACTACCTCACTCTCCCCAATTCTCCAAATCTTGCCCCTTGTGACTTCTTTCTGTTTCCGAAGTCGAAACCGAACCTCAAAGGGTGCCATTTTGAGACGATTAAGAGATCCAGCACTACTTCCAGTCATGGACAAGTCACTGGAATCGGTGTGTTCATGCAAAATGAGAGTACTTTGAAGGGAATGGTAGTGAAGTCGTAAGGACAACTTATTATGTTTTTGTTTTTATTCCGGAAATTTCTGAGTAGCATCTCGTATAATAAATATTCTATATTACAGTTCGTATTGACAGATTGATGTAATAGTTCGGTTCTAAAAATTTCGTATTAGTAAAAATAGAGAAATATTATTATGACTTTAACCACACATTTTCCAATTTAACTACGCATCCAACCAAACATCCACTGGTTACATTGTTCATATATTGTCGATTTTTCAAACTTTTGTTTGCATAGTGTTTAATGTTTAGAAGTAATGTTGCTGATCAATAAAAGTGTTTGTATTGATATGTTGCAGTGAAAGTCATTTACATAAAGTATAAAGAAAAGGGGTCCCAGTAATAAGCATTATGCTGTTCCACAATTCAGATTATTAAAAATTCTTTCGTTTTGTACAAAAAAAATTGTTTTACCCACTCAAGTATGTTTCAAATCATTTTTGTTGCAATTTAAAATTGTTTTTATTGCTTTATAATAATTATCATCATTAAATACTTTATTACTGTGCCGGTATATTATTCAAAATAGTGTAAAAAGTAGTTAAAATTAAATTTTCAAACATTGAAATTTATTAACCATAACGCAATGAGGAGCCGAACAAATATAAACGACTTGGCAATATAGTATGGCACAATAACCATGTGTGTCTCGTCTGGAATCATAAATAATATATAGTACTTTTCCAAATGCCTTTTTTAAAACTGGTGTCATAGTTAGGGAACGATAATTTTTCGCCAGCATTATTAAAAGACAATTAAAAAGTACTTCAAACTTTAAAATATAGGGAATGAATAAGCAATTCTTTAAATGTACTAAATGCGTATATATGTAGAAAGGATATACTAAAAGATACATGTCAAAAACTGAGACAAGTTAAATTAACATGTGATAAAGTTTAACAAACTTCTTTCTTATGTATTATATGTAAAATAACTGGAATTTCTAACCACGGCAGTATATATTAAGAAAGTCGTGTATTAAGAATTCAAGCGATTTTGTAGCAGTGACAGAGATAAATGGTAAATGTGCGGTGGCTTTAGCGCCGAAAAGGACATCTAAATCTTTAATTAGATCAATACATTATGTGCTTTCTCGGATCAGATTGTAGTGCACAATATACACTATATATTGTATACAATAAGAGCAGATCTGTGTGGAAAAGTTATTGATTTGCACTTCTTGAGACTAAGTGGTATAAATTATTCACTTCGCATCAACTAGAGATAATTTTCAAGTAAGGTTACATACTTCCTCGGGCGGTTTTCAACCATCAATCAAAAGTTATGATCCTTACGGATGTTATCATGCGATTAACGATTATATAGGTCACACAAAGAAATGTATTCATCAGAAATGTACGGATTATATCTTTTAACTTCAATAATGTGGCACTTTTCATTTTCTATCAACGTCGTTGTTGTTATGATGAGAGCCTACGCAAAATGTTTCTATGCCTCAATAAATTTATCGTTTATGTATGTATTAACAATTATGTTCTTAAGTTAATCGCTCGTATCAATTAGTTCAATGTAATTATAAGCTTTTTCATTATATCACAAAAGTGTTTAGAACAAAATACAAGTACGTATTTGCTTGAGAATTGCCATCCGACCTGCAGACATATGTTTCGTCCTACTATGGACTCGTCAATGCAAATTTTACAATAAAAACTACCTTAGCGCATGTAATCAAGGCACAAAAGAAAGCGTGGAAGCACGGCCCATTGACTAATGTCAACATTGCGAAGTTTAAAAACCTTACTTCCATGACAACATGCACTGATGAGTTCATAATAAGACGAAGGATGTGTCTGTGACAAATATGTATTTGTATTGTATTTTCCAAGTGTTTCGCGATTCTTTGTAATAGCTTAGTGTGCCCCATGTACAAGACTGGGAATATTAATTTTTTCTACTGAGGATGACAACTTAATTGTCGAAATACATATTTAGGATACTAGTATTAATAATGGTAAGGGGTTTCATACCTTTTTTGAGTTCCTTAATTAAGTTAATATCTAGATATATGGCATCTTTGTTCTGAATGTCGTAAGACTCAAGATGTATGGACGAAATTGGGAACTATCGTGAGATCTTTATGCGATGAGAATGCATAATTCGAAAATTTGGAAATTCAGCCTGAAATTCTTCGTCACGTGACAGAAGGGAGAATGGCCATTTTCCATTTTATATGAAAAAGTAATTTTATAGCTTTCTAGAACTTGAAAGATTCCCATCAAATGATACAACACCATGCATATCCTCCTGATATAATATCTTCGAATTTTTTACCTTTTCCAATTATTGCAAAATTTATTAAACGAAAAAGATTTTCATATCCAAGTTATTTTAGGTTAGTACTTCAATTCTAAATCATATATTTTTTAAAAGAGTATTTAGTAAAACGATGGAGGACTATTGCACCAAATAATGAGCAATACGAGTAAGGGAAGAAAGAGGCGCCAAATATAACCGAATTTTTCAAATATAATTTTTTTGTTTGCATTAAAACAGAAAACAAGACTCTTCAACTTTGATGTTGCCAGGGGCACTCCGCGAAGCTGTTTTTACAGCTTCGACGTCATCAAAACATTCCCTTCAAATTTTTAATTAACTTAGAAAGGAAGTTCGGGTCGCGTGTGATGTAGTTTTTAAAATCCTAGTTCATTAAAACATGTTTCTGGAGTGAGCAATCTGAGTAAAAATGTTTCTGTAAGTCGCCTCATCCGCAATTACTCACTCAAAATTCACCGACGAGTGCTTGAACTGATACCTGTAGCTTCTAATAAATCATCTACACCTGTATCTAGTTCAAGGCTTCTTCTTTGAATGCTTGTTAAAGCATTCGATAAATTTCTGCCTGAATTTTCCCAAGGAAACAAAACTTAACACATGCTTGGTGCTCCTTTCCATTACTCATCGCCATTTAGGAGACATGACGAGTTATAGGCTTCGAAGAAAATAGCGTTTTATTTCGTATAATTTCGAGACGGTACAAAAGCCCCACTTAGAGGAGGAATGACTTACTTTGTCCTGGAGTGGGAGGGGCGTGGCAAAGGGAATTCGGTTATTTGCTCCATACCTTTTGTACATTGTTGGCAAATTTCTCATTAAATATTCGTAATTTATATTTGTTTTATTATATATTGTACATACAGGGTGTAACTTAAATATGACGACGTTTGATAATATATAATAGAAACATAACACAGCAATTCAAATCTACAAAAAAAATTATTCAATCGAAACTTTAATTTTTGCGGAAATTTAAGAACACACACTTTTCAAATATAGTTCTGTATTCAGATTGAATCTAAATATGTAAATAGAAATTATATGTATATATGTTGTAGATTCGACAAACAAATAAGCATTTGTTTGTTCAAATTCACATTTCAATAATGTAATTCGTGTTTGTTTATAAACATGTATTCATTTATTTCCTCGATATAAATTTTCTGCATCAGCTGTTCTGTTGTTATTTAGAAGTAGGTCAATGGTATGACATTTGTAATATCCCGAAAAAAATGCAATATGGAGTTTCTTTAAATATCTTATTATTAAATTCACGCCGAGAAATAATAAATTGTAATTTATGCATTTGCATATTATGCATATTTATGCATTTGTAATTTTTAATTGAATGTTTATATTTTTTCTGTGTTCTATTTGCCTCTTTTTTTAATGACAATTTCTTTGCTTTAAAAAGGGCTGATTTGTGCGAAATAGGTGGAAAACTTAAAGGGTTTGCGTAAATACAAGCTTTTAACCGATCGGTAAACTTTCGAAGTACACGATTTAACACGGGTCGGTCTTCATAGAGATGGGCCGCAGCTTGAAAAATACGTTGCCGAAGATCGTCCACAGCCACGGCCTTCATAACGTGTATGCAATGTGTCGCGATCTCTCAATATGTACACGGTTTGTAAAATTAAATCATTTGATGCATATCTTCGGTTCGGAAACCGCCCTTCATAAATACATCTACTAGCTCTAACCTGTTTCACAGTATCCGTATATTAAGACGATATCTGTTAATTCGTGATTTGACTAAGCCATACTTCACACGAGTTGATAACAGACTGACTTCTGACTCACAGTATGCATCATCGCATCTATAACTCTCACCATTACGCTTCAGTAAAAGTAGCGCTGTAGTTATAAAGGAATACTAAATTGAGTCGGGTTAAGCCACGCGCATTTATTAAATATTTTTTTCTTTGATTTCATTCTAGATAGAGTCTTTCTACATTAGCATGTTATGCTTAATATTATTACAGTTTTACATATTGATGTCGACATATTTCGTTTACACCCTGTATAAAAATAGAACAGAACTTTCTGTAGGCCTAGTAAATAGTATTTACTCAGAATTTCCGTTTGGTTTTAAAATGTAGACCTGTACATGAAGAGAATGTACACCTGTATGTGTATGTAGACCTGTGCATGAAGAGAATGTCGGTACATATATTGAGTAGTCCTCTTAACATATTCTTATAAACACCTACACGCAATATATTAAAAGATTTCAGATATCAGAAAAAGTATGGTGTATTTGGTACAAACTTTTATTTTTTCAGAGAATCAGTTTGCACTTGAGCAGTAATCGAAAGTAACACAAGATATTATAAGTTATATACATAAGTACAGGTTCTTTTAATTGGAGTTTTGAGAAATATTGAAAATTTTTTTTTTAATTTTCATTTGTAATATTTTTACATATTGTTTTTCTTATATACTTCCATTTAAAAAAATCGTGCGTTTGAATTCCTGTTGTCAAACATAACAAATTCTTAAACACAGGTTTTAGCATCACGTGTAAACAAACGAATTGAGATCAATTACGTGACCCATTTTCTTTTCATCAGATTTTGTTCCTCGTGTCAGGAAGTAAATATAAGAAAACGTAATGAGAATATTGGCGTGTTCACCGTAAAATTTTACAGACGCGTTTCGATACCATTTCATGTGTAAGAGAAAGACAGTTAATTCTGGGTTTAACGATTTTTGTTCCTTATAACATTATCTTACTGTCCTTGGATATACACTGATGGGCAAATATGTGGAACCATGTAAATATCTGTTAAATTTAAAAAGATATTGTAATAAAACTTTAGACATGAAAATTAGAGATGAAGAGCCATCATTTGAACCATTTTTAAAAATATAGAGTGTTATATAAAATATGTTGCGTACTAAAATTATTCTTTGTTTCTCTTCGATAAAATGATTTCAAAAAATTATAAACACTTGTGGTCTTAAGTATTTTTTTATTTATTAATTGGTAAGGAAAAAAAATAAACTGGTCATACAAGTAAAGTTAAACAAATTTTTTTGTAGCTCTCGCTATGATGTCTAGGGAAATGCTTCGTATCTCTTCATTAATTCTTTCAGCCAATTCTTGCAAATTTCTAAGTCGGGTAAGATACACTTTCTGTTTTAGATAGTCCCTCAAGAAGTATCTAGTGGATTGAGATCGGGAGAACATGCGGGCCATTCAATTTCGCTGCTCCTTTCAATCCATCAGTGGGCAAAAGTTCGATCTAATCGATCACAAACGATAACTAAATAGTGATGGGGTATCCCATCCTGTTGAAACAAGATGTTTATATTGGCCATTTTCCTATAATGCAGGAATTATTTGGTTATTTAAAAGTGCTCAACGTCTTTGACTATTTGGAAAAAAAGGCCCTATTATTCTGTTTCTACAAATTTGAGCCGAAACTTTAAATTTTCTAGGGTATTGCGAATGCGTCTCTGGTATCCAGTGAGAATTACTCTATAACGTTGCCTCATCTAAAAATATTATATTATTTACGAAACTTTTATAACGATTACATATTGCTACCCCAATTATCAAACGTGAATCGTCACACACACATACTTATTGTTTAGACTCTTATAAAATGTTCTCAGGGTTTTTGTTTTCAAAAGGGGTTCTTTGCAACTAAGCCTAGCATCCAATGTAAAAAGAAATAATACGATAAGATACCAAATTTAATACATTTATTGTTCACAACTTGCAAAATATACATGAATTTTTAACGTAATAAATATCAATTATATTTTTCTTTCAAAATGAAATATGGCATGTAAATCTTTATGTAAATGGGATTTAAGTGAAACACTTATACTAATTTCCAGTATATATTACACTTTATTATATGTATTAATAAATTGACGACATGTTTCGCTACGATGTAGCTTCTTCAGATCTTATATTACTACTGAACACGCTCTTCACAAATGTATGGTTTTTTTCTAAACTATTTCAATGGGTTGCACTTGTCTACATTAGAATCGTCTCTTACCGATATATCGTCTAAAGTTATTGTTATCTTAATATTTGATGAAACCAGTTTAAAAGTGGGGAATTATTAAGGTCTAATTGGTCATTTAACAATATATCTGCATATTTAAGTTTATTTATTTCTAAGGATTCCAGTAAATTTAACTTTAATCCTTTTTGTTGTGACTGTAGAATTTCAAAATCTGTATTGAAACTATGATTATTTTCCAACAAATGAAGTGCATAATTGGAATCTGTTTTTTGTTAATAAAACTTTTAATATGTTCCTGTATTCTTTTCTCAAAGCTCTTACCAGTTTGGCCTATGCATGTTTTAGGGAACTCTTTACATGTTAGTTTGTATACTCCGGATTTATTACTTTTGCTTGTCTTGGATTTATTATTTTTTATGAATTTCCCTAAAGAATTATAATTATTAGTTTTATAAGCTACATTTACATCTGTTTTTCGTAAAATTTTTCCTATTTTTTCACTTATCGGTCTTATGTATGTTACTAATTTATAATTGCTTGGTTTATCTTTTATTATTGGGTACACATTTTCTATTGCTTTCCTATATTTCTTTTTTCTTAAAATTGTATGTACTATATTTGGGTTATATCCATTATTTTGCGCTATTTGTTTAATGATATTTAATTCTTTAAAACAGTTTTCATTATTTAAAGGTACTGATATTAATCTGTGTATCATACAATGGAATGATGCTAGTTTATGACTAACCGCGTGACAGGAACTATTGTGAATGATAACATCTGTGTGTGAGGATTTGTGATATATTGAAAAGACATGTTCATTATTTTGTCTAGAAATTGTAAGGTCCAGGAAGTTTATACTATGATCTAATTCTTTTTCTATGGTGAACTTAATGTTTTGGTGTAGATTATTTATGTGTTCAAAAAATTGGTTTAATTGTCTATCTGTGCCTCTGAAACAAGCTAATACGTCATCTACATATCTGTGCCAATATATAAAATATTTAAAATTGGGATGTTCTTTAATTTGACTTTCTAAATTATCCATAAAAATCTCTGATAATAACGGACTCAATGGGTTGCCCATTATTAGGCCATCATTACACGAATATATCTTACTGTCAAATTCAAAATAGTTTTGATATAAACAAATAGTTTTAAGAGAACTTATGATATCTAATTTTTTGACTATATTAACATTTTGAATTGTTAACAAATTCTCCACTAAAAACGAACAATAACAGTAGACCGGCATATTTAGGTCACAAGAAGGGACTTGAAAAATGGCTTACCGAAGACAAGAAAACACAATTCAGGAAGAGGGGAAATTTACACATATTATATTTAAAGGTTGTTCATACAGAATTGTTATATAAATTAAATTATGTAGAATTTATTATGTTAGATAGTAATACCAGAGAAAAAGTAAACTCAATAATTAACAAAAAATACATTAAACAAAAACATAAACTAGAATATTTGATTATTGGCTGATAAAGAGGATCCACTGGGGTCGCAAGTAGAAAATTCATGCGGATCGTTGCTTCCTTCCACCATAGATTCTTCGGTATTTGTCGCAAATTCTTCATTTCGTAAAGTTCCAATTTGACGAGGTGGGATCCTTTTTCTCCCGGCGACTGAATAGTACAATATCCTTCTGGGGTGTTCTATGAAATATTTTATGAGGTTGAAGATATATTGGTTGGTAATGTCGAAGGTTCGTCTAATTCTGCGTGAATTTCGCTTGATAGGCAATCCAACAATTCTGGAACATCTACAGTATCCTCCACTCCAGGAACAATCGTGGATAATATGGGCGTGGTCTTCGTGCCACACCCAGATAAAGCACCCTCCTTTAAATTTTTGTTGTAAACATCTAGTAAAATATCTTTCATTTTGCTAGGAAGTAATGTCTGGCAAAACGTCATGAATAAGTTTTTTCTTTTAAGAGCTCCACAAACTTCTCGAATGAAATTTCGGACGATACATCTATTTTCACGTCCTTCATCTCCTTAGATATCTTCCGCAGTGGCATGAAGAAGTTCTTGCAAATCCTCTTGCCAGTTAAATATTGGTCCTTCACACAATGGGATATGGACATTTCCAACCACATTATTAGTAGAGGTACTTGGAATGGATCTATCCAAATTAATTCTATTAAATTCAGGAGACACTCCCGTTGACAATTCTCCATAGCTTCTACTCCAATCTCTATCGGTTGTAGTAGAGGTTGAGTTGCCATCGTTGCCATTGTTACTTGAAGATATCTTTAATTAAAAGTAAAAAAATTAGTGATTACTGAGAGCGGCCGAATGAGTTTCCCAGTCGTCTAAGTTCATGCTGCGGCATCTGGACTGACTGCCAATAACTACCAGAGGCATACTCATTTCGGCCTCTACAAAATCATTTAATATACACGTTTTATTAATCGTCGTCGCTGGATATAAACACCAGGTACAATGCGTATGTTGTAACCTATGATCGTGAATATAAATGAAATATCATAATAATTCATGACAAGTTTTTTGAATTTAGAAAGACAACCATGACATGAAATTGCACATTTACGGTCTATGGTGTCATATATAAAAATAAATTGAGTGCAATTGAATTCGTAGTTATAGTGTGTAGAAACATCGTAAATTGGTTTATATGCCCAAGTAGGAAATGTTTCTAATAATTTTCCATCAAAAGAAAATCTACCAATGTTCGAACTACTAATTGCAGACAATTGTTGAAAGTTTAATAATGAATGTTTTATATTACCGAAGCTACTTACATTTAAACGACAAAACCCGTCTGATTCGTCGTAATAACCATCAGGGTCTAAATGAAATATTTCCGTAGTACTAGCTTCACTGACCGGATTATCTAAATTTTGTTGTTGTTCATTTGGTATATTTTGGTTAAACTGAACCGAAGACATTGTATCTGATGTTTTCTTACCTTTGACGACTATTACACAAAGTGAAGCTGTTGATGGATTAATCTGCTTTTATATAAATTGAACGAGGCCATTAATGACGCCGCTGTGGGTGACCTTTCAATCTAATTTGCATTCGAAGCGAGAGAAAGGTAAGTATCTAAAACCTTTGGTTTTTACCCACAACAGCTGCGGCGGCGGGGAAAAGTAAGCGGGGAGGGGTGAGGGTCAAGGGGGAAATCGATCGAATCGACGCGACTTCGTCATGCGTCATGATTCATGATCATAATTGCAGAGAGTTTTTTAATTTTTACTTGTTCTATCCTTATCTTATATGTTCAGTTCCATGTGCCTTTCTTATTTTTACCATTTGCATGTCTCTCATTCTCACGGCGCGTATCCCTCTTATCTTATTAATTGACTGGCTTCTTCTTCTTCATCCGGCATCACAATCTGTGATTTGAATATAATCTCAAATTTCAAACACAGTTTGACAACTGGATTTGTTTATTATGTATAAACAAATATGTATCTATCTTTAATGAATAATAGGTACCATATTGAGCTCTGTTTTATATATTATAGAATCCTTTGAGGTCTCATCGTTAGCATTGATCCTTCTTTTGGTTAATTGCACATATTTTTAAACGAATGCCGTACTGTTCTTATAAGTAGGTATTACAAAATGTCAATTTTAAAACACATATTATATTATGTTATGTTTTATTAGAAAGTTCTTATTGTCTTTTTTAGGTCATTCTAATTTATTGTATACATATTATTAGAGAACGGACACGCTTACCACATGACGCAAAGCCCAGTGCAGTACTGGCGAAAGGCTGTATTTCTAAAATATTTAATTTTATTTATATAATTGGAAAACGAACGGGTGGTGATCTATAAAATTACGAAATACATATTTATTTGTTGAAAAGTTGTATTTATAAAGTTTTTAATTTTATTTATATAATTGGAAAACATACGGGTGGTGATCTATCTATCTAAAATTACGAAATACATATTTATTAATTAATTTTATTTATATAAATGGAAAACAAACGGGTGGTGATCTATAAAATTACGAAATACATATGTATTTGTTGAAAAGTTGTATTTTTAAAGTTTCTAATTTTATTTCTATAATTGGAACATTTTTATTTGTTCATTTTGTCGTTCAAGTTCAAGTAAAGGAGTATTAATATTGACTAGCAATAGTTTTTCTAGGTTTTCTTCTGTAAATTTTGTTCTCTTTGAATTAAGTACATCCTTATAAATAGAAAACGTCCTTTCTACATAGCAACTGGTTATAGGTGCATACTGGAAATATTCTTTTATTTCTTCATATTAGCCGTTAGATTTTGTGGAATTGTCTCCATACATAACTGCTGCAATGTAATTAAATCTGGATTTCTATTAAGAATTGCTTCAAACTTTTGCCTAAGGCCACATCCGAAGTCACTTGGAATACTTTCCAAATTATTAACAGCCACATCTAATGTGGTTAATCCGTCATTTAATTTGAGATTTCGATTTTCAAAATAAGTGATTAGTTTTGGCAATTTTCCAAAGTGTTCGTGAAGAAAGTAGAACTGATTTTTTAAATTTTGGATTTGTGTGAGCTCCTTGCACTCACCAATACTTCTAGCATCCTCCTTTAGCAGTGTTACGAAATGTTTTAGACTATCGAAATTCTCAGCATAATAACTAGTAGCTTCAGGCCATGTTCCCCATCTAGTTATTACTGGAGTGGGAGGCAGTGACAGAGATGGAAATTTTTCCCTGAAAAGAGCTACTCTCAATGGTGCTTTTCTGAAAACTTTTTTAAAAGCTGATACAAGTCTATCAACTTCCGGAAAAGTGTCTCTGATATATTCACAGATTCTGTGGAGAGCATGGTGCTACACAAGTAATATGCAGCATATTAGGATATGTTTTCTTCAATAGTCTGCCTGTTTTTAACATATACGCAGCACTATCACTGACAAATAAAAGTATTTTTTCTTTGTACGTGGCGTCCGAATGAAGCATTTTTTGCATATTCTCCTTAATGGTTTCAGCAACTGTTTCCGCATCAACTCTATTTATAACACTTGTTGCTATTACATACGAGTTATAGGGAATAGTTGTATGTAGTACACCAGCTACAACATTTACCACACAGCGTCCTAACATATCCACCGTTTCGTCGGCGCTTATCCATATGTATTGATTTAAAAGATGGCTTCTAATGCGTTCTACTGTTCTCGTATGGCACCTAGAAACATAATATTTGCGTAAAGTTGATTCATCAGGAACATTTCGACCAGTATATTTTTGAAGAAATATTTTTAAAGCGGAATTGCTAAGTTTATTTAATGGAATATTAGCCGCCATAAAAGTTTTACAGAGTTCAGATGTGTTTGCGATCCTAAGTGACGAATTTTTGACGATATTTTACGGATTTTGTAATAAATTTCGGAATCACTGACAATGGACATACAATCAGTATGACCGTTAATCCAACTCCCCATTATTTTACGATCCCGTTCTCGACGTTCTTCCATATCATATCTGAAAAAGTAACGTAAAGAATGCTCTGGATCTAAATAAATGAAAACTAAAAATGTGTGCGTAAGTTGTTGAAACTGAACGAAATTCAATGCACACTTACTTCGAAATAATTGGTAGAAATAGATTCAATCAAACGATATTAAACATGATCTATCACAAAAATTACGATGTAAATAACAGTTAGAACTACGAAAACAAGAAACTAACTCACAGCACTTTATTTATCTTATGAAATATAAACTAATAAATAAAATACATTATAAAAACCCCGCTTCTATCTACGCTCATGAAAACACTTTAAAAAGCACTATATTCTCCTAATACAATAGCTGGCTTGTCCATTGTTATCGCTGAGAGCCCAGGTGTTCGAGTAAGTCAAACAAATACTTCATTGAATTACGCCGGGATGTACTGTGCGACGTTATACACAATTCCAATTGCCGATTGCGTTTTATTTAAATTGCATCCGTTCTCTACATATTATGTAGTAATATACACCAGATATTTTAAAATTTCAATAAATATCTTTTATTTAAAATTTTACGTACTCCATGACTGCCAAAACAAACAATGTTCATTTATTTAAGAAATCTGCAAGATTTAAATGCTCATTATGAAATTTTGTTGCTATTATAATGTTCTAAATATCATTTTATTTTTTGGTACGTATTGCATGATCTTAAATTCTAGATTTTAATATTTATAATCTAAATCGAAAGGAAACAATAAGCATCTATAACGCATTGAACATTGAATATAAATTTACTAAGTATACATAGATGTGTTTTTCTAACACGATCTATTTTGTTACATCTTAAACTCATTACAAAAAATAATAAAAAAATTTCTATGTTTAATTAACATTAAATTTGTTGTATCGATGCTCATACAGATTGCATTCAAAGTTTACCCGTTTCAATTTTTTTACTGCTGTTTCAGCTCTATCTTATTTTCAATATATCTTGTTTAGAAAGATTCACATCAATTTGTTCATCATTGATCCACAAAACCCTTGCCTTCTGTGGGCGTCATCACCAGAGAGTTCTTGAACGAAACGAATTTTATAAGGATGATATTTTTCTTTTTTAAGAATTCTTCTACTGAGTGAATACTAATACCATGCCTTTGCGCCAGTTCGTTTGTAGATAAATTGAGATTTTCCTCTACAGAGATGGCAATATCTTGCGGTTTAATATAATTTCTAGCAGAATTTGTACAATTCTTTGTAAATTGCGATGTTGAATTTCCTTAAGGTTTTGGTAACAACAGAATGCGAAATTGGCTGGTGATTGGGATGTATAGTATTAATAAGGTTACATACTCGCTAATGAGTTCTTATCCTATCACCAAAACCGATCACCATTAATATATATAACAGTGTATCGCATGTCATAGAATATAAAACATCGTCCTACATTTAGATTATGTTTAAAATCATTACTATCTCAAAACAACATTCGCTTTATTCCTTAGATGAATACTTTTTGCATAAATAAGTATTGTTTGTGTAGTCGACCTATTTTTTATAATTTTTATTTTAGGAATTCATACATTATGTATATAATGTGTTTGTTCACGCAATTCATGTTGTTTCGTTTAAGTTAATTTGCGTTTGAATTTATTACATATTTTTTCCTTTCTTTTTGTTCATTTAATTATCAATATTTGAGATATTATATAAACGTTTTGTTTCCAATGTTACGCCTTGCATATTTATAATTTATAAATTATTTTCAAACTAGCAATGCCCCGCGGTTTCACCCACGTAGAATATGGTTTGATTATTGTCGGCACTTTTATTAACTTTTAAAATGTAAAAAAGTAGTTATAGTGGCATAACTACAGTAGTTGGACATATGGTGTCGCGGACTTTTTTGTAGATATTAATACGTTCTCTAATACTGTAGAACATTGTTTTGTTCTATCAACAATAGTTTCCGCAGCGTACGCGATGACAGATTTTTTGTGACTAATTTTTTCATACCTTGGGTTACATTAATGCATTTTTATTGGGGATCCCTTTTTTTTGAAAATGTAATATAGCCTATGTCACTCAGTGAAAATGCAGCTTTCTAATGTTGAAAGAATTTTTGAAATCGGTCCAGTAGTTTTTGTGTGAAAACATTACAAACATACACACAAAAACACAAATGTTTCCTCTTTATAATATTAGTTTTAAGATATTATTATTAAGATATTAATATTAGATTTAATTATACCGCAAATTTATATAAAAAAATCACAATACTTTTTCATTGCATGTAATTTTATCGATTATTTTATTTTCCATAATTGTCTTAAATGTAGTGATTTTCTCGACTAAAAGAAATTGCTCTTCTTTAGAAAAATTCGACCAACGGATTCTCTGGCTAGGTGTAGAATTATTCATTATGATTTATGCTAAAATAGAAAGAAATTAACAAAACAATTTGACACATACTTGAGTAGGTAAAACCTCACCAATTTCGTATAAAGCAAAGGTCTTTAATAATATAAAATATTATTAAAGATTGGGTGAGAAGAAAACAATATAAGTTTATATATTTGTAAAACTATCTCTCCAGAGACGTAGATACGTATTTAATTTTTCTACAAAATCATTAGTACGTGCCTACTGGACAGATGCATTTACAAGCATAACAACTTCGCAGTCTATAATAATTTCTGTGAGATAGTTAAGTTGTTATGTTTATAAATGTATCTCTATGCCTTTCAATTCAATTCTATATATTATACCGATGTTATGCCTTAAACATCATCATTTTTATATTTAACATTTTATCGCCTGGTGTACTCGTTTACATCACGGGTTGCTTCAATATTTATTTTCACGAGTACATTGTCACCATCTGTGCTCCATCCCCGCTACCGCCTCGATTGCCATCTCGATTGAAGGACGTTCGTCTGCAGGCTGTGACTAAGATCAGTTTGGGTAGCTCGAAGTGCTTTAGTTTACACTCTTGAAGGTATAAGGTTTACGTAATTCTACGTATATGGAGAAAAGTCGCATATTTTGCGGATAAAAACGTAGAGCGTATACAAATTGTAATCTACCGATATTGTATCGTTTGAGAAGTAAAAGCGAAAAAGGGGAAGAACCTTCTCTTGCCTGAGCTTTTTTTGGACGGTAATCCTTGGTCGTAATTACGGACAATCTGCAAGCCCTCTGTAAGTCGTAATCGAGGCCCCAGACACCTTCATCTCAACTACGGATTAATTACCGTCATCCTTTGATATCTTCGATCCTGAAGGACAATACGTGGACTCGTATATTTTTATTGGTATAAAATTTTGCCTCTTTAAATAATGCTAAAAATATAGAAAATATATGATCCCTAACTTTCGAGTTTTAAATTCTTATCTGTTCAAGTTAAAATTTCTAGTTGCGCTTCCTAAGTTTATATTATATTTGAATATATATATATATATATATATATATTGTTAAAAGGCAATAGGGCCTTTAAGTAATATGTGTAATTAAATCTTAAGGTAATAATTAATTTGCCCGAAAAATAAATAAATTTGAATATTCACGTAAGGAGTTATAAATGTGATAGATAGATGGCGTTAAGTTATATTTATACAGTTGACAGGTGTAAGTTTACAGAACATAAAACGATAATATAAACAATTTATACTTAACTTTTACTGGCCTCCTTTGCGTGCTGAACTTATTACTAAGTACTTAATGGATATCTTATTTAAAATATTTCTAGCTCAGTCTTTGTGGTGATTAAATTTAACGTGTATGTAGGTTCGGTACGTTGATTGAATATAAGCACATGTTTTCAAAACAAGTTATTCGAAGTAAAAGACTTTCCGAAGTTAATTACAAGAATAAAACAAGAGGATAAATTGTAAATGGAATTAAATTTATTGATATGGCACGTGAAAAATGCAGTTCTAACAATGACTTATTCTAAATTAACCATTTAACTATTAACTCTGTATTTTTGTTCTAGGCCCCTTATGTCCATGGGTAAACTTCATTACAATATATATATTGTTATAGTTCTTCTTGTTACCAGAAACTGGAAGAAAAAGAACATACATGTTAGAAATAAGCGTTAGATTAAGTATTATCAAAGAAGAACATACACTTACAGTGTAAGATATTAAACAAGTTAATACGATGAATTGAATTAGAAAATTTATTTGATATAATATTCATTATTTATGTGGATCACTTTTCATTATCAGAATTCATTAATTTATTAGTATTTCCGAAAATAATTTACTTGATTTATAATATTAATATCATATGGAAATCTATTTTATCGACCGTAATATTTTTTGATTTGAACTAATTCACCGCGAGAGCGAGAATCATCGATTTTAACTTGCATACATATGACATTAATAGACATTTAAAAGAATGTAATTGGTATTTTATAACTATTATTTTTTATTATAACGGTAATGTCAATTAATATGAGATATAAAATAAGTCGATCAGAATAAAAACAAAATTAAATACTTGTATTAAGTAAAAATAAATCATATGCAGGCCAAGGAAAAAAACAATTGATAAGAGCGTCGCTTGGGTGGTTGTAAGAAAAAACTACGTTAAAAAATTATTGTAAACTTAAAATATCATTTAAAATATTAAAACTGTTATATGCTAACCCGAAAACGTCCACAATATATGAAGACAGTATGCATACATCGTCCGAACAATAAAACGGTACAGCATTTCTGAAATATACGGACCAATCCTACGAAAAACTGTTAGCGTCATCCCAGTACCTGGTTACCTCAAACATACCTGCAACAAATTTCCGTCTGTTCCCAATTGAATTCTATATCACCAAGAAAATCCTTATAATAGACGTCGGACTACACGTAATTACAAATAAAAATCTTTATTTTATATCCATATTTGCATATCATAACAACATAACCTCATTATTTAAAGATATATATAAAGATAGAACATTAATTAGACTAAACTTATCTGAAACTGAATGGTCTCTTTCAAATTATATTTTCATAAAGTTTTAAATCAGCTAAAATCACTATTTTAAGTAATATTATTCACATTTATTACACCATATGTCTATTGTAAATAATTTTACGATTTGTAACCCTATTATGTCACGTAATTTACGCACAATCAACAGCTGATTCAAATATGTTATTAATTTGAACCAAATATCTTAAAAAATAATTATTAAATTTGGTTTGTCACAAAACACACAATATTTTTATTTACCGTTTATCTGACTTAATGTCGTATGCTTGTGATATTACACTTTAAACCTATAATAAGTGTTAATGCTCGAGGTTGTTTAATGGAGGTAAAACAAGATTCGATTTTTAGAAAGAAGAATCGTCTCCTGAGATTTTGCTCTACGGCGAAGTAATCGAATATCATATAATTTTATTAATTTAACAAAAGCATTAGATGAACTGGCGCTCATATTTCTTAAAGAATCATTCTAAAAAAATTATGTATTTAATCTATATCTGCCAATATATATAGTTGTCAGAGTGACATCTTATAAACTTCAGTCAAACTAAGCAATACGGTAAGGTAGGTATCCCTGTACTTTACATTATAATTATTAAAAATTAAAACCAATTCAAATTATTTCTTTCACATATCTACTTATAAATTTATAAACATTCAAAGATGTTTCTTTATATATCAATATATATATATATATATATATATATATATATATATATTGTATATATATACATATAAATATAATATTTTCGTGACCTTGGTATGATATGGTAAACTCAATCGGTCGGCGATTAAAGGTCTGTTTTACTTCAAAGTATATATATTTATATTTATATTGATTTATATTTTATATCCTTGATAAAGGCATCATTGTCGAAACATGTAGGGTTTTTTTAAATATACATACTTTGAAGTAAAACAGACCATTAATCGCCGACTGATTGAGTTTACTATATATATACATATATGTATATATATATATATATATATATATATATATATATATATATATATATATATATATATATATATTTGTAATTAATTGTAATTTATTTTCAATCTGATTTCAACTTCTTATGCTTGATGTTATATTATATTAATTTTTAACGTAATATTTTTCTATTCATTTACCGCGTTTTATCTTTTAAAGATATTCTAAATTTATTTTTATCGTGAAAATTTTTTCCGAACGGTGAACATCTGGCGTCAAAAAAAACCTATCTATAAATCGTGTATGTGAGTTATATGTGCTGACACAATACTATCCATTCAGTATTACCGGACGTTGACTCTGCAGTTTCATTTATTTAGCCGGATACACGTGGAGTAAGATAAGATAATATTTAATATATAAAGATGGGGAATGCATTAGTAGGAAGAGTTATATTAGTGTAACTGTACGCGACACAGATCGCTAATAATCCTCAAGTGTAATCTAGCTTAAATCTATATTATATCGTATTGTCAAAAACCGCAAACAAATAATTTTTTTTTAATTTCTAACGCTTCCGAAATTTAACTTGTGCACGTAATACAATATAAAATTTATTTGATTTAAAAATTATTCCTAATACAAATTATATTTTATTACTTTAATTACTTACCTTTTTTGTAAAGATTTTGTATGGTACCTTAGGGAAAACTATGTTATTTCATTTATAACTGTGATCTAGACTATTGATGGCTTTTAGTTTTTTTATTATTAGCTTTCAAGTTTTTTAAGATTATCATAAAATTTTCTTTATACTCATATTATTGTAGCTTATTTTCATTCATTTATAATCACCTTTTATTTTTTTTAGGTAGTTCAAAATTTCGTATTTTCATATATACAGTGTTCCAGCATAGAGGTGCACATATTTTATTTTATTATTAGTATACTTTGAACAGGATTTTGTTCTTTGTTTTTCTATGAATTAAAGTGTTAATATATGAGTTAACTATTTTCAAACGTTTTTTCTTTGCCTTCGCTTATTTTGTTTTATTCTATCTTTAGCAAGTGGGAGTTTGAACATTTATTTTCAGGTTGCAGGTATCCTATGCAGCATTTTGTGTTCCGGTTATATATTTAGCGTTTGTATTTTTCTTGTAGTCTGTATGCGCAGTCGCTCGCGCAATCCCTTTTCTCCGTTTTCAGAGTGAGCTTCCGTAAGCAAAACGAAGTGGCGCTACCTACCATCTTTTATTTCAGTAACCCACACATGTGATCCACTGATTAAGGGCGTACACAATAAATAGAAGCTCCCAGACTATTGTGCGATTTTTAATAATATTTTATATTATTAAAAAGAAAGAAATTAAACTACGAAATAATTAGATTTCATTGATTTTTCTCACAAAAGATACTCTTTATTGCATATCTGTAACCACTATTAAAATAATATTTAAACGAATTTGTTGAAAAGCACTAAACCTATAGCAATAGCAGCAAAACGTTATACGGCGCTACAAAATATTAGGTTAAGCGATGCATGTTTTTCAATCAATTTGAATTTTTAGTACAACCAACGCTTTTTAGTGATAATGTTTTTAATATACTCGTAGTCACACCCTATCAATAATACCGTGTTCTCCTGAGGGGAATTCTGCACTTCTTTCATATTTGTAAATAACTCTTGAACCTCTGCGTGGAGGTTTGCTTGTTTTACTTGTGAATCTTAGTTCGCAAATGCTGATCCATTTGTAATTTGTTACTGCAACTAATTGCAATAAATTATAAAATTTGCATAAATATATATTTAGGGACGATGATGAACTTATAGCGACTGTGGAGAACTATTTTGCAGAGAAACAAACAGCATATTCTTACGATGAACTAAGGATGTTATTGAAACGGGGTAATACATATATTTTATTATTGCCTGCAAAATTACTTCGATCATATGTATATAGATATTAATTATTACAAAATCATGATGAAATAACCTTAAAAGTACTGGACTATTTAAAAAATGTTCCCGGTCGAAACTTATATTTTAACTATAAACTGAAACAATTTAAACAATTAAACTATTTATATTAAATAAAATATTTAATAAGAGAATAAGATAGCATATACCTAAGTACCGATTTATTATATGTCTATTATTTTAAACACGCACGCTCACTAAAATCAATAGCAACATATATGATCGAAGTAATAGCAGACAATAATAAAAGACTGTGTACTGCCCCCTGTATATTTCTTTAGTTACTAAACCGTGGTGACTTATTCTAAATAAAGGCAGGTGTAATAAAAATTTTATTCGTATACCAATAAAATCCTTTACTAATCCTAAGAGAATTGAATATTCTATTACCTGATCGAAGGTAACAGAAATACACGTGTTGAGCACAACTGGATGTGATATTAAATATATTAAATCACTGGTTCTTTAAAAATAAAAGGAGAAAAATCCAGGTTAGGTAAAATAGTTTCAATATGTCCCTAGATTGTTTATTTAAAGTGTAAATAAGTTTTTAGTTCTAGCGTTTACCATTACTAGTACGAAACAAGTGAGGGTAAAAATAATTTGCTTGAGAGTTTCCTTCCGAAACGCTTGCTTTAATAATCATTATAGGGTTCGAACACGAGAGGCTGATGATTCATCGTTCACGAGCGCATTACTGAAAATTTGTATTTTTATAGTGTTTTTAATTTTATTTATATAATTGCAAACGGGTGGTGATCAGTAAAATACGAAATACATTTTTATTTGTTCGTTTTGTAGTTCAAGTTGAGTAGATGAGTATTAATATTAACTAGCAATACTTTCTCATCTTTCTCTTCTGTAAAATTCCTTGTAGATAGAAAACGTCCTTTCTTCATTGCAACTGGTTATAGGTGCATACTGGAAATATTCTTTTATCTCAGAGCATTTAGCAGTTAGATTTTGAGGCATTATCCCCATACACAATTGCCGCAATGTTATTAAATCTTAATATCTATTAAACTTTTTCCGAAGGCCACATCCGAAGTTACTTGGAATATTTTTCAAATTATTAATAGCCACATCTAATGTGGTTAATCCATCATTTAATTTGATTTTTTTTTTATTTTCAAAATAAGTGATTAGCTTTGGCAATTTTCCAAAGTGTTCCTGAAGAAAGTACAAATGTTTTTTTAAATTTGAAATTTGCACTCAGAAATACTTCGAGCATCGTCATTTAAACATATAACGAAATTTAGTAAAATATCGAAATTCTCTGCATAAAAACTAGTATCTTCCAACCATGTTGCCCATCTAGTTATTACTGGAGAGGGAGGCAGTGACAAAGATGGAAGCCTTTCCCTGTAAAGAGCTACTCTCAATGGTGCTTTTCTGAAAACTTTTTTAAAAGCGAATACAAGTCTATCAACTTCCGGAAAGGTGTCTCTGATATATTCATAGATTCTGTGGAGAGCATGTGCTACACAAGTAATATGCAGCATATTAGGATATGTTTTCTTTAATAGTCTGCTTGTTTTTAACATATATGCAGCACAGTCACTGATAAATAAAAGTATTTTTTCTTTGTATCTGTCGTCCGAATGAAGCAGTTGGTGCATATTCCCGAAAAATTGTTTTAGCTACTGTTATCGCATCAATTGTATTTATAACTTTTGTTGCTATTACGTATGCGTTACATGGAATAGTTGGATGTAGTACACCAGCTACAACATTTGCCACACAGTGACCTAATATATCGACAGTTTCGTTGGCACTTATTTGTAGATACTTATTTGAAAGATGGCTTCTAATGCGTTCTACTGCTTTCGTATAGCACTCAGAAACATAATATTTGCGTAAGGTGGATTTACCAGGAACATTTCGACCAGAATATTTGTGGAGAAATGTTTTGAAGGTGGGATTGTTCAGTTTATTTAATGAAATATTTGCCGTCATTAAAGTTTCACAGAGTTCTTCGCTAAAATTTCTAGATTCCAACGGGTCTAATTTCTGTGTGTGTATGTTTGCGACATTTTACGTGCGATCTCTTGGAATTTTTTAACGATATTTTACAGACTTTGCAATCAATTTCGGAATCACTGGCAATGAATATACAATCAGTATGACCCATAATGTAACTCGCCATTGTTTCACGTTGTTATTCTCGGCGTTGTTCCATATAATATCTGAAAAAGTGACCTAAACAATGTTGTAACGAAGTATGTAATTAACAGTTAAAAGAATTAAAAAAATAAACTAACCCTACTTTATTTATCTTACGAAATATTAACTAATAAATTAAATAAATTATAGAAACTCCTCGCGCTTCTATCTATGGCCTTGAAGAAAGGAATTTAACTATAATATTGAAGTATTTCGTCACAATTTAACGACAAAAACCAAATGTGGGGTTAACTGAATGAATAGTTCTATTCAATAATTGCGTGTTGTATTTAGCGATGTTATAGACTATTTATATGGTCTATCGTAATTTCGGCCTGATGCGTCCTGTCTCTAATCATTATTGTTGAAGAGGTAAAAGTAGCCAGTAGTTTCCATTATAATCTGAAAAGAAATTAAAACATGTGGTAATTATGCAAACATAGGCAAATAGGCTAACCTTCATAAAAATTATCTTTGAGATCGCTACACTCACTTTTAAATATTATATATCAATTCATGGCTGTGAATAGAAGACAAAAGAATAAATTACAGGCAGTAGAAATGAAGTATTTAAGAAGAGTTAAAGGAGTTACAAGGATGGACAGAATAAGAAACTCGGAAATACGAAAAGATTTGAAAATGCCTGTCAGTGCTAGAATACATTGAACAAAGTCAGCTAGGATGGTGGGGACATTTATATAGAATGGAAAATACAAGACAAACAAGAAGGATATGGGAAGCAAGTATAATGAAAAATAAAAGAAGAGGAAGGCCAAGGACAACATGTAATGATGTCATAGCAGAAATACTGGGAAGGAAAGGCAAAACATGGACAGAAGCGAAGAACATGACAAGGAATAGAAATGAATGGAAAACGTTTACAAAAAGCTAGAAGAAAATAAACGCCCTACACCATTGTTGTGGTAGAAGGGATTTTTGGATTATATATATATGTATATATATCAATTCACAAGCAAAAATCACTAAAAAGGAAAAGCAGATCGTATCATATAGTGTTGTTCAGTTAAATTACAACAAAACCCATCACCTGAAAATATGTTTATTTTTAAATCTAATTTCTTGTTCTGAACGATTGTCACAGAGCTTTTATAAGTAAAACAAGATCACGCTCGCATTCAGTGTATAATAATGGGCGGCAAGAAACCTTTCATTCTATGTTTTACGTATATACTGCTTTGATAATTTAAACAAACTAATTTGTAGGAAACGCAACAGAAAAAGTAAAGACTTTTCACTTTTTCACAAATGTAATTCAACATTCGATTTAAAAGCACTTTTCGATAACAACCGTTGCAATTGATTACTACATACTGTATGACACAAATATATGGATGTGTTTAAATTGTGCCAAATAATTTCAGAGAAACGCAAATTATTGCTTTATTTCATTATTGTTTTCACGTTAATTTATTACAAACTCTGAAGGGTAACACCGCATTGATTTCATCATAATATATCTATTTCGATGTATAAAATACCTCGTGAACGATTTGAAGTGTAGTTGATATATTGAGGATCGTATCCGCTGCCAATCAAAAATTAATTTTAACACTCGATCGCGTAAACAAATAACTCAACAACGAACCTCATCGGTCAAGCGTGTAATCGAGCGATTTTTGAAAAGAAAATTGACTGAACGAAGCTTTCGCTTGGTTTGTAATATTAATAAACACTTATCAAATGTATGTTTGGTTAAACGTCTCTTGTATCTTGCTTTAATTTACTTTGCCTCTGATTGGCTTTAGTTAAATTAGATGTCACTGCTACTAATATACGGCTTTTATTTTTGTGATAAATAGAATAAATAGAAATTAAATAAATTATTTATCATAATCTGGATTCACGTTCCTAGAAAGAATGTTTTCGATGAACATTTCAGTATTTTCACAATTTGGAGAAGTATCAATAATTAATATATCAGAACACTTGGATGATGATGAAGTTTTCGTGAAATAGCAGTTTTAATGAATTTGTTACAAATTTTTATAATAGTATAAAATAAATATACCTAACTATTGGAATCGAATGATATAACTTAAAATGATATATTACACAGGCCTACAAAAAAAAAAATTTTTTTTTGGTGCATCTCTGTTTGTTTGAATTGTCGATAAAGTAGGTAATGTACAGTATATTGACATACGTCATTTTAACTCATCAGCTCTAGTTTACCTACTACCCTTATTGTGAATTGTTGTCGGTCTTGTTATGGTCTTGTTCGTAACTAGTCATTATTACAATATCATCGATAAAGTTTGTGTTACTATTTCATTATGGCTAGTACGTCCAGACGTTGTGTTAACGATCCTGATATATTTTGTTATGTTTGTGGTGAATACATACTGAAAAATCAGCGTAAATCGATTACAAACACAGTGCGTCGTTTGTATTTTGCTTACTTCGGTATTGAAATTCTACACCAAGATAAAGTGTGGGTGCCTCATAGTGTTTGTAAAATATGCGTTGAACATTTGCGACAATGGGAGAGAGGGAAACGTAAGTATTTGAAGTTTGGAGTGCCTATGATATGGCGAGAACAAAAAAAATCATTATGACGACTGTTACTTTTGTATGATTAATATAGTGGGCATCAACAAAAACAATCGCCATAAATGGAAATACCCCAATATTTCTTCAGTACAAAGACCTGTTCCTCATTCAGAAAATGTTCCAATACCAACTTTTCACCAGGTAGTGCAGCAATCTCAGGAGGATGAAGCTGAAATACCTATTTCTTCCCAAGTAGATGATGACTTTCAATACTGCGGAATAACATCAGATCCTAAGCCATTTTCGAAGAATGAGCTTAGTGACCTCATCAGAGACTTAGATCTTTCGAAGGAACGTGCTGAGTTACTAGCGTCAAGATTAAAAGAAAAAATTGTCTTTCCTCAGATGTTCAAGTGTCTATATATCGCACGAGAGAGGGAAAGTTATTGAAGTTTTTTTCATCTGATGAAAATTTTGTGTATTACTGTAATGTGAGTGGTTTGCTGGCTTTCATGGGTTTAACGATCTATCAGCCCAATGAATGGCGTCTCCTTATTGACAGTAGTAAACGAAGTCTAAAAGCAGTTCTTCTACATAATGGAAATAAATATGCTACCGTTCCAATTGCTCACTCAACATGTGTAAAAGAAGAATATGAGGTAATTTCAAATCTTTTACAAAAAATAAAATATATTGAACATAACTGGGTGATCTGCGTCGACTTGAAGATGGTTAATTTTTTATTGGGTCAACAGAGTGGTTATACTAAATACCCATGTTTTATTTGTCTCTGGGACAGTCGAGCTAAATCACGTCATTACACTGCAAAAAATTGGCCTGTGAGAGATGCTCTTGTTGTTGAGGAAAGAAATGTTATAAATAAACCCTTAGTTTCAAGAAAAAAAATCATTCTTCCGCCATTGCATATAAAATTAGGGCTAATGAAGCAATTTGTTAAGACTCTCGATAGAAATGGTCAATGTTTCCAGTTTATTTCTCACAAATTTCCTGGTTTAAGTACTGAAAAACTAAAAGCAGGTATGGACCTCAAATGGACCTCAGATGGACCTCAAATACGTAAATTGATGAAAGACACAAGTAATTTTGAGACTTGTATGAATGATGTGGAGAGGCTTGCCTGGCAATCTTTTGTAGCAGTTGCACAAAATTTCCTCGGAAATCATAAGGCTGACAACTATGTAGAACTAGTAGAGGAAATGCTGGTGCGATTCAAAGATTTAGGCTGTAATATGAGTATAAAATTACACTATCTCAATAGTCATCTACATCATTTCCAACACAATTTAGGAGATCTAAGCGAAGAACAAGGGGAACGTTTCCACCAAGACCTAAAAACAATGGAGAATAGATACCAAGGAAGGTGGGACAGTCATATGATGGCTGACTATTGCTGGTGAATCATGCGAGATTGCCCGAGTCAGTTTCATTCTAGAAAATCACTCAAAAGACAATTTCTTGATGTTTAATGTTAATAAAATATATATTTTTTCGTGAATTGTGTTTTTTTTTCTCAGGAACTAGAGCTGACAGAAGAAAACGGGTAACATTTTTTGATATCGCCATGTAAGACACACTTAAAAATCGGGTCTAAAATCTCCAGCACCAAAATGGTTGTAGGTCAGTGTTATCCATATTGATTATATGAACGGTAAAATCGCCATCAATCAATATTATAGTCATAATTTGAGCTGGCAAATTGCGCCAGGAAGGTAGGGTCGCGACGTATAGCATTTCTGCATAGTGGCACAAATTTAATTTGTCAAAAAATATAACTTAACGCAGCAATTAGGCGATATTTGCATGTAAAGTGAGATTTAATACTCAATAAGAGCGAAATGCGCCTACACATTCCGGGATAGATGTGACATTTCACGAATTTTTCAGGCAAACTATCTACAAAATAATTATTCGTATGTCTATTATCTCCAAATGCTGTATGGCCCATAAGTTATGGGACAGTCTGTATATGTTAACAGAAATTTTAATTAGGATATTGTAAAGTAAACGTAATTAAAACTTGAAAATGTTTAAATATCAATTACCTCAAATTCGATTTATATTGAGGAGATTTTTTATTTGTCTTTACTGTCCAAACAGATATGATTCATCGGTTAAACAAACATTCATTGTGACGCGCCTATCTTGCGGGCTAATTGCACTCATATACATATACATGAAACTGACAGCCATATTAAATAATTACGAAATATCAACTACAAATTTAAACGGAGACAAGATAAGCACTGTAACAATTATTTACCGAAGCCTCATCTACCGTTTGTGTTAATTATACTGATTAAAAGTACGACATAACATATGGTGTTATTTTTTTATATCATGGACAGATAGCTACTAAGTGCAATTGTATGTATATTGCTTAAATCGTGTGTGCTAACATATCGTAAATCGATTTGGGGAAATTTTTATTCTACTTTCGCGGAACGCTCGCTTTTAATTAAATATTTTACCAACGGGGAAGAGGAGACGACTGGAGAACTGTGTACTAGATAAAGTACGCTCAAAATTCTACTGAATTCGCTAATATCAAATAAAAGATGTTCGGACTAGTAAATGTATTTCAAGTAACCATGTGCACTTCATAACATAGTTTGCTTTGTCACTATTCCTGAATATTATCCATGTTGTAGAGTCCTTGAGTAAACTTATTTGCCTACCTCGTCGATCTTTCAACAGATTTCTTACTGTCATTTTCAGGACGTCTCTTGAATCGAAAATTTTCGAATACACGCAATGCTTGGGTTTTGCTTCGCAATTTTCAGTACTCTTCAAAACTATTCTTTGCAAACTTGAAACACGTACTCAGTTATGTCTCCTTGCCTTAGTCCTACTGTAACTCTTTATGGCTCAGAGACATTTATTAATTTGCGCTTTCTTTACTATTCATAGTGTCTAATATAATGCATCTAACGATTTTCTTTGGTATTTCCAGGTCTTTCATAGATTCATATAATTTTTCTCTTTTAATAGAATCAAGAGTCTTTCGGAAGTTTACAGAAATACAATGCAATTTAATATTATAGTCCTTTTACGATAACAGACGAGGCACGTCATCAACATACGTCATGTTTGCGTCACGCACTCTTGCCAAATCTTTTGTTTACATCTATCACTGAGGTTATGTATTAAAAATAAGTTGACATGTAATCCGCGTTGACAGTTACGTAGGTCTTGTTCATACTTAGGAAATAACGATAATTTACATACTTTTAAAACAATTAGATAAACCTAACGCCTCTCATTCTAACTATAGTTTTATGTACGTGGTAAATTATAACTGACAATTAGCATAATTGAGACATGTTATTAACAGCAATTAAGCTATCAAAATAAAATAGAAATACGTTTATTTCAATAAATATTATTATCACTATACACAATAAATTGACATTATAATAAAGAAAAGCAAATTTAATATAACATGATATAAATGACAAACATAATTTTTATTCAAAATCGCTGTCATCGGTTGAGCTTTCTTCTGCGCCTATATTAATAACTAAAGGCCTTACATCTTCTCGTTCAAAGCCAATTTCTCTATCCCACCATTTTTTAATTTCTGTTTCGGTGTGTTTGATGCTGTTTGCCCAACATGTTGGGGTTACTTCACTGAGCGCTTCCTTCCATAATTTTATGCAGCCTTCTTCTGTTGTGCCGTATTTGCCAATATGGTTATTATAATAGCGTTTGCTAATACCCCATATCAGTTCAATAGGATTAAAAATGCAATGATATGGAGGTAGACGGAGCACAACGTGACCATATTTATTAGCCAACTCATCAGCCTCATAAATGGGTGGTGGTTTAAAACTATAAATAATAATAGCCAGTAATTATAAAAAAAAGAATAATTATACTAACCGCTCAACTAAATCTAGCAACTGTAGCTTTAACGCTGATGCATCATAATCAATAGAGTTTGCATTTAACCAGTTCGTAATTTCTAATTTTGTTGTGGAAGATGTTGGAGGCTTATTCTTAATTGTACTGTGGTAACTTGCATTATCGATTACAATCACAGAAGGATTTTCTAAATTACGTAGTAGTTGATTTTCTAACCAAAACAGAAAATTGTCACGGTTCATATCACCATGATAATCAGAGTTTTTGTTATTGGATGTAAATATTAATTCAGCACCAGGAATAAAGCCATCTTCGTTTCCAGCATGTAATATTATATACCTATTAGAACAGAACATAATAAAATTTATGCAACAAAGAAAAAGAAAACGATTACCTTTTGCCACCTATTTGTTTCGCTTTCACAGTTTTGACATGTTCATCTTGCCAGGTTCTTGAAGTGCTTCCATCTTGAAAGATCCAGGTTTAATCAAGAAATATAAACTGATATATATGTTCTTGTTTTATGCGTATATACTGCTGTAGAAAAGAGATCCGCTTTAAAGCAATATGAGGCAGTTCCATCAACGCTCGTTTAGGATCATCTTTCGTGAAGTGAAAACCAATGTTTCGTAGCACTTTCCATAGGGAAGTAGTACAACCATTAAAAATATCGCTTCTTTTAAGTACGTTGTTTAAAGTACATAAGGTGATATGTTCTTCTAAAATGTGTTTAAGGGAAACTTAATGTTACAGTTCGAAATAAGATAATAAATACTTACTGTCTCTATACATATTATAAACTTTGTTTCTAATGGCACACTGATTAAAATCATCAATGTTCACTACTGGTTTCTTTTTTACCCTTTTCTTCTTTGGACTAGATGGAATAATACCTTGTTTAGTCATTGAAGAAATCTTATTAACCGTAGAAATGTGGATATTTAAAGCATCGGCTACTCTCTATAAAATACGCAAGGTTTAATACTCTAAAAATATATTAATTATTAGAATTACCTCTCTTACTGCTTTCAACGGCAATAGCGTGGCATTGTTATCGCGTTCTTTCTCGAAATACGAGATTAAAGACGCAATGAGCGCTTTTGATTGCCTGCTTAGTGGCTTAGGCATGTTTTATTGGTTATTAAAGGAACCGTTGTTTTAATACAATACAAATAATACGACGAAACTGGATAAAAGGGACACGAAAACTAAAGAACAAACTGCGAACTAATGAAATGCAAATAATACCACAAAACTGAATAAAAGGGACACGAAAAATACAGAACAACAAATGGCGCACAAGTGACAGATACGAATGACAGTAGCGAAAATAGAAGTTGGCAACGTTACGCAGGATAGGAACGTTTGCAAAGAAGAAATCTCTAGATATACGATAGTGAAAGACAGTTCTTTTTGGGTTTAGTATTGTATAGGTAGGTAATTCTGAAGTTTCCGGTTATGACGTGCCTCGTCTGTTATCGTAAAAGGACTATATGCGCTTAACATATTGTTTGTAGATCCTATAGAATGCAAATTTGACTGATAACACAACAAATCTTATACAAGTGTTCCGTATCGTTATGTTCAAATTTTGTGTAAAGTAGACTTCATTTCAAGTAACAAAAACGCAAAACTTGTATATCCATTTTTATTTGTTCCAAAGTTACAAATCTATGAATGTGATTGTCAGATCATGAAAAAAAATATAATCCTAAAGTCAATAAAAACTGATTTTATTTAAAAAAGTTCAATTAATAATATTTTCGAAATATTCACCTCCTTGAATGCAGGCTTGTGCCCGTAAGCCAACAGAAGTACGATCCAACAACTCTTCTCTTGTGTTCGAAACTTGCGCGTAGACTAAATTTTTCATGTACCCTCATAAATAAAAGTCAAGGGGATTAAGATCAGATGGACCACCTCGACCAATTCATATTGGATAATTGACGTTACCCCAATTTCGGACAGCAATTCCGAAATTTGGTGGTGCCCCATCCATGTGAAACCACATGGCTCGTCGAACATTCATTGGAACATCCTCTAAAAGACCTGGCAGTTCGTCAATAAGAAATTGATTGTAATTGTGCGCATTTGTAACACCACTTTTCGTGAACGTAGATTAATCTGTCCAGAGGACTGTTCTGCAGAAATTAAAATGAAGTCGTGACTGTCTTAATATCCAGGTAGAATAAACTAGACGAGCATAGTGGTCTGCCTCAAGCAAACCGTGTCCCCTGCGATAGTGATATGGATATAAGCCCTCACCTTTTAAAATTCGCCCAACTGTGGTTCGTAGCACTCCTAGTTGTTTAGCGATTCGACGTACACTGAGAGTTGGATCCCTTGTAACAATAGCTACTGCTTCTGCCTCTAAGTCTGTTGGCAAATTTACTCCTGGGTCGAAAAGATAATTACGCAGTCCGCATTCCCGAAATTGTCTGTGTACTTCCAGAAACGTTCTGAGGAAACCGATGCCGGTATTAAATAACTGCTTGACGTACACTGCCGTTACAGTAGCCATACACAAAATACATGTCCGCATACTCTTGAGAAGAAATCGGTAAGGCATTTTGAATAAAAAAAACGTGTCCACTCACTAATAAGCTGTTGTATGAACTGAAACGTAATGTGATCCTTTATTAAAAAATGCAACGTTAACAGTGATCTGAACATTTGCTTATTGTATGATATTCACGGTTCAGCACTTACGAAATAAGTAAGAACCTTTTTATCATAAATCAATTTCCAGTATTCTTTTTTCTATATCTCCAAGAAATTCCTGTATGCACTACGACACGTGTTTATTTATTTTAGGATAACATTTTATTATGCGACGTTAACAATAACAGGCCTGTTATTGAATCGTGTAACTTTTTTTTAAATAAAATCAGTTTGTATTAACTTTAGGATTACATTTTGTTTCATGATCTGCCAATCACATTCATAGATCTGTAACTTTGAAACAAATAAAAATGGAATACAAGTTTTGCGTTTTTGTTACTTGAAATGAAGTCTACTTTACACTCCTAAAATTTGAACATAACGATACGGGACACTTGTATATTAAATGAAAAAAAGTAAAAATTTAATTTATTTAAAAAATATCGAGATGTATACAACAAAGATACCGATTGAGATGAGATATATTTAAAAACATATGGGAGAGAATTAGAATCGATTTAATGCACTACTATTAGTATGTATTAGCTACTATTAGTTTCTCATCAGATTATGGCATACCTAGTGTTAGCCTCACTTTTATTTTTGAACAACAGTATTGCTATGATATATTTACTTTGGTTTCTGGTTGGTAAATCAGGTGTTGTTGTGTGCATGTTAATCCCAAAATAACTTATGTTGTATTGATCCAATTACTAAAAACGACAGCACTCCCAAGGATCAACAAGGTATATATACATACGAGCCATATTAGTTCGTGCACGGCATCCTTTATAATTAAATGCATTTACTTAAAATATAGTACCAGGACTCATTAACCTATAACTTTCAGTTACACCTTACAAAATTCGAGACAATAAATATAGGAAATACTCGTATGTTCTATGAATCATTGGTAAACTGAAATTAATAGAACTTAATATAATTTCACAGCTATTTATAGTAAATAATCTCGTGCCAAATATATCTAATGTGAAGCCAATGGCCATTAATCCTAGAAATGTATCCAATTGTGTCGATGATGGGTGTGAAATAAAGTACTTTAATGTCGTCACTAGTAAAGAATCGATCTTCACGAACTATGTACGTTTGTAATTAAAGACTTTAGGGGCGAATTACGTACTTATAGGGTTGGGCAACTATGGCGAAACACAATTACTGGTTAAACTAATTTGAAGTTGTACTAAAAATACATTTGTTAAACTTTTGCATTATCGTTAACCTATTCAGGGACGTGTACTGATTTACATTTTTTTATATTGAGCTTTATATATATATATATATATATATATATATATATAAATATATATATTAAGGAACCACTTCCCCCGAATTGCAGATGATAATGAAGTTAGATAATAATAAAATTAAAATAGAGAAATATACGAGAGGCGTATTTTGGTATATAAATTATATGCGCTATCAATGTAAATAGTTGATAATTAAACGTTCTACGGTTCTTCTATAAACTAATATTATTTATTTTAGTGCTCCGGACTAACACAAGAGTGCTCTGTCTGTTCTACAGAAGGTTTCTAATGGCGTATGTCAAATACAGGATTATTCTTACTATTTACTTACTAGATTTTTAATAACGTCTCGGGTGTACTGAACAAGATATTTATTTTACTTAGTTGGTTCCAAATGGTTTCAAACCGAGTGTTGTTCAGGTAGAAATCAAACAAAACGCTGATAAACATTAAATTAAGCTTTAATAAAAGTAATTGTCACATATGAAAAGTAAACAACGGATATAAAATCAAATATGTATATTCAAGTAATAGGTAAACGATTACCTTCAAATGTGAAGAAATATAACACAATATCTTGCCGAGGTAAATGCATTAACATAAGCACATTTCCCTTAAATGTGAAGAAATATTATACAATATCTTGTCGAGGTAAATGCATTAACATAAGCCCAAAAAGTTATGTCAAAAATTCGTACTGAGATTATGTTAACATGTCGTACGTGTAGACGTTTGATGGTTATAGCAATAGTGAGTAAGCATTGTTTCTGTACTATATAATAATTTAACATATAAGACAATTTAACATATAACAACAAGATATTTTATTTCGAAATTAATTTATAAATACTTTAAGAGCAGGTGTAAAATTCAATTTTATCTACCTTTTTTTAAATACATGACCAAAAATTAATCGGTTAAGCGGTCTGTCAACTAAAAAACTCATTTATTTCAACCTATATATTTAACTAAAAACAGAGTTTAAAATTAGCAGTGAACGTAACTAAACATATTAAAATAGATTTACGTTTAATGTAATCTAATGTCGGCTTAATAGGAACTTGAATAGTAACTATTGGACTGAAGGAAGCGGCACTAGGTTCGGTTGGTGTTGTAGCTCTACTATTTTCTGATAATAAACAAGATGACCTTTTGATTGTTTAATTGATATAGATATTAGTTCAAGTAATGATATATCGAGTTCTGTGGATTCACTCGCTACCAGTAAATGTACTTCATTCGGACGAGTGAATATGAGTCTTGCTTCAATTTCTCTATCGTTAACTTCACTTGGTTTGTTGTTATTTTCTAAATACTTCTCATTTGGTAGATCGCGCTTCTGAAACTGCAAAAGGATCGTCCTTAAAGTGGTTTCGATTCTAGTGGCCAAATGCCTGAACCACGAAAAGCGTTTGCGGCGGTTTCCACAGATCGAAGTTGACTGAGGTTGTCGAACAGATAATTCAGGATGACGTCGCATAAAACCATAGAACCATTTCTTTCCCGCCATGTGTTTTTCAATATTAAAGTGATGAGGGATGTTATTGCTTTTTGCCAAGTCATATTCCCCTAATATAGGTTATTGTAAGCCCAAGCAAACGTATATAAAATAGCTGTGCGCCACAGATGTTTAGATCGTTGCACCCCCTATATTAATGCAATTTTAGTAAACGGACAAAACTTAGGATCCCTTTCTTATCGACAACAAGTGTAACGTGTTCGTAGATACTCATTTATTTTAACTTGATTAATTATTCGAAAATAAAACACTTGGCTTAGTTTCACAACTATCTCAAACTAAAACTTATTCTACTTAAGGTTAACATATATACCTGTGTTCCTTATGGGTGGGAGAATGTGGGTAATTGATATTTAAGATTGTATCGATATAGGGGGTATTTATGAATTCTAATTGCGTGTTTGTGATCACTCGATTTTGTTTTTGGGCTTTTTTAATTTCAAAAATCTCTAATATATTTAACTTTTTACTTTTTGCTACATTATGAATGAGGTTACAGCTCTTTATATCGGGTAAGTGGTTCTGGTCTATACAATGTTCCGCGAACCCTGTGTGTTTAACACTATATTTTATATCTCTAATATGTTCAGTTAACCGTTTATTAATACCTCTGCCACTCTGTCCGATATAAATCGCTTCACAATTCTGGCATTTTATGGAATATACTCCTGATTTCTCTAAGTTATCTATTTTATCTTTAGTATTATTCAACAATGTACCTAAATTTACTTTGTTTATCCACACTATGTTAATATTGAGTTTCTTTAGTAATTTGTTTTATTTTCTGTGTTATGGGAGGGATATAAGTGATTACATGCCAACTAGATTTCTTTAATTCATTTATTTCTGGGTATAACAATTTTTGAAGTGTTTTCCTTTTTTTATGTTTTATCAAATTATCGATGATATCTGGGTTGTAGCCAGATATAAAGAGCTGTAACCTCATTCATAATGTAGCAAAAAGTAAAAAATTAAATATATTAGAGATTTTTGAAATTAAAAAAGCCCAAAAACAAAATCGAGTGATCACAAACACGCAATTAGAATTCATAAATACCCCCTATATCGATACAATCTTAAATATCAATTACCCACATTCTCCCACCCATAAGGAACATTAGAGATTTATGTTATATATATATATATATATATATATTATGTTATATATATATGTTAACCTTAAGTAGAGTAAGTTTTAGTTTGAGATAGCTCTTTGATAATGGCATAATAGCCGAAACAATTGTTAGTGTATCTAATTAAAGAAGTTGTGAAACTAAGCCAAGTGTTTTATTTTCGAATAATTAATCAAGTTATTACAAGAATGTTTCACCAAGAAATATCTGCGAAGTCAACCAATGAAATTCATTTATTGTGTCGCAAATCAGCGCCTTTCTTTATTTTATTCTGTTCCGTTCATTTTGAACCCATGTGTATGCTCATATGCCTCCGTTCATATTGCGTATTAGCTTTTTGTTGCTTTCCCTCTACTTGGATTGTCGTATGGGATACATTTTATTGCGCCGATGTAAGCGAGACATCTAGATCATTTAGTCGAGATATACCATCAATCGTATCCTGTTCTTCGTACACCACGTTTGCTTTATTTAAGGGTATAATTATTGTTTTCTTACGACGTACTTTTTTATTTATTCCGAGCCCTCCTGAACAAGCGATTTGTATGGTAACACAAAAATTTTGGTAGTACCAATTCACTCGAAACGGGGATTTCTTACGGTGGCAAAGAGGATACTATTCCCCTGTAACGACATATCTGTGGCGTAAAACAAAAAAATAACACGAGAACCTTATTCTGGTAGGTAATCTTAAAATTAATGTACTTCCTCTAATTTTTATTGATTTGTTTGCACCCTTCTAGGTGCTTTTAATTTGGGGCTGTTGTAGTTAGCGCAGTTTCTTTGTTAAGGCCTGCGACAATCAATTTCATTGCAGATCAACGGCTTCCGAGACTACCGGATTCAAGCTAAGACATCCATTCTTTATTTTGTTTTAATTTTTCTTTTTTTATTTTGTAATCTTAAGTACTTAATTAGCTTTATTAGTTGAAAATACCTTGAGTGTTGAATTATTATTTAACGCCTTTGTTAGTATCAAAATTATACGTTAAAACGCTAATTAATTTTACTTTTCTTTCTATCTACATAATTTTAAATTCTGTATCCTATTAACTAATTTAATGCTATATGACTCATTTTCTCTATCTTACCTTGCTAAGTTTCAAAGCTTAAAAATTATTCCATTCAAAGAAGTTAACGTTAAATTTCGTTGATATATCTTTTTTTGTCTTTACAATAAATCCACCTCGCAAGTCTATCTACGAGTACCTCGTAGAGTTTGTTTTTGTTTTTTGCGTTAGACTTAGTTCTTGCCTTTACACTTTAAAAATAAATTTCGTTACTTTTTCTAAATTTTACGTCTTTAAATTTAAATATACATTTTCGCATTTATTCGATTGGTTTAAATCAAATAATTAATTCATTTCTAGATATTAAATTGTTCTCTATTTTTCGTTTTTATTGTGCTTGAGTAATTAATTACTTATTTATTTCTAATATATTATAGAACCTCAAACGTTTTTGTTCAATTTATGCTTTATTCGAGTTTGTAAATTTCAACTTAGTTTATTTAAAATATAATTAAGCCTCCATACATATACCAGGTCTGCCCATTAGATCGGGCTTATAATGTTATACAGGGTGTCCAGAAACTCTCCTGACAAGACCGGTCAAGACCGGAGTTTCCTCAGATAATTCTAAGACAATTAAACCCAAATTCACCTAGTCCGAAAATGCTTCCTAAGGGAGCTAGAGTTCTTTGAAGATGGCGCCTTGTATTTATTTTTTTTAAATTCCTCCAGAACGCTTCTATTTAGAAAAACAAAAACTGGTATGCTTATTTATCCTCCAGAGATGAATCGATTCCATCAATTGCAAATTTCTAGTACCGGTCATAGGCGTCCGTTTTGGGTAGGTCAACGGTTATTTTAAGGCATAACTTTTTTGTCTGTAACTTTTAAGCATTTGTGACACTAGATTATTAAATTTTCAGGTATTCCAGTACTAAAAGGTACTCTTACTTTAAGTCGGTAGGATACACCGTTTTCTAGAAAAATCGATTTGTAAATTTTTCGTTTTTTCTTCATTAAAGTTCAATTTTTTATTTTTTGCAATAGTTAGCTCTGAACTGCCAACAGAAGTAAAACCTACGTTTTTCATTGTCAAATTGTTGTCAGTTCGCGAAGTTTATCTTTTAATTTTTTACTTTGTGTTATTCAAACACAACGATTTCAATTTTTAAAAAAATGGTTTTTACTAATGAGGAATACGCCGATATGCATTTAGTTTATGGCGAAATGAGGTGTAACGCTCGAGCGGCGCAACGTAGATACGCTGAAAAATTTCCCAATCGTCAGCATCCCACTCACTCAACATTTACAGCTCTTCATCAACGATTAAGAGAAACAGGTTCAGTGGTCCCAAAAAATAATGAAACAGGGAGACATAATGATGTAACAGCAGAACATGAAGGTGTTATTTTAATGGAAGTTGAGGAAAATCCAGAAATTAGCGTTCGAAGACTATCTGCCATGTACCCCACAATTTCAAAATCTTCCGTAGGAAATATCTTACACAAAGAAAATTTATATCCTTTTCATTTTACAAAGGTGCAAGCACTGCTAGAAGGAGATTTTCCTGCTCGCGTAGAATTCGCTAGATGGTTACAAAATCAGAAAAATCAAGATGAAGATTTCTTCAGGAACATTTTGTTTGGTGACGAAGCTACATTCTCAAAAAATGGAATTTTTAATGTACATAATGCACATTATTATTCGTACGTTGGTGACAATCCCGACGTTGTTCAAGAATTTAAGCATCAGCATAGGTTTAGCATAAACGTCTGGATAGGAGTAGTTGACGATTATCTACTTGGACCTGTGGAATTACCTGCTCGTTTAAATGGTGCTGATTACTTACATTTCCTGCAAAATATTTTACCTGATTTGTTAGATGAGGTGCGTTTAAATATTCGGCAAAACTTATGGTTTCTACAGGACGGCTGTCCGGCCCACTTTAGCAGGAATGTACGAGACTTTCTAGATAATAACTACGAAGACCATTGGATTGGAAGAGGCGGTCCAGTTGCTTGGCCAGCAAGGTCGCCGGATTTGAATCCTTGCGATTATTATGTTTGGGGATACAGAAAAGCATTTGTTTATTCCGTTCCCATACAAAATTGCGCACAACTCTGGCTAAGGATACAAGATGCTTGCAACGAATTTAGAAATAACTTTGGAATTTTTGCAAGAATTCGGCGTTCTCTAAGCAAAAGGGTAAACTTATGCATAGAGACTAATGGTCATCACATCGAGCAACTTTTGTAACAATCTACCTTTGATACTTGTTCTTTTTTTGTTAGTTTCGTTCCATTGTAATAAATAATTTGTTTTTAATTTATTAAATTAATTTTCATCCATGCCTTGATAGTCCAAGCCAACTTCGTCGCTAAAAATAAGTAGGTACATAATAAATTGAACTTTAATGAAGAAAAAACGAAAAATTTACAAATCGATTTTTATAGAAAACGGTGTATCCTACCGACTTAAAGTAAGAGTACCTTTTAGTACTGGAATACCTGAAAATTTAATAATCTAGTGTCACAAATGCTTAAAAGTTAAAGACAAAAAAGTTATGCCTTAAAATAACCGTTGACCTACCCAAAACGGACGCCTATGACCGGTACTAGAAATTCGCAATTGATGAAATCGATTCATCTCTGGAGGATAAGTAAGCATACCAGTTTTTGTTTTTCTAAATAGAAGCGTTCTGAAGAAATTAAAAAAAAATAAATATAAATCCAAATCCAAAGGCGCCGTCTTCAAAGAACTCTAGCTCCCTTAGGAAGCATTTTCGGACTAGGTGAATTTGGGTTTAATTGTCTTAAAATTATCAGAGGAATCTCCGGTCTTCGTTTGTCAGGAGAGTTTCTGGACACCCAGTATATGTGAACCAGATAAATACATATTTTGATGGGGTTTATTCATTTTTCTGGGTATACAGCTTGTTAATTATTTTCTACATTTATAAATTTTATTACATACACAGTAGCTTTCGTTTTTTTTTTCGTTGTTTAGTGTATCACTAATTTAGTCACATCTAACGTAGTACCATTTTGTCTTTGGATTTGATTTTGATAATTTGGTTTCCCTTTATAATCACTATTAAAATAAAGAGTAGTGTTACTTAGCTGAAATCCGCCCTTTCTTTTTGTTTGTTTTGTCGTTTTGGACGACATGGTTGCGCCATTTACCCGCCGCATGGCTTGCCATTATTTTGTTTTCGTGTTTTTTTCTTTTTCGTACCGTTGGGTCACCCCACCTCTGAGCGGAGGCTTCCTAGTAGCCTTATAGGCCGATAGACTTTTATTGTCGGAACGGTATTTACACCCTAGCACAAGCTTTCAGATTTAAGCATCAGATGTTGGTATTTTTAATTCATAATGAAGAAAATGGGATATTCCAATTTAGTAGGCGGTTCAAATTAAGCAACTCTCCCCTAGATATTTTCTGATCTGCAAAGGAAGTCATACATACGGAATATCTGCCGAAGGGATCAACGATTAATTCAATAAGATACTGCAAAACTGTACGATAACTAAAGAATCGTATCCGTAGAGTAAGGCCGGAAAGTAAGAATTATATTTTTGCACCACAACTACGCTAGACCACATTGCAGCAACGAAAGTATAAATGACGAGCCTGAAGGTCACGGTTGTTTCGCACACTCCATACAGTCCTGATCTGGCACCTTCAGATTTCTGGTTGTTCCAAAAGTTGCAGCAAGTATTAAAAAGACCACATTTTTCATTAGACACTGAAGTTCGGACCTTCTTTGAGACAGGTTTCATTATTTTGTCTTTTCTTATTATTATTTTATTGAATTAGAGGCCTTATATATAAAATCCGCCCTCGTAGATATATCGTTTTGGAAGAGTTAATTACAATTAACACAATTATTACTTTGGGAAGAATGGCACATGGTATGTATTGTGCATTTTATTACAAAATGATAAACAATAGACATTGTTTGTGTGTTGAAATTTCTAAAATTATATAAAATTACGTTTTCTTTTGTTTTAAAATAGTAAAAAAAGAGGTTGTTAAAATCGTTAAATTTCTCCGATCCAAACAATCTAATCATATCTTTGGTATACCTAATAATGCTTGCTTTGTATGAATCACCAAAGCAGTAAAATTTACACATTTTTAAAGAACCAGTCCAGTCATTAACTTATCGCACGTTCGCGTTTTGTAATTTATTTAGTTCTTAAAGAGTTTACAGTAACCTTCATAAAGTGTGAACATTAAAAGTTGAAAATTAAGTGCGTAGTTTAGTAAATAAAATCAAGATAATTGTTTTCAGTAATAAAATATTTAAGCTTTACTTTCACAATTGCCACATTTACAAAAGCACTAACGCGAATAAGATACAAATATATTTCAGCAATATTTATTTGAAATTACGGTGACGCAAATACATTTCTGTATATAAATTTAATACCGTTGATATTCAATTTAAGGACTGTAATATTATTTTTCCTTTCGGTTTTTAATGTAAGCTGCATGATGAATGTTTAGTGAGTAAGTAATAAAGTGTAACTTTACGAATGTAAATAAACATTTTATTGGTAGAATTATTGATAAGAAGCATATTTTAAATTTAATTAATACACGGACGCATTTATATACAGGTTTAGGCAAATAATAATAATAATAATATTAATATAACTTTATTTAGCAACTGCTATGTACATACACAATAAATTTTGAAAATATTAATTATGAAAGTTAGAACAATAACAGAAGACTTAAACTAAAAGTTTTCCCTAACAAATTCTATTACAAGGATCTTAAATCTATTCAAACTACCACTGGATTTCATGTGCGTAGGTAAACTATTAAGCAGTTTCAGTCCGTTCACAAACACATTCTGGGTTGTTTGCACCCTATTATAGTTTTCAATATAATAATCGTTGGTATTTCTGGTTCCGTAGTTGTGAGTTGATCGACCGTTGTCAACTTGCCACTTAAGTAAGGAGGCATTATTCCAATTTTAATTTTATATATGAAAACCATTGTCTTATATACTACGTATTGTTTTTCACTTAATAAACTTAAAGATTCTAGCATTAGATTAATTGGAGTATATCTGTTACATTTTAATACTATTCGCAAAGCCTTATTCTGTAGTTTTTGGAGTTGCTGCATCTCATTCCCATTTATACTAAATAAAATGGCAGAGCAAAAATCAAAATGGGGTGCTATTAAAGATTTAAACAACAACAGTCGACAAATTATGACTAAATCTATTTAAGAAAAATATCTTTTTGGAAATTTTATTTGAGAGGTATTGAACGTGAGTTTTGAAATCTATGAAATCATATATTACCCACAAATATTTTATATTCTCAACTCTGTCTATTTTATTGGAGTCCATATACAAATCTATATCATTAAAATTCAATTTAGTAATCTTATATTTAGTACCAATTATCATGAACTTAGTTTTACTGTAATTCAGTACCACATTATTCTCACATACCCATTTATACAATTTATTTAATTGGATAGTCATGCTATCCAGCATTTCCCTAATATCATCACCAACTATATAGATGATGGTGTCGTCAGCAAACATACATATTTCGCAATTATCAACCGCTTTGACTATATCATTAATGTACAGAATAAACAATAGTGGATCTAACACTGTTCCCTGTAAACCTGTATTTTGTAATAATCTTATCAGACATCTCATTTTTATATTTGACTACTTGATATCTATTACTTTACGATCCAAACCAACCTAATGCTAACCCAGATATTCCCATTTTATTTAATTTACACAACAGCAAGGCTCTGTCAACAGTCTCAAAAACCCTCTTAAAGTCTAAGAATACAGTCAAAACAAACTTGCCTTTATCAATTACTTTCGCCCACGCATCGCAAACACTCAGTACAACCGTTTCACACGAATATTTTCTGAACCCCGACTGATTCCACCCAATTAGAGAATTTTTTCACAATATTCCATTAATTGGACTTTACACGTTTCCAAAACTTTTTCATATGGAGCTACTAAGTTAATAGGTCTCATACCGACACGTTCCCTTAACCTTAGGTACTGGCGTCACATATGTCGTTTTCCAATCTTCAGGAAATTTACCAGTTCGAAGTGACGTATTTATAACATCGAGAAACCTGTCAGCAACTACTTCACAGGAATCTCTTAAAACGTTTGTTGATATTCCGTCACCTATCTCTCCAGTACACTTCATAGATTTTAATATAGATTTTAAAGACCCCATCGATACAGCAGTAAAGCAATCCATTTGTACGGGGGCATTGATATTATCGAGTATCTTTGGATGTGTATATTTATATCTGAATCAAACTTCTAGTTTACCCGGAAACGATATTAATTTTTTTATTTTAAATGAAACACCCGATACAGGCTGAGTTTTTTTTCCGATGTTTAACATGGGGATCTCGGAAACTAGCGGAGATAGAGAGACAATTTAATGGGGAAAGAATTGCATTTTTACGAGAGCAAATTAAAGAGCTTTTTTTTTGAAAAAAAGCATGGCTTACTAGATACATCGCAAAACAAATGATGGCCGTTTCTTTCTTTTAATTTTCGAACTGCTCTAGTAGTATGCTATGAAAACAATGAATAGATTCACATCGCATTCAGTAATAAAATTAAGCTTAGTTATTAAAAATATTCTTTTAATTTCGAAATTATAAACATATTGCTATGAATAGTGGTTTGTAGATTTACCACGCCACCATCCACAACCACTTTTCCCAACTAGGTTTCTCAGCCGGAGAATTTTCAAATATGAGACTTCTATCTTCTCGGGTTCCAATTCGGAAAGTCGTGGTATTTCTACAAAGTGAGTTGAGCGCCAGTGAAATGTTCACATTTTATTTACTTATTTTATATATATATGGAGCTTGAACAGCAATATTGGTATGTAAAATAAAACAAGTGCAGGATAAAATTTAAACTGAATATTTAATACAAAAATCAAAAAAAGAAAAAAAAATCTTCATAAAGTATAAATATTCTGTATTATACAAAAATACATGAGGTAAAAATATTCACTGTAAAATTGACAGCTAAGTGAATGAAAAAACTTCCTCTTAATGACTCCGATCAAACTTATCTAAAATAATAAAGTTTATTTTTAATTTCTCCCCAGAGAACCACACTGTATAATAAGATACCGATACACGATCAAAATTACGCATGCGCAAACAGACATGCACAAAAACCCTGATACCCGTCGAACAAACTTTTCAATTTTAATTATTACCAAGAAATGTTAATAATAATCTTTATTATTTATATTTGTAATAATTAAATCTCTTAATTACAATCTTAATACAATAGAAATATATTTATAATTAAAGTGTTATTTATATTTATAATTAAAGTAGCATTATTAAAGTATAAAGATTCTGTATTATACAAAAATACATGAGGTAAGAATATTCACTGTAAAATTGACAGCTAAGTGAATGAGAAAACTTCCTCTTAATGATTCCGATCAAACTTATCTAAAATAATAAAGTTTATTTTTAATTTCTCCCCAGAGAACCACACTGTATAATAAGATACTGATACACGATCAAAATTACGCATGCGCAAACAGACATGCACAAAAACCCTGATACCCGTCGAACAAACTATTCAATTTTAATTATTACCAAGAAATGTTAATAATAATCTTTATTATTTATATTTCTAATAATGAAATCTCTTAATTACAATCTTAATACAATAGAAATATATTTATAATTTTATATATTATTGACGTCATAATATCTTAATATTACTTACAAGATTTTTTTATTGGAGACGAAGAAAGGTGCTTACAATTTTTAATATCAAAAATATCGGGAATTTAATATTTTAAATCATCGAGAAACATAAATCTCAAAACTAACAACAATAAACCACTCTTTAACAATAAACCCGAATTAATTCAATATATTTAAATATATTTCACAATACAAGCAACCTTATACACCATGGTCAATTTACGTCTGAATTGGCCTCAACTTTTACACGAAATCGACATCGGGAAAAACAAGTTTTTTCTCTTCGCATAAAGTTTAAATACATTTTCAATATATACTACAATCCAACATAATTGTACATTTTTAAATTATTCAAACATAAATTATTTTTAATTAAAATTCCATAGCAATATGTAATTATTAATTAATAAATTAAGAAACAAGGAAATTATAATATAAATAAAGTAGTACCAAAACAACGTAATTAAAGTTAGTTAAGTATTTAAGACTAAAAATTTTCGAAAGTTCCATCATTATTATTAATATATAAGCCATATCTTTTTAAAACTAAATCTGACGCATCGTGCATAAATATTATTAAAAACTTCTAACACAGTTTCTCTAAGATCATCTAATGTGGTTTACGTCTTTTGATACACTCTATCTTTTACCATTCCCCATAAATAAATGTCTAAAACGAACAGATCGGGGGATCGTGGTGGCCATGCAATCGGCGCATTTCTTCCTGTCCATGTGTTCGGTAATATATGATTTAGATGATTTCTTACCGTTAGCTTATTATGTGGTGAGGCCCCATCGCGTTGAAACCATTCGCGCATACCACGTCTTTGTAAGGGTAAATCATCTGACATATTATCAAAATCGATCTGTAGAAACTGAAGATAACGATCACCGGTTAATGTACCATAAAAAATGTAGGGACCAAGGATTGTTGAACCAATGATACCGCACCAAACATTAAATCCAAACAAAACTTGGGGTCTCCTCTGATCAATATGATGGGATTTTGTTGCATCCATAAATGTTCGTTGTGTCTATTAACCTTTAAGTACTCGCGTGGCGGCTGACACGCTCCACACGTACTTTCAATTGAAATATCTTTTCTATTAAAGTAATTATGTGTTTATGCGTTCATGTATTCCTCATGCATTTACTTCGGAATACAATCAACTACATAAACACGAGAAACTTGAATTATTTTTTTGTAAAAAAATCTATAAGAAAAACTGCGCAGCGCATGGCGCCTCGAAGGCACCAGGCGAGCAGTTACGTTACAAGAAATTCCAGGGGAAGTCCCTATTTATCTGTGTTATTTCAAGTGGGGGCATGCATGTTGTGTTTCTTATAATCACTTTAGTATTGTTCGGCCTTTTGAATAATCAATATGTCCAACAGGGCATTAGAAAGCCGCTCACGGAAGAAGAAATCAACAAATTGTTGAAGATGAGCATTTTACGGGTTTTTTTATGACGAAAACGACGGAAGTGTTACTAACTCTGATCATGAAAGTGTCGATAGTCATGATAGCAACTCAGTAATTGAAGATACGGATAGTACAAAGGTATTTTTAATAGTATAAAATATTACTAAAAATCTGGTGTGAAGAACACAAATGCAGGTTCACTATTAATATTTTCTGTGAACACAGAAAATATTAATAGTGAACCTGCATTTGTGTTCTTCACACCAGATTTTTAGTAATATTTTATACTATTAAAAATACCTTTGTATTATACAAAACTGGTGGGGTTTACCTACTCATGTATGTTTCAATTATTCTGATACGGATAGTGATTATAGCGACATCATATCTAATGATTTCTTTCATGGGAAGTTTATTGACAACCACTTTTATAGGATCTATGTCATTCATTTTTGTAGGAAAAAATAAAATTATGAAGTGGATGAAATTGCCTCCATCAACTGCAAGAAACCAGAAAACACAATATTGTTACCCATTTACCTGGTACAAAATTTGTTGCGACAAAGATAAAAAGCATATATGAAACATTAACCCTCTTTTTTGATCACGTCGTATCACAAACTTATATATCCAGTTTAAAGTGCTGCCTAATTTTGCTAGAAGTAGGGATGCAAAATTCGTCACAATCGAAGAAATAAAAGCTTTTGTTGGGCTTCTAATTGTAGCCGGTGTGATCACATTTAAATTATAAGGATTTATTTTCCAAAGATGATTTAGCTGGAGTATTTCTCGACAAGACTATGAGCTATCAATGGCTTTTATTTATTTTACGTTGTATTAGATTGATGATATCCGATCACGTGAAGAACGTCTTGTCAACGACAATCTAGCGCCGATACGAAATGTATTTGATAACTTAGTTTCCAAATTTTCAAACTTCTTTTCGTCATCAGAATAAGTGACTATTAATGAGCAGTTATTGACATTTAGGGTACATTATAAATTTCGGCCATACATCCCATCCAAACCAAATAGATATGGGATCAAGCTGTTCGCTATGTGTGATGCAAGAAACTTTTATACAATAAATATGGAAGTTTATTTGGGCGTCCAACCTGAGGGATCTTACATACTCAGCAATTCTGCCGTAAAAGTAGTTGTTCGATTGCTCAAACCTATAGATAAATCTGGAAGAAGTATTACTACAGTTAAGTGGTATACTAGCATTCCGCTTGCTAACTGTTTGTTATCTGAACATAATTTGACAATGGTTGAAACGCTACCTAAAAATAAAAAAGAAATTGCACTTGAATTTTTGCCCAACAAAAGCAAAGCGGTCAAAAGCACAACTTTTGGATTTACGAAAACAGCTACTTTATTATGGTACACACCAAAAAGTCTGTTTTGCTGTTATCGACGATGCACAACGATGACACAATGGACACTGAAAGCGGTAATGAGAAGAAACCCGAAATACTGACATTTTATAACTTGGCAAAAGGTGGAGTGGACACGACTGACAAATTGTGCGCCACTTACGATGTAGGCCGAAGGACTAGGAGATGGCCGCTTGCACTTTTTTCATCTTATAAATGTATGTCCTCTAAATATGTATGTAATTTATAACAGTAATAATACTAATACAAAGATGGAGCGAATAAACTTCCTCAAACTATTGGGAAAAGAGCTAGCTAAATTCACATCAAGTTACCCGATCAGAATGTCCACAAATTCCAAGGAAAATACGAAAATTACTCGAAGTGCCCGAACAAAAAGAAAAATACGGAAGCAACGACCAGTTCAAGAAAAAGATGTTACTTATGCCCTAGCTCGAGAAATCGACATTCTAAACAAATATGTTTACATTGCAAAAAAAAAATTGTTCTGAGCACACTAAAAACTTATGCAATGAATGCTAACGAGCCATCGAAATAATTCATAATTGGAGTAGACTGTGAAATTGGGTTGGTACTTTAGCCACTTCCACATAATGACATTTATTATTTGACATTGAAACTATAAGTTTGTGTAAAATTTTTCAAAACTTTTATTAAGAAAATTAAATTTATTTAGATATATAGCAATCGCCAATTAAGTTGGCGCGAGTAGGGGTTGCGCAGAAGCCGTTTTTAAAAACGTCCACCCCCACTACTCAAGTAATTGTCAGAATACATTTGTCATTGACGTTTGACGGAACATAATGTCTTTGCTAGGGGATCATAAAGTGATACACGCTCAGAGGTTAGAATTATCTGTCATTTGATGTAAATCCAAATACAAATCTCCCCACTACTTCTAATCCTGCGCGAACTTACCCCTCCTCGCGCAAACTTAATTGGCGTTTGCTATACATTTATTTAGAACATTTTCAACAACTTCTGTAGCTATATGTAAATTTTGATTATGATTTCGATATTAAATAAATTATTTGTTTTCTTTTTTGTTGTAGTATCATTTCAATGCCATAAGCTTTTTTTTACAATGATACCAAATGAAACTGTCAAGCATCAAGTAATGTGTCATTATGTGGAAGTGGCTAAATGTATAGTTTGTTACAGAAGTTGCCAAATAAAATATATATAATATACTTGAGTGTTTTCATATAAACTAAGGTTTCACAATTTACTACCATTATTTGCTAAAAGATTTGAAGCTGAAGTATAAAAATATCTATAACAGACGTTGGCGCCTAATAGGTTCCACGCGGGCATTTATGTATGTACTGTCGCGGTCACATAAAAGCGACCGGCACTTTTTCCTATTTTATACATCATGTCACTTAATAATGAAAAAAGTCAAATATTATTTAAATTGTCATTAGTGTCATTACTTGCAAAGTCATAATGCCTCACTTAAATATTGCACAAAAAAGTAGTATAGTGACCCTTTTGGAAGAAGGTTGGTCAGAGAGAAGGGTAGCCGAACGATTTCAAGTGGCGAAAAGCACTGTTCATTATATAAATGCCCGATGGAATCAGAGACGTTCATTAGAAAGAAAGGTGGGGACTGGTCAGCAAAGAGTTTCAACAGAGGAAGAGGACAATGATCTGATAAACTTTTTGATAATAATCCTTTTGAAACTGCTGTGGAAGCACGACGTGCGACAAACTTTCCAGGGTCTATCAGAACGGCACGGCGTCGTATAAAAACTACATCTAACATTAGAAGTCGTGTTGCAGTGCAAAAGCCTTTTTTAACGCAAGGTAATAGAGAAGAGAGAATCGGGTTGGCGATACAATATTTTATGCACGACGCAAATTTTTGGCAGAACGTAGTTTTCACGGATGAGAAAGTTTTTCAATCATATTACAACGGTCACGTTAGAGTATATAGACCACCAAACACTCGTTTTGAGGAACTATACATCCATAATGTTAGAAAAAGTGGCAGTTTTTCTGTTAATGTTTGGGGGTGGATGAGTGCCAACGGTCTTGGTGTCTGCACACATGTTCAAAACAGGTTCAATGCATTAACATATATAGACATTCTAGAGAACATCATGCTACCATCAGTCAACGGCATGTTTCCTGAAAATAACTTTGTGTTCCAGCAGGATAATTGTCGAGTTCATACCGCCCAAACAGTAACAGAATGGCTGCAACGACACAACGTAACAGTGCTACCCTAGCCAGCTCGTAGTGCTGACCTTAATCCTATAGAGAATGTTTGGGGTTTGATGTTGAAGACAATTAATAAAGGAAATAATTTTTATCCACGAAATGCTGAGCATTTATGGAATACAATTCAAGAGGTATGGAACAGTTTTACTCCAGAGTATGCCCGTAATTTGGTAGCTTCCTTACCTAGAAGACTAAACTACGTTATCGAGAACAACGGCGGAGTTTCAAAATATTAATTTTAATAAAGATTTGTAAGTATTTTCGTAGTAACATTATTGATTTTACATTAAAGTTGTTGTAATAATATTTGTCACTTTGACGTTTTATTATCATAAGTAAAAACACAAGAGCTTTTTTTTTATCGGATAAATTTCTCTTTGTAACGAAATTATTTTGCCAATCAGTAATTTGACGAGAAAAACTTACATGAAAAAATCGCGAGACGATAGTCGAGCGATTTTTTCTAATGTAAGTTTTTCGAGCGAAATTACTGATTGGAAAAATATTGAGTTAAAAAGAAATTTATCCGATTGAAAGAAAAGCTCGAGTGTTTTTTGGCAAGATAAATTAACGACATGAATAAAACTTTTTAAATTGTCTCCATATTGACGATTTTGTATTTCTTGTGTTTTGCAGTATTGATCTTTTGATATTTGTTGAAATTTCCTCAAACCGACTCGTATTTTACGTTCAACGATACTTAATAGTTATTACCTGTCAGCTGCCAAAATAAATTAAGTGATGCAGGGCTACTAGATATGTAACAGGAAGAAGCATTTTTATCGGAGGAAGAAGCATTTTTATCGGTGATAAAAAGCTATGTAGGTTTTTATCGCTGTCAAAGTGACAAAAATGTCACCCGCATATGGACATTTTTATATAGGAGTTAATTTATCATATTATTTAATTTTTGCTGTCATTGCTGACAACATATATAACATTTTAAAAACCTGATTTACCAAAATTTATGAAAATAACACAAAATGTCAAATTAGTGGTCGCTTTTATGTAACCGCGACCGTACATATGACGAGCACTTAAATATTAAACATGCCGCAGTTTGTAAATTGTGTTTCGTCCGTTCATAAAACCTTGAATCTAAACTGTGGGTCAGCTTCATAACGGGTGTCCGTAAATGATTGAAGCTGACAGCTACTGTCAAATTTTGGTTAAGTTTGCAACACTACATTTGATTGCGATCGCTAATTAAACGCTAATTAACATTAGCGTTCCACGCGGTACTTACTTTCAGCATAATGATTAAAATTGTTTCTTAAAATCAAGTACAATATGCTTACTTTTGGAAAAGTTTTTTGCTAATTAACATTATTTAAAAAAATAATTGTAAAATCATAACTATAAATTCATTACAATGACAAAAATACAAACATTCTTTATTAGTAATTTTTGCAATTACAAAAAATGTTGGAAATGTTGACCTTGCTGCTGCAGACATAAATTAACTCTTCGTTTCATATTTTCCGAAAACATTTTGAAATTGTTGTTGTGTAATCACTTGAATCTCGTTTTCAATTGCTTGCATTAGTTCATCTAAATTATGTAACCTATTTTTATAAATGTTATCTTTAATCTTTCCGAACAGAAAATAATCTGGAGGGGTCAAGTCTGGTGACCTTGGTGGCCATCTACCTTGGCTAACAAGACGATCGTCATAGAATTCTCTTAAAAAGGTCAATGTCGCTTGCGCAGTATGGGCTGGAGCATTATCTTGCTGAAAAAATCCACTTTCCAACTAGTCATCATGGAGTTGGTCCACAAATTATTGTAATATATCTCTATAACGTGCAGCATTGATCGTATCATGGAAAAATATCGGTCCTATTATTCTACGACGTGATATTGCTACCAAAATGCCAACTTTTATAGGGTGTAGTTCATTTTCAATAAAGATATGTGGGTTTTCTGTTTCCCATGTTCTATAATTTTGAGAATTTACATAATCGGATAAGTGAAACCAAGCTTCATCCGTAAAAAAGGTTAGGTCTAATACTTCATTATTGTTTATGTTTTCATTAAACAAATTACAATAAGTTATTCTTGATACAAAGTCAATGGGATATAATCGATGGACTACGGAAACCTTATATGGATGCATATTGAGGCTCTTCTTTAAAGCTTTTGAGCAAGATGTTTTGCTTAATCCTAGAAAGAATGAAATTAAACCTATTTCTCAGTACATTTTTATATTATTACCTGTCTGTGCTGATAACTTTCGCAATGACTTTTTTGGACTATCTTCAATACGTTGCTGAATATCATCAACAACCGCTTGAGTAAGAAGCGAAAGTCTTCCAGTTGATTTTCCCGTACAAATACAATGCTTTGTTTCAAAGCGATCCAAAACTCTTCGCTTATGTTGAACAAAGACATCATACGGAATATTTGCATCAGGAAACGCTTCATTAAACTGCGCTATGCATGATTCTACAGAATAAGTCCAGCTTCCATCAGGATTGTGTGTGGCACTCCGAAAATGGGCCATTAAAATGAAAGCGTTTTGCTCCGCTGTAAAGACCATGGCAATATCGTTAATAAAATCTGAAACACATATTTAAACATAACCTCGCTGGAATTTAATATCGAATGTTACTTACGCAAATTTTACAAACTTATTTTAGTAGTTATGAAAACCAATAACTGATTGTCAATACAAGGAAAAACTAATACGGAGATGAAAATTGAACAGAAAAACTATAATAAAACCCAACGAAAAATACACACGTGCGACTATGACCATATAGGAATAAACCAACTGAAATTCTCAGGAAGGTGAACTTTAAGGACGAAAAACGCATACATTTTGACAGACGTCAGCTTCAAACATTTACGGACACATTTTATATGTTAGCGAACCAAGTACAATTATCAATGCGCTTATTGTAATCATCAGAGTGCAATGTTTGTGCAACTGATATTTTATTTCATTAATTGATGTAGCAGACACTTCTTGGTGAAACATTTTGTAATTAACAAATTATTATAAAAACACACTTGGCTTGATATTTTATAGGGATGAAACCTATGATTTTTCGGTACTCGTACAACTGTATGTTGTGACGTGCCTGCCTCCGTTTCAATTTCTCTGGTTGAAATCCATGGATTTTGCAATACACATACCAATACGTTTACTTCTGCCTCTTCATTAATACCTCTTGCATCTTCATTAGTTTACAGAAAAAAAAAATTATCTGCCAAATTATCATATAGAGGCTCTTAAAGGTAAGTAGAGAAGGCTGACGACGATCAAAATAATGTTCGAAATACTGTTGTGCAGCTTGTACGTCATTTTTATGGCACAAAATGTAACACTCAATCACATCACGCTTTTCCTGGTTAGAAAAATTCATATTGATATTTGACGAAGCCTCAATTGATAATAAATAAAAAACTAAATGTCAATAATTCTCATTTGCATTATTATTAAACGTGATGTGTATCTATTCATTGTTTTCAAAGCATACTAGTAGAGCAGTTCGAAAATTAAAAGAAAGAAACGGTCATAATTTGTTTATTTATAAAAATAACTATGTCAAGTGGTATATCATTTGAATCGTCGAAAGAAGGCCTTTTTATAAAGTTATGACCGACTATGGTTCCATTAGAAAAAACACAAGTTTGAGTCAAAACTCAAAAATCATAGTTTAAATGAAAAATTCGGTTATACAGGCTGATTCATTTTCGGCCCTCGCCATGGCGATCTCGCTTATTATTGGAGATAGAGTATAGGTTTAAATTTGGCAAAGTTGTTAAATTTTGTGTTTGTTATAAATCCGTAAATAAAATAGACCTGTGACAAATGACCTTCGTTATTTAAAAAAAAACGCGAAGACCCTATTTTCTTCTTTTACCTGTAGCACCGACATTTGGCCTTGTAGAGCAAAAATAAAAACATAACCCTGTGGCCATTTCTAAACCTCTATCCAGTGGTGTACTCTAAATTTTTATACGACGTTTCGTTTCTTTCTGGCCATCATCAACTATCTAATTTCTTATAGGCGCCATTTTGGATTTAGGCATCTTCAGAAAGAGTTTTTTTTCTGATTTCAAACATGTACCACATGCTGACTAAAGTTTTTGACATTAGGTTTTATTTGAAAGAATAAATTATAAGATTAAATAAGGTAGCCATGGAATTTCAATCTGTCAAACATTTCATTTATTGTTCATTATTAATACAAAAATGTCATACACTAACGAAGAGAAACGAGATATGATAAGTATTTTTTATTCTTCGAACCGAAATTCAACAGTAGCGAGTACAAGATATCTACAATTACATCCAGAACGACAACAGCCTCATCGTACCATTTTTCTAGATCTCGACAGAAATTTGGTCGAGAATGGATCGTTTACTAAGCCGCGTAATGGTCAAGACAACAGGAATTTAAATGAAAATCGACAAGATATTTTACAAATGGTAAATTAAAAGCGTGTTTTCAAATTTCATGTTAATCTTGTATTTTTATAGATAAATAATAATCCATCAATTTCTACACGCGAAGTAGCGTCAGAATTAAATTTGTGCCAGTCCAGAGTTTGGAGAACTTTACATAAAAGTAGGTTTAAACCATACAGGATCCATGTTAGTCACTCTTTACTGCCTGGAGATAATTTGAGAAGGCTAGTATATTGTAATTGGTTAATGGGAAGGATAGAAAATGACGAAAATTTTTTAAGCAAAATCATCTGGTCAGATGAAACAAAATTTACAAATTCTGGAATGTTCAACAGAAATACGGAGCACTATTGGGTAGTACAAAATCCCCGACAAAACAGGGCTAGAAGACCACAACATCGTTTTGGAATAAACGTTTGGATGGGTATTTTGGCAAATCGTCTCTTAGGACCAGTTATGAATGAAGAACATTTAAATGGAGAAAGATATTTAAACATTTTACGTACATACGTATCTGACTATCTTGACGACAATATCCCATTAAATCAATTACAATATTTATGGTGGCAACAAGATGGCGCACCAGCACACAATGCAGCTGTTGCTAGAAATTTCTTAAATCAAGAGTTTGCAAACCGTTGGATTGGAAATAGGGGAGTTGTTGAATGGCCTGCGAGATCACCTGATTTAAGTCCGCTAGATTTTTTTTATGGGGATATGTTAAAAATAATATTTATAAAGTAGATGCGCCACAAAACATTGAAGAATTACGAGACAGACTTCAGAATGCCTTCGATGCAGTTCCTAGAAGAACTATACAAAGGGCAGTACAAAATGCCAGAAGGCGTGCCCAATTGTGCATTACCGAAGATGGCCAGATAAGTGAACATTTACTGTAATTGTTTATTGTTTACTTTTCTATGTATTTTTATTAATGTTTTTGTTATCTTGTACTCGCTACTGTTGACTTTCGTTTCGAAGAATAAAAAATACTTATCATATCTCGTTTCTCTTCGTTAGTGTATGACATTTTTGTATTATTAATGCACAATAAATGAAATGTTTGAAAGATTGAAATTCCATGGCTACCTTATTTAATCTTATAATTTATTCTTTCAAATAAAACCTAATGTCAAAAACGTTAGTCAGCATGTGGTACATGGTTGAAATCAGAAAAAAAAACTCTTTCTGAAGATGTCTAAATCCAATATGGCGCCTATAAGAAATTAGATAGTTGATGAGGGTCAGAAAGAAACTAAACGTCGTATAAAAATTTAGAGTACACCACTGGATAGAGGTTTATAAATCGCCAAAAGGATGCGTTTTTATTTTTTCTCTACAAGGCCAAATGTCGGTGCTACAGGTAAAAGAAGAAAATTGAGTTTTCGCGTTTTTTTTAAAATAACGAAGGTCATTTGTCACAGGTCTATTTTCTTTACGGATTTATAACAAACACAAAATTTAACAACTTTGCCAAATTTAAACCTATACTCTATCTGCAATAATAAGAGAGATCCCCATGGTGAGGGCCGAAAATGAATCAGACTGTATAGTGTTATTAAATAATTACTTATATATAATAACTTATAACTTTCTGCTTCATACATTTTTTCCAAAGTCATTAATATGAGAGATATAGGCGCCGGATAAAATAACAAAAAAATCATTTTTGCGATATATCATCGTGGCTCAGTTGGTTAGAGCGACGGTCCGGCAAAGCGTAGACTTGGGTTCAAGTCCTAACGTGGACGAAAATTTTCAAATCAAATTTGAGTTTGATTGGCGTTGTAATTCGTAGACAGCAATGTTTACATTAACATTTACTGCGCAAAATAACATACTAATTTGAAAATATTTAAAATATTTATTATAAAAGCCGAAAACTCCAAGAATTTATCCAATGATATATGTATATATATATAAATGTGTGTGTGTGTGTGTGTGTGTGTGTGTGTGTGTGTGTGTGTGTGTGTGTGTGTGTGTGTGTGTGTGTGTGTGTGTGTGTGTGTGTGTGTGTGTGTGTGTGTGTGTGTGTGTGTGTGTGTGTGTGTGTGTGTGTGTGTGTGTGTGTGTGTGTGTGTGTGTGTGTGTGTGTGTGTGTGTGTGTGTGTGTGTGTGTGTGTGTGTGTGTGTGTGTGTGTGTGTGTGTGTGTGTGTGTGTGTGTGTGTGTGTGTGTGTGTGTGTGTGTGTGTGTGTGTGTGTGTGTGTGTGTGTGTGTGTGTGTGTGTGTGTGTGTGTGTGTGTGTGTGTGTGTGTGTGTGTGTGTGTGTGTGTGTGTGTGTGTGTGTGTGTGTGTGTGTGTGTGTGTGTGTGTGTGTGTGTGTGTGTGTGTGTGTGTGTGTGTGTGTGTGTGTGTGTGTGTGTGTGTGTGTGTGTGTGTGTGTGTGTGTGTGTGTGTGTGTGTGTGTGTGTGTGTGTGTGTGTGTGTGTGTGTGTGTGTGTGTGTGTGTGTGTGTGTGTGTGTATGCATGAGAGAATTAATAACTTCTAAGTTCTCATCTTATATGCAATTGTTGCTATAATTTCTACAACTGACAAAATCACATTTACCTAAGAATGCAGACACAACACGTCGGGACATCAACCGTCGCGACGTGTTCTTATTTTTCATATATATAGTAACTGAATAAGAAGTATATAAAACATTTCAAAGTCCATAAATTTTGATATATAGACATTGATGTATAATATTAAGCAATATCTATCCAATTTTACAGACGTCGAAATACGTGTAAATACATTATACATGTGTATATAGTACGTGTCGTGTCTTATAACGTGTAACGTCGCACGATTAAATGTCACGTTCTTCTATCACAAATATTCGCCTACATAGAGGCGAATGAAAAGAAATATACGTAACCAAGAACGTCAAAGCGAAGACTCCTTCGCTTAAGGGGACATTCCTTTTGCAATGAAGTCATTTATAATCCTTAGCGACTATGTTCTCTTAGTTGCTACAAATGCTCATCTTTTCCCTTTAAGTGCGATCCACGCTGATATATGAAATAGATTTAAATGCGTATGTAGTACGAGCTCCTAAATGCATATACAGGACGACTAACAATTAAGAATAGAAAATAATGAATACATAATAAAAGTAATTAATGAAATATTGATATACAAGTAGTTGTTGTAATGATATCTCACACATGATGCTTGTATGATTACGCATAGGGGGCGATCGACAAGTAGGGCGATGTTAACAATATATGAGACTTTTCTCTCACAATAGAAATTGTGGTGTTCTCTGAATAAGTGCGAGTCTCGTAGGTGAATTAATTGTGCTGTATAAACATTTTGTGGCATATTCTTCATTTTCCCAAGCTGCTTGAATATGTTGAACATGTTTCATCACATGTCACTATTCTATGCAGAAAATTGTTTCTTTCTCGTTGAAATCGATTCAGTAGTCCTCTTCGGATTTGTTTTTGTTCATTTGTCAAAAGCCTTGGAATCCATCTTGAACAAATTTTGCGGAAACCCAGATGCTCAGTAGTAATGGTATACGCACTACCGTGATTTACTTGTGCTTCATTAGCGATTCCATTAATCGTAAGGTGTCGATTACCTTCAATGAGGTAACAAATCGCTCGAATGTTGTCTTCAGTCATAGCCGTCCCTGGGACGTCTATTGTGCCTCTTATTTTCTATAGTTTCACGGCCATCCTTGAATTTTTAACCCAGTCATACACTTGAGTCCTTGACGAAGTTGTGTCACCAAACTGTGTAGTCGGTCTAGTCAGAATTTGGGTGGGTTTCGTACCCTTGTTCGTTAGAAACTTGATAATAATGCGTTACGTATAGCTCGGTTATTTAAGCTAACTGTAAATGAAAGGGTAGGAATTAACACAAGAGAAACACTATCTTGGATAGCTGCATTTGGTGGACACAACTTGTAAAATTAGTGTTAAAATTTTAATAAATTAATATCACGACAACATTGTATATTTCAGATTAAATTATATTTATTTCAAAATTTTACTATTTATATTTTTAATATTCATTTTTGTCATTCAAGTCAATTACGCGAAATTAAAAAAGATATTTAATTTATTTACATTTGAATTTTATATCGATACTAATTGAACACGCCCACTTTTCAAATCATAAAGAAACCGTGAATAGGTTATATTTCTATATAAAAATATTACATAACCTAACATCTAAAAGCAAGCCATATACAATGTGTCCGGGAAAATGTGGGAAATCTCTCAGATTCAGATAGAACATTAAAAAATAAGATGACAAGCTCCCATAATTTTTTTCCTAGCGGCCCTCCCTGCGGAGATACGGCCTCCTAAAGGACGCCACTGGAAATCAATTTTTCTTGAATAACTTTTAAACTACTCATTATAATTTAATGAAAATGTAATATGATAAACAGTAGTAAGGACCTCTTAAAATACTGCCCTTAAATTTAAATTAGCTTGTTTAGTTTACCAGGGGCGGACTAGGTTGTACATTTTAATGCTTACATTTTTAACACCCTGTATGATAAGGAGTTAAAAAAAACAAATTTGGATACCTTGAACATTAAGCTAAAGAAACGGTACTCTTGTTCATTGTCGATAAAATGAACCGTTTTCGATGAAAAAAAAATAAAAGAATTAATGTTTTATTTCTATTAAAAAAGAACCATGTTTTTTATTTTTTTTTTGTCTGCAACAAAGTGTGATACAAAAGTCATTCCAGGAACAAAAAAGTTTTAGTTTAGGTTATTTAATACGACAAAATTACAAAGATTCTTAGAAATGCAGTTTTGTCCCAGAAAGGCACCTTAACAAAAATTATGTTTAGAAATGTACTCACTAAAGCTTGCAACGATTGAACCTAAATACGCTAATTAGAAATAATCAATTAAAAACTTCATAAGTGGGTTCAACATGGGCTCCGTGAACTCTGATACACTCGCGGGCACGACGAATAGAGGACTGCTGTACTCGCCACAACAACCCAGCATTGTTTCTTATCACATCACAATGAAATGTGATTCTCTGTAAAAGTTCCTCCCTAGTATCAACCGGAGAGAAATACACCAAGGTTTTGAGATGACCCCACAGGTGAAAATCCATTGGCGTTAGGTCGGGAGACCGTGGAGGCCAGGCAATGGGACCTCCTCTGCCTATCCAACGGTTTGGATAGACGTTATTCAGGTGGTCGCGTACAGCAACGCTAAAATGAGGTGGGGCCCCATCATGCATAAAATACATGCTTTGGCGGGTTGCAAGTGGCAAATGCTCTATTGAATCCAGAAAAGCGTTCTGAAGGAACTGTAAATAAAGTTCACCATTCAATCTTGGCGGCAATACGCATGGCCCAATCAAAAAATTGACAATGATTCCTGCCCAAACATTAATTGATTGGAACTGATGTTGATAATGATGAACGACAGTAGCATGAGGGTTTTCATCAGCCCATACATTCGAGTTATGTAAATTTACAATACCATTTTTGGTAAACCCTGCTTCATCGGTAAAAAGAATAGTACTATTGAAGTTTGGGTTTGTTCGTTGCTGATCTAACAGCCAGTTTGCGAACTGGATTCTAGGAGGAAAATCTTCAAGAAGTAGTAGATGCACTTTTTGCAAATGATAAGGGTAGAACAACTGTTCTTTAAGTACTTCATGAATTGTCGTTTTTGACGTATTAAGCTGCGCGGCTAATCTTCGAGTGCTTATTGAAGGAGTATCACCTACAGTATCCAAAATATTTTCCTCCAATTGCACCGTACGTACTGTTCTTCTCACACCAGCATCAGTACTTTTTTTCGCAAAACTTCCTAAAACATTAAAGAAAGTCAATAATGTTACCTTATTAAATGGAATCGCCCACCAGTCTCTCTTAGACGTTGGTCAAGTCGCTGAAATGTTTGGAATATTGCGATTAGGATATCTTTCTTCATACAACGTTCTTGCTTCCAAAGCATTGCAAGATACAAGGCCGTACATAAGACGCATATCTGCATACTCACTAAATGTGTATCCCATTATCAAATTAAATTTACCAAGATATTCAAAATTCAATAAATTAATATCGAAGTAAAGGATCAACGTGTTAACAATATGAAAGATTACAAGATTTAAAATTTACACGTCAATGCAAGATATTTATTAATTCGTGGGTACCATAGTAACGTTTGTAAAAACAATGCGTTTTTTAGTACTGAAAACAGTTTTATTTCAGACTTTTGTATCACACATTGTTGCAGACAAAAAAAAAATAAAAAACATGGTTCTTTTTAATAGAAATAAAACATTAATTCTTTTATTTTTTTTTCCTCGAAACGGTTCATTTTATCGACAATGAACAAGAGCACCTTTTCTTTAGCTTAATGTTCAGGGTATCCAAATTTGTTTTTTTTAGCTCCTTATCATACAGGGTGTTAAAAATGTAAGCATTAAAATGTACAACCTAGTCCGCCCCTGGTAAACTAAACATGCTAATTTAAATTTAAGGGCAGTATTTTAAGAGGTCCTTACTACTGTTTATCATATTAAATTTTCATTAAATTATAATAAGTAGTTTAAAAGTTATTCAAGAAAAATTTATTTCCAGTGGCGTCCTTTAGGAGGCCGTATCTCCGTAGGGAGGGCCGCTAGGAAAAAAATTATGGGTGCTTGTCATCTTAATTTTTAATGTTCTATCTGAATCCGAGAGATTTCCCACATTTTCCCGGACACATTGTATACCTGTAAATTCGTATTTTAATTTATTCTTTCTATCAAAATCAATATTATATTTATAATTTAATTAATATAACTAGTTGTAAAAAGTATAAATCAAGATAATTTTTACTTTCTAATAAGGCTTTGGGGAAAAAATGAAAGTTAGCGTCAATAGCAGAATTATGCACAGCTCTACCTCGAAAAGAGAGTTCTCCGTTTTTTTAAATTTATTAAATACCGAAATATCAGTGATAAAAGTTAAAATATATATATATATATATATATATATATATATATATATATGTTTTCTTTCAGGTTTCCGCGGGTAGTAGTATGTGCTGTAACTGGATTCCGGGTTTTCTTCCGCGTTTCCATTGTTTAGTCTTTGTAAAGACCGGTGCTGGTTTCTGGACGACGTTTCGGCAAAATCATATTTGCCATCTTCAGGTCTGCGATAACTGTCTGCTTCTGCTTCTGGTTACTCGTAAACAGTTTACGAGTTACCAGAAGCAGAAGCAGACAGTTATCGCAGACCTGAAGATGGCAAATGTGATTTTGCCGAAACGTCGTCCAGAAACCAGCACCGGTCTTTACAAAGACCAAACAATGGAAACGCGGAAGAAAACCCGAAATCCAGTTACAACATATATATATATACATATATATATATATATATATATATAAGATGTAAATAATCCCTGCGCAGCGCAACGTTTAAATCAATTTTTACCAGAATAAAATCGGTTACCGGCAAAAAACTACGAAAGCATCATTTGCTGTGGGACTCCAACATCGAGGATACGGAACATAATAAACATTTACGTACCTGCATCATTCCATTGTACCCTATCCTACATTGAACCATACTTAAAAGCATCGGAGCGATCCAAGAATATCTCTCTCGATCCTGTTTGGCGCAATATCCTAATTTGCCGTAGTTCAGCCCGCTAGACATATTGCTGCCTTTTCCTACAAACCACAGGTTCATTTATTTTTTTGTAAAAGCATAACATATAACTCTTTATTATCAATTCAAAATTTAATAACTATATCTTGATTTTGCTTTAAAAGTATAACTATTTTGATTAATTTAACGTAAAGAATATTACCTATTGAGATTTCTGTAGTACTTACCATATAACATTGTTAACTAATTTATATTATAACAAATTTTGCTTAAAAATATCAACTAGTATACATAACCATAATTACACACACATAAATTATTATATTCGTAAATTCATAATACCTTATTTTGCCGTTTAGCCAAGTTGCACATTATAGTGTATAGATATCTTGCATTGAATAAATATTTTATACTTGTTATTTTAAAGAAGTTCTTTTATTTATCTATGCGTAACTGAAAATATTTCATTTATATTATTAATTATTATTTATCAGTTTTATAGGAGTATCATTTACCGGCGATGATCCAGAGATAGAGTCGTATAAATTCAGTATCCTAGTCTCTAACGACATATATTTGTAATTGAAGATTCTGCGTACTATCGGCTGGTAGACCAATATCATATGTTCAAATAAAGGCGCCCAATAAAATCTATCAGTGGAAGTACGTTTATTTAATATTATTCACAAATTATTCACGTATTATTATTCCAATGGCATGCTTTCATACTTGTCGCGGTTCTTCTCTTTTCCTTTTACACTGCACTTTGGCTTCATATATTAGCTTTACTGGTCTAGTGTCCCCCATTCGTTGTAGATATCCCCACCAATGTAGTTGTCGCTGTTCAATAAAGTCCATTATCGATTGTATCTCCAGTTCCTCTTGTATTTGTGAATTTCTCCTTTTGTCCTTTCTGGTTACGCCTCTCACTCTCCTAAGATATCTCATTTCTGCAGCCTGGGTTTTTCTTTTATCAGAACAATAATAAAGATGTTCATGTTAGTGAAAATCGTTAAGGTGTGAGCGAACTAGTAAGAACAGTTAGATACACCCTCTATCAAACGTATCCAAAATCATTAAAATTGGTCAACTCAATGAGTAGTTATGCAAGAACAAAAATAAAAAAATGTAACTACAAGGCGATTTGATAATTTCCTTCTTTTTGAAAGATAGTTAATACAAAACCAATATGTATGTCACCAAAAATAAAGATATATCCTTAATGCATGTATCTAATAATTGTTAGTTTTAGAACAGGTTTTGATTATTTTAAGAACGGGTTAACAGTTGGTTAACGAGTCTATTAATGTGCCTATATATTAAGATGAGTTCACCCGATACTTAAATGAAGGATTAAATTTAACGCATTAAATATTTTAGTTTTCGTTTATATACTTTTATGCTCTCGATTTAATTATAATTATATTTTAATTAAATAATTACGAGTATATTATATTTAAAGGAAAGTCTTTCTCTGGAGACTGTGGTTGAGTAAAAGCTTAAAAAAAGGTATAAAACCCCTTACCACAATTATTAATCTTATCCTAAATACGTATTTCGACAACTAAGTTGTTCATCATCAGTAGGTAAAACCACTAATCAAGGTGTCGCACATGGGGCACAGTAAAGCTAGTACAACTGCTTACGCAACAACTTTACACGGCGTCCACGTATACACTAACTCAAACATGCAAATATATTGAACGAAAGGATCGACAAAATATTACCTCTCTTAAGGAAAACACAAGTGTTTCTTCTCCAATTTGAAACGTCCACGACCTTTTTATTTACGGTTCTAAGAATGAAAAGAGACAGGTGAAGGGGATTGGCCCTTTATCTCTGTTCATAGAATTTTGTTTGTTTTTAGCGATATGAATACTTTCGTAGGCGTCAAGATCGCGGGGGTTATTAATGGCCTTGGCAAGTTTCAACACTTTAATCGACACATTGTGCAGTGTACTTAAAGCATGGTTGGCAACGTAGATTTATCCGGTCTATTGTATTTAATATGTGATATGTGTTCTTTAAACCGGGTTATTATTGGTCGTTTTGTTTGGCCTATATATATATATATATACTCGTATAGATTATATTTATATAATATACGAGGTGCTCCCCAGAAATTTCCGGGATTTGAATGTGACACGCGAAAGGATCGTAGTACAGCTCTATAGCACTAGTTAGTGTGAGCTACGTTTTCACTCTGCTAGTCTTGTATCTTCGATAAAAGCAACTGTCCTCATCAGAGGAAGTTTGAGTACCCTCGTAGGAACCAATAGATCTCTTCCGAAATGTTTCTGTTTGAGTCCTTTTAGTTCCTCACAAGTGCATATCACATGAAGGCTAGTATCCTCGTGTTTTTCAAATCTCCAACACCAGGGCTCGTTAACCAAGCCTGTGCTGTACTTCCTTAAAGGACGATGTTCGGTTATTAACCCGGTAATAATTTTAATTTCTTTTTTGTTACTACGAATTTAGTTGGCTAGCGTCCAGCTCCCCTAAACGTCACTTGATGTGCATTAGTTTCAGGCAACAAAGACAGCAATGCTACCCCACCTTCCCTACTTCCCAGATTTTGCCTCTTGTGACATTTTCCTGTTACCAAAGTTGAAACTGGAACTCAAGAGGCGTCGTTTTGAAACAATTGAGTAGATCCAGATCGAATCGCTGGCAGTGTTGAACATGTGAACGCGTGAAGATATCTAGCATTGCTTCCAGTCATAGACAAGTCGCTGGGATCGGTGTATTCACACAGAAAGAGAGTACTTTGAAGGGGATTGTAGTAAATAAGGTGTAGGAACAAATTATTGTTTTTTTTCCATTCCGGGAAGTTCTGGGTAGCAGCTGGTAATTATATTTCCACTATATATTGTATACTAAAACCAAAATTTATCATAAATAAAGGGTGCTTTATTACATCATCAGATTTAATATTTCTTTCACTCCTTAACGTCGTCTGTAAATTATATGATATAAATTTCAGTACTAGCTGATATTCTATTAAAAATATAAATCCATATTTCCGAAGCCATGGCAGATTACTTAAGTACATTTCTAATTTTACATTACATTAGAATAATTAACGATTAAAATTACTAATTAATAATAGGTTTCAACGCTCACGCTTACGTTTTACGTGGCTTAACATTTTCGGATTACGCTAAGGGATTTAGATTTGATAATTGAGTTCGGTTCTTCCTTGGAATCCGGATAATTTATTATTCATGCAAGGCGTGATAGACGTAATATAAGATCTTAACTGTAGTAAATTATATAACGGCAAAGTAGTTTAGCTTTAATTGGAATTACGCCGTCATTGTACATGTAAAGAAATTAAGAAAATTTAATGAAAATCTGTCGAAAACTATTTTATTATCTGTTAATATCAAATTACAAAGAATATTATTTATCCTGTGTTCAGAAATATTCGAGTAACTCTATTTTTTCCTGAACTTCTAATTATTTCAAGAACAGAATTTCTTTTCTCGTTAGTTACACGAGATTACTAATAAATATATCACTGCAGCTTTACCCGACACTGCGGCCACCGGATCTAGACTAAGAACTTCGATTTCTAACGCAGTGGAATTGTACATCAGATAATTCTGGTTTATATATAACCTGATTATCTATAATCCAGAACTGTCTGATACACGACTATCTGATACCCGTTAGTAAATGCTAACTCAGGAAAGATTTCCACAGTTAAAGGATTGAAATCGTTAGAATTCTCATTAAGAGAAGAGATTACATACTACAAATTTATAAATAACACTAAATATATACATACGAATTTTTGTAACTGTACTGTACTTACAAGATAAAGTTAGTCCCCAACAACCAATAATTAAAATTATAATGGAATGTAATATTTGGCAAGTCAATAAGTTTATAATATACAATACTAGCTGAACCCGGGATTGCTAGATTTGAGTGTATACATATATGTATTAAATAAATACAATTGAAAGCTTGATATCTATTATTGTATTTAGTTAAAATTTGATATTACATATAAATTAAATTATGTTGTATTCAACTTCAAAGTCATTGAAATGCTCTTGAATGTACAATTTTTTGAGTCCATTTAGCATATATACTTTGTGTTTGTTACATACTTAGTATGCAAAGTATAATTGACCATATAAACGTCAATGTAACAAATACCGTTTCGTGGCGCCATCTGCATCTAAATAATAGTACTTCTACTATTGATATTATATTATTAGGCCCTAGCTTTCTTTCTACTGATCAGATCGAGGATTTCAATAGCTTTAAACCTTCTCCGGACAACGCTGATCACGTTGCAAAAAAAAAACAGCGCGTAAATCGGTCTAGTAGTTTTTTAGTGTATAACATACACCGGCACAAAATTCGATCCATGTACTAATTTGGTTATATTTTACTCCATGTGGACCGGAAATTTCATCGAAGACCATGCGTCAAACGGAAACGACTCTATTGTAGTTAGCTATCCTGCAAGCTGTAAGGTAGTTCTGCACTAATTACGCTGTTTCATCTGATTAAATATTACTCAAAGAATTAATTTCTTTGTTCGTACGATATATTAATATAGTATAATGTTATAATTCTTCTTCAGAACGTGAGTTCTTTTGGAAAATATAATGAATGGAGGTAAAAAAAATCAATTATAAATACATATATTACAATTTCCTTTTTTTATGGTAGTAGATATATATTTAACAAAATAAAAAACTTACATGTATCAAAATAATTTAGTGTTTATATGTTTTAATATGTACTTATATAATTTCATTTTGTTCCAATAGGAAACGTAAATCCCTGTATCTCCTCTTTTCCTTCCCGTTCAAATCCAATAGATTTTCTTTGTACCAAGATTCTTCCTGTTCTTGTTGTCTTGCTACTTCTTCGTTACTACACCTTTATTATTATATTTTTAATAACTAATTTCAATTGCAATTATGTGAAACTTTTCCTATACCAATTTATATTCACCGCTTTCAAGTAAAATTTTTTTCTCGCTTACGTTTTCTTATTATTTCTTTCAATATATCCCCATAGAAACTTCCTTAATCCTCTTCGTTTACATTGTATTTTTAGTAGTTATTGTTGTGCGAATTGAAGTGAGTTTTATACCGCTTCATAAGTAATCTTATTCTCTTTCTAATTATATATTTCTTTGGTTTCAAATTACTACTATTTTCTTTCTATATTTGAATTTGTTTATATTATATCAAATATTTTACCTATTTCTCTCTCCGTGTTCAACTTTTTCAATTCTGCTTGTTTTTTTACAAAAAAATAAAATAAAAATTGTTTGAGTGTTTTTCTGGTTGGTTGTAGGAAATATTTTCAATATTTTCTTTCTCTAATATATTTTTTTCCTTGTACACTTTTTTTATGTTTCCGCTGGTCTAGTCTTGTACGTCTTAAAGCCGTCGCAACGGACTCCGTTGACGCAGAAGGGTGCCCTTGTCTTTTTTCCTATATTTCTTCCTTAAATATACTCATATACTATTACTTAGATATTGCTTTATACATTTTCATTTCATAATGAACTATGCATGTTGTACAATATGAAACAAACATGTAAATAATTTACATATCTGTAACTATGCACATGGACAATACACCTCGTATTTTCAGCATTTACTTCTGCTTAATACATATGTTTCTGCCAATATAGGCGTCCTCAGTTAAGCTAGTGAAGCAATTTATACAAATTAATACAAACCTGTTATAAACAACTGGTTTGTATCTGTATTTAAATTTACTGATGCATGTTGCATGTTGTAGTACTTCTATAAATAAAGACGACAGTTATATTAAGTGCTCTATTTGTAATAAACCGTTCAAAACTTCATGTGTTGAACTAACAAGGATTGAGGTAAAAAAAAAATAACTCTAAATTATCTTTTATTGAATCCTCATATCTACGTCAATTTAATAATGTTCTTAATACAAATAATAGAACACTTGACTTGATTCTGTCTAACTTTGGGTATGACGTTGAGGTTTCACGTGATTCCTTGCCACTTATTGCCGAAGATATTCATCATCTTGCTCTGGACATCACTATACCTAATTTAAAGCCTCCTAAACAAACTATATTCTCTTCCAACAGCAATATTAGATACAATTTTCGCAAAGCTGATTAACATAAGCTGTACTTTGATTTTTATACAACGGATTGGTCCTTTCTTGAAAACCATAGTAATGTCAATATGGCTGTTCAGAATATTTATAGTAAAATGTATTCTATCTTCGACTGCTCTGTTCCTAAATTCCATTTAAACCATGAACATCATTATCCTCCTTGGTTCTCTCTTACTAATAAAAAATTTTTTAAGTTTAAATCTTATAACCATAAAAAATGGGAATCTACTCAATCCAATTATTATAAGCATGAATTCCAAAGAATGCGAAGACTGGTAAAGGCTGAAATCACTTTAGCTTTTTAGTCATATATTCACAGAACTGAATTAGGCCTTATCACTGTTCTACAGTCCTTCCGGCACTTTGTTCATTCCAATCAGGGTGTTACTAGAATTCCAGACTTCATGATTCTATTAATGAGTACAATGATCCGGCTTGTATTGTCAATGCTTTTGCTACGACCTTTTCTAATGTCTTCTTGCCAAAATCTGCAAATTCTGCACTCCCTGATTTAACATCTAACTTATCACCTCTATGTTTACTATCTGTTTTACCGGCTGAGGTTATCCATACTATTAAGGGGCTAATAAACACTACAACTACTGGCGATGATATTCCTTGTTTTTTGGTGAAGGATTGCGCCTATATTTTTTCCGATCCCTTATGCAAGATTTTTAACTTGGCTATTCGAACATCTGTATTTCCTGATTCTTGGAAAGTTGCCAGAATCTCACCTATTTTTCAGAAGGGTGATTGTTCCGACATTCAGAATTATAGACCTGTTGCCATTATCTATACATTTGCAAAGGTTTTTGAAATGTTGACTTATAAACATTTATCTTATGGCACCAGACCACATCTTTCTAATGAACAACATGGGTTTGTGTCGCAAAGGTCTACTACAACTAATTTAGCACTGATATCCCAGGAAATAGCTCAGACTGTTGATGCTGGTGACCAGCTGGACATGATTTACACGGACTTTTCCCGTCCATTTGATTTAATTGATCACAGCATTTGATTGGAAAAGTTAAGCTTCTTTGGCATTGGTAAATTGTTGTTGAGATTATTTCATCTTATCTCTCAAATAGAGTGAATTATGTTTATTACAATGGGTTCAGGTCTGAACTCTTCTGCTTCACTTCGGGAGTACCACAGGGGTCAAACCTTGACCCACTATTATTCAATATCTTCATCTATGACTTTATCAAGTCTATTAAATGTTCGGTATTGGCCTATGCTGATGATATTAAGATTTATCACAGGATTGATTCCTTGGTGGATATTAACTTATTGCAAACAAATGTTGACAGAATCTACAGCTGGTGTCTGCGTAATAACTTAAGATTGAACACAAATAAGTGTTTCTTGGTGTCTTATTCTAGAAAGATTAATAGAATTGAGTCGCGCTACACGATTAATAATATTGAGATTCCTCGTCGGTCTCCGATTAAGGATTTAGGTGTTACATATGATGAAAGATTTTCATTTTCGGATCATGTCTTTAATATCACAGTTGTTGCTTCTAGATCTCTTGGATTTATTATTGGTACATGAAAGTATTTTAATAACATTGATATTATTAAAACTCTTTTCTTTGCTCACGTAATGTCAAAGCTTAAAGCGTAAAGTAGCAACAAGGTCTGCAAGAACAGAGGAAAACATTGAAAGAGTTCGAGTAGCATTAATGTATAGCCCTCCTATATGCGAACTTTAATAGTGCATTTGATGTAACTCACCATGGAATTTTACCTACGAAATTATCTGCCTTTGGGTGATGTCCTTCCCTACTTCTTCTTCTTCTACAGTCTTACTTAAGTAGTAGACTTTATTATGTTTTTTATAACGGCTATAAATCCTTTGAGTTCTCTCCGCTATCTGGAGTCCCACAAGGTTCACATTTGGATCCTTGCCTATGCAGATGATCTGAAAATATATTCCTCCATTAAAACGTGGGACGACGTGTTGCATTTTCAGGGGAATTTGAACATTCTCTTCCAATGGTGCTCTACTTCTAAATTAATATTGAACATCAACAAGTACTGCTACGTCTCTTACATAAAAAAAGTTAATTTAATTAATTTGCTACCACAACGCGACCAATTTAAATTAACACAGGTAATAAGGAGATTGCAAGATGTTCTGCAAGCCTTCCTCTCTTGACCTGACCTACCTGAAGATGGACGTTCCGTCGAAAATACCCTGCCGGCTAGCTCAATAGTATATACCGTATATAAAAACCTGCAAGGTTCACCCCGTATATACGGACGCGGGTGGGACTCAGGTAGCACCAAATGCAAGGAGAGACAGCCCCCTATTACTTGCTACTGATGTAAACTTGTCTTTGCTTTACCCAACACTTGTAGGAAAGGAATCAAACAAAACACAAGTTGTCAACAATAACAAGATTTAATAACAAAAGTTGGTTCAATATATCATAAGTTCAATAATAAGATGTCGTAGGTCACAAATTAACAAATGAATAACAGATAGAACAATGTTTGCCAAAACTACTAATACTAAGTACTCGTAGATATCAACCAAGCAATTAGATTAAAAATAATTAATTAATATAATGAATTAAATTTTAAAATGTGAAATATAATAATATAAGAAGTTATATGAAATTATGTAATAACAAGAATTAATAAGATGGTACAAAATGATTTAAACAGCGATAATACGTTACTAAAGAAAAACTAAATTTTATTATTTAATTTTATAAAATTGATACATCAATGCAAATATTTTTTAATTAAGAAAAATAACTAGACTAGGTAGTTTTAGTTGACGTGAAATACAAAGGCAACAACAGTCGCTTGCGAAGTTTCAAAGAGTTAGATAGCTGTGCAACTAAATAAATGAAATAAAGCTGAAAAAGAAAAATGATAAACCAAACGAACGTCAAGAAAACTGTATTTGAAAGATAAACCAAAAGTCGCGAGAGGGCGCTTCAAGGGAAAGAGAAAATGTGTTCGCAAAATATTGTTAATAAAAGGGTTAATTAGACAAATAAGCTCCCAAATAGGTTCACAAAATTCAAAAAAAAAAAATAACTACAGTATTAGAATTGAATTAGAGAAACAAACATAGAATGCATGACCAAAAATTAAAACGACCATGACTAAGCATAATAATTTCCAAGATGTCGGACAGCGTCCGAAATGTAAGAAGACAACCGAAAAAGGAATACGGAAAAATCTATCAAGTATATATGTAGTGACAACCAAAATATTCGAACATAAGTAAATTTTTAAGAATAAACCAAGTTTGAAGATGTCCAAAACGATTGATAATTAATAACAAAAATAAATAAAATATTAATAAACGAAAATGTTGAATTATGAAAGGCCTATATTATCTAAACGTAAGAAAATAATGAAATAACTTCATTAAAAATTCCCGAAAGATTTCAAAGTAATTTTTCGAGCGTAACAAACTTCAGTTATTTTGTAAATAATACAATTCTTAATAAAGTTAATAACATAAAGGAGCTCGGTGTTTTGTTCGATTCTTGCTTAACTTTTGTGCCACATGTCAATAACATGTATGTCGCTGCTTCAAAAATATTAGGTTTTGTTTTGCGTACCTGCAAATTCTTCTCTTCTATGTCTTTGTTCAGAACTATGTATTATAGTTTCGTCCTTAGTAAGTTAGAGTATGCTTCTCCTGTTTGGTCACCCTATTATATTCATCTTCAGTTATACATTGAAAAAATACATTAGTTTTTAAAGTACTTGTCAGTTAAAATTGATGACATCTGTCCCGAGTGAAATACGGACTACAATTTGCTATTTAGAAGAAGTACAATCGTTAAGCCATCGCCGAGATACTCTGGGAGCGAGATTTGTGTGGAAGATTGTTCGTGGCACCATTGATTGTCCTCATTTAGTTTCCTGTATCAACTTTCATGTTCCTCCTATATCCTCTCGTTTCGCTCTTACCTTTGCTTTACCTTTTTCTAGAACCAACTTGCTGCAGGGCTCTCCGCTCACGTGTCGAATTGCTGAGGTGTAGTATGTCATAGCATGAAAAACAAAAAGACTATGAATAAATCTTTTTTTTAATGTTTTTTGTACATATGAATGTTCATTCTTTGGTTTGTCCTGTAATTGGTTGATAACCGTTGCACAATAAAGCTATTATTATTATTATCAACGTTCTGAAATGAAACATGCATCTGCACTGAGCATTAATGACACATTGTTTAGTCGAATTTTGCATAAAGACAATAAAATAGTCGATATTGGAATAATGAAAACCCAGGTAAGTTGCCATTATTGGTCCATATTTTTTTCCAAGACGGTAGCGGAAGCGCCGCAACTGTTAATGCAGACCGCTATACACACATGGTCAGAACATTTTTGATGCAACAGCTCCCTAAATTTCCGGATATTTATCTTTTCTAGCAGGATGAAGACACATGTCATACTGCTGGTATGTTCATTGCTGTTTTAAGAGAACTCTTCTTAGACGGACTCAGCGACATTTTCTCTTAGAGAATTTTTGAAGAGCAGGGCGTACATTCATACAGAAAACCATACCGGAAATAAAACTGAATATCAGACAAGAAATTGCACGGATTCATCCTGAACTGCTTTATCAACTGTCGGAAAATTTTCGATCAAGATTAGAAGAATGTTTACACAGAAATGGCTCTTACTTTACCCAACTCAAATCTGTAAAAAAAATTCAGGTAATAAACGTTTCATGAAAAAAAATGGGTGCTTCTAAATCTCCCGTTTCACTGACACACCTTATGTGAACCTTTTTAATTGTGACGGTAAATATGAATTGAAGTAACTAAAAAACTATGAAATAACTTATAATTAACACCATTATGATTTATCTACAGGATTTTTCGTTTAGACTTCAACAATAACAAATTAACTAAATGATGGAAAACCTGGTCTAATAATTTCTGCCAATAGAATTTCTATTTCTATTTCATAGTTAAAAATATTCTCGTAAATGCTTAATTCTGTGCGATTATATTTCCTGTCTGCCACATTAGGGAAACGAAATCGACGTCTGTTTTAAACTGTCCCAAATATCACAAAGACTACAGGGAAAGGATTATAAATACCGAAAAACAGCCACGCGAAACAAATGTTTGCTGAACAAACGGACGAGAACGAACAAACGGTGCGTGTTATTCTCAAATGTGATGGCCAAATACGCAACGAAGTAAAGAGATTTCTTTGTATAAATAAACGAATGGAATTTGGTGACAATTCACAAAAAGAAGCATTTAGGTAGAGGAACACTAACGACAGTAACGACCCATAAATTTAAATCTTAAAGTTAAACCCAAGGAATTTTAAAAATGCCAACCTAATGAATACACGAGATTTTTACGTTTTCTTTAAGCCTATTTTTTCACATAGAAAAATCTTTGTTTTATTAGTTTCGATTTATTTTAAGAATCTATTTTTATTCGAGGTTAACTAAGCTATTTTTTGTAAAATACTTTTGATTTTTAATGGACATAATTGATTTTAGCTGTTCACTGCATCGTGTATTATATTTGATACAGTTTCTGAAAAATCTGTTATTTGAGTACAATCGTAGATCTAACGCTTTCACTGCAAACTGTCTAAAACACGATATATAAATACTACCATTTAAATGAATTACTGAATTGTACATGGCAGTATATTATATACATATACATATACATATACATATATATATATATATATATATATATATATATATATATATATATATAGTAAATTCAATTTGTTGGCGATTTAAGGTCTGGTTTTACTTCAAAATATATATATTTAAAACAGTCCTACATGTTTTGGCAAATAATGCCTTTTTCAAGTAATATAAAATATAAATGATCATTTATATTTTATATTCCTTGAAAAAGGCATTAGCGACCCAATAAGCTATGTTTTTTTCTCTTTTGAAAATCATTGGTTGCTTTTGTTATACAGATTTTCCAAAATATTTTTTTAAATATAATTTTGATCTTTAATTAATATTATAAACTTATTGCTTTGCAAATAATTTTTCCTTCTCACATAACCTTTGACATTAACAAATATTAACAATTGTATCTAAAACTAACTAAATTTCCATTATACTATTATTTTGGAAAATATAGGAAAGTCATATACTTTTAAAAATTTAATAATAGATTTGACACTCTATGTTAGCAAATATTCAATATAAATATGATCATAGTCTTCCCCCTTCTAAGAAATCTCATACCTTATAATAATAATAGAAATGTAACAAATTGAAGCTAGTGCTTTCCATAAGCTAATTGACATTTCATTAGAATATATATGTGTGTGTGGTAAATTAAATTTGTTGGCGATTTAAGGTCTGGTTTTACTTCAAAATATATATATTTAAAATAGTCCTACATGTTTCGGCAAATATGCCTTTTTGAAGGAATATAAAATATAAATGACAATATATTAAAGTCATAAATTTATAGTTGCTGTGGATAAAATTATTCAAAGATACATTCTAATTGAATAATAATAAATCATGCCTTAGTATTCTAAAATAGAATAATTACTACGTAGGCCAAACTAAACAATATTTATACAAAAGAATACAAGCCCACAAATACTCTAAAACAGACAAAACTGCTTTATCTACACACAGACTACAACGCGATCACCATTTAGATTTTGAAAACACATAGATAATAATAGTTCAGGTGCAGGTAACCTTCCGTAAAAACGATGCTAGTGAATCGGGAACTTATAGGATATCTTTTTGGTAAGGGTTCGTTAATTTATTTTAGGTTTTATATCACTTTATTCCTTTATACACTTTTTAAAACGTTGGACGCGTTGTACCAATTTTAATTTACCCAAGCGAACTCTCTATTGTTTTTGTTAATTCTTCCAGGCATCTTATTCTCAATGTTGTTTATACTTATTTAATCTCGACAATAAATTACTCAAAATAAAATATATTACCAGAATCAATCGTTTTGACATTTCATTAAAATTATTGTATTAATTTTACAATGGATAAAAGTTTATTTTAAATGTTCAATTTCCGCTAATTACCTATTTTGATTTGGGGATAATTCCCGCCTTATCTGATTCAAAATAGGTACAGCTATGCCCATAATATGTGACATATAATTCCAATCAATTAAGTTAAATATCTTCGGAAAAATTAAAATGTAAATGAAAATGACTAACTTGATTGGTTACAAGAAATACAATAATTATGTGATACAAAATTGATAAATTAAAAACGCGGTATTAACTTTATTGATATGGCATGTGAAAAATGCAGTTCTAACAAACAAAACTTATACTAAATTAACAATTTTAAATATTTATGCTGTATTTTTGCTCTAGGCCCCTCATATACATGGTTAGCCTCATCACAATATATATATATATATATATATATATATATATATATATATATATATATATAATTAGACCAGGAGTCTTTGCCGCTAGAACATGTATGGAAGGGATGGTCGTTTTTTGGGGGGAATCCAGCAAAACTAAACTCTATTAATTAAGTCAGTTCTTTATTTTTTAGCCCAATATTTCGCATCGAATTCGAATGCTTGCTCAGGGAATCAAAATGTGAACTTGTTTTTTCTGGAGAAATTACTCATATGTTTGTAATATTGTAAATTAATAAAACTAATGTCAACGGACGTACACTTAGTTGTTTCGAAATTACATTTTAAAAACACATCCAAAAAGAAAGCCACACGTGCAATATTGACGAACAAAAGAATTAATCGTACACACACATGTTCTTGTCACAAAGTTAAAACTTCTAGAAGTATTAATTCTGTAGTATTCTTGTCACACAAAGTTAATACTTCTGGAAGTACTAACTTTGTGACAAGAACATGTGTGTGCACGATTAATTCTTTTGTTCGTCAATATTGCACGTGTGGCTTTCTTTTTGGATGTGTTTGTCCTGTGTTTTTTAAAATGTAGTTTCGAAACAACTAAGTGTACGTCCGTTGACATTAGTTTTATTAATTTACAATATTACAAACATATGAGTAATTTCTCCAGAAAAAACAAGTTCACATTTTGATCCCCTGAGGAAGCATTCAAATTCGATGCGAAATATTGGGCTAAAAAAAAGAACTGACTTAATTACTAGAGTTTAATTATTCAAAGATACATTCTAATTGAATAATAATAATCAATCATGTCTTAGTATTCTAAAATAGATAGACAACAAAAACAGGAAAACACAAGACATGAGTTATTATTGTGTATGCGCCCGTGGAGCGTCTTAAGATGTAAAGCTGTCGGCATTCGCCTTAAACGAGAAGGAAAACTACGAAAACCTACTCGGACAACCAGACAGGAATCAAAACACGGAACTGTCAGCATAATAAGCAAATGTATAGATATTTAAATGAATTAAGATATATAATTATATAACAGCAACATATATTATTCTGGTAAATTGCAGATCGTTACATAATTAAGTTATAGTATATACTGCTTAAATTTTTTATATCACTTCTGTTGTTAATTGATTATTTTTCCTGTTTAATACTAATCATTTCTTTAATTTCCCTTTTCATTGTGTGTCGTTCTTTATCAATTATCTATGTGTTTTCAAAATCTAAATGGTGATCGCGTTGTAGTCTGTGTGTAGATAAAGCAGTTTTGTCTGTTTTAGAGTATTTGTGGGCTTGTATTCTTTTGTATAAATATTGTTTAGTTTGGCCTACGTAGTAATTATTCTATTTTAGAATACTAAGGCATGATTTATTATTATTCAATTAGAATGTATCTTTGAATAATTTTATCCACAGCAACTATAAATTTATGACTTTAATATATTGTCATTTATATTTTATATTCCTTCAAAAAGGCATATTTGCCGAAACAGGTAGGACTATTTTAAATATATATATTTTGAAGTAAAACCAGACCTTAAATCGCCAACAAATTTAATTTACCACACACACACACATATATATATATATATATATATATTCTAATGAAATGTCAATTAGCTTATGGAAAGCACTAGCTTCAATTTGTTACATTTCTATTATTATTATAAGGTATGAGATTTCTTAGAAGGGGGAAGACTATGATCATATTTATATTGAATATTTGCTAACATAGAGTGTCAAATCTATTATTAAATTTTTAAAAGTATATGACTTTCCTATATTTTCCAAAATAATAGTATAATGGAAATTTAGTTAGTTTTAGATACAATTGTTAATATTTGTTAATGTCAAAGGTTATGTGAGAAGGAAAAATTATTTGCAAAGCAATAAGTTTATAATATTAATTAAAGATCAAAATTATATTTAAAAAAATATTTTGGAAAATCTGTATAACAAAAGCAACCAATGATTTTCCAAAGAGAAAAAACATAGCTTATTGGGTCGCTAATGCCTTTTTCAAGGAATATAAAATATAAATGATCATTTATATTTTATATTACTTGAAAAAGGCATTATTTGCCAAAACATGTAGGACTGTTTTAAATATATATATTTTGAAGTAAAACCAGACCTTAAATCGCCAACAAATGGAATTTACTATATATATATATATATATATATATATATATATATATATATATATATATAGTAAATTCAATTTGTTTGCGATTTAAGCTTAGGACCTGTTCCTCACTGTCTTTATAACAATTTGTCAAACCAATTAAGGGCTGTTTAATATACCAGCTTCACTATATTTTATAATTTGATTTTGTATTATTTATTTATACGACCTATATATTGGCTTTTAACAATATATATATATGAACTTGATGTGTATGAGAATTAATAATTATTAAATCTCATTTTACATGCGATTGTCGCTATAATTTGTTGCATTTAATTCTACAATTCGGCAAATCACTCTTGCCCTAGATTGTAGACGCAACAAGCCGCGACATCAACTGTACAAGTTGTCAGTACAAATGAAAAATTTTGTGAAAAACTTATCTGCGCGGAATGTGCATATATCGATATTTCACTGTTTTTTACAGATCATCAGTGCACCTTACCGAAGACAGACATGTTATTCACTTCTATACTACGTGTATATATACGAACTGTAATGAACTTCATGTGTATGAGAATTAATAATTATTAAATCTCATTTTACATGCGATTGTCGCTATAATTTGTTGCATTTAATTCTACAATTCGGCAAATCAATTTTGCCCTAGATTGTAGACGCAACAAGCCGCGACATCAACTGTACAAGTTGTCAGTACAAATGAAAAATTTTGTGAAAAACTTATCTGCGCGGAATGTGCATATATCGATATTTCACTGTTTTTTACAGATCATCAGTGCACCTTACCGAAGACAGACATGTTATTCACTTCTATACTACGTGTATATATACGAACTGTAATGAACTTCATGTGTATGAGAATTAATAATTATTAAATCTCATTTTACATGCGATTGTCGCTATAATTTGTTGCATTTAATTCTACAATTCGGCAAATCACTTTTGCCCTAGATTGTAGACGCAACAAGCCGCGACATCAACTGTACAAGTTGTCAGTACAAATGAAAAATTTTGTGAAAAACTTATCTGAGCGGAATGTGCATATATCGATATTTCACTGTTTTTTACAGATCATCAGTGCACCTTACCGAAGACAGACATGTTATTCACTTCTATACTACGTGTATATATACGAACTGTAATGAACTTCATGTGTATGAGAATTAATAATTATTAAATCTCATTTTACATGCGATTGTCGCTATAATTTGTTGCATTTAATTCTACAATTCGGCAAATCACTTTTGCCCTAGATTGTAGACGCAACAAGCCGCGACATCAACTGTACAAGTTGTCAGTACAAATGAAAAATTTTGTGAAAAACTTATCTGCGCGGAATGTGCATATATCGATATTTCACTGTTTTTTACAGATCATCAGTGCACCTTACCGAAGACAGACATGTTATTCACTTCTATACTACGTGTATATATACGAACTGTAATGAACTTCATGTGTATGAGAATTAATAATTATTAAATCTCATTTTACATGCGATTGTCGCTATAATTTGTTGCATTTAATTCTACAATTCGGCAAATCACTTTTGCCCTAGATTGTAGACGCAACAAGCCGCGACATCAACTGTACAAGTTGTCAGTACAAATGAAAAATTTTGTGAAAAACTTATCTGCGCGGAATGTGCATATATCGATATTTCACTGTTTTTTACAGATCATCAGTGCACCTTACCGAAGACAGACATGTTATTCACTTCTATACTACGTGTATATATACGAACTGTAATGAACTTCATGTGTATGAGAATTAATAATTATTAAATCTCATTTTACATGCGATTGTCGCTATAATTTGTTGCATTTAATTCTACAATTCGGCAAATCACTTTTGCCCTAGATTGTAGACCCAACAAGCCGCGACATCAACTGTACAAGTTGTCAGTACAAATGAAAAATTTTGTGAAAAACTTATCTGCGCGGAATGTGCATATATCGATATTTCACTGTTTTTTACAGATCATCAGTGCACCTTACCGATTATATATATATATACAATGTTATTATGAGTAGTTCTTTATTTCATTCTACCAATATTTCGCATCCTATCTCGGTATGCATCTTGAAAGAAGTATAGAAGAATAAGTGTAATTAAAACAATATTTCATTTTGTTTGCCTTTCGGTTCTATATATTAGAGGCTTTTTCATAATTGAATAATTTATTTAAATATTAGAAAGGTGAAAGTAATGTTAAATTAAATGTACTTACATTATAGTGTACTGTTTGGTTACATTTCAACTATGACTATGGAACGTCTCTTTCTTATAGCAGACGTTCTACGAGGTTATTAACATTAGCTTACAATAATGTTATAGTTTTTATAACATCGCCAGCTGCTACGTATGTAAATATACGCTCTAGCGTATGTGTGTGTGTAACTTCAATAGAGGTATTTATTATTTATACATATTCATAAGCGGAATGCTATACAATTTTTAGGGAGTTTTTATTTTAATGTTCGCATCGCAATTGATTTTGGATTTTTTTGATTTTTTGGATTTACATTCTATATAATTGCTAATTATTCTTCCCATTTTTCATAGGTTGTCTTTATTATAAGGATATCCTGTATACAAACACGCATACGAAGATTGCCTTTTTTGTATATATAGATTATAATATAGCTCAGCGTTAGTATTTAAAATATCTCTCAAAACTATAAACTTCGATATCTCTCTGACTATGTGTTCGATAAGCTTAAACAGCAACGTCATTCTACAGCTTATTTTACTAGCAACTTCCAAACTATTAAATCTTTATTTAAAAATTGTTAAAACTTTCGTTGAAGGTATTTGTATAATGGACACAAAAGACAATTAGGAAATGAATGGCGTATACTACTTGCTCTTTTAATATGTATACATTCTACTAAATGCTGTTGATGTGTTAACTATTCCTTGGCTTTAGAATGAATACAGTCAGCTATGATTATAAGCAGCATATGCCAGAACTTTCATTTGTTAAACGTAATGTACGTAATAATGAAAGCTTTTTCATTAATTACTTTCTTTTACGAATTACTGACCCTCCTCGTACTAAGGCATCTAGCTATTTCATTTAAATGATTGTTTTGAATAGTCCGAACACTGGCAATTACATTAATACCTAAAATAAAACAAAACCACCTTATTTTCCATTCGTAATAAAACATTAATTCTACTATATTCGCGGAATACCTTATATATACGTTTTGCAATGATAGAGTGAAAAGGAAACAACAAACAATTTTTGTGTATTGTGTATTTTCACGGAAACGTTCATCATGCCGACCATTTAGGACGAACGAATATTAGCACTGCCTTGAAAGTAATTATCTTTATTTGCAAGGGCTATTAAAAGAATTCCAGGAAGCGGGCCATAATCAACTAAATTGTTGACTCTCCCCTGTGTTACCCCAGAAATATCACGACAAGAAAGGTGAACGGTGGTATGATAATAGTAAAATACGAACTGTGATGAATGAACGACTTGGTCGCTAACCTTCTTGTCGAGAATATACACCTCTGCATCTTTTATAATACTCACTAGGGACTGGGCACGAGAGGCCCATGACTCATTGCCCACAGGTGTACTATTGAAAATTTGTAGTTTTAAGGAGTTTTTATTTTTATTTATACAGGGTGGGGCACATAAAGTGTTACAGAGCAATAGCACTCAAACGATTAATCATATCGAAAAATGTTTCAGACAAAAGTTTCAGTGTTCGGGAAGGCCGTCATACTGGGCCACCCAGTTTTTTATCGGTGTAGGCGTAGAAGCTACGTCAATGTCAACTCCAATTTTTTAAATAGAACCATGTATTTTCTTTTCAACAACATTATTACAGATTTTAAGACGAATTCAGCGACCTACAACACAAGGTCATTCTAGTCACGCAAAGTATGAAAATAGTCGAAAAATCGAAAAATATCGGAATAATCAGCATCAAAGGATCCACAAACTTTGGTTTGGGTCAACCTACAGAAGATGCTCGAAGTGACCACCCTCCGCTTGTAAGCAGTGGTTAATTCTCCGAGGAAACGACCGTCTAACGTTAGCCAACATTTGTGGTGTAATTTCGGTACATGCTCGGCGTATTCTTTCTCTCATGTCGTCAGGCGTGGTAGGTGCTTCCGCCATTACGTGTCCTATGACAAAATCCCAGAAAAAGTAATCCATTAGTGTTAGATCTGGCGAACGAGGTGGCCAAGCAACAGTAGCGTCTCGTCCAATCCATTTTTCACCATAAATCTCATTCATCACTTGTCTTGCACATAGAGCATAATGGGATGGTGCACCGTCGTGTTGCATCCACATGTTTATGCGAACTAGCAAGGGCACGTCTTCCAGTAATTCGGGCAGTACGTTTTGCAGAAAGTTTGCGTAAACTTGCCCACTTAAGTGACCTTCAAAAAAATGTGGACCAATGACGTGATCGCCGACAATGCCGGCCCAACAATTAACTGACCACGGATGTTGATATCGTACAGTTCTCGTCCATCGAGGATTCGCATTTTCCCAGTAATGCATGTTATGTCTATTCACATTTCCCGTATTTGTGAAGTTAGCTTCGTCAGAAAAAAGCACATGACTCAAAAATGAAACATCCGTGTCCATTTTTCGACGAATCCAGTTACAGAAATTGACGCGATTTTGGAAATCATTGCCGTACAAATCCTGATGCAGTGACATACAATACGGATGTAATTTGTGTTGATGTAATATTCTTAATACAGATCGCCGACTAATTCCACTCTCGCTTTCCATTTGCCTGGTGCCCGCATGGGGATTTTGTGCAGTAAAAGCTAAGATAGCAGCCGCATTTTCATCAACAATCGGTCTACGTTTGGCTCGTGTTTGTTTCATTGTACCGAAGCGACAAAAACGGTCAGCTAATCGCTTAAATGCCATATGCGATTTTTGTTGTCTGTCCGGATAACGAGCCGCGTACAACTGCTCAGCGTTTCTGTAATGTTTGCGGCATTCCCCCAGCACCATTAACATATCAAAATATTCTTGATAATCGTTCATTTTCGCGATCCGATGTACCCACAATAGAAGGTAATGCGTGACTAACTGACAGCCGTATGCGTTGACAGTTGATGCTGATTATTCCGATATTTTTCGATTTTTCGACTATTTTTATACTTTGCGTGACTAGAATGACCTTGTGTTGTAGGTCGCTGAATTCGCCTTAAAATCTGTAATAATGTTATTGAAAAGAAAATACATAGTTCCATTTAAAAAATTGGAGTTGACATTGACGTAGCTTCTACGCCTACACCGATAAAAAACTGGGTGGCCCAGTATAACCGCCTTCCCGAGGACTGAAACTTTTGTCTGCAACATTTTTCGATATAATTAATCGTTTGAGTGCTATTGCTCTGTAACACTTTATGTGCCCCACCCGGTATAATTGGAAAACAAACGGGTGGTGATCCATAAAATACGAAATACATTTTTATTTGTTCATTTTGTAGTTCGAGTTGAGTAAAGGAGTATTAATATTAACTAGCAATATTTTCTCAAGGTTCTCTTCTGTAAAATTTGTTCTCTTTGAATGAAAACATCCTCGTAGATAGAAATCGCCCTTTCTACACCGCAACTGGTTATAGGTGCATACTGGAAATAATCTTTTATTTCAGCGTATTTATTGTCCCCATACACAATTGCGGCAATGTTATTAAATCTGGATTTCTATCAAAAACTGCGTCTAACTTTTGCCGAAGTCCACATCCGAAGTCACTTGGAATGTTTTTCAAATTATGTATTAATAGCCACATCTAATGTGGTTAATCCATCATTTAATTTGAGATTTTGATTTTCAAAATAAGTGATTAGTTTTGGCAAATTTACAAAATATTCCTGATCAAAATCCCTCTGGAATACTGGTACTGGCTAATAGCTGGTTACAATATTTAAGAGAATATTCTTGCAATATTATTCTCAACCAAATTTTTGAGAACTATTTTGATATTTTCTCCGGAAAAACAATATATATGAGATTTTATCTCGGAAGAATTATATAGTTTGATTATTTTTATTAGAAAAATGTTTCTACCACCTGGTGGTCCGAAATACGTTTGGAAGTCCTCAATTGGAAATAAATATCTCTCCAGATATTTGTATTTTGGATTTAATTTGTTCTCTGTATAACCAATTCAAGTGAGTACACTTAATTTTTAATAATTATGTATATTTCGTAGTATTATATTGATATTTTATCACACGATTAAATTTTACCTCTGACTCTTGAGAGCAAAATTTTTAATTCTCTTCACAAGGACTATCTCCTAGACTTTCATATGTTTTTCCTATACCATGTCTATCTCAATTTTTAATATACATGAATTGAATCTATCATTGAAATATTAATATATCAAATACCGGATATGTCAAAATTTTATACCAAGGTTATTAATTTTTACTAAAGACATTCGAATTAGAATTCTTTTCCAAACATAATTTAAAATTGATTTGACAGGTCCCCTTTTACATTAGACTACAATTTGTAAGTAAAATGTTGACATTTGTAAATCCTACATTAATATACATCATTTTTAACAACTTCCTTTTTTTTAATACCAAATACCTTCAGTTTTCTTTAGTATTAAATTACAGAAATGAAAGATCAAAATTTAATATATAACAACATAATTATGAGCTACATAAAAAATATACAAATCTCCAAACCAAGAAAGTCATATCCAACTATTATTTCATTAAACTGATAATACTGTAAGTTTATCTATTACTTTGGACATTATCATACAATGTCAATAAAAAAATACTATTACATCTCCCCTCGTATATGTACATTTTGATTTGGCATAAATGTAAATGTAAATATATACCGCATGTGTCAAATATCATTAGGCATAGGGAATACGTATGAGTACATACGATGTATGCATATGGAAAAGCCGATCCAATGCCGGCGAAGACCGCGACGGCCGGCAACGATTGTCTCCGATTGTTTCGCAAATACAAGTTAGCAGTAATCATTTGACCATCGACATAGGTACTTGTAATGCGTTCTAAAATAACATTTACGAATTGCAAGGGATTTTCTTTTCTTATTTCTTTCAGTAGATGCAGGAAATTTTTAAGCTGCGGTGCGTCGCATAAGCAAAAGCGTAATTCTAATAAAATTAAAGAATAATCCTAATAAAATAAATAAAAAAGGATTCTAAAAATTATAATATATTATACAACTGGTTCAAAAATTCCTCATTGCACAGCAAGACATTGTACTAGGCGGTCGTAGAAATTAGATCTTACATTTGCTAAGATGTCGGCAGTTAATGAATTCGCAGCCTCAGTTATTTTTTCTCTCAAGGCAACTAGATTTTCTGCTCCACCAGCTTCCGTATAAACAATATATATATATATATATATATATATAAACAATATATATAACAATATGTATAAAGTATAAACAATATTTTTTAGATATCCCCACAAAAGGAAATCATTTGGAGATAGATCAGGAGATCGCGGGGGCCATTTAATGTTTCCTGTTCCAGTAATAAGACGGTCAGATAAAGGATTTCCTAGAAATTCCTTTACCCTCACTGCATTATGTGCTGGCCAGCCATCACGTTGAAACCAAACGATTTCCTGATTTATTTGAATGTTTTGAATGGCGGGAAGTATTTGATTTTTCAGTAATTCGATATACTTGTCAGCATTTAATATACTATCAATAAAATATGGGCCTATAGAATGGTCACCTAAAATACCTGCTCAAACGTTTAGTTTTTGAGGATACCGAGTGCGATTTGCAAAATGCCGGTGTAGATTTTCCGATGCCCAATATCGAAGAACAGAGTGACAGAGAACATTGTGCTTTCCGTGTAATGGAAAAGTTGATTCCTCGGCGAAGAGAAGATCTTTAACGAAATTTTCATTTCGATGTATCTTTTCCATAACATCTTGACAAAACTCCATTCTCCGAAAATTGTCCTCGGGAAATATTTCTTGAGTTTTCGAATATTTGAAACATTTTAAACCATTACATTTCCAAATACGTGAAATGGTTGTGTTACTTGTGCCCAATTCCTCGGCAGCACTTCTAGTAGATCTCGTGTTATCAATTTCCACAATACTACAAATTAATATATTCCGCCGTTCTCTTTCCTCAATTTTTTGTGGTGATACCTCTCTTTTCGTACAGTTATTGAGACAGAAACAAGTTTCAAATTTATATACAGGCTGATTCATTTTCGGCCATCACCATGGGGATCTCGCTTATTATTGGAGATAGAGTATAGATTGAAATTTGGCAAAGTTGTTATATTTTGTGTTTGTTATAAATCCGTAAAGAAAATAGACCTGTGACAAATGACTTTCGTTATTAAAAAAAAAACGCGAAAACCCCATTTTCTTCTTTTACCTGTAGCACCGACATTTGGCCTTGTAGAGAAAATATAAAAACACATCCTTGTGGCCATTTCTAAACCTCTATCCAATGGTGTACTCTAAATTTTTATACGACGTTTCGTTTCTTTCTGGCCATCATCAACTATCTAATTTCTTATAGGCGCCATATTGTATTTAGACATCTTCACAAAGAGTTTTTTTTTCTGATTTCAACCATGTACCACATGCTGACTAAAGTTTTTGACATTAGGTTTTATTTGAAAGAATAAATTATAAGATTAAATAAGGTAGCCATGGAATTTCAATCTGTCAAACATTTCATTTATTGTTCATTAATAATACAAAAATGTCATACACTAACGAAAAGAAACGAGATATGATAAGTATTTTTTATTCTTCGAACCGAAATTCAACAGTAGCGAGTTCAAGATATCTACAATTATATCCAGAACGACAACAGCCTCATCGTACCATTTTTCTAGATGTCGACAGAAATTTGGTCGAGAATGGATCGTTTGCTAAGCCGCGTAATGGTCAAGACAACAGGAATTTAAATGAAAATCGACAAGATATTTTACAAATGGTAAATTAAAAGCGTGTTTTCAAATTTCATGTTAATCTTGTAGTTTTATAGGTAAATAATAATCCATCAATTTCTACACGCGAAGTAGCGTCAGAATTAAATTTGTGCCAGTCCAGAGTTTGGAGAACTTTACATAAAAGTAGGTTTAAACAAAACAGGATCCATGTTAGTCACTCTTTACTGCCTGGAGATAATTTGAGAAGGCTAGAATATTGTAATTGGTTAATGGGAAGGATAGAAAATGACGAAAATTTTTTAAGCAAAATCATCTGGTCAGATGAAACAAAATTTACAAATTCTGGAATGTTTAACAGAAATACGGAGCACTATTGGGCAGTACAAAATCCCCGACAAAACAGGGCTGGAAGACCACAACATCGTTTTGGAATAAACGTTTGGATGGGTATTTTGGCAAATCGTCTCTTAGGACCAGTTATGTATGAAGAACATTTAATGGAGAAAGATATTTAAACATTTTATGTACATACGTATCTGACTATCTTGACGACAATATCCCATTAAATCAATTACAATATTTATGGTGGCAACAAGATGGCGCACCAGCACACAATGCAGCTGTTGTTAGAAATTTCTTAAATCAACAGTTTGCAAACCGTTGGATTGGAAATAGGGGAGTTGTTGAATGGCCTGCGAGATCACCTGATTTAAGTCCGCTTGATTTTTTTTTATGGGGATATGTTAAAAATAATATTTATAAAGTAGATGCGCTACAAAACATTGAAGAATTACGAGACAAACTTCAGAATGCCTTCGATGCAGTTCCTAAAGAACTATACAAAGGGCAGTACAAAATGCCAGAAGGCGTGCCCATTTGTGCATTACCGAAGATGGTCAGATAATTGAACATTTACTGTAATTGTTTATTGTTTACTTTTCTATGTATTTTTTTAATATTTATAAAGTAGATGCGCTACAAAACATTGAAGAATTACGAGACAAACTTCAGAATGCCTTCGATGCAGTTCCTAAAGAACTATACAAAGGGCAGTACAAAATGCCAGAAGGCGTGCCCATTTGTGCATTACCGAAGATGGTCAGATAATTGAACATTTACTGTAATTGTTTATTGTTTACTTTTCTATGTATTTTTATTAATGTTTTTGTTATCTTGTACTCGCTACTGTTGAATTTCGTTTCGAAGAATAAAAAATACTTATCATATCTCGTTTCTCTTCGTTAGTGTATGACATTTTTGTATTATTAATGAACAATAAATGAAATGTTTGACAGATTGAAATTCCAAAGGCTACCTTATTTACGTAATCTTATAATTTATTCTTTCAAATAAAACCTAATGTCAAAAACTATAGTCAGCATGTAGTACATGGTAGAAATCAGAAAGAAAAACTCTTTCTGAAGATGTCTAAATCCAATATGGCGCCTATAAGAAATTAGATAGTTGATGAGGGTCAGAAAGAAACTAAACGTCGTATAAAAATTTAGAGTACACCACTGGATAGAGGTTTATAAATCGCCAAAAGGATGCGTTTTTATTTTTTCTCTACAAGGCCAAATGTCGGTGCTACAGGTAAAAGAAGAAAATGGGGTTTTCGCGTTTCTTTTTTTGAATAACGAAGGTCATTTGTCACAGGTTAATTTTCTTTACGGATTTATAACAAACACAAAATTTAACAACTTTGCCAAATTTAAACCTATACTCTATCTCCAATAATAAGAGAGATCCCCATGGTAAGGGCCGAAAATGAATCAGCCTGTATAATATTATAAATTGTTTGTCTGCAAGGTACAGAACGGTCTGCAAAAGTCAGCGCAAACAAATTCATGCACTCCATTGCAGACTTGCCAGCATAAAACCATTTTAGCAACTGAAGCTTTTCAGTGGGTGTATAAAGAGTCAATATACATTAATTTTATTGTCCGCTTTCAAACTGTAACGGTCGCAGCTAGACTGAATGCAAAATTTCCAGTCAATCGGTATCGGAGACAATCGTCAGTCGTCGAGGTCTTCGCTGGCATTGGACTGGCTTTCTCATGTATAGCAAACGCCAATTACGTTGGCGCGGGGAGGGGTAAGTTCGCGTAGGATTAAAAGTAGTGGGGAGATTTGTATTTGGTTTTACATCAAATGTCAGATAATTCTAACCTCTGAGATTCACTTTATGATCCCCTAGCAAAGACATTACGTTCCGTCAAACGTCAATAACAAATGTATTCTGACAATTACTTGAGTAGTGGGTGTGGACGTTTTTAAAAACGGCTTCTGCGCACCCCCTCCTCGCGCCAACGTAATTGGCGCTTGCTATACGTATACATTGTATGTACTCATACGTTGATTCTCTAGGCCTAATGATATTTAACACATACAGTATGTCTCTTATACTGATAGTTTTTGTTTTTATTGTGGATGTAATTTGTTGGATGTATATGTTTCTTTTTTTTTTTTGTTTCAGATTTTCAAGATTTTTGTTACATTATCATATTTCATATTTGTCTGATTTCAATATCTGTTTTAAAAACTGGATAACCATGGATTTTCATTTTAATATTTATTTTATTTTTATATATTTTGTTATCTAAATATTGTTTAATTGTATATCTTTGTATAGAAAATTTTAATTCTTTTATAATAATTATGTTGTTAATTGACGAAGGAGATACTTGTTGAAACTTCATTATAACGCTAAGAAATAAGTAATTAAACTTCTAGTTTCAAAAATTCTTTTATTGTAAATCACTACAATATTGTTTCGCCATACAATAGCTTCATCAGGTGGATGAATACTGATGAATACTGAGACATATTCATCAGTATTCATCCACCTGATGAAGCCATTGTATGGCGAAACAATATTGTAGTGATTTACAATAAAAGAATTTTTGAAACTAGAAGTTTAATTACTTATTTCTTAGCGTAATAATTATGGTAATGGTCATTCGTATTTTTCTTTGTATTTTATTTATTAAATTACTTTTGTTTTTACATAATTTTTGGTAAACTAACCTTTTGATTGTATATATATTTTAATTAATTACCAACACATTCTCTATAACTACATTCCTCGTCTGTACTTTATTAATACCACACATAAATATATATATTTTTTTACATATATCTTCTCATATGCAAATTCATTTTATTTTAAATCATATTCATAATACTTTTTTCATATAATCACTTATTTTTTTAATATTTCATAATTAATCCATTTATTTCATAATACAGGGTGTCCGGGAAAATGTGGGAAATCTCTCGCATGCAGATAGAACATGAAAAAAATAAGATGACAAGTTCCTATAATTTTTTTTCCTACAGGCTGCTGGAAACCGGTTTTTCTTGAATTTTTTAAAAAAGTACTTAATATAATTAATAAAAATTAATAAAAAAAATGAGATGGACACTAGTAAGGACCTCTTAAAATAGTGTCCTTGAAACATATTTAGCTCTTTTGGTTTACCAGGGGCAGGCTAATCTTTATAACTGATTGCCTAAATTTTTAACCTGGATTAAAAAAGGTACTCTTGTTCATTGTGGATAAAATAAAGCGTTTACGAGAAAAAGTTCGACCTACGTTCGTAAAAAATATGCGTTTTAGTTTTATCAACACCAAAAAACCTATTGCTGTTGCAAACGTTACTATGGTACGAAATAAATAAAATATCCGGCATTTTAGAACTTGTCATCTTTCACATCGTTGACACATTAATCCCTTTATTCAATATTAATTTACTGAGTTTTTGATTTCGCGGTGCATTTAATTGAGAATTTATTAGAAGTATGTAATACATTTTTATTGAGTATGCAGATATGCATCTGATGTACGGTCTTGCGTCTTACAATGGTTTAGAAGCCAGAATATTATATCACTAAAGATTTCCTAATCGTGCTCCACCAAACCAGAAGACATTTCAACGAGTTGACCAACGTCTAAGGGAGAATGGTGGGCGATTCCAGTTAATAATATAATACATATTATTGATTCTCTTCATAATTTTAAGAAAGTTCGAAAAAAATAGTAATGATGCTGGTGTGAGAAGAACCGTACGTACGCAGCGATTAGAGGAACATATTTTAAATGCTGTAGTTGACAACCCATCAACGAGCACTCGACAATTATCAGCAAAGTTTAATACTTCGGAAACAATAGTACATGAAGTTCTTCGTGAACAGCTGTTATATCCATATGATTTGCAAAAAATACATGAACTGATTCCCGAAGATTATCCTCGTAGAATGCAGTTTGCAAACTGGGCATTGCATCAGCAACGAAATAATGTAAACTTCATGAGCATTATTCTTTTCACGGATGAAGCAAGGTTTACCAAAAATGGTATCAACAATTTACACAACACACATGTATGGGCTGATGAAAATCCTTATGCCACTATTGTTTCGCATCATAAACATCAGTTCCAATCAATTAATATTTCGATAGAAATCATTGACAATTTTTTGATTGGACCATTCGTATTGCCAGAATGATTGAACGGATAACTTTATTTGGAGTCTCTTCAGAACGCCTTTCGTGATTTAATAAAGCACTTACTATTTGAAATACGCCGAAACATGTACTTCATGTACGATGGCGCACCACCTCATTTCAGCATTCGTGTGCGGGAGCACCTGAATAACGTCTATCCAAACCGTTGGATAGGTAGAGGATAACCTATTGCCTGGCCTCGTCGATCTACCGACCTAACGCCGTTGGATTTTTACCAGTGGGGCACCTCAAAAAATTGGTGTATTCCACTCCGGTCGACACTAGGTAGAAACCTCTACAGAGAATCACGTTTCATTCTGATGTGATAAGGAACACGGTTCCTTAATTCCTTAGTCCTTAATTCGCCGTGCCTGGGAGTGTATCAGACTTCAAGGAGCCCATGTTGAACCCTCTTATGAAATTTTTCAATAATTTCGTTAAGGTGCCTCCTGGGACACTACTGCGCTTATATTAAGTACTTTAAAAAAATTCAAGAAAAAACGATTTCCAGCAGCGTCCTCCAGGAACACACATCAATGTAGGAAGGGCCTGTAGGAAAAAAAATTGTAGGAACTTGTCATCTTATTTTTTGATTTTCTATCGGCATCCAAGAGATTTCCCACATTTTCCCGTACACCCTGTATAATATCTCATAATGCACCATTTCTTAATATAATATTAAACATAGTTGTTTGCCATCTCACAACTCACTTGCTCATTAAAACCAACTTAATTAATTTTACTTGCATTCTACTTACTTTATACAGTAAATATTTTTTAATTAAATTCAAACTTTTGCTTACCATATTGTTATTTTTAAGTATTCATAATATAAGATCATTCTTTCTTTCCTTAGCATTCCTATTTAAATTATATCTTTCTATAATATACAATATTTTAAATTTGTACCTGTATTTTATTATTGTTTAGGTTACTTTGTTTTTAATTATTGAATGTTTTTATTTTTCTACCAGTTTAAAAAAAATTGTTTTCTTTAAATAAATTTGTTGTATTTTCTGTTTTGTACTACATGTATATGATAATGTTTCAATTTTGAGTTGTTATATATATATATATATATATATATATACACCGCTTAAAATGTTTTTGTATTTTAGTGTCTGGGTTTTCAGGGGGCGCAACTGCACATATTGCTATGGATTTTTCCCTAAATAATATTTAAAATTTACTTAAAAATAAATGTACAGATTTTTTGAACTTATGTGTATATCCGATATATTTAGATAAAATGTGCGTGTGCAAAAACTAGTTTTATTCGAGGTCGATTTGTTCGAGAAACCTTGGTGAATTCAAGGAGACGAAATTTTACCTTAAGACAAGAACGTTGTATTTCTTTGAAAAATTATATCCATATGATTTGCAAAAAATACATGAACTGATTCCCGAAGATTATCCTCGTAGAATGCAGTTTGCAAACTGGGCATTGCATCAGCAACGAAATAATGTAAACTTCATGAGCATTATTCTTTTCACGGATGAAGCAAGGTTTACCAAAAATGGTATCAACAATTTACACAACACACATGTATGGGCTGATGAAAATCCTTATGCCACTATTGTTTCGCATCATAAACATCAGTTCCAATCAATTAATATTTCGATAGAAATCATTGACAATTTTTTGATTGGACCATTCGTATTGCCAGAATGATTGAACGGATAACTTTATTTGGAGTCTCTTCAGAACGCCTTTCGTGATTTAATAAAGCACTTACTATTTGAAATACGCCGAAACATGTACTTCATGTACGATGGCGCACCACCTCATTTCAGCATTCGTGTGCGGGAGCACCTGAATAACGTCTATCCAAACCGTTGGATAGGTAGAGGATAACCTATTGCCTGGCCTCGTCGATCTACCGACCTAACGCCGTTGGATTTTTACCAGTGGGGCACCTCAAAAAATTGGTGTATTCCACTCCGGTCGACACTAGGTAGAAACCTCTACAGAGAATCACGTTTCATTCTGATGTGATAAGGAACACGGTTCCTTAATTCCTTAGTCCTTAATTCGCCGTGCCTGGGAGTGTATCAGACTTCAAGGAGCCCATGTTGAACCCTCTTATGAAATTTTTCAATAATTTCGTTAAGGTGCCTCCTGGGACACTACTGCGCTTATATTAAGTACTTTAAAAAAATTCAAGAAAAAACGATTTCCAGCAGCGTCCTCCAGGAACACACATCAATGTAGGAAGGGCCTGTAGGAAAAAAAATTGTAGGAACTTGTCATCTTATTTTTTGATTTTCTATCGGCATCCAAGAGATTTCCCACATTTTCCCGTACACCCTGTATAATATCTCATAATGCACCATTTCTTAATATAATATTAAACATAGTTGTTTGCCATCTCACAACTCACTTGCTCATTAAAACCAACTTAATTAATTTTACTTGCATTCTACTTACTTTATACAGTAAATATTTTTTAATTAAATTCAAACTTTTGCTTACCATATTGTTATTTTTAAGTATTCATAATATAAGATCATTCTTTCTTTCCTTAGCATTCCTATTTAAATTATATCTTTCTATAATATACAATATTTTAAATTTGTACCTGTATTTTATTATTGTTTAGGTTACTTTGTTTTTAATTATTGAATGTTTTTATTTTTCTACCAGTTTAAAAAAAATTGTTTTCTTTAAATAAATTTGTTGTATTTTCTGTTTTGTACTACATGTATATGATAATGTTTCAATTTTGAGTTGTTATATATATATATATATATATATATATACACCGCTTAAAATGTTTTTGTATTTTAGTGTCTGGGTTTTCAGGGGGCGCAACTGCACATATTGCTATGGATTTTTCCCTAAATAATATTTAAAATTTACTTAAAAATAAATGTACAGATTTTTTGAACTTATGTGTATATCCGATATATTTAGATAAAATGTGCGTGTGCAAAAACTAGTTTTATTCGAGGTCGATTTGTTCGAGAAACCTTGGTGAATTCAAGGAGACGAAATTTTACCTTAAGACAAGAACGTTGTATTTCTTTGAAATATATATATATATATATATATATATATATATATATATAACAATTGATAAATTATTGGAGTTTTTCGGCTTTTATATGAAATATTTACAAATATCAAATTAGAATGTATGTAATTGCGGAGTAAGTGGGGATGCAAACATTGCTGTCTACAAATTACAAAGCAAATCATACGAAATTTTTTATTTGAAAAATATGGTCTACGTTGGGGCGGCTAAGAAATTATCTTAACACTTATATATATATATATATATATATATATATATATATATATATATTTAATTTAATTCGGGATGATTTGATTGTGTTAATTAGTTGATGGTATTTGATATTCAATTCCCGTATATTCTACGAGATTGTTATTCTCGTAATTTTGATATTGTATTTGATTAAACAACGTTTTTCTTGTCAACGTGTCTCCTATATTTTTTATGTAAGTAAAATTATATTTATAAGACGTCTTAATTCAGAAAGCTTTTAAAAATTGTATTTCAATTGTATTAACATAATTAGTCTTAATTAGTAGAGAAAAATAATAAAGAATATTATTAAACTTTTACGTAAAAAAAATTATAATTGTAAAATTTTGCTCGTTTGGAAGTCAAGAGTATTTTTTGTTACATGTTATTGCGCATGTGTAAAAATTTTGAACGTGTTTCAATAAATATTATACAGTGTGGTTCTCTGGGGAGAAATTAAGAATACACTTTATTATTTTTTAGATAGGTTATTCGGAAGTAATTAAGAGGAAGTTTTAATTCACTTAGCTGTCATATTCAGTGAATTGTTTAACATCAGGAATTGTTGAAAGATACAATATCTTTATACTTTGTAAAGATATTTTTTTTTTCTTTTTTGATTTTTTTTGTATTAAAGATTCAGTTTAAATTTTATCCTGTGTTTATTTTGTGTTCTGGCCTTTACTACTGTTTAATTAAAAAAAATAGGTAACTTATATAATATAAAACATTGTCATGAACTATTGACTGGCGTCCAAATAATATTGCAGTTGGAACCCTGAGAAGTAAGAAGTCCCATTTTTGGAATTCAACCGGCTGAGTATCCTAGTTGGGAAGATTAGTTGTGGATGGTGGCACAATAATAATTCCGCAAACCACTATTCATAGCAATATGTATACTGTTTTCAAGTTGTCTCTTAGCAATTGTCTCGACAGAATGGCAACTACCTCGACATTACGGTGAGCAATGCATTTTTGTCTGCGACCACAGTTCTCGAATTGATATGTGTGATTACAATAGCTGGCAATTATCAATCCTCGTGTGCATATGTAGCATGTTCGCAAATTGGAAAATCATTTACTTTGTTTGTTTATACACCAGATGGAATAACAAAGAATATTGTGTATCCGAAGGCATTGATGGATTGATTATAATAAAATATATGATTGTTTCGGCCTTTACTTGATGAAATTCCATTATAACTATTAAGATAAAATAAAACAAATTTTATGAATTTCACTTTTTAATTATCACTGTAACGAGTCGTTTCGCACCAACCTGGGCTTCGTCAGACATAGCCCAGGTAGAGCCCAGGTTGGTGCGAAACGACTCGTTACAGTGATAATTAAAAAGTGAAATTCATAAAATTTGTTTTATTTTATCTTAATAGTTATAATGGAATTTCATCAAGTAAAGGCCGAAACAATCATATATTTTAAAGAAGCTAATACTAGCTTTTTGGCCCTTTGGTATTTCAAACTTATGTTACGAAGTAGAATATCGACACAGAACATATGGTTTTTAAATGCATGTTTGAGGGTAAAATAAAACATGTGTTTTTGCTTGTTACTGTTTACTTGTGTTGAATATAAAAAATATTTTGTAAATAAGTTAGTTATATGTCTGACGAAGCCCAGGTTGGTGCGAAACGACTCGTTACAGTGATAATTAAAAAGTGAAATTCATAAAATTTGTTTTATTTTATCTTAATAGTTATAATAAAATATAATTGATTCGATGTTTAGCTACAAAATAAATACAAATTTTATATCGGTTAATAGTAGTTAACACAAAGGAAGTTTTATTTTTTCTATAGAATATGGCCAAGCAACGCCGGACTCCGGGCAGATAGTCATTTATACAGTTTGTTTATGTGTGTAACAGATTAATAAAATTATTCACCGAATTAGCTTTCAGTTTTCCAGGAAAATTAAAAGAATCAAGAGGAAATGATTCGTCTTTATGTTATAATGAGAAGTTAATATACTGTCATAATAAATACATTAAGAGAATTTTCTCAGCAAAATCCGAAAGTAAATAGTATAAATTTGCTGCCGAAGTATATTCCCTATAGTAAGACAGAGGCTTCCGGAGGCCTATATTTGTATGCCTTCAAGGAAAGCTACCAATTAACACTCCATTCTCTCACAAATTAATATAACGAGATCTGTGAAATTGCTTCGCAGGGATGGAAATTGCTGTTTGGCAAGGACGCACTAGAATAAGTTGATCCTGTAAATCATTGTGAATACAGACAATTATAGTTTAAATATAGTTATTAAAAGGAGAGAAATAATAAATCAATGGACTTTAGTATGTTAGTTATTGTTACAAAAAGTCACGTTCTAACTAACTTTCTTGTTATTTCTACCTACGAATAACTACATACAAGGTGATTTGACGGGAGAGTGGGTATTTAAAATTGACAACACTTTTGCTATGAATTGAGTAGTTGTTTGGGCTATTTCCATCGTTTGTAGGATTTCAATAATCCCACGTTTTGGCAGTCAATATACTTCTGTCTTCAGAGTAGCCCTGAGAAGGGGCAGTTCTTGCCAAACTCATGTCTGATATACGGGTTAGTTAAAAGTATGGAGACGGCGATTTATTGTCGTTAATATTCATTTTAGGGAATTATGTTCAATATAAAAGTTTGTTAAGATATTTTGATCTACATTTGTGATTATTTGTTTTTTTTTCTTCAATTGTTTTTTTTAGATACGCCTGTTCGCGCATTTTTTTTTAAATGGGAACTGGTAAATTTTGCTCTTCCATTCGATAGAGGTTTTTTTCTCTTTACAGTAATTTTTTTTTCTTTTTAAATCCTTTTTAATAACTTTTTACAAGAAAAATTAAACAAATTAATAACAAAGTAAATTAAAGTAAGTGTTCAAATTGTCGTCCATTAGTAATTTGACATTGATCCAATCGATTTACAAAACCCCGAACAGAGTTCTGTAAAAAATCTCGGGGAATTTCTTGTATCGTTCTGGTAATTCGGATTTGTAAATCTTCAATGTTATCGGGCTTTTCTTTGTAAACTTTATTTTTTAGGTATCCCCAAAGAAAAAAATCTAAAGGACTTAAATCTGGCGAACGGGCTGGCCATTCAATGGTTCCTTGTCTTCCAATCTATCTGTGGGGACAAACGTTGTCCAGATATTGACGAACATTTACACCATAATGTGGTGGGGCGCCATCTTGCTGGAACCAGATACTGTCATTGGGCAGGTGTTCATTGTTTTCATGAGGATAGAGCGTAGCACTAGCAGGTATTATTTCATTTTGCAATAACTGCAAATACAGAGCCGAAGTTAAATTGCCATTGATGAAAAAGGGACCGATAATATGACCGCCTAGAATGCCAACCCAAACATTAACCTTTTGGGGGTACTGCGTATGGTGCACCAAAAACCAAAACGGGATTTTCCGATGACCAGTATCTGCAGTTATGTCTGTTTACTTCACCAATAAGGCAAAAAGTAGCTTCGTCTGAGAAAAGAATATTGTTGACAAAATTTTCATTATTATTGCAAATATTTAACATTTCTTCAGAAAATTGTAATCTCCTATCAAAATCATCTTCCGTTAACTCGTGTACAAGGTGTACCTTATAAGGTTTATACTTTTCACTTTTTAAAAATGACACGATCGATGACTGTGAAATATTGAAATTGGCCGCTAATTGATTGGTTGATAAATGGGGATATTCAGATACAGCCAATAAAATATCCAGTTTGTTATCATCGCTTTTTGCTGTTCTAGGTCTACCACTCCTTGGCAAATCTTTAACGCTACCAGTTTGTTGAAAGCGTCTTAAAGTTTTACCAACAACGGATTTAGAAATTGGATTTTTATTTGGATATCGTATCATTAAATAAATTACTAACGTCTTGTAAACTTCTGCGTCTATCTCCATAACCCAACATCATAAGTATTTCAATTCGTTCATGTTCACTTAAACTCGCCATTGTTAATATTAATAGCAACAAATTGCACAAATGAATTATTTCTGTCAAAGATTTGACGTACACAATAACCACTGATAAAATTATGTCGCTCAAGTTTGTTTATCGCTACGCTTCTGTCTATCTGCGATGTACTGAACATCTGTTAAACACATGAACCGGCTTTTTCTTATAAAGAAGTTATTAAAATGAATTTTAAAAAAACCAAAAAAATTTTGTAAAGAGAAAAAAAATCTCTATTTAATGGTAGAGTAAAATTTACTAGTTCCCATTTAAAAAAAATGCGCGGACAGGCGTAACTAAAAAATAATTGAAGAAAAAAAAATTCAAATATTCTCAAATGTAGATCAAAATATCCTAAATATACAAAAAGGTTTTAACTATATCTATACGTGTATGCACGTTTAACGTTTTTGTTACAATTGAAACAGACATGTAATATACATACATATCTGTAACGTACACATGGACAATACACCTCGTATTTTCAGCATTTACTTCTGCTTAAGACACGTGTCAAAATATCCTAACACACTTTTATATTGAACATAAATCCCTAAAATGAATATTAACGACAAAAAGTCGCCGTCTCCATACTTTTAACTAACCCTGTATATGTCTTCATCAAATTTTTTATTGCGAAATGTACTCGTGTAGATTCGAACCAGGTCTGAAATTCGAAACTTTGAACTAAATCAAGCACACTAACCACTGCGCTATTTGGGGGACTGAACATTATTTCTTAAAACCTATATATATAATTAAACTGTGGATTTTTTATATTCTACATTACTGCGTCGTGTTGTGTGCACCTTGCGCAATCTTGTCAATTTTGTCTCTGGTACTGTTGTAGGTCTTTTCTGAATATTTTTTCCGAATAATTGGTAGCCAGACATCTTTTATCTCTAGGCTCGGCGTACTTATGGCGTTTAGTGTTACGCCATATATGCTGTCTCTTTCAGCTTTCTTTTGGTCTGATGGTTCTTCTTTTCCAGGATTATTGCATTGTTCCATATAATCCTGTGTCCATTTTCTCAGACATGTTGAGCTAGGCGTGATGTGTCAGTTTCTCCCAGTCGGACCACTTTCTGATGTTCTTTGATCCTGACTTGTAGACCTCTACCTGTTTTTTCGATGTATTTTCTTCCACATTCCCATGGAACTTCGTATATACAGTCTTTGGTTCTCTGATTTTCATTGTGTTTTTTTTTTTGTCAGGGTGGATCCGATGGTGTTTGTTGCCTTCATGGTTGTTCTGATCCTATAGACGTTGCATATTCTTCTGATTTTTTTTTGACAGGGCCTCGATATACGGGATTACCGTGGTGCACACGCTGGGCTGCTGTTGTTCTTGTGCTACTTTATGGTCCTTGGCTTTTGGCAATGTCTTTTCTATATAATGATATTTTGCTTTAATGTGTTTGTTATATTATTTAACTCCTCTTTTCTATCCCTTTCATCTGAGCAGATGTTGTTCACTCTGTCGTATAAGCACCTGGCTGCTCCAATTATAACTGTAATTGAAATGATTTAGCATCCTATGACATCCAACGTCTTACATAAACTTTGCCATTAAGTTGAAACTGAGTTTAGGGATGGTCCCAAAACTCGGCCATTTTAATGAATCCTGTGCAAAAAGTTCCGAACTAAACCCCGAGAAAATTTTGAAACAGACGATATCTTAATGTTAACCGTCAAAAAGAATAGTTTTGTTAGAGTCCATCTCATCCAGCTATTACGTATGTAAACATACGCTATGTGTGTGAGATATTTATTATTTATACGCATTCTGAATATTTTAAATTCATAGGTGTCACGTAATACAATTTTCAAGGTGTTGTTAATTTCGAGATTCGCATCGCAATTGACAATATTTTGGATTTATATTCTATATAATTAAATTTCTCCATTTATAACATGTTGTCTCTTTATTTCAAGGACAGATTGCATATGTTAGACTTTTTCTTTTTCTTCTGATTTTTTAGTTAGATACCAGTCCTGGGGCTTGAGCACAATGCTCTTTGTACCACTCCCAATAGATATCCAGAATTCCACGCTGTTAGTCCTGTGTCCTCGATAAAAGCCACTATTCTCCTCATGGGAAATTTGAGTAGCCTTGTAGGATCCAATAGATCTTTGCCCAAGTGCTTCTGTCTGAGTCACTTTAGTTCCTCATAAATATTACATGAAGGCAAGTTTTTGTCCTATTTTTCACATCTCCTACACCAGGATTTGTTGACCAAGCACATGCTGTAGAGAAAAGCTTCCTTAACCCTCCAGTGCTAACATGCTGTCTGACAGACCGGCTTCCCACTGTTTTACTTATATCATTGTATGTCGTGCGTTGATGTCGTTGTGCGGTTCGCTATCCTAATTTTATTTAGTTACTTAGTGTAAATAAAGTGTGTATTAGAATTTTTGTAGGTTTTATCGTAGTTTTGTCTCCCGGACGGATGTTAGTAGTGCGGTACTGTCTGAATTTTCAGGAAAGGTAACAATATTTACATTATTTTATGCAAAATAGCTTAATAAATAATTGTTTGTTTTAGAAATGAGTTATGAAAAAGAGCAGGAACGACTGCGAAGACTATAGAAGGAGCTAGATGAGGAGGAAGATCAAGAAAATGCTCCAGACGACAAAGTCTGAGTCAGAACAAGAGTTAGAAGTGGAGTTAGAAAATAGAACTGCATATCAACCTCCTATTCCTAACAAAAAGGCAAAGTTTATAGATCCCTTCTTTACTGGTAAAGATAAACTGACAAAATGGAACAAACACCCCTGCAATCAGAAAGTTAAATTTCGAGCAAAAAATAGAATCATCTACTTGCCAGGCGTAAAAGGACCAGCACGCAGTTTATCGAATCTTCTGGACATTTGGTCATGTTTTTTCTCAGATGAAATGCTGCATGTAGTTGTTGAACACACTAACTTATCTATATCTCAGCAGCAGTATCCTCGTGAATATAGAACAGCGACTACTACGAATATACTTAAAATTAAAGCGTTAGCAGGACTCTTACACCTCTCCGCCGTGCGTAAAACCAATCATTTGAATGCAGAAAATTTGTGGAAAACTAACACCACATCAATTGAATTGTTCAGGCTAGCAATGTCACTGGAACGATTTCGATTTTTGTTAAGGCATTTAAGGTTTGACAATAAGAACACTCGGCCTGAGAGACAAAAAACAGATAAGTCGGCAGCAAAACGAGTACTGTTCGAATTGTTTGTTTCGAACTGCAAACAAAATTATACTCCATCAGAGAATGCCACTGTTGACGAAATGCTCCCGTGTTTTCGAGGAAAATGTAATTTTCGGAAGTATATACAGGTACGGCATCAAAATTTTTACTCTAGTTGATGTTAGGACCTTTTATACGTTAAATAAGGAGGTTTATGTCAGAAAGCAACCCCCTGGGCCTTTTTCTGTTGAGAATACCGCAAAAACAGTAGTTAAGTGCTTTGTATCACCTATAGCCACTACCGCGAGAAACATCACCATGGACAACTGTTTTACCAGTTTACCGTTATGTAAAAGCCTGTTGCAGAAAAAATTGACTATCATAGGCACCACCAAAAAGAACAAGAGAGAACAACCTCAAGAATTTGTGACATGCGACAGACCAGAGTGCTCAAGTATGTTCGGTTTTGAAGAAAATTGTACATTAGTAACGTACATCCCAAAAAAAAGGAAAAAATTTACTTCTCATATCGACCATGCATGCTGATGACAACATAGATGAAAATACGAACAAACCAGAAATTATTATGATGTATTATCATGCCAAGAGTGGTGCTGACACAGTCGACCAATTATCTGCAAACTATAACTGTGCCAGGAACACCAGAAGGTGGCCTATGGTAATTTTTACCATGTACTAAATCTAGCTGCTACAAATGCATTTGCAGTTTTCAATTAAAAAAATCAGGACTCAAATATGCTCCGCAGAGTTTTCTTGGAAAAACTTTCAATTGGCTTGGTCACCGATCATCTCAAAAGGCGTGCAACAGTTCAACAAGTTCCACGGTTATCCCGAATGCGAATACGAGAAATCTGCCAAATGGAACCCGAAGTTATTGTCCAAGATCAAGACAGACCTTATGGTATATGTTTCCTTTGCAGTACGACAAAAAGCTGAAAAACAAAATATAAGTGTATTCAGTGCAGCAAATTTTTATGTCTGGAACATGTTACCGCAATGTGTAGCGATTGCGTTGAATATGGTAACACCGAAGAAGATTAATTTATTATTATTATTTATATTTATAAAAGTGTTATGTTTATTAATAAATAACAATCACAGTACTTATATTTTTGTGTTTTTTATAAAGAAAAAGTGAGTTTGTTTATATAAAAACAAAGAGACGAAGAAAAATAGATTTTTCTGGATTTGGTCTCGCAGACCGATGTTAGTACTAAGGATATAAAAATCATATTAGTACTGGAAGGTTAAGGACAATGTCCAATTATTAAAACGGCGATCGTTTTAATTTCTTTTTTATTAGTGCGAATTAGGTTGGCTTAAAACTTCGCAACCAGCTCTTCTAATAGTATCTTTGCATGGAGTTGAATTTCCGTTAATCTTCATTTCGTTATACGCAGCGATTCCACACACAGGTTCTGGTGAAATTCTATGAAATCCCCCTTTGAGCTCTCCTTGATCCCGGCTATATTGGTACCTTTAATCTCCACATGTCCTGGCACCCATATCAGTGATACCGTATTGTCTTGCTCCAGTCTGTTGAAAACTTGCTTGCGATGTTTAACCATCTTCAACCCGGTAATTTGGTTCTTAATAGCCTTAGTGATCGCCTGACTATCAGTCATTATATTGCGTAGGTGGCACTTCTACTTGCACAGGCGGCTTCCCGAATTTCCTCGGCGCGGGCTGCATCTACTAACAATTCAATATGAGAAATCTACATATATTTCCTCAGATTCAGTGATCTTTCTTGTTAGAATACATTAAAGAGGTACACCCGTGCATTATTGGATTCAGAACATCAATCCGTGAAAGAGATACCAGCGCCGGCGACTCTTTGCCTGTTCTCTGGTAGGCATAGATTTATTCGGCTTAACTGTAAACATAATCTCATTTACCATACATGACATTTCTGTGGTATGGCTTTTGTAAAGAGTTTTTTTAGTTAAAATGTTATCTATTATGTTACTTTTATATCCATTGTTAATTGCTATTTGTTTAAATATCTTTAAAAATCTTTACAAAAGCCACATCACAAGTATACCCAATATTAAATAATAATAACACCCAAAAATATAAAATGATTAATTTTATAGACTCTTCAAGCATAAGAATTAGTAAATAATTAAGAAAATTTGACTTTGATACAGCGTATAGAACTAACAAAAATTTATCAAAATTTATAAAAACAACAATCTTTGTATTTTTTTGTCAAATGCGAACGTGGAGGACACAAATATGACTCAGAAGTCCCTCTTGTACTATAACTATGCTTGAGTTCATATTTAGCAAAAAAATCAGAATAATGCATTTTGACAACCAATGCGCACTGCAAAATGTATACAGCGGGTAGGGTAAGTATTTTTTTATCCCCAAAAGTGTTCCTACAAGTATCCCGTGGGTTGATGTTAAATATAGCTCTAATACATGCCTTTTGAATTACGAAAATTCGTCTCACATCAACTGAATTTCCCCAAAAGATAACACCATATGCAAGTCTAGAATGCACATAGGCATAATATGCACTCACCGCGGCATCAGCACTAACACTACGCGAAACCACTCCCAGAGCGTAACAAAACCACTCAATTTAACTGCCACCCGTTCGACGCACGCCTTCCATGATAGTTGAGAATATCCCAAGAAGTCGGTCTCCCCGCCAAAGGCAAGTTGCACATCCCTGTATCCGATATCAATTTCCATTCTTTTGGCACCAAATCTATTATTAGATTCGTTTTACTTACGTTCATTTTTAAATTGTTTCTTGTAAACCAATCCTCAAAGCATGACAAGTGCGTCGTTAACAATTCAGAAGAATTTTCTTCTGTTTTTGCTTTTACTACTGATGAAGAGTCATCGGCAAATTGTATAGTTGGGCATGTATCTACTGCTGGCAGATCATTTACATATAAAAGGAACAATAATGGACCTAAAACTGATCCCAATAGCACGCCATAATGAACATTGCCCCATTCAGATCGTACCTCTTGTCCATAAATTTTATTGGCACTGACACAGTGCCTCCTACCCGAAAGATATGAACCAATCCACTCAAATGCCCTTCCACGAAAACTCATGATCTCCAACTTATCAAGAAGCACTCCATGATCCACGCTATCAAATTTGACAAGTCCATGAACATACAGCTAGTTGTCTCTCCACTGCTCAATCCATTCGAAATCTCTTCCAGTAACTGGAACATGGCCCTTGAGGTTGATCGGCCTTTTATAAATTCATTCTGTGTGTTATATAATATTCCATGTTTATTAATGAAATTAGTCATTCTGGAAAACATAAGCTTCTCTAGAATTTTTGATAAGTTTGAGACCAACGCTATAGGACGGTAATTATCAAATACCGACCTATCACCCTTTTTGTACACTGGTTTTATTATGCTAGATTTCATCTTATCTGGGTATTGACCCTTTAAAAAAGAGAGATTTGCTATATGTTGCAGCGGTACTGCTAGACTCTCTGCACAGTATTTTATAAGAGTAGTAGGTACTTTGTCATCTCCTACAAATTTTGTATTATTCAAACTGTAAAATGAAGCGAACATGTCTCAGAAATGTGTTGATGGTTTCATACATAGGTCCAAAATTATTATTGTTTATATTTGCACAAACGTTCATAAAATATTTATTTAGATCTATTAATACTTGTACTTCTTCTGTACTTTTATTGCCATTACAGAATTTTTGTATATTAAAACTCATTTTCTTTTTTTATACCATTTATATTCCCACGTTGCTTTTGCTTTATTGTTTGAATTTATTATGTATTCTAAATATGTTTTCTTCTTCGAGGCTTGAATTTCCCACCGCAATAGCTTACAGTAGTCGGTGTACACTTTTTTGTATTCTATTACTTATGGTAGCTTCGTAAACTTGTCTCTTAATTTTTGACATCATTTTAATATTTTCTGTCAACCAGCATTTTCATGTATTTCATGAAACTTCAATAACCTTTCTCTTTGAATATTTTTCTATAATATTCATTAGAATTTCTAGGAATTTATTATAGCAATTAGTTGCTGTAACTTCACTCCAATCAACATTGTTTAATTCATCCGCAATATCACCTAAGATAGTTCGATTAAAAAACCTTTTTTCGATTTTATTGGTATACATTTGCAATTATTTCGAATTTGTCAATGATATTGTCTGTGCTTGATGATCTGACAAACCCGACGTTAGTACTTCGCTGCAATAGGATGCAACGTTTGTAAATATATTACCAATAAGCGTCTGACTAGTGTTTGTGATTCTAGTAGGTTTGTAAATAGATTGTTTAAGATTGTGAGTTCTTAATATAAGTCTATCAGATTTTTTATCTTTCTGGAGGAGGTCGAAATTAATATCTCCACAAAGCAAGGTCCGATACTTCGGATTTACCTCTTTCAATACAGTTTGCAGGAGAACAAAGAAATCATCGACGTTTCCTGTCGGGGGCCTGTATATATTAATAATAATTGTATTCATATTAGTTAGTTTGACAGTGCTACACTCGAATACGTGCTCTAGGCTTTTATCTTTTAGAGATATCAGTTCAACATATTCGCTGCCACTCTCGATCAGTATACATGATCCACCGCGTTGCATCAAGTGTCTGCGGTAACAAGACGCAAGTTCATAACCAGTAATGTTGATATTTTCATTGGGTTCTAACCAGTGCTCAGTCATAGTAATAAAATAACTTTTATATTTGTATTTAAGCTCTCAATAAATATTAGCAAATCGTCAATTTTATTTCTTACACTCCGTATATTTTGATGTACCAATGTAAATACATTTTTCATTTTAGTCATGTTATGTTATGTTCATAAGTTAGTTAAATGTCTGACGAAGCTTCTGTGTGAATGAAACGATCGTTACTTTGTGAAGTAAAAAGTAATGAAATTCATTAAAATTTGCCTTATTTTATCCCGAAAATAATTATAATGGAATTTCATCAAGTAAACGCTGAAACAATCCTATATATATTACAAACGGCGGCTTCGCTGGATATTGGGATGTGGTGTGCCGTGCTAATAATAATGAAATTATTCTAAGATAAATAAAATAATTAGTGGTGCTGGTTAAGTTTCTTCAATGGTCCAGTACGTGAGTGATGATTGTTAATTAAAATATATATACAACTTACTTACTAAATAAATAAAACAGATAAGTGTTGTCTTTAAAGTTTGTATTTATATTTACACAAGAAAGAAATTGAAATTGGTATATTTAAAAGTAATTAAAACAAAAGTAATATATACACAAGGAGCGGTAAATGAGTACTTAAAAATTAATACAAAATACTCTGAAACGAATGTTTAATAGAGCAGTAAATTGAGGGTTAATTGAATACGATTAATATAAAATAATCTCTGTATCGAACAATACAGAGTTACCTTTGGTTGGCGGAGATGGTCACGTGGCCTTCGCAGATATACCTGGTCAAGTATATGTAGAGCGATTCTTAGAAGCGAAAGACACCGGGCGGCATCGTGGCGTGTACTTGGACAGTACGATGAGTAAGATCTGTGTGTTACAAGAGTTCTAACGAGAAGATATCTGATAGTTTTTGTGTCGATAGACACTGGTTTTTGAAAACGGTCTGTTTTATGACCTGAGTCGAAGAGAGGGTCGATATCTTTATTAATAATTAATAAGAAGCGGGACTTGAAGAGTTGTTCTATCGATGGCATAAATATTATTAAAATAATGTTTGTGACATAAGCTTTCTAGTGATATAAAGCACCATATATAAGAGAAGATGTATAATTAAATTAAAACAATTTAAAATGAAATGTATCTAGAAATTCCACAGTACGGTTGTTGCCGGGTCAGGTAGAAAACGAAGAGTCTCGTCGGTCAGGATATAACAAAATAAATGCTTTCTCTTTGTAAACGAATATACAGAAGAAAAAATGTCTTAAGTTAAATATTATTTTAAAATCGAGATATTTAAAGAAGAAATATGATTTAAAAATAAATTAAAATATTCTATATGCGGAGCGTAACAATATCTATGATAAATTAAAAATATTTCGTCAAGCTGTCAACTTTTCAAGATAATGCCATATATTTCAAATAGACTTTTGTTCTTTTCTTTATCGTCTATACGCCATATTAAAGGGAAAATAATTTCGCCAAAATCGTTATTAGGTCCAGAAATTAATCTGTTTTGAAATGTTAATAATATTTCCAGTTTCTAGAAGTGTTTTAAATATTGCTTCTTAGATGGAAATTATTTTAGTTGACAAAAATGAATTTTTCAGAAACCTAATAGTTTTGAATTTTCCACATTTCATATACACCAACGCAATAAATAGCTTAAGAATTTCATTACATTTTTGCTTTTATACTCAAAACTGTTTTATTTATGATTATGTCTAATAAATCAACGTTTATATTTTAGAGATAATACGCACTATTGTTTGTAATTTTATTACAGCAGACACACTTATTTATTCAAAGTAATTTTTCATGTTACTCAAATAAAAAGACCATATCTCCAACATATGGCCTCTTTTATGAGCTTTTTATTTTCACGGTCTCTCAAAAATATTCGATATTTTCATAAAGCGAAATTCGCCAAGGGAGTACTTATGCGCGATTTAAGTATATTAACTTTTTTCTCTTGCCAACAAACAAAAACTAATCTAACGCTATTTGCGGAAAGATAATTAAACAAACATTAGGAGAAAAAAGAAATATACTTTAAATACAAACTAGTGAGAAGTTCGTTCTTTTTTTAATGAAACCTGCTGATTAAGATACGAGGAATAAGCTAAATTTATTGAGAATAAGACAATATAGTAGACTGTGAAAAACAAGCATATAGTGTTTATTTAGAGCAACTGTTTATCTGTAATTTGACGTTTTGTTGTTGAAGTTACGTTCATTATAACTCAGCTACTTATTTTTTAAAAGTAAAAGAAATTGGAACTAACCAGAGAGCGAATCATAAATTATGATGTAAAAGGGGTTCTGATTCAGTTTTAAGTGACCAAGCAACTTCTTTGGCAACAATTTGCCGATGGTATAAAGAATTTAAACGCGAAAGGAATTCTGTTCAGGATCAAAAAGGAAAAGGGCGTCCTACTACGGCTGTTATCGACAAAAACATTGGTGCTGTTAAAAAAGTAATTGAAGAGGACAATAAAGCTGCTTATGCGGTGATAGAGCATAAACTCAAGATTGGCTCCTCATCTGTTAAAACAATCACGCACGATCACTTGCATTTAAGAAAGGGGTAAGCGTTTTGTCACCTTTCTGACTTCCAAAAAGCAGAGCGAATTTACCATGAAACTTTAAATTTCTTTTATAATAACGGGCACCAATTTTTTTCCAAAATAATGACAGGTGACGAAACTTATATTCCCTTTTTCGAGCTTCCTATCCACCAAGGGAATCGTGTATGGATTCACTAAGATGTGGAAAGGACAACTTGCGTCAGTTCTCCGTGCCTTTTCGCTATAATAGAATCACTTAGGCGATGTATTAATCTTGCGTAATACTCTCCTGTTGCCGTACTACCCTTGCGTAGATAATCAATCATTAGTATTCCCTGGCAATCCCAAAAAAATGTTGCCATTATTTTTCCTGCGGAAAAGGGTGACTTTCAACTTATTGAGCAAGCTAGAATCCTTAATATGCCACTGCATTGATTCTTGTTTTGACTCAGGGTCAAAATGACGGACCCAGGTCTCATCTGCGGTAACAAGGCAATTGGTAATTAAACCTGATTCGTCTCCACAAAGTGCCAAAAATTGTTCGCACGTCTCCATCCACACACGTATTTGGAATGGTGAAAGCGTTCGCGGAACCCATCTGGCACTAACTTTTGTCATTCCAAAGTATTCGTGTAGAGTTCTGAAAACCGTGCTTTCTGAAACTCCTAATGAATCTACTAATTGTAGCTTCTTCAATCTTGCATCTTCCAGTACCAAACGCTTGTTCTTTTCAATAATGGACGAGGATCATCATCCAGTGATTCTCGGCCATGTTTAAACAATTTTGACCATTCGCTTTGAAGGACAATCATCACCGTATATAGCCAACATTTCTTCGCGAATACTTTTTGGAGATTTTTCTTGTTTTGTCAAGAATTTTATAACTGCTCGATATTCAAGTTTGTGCATTTTGATACGTGACAACACAAACTGACAGATATTAGAACTAATACTGCTGCGATTGTTTTGTAAATTGTCGAAGTCTTTACCAAGGCATGTATGATAATACAACACTATAATGAAAAATTATATTAAAATTAAAAAATGTCTGGTCCGGGAATATAAAAACGACGCCTCGTATATTAGTGTGCGTCGGAATATCTCATTTACACCCTGTATATACCTAAGATTGTTGCGCACTACACCTGTCGATAGCGCCACCATCTCCAATGATTTGATGTATATATATATATGTAGTGGGTATGTGGTGTAGACAAGCTCGAAAAGGGCATACCACGGGTAACGTTCTGCTAAACGGCGAAAAGTCTACACAAATGGCGACCGCACTAGATATTGCATTTGTCACGGTCGAAATTTACAGAGGCAACTATTGAAATGTCAAACAAAATTTGTAGCAAAATATCATAGCCTACTAGAGATACTGAGCGGAAAGAGAACAACTCTCTAAATACAACGAATGTTATCGTAAAAATATTTGTATACAATAATTAAGTAGTGTAGTAGTATGAAAAAGAACCCTGGTTCCATCATTTTTAATATATCACAGACCCAAATCTAGAGCATAATCGGCTCATGAATTCCCAGTCGAACGACATGCTTATTGTTTTGATTGAACACCAATTGGTGTTTTCTGCCACAATATTTGAAGATTTATTAAAAATAAATTTTACGAATCTAATAGAGAAAATTACTATATATAATTTTGCGACAATCAACTAAATTGTAAATAATATAAAGAGTAGCTATAAGAATGTACTTATACATATATATGGGGACAATTTAGGGTAAATCGATCTTTAATGCCACAACTTTAAAGACAAGTATTATAAACATTAGAAGCTAGAAAAAAATGGCAAGTATTACGTAAGCAGAATTTTAGTAATTTATAATCCCCCCTCCCCCTTGTCAGCAAAAGTAAGCAAAGCTCTTACCGACCCCACCTTTGTTTATGTAAGCATTGGTATAATTTTTACAAAATCTGTTCAAGTTTATTTATTGTTGTTCATAAGCAACTATCTATATTAGTTATTAAGTCTAACACAATGAAATAACCAATTTATAAACTATAAAGGAATTTAATGCACATTATTATATATATATATATATATATATATATAATAACTTCGTGACCTTGGTATGATATGGTAAACCTAAACAGTAGGCGATTAAAGGTCTGTATATTACTTCAAAATATATGTATTTAAAAAACTCTACATGTTTCGGCTGTGTACGCCTTTATCAAGAGAATACAAAATATGAATGATTCATTTTGTATTCTCTTGATAAAGGCGTACACAGCCGAAACATGTAGAGTTTTTTAAATACATATATTTTGAAGTAATATACAGACCTTTAATCGCCTACTGATTAGGTTTACCATATATATATATATATATATATATATATATATATATTGTTGTCTCGACGTTTCGACGGGATCGCACTCGTCATTTTCTAGAGTTGTTCTTTCACTTGACGCTGAAGAGTAACTGCCGATCGTGTCCTCGGGTGTCTGCTATTATGTTGCACTATGGGAGGTGGGGGTTGCGCTGCTGCCGTCGTGCGTACACGGCTTCGCGTGATTGGTCCGGGTGTCTGTGATTCCTGTGTGGGGGCGTGTACCTGTCTCGATGTGTTGTGTTTCGCATGAGTCTTGATTTGCATGCCGGCTAGGAGTGGCTTCCAGGTGTACGCTAAACGTTGGCCGTCGTCGCGTTTGTTTAGACTTTTGGGTCTCTTTTCTATTTCAATCGCTTCTCTAGTAATTCTAGTAGATAGACTTTCGCTCTTCGCTAGGATCTTCGTATTCTCGAAGTCAATAGTGTGCCCCGTTAGGAGGCGGTGTTGTGCTAGAGATGATGTTGTTTGTTTCTTGAAGACTGCGTTTATGTGTTCCTCTTTTCTCACGCTTATTCGCCTGTTCGTCTGGCCTACATAGGATTGTTCGCATTCTGAGCACGGCACTTCGTAAACGCCTTGGTCTTCAAGTGGAATTTTATCTTTCGCGTTGACTATTTTATCGGCTATTTTTCCCTGTGCTGTAAAGATGGTGTCTATGTTGTGTTTTCTTAGTATTCTACCGATTTTGTCTGTGGTACCCTTTATATATGGTAGAAAGGCCTTTGATGTAAATTCCTCTTTTTCCCGTTTTTCTGCTCTATTGTGTCTGGCTTTGTCTATTGTTCTTTGTGAATACCCGTTATCAAGAAGAGCGTTTCTAATATTTCTTCTTTCTTCGTTTTTATGTTCATCGTCTGTTAGTCGTTCGGATCGTAAAACTAGGGTTTTCACTACTGAGTTCAATTGTGCCGGATGATGATGCGATTGTGCTTTTAAGTACCTATTTGTGTGTGTAGGTTTCCGGTAAACGGTGTGTCCCAATGTTCCATTTTCTTTTTTGATCACTAACACATCTAGAAAAGGTAGCTTCCCTTGTTCTTCTACCTCCATTGTAAACTTAATTTTCGGATGTTCGCAGTTTAGTTGGTGTAAAAAGTCTTGTAGTTTTTCTTTGCCATGTGTCCATATTACAAATGTATCGTCGACGTAGCGCAGCCACATTTTCGGTTTGTTCTTACAGGTGTTTAGAAAGTTTGTTTCAAAGTTCTCCATGAATAAGTTCGCTATAATCGGTGATAGCGGGGAACCCATCGGTGCGCCTTCGACTTGTCGATATTTCTGGTTGTTGTATGTGAAATATGTGTTTATAAGGCAGTGTTCTATCAGGTTAATTTTAGCCTTTTGTACTTGATACTGGTTTTCTAATATGGATATGGTCTCTGCGATTGGCACCTGCGTAAATAGAGATGTCACATCGAAGCTGACTAGCAGGTCCGTTGGTTGAACATGAACGTTTTTTATCAGTTCAATGAAATGATCTGCATTCTTTACGTAGGACGCCATTTGTTCTGCCTGTACCTGAAGTTCTTGTGCCAGGTATCGTGCTAGAGCTTGTGTTGGTGATCCAATAGAACTAACAATCGGACGAAGTGGTACATCGGGTTTATGTATTTTTGGGAGTCCGTAGAGTTTTGGACATCGGGACGATTTTTCCCGGGGGATGGTCTGCTTCTTTATTTCTTCGCTCAGCGGTGTTGCGTTTATTTTTGCTTTGGTTACTTTTTCTAAGTACGTTGTAGGGTCCGTGTTGATTATTTTATATGACGGGTCGTCTAGCAGTGATCTTATTTTGTTGTCGTAGTCGGTTTTGTCTAATACTACGGTGGCGTTTCCCTTGTCGGCAGGTAGAACTATGATGTTAGTGTCCTTTTGAATATCTTTCAAGGCTAGATGTTCATCTCTTGTGATATTTCTCTTTGGGGGTTTTGCCTTTCTGATGATGGTGGACACTTCCTGTCGTATTATTTCTGCGTTGTTCTGTTCGACTTTCTGTAGAGCTGATTCTACCCCGCATATGATATCTTCTACCGGAATGCGAGTTGGTGTTATCGCAAAGTTAAAACCCTTCTCTAGAACGCTGATGGCCGCTTCGCTTAGTGTTTTTTGTGATAAGTTGTGTACTGTTCTTGTAGTTTTGTTGGTAATTGCACTTGTAGTCGGTTGCTGTTTCACTCGTAAATGTTCGAATTTCCGTTTCTGTGTGTTTGTTCGGATGTCGGAATCTGTTTCTGCCCTGAATGTACATAAGGTGTCTATTTTCTCCCATAGCAGCGGGTGTAGTTGTTTAGTTAGCAGTAAGTGTGCCTCTAATGCGCACTTGTCGGTTTCCTCGAGTTTTCGCCGGTTTTGGTGTATTAATTCCCGTAGTAATGCCTTGCTCGCTCGTGTTAATATGTTCGTCGATTTTGTCGTTTTGCTGTGAAACGATAATCTGCAGCAGTTGGGGATGAGATCTTGGTCCCGGCATCGGCGTAGAAAGGCTAGGTCGCATAACAGGCGTGCTTTCTTGCAGCGTAGTTTCTCGAATTTCTTCGAAAGATGATGGACTTCCTCCCCGTAGAGGTGTAAGATGATAATTTTGATGTTCTCGCGGTTGTATGATGAAATGATGGTTTCTCGGGTTCTTGGCCGCGTGTGAGATGTGTCCTGAGAAGGATTGTTGTCTCGACGTTTCGACGGGATCGCACTCGTCATTTTCTAGAGTTGTTCTTTCACTTGACGCTGAAGAGTAACTGCCGATCGTGTCCTCGGGTGTCTGCTATTATGTTGCACTATGGGAGGTGGGGGTTGCGCTGCTGCCGTCGTGCGTACACGGCTTCGCGTGATTGGTCCGGGTGTCTGTGATTCCTGTGTGGGGGCGTGTACCTGTCTCGATGTGTTGTGTTTCGCATGAGTCTTGATTTGCATGCCGGCTAGGAGTGGCTTCCAGGTGTACGCTAAACGTTGGCCGTCGTCGCGTTTGTTTAGACTTTTGGGTCTCTTTTCTATTTCAATCGCTTCTCTAGTAATTCTAGTAGATAGACTTTCGCTCTTCGCTAGGATCTTCGTATTCTCGAAGTCAATAGTGTGCCCCGTTAGGAGGCGGTGTTGTGCTAGAGATGATGTTGTTTGTTTCTTGAACTTTAACTTTTCTTTAACTTTGCGATAACACCAACTCGCATTCCGGTAGAAGATATCATATGCGGGGTAGAATCAGCTCTACAGAAAGTCGAACAGAACAACGCAGAAATAATACGACAGGAAGTGTCCACCATCATCAGAAAGGCAAAACCCCCAAAGAGAAATATCACAAGAGATGAACATCTAGCCTTGAAAGATATTCAAAAGGACACTAACATCATAGTTCTACCTGCCGACAAGGGAAACGCCACCGTAGTATTAGACAAAACCGACTACGACAACAAAATAAGATCACTGCTAGACGACCCGTCATATAAAATAATCAACACGGACCCTACAACGTACTTAGAAAAAGTAACCAAAGCAAAAATAAACGCAACACCGCTGAGCGAAGAAATAAAGAAGCAGACCATCCCCCGGGAAAAATCGTCCCGATGTCCAAAACTCTACGGACTCCCAAAAATACATAAACCCGATGTACCACTTCGTCCGATTGTTAGTTCTATTGGATCACCAACACAAGCTCTAGCACGATACCTGGCACAAGAACTTCAGGTACAGGCAGAACAAATGGCGTCCTACGTAAAGAATGCAGATCATTTCATTGAACTGATAAAAAACGTTCATGTTCAACCAACGGACCTGCTAGTCAGCTTCGATGTGACATCTCTATTTACGCAGGTGCCAATCGCAGAGACCATAGCCATATTATAAAACCAGTATCAAGTACAAAAGGCTAAAATTAACCTGATAGAACACTGCCTTATAAACACATATTTCACATACAACAACCAGAAATATCGACAAGTCGAAGGCGCACCGATGGGTTCCCCGCTATCACCGATTATAGCGAACTTATTCATGGAGAACTTTGAAACAAACTTTCTAAACACCTGTAAGAACAAACCGAAAATGTGGCTGCGCTACGTCGACGATACATTTGTAATATGGACACATGGCAAAGAAAAACTACAAGACTTTTTACACCAACTAAACTGCGAACATCCGAAAATTAAGTTTACAATGGAGGTAGAAGAACAAGGGAAGCTACCTTTTCTAGATGTGTTAGTGATCAAAAAAGAAAATGGAACATTGGGACACACCGTTTACCGGAAATCTACACACACAAATAGGTACTTAAAAGCACAATCGCATCATCATCCGGCACAATTGAACTCAGTAGTGAAAACACTAGTTTTACGATCCGAACGACTAACAGACGATGAACATAAAAACGAAGAAAGAAGAAATATTAGAAACGCTCTTCTTGATAACGGGTATTCACAAAGAACAATAGACAAAGCCAGACACAATAGAGCAGAAAAACGGGAAAAAGAGGAATTTACATCAAAGGCCTTTCTACCATATATAAAGGGTACCACAGACAAAATCGGTAGAATACTAAGAAAACACAACATAGACACCATCTTTACAGCACAGGGAAAAATAGCCGATAAAATAGTCAACGCGAAAGATAAAATTCCACTTGAAGACCAAGGCGTTTACGAAGTGCCGTGCTCAGAATGCGAACAATCCTATGTAGGCCAGACGAACAGGCGAATAAGCGTGAGAAAAGAGGAACACATAAACGCAGTCTTCAAGAAACAAACAACATCATCTCTAGCACAACACCGCCTCCTAACGGGGCACACTATTGACTTCGAGAATACGAAGATCCTAGCGAAGAGCGAAAGTCTATCTACTAGAATTACTAGAGAAGCGATTGAAATAGAAAAGAGACCCAAAAGTCTAAACAAACGCGACGACGGCCAACGTTTAGCGTACACCTGGAAGCCACTCCTAGCCGGCATGCAAATCAAGACTCATGCGAAACACAACACATCGAGACAGGTACACGCCCCCACACAGGAATCACAGACACCCGGACCAATCACGCGAAGCCGTGTACGCACGACGGCAGCAGCGCAACCCCCACCTCCCATAGTGCAACATAATAGCAGACACCCGAGGACACGATCGGCAGTTACTCTTCAGCGTCAAGTGAAAGAACAACTCTAGAAAATGACGAGTGCGATCCCGTCGAAACGTCGAGACAACAATCCTTCTCAGGACACATCTCACACGCGGCCAAGAACCCGAGAAACCATCATTTCATCATACAACCGCGAGAACATCAAAATTATCATATATATATATATATATATATATATATATATATATACATATTATTATATTATACATAATATTTATTCAAGCAAATCATTAACATCATATTTAAATATTATATTATTAACATATAAACGATATTTATTTATTTTGTTCTATTTAAAAATTTTATAAACTAAAATTAATCGTCCTCACTCCAAGACACTTGAGTCCATGACTCTAAGTCTTCGATGACAGTGGATGTTTGCTGCTCGATGTTGTGTGTCTACTCACTTTTGTGTTCTTTCGAGATATCGACATCGTTCTCTTCAAGCCATTCAACAACTTGGTATTCGTCTAAAGTTTGCGCTATGCATATCAATTCAGCCACTCTTATAGGTCTCACTCTTGTTTCAGTGTATGCGTTTGTATTTTTTTGTATCTCCTTTCTGTGACAATTTAATGACTTACAGAGGCATGATACCACGTTTTACATGTTCGACTTGATAATCGTAGGGCATGTATAGAAACTATTTAGGTGAAGAATTCAAGTGTAGAACTAATCTGATTGGATGGACAAAATGACGATATTATAAATTATTCTGTTTTTTTTGCCATTTGTTAACGATACTCTAAAAGTATCTACCCTAAAAGCGCGGGCAGAACAAGTAACAACAAACAGAAGCTAAATTACCTTGGAAAAAAGAGCTTAATAGACTCGATTTGTTCCTAGTTGCTGCTTGCGTTTCTTATTCGATTCTCTTAGACATAATAATATCGAGTTCCTTGTCGGACTTTGCTTGTGTCTTATAACCACGCCAAACTTCATTAACTAACTTCTGTACATTTTGTAATTTTGTGTTGGTATGAAATTTTTTAAAACTTTCGAATAATTTTTTATAATTTTGATTTGTTTACATTAGACGACATTTTAAACTATTTCAACAGTGGCAAAAGCCTATCAATAGTAAACAAATATTCCAATCCAATTATATTAGACCGAACAAATGCAGACAAGTGAATAGCGCGCGTGGTAATTCCCCTACTTCTGTTCTTTATTACTTAACCATAAAACGCCGCGTGAGAGCGAGTATAAAGCAATAATCAATTATTTCGAGAAATTCTTAAACAGGCTTTCCGTTTTCGAGCATAGACAAGTAGGGCTGCCATATATGTTCAAATCAGACAAAAAAAATAATAAAAGTAAATAAATAAATATTGCTGACGTAATCACTATTCAGAATCCCCCGTGTAGCATGTCATCAAAAATAAGTAAAGCAAAGACCCCCCCCAACCCCCTGGTGCTTACGTAATACATGAACGGCCCTTTAGAATACAAAAAAGCGTTCTTGTGTGAGAGTAGGGGTATCACTTTACCAGTTTGCCAGCCATGATAGAAACCCTTCTTACACCGTAGCTTGTTTTCGCTGATAAAGTTCTTGGCAAATTATTTATTTACTAAAAAAATAAATAAGCCAAAATAAAGATTTTTGAAAACAATATCAGCAAAGAAACTATTGAAAAACTTACTTCACAAAAGCAGCAAAGAAATGAATTATATATTTTCAACCACTCGAGAAATTAACAAATAAATATACCTTCATTTATTTGCGAATATATCGAACAAGGCAATTAAGATAACATTTAGCTCACGGATTAATTTGCATAAATTAAAGCGGAACAATAAAATTGGCACAGCTGAACTTAATTAATGCTTAAACTCGATTCCATCTAATAAAATGATACCATCTCTGAGAATCGTTGGCGAGCGGAACCAATTTCATTGAATATTCCCCATCCCATAAAACTGTTACAAATTAAAACAAACTTGTAATTACTTAAAGTAATAGTGAATATTTTGGTAAAAATTTGTGTATTATGAATGTTTTAAAAAGGTATATAACCCCTTACCATGGTAAAGGGTTATATACCTTTTTAAATTATTATTTAACCACAGTCTCCATTGAAAGAATTATTATGAATGTGTTGAAAATATGTGAAAACCACAGCAGCGTTATATAAGTTATAAGTAATACTAACAAGGGTAAATACAACATTTCTTTTATTATTTCGGTTAAGTTTTTCTGAATTACGTCCCTTCTACTACCAATGATTCCTTCAATTACTATTTCCTTCATAGTACCTTTCCTTATTAACTAGACATCTTATCCTCTATACTATGCCAAGGTGAAATGTTCTTGGTTTGACCAAGAAAACACAGTTTCATTAAGAAAACAAATATTTTTCTACATTTTCCAATGCTATACACTTTGGGCCTTTGAATATTATGCGCATAAAATTTCATATCTGACTTACGCGATATTAACTTCACTCCATTGATAAATTCTGACTATAGCAAACCGTTACTCTCTCTGGTACGTATGTAATGTGATATACCTATAATAACATGCCTTCAAAAACTTTCCTCATTAGAGATGGCCATGTTTTTTTAAATGGTTGGTGACAGTGTATGTATTCGGCCATAAACGTATAATTTTGATAGTTTGGTTGTGTCATGTAAATGTTTCCAATAATTAGTAATTCAGTTTTTCAAAAAATTTGTATTAGCATAGTCAAAATTAAAAGAAAATAATACTAATGTTGGAAATGTTGACCATTATTTTGAAGACAAAGTTGAATTCTACGCTTTCTGTTTTCAAAGCCATTTATTAGGATTTCTTGGCTTATGTCGGCACAAGAATTCACAATAGCATTACATTGTGTGATGTCTGGTCTTGAAAATTGTATTCCTTAATTATGGCAAAATAAAATAGTCTAAAATTGTCAAATCTGGGAGATCTTGGAGGAAAATGAATAATTCTTGTATCAAAAAATTCTTGCAAAAAGGTACTGTTTGTCGAGATTTGGGCGAATATATCCTTCTGTAAGTTCACAATCATGAAGTTCATTAATAAACGGCTCTAATAATTCATTTCGATATCTTTCAACGGTTATGGTTTGACTAAAAAATATTCCTCAATAATTCGTTTCTTGAAACTGCTAGAAAGACGCCTATTTTTTGTGGATGTAGTGTAGTTTCCACAAATTCATGAGGGTTTTCTGCAGACCAAATTCTCATATATTGCTTGTTTAAATATTCTGAAAGATATACCTGTTACGCTTCGCATATATAAGAATGTTTAATTCTATTTTTAAATTATATTTATTTCCTTAAATATTCGGCATTTTAAAATATCAAACTTAACTTAGACATTTTTCTGTGTACATATTTGTTAGCAAAGAGAAAGCATTTCTTTTGTTCTCGCTTAGACGATAGACCCTCGAAATCTACCTGCCTTTTAACGGTCACTTGGGATTTCTTTAAACTTTCGTTTTTAAACTTAAGTTATTAATTTAATTACGTACGTCTTCTTTTATATATGGTGTGTCATATCATTTGAAAGGTTGACTCACAAGGGATATTTTAATAATATTTATGTCATCGACATCAAAACTCTTCAGGTCACGCTTTTGATTAATTATTAGTCAAGACATCGACAACCTCGATCCCTATCTTAACTTAGAGCAATAAAACAGACCTTTTTTCTAGACCAGTGTTACTTCTACACAAATTCTCGGTCTTCTCTTTAGAACCTTCGTTGAACATCCTGCTCGTCGTGCTGTTCAGTTACAAGATGCCACCCACCACGCCGCCCGGCGTCTGTCCCTTCTATAGTAATCTGTATTGTTCTACATAAATTATTCTTTTAAGCTAATTCACATTAATTTAACTAATTAATTTCTTATTCCTCCGGCCAAACATCGCTCTACATATCTGTCCAAGTATATAACGCACCACGTGGCCGACCATCTTCGCAACTCAAAGGTAACTCTGTATTGTTCGATATAGAGATTATTTTATATTAATCATAATTAATTAACAATTAATTTACTAATACAAAGGTATTTTTAATAATATAAAATATTATTAAAAATCTGGTGTGAAGAACACAAATGCAGGTTCACTATTAATATTTTCTGTGAACGTGTCCGAATATATCCTATCCCCAGAGACGCAGATACGTATTTCACCTTTCTACAGGCTCATCGGTACGCCCCAAAATATTAATAGTGAACCTGCATTTGTGTTCTTCACACCAGATTTTTAATAATATTTTATATTATTAAAAATATCTTTGTATTATACAAAACTGGTGGGGTTTACCTACTCATGTATGTTTCAATTATACTGATAAATTAATTTACTGGCAAATTTAAAGTTCGTTTCAGTTTATTTTTATGTTACTTCTTTTTAATTACTTATTCAACGCTCCTTGTGTATATTACTTTTATTTAATTGGTTATAAATATATCAACGCTCAATTTCTTTCTTATGTAAATAATAAATACACACTTTAAGGACAGCGCTCCTGTGTTCTATTTAGTTAGTAAGTTGTAAAATACTTAATTAAGCTCCCATTATACACGTTCTGGACCTTTAATGAAGCTTTACCAGCACCGTAATTATTTATTTTAAATAATCCCATTATTATTAGCAACCACAGCCCAACCAAACAGCGCTTGTTAGTAATAAACGTCGCCCAAGACGTACACCTAGTTAGTAATAAGTAGAGCTGAGGATGTTTGCGGTATAACCATGGTTATATCATATAACCATAGTAATTTACTATGGTTACATGATATAACCATGGTTATATCGCAAACATCCTCAGATGGTTACATGATATAACCATGGTTATACCGCAAACATCCTCAGCTCTAGTAATAAGTGACCCAAGACGCGAGCCGTGTTAGTAATAGAACCGAACCTCATACGAAAATATTTAAAAATATAGTATTCAAAATTTGACGTTTCAATTTGAGTAATTAATTTGACTTTTAGATGACAGCCGTAGCTTACTAACAAAATGGCTACAACTGCTAGTCGGAAGAGTTTCCATCATCGTTGTCACATTGATGTTTGACAGACTAGTGAATTATAATCTCATTGTTCACTAGTGACTAATGGATATCATAATGCTTGAGGAAACACATGCACTATTAATATTTTATACCATATGAGCAAAAATTGTTTAGATAAGGGATGGTTGGGATAATCACTGTCTTTCATAGGTTTAGCTTGTTGTTGGTTCTTCATGTTGGTTGGATGTCAGTTTTGATTTTAATTTTTATTTGACATTAATTAAATGTCAGTTTCGAAATGAAGTTTTATTCGACATGACTTAAATGGCAGTTTTTTTAGCTAACATAACCAATATAATTACAACTATATGCATTCCAATTAAGAAAGGACCAGATGGCGCGGCAATCTGACTATAATTTAAACACGAATTTTAAAAAAATAGATAATTTGTATGTGATGTTATATGCCCACTAACCTATATAAAATATTATTTTTTGACATTTGTTTATTAACATACTTATTATTAAGAAAGCTTAGACTTTAATCATTTTATTCAAGCAAGAAGCGGCAAATATATGCCAATGCAAGTATTAGACAATCAATATCTGATAATCTGTTATTTATGGAAATAAAATAAAATAAAACAATAACTTTGTTATATATACCACTTTATTCACATATAATCGTGACCGCGGTTTCGACATACAATGTCATTATCAAACTGCAAAAGTTACAGGCCTACATAGAACTTGTAAATGACACAAAAATATATGGGGGTGGTTTATGATGTTATTTAAAATTACTACTATATACTTAACTATAATATACAACATAGGAAAAGAGGTGTATATATAAGGTCCAACTGTTCGTTTAAAACGATATCTATTGTGTTGTGTCGGCTTTTGAAAATCTCTAGGGCCTCTAAAATATCTAATTTACGACCTTTCTCGGCCAAATGCAATATTTTACGGTGACCAAATGTATGTCTTTCTGTAATAAGATGGTTTGCGAATGTTGAATCTGTCTTCTTTAGTTTATATGACCTCCTGTGTTCTTTTTCCCGTATAATAAAACTTCGACCAGTCTGACCTATATATACACTTTTACAATCGTTACATTATAATTTGTACACTCCCGATTTATTATTAATATCTGTTTTAGGTTTTGCGTTAAAAATGAAATTACTTGTTTTTACATATGGTTTGTAAGCTATACTAACATTACTATTATTTTTTGAAATTATATTTCCAATTTGCTCGCTTATTTTACCGAAGTAAGTTAACGAGACAAATTGTTTCAAATTAGCATTATCTTTAGGATATACTAAACTAAGGGCCACTTGTAACTGTTTTTTCTTTAGTATACTGTCATTTACGCCACCTTTATAACTATTGTTTACCGCTATTTGTTTTATAGTATTGATTTCACGAACAAAAGATTTATTAGACAAAGGAATATTTAATGCTCTATGTATCATAGAATTAAAAAATGAATGTTTGTCTGTCTTAGGGTGTAGTGAATCTTTGGGAATAATGCAATCAGTGAAAGTAGGTTTACATATATATCAAATTCTAAGCTCTGATCTAATTTGTTTAATTTTAAATCCAGGAAATTAATACTGTTATTCTCTTCTATTTCTACTGTAAAATTGATATTAGAATGGATTGAATTTATTTTATTTTCAAAATGAATTACCACAAAGTTACGGCTACCAGTATTAATTTTGTTATTTATTGTTTGAAGGTGAACTTCGTCCAATTTAAATGTCTTATTATTGGCCGCAACATGATGCTTGACTTGAGCCCATACAAGTTCAATGGGGTTAAAATTACAGTGATATGGAGGTAAACGTAAAACTGTACGGCCACTTTCTCTACCTATTTCATCGACCACGTATGAAACTAGATGACAGGATGTGTAATTATTTACAACCTCAAACAATTCAATCTTTAGCATAGAATTATCAGCTAAAATTCCTATTGTTAAAAGCCATTCAATAAGTGCCTCCTTTTTCCATGATGAAGTAGGTGATTTTTCAGGTTTAGTAGAACGATAGGGCCCCTTGTCCATTACTATAACACAATTGCGCTCAAGATCCGATAATATATTTTGCATCCATGCAATGAACACCTTACTATTCATATCTTCATGACAGTCTCCAGTTTTCTTGGATTCAAATAATAATAAACTGATTTTATGAACAGGGGTTCATAAAATCAGTTTAGTTGTCAATGTGAAGCACAATTAGTCGCTTTCTTTTGCCAGATGGATCTTTTAAACCAGTAGAAAGACCTTCAACAAATGCTTACCTTGGATTAAGTACCATTTTATATTTTCATATTTTTGCTTTTATGTAACCTGCATTCAACCATGTTTCATCTAAATAATAGATTCTCCTCCCGTCTGCACTAAACTTTCTTATACTTGTCAAATAACGACATCTCAATAAGGTAATATCATTTTGTTCAATTAATATGTTGTTTCGTGTTCGTTTTTTCCACTTGAATCCTAGTGTTTTTTAAGATTCTCCAAAGTGATGTTCGTTTTAATGGAGGTAAACTGGCATCCTCTTCAATAGCTTCACATATTTTTGTGCAAGTCGGTAACTCATTTTTAAAGAAAAATGAATGCACATGCCTTCTAATCGTACTTTTTGATACTTCATCCAATTTATTGTAAGCATCTCACCAACTTCGTTTTCTTAAAGGAGAATGTGTAACTCTAGTCATTTCAATTTCCTTAACAATGTCAAACATAGTATTCCTACTAATCCCTACATCTCTTGAAGTTTGACGAACAGCTGCTGCTTTGGATATATTAGCTTTCTTCTTAAAATACACATTATAAGCCAACTGCTTCTGTTCACATTTTACATATTTTCAATAAGAATTTTTGATGGACCTGATAAAGCTGCGTCATCCATGCTTTAAAACGTTTGCGATTATATAAATCAAAGAAATTAATGAAAGTTATAAAATACCTTTAGAAAATGAGCTTTTCACTTTATAATCTCTATAAAGAACTATTTTTAACGAATATTAATCATAAACAGCCCAATAAATAACCACTGACTGACCAGTTGACTTGCACTGACAGAAATACTGATCAGTACTGACAGCAAAAAGAAAATTTGACAAAACAAAATAAACTTGATTTTGCCTAAAGTCACTAGATACATATAAAGTACCGCAATCCATAAGGCCAAAGAGTGCGAGAGAGAAAGCGCTACTTTTGCCCAAACATGGCCGCCAAACGTCAAATCACTTGTCGTTGCATCGTTGCATCTAAACCCACCGTTGGCAACATAAAGTGTAATTATGCCTGGTTGTTGTATTATCAATTGCAAAGACAGTGTCGCCAAAGGTTTCCGTTTATTTGCATTTCCCAGTGGTGAAAGGAATGCAGACAGAAGAAAAGTGTGGTTATGTGACATTAATCAAGACAATGTGCCGGTAAATGCGAAGATTTGTGAGGTGAGTACATATGTAAAAGCAGATCACTTGTTATAACACTTAGTTACTTATGTAAGGTGCATTTTTCTGATTCCCAATTTGAACAATCAAGAGCAGATGACATGAAAAAACTAACTCCAAATGCACACCCTGATCTGGTTGTCAACCACAAAAGGCGAAAATGCGTGCTTTAGTAAACCAACAATAATAAATAATGAAAACAGTGCTTGCTTGTTTTAATTAATTGCCTTACTATCTGCGTTTTAATTATTAACGCATGTTCATACAGTTGCGTTCTTTTAAGAATACAGTACTAAATTGATTTTTTATTTAACACAGCAAATCAATTTTGACGCCAAATTTTTGCCCAAAAATGGCGGAGGTTTGCGGTACTTTATTTATCTAGTGACTTTAATTTTGCCTGTATAAAAGCGACCTCTATTTTAGCCAATCACAAACTCTTATTTTAAACCCTATCTTTCCCAATGGTTTATTCTTATTTAAAATGCCATATACTTCAAATCAAAATCGACATTTAATTGGCAACAACAAGCCGAACCTATCAAATACAGTGATCCTCCCAACCATGGCCATCCCTTATCTAAATAATTTTTGCTCATATGGTACGTACAATAGTCATGGACAAAATAATATGGAAACCAGAGATCGATGATTATTTATAAATGTCACTTTGACAGTTAGCCTCAAAAGTCTATTCTCTCACCAAGAACATAGCGAAAAACCAAGCCCACACTTCGTCAAGATTAGAACGTACTGTTAATCAAAGTGTTATCCAGAAAAATATCACAATATCGCATAATTACAAATTCAGTAACAAGAACATAGAACACATATGCAGATAAATGTCATAGGTGCAAAACACTATTCTTTATTATTATTATTATTAAACTCGGCAATTCTTAGAACGTTATAAATATTCCTCCTAAAATGACAAATTATAAACTAATCTTTTCGTTTCTATAACGGTATTATATCATATAGACTTGACATTTATAACTGAAACCTTGGAATATTTTAGTACACCTATCTAGCAAAATCTATATTTGCACATATTATTTTGTTTTTACAGCAAAAAAATTAATTAAAATCAATGATTTGTATTTTTGGATCAATTAGTTTTTATTTTAATTACCCCGCCGTCATCTAAACTAGCTCGAATTTTATAATGGTTTCACTGATTCTAACAAAATAATCCTATTCCATTTCAATTATACGAATTTACTTTTGTCACAAAATATCAAAATAAATATTTAAATAACAATAAACTTAAGAAATACACTATTGAAGTATTACTGCTCCCGTATATTATCTGGTCAGAGGTAACTTGATTTCATGACTTGTGTAGACAGCATTAAATTATACAGTCAAACTAATTTACAACACTAATGTAGGTTAGAGGCTAATCACCAAGTCGATTTCAATTCGATTCAAATGCTATCATCTATAACCTCATCTAATCACTGTAATGAAAATTAGTATATGAATAATATACATACATACGAGGGCTGGTCTCTTTCTGTCCAGTCTAGTGGAGTAATATACAATTTGTTTTTAACAAAACACGTTTATTTATAATCAAGGTATTCTCCACCACAGCCAATGCATTTTAGCATTCGTCAAAAAAAAAAAATTAGAAACATTTTTTCCAATCTTTTCGCTTTAGGATGTTTATATCATTTTAAAATTAGCTGATCCTTGGACCGATGTAAAACATAATCGCTACAAATGTAAAAAAAGAAATCTAGATGTACCAGTCTGGATTACTCGGCAAATGATCTATTATACCAACGTTTTATGCACAGACGAATACGTCTGCATTATTGTTTTGTCCCTTTCTTGATAAAACGCTATTATCAAATGCACCAAGTTACATTACGATCCTTCTAACCAGCAGGAGGAATTCATTCCAGGCTGTTTCGATTCACTAATAATTTTACGGTACCATAATACTGCTCTGCACTATTTGAGAGATCTTCTTCGTATGCAGCTCCGATTAATTACAATGCCTTTGCGGAGGACCTCAAGTCTTGTATCAGTATGAATATTTTTAAAAGTAAACTGAATAACCAGTAATTACTAGTTCGAACTAGTAATGTCAAAACCTTAAAAAATGGCCTTCCTCAAGGATCGGTTCTGGCTCCTCTAATGTTCAACATTTACACCAATGATATTCCACACACCAAAATCACTAAAATTTCTAGATGCAGGTGACTTGGCTTTGTGCTATCAAGCCAAGAATTTAAGTAATGGAGAATTACAACTTGCTGAAGATCTGTAAGTTTTCGATGAATATAGGATTGTTTCGGCCTTTATGTAATGATTTTCCATATTGATATTCAGACTGTCATATACTTTATTTTTCCATAGTGCTGCTGCTTAGCTTCATCACTTTACGAACGGTATTGTATAAACCGTAGTTCAATATTTTGTCAAAGTTTTTGTTCATAGACATTTAAGTAATAAAAACTACCCATTCCCTCAACTATTCAAAACATGTGCTTGTTACGGTACATTTATGTAAAGATATGTCCATAAGTTAGTTATATGTCTGACGAAGCTTCTGTGCAGCGATACGATCATTACTGTGTAAAGTAAAAAGTAGTAAGATTCATTAAAATTTGTTTTAGTTTATTCCGATAGTATCTTTAGATGAATACTGTAAGAAATGGCGCTTACAACCAAACCCTTCAAAATCCAAATCATGTGCTTTTAATTTGTGTAACAAGGAAGCCAACAGAGAAATTAATGTTGACTTTGATGATAATCGGATCAACCACAATCCCCACCATAAATATCTGGGCGTAACGTTAGACCGGTCTCTAACATTCAAGCGGCACCTTTACAGACTAGTCAAAACATGAAGATCCGCAATCATAATCCGCATAAACTTGCCAGCAATTCATGGGGAGCTAATGAGGTGACCCCGCGAACGGCAGCTGTTGCATTGGTTTACTCTCCCGCTAAATACTGTGCTGCTGTTTGGTATCGAAGCTCTCACACCAAACTAGTAAATATTCAACTTAACGATACAATGAGAATCGTCACCGATACTGTTAGATCCTTTCCTTAGATCCTTTCCTTAGATTCTTTCTAACATTGCCTGGCCAGATATCAGACGTCTCGCTGTAGCACAGAATGAATGGATGAAGATTTCCAACAACATTCATCTTCCCATACATGAAAATATGGAGGGCGTCCGCAGGACCCGACTGAAATCTTTGAGAACGATTTGGCTGGATAGCCCTCCTCGAGCAGCACCCAGAGTTGAGAAATAGAGATTTAATTTCTAATCAACAAAACCTTGGTCGGGCGTAATCCTCCCACGTATTCAATGGTCTCAATTAAATAGATTCCGCGCAAGCCACGTAAGGTGCAACTCAATGTTTTATAAATGGAAACTATCATATACTAGCTTCTGCAATGGCGGAAATGTGGATCAAACTATGGCCCACATAGTAAATGACGAGCAGAGCAGGGCAATTCCTACAGCTTTGAACTGGTTGAAGCATTTGGATATGAGTGTATAATATTATGCATGCAAATCGTTGCACGATCATTTACATGTCAGGAAGCTTTCCAGTTGTTGGATCCCTCAAAATTTAAAAGACGAGCAAAAACAGTCACGTGTGAAGTGGTGCAAGGAAATGTTAAAAAAATTTGATTGTGGTCGTTCAAATTCTGTATAAGGTGACGAATCCTGGATATATTCACATGAGCGTCAAACTAAACACCAATCGACTGTATGGTGTTTCAAAATGAACCTGAACCAACAAAAGCGGTGCAGTCACGAAACGTTTCGAAAAGACTGATTGCTTGCCTCTTCAGAGAAATGGGTCATTTTGCAACTATTGCACTAGAGGATCGACGAACAGTTAATGCTGGCTGGTATATGTCAATTTGTTTGCCGGAAGTTATCAATGAAGTCAGAAAAAACAACATAAACCGTCAAATCATCGTTTATCATGACAATGCAAGCGCTCACACAGCACGCCAAACTGTCGAGTTTTTGACCAACAGGAACATCGGATTAATGACTCATTGCCCATATTCGCCCGATTTAGCGCCCAATGACTTCTTCGTATTCCGAAACATCAAAAATAAAATGCGTGGAAGTTTTCATCGCCTGAAGAGGCTGTTTAAGAATTTAAATCAATGGTTTTGGAGATACCTCGCTCAGAATGGTAAAAGTGTTTTGAAGATAGGTTTTATAGGATGCAAAAGTGTATACATCTTAAAGTAGTATTTTGAGTATTTTGGGAAACAGTAAAGCGATTTACATACGTAATTTATTTTTTCCACGGTCGGGAGTAGAAATCAGTTTCTATGACATTAAAACAGAAGTAGTCGATTATTCCCAAGGGAGTATAATGCTCCCAAGGGAGTTTACATTATGGAGAACGTTTGTGATTCATGCAAAAAAAAAGATAACATTGAAATTATTTATTGACATTTAAATTAAATGTTACATTTGTACAATTTTCAAAATTAATATTAGAAGGAATATTACTTTCGCTTACATTTACAGTTTTAAATAAATGCTCAAATCCGAATACAATAATTCTGGTGCTACTTACTTCATAATTACAAAATATGTGTTTTTAAGTTAATGAGACCGTGGAAAAAATAGTATATACCATTCGGGAGAGATGCTATTTTGTCCTCGGTGCATTGTAGCCCTCGGGCTTCGCCCTCGGGCTTCAAATTGCACCTTTGCCAAAATAACGCATTTCTCTCCCTTATAGTATAATATACTATTATTTTTCAATTTTCCGCTAATTTTACCAATGGTCCTCGTATCTTATGTCTGGGAATTGCCAGGGGGGCTGTGAATCTAGCAAATAGGCTCGTTGATGCATTTCTATGAATTTTGACATTTTCAATTCTTTGCGTTCGAATTACACATACGCGTATTCGTAAATACATCTACGCATTATGATAGCTGTTCACGTACTAAAGCGGGAAACGCGAGACATACAACTTGAGCCGATAGCAGCTTTGAATCACTCAAATCTCTCGCCCACCTATGCCAGTGTATGTCGACCGAGAATGCCTGTTTCTAGTTTTATATTTATTATAAGAAGCATACATATTAGTTTGTTAAGTACTATTTATAAGCTAGCTGATTTGTATCAATTTATGTATCCAGTAGTTGAGTAGAACAGCTTAGCTGGAATATAGTCTTTTATTAATATTATTATTATTAATTTGCAAGTAAAAAGTCGCACACAAAAAATAATATTAATTTTCTGAAGTACTTTGTATAGACGTACATCATCAATCTCTACATCCACGCAATATACAAAATATTAGGAAATGATTACTATACCCACTTGACAAAATTATGCAAACCCTTTTCTTAAGCGTTCACTATGTAGAGATTCCTATATCATGATATGTACATATACTTTAAAATAACATCGTTTAGAATGGTATTTGCATAACATCCCACAGTAATATTGAAACACTCATATGATACCCTTCTGAAATTTATATGTCATAGGAGCCTCAACTGTTACTTCTCAGAAAATCTGATAGCGTAATGTTATTATATCATTATCATTTTGAACCATAAAGAAATACATTACATGCATAGCGTTTAGATGTAAAAGACATATATATATATATATATATATATATATATATATATATATATATATATATATATATATATATATAATGAATAAACGTAATACAATTTTGTGTATTTTTTTAATTCCGTATATAGAAACTTCTGTATATAAAATTGCTGATTCATTTATTTCCCGAGGTTTATGTAAACAAATCTAATTTTCGAAACAGTGGTTTCGCGTCCAAGTAAAATTGAGTAACTTATGAATATTTATTTTACTAATTTCGAAATTAACAATGTGGAAATTAAAGCTTTCTCTTGAAAATTTATTCTAAATAGCATATTAACCACAGACTTTGTCATAATTAGGTGTAAACCAAAAGAGAATCGCAACTTCTATCTAAGTTAAGAGATTTTAGAAATGAAAATGGAAAAAATTAAATTCATCCAACAAAATGCGGGTGAAAATTTAAAAAATAAAACGCAATTTAAAAGACATTAAAGAAAAGTTTTACGGGAAAAATATTGACAACAAGTATACACAACTTAACAAAAAAATGTTTACAAAAAGGTTTAAGTTTATCAATACGTTAAGCACGTATTACGCATTTGTTACAAATGAAACAGACATGCAATATACATATCTGTAACTGTACACATGGACAATACACCTCGTATTTTCAGCATTTACTTCTGCTTAAGACACGTGTTTCTGCCATCTCTAGGCGTCATCAGTCAAGCTAGTGAAGCAATGTAATACAAATGATACAAATCTTTTTAAGAACAGATTTGTATCTGTATATACATTTACGCTGAAATCGCCTACAAGATATAGCAAATTTCGTCCTATAAGGTGGCACTATTTAATAAGTGACATCTGACGGACGAAAGAGACTATGCCGAAAAAGGCGACCTTTGGCTTGACCAGCTATGCTGGTACATAAACGAAAAAATACGTATAGGTGTAGTCCATTAACACGAGCCAGATGGCGGTAAATATACAAAAAGGTTTAAGTATATCAATACGTTATGCACGTATTACGCATTTGTTACAAATGAAACAGATATGCAATATACATATCTGTAACTGTACACATGGACAATACACCTCGTATTTTCAGCATTTACTTCTGCTTAAGACACGTGTTTCTGCCATCTGTAGGCGTCATCAGTCAAGCTAGTGAAGCAATGTAATACAAATGATACAAATCTTTTTAAGAACAGATTTGTATTTGTATATACATTTACGCTGAAATCGCCTACAAGATATAGCAAATTTCGTCCTATAAGGTGGCACTATTTAATAAGTGACATCTGACGGACGAAAGAGACTATGCCCTAAAAGGCGACCTTTCGCTTGACCAGCTATGTTGGTACATAAACGAAAAAATACGTATAGGTGTAGTCCATTAACACGAGCCAGATGTAAATGTTAAGCAGAAGTAAATGCTGAAAATACGATGTGTATTGTCCATGTGTACAGTTACAGATATGAATATTGCATGTCTGTTTCATTTGTAACAAATTCGTAATACGTGCTTAACGTATTGATATACTTAAACCTTTTTGTATATTTACCGCCATCTGGCTCGTGTTAATGGACTACACCTATACGTACTTTTTCGTTTATGTACCAGCATAGCTGGTCAAGCGAAAGGTTGCCTTTTTCGGCATAGTCTCTTTCGTCCGTCAGATGTCACTTATTAAATAGTGCCACCTTATAGGACGAAATTTGCTATATCTTGTAGGCGATTTCAGCGTAAATGTATATACAGATACAAATCTGTTCTTAAAAAGATTTGTATCATTTGTATTACATTGCTTCACTAGCTTGACTGATGACGCCTATAGATGGCAGAAACACGTATCTTAAGCAGAAGTAAATGCTGAAAATACGAGGTGTATTGTCCATGTGTACAGTTACAGATATGTATATTGCATGTCTGTTTCATTTGTAAAAAGATGTTTGTAATTGGACAAGTTTAGCCAAAAATATTTTAAATTTGAAAACCGGTTTTTGAATTAAAAAAAAAAGCGGTTTAAAAGAATTCAAATTATTATGTAAAAATTAATTTTTAACTTACTTGATTTGCTATTCATTCTATGCATTTTTTTAATGTTGCGAGTTGCGTTGGCCAGTTGGCATTGTGCACTGCGCACGTAGAAAAGGCATGCCTAACCGACTTATTCTATGTTAGTACATAATATGTACTACAATGTTATCAATGTAGTACATATGTGCAATCCGAGTAATTCAAGAGTAATGGATCTCATTCATGCGTTTTATGACAATGCCAAACGTGAAACTATTATTGAATTAGATTCAATAAAAAAGAATAGGGAATAATTTTCTATAACTTTAGACGAGTGGACTAGCAAAAGAAATCATAGATATTTAAATATTTATGTACACCACTTGGCAGAAGATTTCAATTTAGGATTAGTGCCAATCGCTGGTTCCTGTGATGCTCAGAGAACATTAGAATTGGTATCTGAAAGGCTACAAGATTTAAAATTGAATCTAGAAACTGATATAGTTGTAGCAACAAATGATGGTGCTACTGCCATGAAAAAATTTGGCAAATTATCATCTAACGGGTGTTCAGAAACATTCGAAGTCAAAGTAGTCCTTGAAAATATGAAGTCATGTCTGAGATAGATTGATTTTTGACAGACAACAGTTGACATTTAATAATTATTACAAATCAGATACTTAAGTAAAGATATACGATTTTTTGTTCAGAGCCCACTTGACTTCGAATGTTTCTGAACACCCGTTATAATTAATCAACAATGCTATTCACACGCCATCCACTCAGCGGTTACTGATGTGTTACATAGACATAGAGAAATGGCTGAAGCTAAAGCCAAAGTAAATATTTCAAGTGGGGAATCGGAAGATGAAGATGAAGATGGAAGACGAATATAACGATTATGAAGATCCTCCTTATTATGTTTGTAACCGAGAACATCCTATTCCTATTTTGTCTGACAATTACAAACAATCAGTTTCACAAATTAGAAAAATTTGTAAGTTTCTTAGAAAATCTCCAGTAAGAAGCACCATTCTTCAATATTACATCAAACAAGAAAAAAGAAAGGAATAAATTTAATTATTGACTGCAAAACAAGGTGGAATTGTATAGAGGACATGATTGGAAGATTTCTGGCAGTAAAATAATGTGTTGTTTTAGAATTGAATGATATTGGTTCTTCTTATATGTTGAATGAAGCTCATTATCCTAAGCTTTTGGAACTTCATAAAGTCTTGGGACCGATTCGTCTAGCATGTGAAGGACGACGAGATGCCAATTTATTAACAAGTGAAGGTATATTTGAATTTCTATTAAATGAACTAAGCAATTTAAACGCTGAAATAAGTTTAAAATTATTATATGCTTTAGAAGAACGAATTCAAGAAAGAAGACGAATAGAATGAGCAACTCTTTTGCTGTATTTGCAAAATCCACAAAACATTTCCAGTTCAGCAAAGAAATCTAGTGTACTTTCTTTAGCTTCAAAAACTGATATTATTAAGTTATCTGGAAAGATATTGTCTAGAATATTTCCAAATTCTTATGTGGAAACCGATTCTGATGAAGAGCAAATCGAAGAAACAACTCATCAGAGTCACAGCAATGTTTTTTTAAAAGAAGTCATGGAAAAATCAGTTCATAAGGTTCTTGAAGACCCAGAAGAAAAACTTACAAATCAAAAAACACTGAAAGCCGAATTTTTTTATTTGAGGCAACGAATAAAAGAACCAAAAACTTAGATTGGTTATTCGATGCCCTGAAAACTATAAAGCCAAGCTCAGTAGCTAGTGAACGAGTATTTTCAATTTCAGGCAATATTGTGTCCAAAATAAAAGCAAGACTTAGCCACCGTTCAGTGGATATTTTGTATTTTAAAATCCTATTATCTTAGGAGAAATTAGAATTAGTGAAATAAATATAAATATTATTTGAAATTTGAAATTATTGTTTGAATTTTCGTTATTTTGTGTAAGTAATGTGTAATCCTTAAATTTTTTTTATATTTTGACTTTGATATTGATTTCGCTTTTTGTTATTTTATATAAATTAAATAAAATAATTTTCCCTATTCTATTTTTTTTGACAAAAATTCGAAAACCGGCTAAAACCGGTTTTTTTAGAAATCTGGAATTCGAAAACCTGTTTTTCAAAAAGTAGGTTTTTGTATAAAGCCTAATGCCCACTGTTTAAGATTAAACAAGAAAATTATTACTCTAAACAAGAGAAATTGAAGGTATAGGCCGCGGAATAGTGTTATGGCCCGGTCCTTTACCTATTCTATGCATATGATTTACCTGAAATAGAACTTAATACAGTAGCCAGTTTCGCCGATGTCCTGCAATTAGTTGTTGCAAAGAGAGCGAAAAAACAGAAAAAATCGGACGGGTGTAGTTTCGACAGCAAATCATATCTATTACCTGACTAAGAGCACACGCAGAATATTTTGTCTATAGTATAATTTGATTGATTTGATGTTCAATATGACTTTGGCTGATAAAATTTATATCTTTAATAACGCCCTTCTGTCAATATTTGATTACTATGCACCTATCAGGACTGTAAAAGTCACAAGGAATGAAAGGCCCTGGATAACTGATACTATAAAACTATTGCAAAAGCTGCACAATAGAGCTAAGTCAAGGTTTAAAAGGACACGACCTGCATTGGAATTATTATAAGCTACTGAGAAATTACACCACATTAGCAGTTCGCAATGAGAAAAGAGCTTACTTCGAATACCTGTCAAAACAAAAAAATTCTAAAATACTATGGGCTAGCATGAGAAAGTTGAATATTTCTCGGAATCGGTCTTCTGATATTCCTCAAAATTTCCTTAACCCTGACGAGTTTAATAAATTTTTCATTGAGGCTATTCCCACTACTGCAACAAATGTAAAACAAAAAAATTCTAAAATACTATGGGCTGGCATGAGAAAGTTGAATATTTCTCGGAATCGGTCTTCTGATATTCCTCAAAATTTCCTTAACCCTGACAAGTTTAATAAATTTTTCATTGAGGCCATTCCCACTACTGCAACAAATGTAAATCGGGATATTGATTTATATAGAGATACCACTTATGATGGTATGGGCCATGTTTTCGATTTTCATCCGGTTGGCACTGACGTACTCTTAAAGCACCTGTTAAGTGTGGGGACCCGAGCGATGGGCGTTGACGGTATTGCTATCAATTTAATCAAATTAACAACACTTTCTTTAAATGGCAACCATATTATTTTTTTCTCGTTTTTGGTAGATCTTTATATCCACCAAATAGTGATATAAAACAATTGGTATGTTGCATCACAATTTTTTGGAAAAAATGATATAAATTTAGAAAAAAATACGAAAATTTTATTTTTGTACAAAATTAAAATTAAATTAAAAAAATACATCTGAACTTAAATTTATTGTAACAGTTAACGTAAATTTTCAAAATGGACCCCACCAACCAACTGACACTGTCCCAGCCGAGTGTAAATGCTTTGCGATCAATAGTAATCTGCGTTATTCGCTCCAGGTCAAAAGAAATTCGTCTTCCCAATTACTTATTAAAAAATCTTATTTAACATTAAATAGTTTCACAAAAAAGGGCCAAAGAAGTTTAATTTATTTAAAAAATTGACATGATGTGGCAGACCATTTCTTAATTAAAATTATCGCCCAAAAATTGAAGATTTCAAAAACTAATTAAGGTTACAAAATTTACTGAAATATGTAAGTAAGTTTTTTTCACACTTCTGTCTTGTGTGAGGACTTAAATATTCTTCTTGAACAAACCGGATCGTCAAAAGCACATGTACTCATGTTACTATGCAAAAAATTTACAAAAACAAAAACATGCACTTTTTTGCAAGATATTTCTTTATGGCATTCTTGCTTCTTTTTATACAATTTATGTACAAAAATTTTAGTTTGAAATTGTTTCTATGGCGACAACATTGTTGAATTATTTACTTCTATTTTTGACGTTAAATTTTTGAGATATTGCGTAAAAATTGTTCATTTTCGCTAATATAAAAAATGGCACATTTATCTGAGCGAGAAAGAATCGAAATTTTAATTATGGTTGGGTATGGGGACAGACAAAGAAAGCATGCAGAAGCATGCGAATTGTTTAACCATGAACACCCTCATAGACCTCCAATTACCAGATCTACGGTGACAAAACTAGTTGGAAAGTTTACCGAAACTGGATCCGTAAAAGATCGACCACGGCAAGGTAGACCTCAAGTAGGAGAAGATGTGAAATTAAATGCGCTTCTAGAAGCAGAAGAAAGGCATCATGTTTCCACCAGACAACTTGCGTTAGCCAATCAGGTGGCTCACTCATTTGTCGTCAACTTATTTAAAAAAGAACACTATCGTCCTTACAAAGTTCAAGTTGTACAGGAATTACATGAGGATCACGAAGATCGTCGACTGCAGTTCTGTGAAGACGTAATGTTACGTTGTGACCAAAATCCAAATTTCTTGGAAAACATCGTCTTCTCAGATGAAGCTACGTTCTGCCTAAATGGATCTGTTCACCGCCATAATTGCAGATATTGGTCGCAGAACAATCCGCATTGGACTCAAGCGTGTCATACTCAGCGAAGAGGAAAAGTTAACGTATGGGTTGGAATGATTGGACGACGCATTTTAGGACCATATTTTTTTGAAGGAAATTTGACTGCTGTGCAATATTTAGAATTTTTAAGATTTGAACTGGTTCCAGCGCTCGCTGTTATTTTCCCAAATCACGAGGATGGTGATGTACCCCATCCAAATATTTGGTTTCAACAAGATGGGGCGCCTCCCCATTATGGTGTAGAGGTTCGCCACTATCTTGACGAAATATTTCCCAATAAATGGATTGGACGGAGAGGCGCCATAGAATGGCCACCTCGTTCTCCTGACCTGACTCCGTTAGACTTTTTTTTATGGGGTTATTTGAAATCGAAAGTGTATTTTAACAAACCGAACAAGATTTAAAAGAACGAATTCGCGTAGAACTTACACAAATATCCCCAGACATAATTGAGGCGAGTATACGAAGTGTTTACACTCGGCTGGGACAGTGTCAGTAGGTTGGTGGGGTCCATTTTGAAAATTTACGTTAACTGTTACAATAAATTTAAGTTCAGATGTATTTTTTTTTAATTTAATTTTAATTTTGTACAAAAATCAAATTTTCGTATTTTTTTCTAAATTTATATCATTTTTTCAAAAAAATTGTGATGCAACATACCAATTGTTTTATATCACTATTTGGTGGATATAAAGATCTACCAAAAACGAGAAAAAAATAATATGGTTGCCATTTAAAGAAAGTGTTGATAACGTCATCACTCGAAAACCAATGACGTCATAGAAAAAAATTGTATGTCAAAAGATGGCGTTTTAAAAAAGAAAATTTACCTGTCCGAGCGTTTTTCCTAAAAATGTAAAATAATGCGGTTATAAGCTTGGTTCCAAACTTTATGACCACACTGTATAATACATCTAATATAATAATTATAATTATTAGTAGACGTGAAAGATAAAGATAATCTAATCAACTTTAATTAGAAAATGTATGCAATCAGATTTAATATATGTAGCCTGAATCAAACTGCTATTATGCTACATGATATATGACAGAAATTTTCAGTTTCCCACTCCTACGCAAGGTTTATCTTTAGACGCCCACGGACACCTTGCCATAATTTGTCTAAATTGTTTGGAAGACAAGCTAAGTGATTCCTTTCCGTGAAATTACTGAAAGAAAATATTTCACAGATGTCCTGCAATGTTTTATAATGAGTGAAATATGTTTTCATATTTTTTTTTCAGAAAAACTACCCATTATAAGTAGTCGCTTCTTGTAATAATTGCTATACATAATATATTATGAGCTAGCTTTTTATTCCACGTATATTCGATGACGATATAAAATCGATAGATATGAATTACTTCCTTATTTTTAGCTTTACTACTAATAAACTATAAAAAAAAATATCGACTTGACATAAATATGTATTTAGGGTCTATTGAAAATATAATAATAATAATTTATTTCTTTCCTGAAGGCGAATTCCAAATAAAGGAAATTACATAAAATATAAATAGAAATTTAGAAAACAGAGTAGATGCCATAAATACTCTTAAATATTACAAAGTAATTTTAAACATACTTTAGTACAGAGGCTCCCAAACGTTTTTTTCTCATAGACGACTTTGAAAGTTTTGCTGGTTCCGGTGGGCCCCTGCAGCTACATTTCTACCATATTCCCAAAACTCGACAAAAAATGTGAAGATTAGATCTAACTATGGAAATTTACGTTGCGGCTGAGTTATTGGTTAATTAATTAATTGATTGTGCTGTGAGTGGATGTCAAAAAAGTAAAGTTAGCCAATCAAAAAAGTGATTCCATCCAACTTTACTCCTTTGACATCTACTCACAGCACAAGAAACCAATCAATTCTCACATATTTTATTTAGAAAACTCCCCATTCGGAGTGGTAAAAATAAAAAGAAAAATAGTATATTTCCTTGTGTTGTATTTATTCAAATATGTAATTATTACACTATTAATTATTATTGTTATCATATTACATTGTAATATGATAACAGTCGTAATATAATTAAAATTGAATATTAATATCGTAACGTAACTTCTACAATGACAATCACAAAATAGTCATAATTTTAGTGGGAGGGATGTACTTGATGGATTGACAGCAAATTATCAAATTTGGCTTCAGTTTTGTTAGGAATAACCGCAAATCTCCCCGTTTTGTGATATTCAATCAGCTCCTTTTTTTTGTTAAAAGGTTTGTAACGACACTAAAACTTTTCTCGACAAGATATGACGAGGGAAACGCTATCAAAAGCTTTCTCGCAATTCCCCACAGTCCAGGATATTTTTCGGGTATTTCTGCCTGCAGCCGAAATGTTTGATACCCTCTTTTAAATTTCACCTTCAGTTTTTCGTTAGTGCTAAGCTCGAGTAGCTCCTCTTGTAATATCACATTCTCCACTTCCGTTTCATCAAGTGGATTTATGATCCATGGTGGTATTTACATCGTCAGAATATCTTCAAATCTGATTTTAAAGTCATCATGCAGGGCAAAAATATTGAACGTATGTGTGAATATCCTCATCAAGGCATTCTACCTGTGACAAGTTTGAAAACTGGGAAAATTCGCGCCGGCTAATATTTTGCTTCATAAATTTCAATTTTCCAAGAAAAGCTGAAATTACACCCTTTGTTTTTATTAAATTGAGGCTGTCCCCTTGTAATTGTAAGTTAATGTCATTAAATTTTTTGAACAATCTGTCAAATACGCGATGTCTGCTTTCAAATTGATCAGGTTTTCTTTTAAATCTGGATCTTTACTTTCCAGAAACTCTAAAACTGATTCAAAAAGTGAGAAAAATCTTGTTAAACATGCACCTTTCGACAACCAGCGTATTTCAGTATGTAAGAGCAATCGTTGGAAGTCTTCATCATTTTCATCGCACAATTGTGCAAATAAACGCGTATTCAATGCATTGCTTCTTATTTTGTTAATAATTATAAATTGAAGCGATTGGTGCAATTTAGCACTCAAATTTTTCGCTACTAGGTGTTGGTGGATGACGCAGTGAATTGCAGTTACCTCTGGTATAATTCTTTTAAGATGGCTTAGAAACCCACGACATCGCCCGGCCATGGCAGGAGCTCCATCTGTTGCCACCGAAATAACGTTTGTGAATGGAATCGATTTTTCCTTAAAAAAAATCACTCAGGACATTAAATATTGATTCACCTTTAGTGTCCGTCTCCAAAGTTTTCGCGAATAGTAGCTCTTCATGAATTTCTTCGTCCATAATAAATCGAACATATGCCAATAATAACGCTTCATTACCAGGTAAAGTTGACTCGTCCAGTTGAACAGAAAAATGAGTTGTTTGCAGATAATTACACAAGAAACTTTCAATATCAGAGCTCATTTCGTCAATACGTCTTTGTACAGTGTTGTTACTCAAAGGAATTCTTTTGACTATGTCAAATGGAGATCTGTGCAGGACAGTTTTTAAAACCTCTTCAACAGCTGGTAAAATTAACTATTCTCCAGTGGCGTGCGATTTTCCAGATTTCGCTATAAGTAATGAGATATTGTAAGATGCCCGCAAGCCATCATTGTTACTTTCCGACGTTGAAGCGAACATACTGTGCACGGTGGGTCTCTTTTCATATTTTTCCTTCAATGTTTGAAAATATTTCAAATCTTTACCTATTTTATCAGGATGACACCTTCTTAGATGATCTTCGAGCTTCGATGATTTCATAGAGTCATTGCTCAAAACTTTGTTGCATAAAAGGCATATGGGCAATCGCTTGTCTGCCTTTGATGGAAGAAAACCAAATTTTAAATAATCAACACTGTACTGTCGACGTTTCTTCTTAGATTCAGCCATGTTTCGTATCAGTTACCTACCTGTAAATAAAAAAAACCTTTTTTGTAATAATCTTAAGGCGGTCTTACTTAACAGGATATGGCTATTTTAACAGGATTAATTGATTATTGCAATGAAATAAACAATGTACCGGCGGCAAACTGATTCTAATTATTTAAAGCAATAAATCGCTAAGATCAATAATTGAGTTTTATGAAAACGGCTGAACCGATTTTAATGTAATGTAAAACATTTTTTCATTAATTATATTTTGATATATTTCTGTAAATTCGATAGAAAATACTTGTAAATAATATTTTGATATCAAAACTTCGCGATTTTAATTATTTATTTATTACTTTGATGCACGTTACGAGTATGTAGTATATAAAGACACGTACAATTTATGAAAATATATTTAATTATTAGTGAACTACCACACAGTCGGGTAATAAAAAAATTACTAATAAAGTAGGGACAAGAAGTTCAACCTTTCTCGGCTTACTGTTCTTTTATGGAAGTATCTAATAATGGCTCTGTTCAGTATTTAATTTATAATACGTACCTACTACACGCAAACATTACAAATATACTTATTACAACATAAATATATCTCCTATCGCAAGGTGGGTTGGAAGAGATTTCTTTTAGGAATAAGCCTCACCTTTTGTACCTACGTATTTTTTTGTAATTTGTCCATTTTTTGTTTACTTACGTGTACAATAAATTGTAAAATAAATAGATAAATAATAAATAAAATAAAAGTATGTATAACAAATAGGCAGGTAAGTACTTACTTTTCCGACAGTGGCAAACACCAACATCGATTCACTTTACTTTACTTTTCTTTTCGAAATTCGGGAAACAAATGAGTAACGTTTATCCGTGGCATTCGTATTTATATTTGTGAAGAATCGAACAAGTTCATGCAAGATTGCAAGCACACACACCACAAGTCGTACTTCGTCCCTTTGCACGTCTGAACAAGCATTGCGGACGGCGGCAGCGGCAGCCCTTTGCAAGTCTCGACACGTTGTACTGAATATGGAACATGCAAGTTTTTCCAAGTAACAGTCGCTGAGCTTCTTAAAATATTATCTGCCTACATTGATAGGTGAACTCAAGCCAACATTTTAGTTCTTCACTATCGAAACCAGATAAATTTTCGTGGACCCCCGCTTACGAATTGTTTTTTTCACGCCAACGTAGACCCCCGTCAAGACTCCCGTGCACCCCTGGGGGTCCACCTGGACCACTTCGGGAATCAATGCTTTAGTAGATAAAACCTGACCAACGTTTTGTCTTAAATATTAAACTAAAAGGAAACAAGAAATCGTAATTATATATACGACGCAAAGCTAAGCCGTTACTGTATTATACAGGGTGTCCAGAAACTCTCCTGACAAACGAAGACCGGAGTTTCCTCAGATAATTTTAAGACAATTAAACCCAAATTCACCTAGTCCGAAAATGCTTCCTAAGGGAGCTAGAGTTCTTTGAAGATGGCGCCTTGTATTTATTTTTTTTAAATTCCTCCAGAACGCTTCTATTTAGAAAAACAAAAACTGGTATGCTTATTTATCCTCCAGAGATGAATCGATTCCATCAATTGCGAATTTCTAGTACCGGTCATAAGCGTCCGTTTTGGGTAGGTCAACGGTTATTTTAAGGCATAACTTTTTTGTCTTTAACTTTTAAGCATTTGTGACACTAGATTTTTAAATTTTCAGGTATTCCAGTACTAAAAGGTACTCTTACTTTAAGTCGGTAGGATACACCGTTTTCTAGAAAAATCGATTTATAAATTTTTCGTTTTTTCTTCATTAAAGTTCAATTTTTTATTTTTTGCAATAGTTAGCTCTGAACTGCCAACAGAAGTAAAAACCTACGTTTTTCATTGTCAAATTGTCAGTTCGCGAAGTTTATCTTTTCATTTTTTACTTTGTGTTATTCAAACACAACGATTTCAATTTAAAAAAAAATGGTTTTTACTAATGAGGAATACGCCGATATGCATTTAGTTTATGGCGAAATGAGGTGTAACGCTCGAGCGGCGCAACGTAGATACGCTGTAAAATTTCCCAATCGTCAGCATCCCACTCACTCAACATTTACAGCTCTTCATCAACGATTCAGAGAAACAGGTTCAGTGGTCCCAAAAAATAATGAAACAGGGAGACCTAATGATGTAACAGCAGAACATGAAGATGTTATTTTAATGGAAGTTGAGGAAAATCCAGAAATTAGCGTTCGAAGACTATCTGCCATGTACCCCACAATTTAAAAATCTTCAGTAGGAAGTATCTTACACAAAGAAAATTTATATCCTTTTCATTTTACAAAGGTGCAAGCACTGCTGGAAGGAGATTTTGCTGCTCGCGTAGAATTCGCTAGATGGTTACAAAATCAGAAAAATCAAGATGAAGATTTCTTCAGGAACATTTTGTTTGGTGACGAAGCTACATTCTCAAAAAAATGGAATTTTTAATGTACATAATGCACATTATTATTCGTACGTTGGTGACAATCCCCACGTTGTTCAAGAATTTAAGCATCAGCATAGGTTTAGCATAAACGTTTGGATAGGAGTAGTTGACGATTATCTACTTGGACCTGTGGAATTACCTGCTCGTTTAAATGGTGCTGATTACTTACATTTCCTGCAAAATATTTTACCTGATTTGTTAGATGAGGTGCGTTTAAATATTCGGCAAAACTTATGGTTTCTACAGGACGGCTGTCCGGCCCACTTTAGCAGGAGTGTACGAGACTTTCTAGATAATAACTACGAAGACCATTGGATTGGAAGAGGCGGTCCAGTTGCTTGGCCAGCAAGGTCGCCGGATTTGAATCCTTGCGATTATTGTGTTTGGGGATACATAAAAGCATTTGTTTATTCCGTTCCGATACAAAATCGCGCACAACTCTGGCTAAGGATACAAGATGCTTGCAACGAATTTAGAAATAACTTTGGAATTTTTGCAAGAATTCGGCGTTCTCTAAGCAAAAGGGTAAACTTATGCATAGAGACTAATGGTCATCACATCGAGCAACTTTTGTAACAATCTACCTTTGATACTTGTTCTTTTTTTGTTAGTTTCGTTCCATTGTAATAAATAAATTGTTTTTAATTTATTAAATTAATTTTCATCAATGCCTTGATAGTCCAAGCCAACTTCGTCGCTAAAAATAAGTAGGTACATAATAAATTGAACTTTAATGAAGAAAAAACGAAAAATTTACAAATCGATTTTTCTAGAAAACGGTGTATCCTACCGACTTAAAGTAAGAGTATCTTTTAGTACCGGAATACCTGAAAATTTAATAATCTAGTGTCACAAATGCTTAAAAGTTAAAGACAAAAAAGTTATGCCTTAATATAGCCGTTGACCTACCCAAAACGGACGCCTATGACCGGTACTAGAAATTCGCAATTGATGGAATCGATTCATCTCTGGAGGATAAATAAGCATACCAGTTTTTGTTTTTCTAAATAGAAGCGTTCTGGAGGAATTTTAAAAAAAATAAATACAAGGCGCCATCTTCAAAGAACTCTAGCTCCCTTAGGAAGCATTTTCGGACTAGGTGAATTTGGGTTTAATTGTCTTAAAATTATCAGAGGAATCTCCGGTGTTCGTTTGTCAGGAGAGTTTCTGGACACCCTGTATACAAAATTACATATTTTCATTACTGAATTACATACAATAAATGTCATGTATGTGCAATAGAATTGAACTTATTGCAAATGCGAGTAATTGGAGAGTTTAATTTGACATTTAAAAATAATTGTATTGTTTGTTGGTCCAACAAATCACACAATCCATTATTAGGATAAAATCAAATGAAGCATTCTACATATAGTATGAATTGATACATGTTTAGATATACGAGGGAAGATCGGAAAATTTCTAGAACGAGACACATAACACCATTTTTTGGGGTAAAATCATATTCATTTTTCTATATATTCTCCTAGTAACTTTATATATTTAGTCCAACGTTTTTCAAGACCCTTCACTTCTTCAGAAAAATAAGAACTATTAAACCGTCAATGTTCATTTACAGCTTCGATGATTTCATTATTCTATGAAAATTTCTTTCCGGACAATCATTTCTCGCGGTTCGGAAATAGAAAGAAGTCCGAAGGGGCCAAACCTAGCGAGTACGGTAATATTCATTAATTGGAATCATAATTCGTGCAGTTTCACCATCGCAATTGCCGACTTGTGGGATGGGGCATTGTCTTGGTGAAACAAGACTTTTTCTTTGGCATATAAGGCCTATTGACTTTGATTTCTTCGTTGAAACTGTCTAATAGCGACGTATAATACACGCCTGTTACTCTCTTCCCGTGTTGCAAGTAGTTAATAGAAATGATTCCTCGGAAATCCCAAAAGACGGCAGCCATCGCCTTTCCAGTTGACAACATCGTCTTGGCCTTCTTTGGAGTTGGTTCACTGCGTACTGTTTTGATTGTATTTTAGTCCCTGATGTGAAGTGGTGTTGCCACGTTTCATCGACGGTTACAAAACGTCTCAAAAAATTTACAAGATTACGCTTGAACATATCTAGACATTGCTGAGAAATGATCATACGAGCTTGCTTTTGACCATCTGACAGCAAACGCGGCACCCATCCTGCGCTGAGCTTTCTCATGTCCAAATGTTAATGTAAAATGTAATGTGCGCGGTGATATGATATGCTTTCTGCCTCTGCTATCTCTCTCAACTTTAATCGATGATCATTCATCACGATTCCCTGAACTTCTCTAATGGTTTCTTCATTGGTAGATGTTTTTGGTCTTCCAGAACGCGATACATCTTATATGCTTGTTCGACCACGTTTAAATTAACCAATCCAGTTCTCAACTTTTGCAAACGACGGTGAAGACACTCCATGAACTTCGTCTAATTCTGTCTTTATTTCTTTAGCATTTAAGCCTTTCAAAAAAAAGTTTAATAACTGTACGGAATTCTATTTTATTCATGACTAAGAAAATGCGCGCACTGTTTACTTTGCTTGGCAAGAACGGCTTTACTTTATGTATTACACTGGCTTACAACCATTTTGGTGGTGGAGATTTTAGACCCGATTTTAAGTATGTCTTACATGGCGATATCAAAAATGTTACCCGTTTTCTTCTGTCAGCTCTAGTTCCCGAGAAAAAAAAAACACAATTCACGAAAAAATATAGATTTTATTGACATTAAACATCAAGATATTGTCTTTTGAGTGACTTTCTAGAACGAAACTGAATCGGGCAATCTCGTATGATTCCCCAGCAATAGTCAGCCATCATATGACTGTCTCACCTTCCTTGGTATCTATTCTCCATTGTTTTTAGGTCTTGGTGGAAACGTTCCCCTTGTTCTTCGCTTAGATCTACTAAATTGTGTTGGAAATGATATAGATTACTATTGAGATAGTGTAATTTTATACTCATATTACAGCCTAAATCTTTGAATCGCACCAGCATTTCCTCTACTAGTTCTACATAGTTGTCAGCCTTATGATTTCCGAGGAAATTTTGTGCAACTGCTACAAAAGATCGCCAGGCAAGCCTCTCCACATCATTCATACAAGTCTCAAAATTAGTTGTGTCTTTCATCAATTTACGTATTTGAGGTCCATCAAAGATACCTGCTTTTAGTTTTTCAGTACTTAAACCAGGAAATTTATGAGAAATAAACTGGAAACATTGACCATTTCTATCGAGAGCCTTAACAAATTGCTTCATTAGTCCTAATTTTATATGCAATGGCGGAAGAATGATTTTATCTCTTGAAACTAAGGGTTCATTTATAACATTTCTTTCCCCAACAACAAGAGCATCTCTCACAGGCCAATTTTTTGCAGTCCAATGACGTGATTTAGCTCGACTGTCCCAGAGACAAATAAAACATGGATATTTAGTGACGCTAGTAACTCAGCACGTTCCTTCGAAAGATCTAAGTCTCTGATGAGGTCACTAAGCTCATTCAGCGAAAATGGCTTAGGATCTGATGTTATTCCGCAGTATTGAAAGTTATCATCTACTTGGGAAGAAATAGGTATTTCAGCTTCATCCTACTGAGATTGCTGCACTACCTGGTGAAAAATTGGTATTGGAACATTTTCTGAATGAGGAACAGGTCTTTGTACTGAAGAAATATTGGGGTATTTCCATTTATGGCTATTGTTTTTGTTGATGCCCACTATATTAATCATACAAAAGTAACAGTCGTCATAATGACTTTTTTGTTCTCGCCATATCATAGGCACTCCAAACTTCAAAGACTTACGTTTCCCTCTCTCCAATTGTCGCAAATGTTCAACGCATATTTTACAAACACTATGAGGCACCCACACTTTATCTTGGTGTAGAATTTCAATACCGAAGTAAGCAAAATACAAACGACGCACTGTGTTTGTAATCGATTTACGCTGATTTTTTCAGTATGTATTCACCACAAACATAACAAAATATATCAGGATCGTTAACACAACGCCTGGACGTACTAGCCATAATGAAATAGTAACACAAACTTTATCGATGATATTGTAATAATGACTAGTTACGAACAAGACCATAACAAGACCGACAACAATTCACAATGAGGGTAGTAGGTAAACTAGAGCTGATGAGTTAAAATGACGTATGTCAATATACTGTACATTACCTACTTTATCGACTATTCAAACAAACAGAGATGCACCAAAAAAAAATTTTTTTTTTGTAGGCCTGTGTTATCTGTCTAAAAATTTGACACCAGTTATATAATCGATGGTACACTCAAAAGACATGACCGTATACTCGCACAACACCATCGTCTGGTTCGTTCTAGAAACTTTCCGCTCTTCCCTCGTATATAAGAAATAATACCATATATCATTCAAAAGAACAAAAAATAAAAGCAACCAAAACTAGAAGCGATCTGCTCAAAAAATATCAGTATAGGCATCGTTAGTATTGATAATTGCATATACATACGTGCTCTTCTCATAACATTCGTACCCATACATGAAATGTAAAAGGTGTTTGGATATCTGAAAACCATCCTGCTGGGAATAGCAACAAATAAACTTGAAAGGAGAGGAACCAAACATTTTTATTATTAGTAACAACTTATAAAAACGACGCATTGACATCCCTGTGAATTTTTAATCCATTGAGTGGCGCTCCAAAAGTACCTTCTATTCAACATTTCGCATCGGATAGTAACCAACAAGTCGAAAAGAGATATTTTAAAATTTTCTTTGCAAACACTCAATTAAATCTTGATATACGCCATAGTAAAGGTACCAGATAATACTACCATATTAAACTTGCTGTGTACAAATGTATAAAATAATGTCTTTTAATGCTAACGTGCCGGTAAATTCATGCAACACACACATGATAAATCCAAGCGACTTATGTGCTGCACTACAAACGTTAAAGATATGTTGCGCAAAAGATAAATTATGCTCAAATGTTATTCCCAAGTCCCTAACCACTTGTTTTCTTGTATAAGGTGAATGAAATTTAAACCGGACTTTTTTTTTAATAATTTATTAGATCAAAATAAAAGTACAAAACAAGTTTATTGTTTTTCTACATGGTTTCCTTCAACGTTTATACATTTTTTCTAGCGTTTGGGTAGCTTGAGAATCACGTCTTCATAAAAAGTGTGAGAACGTGTCAACAGCCAATTGCGCACAAACTCCTTTACTTTTTGATCGTTTTGAAAATGGTGTCCGCCTAATGCTTTCTTCAGTGGCGCAAACAAATACAAGTCTCATGGGGATAGAGGGGGCTGTAGTGAGGATGTTCTAGAATTTGCCAGTGGATTTGGTTCATTTTAGCACGAATCAGTGCTGCCGTGTGAAGTCTTGTGTTGTCAATCAGCAAAATCACATTTCTTATTGGTTGGTTTCGCCTTTTGTTTCTCTAGGCGGCTTTTGCCCTCTCCACGAGCTGGCCGTAATAGACAATAATACACATATACCGATAGGTCCAACTCGCAACGGGCCATAGGCAACAATATACGTATGGAACGTAATGCGATGTGGCAACGTGTGTACGATGCCTATATTGAGTGACTTTCTTAAAATTTAAATTTATTTTGCAGAATTATTGATTTGTTTACTTTTATCTTTTAGAAAACGTTATTGTTTTTTTATTACTTAAAATTACTTTATATGAAAAATAGTATACCATAAAAGTGTAAACAAAGACAGTATACATTGAAACGAATATTCATTCAATTGTATTGTCATGAAATTGAATTTGTCAATCGTTGTTAAATTTGTTAGAATGAATAGATATTTATATTTATCGGAAAATACTAATACTTAAAGCAAACAAATAAGGTGTAGTGTTTTGTTATAGGAATGTCCGAAAGTATAAATAATATCCATTTCTTCCTGCATATTGATTATGCAGCTGATGCTTTCGTAATATGCTCATATTTGTATTTCTACTATTATCGTGATGTTATTATAATACAGATACCAAAATCTCACGTAATATTTCCATCAGCCTTTTATTAACAATAAACAAGTAAAGTACAACTTCGTAGGTCGACAAACGCTCCAGTCTTCATTATCACTGTATTATACATGCACTGTAGGCTTAGTTTTTCGTATAAATTGAAGTACGTGTCTGTTCCTTTGTAAAATTATAATAAGGGCAGGGGTTAATTTTATTCTGGCATTTTTAAAAATGCAGAGATCAGTTTTGCGACAGCATTCAGCTAATTACAATCTAAAATAAGCAACATTGTAACGTATTTTGGAATTGTGAATATCCGTAGTTAATAAAAAAAAAGGAAGTATAGTTCAATTACAACTGCAGCTTCCTCCTGGTTTGAAGGAAGTCGGTATGTATCGACCGAAGTATAAGTTGAAATAATACAAATATGAGCATATTACGAAAGCATCAGCTGCATAATCAATATGCAGGAAGAAATGGATATTATACATTCCTATAACAAGACACTACACCTTATTTGTTTGCTTTAAGTATTAGTATTTTCCGATAAATATAAATATCTATTCATTCTAACAAATTTAACAACGATCGACAAATTCAATTTCATGACAATACAATTGAATGAATATTCGTTTCAATGTATACTGTCTTTGTTTACACTTTTATGGTATACTATTTTTCATATAAAGTAATTTTAAGTAATAAAAAAACAATAACGTTTTCTAAAAGATAAAAGTAAAAAAATCAATAATTCTGCAAAATAAATTTAAATTTTAAGAAAGTCACTCAATATAGGTATCGTACACACGTTGCCACATCGCATTACGTTCCATACGTATATTGTTGCCTATGGCCCGTTGCGAGTTGGACCTATCGGTATTATTTACATATAGGAATAATATATGTGTATTATTGTCTTTTAATTATTAAGTAAATTATTAATTATTACTTATTAATTATTAATTATTAAATAAAATTATCAATGCATTAGTGGCATAGTGGGCAACCAGTTAAACACCAGTGAAGGATTTTACCGATAGTTTATTTCTTAAATAAGTTTGCCATGGAGAGATAAAACACATTTTTTTATATTTCTGAATTTTGATTCATACATGAATGTTAAATTAAATACATTTGATTGAAAAGTAGATAATTTATTTCAATTATAAATAAGTACGACAAAGATGAAAAGGTAGCACTGATAATCTAGTACCAGAAGAATAATATTTTAAGGACGGTCAGAGACATGTTTTCCGTTAATTATCCTAACAGATCTATACCGTGTGAGAAAACAATTTTAAATATTTTTAGCAAATTGAAGGAAGATGGTTGTTTTCTAAATTCCCACGAAAAAAAATAAATTCAATCACGTGTTAACAGAAGACATGAAGCTGAATATCCTGCGTTATGTAGAGAAACGGCAGGATCGCTTTTAGATGTAGCCAGGCATTTTGGAAAATCGTACAGTTCGATGTACACAACCCTGAAAGAATTCAAATATAAGCCATATAAGATATCAATCGATCAAGAACTTTTCGAGGAACATAAAGTAAAACGAACTGCTTTTTGTGAAATAATGTTTTGAATCGGAGGAGCCTTTACTTAATGTAATAAAAATGAAAAAAACGATATATTACTTAATTTCAATATTATTGAAGTAAAATCCCATTACAATTGCAATGGGATTTTCCCTCAATAAAATGGAAATTAAGTAATACTGCTTTTTCATTTTTATTTCATTTAAATCATTTTTATTTCATTTAAATCATTTTTATTTCATTTAAGTAAAATAATTTTTACTGATGAAGCTACATTTACCCTAAATGGTGAAGTCAACTCTCAGAACTTTCGTTGATTCTTTCTACTTTCGTAATTTCTTTCATGTAAACATAAATCAACTTTAAAGACAAAGTTGTTAGCTTTCTTTTATTTAATGAGTTGTAATGGTTGAACATTCATTTCAGCATACTATGCCCGTCCTGGATCGTTGATGCTCATGATTACATTTACTTATTATTTTACATCATTTACATTACTGTTAGGACGCTATAGCTAGCCCGGAACGAATGAACATAAGACACACGCGTCGTTTTTTAACTATTTGGCGCTTCCATGTGGTAACATGCGTTGTCCCTAACGAAAAACCCTTAACTTATATTTTTATATTTTGTACAATTCGTATATGTGATAATTAGAGCAGACCAATTTCCGTGTGCGCCATGAGAGCCGGTATGGTAGTGTAATTCGTAATATATTAGAATATGCGATAGAATAGGGACGCAACATGAGCTTGCTACCGATATAAGTATAGAAGTAGAGACATTTATTCAATCAGAAATTTGGTTTTCTACTATTAAAGTAATATGCATAAACACACGAAAAATAAGAATAGTACATATTATAGAAGCGTTGTATATGTACCTATAAATGGAAAATTTATGAAATCAGTGATTGTGTGCACGACACTCACCGTTTTAAGCGTCTTCCAAGGATTGACAAACTGAAGAAACTCGATTGTATATTTTCAACATCAGGTGCGTTTCTAAGGTTATTTCTGAAAAACATGTCCGCCGTGAGGAAAAAATATGTTTATATCCGGAAAACGAGCGTTCTACATCTAGTGATGTTATATTCTTATAATCAAAATACTTTCTTAAGCAACTGGAAACGTGCCATCACAAATACGTGTTAAGGTGTCAAAATCTGCATTTCTGTCTAAAACACTTTCAAATTAATTAGAACACTTTCACTTTTTTCCTAAGTAATTCTCACGAATACTTTGTAAATCCATTTTAATCTGGGCATCTTGAAAATGTACCCCAACGTGTCAGAATCGGCTGTGGTGGCTCAGGGGTATGGGGACACAATTCGTGAAATTTCCGAATACGTTTTGGAGATTTCAGGAATACCACCTTTGTACTCGATATTAAAGCATCTATCTCTGGATAACATCTACGAACCTGTTCTGCCACAAGGTGTAGAGCATGGAGTTTACGAGTAATATGTAACAAGTAAGGACAACATTTTCTAAGAGACCGGCCTACAGAACACATGGTTGCGGCCCCATCGGTCATAAACATTAATACTTGGTCTTTCGAAAGTTTAATTTTTTCCAAAGTATCTAATAGCACCTCTGAAATTTTTCCGGCATTACATTGTTCTAGTCGTCTGGATGCTAATAAAATTGAAGACGTTGGTTTATGTGGTTCTATATTACGCGCCATTGCATTAACTGCAGATTGTATTTTGCTGTCAGTTGTGTCGTCCACACATAACCACAGTTTTTTATTTTTCAGTTCGGCTTTGATTTAATTTTCAACCTGTTTACGCACCGATGGTAAAATCCTTCGTAACGTTGTCGTGCTCGGTAATGTTTGATTCGCGTATTTATTCCAAAATGAAATAAATGAATCATTACTTAACAAGGTAAACGGCAGTGTACACACAGTCATAGTTACACATAGTTCATGTATAAACTGTTGTCGATTAATTTTGTTATTATTGTACTTCGAACTGCTTACGTGTTCTGTACAATGTGTTTTTGACCAACACATTAGATATGTATTGCACACTAAACATTTAATTTTTGAGCCATCGTATATTAAGTCCGGGAAATCCATAATAAACTTATTCACTTCGTCTGACAACGGTCGTTTTCTCGATTTATGTGTCGACGACATTTTATTACGTATGCTTACACTTAGATGTAGTCTAAGCAAGTACCAAACACATACTGAATGCTTTTTATTAGTTCTGATGCAATACAATGATCCTCACATCGGCGCACATGGCCCGCACGGAAATTGGTCTGCTCTTGTGATAATTGATAATTAACAATAAAAAATTGATGATTGTTAGCATCTATTCATCCTGAAATATAAGTACTACAAGAGAATTTCTGAAATTCTTTCAATATTTATACATTTTAAATTTTATGTTTATACAATTAATTGTTGTATAAAGCAAATTAAACATATCCTTTTACATTCTAACTAGTAAATTACACAATAAACTTAGAGTACTCATAAAGGAGAGCCGAACAAGTTATTTACAGTAAACTATTGTTACGTATTTATTAATTTTGGTTGTGTTTCAAAGCATCCCTCATTAACCTCAACATAAATATTGTGTGTTCATGTATTTGTGGATTATGCGATTAAATGTTTCAGGAATTGTTTGAACATTTGCACAGACGGACTCTTGCTATAAGTTTCAATTGTGTAAGTACAACATGGCAGTTCAGAATAGCCCGATCCGAATATTTGCCCATGTCAAAATTTAAATGAATAGCCGCACGGTTATAGATTTTATTTCCAAGTACATTTCGTGTTATATATTCATAAGATTACTTTCCAACAATTCTCGTAAAACATCCCTTGGGAGCCGAACTACGTTTAATCTGTGGAATATTTAATAAACCTCTAATGTAAACTGCTAAATTCGATAAGAAATGATTTGGTGAACATAAAAGGCGCAATAATATTTCGTGATAGATTTAATATCTTATTGATTAGAATATTTTTTTTAGAATTTTTCAAATATTTTGATTTGCTCTAAACAATCTTTATAATAATCGGGCACTTACTTTAAGTGAATGTAATAATTCTTCATGTATTACTTTTGTCCGATTTTCAATGAAGAGAAATAACACCATAATAAATTTCACCTAATAGTGAAATGATTTATGGGAGTAGGAAGATGAGAAATTCATTCAAGGAAATAAGAATCAGTAACAGACTGAAAGTCACACTCTGGACAAATTAGAAAACAATTACGTTCAAATCGCTAATAGATTGTCAAATACTTTTAAACAATACTCGTATTCATATCTAGTCCGGATACATGAGCATACAAAAACACGAAATAAGCGCTTAAAAAATCATAAAATGTTTTCAGAATAAGCCCATAAACTTCTAGGTTTTCCAGGCCGAATTGTTTGCAGTCGCAGCCTGCGCCGAGGAAATTCGGGAAGCCGGCTGCGCAAACAAAAAAATTAACATAATGACTGATAGTCAGGCGGCTATTAAAGCCATTATGAACCCATCTACCAGGTCTAAGCTGGTGAAATATTGTAAACAGGTCCTCAATAAACTGGCACAAGATAAGACAGTGTCGCTGATATGGGTGCCAGGACATGAGGATTCCGCTAAAAGGGAGATCTGGTTATGGCTAGAAAAAGAACATAAAACCAAATGGAGGTTAACGGAAGGTCAACTCGATACCAAAACATTACTAAGGGAACTGGACGGAAAGTTTTCAGCCAACCTAATTCGTAGTAACAAAAAAGAAATTAAAATAATTACCGGGTTAATAACCGGACATTGTCCTTTGAGGAAGCATTTGTACAGCATGGGCTTGGTTAGCGAGCCCTGGTGTAGAAGATGTGAAAAACAGGAGGAAAGTAGCCTTCATGTAATATGCACGTGTGAGGAACTGAAGGAAATCAGACAGAAATATTTCGGGAGATATCTATTGGATCCTTCGAGTGTACTCAAACTTCCCTTGAGGAGGATAGTGGCTTTTATCGAGGACACAAGACTAACAGAGTGGAACTGAGAGATCTATTGAGAGATCAAAACATAAGAAGAAGAAGAAGAAGAAGAAGAAGCCCATAAACTTGTATAAAAATTAAAATAACCATAAAAAGACATTAAAAATTAGTAAAGGCCGGATTATATACAGTTTGCATAAATCTGTATATTTTTGTATATTATTTGCATATTTTGTAGTAATTCAGCATTCTCGCATATTTTAAGTATCCGAGTTTTATTTATTTACTAAATCAAATCTATTATAGGCATTACTAAAAATATGTCGTCGATGTAAGAAACAAACAAAAATTAAACAGCCCTCTTTAAATTAAAAATAGCATTTTATTAAGAATCTCCCCGTTACTTTTCCGATAATCGTCTTCAAGAATTTATCCATGCTCTTCCCATACATCCAGGCCGATGCAAAATTCCAGGAAAAGCTAATACATTAAAATTTCTAAATAAATACAAAAATACATTTTACCAGAAAATTAGGAGTATATGGGTTTCTTTGCTATTCGGAGAAATTTATTCCCATATTCGAAAGTAATTTTATTTTAAACGTCATTTCACGTTGGCTTTTCGCAGTGTAAACTTGTGAGTTGACAAAAATGCCGAAAATAGCGACTGTGACTGTATGGATTACACCTTATTCAGAATTGCGTTTGGATGGAGAAAAAGTGTTTTGCGTAGCATGCTGCAAGATTGTGAGTAAAATATTAAGTTTATTTCCTCTTATTAATTAATTAATTCAGTTTTTAATTATTCCTTTATCTTTCACTAACATTTATTTTATAAGAAAACAACCGATTATGGGACATTTTTTTGCAGATTGCAAATGAGAGAAAGTTCCAAGTCCACCAACATATGAAAACCCCATCTCATGCTGCAAAACTAAATTTAAATGTCAGTTATTTTTCCAAAAGTACATCAGCAAATATAACATTCCTGACGAGAGCATGTTAAGAAAAAATTATATTCGCTGAATCTATGCAGAAACATTGAATAGCATTAAGAAGGTTGTTGTAAACAATTATCTTTATATATGCGTAGATGAAACTACTGATAGTGTGGGCCGATACATAGTTAATTTAATGATTAGTATCCTTAACGTATCGGTTCCAACAAAATCTTATTTAATTTCATCCAAACAGTTGGAAAAGGCAAACAATTTGACAGTAACAAGGTTTATACAGGAAGAACTGACAACTTTCTTCTTACCGGAATCGATTTCAACAGAGAAAATTCTATTGTTTTTGACGGATGCTATACCATACATGGTGAAGGCAGCTTTCAACTTGAAAATCTTTTACCGAAATTTAATTCACACAACTTGCTTGGCGCACGGACTAAATCGTGTTTCAGAAGAAGTAAGAAACCATTTTCCCCTTAGTAAATACTTTAATTAATAGTGTTTGTATTTAGAAAGGCCCCATTACGAGTTCAGTTTTACAAACAACATCTACCCGGTGTTCCGTTTCCTCCTCAACCAGTAATCATACGATGGGGAACGTGGTTGGAGGCTGCTATTTTTCATGCAAATCATTATGAAGGAATAAATACAATTATTATGGATCTTGATAGGGATGCACAATCTGTGATAGACGCCCAAAAGGTGTATTCTAGTAAAGAAATATCTCAAGAGTTGGCGTTTATTAAAGCCAATTACAGTTTTATTTCAACTTCTATGTTGCAGTTGGAAAAACAATTTATGTCGTTAATCGCGAGCGTTGAAATAATTAACTAATTTGAAAATCATGTTTCGATGTTATAGGAGTCCGTATATAAGTACATGTTTTCAGACAAGCGTCACAATTTTTCTGTTGAAAACTTTGAGAAATATGTGATTGTATATTGTTTTCATAATTAATTATGTTGTAAAATGTTCCAAATAAACTTGTAGTAAACATAATAGAATATTTTTTTCTACAGTATTCCATTTTCTTACATTCCTCGTATTTTTTTATCTGCATATTTTTCATAAGGACGTGCATATTTAGGCTAAAACATCTGCATATTTATGCGCATATTTCCAGTTTTTTCTTTTTGCATATAATCCGACCTTTAGAAATTAGTAATATTATTTATTAACCTAAAGACTTATAAAACAAAAACATCAACACTAAATCATATAATGTTGTTACACTTCCTATATATAAAAATGTTTTAATTTAATTTTAAATTATATTTCTTCAAGTATTTCGAATTTTAAAATATCGTATTTACCAATAGGTAGTCTTTCTTTTGTTATCATTCTACGACCAACCCTTCAACATCTGCCTGGACGTGAACAGTTAGTC